>OX122913.1:2500000-5000000 GCA_944738685.1 Synanthedon myopaeformis | reverse complement strand
ATTTTATAAAGAAATTATTTATACATAAACCCGTCAATACGTAAAGTAAACAAGGTGATGTTAAATTAAACGTAATATGTATAAACTTCGATAGTGCATTCTCTGATTTAGAATTTGTATTTAGCTTTAATAAAAAATATAAAATAAAACTCCAAGTGTAGAAATGAAGTTTGAAGAATGAAGCTCAACTATTGACATCAATACAAACTGACTTTAACTGACATACAAAGTTCGGCCGTGTAACTGAAAATGTCCGTTAACCATGACAGTTTCAATCACATACATCACGTTTTACCACTTATGAATTTCGTTGTAACTACTTTTAAATTTGAGTCCACTAAAATAATAATATTCATTTTATTTACACCAAAGGGACTGCTAATAAAGAGAAAAAAAATTATTGCCTCTATTTCTTATATATTCACGTTGATTCTCCTATAATATGTATAATATACTTACAACAGTGATTTATGTACAAAACTAGACTCAATTTTGGACTTTCAGTCTCTACAATATTGACAAAACAAAATTGCAAAAAATCATTTTAAAACTGTACAATCTTGAGTTATAATGTAAAAGGCAATTTAGATGCGTTTTAGTCTATTTTTTAATGAAAAATTATAAATTTTTCATTAAAAAATATTTATATTTGTAAATTATTTAATCTTTTAGAGCTAGAACGATCATGATTTGTTTTAATGTGTAATAATCTTTATTTTATCAATATGTTGAAAAATTTCAAAGAACAATAATCTATTTTGTTTATTGCTTAATATTCTAATTTAAATTACTAACAATATACAAAATTTTATGAAATACGTGTTTGAAAATATTGATCGACTCAGGATCGTGCTAGCTCCTTTCAATGCTAAATATATAATAAAAAAACTAAAATATGATTACAATATAAAATAATATATAATGTGATATGCGAAATGGAGACATGGTTAAGTCATGCAACTTTAATAATTAAATGTTAAGAAGACAATCATAGTCTTGTGACTAGAAATGAATTACACAGATTTCTCAATGTCATCACCAAATCTGGTATTGTATTTTGTAGATCAATAACTTAATATTACACGTTCGTTAAAACTACTGACCTCATATCAATAAATATTAAAATCGAATGTTATAATAATAGTTTGAGAAACTATTAAAAATATACATAACGTGGACGTAATCATAGGCACTAAATACAAAGAGGATATTTTTAAAACAATTTACACTCTACAAATAATAATCGTCTAAAACAGTTGTGTCTAGTAGAAAAAGTAACACATATTCAATATCTAATTTAAATGAAATCACTTCGTTTAAACATTCTCGTCGTCTAGTAATAACTAGAGTAACATGTCGCAAGGTCCAACTTGTATAGCACCTAGTATTGTCGGTCAGTCGGCGCGTACGCAGCGCCAACATCATTTGCGAGTTGTCAACCTCGCGGTGAGCGACACCGCTACATGTGTTTCACTATCACAATCTAAGCTTCTCTACCGGTGCATAATCAATTATTATCATGTATATATTTAATTATATGTACGTATGTATACATATTTATAATATTTAACCTAGGAGTCGTTTTATTTACAATTGAGAAGGCCCTGGTGGCACTCGTCGTAGCGATTATTGTCGATGTGCCAGCGGTGGGCGGGGGGCGGGTGGTCAGGCGCGGGGTGGAGGGGGAGGTTCGGCCAACGATGAAGTCGAGGATGAGGATGGGGATGGTGCAGGTGGAGCAGGCGCTGCCAATGCTAAGGACCGAGAATACTCTAATAGGGCTACGTCAGCAGGTGCCGTAGGCGGGTACAGACCCCGGTATAGTTCAGGCCTTCCGTACGGGTGTGCAAGGCGAGCAGCGGCTGCCGCGGCTGCAGTATGGTAGAAGGCGGATGCAGAAGGCGGTGGTGGCGGTGCTTCTCCTTCTTTGCTCGCCATATCAGCTAGGGACCATATCCTCGGTTTGGCTAGTGCCGGCGTGCTTCCAGTGGCTGAACGAGAATGTTGGTAAGCCGGATGAATAGGTCTTTCGTAAGGCTCAGGGGATTCGGGACCGCTGTCAGCTCTCGACTCTGACCATTCTGATTCAGTTCTTTGTCCCAATAAATCTAACCTTTGCTGAGGTCTGTCGCCGTCTTCACTGGATCCCGTACCGGAATCTTTACCGTCTAGAACAAAATTTCAACAATAAAACTTCTGTAAGTAAATTACAGTTTTATCAATATGACCCAAGTGACAGCCTCATCAGCAAATAGTTGAGCTAACTTCCTTTTTGAAAACTACGAGTACAATATGAAAACTATTTCTTATTGACACAATACAAAGTGTCTGGCTGGTCATTACCTAGAAATTATTTAGAGACCATTACAGATTTTCACTATTTTTTTTTTTTTTGTTAAAAAAGTATCGTTTCAAAGGTTTCGATAGTATTTCATAACAAAATTTGCAAACTTTTGATAACCACATGTTTTCTCCCTACAATCAAATTGTACTGTCTTGAAATAATACTATTCCTACATGAAATTGAGTTGATATTTCTGTAGTCAAAACTCATGCTGTACTAAAACAATTATTATTTTAATAGCCCATTAAAGAGATTGTCCTTATTTACTAAAAAAATTAATATTTTCAATATTTTATTTTTTATTTTATTTTTTTAATTAATATTTTTGTAAATTAATTACAAAGGATTCACGAAGATTAGGATTATGAATGAATGTATACAACATTAACATACCTAATGCATCTTTTCCATCGTTACTTTTGTGATCATCATCGTCATTATTATTGTCATCGTCATCAACCCTGTTTCTCGGCTCCCACGTCATCTTGTTCTCCTTCTTGAGGCGTCTGCGCGCGTTCGCGAACCACGTCGACACTTGCGTCAGCGTCATCTTCGTTATGATAGCGAGCATTATCTTCTCGCCTTTCGTTGGGTACGGATTCTTCTTGTGTTCATTGAGCCACGCTTTTAACGTACTCGTTGTTTCTCTGGTGGCATTTTTTCTCCTCGCTCCGTTTAAGTCCATTCCATATCTGTTGATAAATGTTGTAATTAGAGTAAATAAATAATGTCACTGATCAAGTATAGTCGGGGTATGAAAACTTTCGTCAGTTTTCAAATTCATTCCTTTATCAACCTTTATCATGTCGTAGTACCTTTTGAAACGAAAGCACTAAGACAACTAACTGACAGGCGTAAACTTTGGAATGCCAGATAATTGCCCTGATGCAAGCAAAGGACGACTGTAAGGTGACTGTATTTTACCTATGGTTGTTAAAATTGCGGTAAAAAAAATGGAAGTAATTAATTGTAATAATTTTATACAATTAAAAAAAATATATGAGTAACTATACAAATAGATTTCATGTGTATTAGAGATGAAAGCGATTTAAACCTGTGTTCTCTTGCAAGAAATTTATATTATATGATAGATGTTCAGTGACAGTATTATTTTTTGGAGTAGCAAATGTATTGCTGAAACGCTCAACATTTGAAAGGCACAATCAAGCGTAAATGGTAAAGTCTGATTTGGGCAAGATTTGAGATAACGCAGATCGAGACCGCCCCAATCCCTGACGCCCGCTCGCGCGATTGCTTCACATAGCCAATGAAAGCGCCAGCATTAATAATTGAAATCGAGATAAGCCATCGACTGCTGCGCTAACGTTAAGCTATAGCTTATCGTGAACATAGCTACGTACGCATTAGTTGGCAGACCAAGCACTCTTTGTTTGTATTGTCCTATCTTTATTGTCAGTATTACCCTCATAAAGTTAAATACTTTTGACCAATAAATCGAACTTAATGCACTCGTACTCTGTACTATTATTTTTTTATATTAAGGTCGGCAGACAGTCTGACGGTCCACTTGATGGTGGGTGGCTAAATACATATACCTTCAACTATAACACAAGCAACGCCACAGAGGTGCTGCAAGTGCACTGCCGACTACAGTAGGATTAAGGACAAGGATAGGGCCATGGGCTCTGGCATACCTTACTCACTCACCGAAATACAACCAGCAAAAGTGCTGTTATTTCACGGAGGTGTTCAATAAAGGGGTTACTGCCGCCAGACGGGCTGCCCAAATGACTGCGAAACGATGTGTGCCTTGCCACTACTTAAATTATGACAGTTTGCAAAAGCTTGTCTAAAAATATATTTCAAATAGCGAAAAATTTTCAAATTGAGCACGAAAATGTAATATACATTTCAAGCGTAAATTGCTTAATTTAATAAACTCAAGCTATTATAGTCGAATGTTGTTTGAAATTTTATAACTTTTAGATTGTGGAGTGTGGAACAAACACTGCCGGTTCCATATGCTGCCAATCGCCAATGTAGCTCAGGCGGAAAAGGAGTAGGGTGGAAAATAGGGATGAGTAGTATGGGAAATTAATAAAACTGTCACTTAAATCTCACAAGTGAAGGCGACCCCCCAATAAAAAACGGTACCAATCATTTTTCTATCGTAATGTCTACGTAATACGAACACTTTTCGTAAAACCGGGAACTGTGTTCTCTCCGAATGTTGATCTGATTCTTTCACTCATTAAATTCAATTTTAATTTCTATTTATGATTTGATTTCATCTGTCATATTTATAGAAAAGTCTAGCCGCCTTTTAAAAGATATATTTTTAAATTACTGTCGCACAATGAAAAAGAAAATACATTACTACTAGCCGGTGCTCGCGACTTCGTCCGCGTTGATAATTAAAAAGCAATATAACGCTTGACCTTTGACTTTAACACTGTATTTTGAAGTAAGGATGTATGGATGTTTGTAACTCTTTCGCGCAAAAACTACTGAACCGATCACCATGAAATTTTGCATACACGAAATGAGGACCAGACCTTTTTCACCCAGAAAAAAGGAGTATTCCTGAGGGATAAATAAAAAATAAAAAACTAACGCCTGGCCAAAGTGTTATAGCAACACGAGGTCAAGCGTTATATTGCTTTTTTTATTTTCAACACGGACGAAGTCGCGAGCACCAACTATAGTATTAGTATAGATTTAAAGGAATTTCAAAACACTCTTTACGATCTATTTCATAGGATTTTTATGCCTACAGTATTTAAATTTGGTCCCCTTATTTCGGCCGGCTTTTTGAGTTTCTATATCTATACATGTATTTTTTTATTGTGAATGTTGTGAATGCCTAAAATTTGATCCATATACCAGATATTATAATTTAAAAATTAAATAGTATACAATGCAAAAATTAAGAACTTGCAAAATAGATACTTAATCAATTAAAAGTTCACAGTTTGTAAATTAAACGGTTGTAGACTTTATATGATAATTTAAAGAGAAACACTGTATGAACATTTTAATGAGTGTTGAGTTGGAGCGAGCGTCATGAATGAACTAACATCCATAGAATTGAAGCGACAATACGAAAGTGGAGCGATGCCAAGCTTAGGCGTATTCCACAAACAAAAAAGCCTCATTTATCCACGGCGTGCCACTTTCATAGCATCCGAGCTCGCGGGGGATAGCTATGCGAAGCTTCATTTTTTTATTATTTCGCTTCCCCCGCGTTGTAGTCGCGCCCCCAGCAGGCTGCGGCTACACACCCCTCTCATCCCTACCGCCTCGCCTTCAATTAAATCCCTATCTCGCGCGCCACCTCATGCTTCCTACTTAAACCCATAAAAATGAGATAAACACAAAAATATTGCTCGTACCCACTGCCGTTGTTATTAAAGTAAGCCGTTGCTGGGGCGGTTAATTCAACCGTTCAAATGATCGTTTGATGTACGAATTCACAAATCGTGATGCTCCTTAATGAATATAATTAAGTATCGACGCTTCGTCTATTTCCTAAGGGGTGGAATGATCGCGATTGCGTACAGTACAGAGGGCACAGGTTGTGCAATAAAACCGGGCGGTGTTGGGCGGTTTCGAATTGAGTGTCATAATAATGAAATAAAGGTAAAAATATAATCCGCAGCGGTCAGGGGAGTTTGTTGGTTGCGGACAATAATAAATTCAGGTGAATCGTTGCAACGAAAAAACACCTGCTGGTTTTCGCCACGGTTAGAATTACTTATCCAATTTCATAGTCCTACATTTACTTACATACCATGAATAAAGTTCAAATTGGGCTCTGCCCTAGTTGGGGTGGATGCCTGGTAAAATTTAACCTGAATTGGGACTTTGATGTTGCAAACAAATTTAGAACGTGCAATCTAATTTCTATTTCCAGTATAGGCTTTGCCTATCTTGATTGACAATAGCGCAATAATAGTTTATTTTAATTTTTCAGCGCAGATGAAGTCGCGCATATAGTTTTATTGGTTAATAATTCAAATTAATATTTCATTATGTTAAATGGTAGGTAGGCCACCACAGGCACCGCAAGTGGCGCTTTCGACCATAGTAGGATTAAGGATAGGGATTTGAACTTATAGGGCAATGGGCTCTGGCATTCCTTACTCACTAACCGAAACACAACAGCACACATACTATTATGTCATGGTGGTCTTCTGGAAGGGGGTGAATGACTGCGAAATTCTGAGTGACCTAGCTGCCACTACGTCCGAAATTAAGAATTCTATTTTAAATTCTTCTAAGCCACCATACACCGTTTTCACTAATTTTCACTAAAGAGCGATAAATGTGGAAGCTTTGTGTACGAGTATTATATTTCGCAGCAATAATTTCATCCGTGCGAAGCCGGGAACGGGTCGCTAGTTTCTATAATAATTATGAACTTTTTATATTATATATGAGTATCAGTGGTATTCCATAATCCTGTAACAAACGCTATTGCTTTAGCAATTACATAAACCAATTTCTCTAATGGAAGCGGATTATGGTCAACACGCATTATGTTTTAACTAAAACTTTTGTGGTTAGTTGTGCCGCGGTTAGATCAAAAATTAATTAATATTTAAATGGGAAATAATGAAAGTAGCTGTGGTTTATTATGTGTACTTATGGTTTTCGTATATACCAAACCAAAAACCATCTTTCATGTGGTAATAATGTGTCTATATTGTGGGGAGTAATCTGAAGATTACTAAAAGTGTTTGCAAATGAATGTCCTCATAGAAATGTTGTTCTTTACCTAAAGAATTAGAATGTTATGGATTGATTTTATTGTAGTTCTCAAAGCTAAAAATCGAACAATCGATCACACATTTATTTGTGTAAATTAATTGTAAGTTAATCTTGTATTGTAAGGTAAGTTAATCTTGTGATATTAACCATAACAAAAATCTTGTTTAAAAACATTTAGGAATAAAATAAAAAAGGCACTGAAAACAGAAACAACGTGATACAAAAACGATACAAAAGAATGTAAACGTTTTCAGCCATGAAAGCCCAGATCACTTCTGTCAGTCAGAGTAATATTTTAAAAAGTAAAAACATTGTAAATAGAGACAATACAACCACAAACAATAGAGTAAAAAAGTTTTTCATCTATAGTTTCCACAATTCACAAGAGTAGGTAAGTACCCTTACGAGAGCAATTGTGCAAACTACATACACATATACTCGTATAAACCAATAATTTGAAATAAGTAAGTATGAGTAAATAAAGTATGAGTAATAAGTTTCAAATAATAATATAAAAAATTATAATGATTGTGTAGATACTGGAAGTGTTAGAACTAAATCACAATGCAAAGTAATTATCGTTTTTCGAAAGGATCATTCGATATTCAATTATAATGATCCGTTTGACGATCATTCAAATGAATGATTCGATTTAAAGCAGTTACCAAAAAATAACCGAAATATAAGCCGAATTTGTTACTTAATGACGATGTGCATACTACATGATACCGTTGCTCACATGTAACTCACACTACTAAATGTTACGTATAAAGAGAGTATATCGATTTCAGCGTAAATGAAATCGAGTGGAAACACGATTAAAAATATCCTGTTTGTACTGAGCACAACGATTATCTTCGATATGGAATCGAACAGGAATTGACATAAGCGAAACAGAAACGTACAAGCCAGTGTAACTATATCTTCACTTTTTATTATGAGAGATGTACCGCCTGATGGTTTGAGGTAGGTAGAGAAAAGAAAACTGGATTCAAAGTATAATATTACTTCCATAGACCTCACCAATGACATCTTCCACACCAATATAGTATTACATGGTGCTATATTTTGAGATTCAATAGATATAGGTGCACTTTTTTGTTACACCAACGAGTTTATTATCACAACGTAATCCATTCTGACAGATTTGCGTGATGAACTCTATAGTCTATTGGTAAGGATGATGTGTCCCTCCTACGGATCTTATTACATGATTAAACTATAAAAGTATAAGTGATTTATTCTGCGTCACTCGTTCATATAATGTTGTATTGTATTTAAACAAACAGACAAACAAACACGATAAAAATAACAAATACAACATAAACATCGCCTTTCATGCTACAAGTAAATTACCATGTTCGTATAAAAATGGTATCAGATAAAACTAATTATTCGTCGTCGTAATATAGAAATGGACGCACGCAACCAATCTCAGGTTATGGACGCAGTTTGGAAAGGTACGTACAGGCCCTAAATATTGGTGGGTAGATATGGTTGGGGCGCGGCACGCCAAAAAGACATTACGAGCCGGCAACGCGCTATTAAGGCCAACCACACGCGTCCATGTTTGCCGATAGCCTGCCACCCGAACATGCTATCCACTGGCTAATTGGTCACCTCCATGCATAAAAAACCCAACAAATGCGGCCACAACGACAGCCGCCCAAACCCCATACGAAAGCACCACTGCCAACAATCGGACGTTGAACGCGTGTAAATAAATATCCGCTGCACTGGACGTGTATAAAATGAAGGGCCAATCATTATGTTAGTTAGAAGGTTTAAGGGCGTGTAACCTAGAGGCTTGGGCGGCGCATGTCACTTAACTAACGAAGCGTAGACTAACCACTGCGCCATTTTTGTTTTTTTTTTATACAAGGGGGTAGCTTAATTACAGTAGTCTTTTATTTTTTAATTACTCTCAATTCTTTTCCCAGAGATAAGCAGCTCATTAATTTGTCTCACATCTTAGAATGAGTAGTGATCGTTTACATTTTAAGCTTTAAAAGATAGTGGCATAATGAATGCTAGCGTTGTTTTGAAAATTTACATCAATCTTTCACAAGACAGAAACGAAAACAAGATAATATAAATCGTTGCCATTATATCTGTTGCTAATTATTTTTCTGTTAACTTGTGGCATGACCTCGAACGTTTATTCCTGTGATATAAGCATTCTACATACATAAGCAATGTATAGAGAATCAAATCGGTAAGATAATTTTGTTTCAAGTATTTATGGGAATGAATGTTCTCAATCCTAACAATGATATCAATGTACCTATAGACGAGATCCTGCAGGGTTTCTTTAAGTCTTTAAAGCGAGGACTTGGCAGAAAATTGTTATTTTCGTCGCTTGACTTTGTATTGTAAAAACTTGATAAAAACTTCTCTAAAGTTATTAGAACAAGATCAATTTTCATTGACGAAAATTTTCAAAATTACCACTAGTGTCTCAATTTTTTTAAAATCAAAATTGTACATGATTTTCTTTATTATGATTAATTATATCGGCCTAAGAGAAGGGGAAATAGAATCGAAGTGATTGGTATCTAGGATAAAGGTTAGAATAGGTTATTACACAGTTTAGTAAATAAGATGGCCCGGCCTACATTCGTAAAAGTCATTATTGTAAGTTGTTTTATAATTTAGTAGAAATTAACTTTCCAATGTAGGTACTAAAATCAGGATGAAGAACGGACACGTAACGAAAATTATGGAGATCAGTTAAAAAAGGAAATCGACAACTGTTGAAACTTGTACCAATTAGACAAGAAGAAATTATAGATTTTAATAGGAAAATATCGTGGTAATTGAATTTCATAGATATTTTAGTTTGAAAATATAAAAAAAAATTTTTAATTTTCGTATGTTATCCCCATTTACAAAATTCTGACACATTCATACGAAATTACTGCTACCTATCACAAAGATTTTGAACTTGGTTTTGAACGATGTTCTTTAGTTCGCTAAGATGTTTTGGTAGTCCTGCAATGGAATTTTGTCCTGCTCATATAAATATTATGAACATGCTTATAATTTTTAATTCACAATTTAAAGCTTATTTAACCAGTTTAAAAAGGCGAAAAGCTAATATATTTTTTGGTTTATACATTCTGATTGCTATTACCCTTCAAGGGCTTGAAAAGTAACGTTGTAAAAATAAGCTTACGAGTATCACAATCATTGCTAACCCGACTGTACATAAATTCGGCACACATATATTCGTTAAATATATATACAATGACTTTAAATTATAATTCTAAAGTCTCATTAAAATTATTGTCTCATACTTTTCTCATTCACAGGGATTAAAAAAGTGTTATTTTGCTTATCTATATGTTGCTTGGTACAGGAATAGTTCCCAGTGCTTTGATCCGCTATTGTAATCTAAGTAAATGATAAGAGTGATCGATTAAGCCTTACTAATTTGATCAGAATGAATTTGCGTCAAGATATCATGAACGTTTGTGTAGCTTATAAAAGACCTTCGTATTTTTTTATCTTACCGTAACCTGCACAATAATATCTAGGTAATTTGTGTAACTTCAATTCGCCCAATTTAAATCTAAATCTTTTACATTCTTTTATCTTTTTCTTCAATTATTTTTTTCAATTTTTTTCATCATATTTCATATGTTTTTAGTAGTATGAAATACTGCTTTTGGCAGTCATAACTAGGTAGCCCATTTGTAGGCAGTAATCAACCACGTACGATGTTGTAGCAGTTATAGCAGTACGTGCGCTGTTGTATTTGAGTAGATAAGTACATACCTATATGATAAAATAAATATAGATCTAAAAGCAATTTTAATTTAAAATCAATACGCTCTTGTTTTATTGAATCGATTTTATTTCTATTTAAATTTAAAATTTTATTGCATTCTCCTGCTGCGTGTACCACGCAGCAATATGATTGTAATACTTAGTTTTTAATGGAATGCATACATTACTGTGAAATTAAAGTTTAAATTTTGTTGGTTTATTGTTTACTTTAAAACAATTTAATCATGAATTGTGTATTGATCAGTAACTTTTTTTAAACTACGACTGTACGCTGGTACCCGCGACTTCTACAGGGTTGAAAAAGAGTAATATAACGTCTCACATCTTTATCGCTGTGACGACGGTGGCGTCTAACTTTATATATTTTTAGACGATCCCTCTGTAACTTAACATTTTTCTAGAATAAAAAGTATTCTATATGTTAATACAGGTAATAAACTATCTATGTGCCAAATTTCACCCAAACCCGTTCAGCCGTTTTTACTTGAAAGATTAACAAACATCCATCCATACATCCATCCATACATCCACCCATCTATCCTCACAAACTTTCGTATTTATAATATTAGCAGGACGTAAGATAAAACTGCCATTAACTGTTTCTATAAATAATTAAAGTTGTATAGGTATAATATTAAATTTCAAAACAAAGAGCACTCTTACAATAAATAATTGTACACAGATTGAAACGAATTTGTTTACGGCCTACCAGCGACTAAAGTTCAACTCTCACTTAGGACGTCAACAGATGCCATTTATCAGTTGTCAGTCAAGAGAGGAGTGCAGTATGTTAGCTGTGTAGCTAGTTCTGGCGCCACGGAGCAAGCGATAGTCGCGGACCTCACAAGTCGACTTATGTAGAACGAATAAAGTAGTGAAAATTAAGTGTCGCGACCACGGTTCACTTGCTATCTGGGGTCACGTCTCATTTTATTACTGACATATTATTAATATCGATGAGAACATTGAATTTGATGCTGTAAGAGAGCCTTTGTTTCACAATGCACTTAACAACGGCGAGGTTGAGCAACTTGCTTTTTGTGATTACATACTCATACTTTGAGCTTTAATTATTAATTAAGTAAAAGTAATTAGGTAGGAGTGTCTTCATCAGTATCAGACAATTTACTACGAAGTACCTATTATAATTCTCCGAATACTTATATTTGTCAAGGAAGATGTAGATAGTGTAAAAATGAAAAGTCAAGCATAATTGGTCTTGAATATCAATAACAGATTGATAATAATATTAAGTAAATTTTGATTTTTCATTAAACTTAATAATATGTCCTATGTTTGTTAAAATGTCTAAGTATATTTGTATTGTACATAACATTATCATTTTTCAATTGAAGTAATGTTACAAAACATAAAAATTATACATATTATATTATACTCGATTATACCTACTTGTATAGTATAAAGACTCCAGTAATGGATTGTAGAATTGTTATTGCTACAATTCTCAGACACACTGCATTGGTATTTATGACGATAGTTCACATTTCATAGCAAAATACATCAATTAATATTTAAATGTTCAACTGATAAATTACCGGCTAGCCAGACAAGCTTTTAGCCTACCTTGACTATCAACCCTTTGTCTCATATGGATAAGAATAAGACTAAAAATAAGACTTTAATTATTTATTATAATGCATTTCTTAATGTAATTAATTATGAGGATGTCTTAATATTGTCTTTATAATTTTGTGATTTATAGTTACAACTTAATTCTGCAAATCACACAAAAGCTAACTTGGAGAGTATTTAATATATACAAAGTCTAACATTGATATCAGAACATAATATACCTACCTAATTAATTATATTATTATTATAGCGATATATTGTTGAACTTCTTCAATAGGTTTGTTTTGATGAATATTTCGATGAACCCGCTAGCGGTAGCTTCTGCTTTAGAATTGAAGTTTGAAAGTCGGATATCTGTTTCACCAACAATAGTAAATTGTGAAACTTTCAATAATAATACTTACTACTATTATTAATATTCACCTTCCTTTAACTAACTAGGAAACTAGGAAGTTAATTTCGTATAGCTGGTTTATAGATTTCAAACGTTTTATTCTTCACAAAGGTAATTTGGTTTCGGTGAACGAATAAGGGATGCCAGAGCCCATTTCCCCATACCTTCCCTCCTAATTCGTTGTCCTTAATAATACTGTAGTCGGCAGCGCACTTGCAGCACTTTCGGCGTTGCTTGTGTTATTAGCGACGGTAGCCACCTACCATCAAGCGGACCGTCAGCATGTCTGCCGACCTTAACATTATAAAATCTGTTTTTAAATTAGATACAATTGAAAACGTATATGCGATGTTCTAACTATAATCGTTTAAAGTTTTTACTATCCAGATTTTTCGTGAAAAAGACAATTATAGGATGTCTTTTTAACTTCTCTTTTAGGAATTTGCTGCTGCTTCCTACGAACTGCTTGCCGGTGAAAGCTAATGGCAACTAATGTCATCATGGTAAATAGCATATGCTGGTCAGGGCTACCGGTAGTACAGCTGATCAGCGATTCTCCCTATAGTCAGCGTGGTACCTTCTTTCCAAGTGCCATATCATATAAGTAATTCAAAACAATTCAACACCCAGTGACATGCACACATATGCATGCGGTAGCTTTCGTCGCAGAAGACGACGCGGATGCAACAATGTTACGAGCATTAAGCGTCCACCCACATACATCCTTTCATGATAGTGAAAGTCGCATACTTACATGCACTGTTTTATGGGAGTCTAGTATCCCATATGGCATAGTAGTATTAGTAGTAGTAGTAGTAGTAGTAGTAGTAGCACACGTAATAGCAGTACGTGTTACGTATTGTTATTTCAGGGTGGTCTTCTCTAAGGGGATAGTTACTGCCGTCAGAGGGGTTACCCAAATGACTGCGAAACATAGTGTTTCCTGCCACCACTTCCAACACTTACGAGATACAGAGCAGAGCAAATTTGAAAAGTTCATTTCCAAAGTCAAAACCCGAGAACACTGAAACAGAGCGTTAAGGCATGCACCCTAATCACTCTTCCAACGGGCTCGTCAAAATAGGTGATCCACATTATATTTACTAATACACTTGTTATACCTATGCATTATCATAAAATAGATTTTTTTTATAATATTATAAAATGTATTACGATATAAATTAATAGACTATACCTACAAAAAGAGGAAAGAGATTTTCAATTTGGCCCTGTTATGTCGAGCCTAAAATAAATTGTTTAGTCAAGTGGTTTTATTTAAAATTTGTCTGGGCCAATCTCACTTCGACCCCTAAATGTAAAAGCCAGTTTTTAATATACATCTATTAAAAACTGGCCTTTTACATTTGCATTGGCATAAAGTAAGTTAATGAAAATTTTAAGTTGCTTTATAAGTTTTGTGATCTTCGCGTAAAATATGCAAATTCATCAAGGAAAAGTATTTTTTATGCAGATTACATTAGTCGTTAAGTAATATCATCTCAATTGAAATGATGTTAAGGGATCTCGAAAATAAATATCAGTACTTTTGTTGCATATTGAATCCTATCCTACTAATATTATAAATGCGAATTTGGCTAAAATATGGAATTAGCTGGATTAACATATAGGATATACTTATCTACTTCTTATCCTGGAAAAATGACATGTTCCCGAGGAATCGTCTAAAAAGAATTAATTTTGTAAATTAATTTTGTTTTTAATTTTTAATTTTACTTTTCTTTCATGGTTACATTACCATCCACGCTTATCTTTAATGTTATATGATAAATTTTTTATAAGTTATCTATATGTTTTTTCTATTGAACTAAATGTAAATAAATAAACACACTTATAATAAAAATAAATAAATACACTGTCATATAACATAATATTGATATGTAGGTATTTGTGAATTTTGAATTATAATCAGGCCTCTTAGTCATAAGGTTTCACACGAAAAGTTATAACACAAGTGTGTTCTCGACACGAGCCTGCCCGTGTCCACTGCTGACCGATAGGAAAAAGGAAAGAGGAAGCTACCAATGCGCCTAGAATGAAATTAGCCCGTCGGCCGGTCAATTACTCCAAGCCGAGTGTGGCTTACTAATGGCACGAGCGGCGTTCCCTGCATACGCCACCGCTCATTTATATGCCATCGCGCGTACCCTTTATTGTTCCATAGATTGGTAATACACGGGAGGACTGACACTTTGTGCTGTAAATCGTTGTCTATACACGTACTCTCGATTAACTTTGTGCTACAGCCATAGTCGAAGTGAGCTCTGTGTCAGTACAAGCCGCCTGCGCAAGTGTGGACGATGACATCATGTCCGGAGTGAACTGGCCACACAGAAAACCTGAGGACACGTGTTTCAATCGTTACTATTATTGTTACGTGTCCGATATCGTGGTTCACCAGGATCACTGGATGACGCATCACCAGTTTACGTTAACCTATAAGAAACCTATAATGCCAGAGAGTTAGTAGTGGTTTCGCACAATTTTGTTTCGTACGAATTGCGCAGATACACAGATTGGTACTAAGTATTTTATGTATTATTTTCATCTATTTTCTAATGATTTAAACGTGTCAAAACTAATAAACAACGAATATTTGAGGTGCCCCTTTTTGCCAACCCCAATGCTCGTTTTGACTCTAAGCCTTTGATAATAGAAAACTATATTTCTTAAAGAGAATTGCATCACAATCTAATCTTTTGTTTAGAAGTCAGTTTGTTATAATTATAAACACTTTTAATCTACTTAAGTTAAATCAAACTATTTTACGTACAGAAAAATTGTATGTTTCATATTTAATAATATTTTTTAACAACTTTACAACACTTAGTTTAGTAACTTTAGAAATGCTTTTTTATTATTTTATGTTACGGAGCGGCAGGCAAGCTGGATGAAGGTAACAGTCTTCTAAAGACAAAAAGTAACATATGAAACATTCGACCCAGTTGGAAAAAATAAGAAGAGACGTGGGAACAATAAAGGAGTGTTTTATTTTAAGGTGGTTTTCGGAGAGGCTAGACAGTTTTTGAACTAATTTAAAATTATTAATTTATCTACATCAAAGTTTAAGTTAATTAATATATGATAATAGTTTAAGAATATAAGTAACAAATAGATCTATCTATATACTCAGTTTCATTTTAGTTTGACCATTTTTCTCTCTATGCGTAAGTATACAATCCGCCTTCACCCTTTGATTATACAAAAGTGCTTATTATTTTAATTGTGACAAAACAATATAGACATTTCTATTTTGTTTCAAAAACGGCTATCACAAAGTAACAAGGGTCATTTAATTGCCCATCACAATATTCTATTTTAAACAGAAATCGTATTTAAAATTACTGTACACGTCCATCTGTTTGTCAAAATGTTTGCACAAACAAAACCGACAGTCACCATCATATTGGGAAGTTATAACCATTAAGAGAATACAATCGCAATTTCTTCCTGTCGTAAATAAAGTTCGGTGGGCATGAGTAATGGTTACTTTGTGCGCACAATATCGGGTGGGGGCCAAATAGATTGATACGTGCATTGCGTCCTGATGGGTCGCCTCTCTCATTCATTATCACTTTTCGACGAAATTCGTCCGAGCTTATGGTGTACTTGAATTTTCCGTTTGTAATTATATAGAGGAGCGGAAGTGTCGGCGATGTGGTTGTAACACCGGTCACGACGCGAACGGTTGACGACCGACGATTCATATAACGGACTAACGCCACCTATGGCCCACGGCGCGACCATCTCCCGGAGGGCTTTGGATGGACTATACTCATGACAATATTGGAATAATGTCACGAAAACTCCAATTTGTTTGTGGAAGTATAAGAATGCGTAATTAAAATTGACGTTATAGTAAAAAAATATTATTTTATTTTATTATTTTTATGTAGTTAAAACTTGTAAATAGTTAGTTACTCGTATTTTAAAAATACTTTGACCTAAAAGGTACAATGTCTATTCATTTCATTGGACAGCAGTAATTTACTGCTGTCCAATGAAATGAATCATTTACATCTACATTTTAAATAATTCTATTTTAAATATTATTTAATTTTAACAACAATTTTTATCTTTGATTCGAAAGCTTAAATATTTATTTATGTTTGTCAAATTACTGACAGTTGCTGTGTTATCATATTTTTAGGCTCATTTTCTGGCTTTATTTTAATAGTTGTTTTTTTTTTTTACAATTGCCTATTTCTTTAAGGAAATATCAAAATTTGTAAAAGTCTCGCTTGGAAGACTATTACATTGATGATGTTACCTACATTTCCGTTTCAAATATTTATCCTTTTACTTCTTGTTACCTCTTAATTATGATTGAACTGAGTCATCGACAACGGCTATGTTTAATTTCTCTTTTGACAAAAATTTTAACAAAAATTAAAACTTTCTATAACTTGAAATAAAGTCGTTTCCGTCTATCCTGCAAGGAAGCTTAGATCTTTTAAACTACGTAACAGATTTTAATGCGGCTTTAACTAATAGAAAGAGCGTTAAATCAGAAAATATTGCACCCACTGCTTCGAGAGGGTCACTAGTAATATATAAAATAAATTTAAATTTATATTATATGTAAACACTCATATGCACATAAATGTGTATCTAGATACCATGCGTCTAATAGTTATTTTTTTCACAAAGATTTAAAAATTAATTCAGTATTACGCTGGACAGAATTTTCTGGACAACGCAATATCATCGAGATATTTATTGAAACTATTTTCCTTATCCTTTACTTTTTTAAGAGAAATCTTTATCTGTTCAAATATCCACTATAATTAAATTATATTTTAAAATGAATATATTCTTCAGAATTAGATTTCTATCTAATAGTTGTAATATTTATCGAGTACTTAAACAACATGGCTGTACCCATTTTGTTAATAATACGTTTACTTCTTGTTTTTACTAGGGTAATAAAGGTTTATGTTAGGCGTTAAGTGAATAATTTAACCATATCCCATCCAGTGAGTTTTCTAAACCGTCGCTAAGTGAGTGACCGGGAGAGCGAGGGGTCTATAGCGCAAAGAGGGTTTATTTGTAACGAGTCACTCCCAAAAAGGCCTCTTGTCAGTCTTCATTCTCGGACAAGCCTGCCCCCGGCCTAATAATGCTAGTGAGAATTTTCTGACAAGCGCTTTGTTATTGTTATAAGTGAGGAAGATTTGTGAATTTTTAGAATTGAGGCTTGCTGTACTCGTATGTAGTACGATTTTCACATTTGAGGTAATAAAAAAAAAACTTTATTCCGTTAATCATACAAAGTCATAACCTTTACATACTTTTATTAAAGGGCTTTGTGTGGTTTTTTTATAACCTTACATGATTTATAAACTTTGGGATTTTTTTTATTTACTTAAAAAATTGTCTGTGAGTTTGTGCCCGCTAATCTCTGAAACAGCTAAACTTATTTGAATGCTACTTTCACTGATATGTTGTGCAAGCTTCCATTAACATTTTAGTGTTTGTTTCATTAAAATCGGTTTACAAACAAAAAAGTTAAACTTATCGCTACGGAGTCGCGGGTAAAGCTATTTATAACAAAAAAAAAAGAACGGTTAAGTTCATTTGTTGTACCAAAAAATTTATACGAAAATGACACAAACAGGAGTAACACACCCTAATAGCATACGACAAAAATAATGTTTCTAACAAAGTTACTATTTCAATTTTTACACAAAACTATCACCTACCGAATTTGAATTCAATGTTGTGTCACAATTCTAAAACAACCGCTTAACAAACGAACATTTATACATTTTTTTGTTCATATAGACGATTTATATCTGTTAATTTACTAACGACCTGACCTCGACATTTTTTTTTTCTTCTGAAAATAGTATAAACAAACCTTCCTCGTTTATCGCTCTTGCCATTATTGAAAACCGTATCAAATTTTGTTGGGTGGTTTAGTAGACATTAGCGTAGAAACAGACAAAGGCTGACAGCGACTTTATTTTATAATTCGCGACACGTTCTTTCCTGTTCGGCACAAACTTTTCCCGTTCTATTAGTGAAAACTATATCAAAATCAGTTGTTTAGAAGCAGTTAGCAGAAAAACAGACAGACGCAGACAGTTTCGGTGATTCATGGTTGCAAATTATTGTTTTGTTTTTTTTTTTTCTACTTATACAATAACTTAATTAGGTTTTATTATATAATATCTAAACCTTCCGTAATGTAAACTGAAAATCGTATCAAAATCCGTTAGATAGGCTTTATGAGGAATTAGCGTACAGATGCAGAAGGCTTCAACCTACTATGCAAGGATTATATATAGATAACGATATAGACTCATCATACATTTTATGCGAAGGTGTATGCTTGACGGGACCACATTTTATCCAAGTTTACGGTTGACTTTGTACTGATGCTTTAACTAACTTAATAAAGTGTGGATTAGTCTAATAGATTCAGTAACAGTTAATTGAACTTAATGGCGGCCCGTTTTCGTGTTTATTTAGTAAATATCATTACAGATTGTTGCCGACGTGAGTGATTAAGGTGTGAGGTCCACTTTGGATAGGGTAGGGAAGGGACACCGGTCGTTGGCTCGCCACCTGCCTCACAACGTTCGCTTTAAAATTATTGAAAAACGTCTATTAACATGTCATTAGTCAGGACGCCCCATACATTTTACAACGTTTTAATTGTGTTATTTAACGCTTGTTGTTGTTTCTCCAGACACTGTGGTTAATTTATCGCTTTTTACCACTCAATTGGCGTCTAACATAATAAGTGTTGTTAGTTCTGTTCTCTTTTATTGTCTTCATAAAGTAAGTATATTTTGAAACAGTTGGTTAACGATTTAATGGCTTTTTCAAATAAAACTAATTTGTTTTTATAACATTAATTAAAATTCAGAGAAAATATTTAATTATTGAAAAAATCAGTATTGCAATTGAAATGACTGACACCCAAAAAAAAACTTATAAGGTAAGTAGTATATTTTGTCTTATGTGTTATTTGAATGATTCATTTAATTTTAGGAAAATTATAGCTTACTCAGTGTATACTACTTAAAATATATGAGGAAAAGGTTAGCTCATCTAAACACCATAAGATTAATGGAAATTATGATTTTCTATTGATACCCATAACCGCCATAGTTGGTGAGTTCTCTGTACTATGGTAACGAGTATATTTTAATAGTAATTATCCTCTTAAACAAACTGTTCGAAAATATTATTAATCTCCAACTAGGAGTAACTGGTGCCGGCGACTTCGTACGAGCTGTAGATATTTTTTTGAAAATACCACAGGAACCTAACATTTTTCTAAGATAAAAAAAGTATCCTATATATTAATTGAGCGTCCTGTGCACGCTATTCTCAGAAACGTAAAACGTAAAAAAAAAGTGTTTTTGGCGAAGTAAAAATCACCTTAAGTATACAAAATAAACCAATTACCAAATAAAAAATAAGCCGGAAGTTTAAATTTATATTTTGTCCGATCTAAGGGCACAGGTTAAAAATAAACACCGAAGGGGATAAAATTTATTTATACCAATTATTTGACCTAACCGACAGCGTGCGGTCATCCTTTTCTCTCTCAACATGATATTACGAGAAAAAATTAAAACAATCTTCCTAATTTGTATTAAACCTTACTACGAGTGTGATAAAAAATTCGTCCGCGTAAATTTTATTAAATGTGTTATTATTATCCATGAACTACATTATTGCAAATTGAGATCAGAATCCGTTTAAGGATTTTGAGAGAAAGAGTAAGGAACAGGTTTGTTTTCATTTTAAGAACAAAGAAATCAATTTACTTTATGAATTTATACTCTTAATTTTTTTTTATATCTATCCAACTTTTAGTTGAAGATCAGGGAAGAATCCTATGGAACGAAAATGTGAGAACGAAAAATGCCCATACCCCGTTTTTCTTAATCCCATCCAAAGTTCCTATCTGAAAATTTAGCAAAAAAAAAAACAAAATATAATGTTTCATCAACGACTAAGAAAAAGCGGCGCGGACTAAGTCGCGGACAAAAGCTTGTTTCTTATAAAAATAAAACAAATTTTACTATTTTTACTATAAATCATAACTGTTTTACCAGTTTATATGACGATCTACAATTCATCTGAGTCTATCGGAAATACAAATAATATTTCATCTTGTTAAATATTCACTAACACCATATTAATTAGATGCGGAGGCATCTATATGTAATAATGAGGTATCCATTTACATCGATGCAAATAAGGCGGCGCGCTAAAGAGATTCAATTATAAAGGAATTAATCATTCGTGTAGGCATATTGTTTACTATTATAGCAAAGTAAGTAGTAATGTTTATTCAATGATCTCTTAAGCATCATTAAAGCGACTGTTTACGTTAGCGTACCGTATCATTTTGACGTTGTTCACGAATGCAAAGAGCGTGTCCATATAGAATCATTGCAATGAAAGACATGGTTCGCCAAGCGTTTACATTGTTCCATTTTAAAACTCCCATGGCGTTTATTACAATTAATGTTTCACTTTATTGATGTGTTTCATTTTATTTATCATTTTTTATGTTATTTTTTTAAGTAGTAGGTCCCTACTGTCACGTAACGTCGGTAACGTGGCTAAAATGACCTCTTTTACTAGCACTTGTCTTGCTGAGTAGATTGAGTAAAAGTCACTGTATATTTTTTATAACATTGGTGCTGTTATTAAAATGATAGTCATTCAATACATAGTTATGCTATAATACTATGTATTATACTATGTATTATACGTATTATACTATGTATAATACTATGACATAACTATGTCATTTGCAAGCTGAAGTGTCTTTCAAAAATTTCATTGTTATAATTGCTTTACTTTTTATTATTTTACAATTTTAATAGTTTGAATCACCCATTACCGTCCAGAGCTTATCAGTCGTAAAACCCGTCAAAAATTATTGTTTGGATGGTAAGTGGTACACCACCCAGAATACTCGCCTGACCTTGCACCTTTAGTTTTTCACTGGTTTCGATTTCTTCAAAACTCTTTGCGCACCTTGTTCAGTTTTCCGTCAATAAAGACAGGTTATCGAAAGATGGCCAAAGGTCATCGCACAAAACTGCAAATATATCATTAAGTGATCTTTCTTTTATATATATATAAATAACTGATGAACATAATAAACATGATGTAGTATTCGTACTACTGTATGTATTATATGTACCTAGATATTCTGAGGTTTATGAGTAACTTATACTAGGTAGGTATAATAAATTATCCTTAAGCAATTTTACGTTTGACAGAAAAGGATATTTATAAATCGGAATTAAAGATTTTTTTATGGTGAAAAATATAAGATTTTTATATATCGTGAACGTCATAATGCATATTAACACTATTTTGTTTAATTTGTCCTTGAGTTTTTCTAATAGTAATCAGAGCCTTTTTATCGACAGATATGTAGGTTCATAAATGTTAGTGATAACACCGTCACCATCGATCGACATTCAGGTACAAGATATAGGTGTTTTGAACAAAATAATTGCTTGTAAACGGGTTGATTTTGTGGAATAAAATCGGCTGTGATTACCCATTAGGTTGCGGCTTGGTGTTTTCAACATGTTCGTTGCGTCGACATAGAGATACAGTGTTGATAATATGATACAACATTCATATCTAATAAACTCATGTTATGTGTTACCTTTACAATTTGCCGCTATCAGCGTAAATGATTACATAAACGCGTTGTCTACATCAAACTCCTACTTCCCTATCTACCTATCTACCGGCATTGATTTCATCAAAGTTTGATACGCAATAATATCTTTAAAATTTATTTTTAGAATTGGAACACCTATTCCATTTCTGATGCAAACTTAACATAATGAGAAGAATTTAATCACACTTATAGTAAGCAACACCAACGATAGTTCACTTAAGGCGCTTAGTACCGTCAAATGACTACTTTTGTAAGCCTATACTCCTCGTTTATGGTTAGACCATAAAGCTTGAAAAAAAAAAAAGAATTATTAAAGTATAAACAACATTTGGTATTTATATTTTATTTTTCGTATCACCTAAACTTCAATATTAAAAAAAATTAACCAAATAGTGTTCTTTTTGGCTTGAATTCCCTACTACTCCTAAGCGGGTATGGTGATTGGAAATATTTACACGTTAATCGGCATTCAAAACTTCGAAATATACTAACTCGCGGGCTACACACGTTCAATGTCATTGTCGCCTTAATGATAGGTATGATAGCCCAAAAACACAAGATAGGGAGGGAGGCTGACTATCCCCCTATAACGTAGTTCCACAAGTTATTTTTTGCCTTTTAGAACGCCTTTTAAAATTAATTTATAATATATATTTAGTTAAGAAAGAATCAGGCAATGTTATAATTAATAACTTATTTGTTACAAGATTATTGAAGCTGTAACACAACTGGGTATTGATAATATATCAATATGGATTCGTGGTAAACTTTACGAATAATACAAAAAATAATTTAAACAAGAAAAGCGACTTTAAGACTTACAAATTAAAGATGTAAATATAATACAGAATGTTTATCAATAAAAATCATTGTAGCATTAGTCACTGTACATTAACATTGGTGGTCGAATATCAAAGATATTATCGACTATACAATTATATGATTTTTTTAATGCGGATTAATCAAAGTTAGTAAAACATTCGACAGCGGCTTGTTCAAAAATTAATTATGCCGCGCTTTTAGTGAACTCCGAATCTGCGATGGGAATCTTGGTTAGAACATGAATTTTAGATAAACTGGACTGTTTGCGTAGGCGGTAATTGAAGTTAGGAATTTCAATAATACTCGATATTATATATGTAGATAGGTAGGTACTAGGTACCTAAATGTGATGCGAAAACGTCTTTCGCATGTTTTTATTCTCAATTTGGAAACTTATTTGGGAAGAACAATAAAATTACTCAAATAATTGTTGAATTTTGATGTAGCCTGTATTATAGATAATCTATATATAAACAAACAGATAAAGACGAAATCGTTTTGTATGTTTTGTCATTTGTTTGTGTTTGTAGTGAAATGATTTTTTTTTGTTTTGTATGTATTGAAGAGTTTTAATTTTAGCAATAAAACAATGTTGAAAAAAGTTATCACCTTCAAAATGATTTTGGTCAAATTTTGGGCTTATGCCTATGTAGGGCACGTGGTAAGTCAATATTTTTTAAAATACCTACAAAGAATTCCCCTTTGATACGAGGATAAATGTAATAATTAGTTTAAGAACAGTTGTGACAGTATAAATACTGAAAGTTTGGTCAAATTTAAATTCAATAACACCTTAACTCTTGTCACTATATCAAGCAATAATTCTAGGCCCTAATTGATCTAATTATATACCTTTCTACCACCTATTTGGCAGATCACATTTCCAACGGACATGGTCATAATTTTCTTCATGTTATTTCGATAATGGTTCCGAATATATCTACTTACCCATTAAAAGGGTAGCCTCCAAATGCTGCTTCATAAGGATGATAGACTGTAGGATAAGGCCAACTAGCTGCGCTAGCCGCAAGGTTCTCTTTCAGCTCAATTCCTGCAGCCTGTTTGAACAAAGAATTGAATATTATAAATAAAGTGAACACTTTCCTATTATGATGATAAACATTCATATTATCATCATTAATACGAGTAGGTATGTCTTATAATTAAAGCGATTATCTCAAGAGTAGTTAACAAAAAGCTTCACGGTGGCCACGTGATGGTAGTTAATAAATATTATATATAATTCATAAATAATTTTAATTGTTTCATAAATATACTAAAATGTAACTTGAAAATACTAAATATTCGGAAAATATAAATCTAAAAAATCTTAAAGAAACTTAAAAATCATAGTAGGTATTATTATGGAAAACTTATAAGTACTATTATGATTGAAATATTATATTCATGTGTTATAGTGTAATTCATTTGTAAAGTATACATTTATGTGTAATGTGTAAGTAGGTGATTTACTAAATCTGTTTGCTATGATCTCAAAAACTATGGAACAGATTCTCATGCGATTTTCATCTATTAACAAAATGAGTCCTGAGGAAGGTTTTTCTGTTAGCCTGTCTGTCGATCTTAACATATAAATAAAATACTTGCCTTAATTAAAACACATCAAAATTAAGCCTTTATTCCATCAAAATTAATCTGTTACCCTCGCGAGAAACATTATTTGACATGAGTTTGTATCATACTAACATATTTGTAAGTAACTCTTTTATAATCGTCCTAAACTAGATCGTTATAATATCGTCATTCACGTTTCCGGTAGCTTTAACGCAATCCATTACGAAAATTATCCTCGTTGGATTGATTTTTTGATCGATCGTTTTAAGTTGCGTCTTAACTATTATTATTTAATGGGCAAAGATACGAGACGAGTGCATCAATCATCTTTCATTCGACAAATGCCTCTTTTTTTATTCTTCGAAAACGTTGAGCTTTGCTTTCTTTTATGTTCTCGAGATAAACGTATTACATTTATATTCGTCCCTTTAAAACATGCTAACTATTGATAAATTTTATTGTATTTGATTAAATTTATTCCAAGACTTGGAAACTTCGTACGCACAGTAGTTTGTTTCTTGAAAATCCCACAGCTACCTAACATTTTTCCAGGATAAAAAGTATCATATAGTTTAATCTAGGTAATCATCAATAAATTAGTGAAAATCGCATTCAAATCGGTTAAGCCGTTTTTGAGATTAGGGTCCATGAATGCACAGACAAACAGACAAAATTCTAAAAACTATTTTTTATACCTCGGTAACAAAAACAAATGTTTTTTTTTTTGAAAAATATTTAATATACACGGCTCGTTTACGATTTTATTATATTTATGAATATAGATGATTCAACAACTGGCAACATGTTTCATGTTGCGTGTTGCCATTATGTTTTCGTATAAATCAGCAATTTTTATGGGATATCAGTAAAAAAGTTTTGTACGTGAATCAATAACAAGAGAGGGTCCCAAATTTATAGCGACACATTAAAATAACTCAGGAGCGAGTCTTAATGCGGTCAGCCAGGATAAATCTATCAAAAGATTTTGTTGTCCAACAACTTCATTGGTGGCCGAAACGAAAATCCGATAATAAATTTTACTCAACTACGACAGCGTAATCCAGTCGCACTGTCGCTCTTTGTTGCTTCGACCTTTCTGATATACTTAATTCCAGTTTTCTGTTACTTCAAATAATATAATCGGACTAATGTGTGTATGTGTGTGTGACGCAAGTATGCGGTTGCATATATCATGTATTTCGCGATTGCTACTGCGACTTTGACTTGTGATTTTTAATATACTCAACTTTTGACAGTTCTACTATTACTTCAATGTCTAATGCACGTTTTTACCAACAGACACCTAAATTTAGGGAACACCTAAGACCTATTTAAGACGGCCATTCACTGTAGTTCACGGCGTTTCATGTAGGATTGTGTGTTCCTAACTTTAGGTGACTGTTGGTGAAGAGGGCAAAAGTGGTCATAGCAACAAAAAAAAAACTAACATAACTTGCATATCGTCGTTGTTAAACAAAATCTGCTATGTGAAAAGCTTCCTGCGAAATATTACATGAAGGTTTACTTAAAAAAGTAATTATTTTATTTGAAACTTTGGGTTTTTATACATTAACTTTTTGTCTTTTAAACATTAAAAATTTAATAGTTTATTTATTATTTATAAATTTTGCACATAACAGATTTTAGCTGCTGCACATAGCAATTATTTATTGAGATGTTGTAGTTCGACAAATAGTCCTCATAAGCACTTAACAGTTTTTGGTTCGACAACAATAAATATACTTAGGTAATCGACCACATATTATTTTTCGACATAATATTATTTAAAAAAATTGTAATACTATAGAATAGATGACTTGCAAAATTGTAATATTTTAATTTTAATTTCAAACATTACTCGTTACAAAGTATATCCAATACATTTAACAACGTCGTACATGTAAAATAAAATCTCGTTTATTACTGTAACATTAGTATCTCACAGAGGCTTATTCGATAAGTTTCAACGTGCGTGTATATCAAAATACGTCTTCTTAAAACATGAAGAGTACGCCCGTAATCTTTATTGGTATCATTTCTGTATAAGTTTAATGGAACTTAACTGTAATCTTATTAACGTTCTTATGACCAACCTTATTTACTTATGAAACGGTTTTCACCCTTCAACTGATTTCATAGACATGCAAAATAGGTAGTGATATATATTTTTTTTAATATTATACTAGCGACCCGCACCTGGTTTCTGCAATTTTTTTCAATCAATAGTTTTCGTTTCCTGTGAGGCCTATGTATATATACAAATGTGAGAAGTTTTAATGAAATAACAAAGCTTTTAAACACTCAAAGGTATAAAACGAACTAAGTCATTATAAAAAACGCATTCGACCTACGAGTCGAAATGTAACAAAGTGTATATTCGTAATAAAAGTGTAGGAAAAAAAAATTAAAAGGCGGAATCCGTCGGTAAGAAGCGAGCGGCCGAGGGCGGTACGAGTTAACACTTTCGCCACAGATGATATATGATGATATCTTCATGAGTGATTGAATCATCTGCCGGGACACGTTCACGGCTCTACCTTTTAACACCTTCCTCCAGAAGTTTTACTACTCGTCATATATTACGTACCGTGACTATTTTTATGTTGTGTTATGATCATTATCATTCAAAGTCACTACCCACACGCGTTAGTCGAGAAACGGAATTAGGAGTTCGTTCACGATTGAACATAGAATTTATAGTAACTTTGCCGAATGTTTAGCAACCCTGACTGATATTTCAGGATATACCAATATACGGAAAATATTATCAAAACAGATTTAAGATAAATTTTTATTGTTAACTAGAGACCCGCTTCCGGGTTAGCCCATGGTGCAATTTTTATATAGGTAGGCAAACCTTCCCCGTTTATCTCTCTTTCCATAAGTGAAAACTGAATTAAAACCGGTCTATCCTTTCTTGAGTTTTTTGCGAGATAAAAAATTAAACACAAAAAATTAGCATTTAGATAGTATGATTTCATTTAATTTTTATAATAAATGAACACAAGAAACAAAATACTGCTACTATGAGAATTGAATTTAACCGAGAGTGAAATTGGTGTAAAAATATATTACATTTTTCATCTTAGTTACCTAAAAATTTAATATAGGTAAACATTAAACATTAAACAAAAAATCTACTTGTCTATT
This sequence comes from Synanthedon myopaeformis, assembly GCA_944738685.1. Taxonomy (NCBI): domain Eukaryota; kingdom Metazoa; phylum Arthropoda; class Insecta; order Lepidoptera; family Sesiidae; genus Synanthedon; species Synanthedon myopaeformis. The sequence goes on along the minus strand of OX122913.1, from coordinate 4,971,911 downwards.
GTTATAAAATCCAAAAACATTATACGGGCACGTATCAAACCTTTGTGTTCAATTAAATGATATATACGAGTATATGTGTGTTATTTAATCTTTAAAGAAATTGTTAAACATATTAAGTTATTAAATCCAACCGTGTACAAAAACTGTTTTGAGATGATGGACAAAAAACATATATCAACGGATTACGATTCAAATTTATAGCTGTGTGTGCATTATACTTTATCATAAACCTTATATTGGAGCCTACTTAACACGATGACGGATGCTTACAGCTTATTTTCAAAAACTATTTTGACATTGGATCCTAATTATTTTAAGGTATTGCTTTTTAAAAGGCGCGCCGGGACTACCCTGCCGTATCCAATAAGCCTTTTGATATTAATGATTTTTTTTATGAGATGACTGACATGCTGACTGTTCGTTGAAAGGAATGTAGCTACTGTGGCCTATAAGGCCGGAAGAGTGAAAGCGCAATGTTGACTTTGATAAAGGATAAGGATAGAATAAAATAATGTGCACTTGTATCCTACGTAAGACCATGTTTATGATATTAATAAAAATAATTTTTGAAAAAGTTAACATTTTTATTTATGATTGTACTAAAAAAATTTAGATCCAAGTTGTTATAGGTTTTTTTTTTATTTTGTAATTAAAACGAAGTTGAAGAGACCTCTATATATCGCATTACTTAATAGCCTGCTCCCAATGACTAGATATCGCAGAAACCTGCACCAAAGTTGTTCTGATTATACCTCACATGTCTAAGTAAAATACATTAGTTTTGTGATGGATTCATAATTATAAACCAACATATTTGTTTACATGACGTGATGGTATTACATTAATTTGTAACGTGGGATAAGTAGAGAGAATATTTTAATTTGACAATATTGTGACACAAGCGCAACACTTTTCATTGAAATGTTCGTAATGAAATTATGTCATTTTGTCCAATGCGTTTACCTACTCGCATGATGCAAAGAGCCTCATAAGGTCACCTTTAAATTAACGATTGATCACCGCATTGGGTAAAATTAATGGGACGCGGTGCATCATGCGAGTCATCATCATTTCAGCCGTTTCAGATGAAACGGTCATCATCGTCTCAGTCGTAGGACATCTACTGCTGGACATAGGCATCCCGCATAATTTTCTAATAGGATCGGTCAAAAGAAGCCTTTATCACCCGTCGATGAAAGGTACCATGAATGAAATATACTTATACTAACAGCGTTGGTGTAGAAAGGCGGTTGGTCAGCGGCGAGCGCCGGGAAGTACGCTGCCATCCCGGCGGCTGTGGCGGCTGCGGCATCGGTGTAAGGCGCGCTGTACATAGACAGCGGCACGCCTGAAGCGAGCCTGGGGTAGTTGAGGAACTCGTATTGGCACGAGCAAACAGTTTGCCCCGTGATGGGATCTTGGAATATGGGTCGGCCGGTGTCACAGCAGCGCGGGGCGGATGCGGTGGGTGAACTGGATCGTGCCGCGCTACTACCGCCACCAGCTGCCCCGCTCATCCCAGCCTGCGTCGGCGGCGGACTGTTGGAGGCTGTCGATATGGTGCTCTGTAAGTTGTAAATTTTGAAATGCCTTTATGGCGGGTTTTCACATTCGCATTTGCAGACACAAACATCACATGGAGGCCCCCGTACGCAAGCGTAGCATTCGCAGAGCACAGTACAAAAGTGTGGTATGTTGACGTGGTCGTTACAATCGATCATGATGAATATTTCACGCGATGAATCACTTTGGCAGATGAGTGATTACAATAACACCATTAGCATATAGTAAATACAAAATAGTTGATTGTAAATGAAGATTTAACGAGTTTGCTTGGAAGGGTGACGGAGAAAAAGTAGATATGGGCGTGCCATTGATGTCATCAACGGTGCCATCGACAGAAGGTCTGTACGCAAATTTGAAACGCTCCAGAAACCCCTTTGTGACGGTCTAGGCGTAATGTGACAAAATTACATTTTGAATTCTTATTACGATATACGATGCGATTGAAGGATTTCGAATATGACAGCGGACAAAACTCATTGTTGCTATTAATAGATTTATTCTTTAGTCTACCTGAAATGATATCGCGGTTGCAAAATAAACATCCGGCCGTTGTACTGTGGACAAAGCGAGAGACGCGAGCTGAGCTCGTACGGCCTTCTTTATTGAGCTCTGTGCAGACTCGTATGCGGATAAATAACTTTCTAAATATTTGTCATTCGAATGAAAAATGGTCCCGAGCCGTCCAACTTCCATTGTATTTTCAATGGGATTAGAAACCGAGAAATGCCACCCGACCGCTTATAATATGTCAGATATTTAAAAAAAAAACATAATTAATACGCCCTTTGTGTCCTTTTCATGTTATTATATTTCCGGAATTAGTTATTATAAATGTCGTGAGATACACTTGCCTGCTAGTGTAGGTTTTGTAAACTTTTTTGCTAATGTACTTTTATTCTACGTTCTATAATATTTACATAGAATAAGATGTTTGATACTTAGTATGGGGAAAAAATACTGAACTCGCGGGACATGGTTTAATATTTATGCGTTTAGGCGATAGGCTACCAGCTCTGGAAAAAATAAATAAAAAATTCTGGTCACTTGGTTAAGAAATAATCGAGATATATTTGAAAATAAGGAAAATCGACGACTTTTGGGTATTGTGATCACCAATTTTAAAATATCGAATTTATTTTTGTTCTATAATCCTAGCTATGCTCTTGATTGCAGTCACAGATTCAATAAATTCAGTAAATATTGAATAAAAAAAAAGTTTAATTAAGTCATAGTTAAAAATAATATTTTAGCAAACTTTGCACATCGTCTTTTTTAAAAAAAATCTATTTACCTAATCAAGAGTTCAAAATTATACAACACTTGCTAATCTTTCAAATTTTTAAAGTGAAGCTTTTAACTTTTTCCCTACGACTGGCAGTTTGTTACGCGACTCGACAAGCAATGTTTTTTGGAAGAAATACAATAAATAATAATCAAAACCATATCAGAATTGCTTGCGAAGTTTGAAAAACTTAAGCGACTGTTTGAGATAAATAATATTAATTTTAATTTCCTACTCAATAAGCAGTGTCGTCGAACCACGATATACGTTAAGTCACGCTGCGGTTTGCTAGTTAAGCTGCCACTGTGACCTGACTGTAAGAGATATGAATAGATACAGAAACATACACGCGCGGTATTTATTCACCATTTCTCGAATGATGTTGACCCGAACGTTTTGTCAGACGCGTTTTAAGGCGCTTGGAGTCATCAATGGCGTTGGCCGTTTGGGCGGGGTGTAGCCCGCTACACCCGCGCCGCCTACAATTAGTAAATCTAGATGACTTGAATGAAAATGTTGAGTTAATAGCAGTAGGGAATTAAAGCAAAAAAAAAAAACTTTTTCGTGATACCAACATTTTTTAAATGTAGAAATTTTGGTGATACGAAAAAAATTTACTAGATGTTGTTCTAAACTTTGATAATTTATTTTTTTCAAGATTTTTGGTCTAGCCATAGACGAGGAGTATAGTATAAATATATAAAGCTTAAAAAAATACCCATTTGACGGCACTAATCGCCTTAAGCAACCAAATTACAAAAGACATTAGGACGACTAAAACATTTGTTACGTTTCGGGTAATCCTGAAGCCGTCCAACATTGAATCTCTGAATTACATACATTACAAGCCCCGTATTACATAGTTATTTAATCCGTGTACGGTAACATTGGTTGATCGCGGATTCGGAACTTGCACATGCGACTTTTAAGTTATTGTTTCGACCTAACTATCCATATAATAAGGATTAAATTTACGCGTAGTGGGTTGTTGAAATTGACACCGGTGCTTAAAGGGGATTCCTGTCCATTGGAACGGTACGAGTGTTGCATGAAACGACACAATTTCTGTAGTTATTCACGGGAAGCTTTGTTTATTCACCCGGTCGGCCATTACGAGTACCTATGTAAAGTGTGTACACGAGTTTTACATTACGTATGTCATTAGGTACTATTGTCTCGTGGCAAACCAACCTTTAGTTTTATAAATATCCAATTACACTAGGTACTTTCCATGCGATCAAAGTGTCACATGTAAGCAATGTGGTTATCTACGCTATTAATATCTAAATAATAATTTAATATTAAAGTTTTTATTTTAATGTACGTACGTATACATAATTTATAACTTACGAATTGGCTTTTAGTTTTTAGATAGGCTGGGAGCTGTTTTTGCTAATGCAATGCAAATATTACAGAGTTTAAAATGTAAAGAGAGCTTTTATAGGATGAAAGGATTAGAACACAGTGAAATTAGCTTTAATAAAATTAAATGAACTTAAACGTTTAATTAAATTAAACGAAGTCGCGGGCACCAGCTAGTGTAAAATAAATTAAAAGGAGACAAGTCGACAGCTTGAGTATTGCGAAGGGTTTATTTGGACCCCAAATAGAGCGACTAATTGGGTAATATATGAAGTGAGTTGGTGACAGTTGCAGTACATCTAATTATCAAGAAAAGTATAATATATCCAATAGTAGAAAGTACGTAACTAATTATGATTCCACAAAATATATATCTCTCAGGCGATTTCAAATAATAATTAGGCAACTAAGGTTTAGGCATCAAATACGACCTTAACATACACGTAAGCGGAATGAAGTCGTACAGGAGAAGCGACAATCATTCCCTTGTTAGAGACTAGGTCGCCGATAGGAATGCAGAATTATCGTGTTCAATAATTTTGACATAGGTTTCGAATATTATGTTATCAATGACAAAGAAGAAGCAGTTATTTTACACTTGTATGTAGTTGTATACAAACGAAATGAACATAACCCAAGACGGAAACCTAAACACGACAACCGCTTAACTTAAATGATTACATAATACGAGTATGTCACAGTATGTATCAACTACAGTAATCAAAGACTTGTACAGCCTCAGATGAGATACGATTTTAGCGATAATTTTCAATATAAGTACATTATATTTAATCCCATTCAGCTCGGATGGGCAGCGTTCGGGAAGTTTTGAAACATATTCTGCACTGATTAAAAGGGCCACAACATTTAAAAGGGGCTGGCTTTATAATAAACAATTCCACAATTCCCCAAAAGAAAGGTTTTCGAACAATGGGTGTAACCATTGATGACCAGCCTCGTAAGAAATCTCAACATGGTTCAACAAGCTATGTTCGTGGTTACTCTGCGAGATCAAATCAGAAATCGTAGACAAATGAAAGGTACCGAGCCGGCAGATTAGTAAGTTGAAGTGGCAATAGACTGGACACATAATACGGACAGCCGTCGGCCATTGGGGCCGGAAGGTTCTCTAGTGGAGACCACAGACCGGCAAGCTAACCGGTCCTACTGGATAATTATGGGGAGGCCCTATATCCAGCAGCGGTAGTCCTATGGCTAAGATAATGATAACAATATTATTTAATGGAATGAACTCGTTTCGTTAGTGGAATGTATATGGAACTATTTTGCTAAAAATACCATATTAAATTTGTGATTCACGTTTACCGTACTCGTATACTGCTTTATAAGTTGTATTACAGATTTGTGAGATGGTTCTAAGCGTATAGGTACAATTCAAACGTCTGTTATATATAGGGAGAGTTACAATATATCCAAGCATAGCTGGATGCTGGATTAGAACACTGACAATGTTTCTAATTGTCGTTTTTATTTAGTTGACAATGTTTGGTAGTAAAATAAAAAATCAAATTGGTTCGTATTCGTTGTCACTTATCAATTACTTTTGTTTTAATGCTCATAGTTATTTTATAATTTGTGCATAAATTATTTAAGCATAATTTTCTTCAATATTTTGTATCAAAACATCTCTTAAAACAGAAAAACTAAAATCATTGGTCACACAATTCGTAACATTAGCATAAACGTTGACTACGTTTTTTTTTTAAACTAAATATTATATTATTTATTCGGCACATCATAAAATCTATAACATTTGAGTCGTCTAATAAAAGCGTTCAGAGAATACAAATCCTTTTAGCAGTTCTAGCAATTTTGCAATTTAGTTTGATATATTAAGTAATTATAAAAAACTTTTGATCGTGAAGATATTGACCACTGTTTCACAAGACTTTGGATAAATATTTTCTTTAGGTACGTTTTGTTATAATATTCAAATTAAATTTGACTCTACTAACCAGCAAGCAATTTAAACTGTTCAGTAGTAACATTAAAAATTAATGGTCGTATAAAAAATGAGATTATGAACACATAGAAAACTTAATATGGCAATCCAACACGAAATTGTTAGTCAGAGCTAAACTTATCGATAGATGGTTATTAATGAATGTTACAAAGCACTGGTTACGCACTTATATGTGCGTATTAGATAAGAAACACAAAAAAGTTGTCATCATATCCTTTTCAAATATCGGACGGTTGGAGGATTAAAGTGCCGCTCCACCTTATCTTTAGCAGACATCTTTTAAAAAACAAACACGAGAAGTATTCTCTTTTTGTCGTATTTTTTATCGTAACCCGCAGGATGTGTTAGAGTCGTTAAGCCCTTTTAAGTGTTAAACCATGTAACTGAATATTCGAGCGTATAAGGGTCCAATCTATTTGTTAAATAATGTAAAAAATGTTAATCTTAGAGAAATCGGACCCAATGACATGAATTTCGTTAAAGACATCAGCAAGGCAAAAAACATCGTTGACATGTCGCTCGGCTAACTAACCATGGGTGACGCCGAGCGATCTCGCCTTTGTGCAGGTACCAACGACTGTTTTTTATTAAAGTCGGGCCTTTAGCAGACATCATTAAAGTATTAAATTTACGATAAGGTTACGATACTAAAATAATTTGGTAACTCGCCAATGTTAATTTGTGAATTCATTGAGGCGTATTGATGTCTTCAATGGCCATTATACACTAGCGGCCCGCCCCCGCTTTCGCAGGGAGATTAAAATTTAAAAAATCCTTTCTCAGCGGTTGCTTAATTTATAAAATAAACCTATGTTCCAAATTTCAGCTTTCTAGACTTAGTAGTTGATAATGAGTCAGGACAAACGATTTTATAAGTGCATACATTATAATAATTAAGTCGAGTGCCTTTTTCACCGAATAGAGTAGTTTTCCTTGTATTTATCTACAGATAGGTGTGTGCATGGCACCTTATTTCCGCGTATTGGCATGTCACAGTAACGTGTGAAGGTGTCGGCGACAGTAAAATTGTTGGGCCCAATGCTATTTTGCAATGCGACAATAGCATGGCATGCTCGGTGTTGGCTGTTTAGTTAGGTTCAAAACAGTGTTCGCGCTCTCAGAATTGTTGGAATGCCGACATTCTCCTCTAATCCTTTTCGCAGATAGTTGGCTAAATAAAAAGCATCACAATTTGATAGATCTTGTGATAAGCGGCGGTGTGAGCGTCACGCCAGCTGCGCCCGCGTTGCATTCCTTGTCTTGAGAAAACCGTGTGCGAATTATTCAGATCTGGCACATTTTTTCCTCGACTAAACATCGAGTTAATTGCCGCCGATTGGAGTCGATAATAAAATAATTTGTTGAACATTGCACGCAGCATTATTCCCCGCGTAGCCGATGAGAGCAGCTTGTAATGTTATAATTAGTAGTATTAAATTAACATAATTTATGAAAACGTGGCTAAAATCATATAGTGGGGTTAGGTAGCTAAAAAAAACTTTCGGATCTGGCAAACTATGCGCCTTTTTGGATTCAATAAACGGGTCTAAGAAGTCCCAGCCACAAATTTGGTATATTTTAAATATTTTGGTTTAATTATATTTGAAATATTTTCAGCTACTTACCGCACTCAATTACTAATGTTTCTTGTTTTCGTATACCTCGTATAGTGTCTAAATCTTCTAACGATAGAAAGTGTTGGTGAGGATTTCCGCATCCATTTTGAATTTTCCCGAAGGCTCCATTATGCCGTCACGCTGTCGGCTTGTCGATCTAGTCTAAGCCCTATTGGACTGGTATATCGACAACACGGCCAAGCAACACCGCCTCTCGGAGGATTAGCATTGCTTGAACAGACGCTCAGACAGGCCATCTAAGTCTATTTATAACGCTGTATACTGTGCTTGCATACATAGGCAAAACTGTAATATTTTAATGGATTAAATGAAAACACAAAGATAATGCGACTAAACCGACTAAAAGTAACAAAATGTTGAATTAAAGCACTAAGACAAGGATCTCAGACCGATTACAATTTTTACCAAAATGAATTTCAACCCATGAAGAATTAAGGTGTAATATTCCACAACAATTTTTTGTAGCTTCTCGGAGATAACCGAGCAGATTTAAAATTGGGAGGTTTTCCTGAAATAATGTGTAAAATATAAAACAAAAAATAAAAGTAGCTGACTGAAACTTTAGTGTAGAATTTAAGTTAATTAAATTAATAAGCTTAAAAAACAATTGTAGTTGTCACTGAAAATTTTATTACTGTGACACGAAAAACTTTTGGGCAGTATTTTACCATTTTTTTTCTTATAAAATTGTATTTTTTTTTTATAAATGCCCTATTCAAACTATTTTAAATATTATATTATAATATGCATTGCATTTTATCTATGTTTTAATTTTACTCCAAGAAGTCAAAATGTATGACGAAAATAATGCTTCGTCTGCTTAAGTCAAGACAAGTTTAACAAAGAATGAAGAGTTGTCATTGATGTGTTGGATTGAAAAGAATAAATAGCGAGGGTATCGTGTGATCCGGTTTTAATTGCTAACGTGCCGCCTCGGCTCGCGTGAATAGGAAAACACTAATTAATTAAGCGCTCAATCGTCGCTTTTTCAACGTCTTTTCAATTATCTAAAATACATGCAATTTTTATTAAAGCTCCCGATAACGTTGCATGGGTAATTCATGTTTGACATGTGCGGCTTTCGCCCGACGTAATCCGTTTGTTGAGAGATCGTTTCCTTAACGAAGTGCCAATCAAGCTCGTCCGTTAAACGATGCGTGATGAGTAAACACCTTTCCAGCAAACCTATAATTCAGGAGTGATCCCTCTAAGGCTTATTTACATAAAATTGTGACTTTAATTGGACAATTACATGGTGGATCATGAGTGTGTTGCGGTGTCTATTCCGAACGCATCCTGTGTCAAGATATCCGTTTCGATAAAGCTCTAAATTGGCCCACCCTCGAAACGCATAATGCCTTTGAAGAAATTCACACCTTCCCTAATTAAGGTTGAATTAGGGAAGAATAAATATTGAGGAGGGAAAACCGTACTTCAATCTAATTCTCCGCGATGCGGTAATGTAAAAATAAATATGTAATAATGGTGTATAATGATAATGAATGCATATTAATATCATAAAAGTCTTCCGCTGAGCTCGTCCACGATTGTGAGCGCAGCTACAGGTTGATATGAATAAAATATCTTATTTTATTGTTATTTTTCACTTAGCGTGAATTTCTAAAGGTAATTACAAAATTTGATTATCACAGGACAGACATGATTATTATACAACTGGTTACGAAACTTAGTATTTTTATTACTAAATCGACTTAATACTTTAAATTCAACAATCGACTCAGTCCCGCTATTGAATTTATTTTTATATGTTTGATGCTACTATGTTTGATATTTAGGTTTCATAAACCTTTCAAATCAATGAAAAACTTAATAGAAATTAGATAACGAGAATTGGTTATCACATCACATTGGAAAAAAAAATCATTAATAAATGTAAAACTAATTCATGCTAGAAACTAAATTACGAACACGCTGTATTCGCGGTTGTATCAATGTTTTGGATATGAACTCAGAAAAAGGTATAAAACTGTGTCGGCAATTTATAATAGAGCCTTATCCAAGTGTAGATCAGTTAGCAATGTGGGTAAAAGATGGTTGAGGTGTTTCTTATTTTTGTTGTTGTTGTCAGATAATAAATTTAATTATAGCGATGTTAGTTTTATAGTGTTTAATAATCTGAAGCGTCCGTTGAAATATAAAACATTTATAAGTACGTGTCATTCTACAAGCCGTCAGTAATGTAAATTATATGTTAATTGTTTCCTATAGATAGTGTTCATATGAAAGTAACTTCATGAATCGTACTAATTAATTCGATCGCACATTCGATTCTATTGTAATCAAAATATTGAAATTATTATTTTTAATTTTAATGATAAAGGTCGCGACAGGCAGACTGCAGGATGAAAGTATGTTGCTGATCTTAATAGGATAAAATATAATAGTTAAGATATAATAAAATTCGAAATAATAGGGCTAGGGAAGTGAGCCCTGGCATCCCTTACACACACGATCATTAGGTACTTATTTCACGGTGGTGTTATATAAGAAGATGGTTACGGCTGCCAGAGGTGTTTCAGAATTTATGACTGAGAAACGCAGTTTGCCATAACGAAAATATCTATAAACAATTGCAAAAACATGGCGGATGTACAATTGACATATGTATATAATACGTAATAAAGTCGCTCTCGGTTAATACTAACTTCTTCTAAAACAACCACCGGATTTCTATACGGTCCCTTTTAATGAAAAGAGCGATAAACGAAGTCTAATTAAGTGTAATTCTAATTATGATTTTAAAATGATTTGTAACAACTTTTAACATTTTAATTGAAGTTAATTTTAATTACAGAGGAAGCTATACTTTATTTTGACAGTTTACGGGCAAATAGTGCCATGAGAGTGCCATCGAATAATCCTTCAGATACTGTAAAGAATGTGTTATGTTATGTACACATACTGGGACAGTTTTGGACACACGCTGTTCTCCACACCCAATAAAGAATGGCAAGGTCACGCGAAATCGATTTACAACTTTATTAAGTTTTTTATGGCAGGTTAAATGTGTATTAGCTTGAGTGAAATGTTTGATTTTTGGGGTATACCTCTACGGGACACGTACGCGTTCTAAGTGAGCTTTCCGCTTCGGTTCTCATTCGAAGCCCATATTATTATTGTATTTCATTCAAACAAGTCATTCATAAAATTGCAACTCTTGCGAGCAACCGGAGAGCCTGTCGACACACTTCAACGCACCCGCAAATGCGAATTGTGACTCTTACCTGAACCTTTTTTAAATTTTAATACCTTATACTTATCAGCACGCGAAAAATAACATTCGGAGGTGTTATCTCGACAAAATAATTCAAAATCATACGTCTTTAATCATCCACAGCGGCGCGCACAGAACTTTGATTTCGCTAATGAAGCTGTTCCCGGTTGTCCCTTAAGATTTATTAGCTCGTGTTTTGGAATAAACACATGCTAGCTCGGCACTGGCTAATAATAACCGGGCCGCCAACCTAATGCTCCCATTACACTTTTGCTAGTAATAGTAATGTTCTTGAAAATTATAATGAATACCTATTCAGTATATAGTATGAATATTTAGTATGCATTTCATAAAGTATAATAGTATAACATTTTTTGTGTTATAGGAGGTGGTGTTACCATTAAGTGGACCGTCAGCCTGACTACCGACTGAAAAAAGAAAAATACAATTCAAATTTTATAATATATATGAGTAAATGTTTGAAAGTATAAATTGAACATTACTGGCAAATAGTTCTTTCCAGTATCCTGTTCCAAATTCATAGGTAGTAACATTGGTTAAGCATTGTGCGTATAATCACAAGCACCGACCAAACAATATGCAATTGCGGTATTCTCGCTTGAATTATCGGTTAATACAGACGCTATAAAATCGGTGGCGATTCCAAACATCCCGTGCTGGTACCGTTACAGCCTTTATTGCCATCTCCCTGTCGTTAAACACTAATCGACGATCGTATTACCAAAATAACTCATGCTTATTCTATGCATACCCATATATTCCATTCTATGTTAAACAATAGTTATGTATCTGAACTGTGATGTAAATAGCAAAGGAAATTGAATTCAAAATAGAAATTATAGCAAAAGATTTTGTAATTGATAGCTAAACGCTATAATCTTTAGAGCCAAGAAATCAGAAAAACAGAAAGAACGCTAATTCTTTCTGATTCTGATTTATCTGTTCGCAGAAGAACACGTAAACCAAGTAATAGAGCAGGCGGACGATGAAAAGCGACGCGTTGAGTCAGGACCGACGAGAAACGAACATTAATCATAAGAACCATAATGTGGATGCCTTTGTCAATTTAAACTAAACAACGAGTAAAGCCACGGGGCACAGTTAGTATAAAATAGCTCATAAAACACGTAACACCAATGCCATAAAATTCTACCATAGTTATCATCTCATTCAAATCCATTGCTATGCCAAGTCCAAGCACAGTCACATCGCTAGGCATTAAAAATGATGTCGGTAATGATGTCTCGTGTAAGTGTTGGACCATCCGCGGGCGACGAGGTGTGAACTAATGGTATGTGAACAACTCATTCGTCGCGACACACGGCTGCAAGCACAACATCACTGGCAATTGTCCTACATGTGTATTTTAAGTCACGAAATAAAGTTTCATGAGTCTCTACGACGCGTCTTATTAGAACTACCACTGAAAGATAGGTGGTGGTGGTGACGGGCTTGAATGGTTGTTTATTCGTGTATAAAGTATACTCAGTCAGATGTTATTGTTAGAAATGTTTTAACAAGACACTTACGTGTGGTTAGATAGGAATGAATGCGCATGATAACTTGATTTGATGCCTGTATTGCGATTATGTGACATTACCTAATGATTATAAATAAACACTACATGTTTATGCAACAAAAGTTTAAATCGTTGAATAATCGGTAATAGCCAATATAATGTTATGATGAAGGTCATACCTTGACCTAGTAATAAATTAAAGCACTTATCTTATATTATTTCCTTCGTCATTTAAGGGAACCCAGTAGATTGTAAGAAATAACCAGTTCCTTCACATGGAGACTATAACTAGCGCCTGACATAAATAATAAGAGATCCAGTGATCAAAAACACATAAATTAGGGAGGTTAAAATACGAGTCGAGCGGTTACATAGAAATATGTCTAACGACATTTTAGGGTTTTCTGATAATTAAACGCTTGTTTGTTACCTAATTCTCTTTGAAATTTCTTAATTTAGAACACATGTGTAACATAAAATTTTATCATCTTTCTGGTGAATTTATCTTTCTTTAAAGTAAAACGCCCCATAATTATCAATCGATCAACATGAAATTTTGCATACACATTGTCAGGGATTGTAAAAGGACACAGAAAAAGAGCAGTTCTCCAGGGATCAAAGAAAAATTAAAACAAAAATCAACGCCTGACAAAAATATATACCTAAACAATAAAGATTGAATAAATAAAATAAAAACAAAAATCTAGTTAATATAACAGAACAGTCAAAAAACTAAACAGTTTATATATCGACAAAATAATCATAACACCGTATTAGGTTATGTAATATTTAGTCATCACAATCACAAGTGTTAAAAAAATGTAAGGCATGACCAGATTCTGGGATTTAAAAGAATGCATTGAAATTATTTAGTCATTTTGGTTATACTCGTACATGTTTTATTTAATAACTAGTTGTGCCCGCAACTTCGTACGGGTGGTTTAAAAGAAAATATTTAATTTCATAGCATTTTTAATTTGGATACTACGGTTACCTCTTTAACTTGCGTTTGTGATCTATAGGAATATTATTGTCCTCATAAAACGAGCTTTAGCTAATATACATTTTATACATATTTATACAGTGAAAGGTTTCTGGTATTATTTAAGAATGAACTTACAAAACTTTTCTTACTGGTTAACCATACAACACGGCTCAACACGATATAAAGCCGGTTGCGCTTGCGCCGGCATAGTATGGAAAACAAGAACATCATTTCATTTCACTACAGCGTAAACGGAGCCCACTCTTTTCGGTGAAATTAATTAAAGTTTTTCTGAATCGAGAAATTCATTCATTAGATCGGACATTATTATATTATCAAATAGTTTTTAGAATTTTTGTCTGTTGGATGAAATTTGGCAAACATATAGTTTATTACCTGTATTAACATATAGGATACTTTTATTCCTGGAAAAAGATTCCCGAGGGATCGTCTAATAATTTGATAAATTGGGAACCACTGTCACTTTGTTGGCGTTATAACGACAAAGATATATTAATATTTTTCGTATTAAGTTACATAGTTTAATATAAAATTACATATAAATTTTTAAATTACTTTAAGCAAATTTGTATAGTCAACCCAGTTCTTAAAATTTATAAAGTGCCTTTAAATAAATCTTAAGCAAATTGTGAATTAGTGCTATCCAGAACTCAAAAGAAATAAATAAAAATAATAATTAAATACTTAACGTTGTTTTTAATTAACCATAATTAAAGTTTACCACTATTTAAATTTTTTCTCTTATCCATTGTTTGCATCTGCGTGCCATAAGATAATCATAACAAACCGTATTCCGGTTATTCGTTCTATTACTTAATAATTTAACTATTCACAACAAGCTATGCAGTCCCCTGCATTTATATTACTTATTTCTGTTTTCTTTTTCTTCTGTGTACTAGTTTGACGTCTAAACTATATCACGTTACATACAGTCATAAAAAATGTACTTGCATAACATTTGGCTCATTATGAAGAACAATAGCTTTACCAGACGAACATTTTACTCTTTCATGGCACTTTATTATGCTTTATTAAATTATAAAAAAAGGTAAAAGTTTCGAAGTTAAATTACGAGAGCGAATAAAAAGGGGTCAAACGGAAAGAAATGGTCAAATGCAAACTGGAAAAAATGGTGACGATTGTTCATGGCTCATTATTAAGTTAAATGAATGGCGAAGGTTTTGTTTCTCCACTTGGTTGTTGCGAGGTTTTGCTCAGGTAACAGTGTTGGGCCACGAGCGTAAAGGTTCTGATGATTTTATAAAAAGTGTGATCCGATTACTATTTCACTTGTGTTGCGTGTTCTTCTGGCCCTACCTTCAATTATTTTGTTGTGTACTGCGCATAAGTTACACCGGGACCGAAGCGTTCGCAATATTTTAATCTGGAACTCGAGACTCGGAGCACAGTCTGACGTTATTCGTATGACCCAAATAATTCGCAGTAACCTGCTCTCACTCGGGGACTGTTTCTGCCCCTGTTGGTTCGATATGCCGACGGTATAAACGGTCTCTAGTGAGAGTTGCTTAGGTTAAGTTAGTATTAAGTTAGGTGTATCTATAAAATGACATTGTCACACCTTATGTTGATAAAACTTTAGTGAAATCAATTGTATAAAATTTTGCACCCAAATTACAATACTACTAATATTATAAATGCGAAAGTTTGTGAGGATGGGTGGATATATGTCATGTTACTCTCGTGTAAAATCTAACACTGAACGGATTTGGATCAATTTGGAACACAGATAGTTTATTACCTGGATTAACATAACTACCTTTTATCCTGGAAATATGATAAGATATCAAGTGATCGTCTAAAAATATTAAAAATTGCGCCACTGTCGTCATAGCGACATAGAGGACATATTACTCATAAATATTTTCTTTATATTGAAAATTTTGTACCAGCTTATAGTTACAAAATGCATATATTGATTGCAATTTGTCATTACTTGGAATGTTTCGAAAACATGATAGAATAGTTTTGCCCGTGACTCCGTCTACGGCCTTTTTTCTAAGATCTTAAAATATTTGTACAAGTTCATATATATTTTTGTTAGGCGTTATTTTCATTTTTTCATATTTTCATTCAGTCAAAAAATGTCATTTTATTTTTATTTTTGATGATCCCTCGGGAACAGTACTTTTTTCCCCTACATCGCTTTCTGTATCCTTTACAACTATGATTCATGGTGTAAAATTCATAAAAATATTTAAACAAACAAACTCACTTTAGCATTTACAATATTAGTTATGATTGTAGTTTGTACATGGTGTCATCCGCAAACATGATAACAAAAATGGCTGAAAAGGTATTAAATAACGTCCCTCAAATAAAATATGTGTGTGTGTGTGTGTATGTATAATAAAATTTATTTCATTCAATTCAGTTAAACTGGTGTTTGTAAGCGAACCACCCTTCTTCTGTCTGCATTATGTAACGACAATTCGTATAGTCGCCGTGAAAAAATGGCTGCGTAACGCGATTCAATTTCGACCCTCGACGCTGAGCGATGCTCAAAAATCTTCCATGAATTTTATAAGACCCTAGTAATGCCGGTGAACGCTTAGGGAGAAAATACAAAAAGGCGAAAATTCCACACATTTCTTTCAGGCACAATACGATGTTTGACATATCTGTTGATAATGACGCCATATGATCTGTAGGAATTAGGAGGTAGGCACTCCATATCTTCTAATGTGGTTAACGAGTATGTCTGTTGTGCTTTTATAGTTGAATCTTAATCATTTTTTATAAAACTCTTCACTGCAACTTGAACTTAGGTAAAGATATTATGATACATTTTTGATCAATTTAATATAGTACCTACAATCCAGGAAAATGTTATTCATTATAGGTGAATATGATTTTATTCGTTAATTAAAAAGCACACTTATAAAGATTTTATTCCATTTTTAATATTAAAATGTACTCATTTTTTCCGAACATTTCTCTAAACTAAAAGCATAACTAGAAATCCTAATAGTCGCCTTTCTTTGATGACGTCATATTTAAATCGCTGCGAAAATAAACACAAATTGGTTAATTAAAAAATAATTAATGCAAAATCAGAGAAATAGCTTGCAATATTCTTACCAAATTTTATTTTTATATCATTTATGAGACATCAATTGTTACTTGAGAAAAAAATATCGAGCACTTAAAGATGATAATTTTTTTTAATTCTTGATTTGGTTGTGATTTATTTTAATTATTAGATCATTTATTTAATTAGGTTTTTAAATTATACACTACAAGTAGTACTCGCTTGCTATTATGTATATGTGCTAACATATAGCTTAAATTTGTGTTGAAAAACTAAAAGGCCGATAAGAAATTATAACTTGGATTGTTCTGTAATTAAGAGTAACAATTAAAAAAATCAATAAATTTAAAAATAAATGCAGTCGTCTACTTTAGTTTATTAGCTTGTTTGACAATTGTATAAAGTTAAGTTGCTATGAATATTAAACAATTTATTTATTAAGTAAGCAAAGCGATGCCACCCGAAGTTTAGTGGGACCGAGCTCTTAAAACGTACGATACAACGCGGCATAAACGTTTACAGCCCATTCTTGTCCTTAATTGCTATTTAAATAAAACGTACAATG
The DNA here is from genome assembly GCA_944738685.1 of Synanthedon myopaeformis. NCBI lineage: Eukaryota > Metazoa > Arthropoda > Insecta > Lepidoptera > Sesiidae > Synanthedon > Synanthedon myopaeformis. The sequence goes on along the minus strand of OX122913.1, from coordinate 4,954,685 downwards.
AAAGCAATGGGTATGGGAGTTTAAAAAAAGTTCTTTGCATTCCAACAGTGCGAGCGATATAAATAAATAGAAGACATTTGTAAGTGCATTTGACGGTATAATTAAAACCTGAAACTGGAAGCGAAGCATATGAAAACGACTGTTGTGTGTAGTACAATATTAAGAAAGAGAACAGTAACTATAGTGAGGACGGCAAAAGGTTCAGTTAGTGGAAAATAATGGGGATAATCCCCTCTTGTCGAGGGAGTAAGTCCCACCCTCACATGGAGGCATCTTATCAACAAGATAGCTAGAGTAGACGCGCACGGCACGCACTGGTCGTCTGACCCAATCATTCCATATCTTTATTAACATTTGGCTACTTCGGATACATTTTAATTATGGCTTACTGAACTAACAAAATCCGTCGATAAGCCTGACGAGTTCAATATTAATACGACAGCCATGAAATTTAATAAACTGTTATCGTATAACAAATACGGGTGACAGTGAATCTAATAATTTGTTAATGAATCACATGCACTCAAAGATAAAATTATTTTCGAACAATAAAATTATTTTCCAAATGATTATACCTAATATTGAGAGTAGTTATTGGAAAGATAACAAATGTGTAATAAAAAAACATTAATATCTATAATTGCAACAAGTAGTTGATATCCAATAAAAAAACATTGTATGCAATGGATACTTTTTGTAGTGAATATTGTATTTATCTGCAGCTAAAATCTTTTGTAAAATATAAATAACTAGCGATCCGTCCCTGGCTTCGTACGGGTGCAATTTTTTTCTTCAAATTATATATAAAAACCTCTAAACGCTTTTTCTATTATTGAAAATCACTACCATACATACAGACAGACGTGGGGGACTGTTTTATATAATAGTGTGACATTGTTCACAGTAGAAATGTAAAGAGGACAGAATGTGCTTAGAAAAATTTCGTAAATTAAAGTAACTAATTAAAAGTTGCTAAACCTTCACACAGACTATTGTAGAAAAGGCCTATAGGTACTTATTAACATTTATGCCTGAGTAACTTAGACATTATAGTAGAGTTGTTAAGAGGACACAGTATCTTAGAAATGAATGCTAAGCCCACTTTGAGTATGGTAGAAATAGCATTTAAACATTGCCTGAGGAATTTGGGCATTAAGGTTAATGAGAGGATAACTACTTAAAAAATAATAATAATAATTTATTTTATTTATTTATTTAATAAGTATTTCATTACACATACACATAATACATAATAGGAATATATACATAATTTATAAATACTTATTCAATATATTTTATTTAGTTAAGTTGAGTACTAGCGTCTAAACTAGGCCGAGCCTGTATCTTAGACACCAGTTTCTTCCAGTGACAATAGTTTCACTTATGACAAAAATCCACATCTTTATAAGTACACATTTTTTATTTTAAAAATATGAGGGTAATTGAATAAAAGTGAATAAAAGCCTTTTCACTTCGGTTAATTATATTGGAATGGGTTCCTTCGTATTTTTGTTAATTTTAAAAAAAATCTGGCCGCTTAGTTGATCTGAACAAGTGCTCATTAATTTCTCTTAGTTTTCAAAATATTTGTAATTGTAATAGATATGTTTGTAGCTTTTTTCGAGTAATTGAAGATTCATTTATTTTTATTTCATCAATATCAAGACTATTCTCGCCTTAGATTGTAAAGTTTACCTACTAGGTAAAAATACAGTGGCTACTACGATAGTAATTAATTAATATCAATAGTAATTATGTTACGAGTAAATAGGGAACAGTCTAAAACTGAAAGCAAAAAAAAAACAACGTATATAAAAGATATTAAATTTTATTTATATTAATGCTAATGTTAAATAGTAAGGTAAGATTTTTATTATTATATAAGAAATAAAATATTTTTTTTTAGAATAAATCGGTACACAAACAGTACCTGAATATACCAGACATCTATGTTGGTTAAAAATAACAAGGAAGCCCTAAACAAATATTCCCTCAACCTTAGCCTAAATCGAAATTTGACCTTTTGTTAATAAAACAATGCCCTCGGACAAACATATTATTTTGTAATAAAATTGGACCCACCTATTTATATCTATATCGTTATATACATACCTACATATTAATTTTTCTATTATTTTAGTATTTATTTATTACATGTCAGATATTTGCTTGTCAACATAATAGAACAAAGAATATGTGTGGGAATCGATGTTACCAAGTTTAAGATCATACAAATATACAACCATAACTTGTGTTAATCATTATAAGTAAACAAAAAACTTATTTAAAGTTATGCAACTAACTGTAAAAATGAATCACTAAGCGAGAAAGGTTAATTTTATTTACTACTTAAGTTATTTATTATTAAGGTTACTTATTTAGGTATAAGAAAGATTATTATGTCCATATGACTAAGTCCGAAGATGGTTCTTATGAAGAAGAATATTGGAAATTTTAATAAAATTGGATATTCGCTAGTTTTTAATAAATTGGTATGCATACATCAACTATACAGTTTTCAATGAAACTCAGAGAATCTAACTTGTTAACAATTATAAAAAAAATGGGGAGAATCCATTCTTCTTTGTTGAATCTTGTAAGTATTTTTAGTAATTGTTGTTTATGCATACATTTGCACGAGAAACGCACACAGCACAGATCAAGTCAATATTTTCAGTATGAAAATATCTCACGGCAATTGTTGTTATAGTTTTTAGTTGAATTCACACGGCCTTTAATGAGTGATTCTATATCATCGCGGTGTCATCGATCAAGTCCGCTGCCACATCTCTCATGTAAACGCTAATCGTGTTACATTGTTCCAGCTTAATTGTTTATCAAACGAGAAAATTCACATTAATTTGTACTAACGATCGTTGTATAAAAGTAGAGACAGAGTTGGCTTCTCATTTCTCATTGCTTATTTATGGGGCATACTTATTAGAGTTGTGTTTCCGTTTTTTGTGCGCCGCCATAACTAATAAGATCAAAATATTTATCGAACTTTTTTAATTGAGTTGAAAACATTTTAAACTCACCTACTTCATTGTTCACTCACTGTGATTTTACTTAAATTTCATTGTGTTAATGAATTCAATTATTAGACGCTACTGTATTATAATAGGGTGCGTATTATATTAGAATAGGTAGGTATGTTATAAACATTACGTATCTACTATACATAAGTCTATAATAATTTCATAAAAAAATGACCCAGTTAGTTAATTGTTATGATTTCAAAAAAAGTTGCTCTCATTAATTGCTCGCATTTGTCTCGATATTGTCTCACATTATAACAATATTAGATTCCTGGTTCGCCCCAAAAATTTAACAAGTTTAAAATAGGTAGCTACAATTAACAAAAATAAAACTACATAATATACTGTGGTCACTATTCAAACTTATAAACAATATTAGTTTAAATATTAAACAAACTTAAGCATTTATAATGTTAATAGTAGGTTATACGCATTGCATGATATGTATAATGTATATGTATAAGTATATGTTATAAGAATTATTTGTTACAAATAAGTTTTTCAATAATTAAATTAATATTTAATTAAATATATATTCAGGACTTAGGTGTTATTAATGCAGTTAATAAGACTATTTTAAATGCGTTTGTTGTGTTTTATTATTGTTTTCGTGAAAAATGGAAAGATATCAACAAAAATTCTAATGTTTGCGGGATATTTTATATTCTAAATTGCTTTTTGCATTGTCAAATTTGTTAAAGGGTTACCTGATTATAGTACTTATAGTACCTAACTAAGTAACTAACTATATTTATACTTAATAATATGTGAGAGATATTACCAGAATCAGTGCTGAGTTTAAAGAAATAAATACAAGCAATACAATACAAAGCATTGTATGACAGTTATCAGGTGACCTACATGTTTATGCCTAAGTACCTACCTAGTAGACGTTGGGTGTATATATACCTATCTACACTATCTACATAGCTAAGTAAAGAAGTTATAAATTAGATGTTTATTTACATCTTTTGTTATTAACATTTTAACAATTTGTGTTTAATTTAAATTTTAAAATTAAAATAAATGTGTTTTTTTTTTCTATTGTCAAATCATTACTGAAAAAATAAAGTAGCATTAAAATTAAAATAAAAGTTGTTTTCTATAAAAGCGTAATAAAAATGTTTATTAGTTTTAATAAATTAGGTATTCTACAAGCTGTTAGTTGTATCTATGTGCCTACTAAATTATTAATATAATAAGTGAATTTATAGCGAGACTGCGAGTATAGATACTCCCACTTAATTCTTTCAATTACTTAATTAAACTTCAACCGAACGCTAATACGTTTGTTGTTAATAATTAAACTCTGTGTCCTAGAACTTTGGTATACTTAGGGCCTCTTTCACCATGTGTCAAGTAGGCTAACCGCCATTTAAAGTCACCGGTAACCGGGAATGAAGGAGATGATATACCTTTGTTTGTACGGTAAAAGCCCCAAACATTAAAAAGAAAATAATAAAAAAAATTCGCCTATCGAAGGATGTAGTAAACCGAGTGCATAATTTAATAAAACATAAAATTATTTCTAAAAGTAACTAGTCAACACTTTATGTGTAGTTGGTGAAAGAGGCCCTTAATATTATTAAAACATAAACATTGTGGTTTTGTTCAGTTCAAAAAGCCTCATGAAAAATAAATAGTATTAATTTTATTACAATCAAATGAAGACATAATTGTTTTCAATTGTTATTTCCGTGGCTTGGATGTATGTATTGGTTTTATCCCGAATAAAGAAATTTACCTTTTACTAAATTTTGCTTAACAAACGTTTAAATTTATTTAATAAAAACTCTCATAAAATCTTAAATATATATTTATTTAAAAGCTTGATATCTCGAGCCCTATATTTATAAGCAATTTTGTTTGAAATTATTTTGTTGTAACCACATCAACATACCACTTTGCGCCTCAAAATATTCTAGGTTATTATAGATGAAGTACAAGAATATTAGGTGTGTACATATCGCATTGCCAAAAAGGAATAAAGATTATTTTTAAGTGGGATAATAATGTATTCAGGTACTGGATAAACAGATTAATTTTTGAAATAATTTACCTGATTCGGCGGAGATCCTCTGAAAGCGAATTGAGAAGTCATTTTTCACTGTAATATTTTCGGACAGTTAACTTGTAAATAAATCACGTTTGTTCTGTGTCACAGTCCGCACACACTTCACAGTTGCATGTTGTAACGCGGCAGCACTTGCAGAAGTGGAATCCTGTGGCAAGAGACATGCACTCGAGGGCCGGGCGAAGGCTCAGAGCGTTCGCTAATATCGATTCGAGTGCAGAGTCCAGATATCAGCGAAGCGTCACAGGAGCGAGCCGCGTGTTGCAGCGGGCGCGTGGTCGCGCGCGCGGCGGCAGTGGGTAATGCGGTAGCTGCCCGCCAGGTGATAGTAATTGGCGCCACTGTCTCGCTCGAACGCTGTGCGTCTCTGTCGGCGCGCACACGCACACTCGCGCCAGTGTGAGTGACGCCGCACACCGCTCCTTCTTTTCACGCCGCGTCGCCGTTTGACCCCGCGCCGCTGTAGACGATTTTTGCGGTGCGGTGGGTGGCACCCGCAGTAGGGCGGCCCGCCGCGGAGGGGGCCAGTCGAGGTGGGGGTAGATGCACTCCTTTCTTTTTTAAAGCTTCTCTTTCTTTTCTCGTATTTTTTGTATGCTAGTATTGGTACGAGCTCACGGAGCGGTCTCTTTTATTTCATTTTATACGTATATATATCGTGATAATTAACAGTGACGATGCGCACGACGAGCGAGTTTGCCGAAGCGTCGACTTAATGATAGCTTTGCATTTGATTAAAGGTTACCACGACATTGGTGTTTTTTTTTTCTTTCTCTGTCGTCCCAACACACTTGGCTAGATTCAATAAGCGTTTCTTGTAGAGCAGTGGTTGCGGCCTGTTGTGTACTCAGTACGTAAATTGCTGCGGCCGTTTAAGCGGTTGAAACGTGTTGGTTGTACATGTATATGCCTACCTATTTCTACCGAGTAGACACATGTATCGTTTAGTCTTTTTATAGCACTGATGAAATATCTACAATAATTATAACGATTTATAAAACCGTATTTCCTTACACTTTAAAACTTAAGTTAAGTTAAATTGTGAATAGATACCTACCGACAAACCACTTATTTTTCAATTTGTAGATATTTTTCAAATAACCGTAAAACCTTAGGTAAGTAACTTATTACACATGTACGAAGTTACTTAGTAACTGTAGGATTGTATCTTTATATATTTGCCTAACTATAGACAATCGGATAGAGTTCAATAATTTTATGAACCTTTCTATCCACTCTTAATCATGTGCATGTGATAATCATAATCATCTAACCATGTGATTTTTGTTGATTTGCCAGTCACGGTGATAGGATAAAGAAGAAAAAACTATCTGATACAATAAAACGTGTTTGTAGTTAAATGTTTAAATAAAACTATTTTCCAATCTAAAAGAGATATAAGAGGCACAAAGTGATATAATTTTTTCTATGTATTTATCGGTATAGAAGCCTTGCAGATAGAGATGACGCACCTTCAATTAAACTATGACAACAACACCGAGAAACAAAAAGCGCAACGTCCCCGATCGATCTGTTCCCCTCTTCTTCTTTCTTATCGCGCGAATATTTCACACTGCACGCATACCGACCGAAAAAACTCACACAGATATAAAATATTCAAACGGTATAACATAAAATAAATTATCTTAGGTGAGACGCGCATGTGTGCGTAGCCCCCTCCCCTGGGCGGGTCGCTGGCGGGCGACCAATTGGGTCTGGCGGCGCGCGACGCCACTCGGAACTCACTCATCTCGCCACGCTGCTCGTCGTTGCACGCTCTTTCGCAAACCCGCTGTCGTTACATCGCCGGCCATTACTATGTCCTTACCTTAATCCCTCCATTCCATTATGCTTTGGAGCCTACACACAAAACCCCGTCAATACTGACATCTACATTATTTTTAACTTCAATATACCCCCCACTCATCTCTACGATTGATAGGATAATAATAGTACGAGTAACAAGATTCAACGCACCCAGACTATCGTGCATGCATTAACTACATTCCCTGCATTTATTTTGTAAGTATTATCCATTAATGCATTAGTTATGAACAAAACGGTTTGGGTAGGTACCTACTGTAGGTATGTAGAAGTAATTTATAATTTAGGCTTTTATTAAGCTAACAACGTTATTAGCACGTTACATAAATCCTGTTTCTTCTTTGGTTGCCTCCTTTATAACCGTTTATATCGTTTTATAACCGAAACGGCTCAACCGATTCTGAAGGAACTTTTATGAAGCAAATCATTTGGAGAACTACAAATATATATAAGTAGGCACTTAGAGTCACGGACGATCACTAAATGACGTTTTATTGTAATTTTTTTTATAAATAGTTTTCCTGCATTAACCAAAAAAAAAAAAAAAAATTTTTGTCGATTATAATTAACATTTAGCTATTAATATTTGTTAATATTTAGGTATGCCTTTTATACCTGACGTCAGAAGGTAATTGGACACCTAGCCTAATAAGTTTGCTGTACGAAACAAGAAGTCTAAATAACAAATTGTAGGTAAATAAATTGTAGGTAAATTGTAGGTAATTGTAGGTAATAACAAATTGTACGCATGAAGATAAGTTTTACCTAAGTAAGAGTTATTAAGTTTTCTACACATACCATGCTATCGGGAGTTGTATAACGGCTGTCTATACAACTTAAGAGGTCATACAAAGCCGGATCGGCCGGAGAAGTTCGAATCACAGAAACTACCTAGAAATACATACTTAAGTATCTATCTAACCTAACTTATCCAGAATGTTGATTTTCATGCCCTATATCTTTTTCTGGTATTCAAGACTTTGTCCAACGTTATTTCTACTTATATCGTTCCATGTATCTGATAGAAGTATGTAGGTACTCAGGATATCCACTTGCCTAATGAAAGATTGAAATGAAAATGGGAAAGACGCATCGGCATCTTAAAAGGCGTGCGCGTAAGAAAATAAAAAGTAAGCGTTATTTGTTTTAGTCAAATGAGTTTCTGAGGTCGCCGCCTCATACATATAAACTTGGCAGAAGGCTGGCTTTATTAGCGCTTTCTGCACCTACCGCCACAAAGACACGTCACATTTAAATATCACACTAAAAGCGTCAATCTACATACATCCTATCGAGCAATTCCTAAAAGTGATTTATACTGAGACCCTATTCGATTGAAGTAGATTACAAATAATGAATAAAATTGCATACGAAATGAGTAGACCGAGAGTCCGTGGGTGTACGGTTGTTTGAGGGGGGCGGCGGGTAGAGGCAAGCCGGCTTATTGCCGGTAAATACACCGCCGCTACCTATCTATAGATACAGAGGAGACCGATATGCCCTCACGTGGATATACGTCAAACTTCATTCGTGCTTTTGATCTACGCTTCGGAATTGAATGTGTTGGGGTTGTGTCCTATCCACACAAATGATGGATTCTATTACCGTTACGTGCCGTCTGCCATTTGACTGCATATTCGGAGATTGGGTATCTACATTTACTGCCTAACCCAATGTTACAGAGGAATATGTCAATAGACGAAATTGCGTTCTGCTGATTAGAAGACTTCATCAAAAATCTAATCTGGGCGTTCATTTGATAATGTTGTGATTGGTAGTATTTGATAAATCTAACATTTACCTATTATTGTATTGTTATGAAAGAAGGTTTTCACAAAAATCATTGCGTAAGTATACCCATGGCATTCCATCATACTTTTTTTACGCATTTCTCATTGCAATCTGTCACAATCACGGACATTAAGCCATGCATGCATGTGGTCTACTCAGTTGGCATGTCGGGATGCACTCAATCATATCCTCAAATAAGAAAAAATACGCTTGTATGTTACTATGACGTTTTCAGCTTAGTTGAACATAGAAACTAAAAATTTTTTAAATATGAAACAAAATATCTGAACGAACGAGCCATAAATCCAATTGATATAGGTACACACGATAAGTATAAATTAACGATAAGTATAAATTTTTACTTAATTATTCAAAATAAAATATAATAATCATCATAACATCATCTGCACAAACCGTATATAAAGATTAGATAATCAACGCCAATCTCTCATGCTTATTTAATTTCACCACTCTTTACAAAGTTGGTCTTACAGGCGCAGATGGATTTGGAGAAATAAGTGGGTAAACATTTTCTTAAGAGGGAGAGGACAAGTTGCGAAAACAGTTTGAGACAAAAGAGTAGCGAAAACCAGAAATGAATCCGGGCGGGCGGGAGGCTTCTGCTCGTCCCCAGCGGGCGAGGGCAAAGAAATAACACGGGAGGGTATTTCCATAGACGTCAATGTCTCTAAGAAGAGACATAAGTCATTAAAAATATTCTTAAAATTAAAATGTGCCTAATAATTCCAGATTATCCGTTTAATTTGCCATATAATCTTTAGCTATCGAGTGGTGTAATTAAATTTTGTATGTAGACAATAGATATGGCACACAGCCTCAAACTCTATTACTCTATTTTGTTATCATCACTCTTCTGAACTGCCCCCTACGTGCCCCTACTAAGGAAGAAAATTTCAAGACAAAGGAATCATGTCAATTTAATTCAATTCTAACCACAGATAAAGTGAGCAAAGCAATATTAACATAGTGTGCTTATTCGAATTCTAATTTCTCGCATATGAATATTCTTAACAAAATTGTGTTATATTGGAAAATTATAAACTATATTCACCTCTGTTCTGTTCGTAGGTGTATTAATTCGTAGCACTCACCGAATATACTGTTTGTGGATACGGTGGCACGGGTTAACAGAGTAGAGGGATGGTCATTTAGTGGAAGGTAACCCCCTACCCTGTGTCTGTGCACAGACTGATTAAACGATCTGCTGTCTGTCTGTTAACTTGTTTGTTTTCCCCTTTCATCGATACCAACCGTTTTTAAAGTATTAGAGCGATTTTGCGAATGTTACTTATTCAACAGTTTAATACCTATTGTACAAAAATATTATAAAAATATAATTTATTATTTAAAAATAAGTCTTTCAGTCAGTTTGTATCAAAAATGATTCAAACTAACCTCCTTAATGAAATTAATATATTAAATATAAAAATGATAACGTAGAATTTTTTTCTCTGTTATAATTTTTTATGCTAAGGTCGACAGATGGGCTGACGGTCTACTTGATGGTAGGTGGCAACCGTCGTTTATAACACAAGCAACGTCACAGGTGCTGCAAGTGCGCTGCAGACCATAGTAGGATTAAAGATAAGGGATTGGGAAGGGATAGGGCAGTGAACTCTGGCATCTCTAACTCCCGCCCCCAAACACTAAAGCACATATTCTGTTATTTCACGGTGTGCTTTGCCACTACTAAAGATCATTAAAGAGCCTTTGTTATTAATATTTTTAATGTTTGTAAAGTACATAACTATCTATTGCAATAGTTGCATGTTGCATCCTGTGCGATCTCTGTAAATCTTGACAAAACTTGATCTTAGTTTACAAGTCAATTCAGCACTTACAAGTCGAAAATATTCGTTAAAACAAAAGTTTTAATTTGCCACGTCATAAACACAACATACACATTTCAAACAGGCCACTTGTTTTTATAACAAGGTGAAATTATACAGTATAATGAAAATGACCGGCTTCAGATTAATAACAATGCAAATATTCATAATTTCATAGTTGGCAATTCAAATGAGCATTTTGGTTAGGTTTGGGTCGCAACAGTAACCGACCCAACATCACAGGAGTCTCATCAAAGCAAAGTGGGACATTGTTTATATCGCATAACATAAAATTATCTATGAAGAACTAATCGGTGATTGCCTTTGGCTTTTCAATGTATGTCTATTAGTGTCTACAAAGATAAAATATATATATGTGGTTAACTCAAGAATAGTAAAATTATTGAATTATAATAGTTGTTTCGCCTGAAATATTTACTATTCATGGACCTAATTTGGAATAGTTAGGAATTTGTTCAGTAGAGAGCAAAATTGTTTTTTGCTGCGAGTGCCGACTTTAAATCACGAACTAGCGAAATAGTCTAGAATCACGAGCGTAGCGAATGGTTCTAATATAGTTAGATTACTGGTCGAAGTGAGCGATTTAAAGGCACGAGACATAAAAAAATTTGCTCTCGTGTTAAACATATAACTTTTCACCTCAACAACGAGAAAAGCGTTACTAGGTCATCTTTAGGTAAGAAAATCAATTAAGACAATTTCAAATATTAGGTTTTTTATAGCTAACGTTCACTTAGCCAAAGCCACATAATTTATAACTAAATTAACAAAAATATTAAAAGTTGAAAGTAAAATTACTGCAATTTGTAAGATTAAAGGTAACAGTTTTGTTCGGAACTGTGATGGTCGTATTATTTACTTGCGTGTTAGTTAAGGGTCATGTCTCTATGTTTGTACGAATGAAATAATTCGTACGAATGAAGATATTTTTCACGGGACTTTTCTGGAAGAAAGCTAAGTTCGACATTTGAAACTTGTTCTCTTAATTCTTCTGAAGTTAGTAAACAATCACCACTGGATGTACTTATTTTTTTTATATTTACCAAAACAGACCTAATGCTGAACCAGTTTCTGAACATCTGTGAAACTATCTTCATAGCTGGGCCAACTCTAGTCGGCTATGGCCGGCCGACTCTAGTAGGCCATGGCTCGACTAGAGCTGTACACACTAATAAAATTAAAATTTTATTCCTGTGAGTTAAATCGCGTGTTCGAATTTTGAATCACGCTCGCATCAAGAATCGATTTTTCTGCGAGTTTTAACAGCATCCTTTTCGCAATGGAGAGGTGAAAAAAAATAATTTTAATATTATGGTATTTAACTATGGGCTTCGAAAGAAAGCTCAACCTAGCTTAAGGAGCTACGAAGAAGACTGTTCGGATTTTCTCTGCGAGATCGAATCAGGGATGAGGAAAACCGTAGACAAACGAAAGTCACTGCGGTAGTTCGGCTTATTAGTAAGTTGAAGAGTTAATCGGCAGGACATTTAGTATGGGGAGTCGACGGCCGTTGGGGCACTTCTCGAGTGAAGACCACGGAACCAGGAGCGATGCGTAGGACGTTCACTCACAGGATGGACTGACTACCACCTAATATGGGCCGCGGATCCAGGTTACTTGTGATCGGTCCTATTATAAATTACGAGTATGTGAGAGGCTAAATGTCCTAGCAGTGGTCATCGTACGGCTGAAAAGAATCCAGTTTTATTTATTAACAAGCACACACCTGCGTTAATAATAATCCATTATATATTTTATGTTTAACCAACTTCACATACCTATCACTCCTATTCATATAAACGATGGTTTATGTATTCAGAACTAACAGTGTGTTCTCAATTCATTTAGATTTGTATTCATCCCTCAACTAACTTAATATGTGCTGAAATTAACGGACTGAAAATTATCGGTTTCAACCTAATAACTTTTGTGTTATGTTGATGTTCGCAAAGCGAACTTAACTAGAATTTAATGCTTTCAATTCATAGCAACATAATGAAAACATGAATTTGAATATATACGTGTTCGTTATTGCACAAAGTATAAAGAACAGATAAATTTTATTCTTTAAAAAGATGTTTTAAAAAGATTAAACTCTGTTATCGCAGGATTCTGTTTAACGATTAGTTTATCGACGTAACGTCAGCCATTCTTTTTTTTTTATTGAAATACACTATGAAGGTCCTAAACCGAGCTTATCTTTAAAATGTTGAATGGGAAATCGTAAATTAAGATTTAAATAAAAGATGTCTTGTAAACAACAAACCTTTTGCTAAAAGCACTATAAATTGCACAGTTGGAGTTTTTTTTTTAAGAGCCTTTGCACACCACGTTTTTTTTATGCGCTGACGACGCGCGTAGAACGCAATTAGGACACTCAGCAAACGCATGGCTGCCGGCACGTTGTATCCTTTGCACACGATCCTTGCGTTTGTATGGCTAAAAGCGTGCAGATACATCGCTACAAACGCGCTGTAAGCGCGTGTTTGTAGCGATGCAAACGCACAGAGAGCCACCGCCATTGTCCCCAGTATTACGATGGCGTTGGTCGAGACAACTCTTCTTACGCTAGCCTTCGTGCTGTATTTAAAACGACGAGCAAGAAAAAACAGTAACAAAATCCAGCGTAAATATTGTATACAACAATGGTAATATGGGATACAAACGCACGTTTGAAGCGCGTTTCATTTGCGTTTGTATCGATATAAAGGTATAAAATCTGTAAATACGCGTTGATAACGCGCAAAGGACGCGCTCATCAAAAACGCGCGTCGTCAGAGCATAAAAAAAACGTGGTGTGTAAAGGCCCTAAATGTTTTTTGTTACCGTTTCCCACTTTTATACGGTTTACATTTGACACGACCCTCTATAACTTTAATAGAGTTAATTTATAAAGTTTTGGGCATAGGTTTAAATGAATTTTAAACTTAAGACACGCAAGTCTTATGAATATATAAGTGGTAAAGATTTAAGACTTGATGAGAAATTTTAAGGTCATTATGATAATGAGAGAACTATGCTCGGTTTTCATAATGGGGAAATCGTAGAGAAATCATAGTCATTAATACATTATATAGAATCAACAGTGGGCGGGCCGGCCATAAAGGAAATACACTTCTATGGAAGAATGTCCAAATTAAACGGACTGCTTCCTGCGAGGTGGTCTGGAAAACAGTGTGCTGGTTCAAAATAAAAACTAAATTTTAAGTTGGACCAAATTACACGAAGTTTTATCAAAATCGGTTCAGTAGTTTAGGAGGTCATCGGCGACAAACAATGTGACACGAAATTTATATATATTTACTTTATAAAGTAAAATTTAAATTTAATTGGTAATAAAAGAAAAAAAAATTAAATCGTATTACAATGGAATTGAAAATTTTAAAAGTTATTCTTTAATTTTTAACTAATCAGGTGTCATTTTTAAACGGTTTTCTCCGTTGCAAAAATGTCCTCAATAATCTTTCATTTTACAATGTCAAAAGGTGTCAAAGTTTAACAATCTCGTATTATAATATATATATTTTTTTGAGGGGGTATAGCGGGTATTTTGGACCGTCGGAATGGTATGGCGTGGTGGCTTTCGTAGAAGATTAATCAAAAACATTTGTTTAAAAATAATCAGTCTGTAAGAAATTAAAAAAAAAAAAAAAAATTTTACAAAAGGTATGGCGAGCCTAAACACCCATCGGAGAAGTATGGTATATAGAGAGCGCCGGATTCTTTTTTGTTTAAACACCGATAAATTGAAGAAATTTTGTGATAGAAATTGTTTGACACATCCGGATTTTCAAGCAATTTCAATTAATTATTTTGCAATTAAATCTGTCACCATCTCCTGGTCTAGTACAATGCAGAACTTAAACCTAGTTGGAAACAATCAAACAATAAATAAAGTTGCGTAAGAAACCTATTATGTTTCTAATTTAAAACTTTAATCAGTAATGATATGTAACTTTTCGTGTTAAACAATGCGAATGACGAATTAAATTTTAACGATTGTTTCAAAAGAACATTTATAAAATCGAATAACAACGTGTTGAATATTAAACATTTGTCGGAATTACAAATTTATAACAATACAATGGCCAACAAAGAGTCAATAGAAGCAGTATTTAACCTTTTATACCTTCCACAAGTAAATCGTCTCATTGTCATTGTTACATTTTTTTTATTCACCTACGCACTCACAACAACAATAATTTTAACAATTTGTACTTTGTACTCCTTAACGGTTCACAGAAATTCTAAATGTTACACAAAATCTTTCCCTCTGAATGTACGCTTCGATCTTTAAATTACGCAACGAATTTTAATGCGGTTTTCACTAATAGAAAGAGCATTAAGCGAGGAAGGTTTTTATATAAAATTTGCAGAAACGGGTCGCTAATAGTCATGTCATAAATTAAATTCTGTTTTTACAGGTAAAAAGAAAATTCTGTCAATTATTTGTCCACACACATTAAAAATCACGCTCGTTTCATAAGGTTGAAAAATGATTGCATCTTTCTAGGTGGATGCAACAGTTTCCTTGTAACTTGTGTATTCATGTTTGTAGGTAATAACATTTACCAACTATGCTGACAGTATACGGTGGAAGACAAGCGTTTTCCTGATTCGAATATGTAGGCTATAAAAGGTCAAATTTATGTGAAAATACAAAATAAAAGTAAGATCTTCTCTCCAAAAATTAAATTAAAAAAATAAATCTATCATTACAGTCAAATGGCAATATTCACTATAAATCGTAGATAGAAGCAAAAAGAAAGATACGGTAAGTTCTTACATTACATAATCGATAAATGGGCTCCGAAAAAAAAAAATGCCTTCATCCCCCAAATACAATTGCAATATCGAACACCTGTAATAATAAAGTATCGTCAAATGTACCTATTCAAATTTTTCCACAAAAACTGTGTCCGTAATTTTAACTTATCACGAAGTGTCGTTTAAGCTACTAACTAAAACTGAGTTCATTGGACTCAGTCTATTAGGTCCATACGCGAATAGTGAGTCACTAATCTTTCTTTTTGCTTCCATCTACGCTACAAATACATTTGTACATTGAGGCTTACTCTACAAATTATAATATGTATAATCAATGATATTAATATCATTGTATAATAAGAATTAATTTTAATACATTGAGATCTGTATCATGAATGACTTTCAAGAGTAAGAGATACAGGTCATATTTAACTATTCTTAGCTTGTCCCCTCATAAGGGTTTATAGCACTCTAGCATACCGCCTAGTTTTCCAATAAATCTAATTACTATACCGAGTCCCATAAAACCCCTATACTCGTACATTGGCTTGGATTCTATGTATAGTCCGATCCTAAGGGACAATGGACCAACGTCTGTTAGTATGTATGATAGATATATCGTTCCCTATCGATTAAGACTGTGCTATTTTAATGTAACCTTAGCCCTGCTAATTGAAACTGTAATCTGGTTAGCATGGCAATCCTAGTAATGTTTGAAAGCTCTTTGGTTAAAATGTAAATGTATGTAAAGTTTGTAGATATGTTTGTTTGTTATCAATCACGCAAAATATAACTGAACAGATTTGTATGAAATTTTCGATATACTTTTTATCCTGAAAAAATTATAGCTTCCTGTGGGACTTTCCTAAAAAGGAATTACAGCGCGTACGAAGTCGCAGGTACAGCAATAATAAAATAATAAAGGCAATAATAAAATTTCATAATTACATAAACATTGGGGGGAACGACACTTAGGAAAAAGAAAAATGCGTTGACTACGAAATAAAGGAGTTGTCTCCATGCCCATAACGAGACCACGTTTCAGAGTCATAATATGTTCATCACTGAAAACTTTTGTTTTGAGACACTGACCATTTTTGGACAAGAAGATATCTCGGAGCTTTCGGAACGCTGCCCATATGAGCTGGATTAGACGATCCTTGGTAACATTGCCCAAATTAGTAAACAGTAGGAACATAAAAAGCTAAAAAATATGTCTTTAACTCAATGTTTTTTGTCAAAAAAGGACATTGGTCCTTTTTTGGGTCATTTGTCTTATAGAGTCAACATCTCTGTGATACATCAAGTCTGGCACCATCATAGCTTTCTGCCTTTTGTGGTAACTTCATTTAATTATGTTTAATAAAAGGGTATGATTACATACCATAGTCGTACAAATATATTCAGTACTATTAACCCTGTTCTCAAAGCAGTCGTTACGTGATTAAATGTAAATTTAATCAAATTAAACTACATAACCGCTTGGAACACATTTACTTGTCAACATTTTAATTGACATTTGCCATATAAATAAATTGCAACTAGCCCTAACAAGAAGTATACTTTACAATTTACATATATGAGGGTCTTAGTGGTTTCTTAGTATAAAATCTTGTACCACGTCCATATTTATGGAAACAAACTTATTAATGTAATTCTAGTAATGAGATGTATATTTAGAAGACGTAATCTAGAAAATCATAAGAATTCTAATATAGTCAGCATGTATTTACTTCATTTAATATGTATACATAACATTTACTTAAATATTTATTTTATTCTATAAAATATCACCAGGCTTGATGTTTACTGGCAGGGCACACTGCGATTCGCAGTCATTTATTTGGGCAGCCCGTCTGATGGCAGTAACCACCCCCTTACAGAACAATACCGTGAAATAACAGCATATTTGTGTTGTATCTGTATTTTGGTGAGTGAATAAGGAATGCCAGAGCCAATTACTCTATCCCCAGCGCACTTGCATCACCTATGGCGTTGCTTGTGTTCATAGGCTATGGTAGCCACCTACCAGCGAGTGGACCATCTGTCTGTCTATCTGTCGACCTTAACATAAGAAAAAACTTACCAAAAGTATTTTTGACAATTCTATAGATTAATTGTACGCTCACTTTTTTACAGGTGACAAAATTTTTGAAGTTACTATAAAACATAAAATAATAAAATAACATTATTTATTTCTGTTTGTAATATCTACTAATATAATATTTTTATATTAGTATATTAATATCTATTAATATATATTAATATCTATTAATATATATTAATATCTACTAATATAATCTAATATAATATTTTTAAACGATGTTGGCTAATCTGTTGGAATATTATTTAAATAAAATCTTCAAAAAGTATTGATTTAAAATATTTTTTCCATTATGACTTTTCCTATTATTTAATTCTGATTCGCTAATTCAAAAGTGAGTCTCACTTGCTACAAGCAAGTGACGCTTATAAATTAAAAAAATAAATAGATTTGAATAAGATATTAGATAATACCGAATTATAACTTTCAGCCTTTTGAAATTGTTATAAGCTATTGATAAAAATGAAAACACGTGTCTACATACATATTTTTTATTTTTACATCATTACCTACGCCTGAAAATACAAAAAAGTTTTTAATTATTAACTTTAATTGAACAAAACCTCTGAGCTTCATTTATCTATACTAATATTGTAAAGACATAAGTAGTTAGATATATACTAATTGTAAACTTACCCACAAGACCGAAACTACTACTTACACCGATTTAAAAAAATATATTTAATAAATACTTAGAATTAACTTCATAGGTTACATAAAGATTAATATAAAGATAATAAATCTTCATTTTTAGACTAAATTGAAAAATATAAATTTTCTTCTACAGTATGCCCATCATCAATTCATAGGTTCTCAATCTACCTGGTATACTAAACTTAAAAATGTTTTCCACACGTGTTATCAATATCCAAATTTATCAGGCAACTATTAAATGTCATTCAGGCATACAATCTTATCTTGAGGAACAGTCAGTTGTACCCGACCTCCGGTTTATTGGTCCTCGTTTATTATCAAGATAAGTTATCTTTGAGGAGCCAATTAAATTTGAAAACAAAGGTAACATAATAAGGCGCCACAGTAAACCTGGACCGCGGCGGCTGCGTTCGGGATATTGCCTGCGCCTGCGACACCAGAAACTGGGGGAGGGGAAGGGTTTACTGACTGGCACTGCGTAGGCGCACCTCCTTTGTCGCTCAAATTATAAGTCAACATTATGTGGAGACGGTTTCTACAAATCTTCAAATTTACCCACTATCATAAATCACTTCAGAATGCTTAATCTTAAAGAAAATTTATACAATTTAATATAGCAAATAAATGAAAATTATACACTAATATTATTAAACGTTTTCTAATTTTACAAACAATTATAAAATATTAATTCAAACGTGAATTAAGTCAAGACATAAAAGCCTCTTCCACACTAAACAGTTTAAGTTCAGTACCTCAATCTTCCCACTTTATTGCCCTTATTTCTTTCAAAGGCAGACACAAAGAACTGTGTTTATAGCTAATGATACTTAGGTGTGTATTTTAACACAAGCCCAAGCCTCCAAAAGGAGCATGTAAAAAATACACTACACAATATTATAAGGATTCGACTGCTGTATAGCAACTGAGCTTCTCCTTCGCTGGCGCCTATTTTTTGTTGACATTTTTTAGTTGCATATTAAACTGGGAAGCTGGCAGTGTAATAAAATAAAATGGCAGAGGCAAGAAATTCAAACACAACTTTCGGCAACTATCTTCGACAATAAAATGTTACGTGGAAGGATTCTTCCCAAAATATATATTTTAAAGGATCCGTATAAAACATTTAAAACAATGGCTCCAACTAAGGCTCTAACCGTTCTCTGAGACAAGCGGAGAAATTACCTGCTATCAAAGCTCTTTGAAGACACACCAAAGAAAAAAGAATCACATAAAAATGTTACTTGCAGTTTAGGTAGATGCACGTCAGAAGTTAAAACTTATTAGCTTCACAAACTAAGATTCAAGTATTATATATATATATATTGTAACATTTTGAAATCTGGGCAATTTTTTTAAATAACTTGCCATTTTTCCCCACACAAAAAGTGCCCAACGCGCCTAAAGAAGTTTTCACTTCAAAAAGAATAACAAAAAATGTTACTTTTAATTGAGGTATGTATAAAAATAAAAGAAAAAAAGTACTGTGAAATAAAATTAGGGCGATATGTCAAAGTTTTGCGTTGACTTACTTTACAGTGTCACGCAAAGCAAATGACATTGGAACATAATGTTACAGGAAAGTAAGGGTAAGTAGTCGGAACCAAAGTAGAAATTATTATCAACAGTTACGAAACAAAAAGTCAACAAAAAAGTGAACTTGTGGTGTATAAAATTTAACTTAGGAAGTTAAAATAAAAAGCAGAAACGATCTGGAAACTTGAAATGTACCTACGTAATAGCTTTTTGTATCCGCTATCTCATACCTCCAACAAAGGCCGACGCATCTAGCGACAAACGACAAAGCATCGCTTTAGATTAACCCTATCAATTTGAGATAAGTCCATGCTCCTACTGTTTGCTTGTGTGGCCTCCCAAAACAAAAATCATGTCATCTCATCCACTTCCTCTTAAATTAATTACAATTGATATTACTTTTAGGATTTCTTAAGTGTTTTTGTATGCTAAAAAACGAAAAATGTAAACTAAGAATAATACATCGAGACAAATCTAAATAAAGACGAATTGCATTGGGATTTTAATATAAGCAATAAGCTAAGGCCTTATCAGGTTATTTAATAACCAACAGTCAATTTTGTAATAACCATATTTTCTTGTTATAATAAAATTGCTTTAAGAATCACATATCAATGAAAGTGTACTTCGTAAAACTGCATTAAAAGACTTAGGACTTAAAATTATTGAAGAACTCTTAATATTATTTTATATTATATTATGACGAAAATATTCATCATAAAACTTATGATCTCATCATATCTAACTTATCGTAAAGAGAATAATAATGAGGAGAAAATAGTTCAGCAAACAAAGAAAATATTTTTTTCATATTTGGTATACTTACATGACAAAAGTCATGTTTTCCCAAATATATTAATTTAATAATATAACTAGACTGTGACCACGTCTTCGCCCAGACTTAAGTTGGGAGAGGTTTTAATTTTATTTTATTTCCATTTCCTAATGTCATCCCAATATCCTATGTCCAGCTCAAATAATGCACTTTTCAGGTGGTGAATTATTTTTTCACCACCTGAAAGGTGATGCCTGAAACAAACCTCGAATGATGCCCTCCTAGTCACATCAATTTCGACCGCACCTTCCAGTAAGTACCTGGCAGATATAAAGACAAAATTTTTGAAAGAATTGAAGTCCATTCCAAAATAAACGTTTAATAAAACAATACGATTATTACAATTTTCTTATAGTGTGTAAGTATAGGATAGATGAGAAGTTAGTAAGGGGTTAGAAGTAGTTCATTGAAAGGAGTTGTTTCTTCTCGGGTCAAAGTTTGCAATAAACTTTGAAAGTGAAGTACTCGGTGTCGGAGTTGTTGTATTCGATAAATGAAATATGCACCCCTATGACCAGCGAAAAGGCAGAAGCAAAGCTAACCAGCTAATCTTGATCGTACTACAGTACAAACATAGCGTCCGAGCTCCATTAGTGAAAGAGTAGGTGTCACGATTCTTGCCTCGCACGGCTTTCATTATTTATTCCTACTTTCGACACTGAGCTGCTTTATGGTTAACAAACAAACGTCTGTGCACAATGAATAAATACTCAACTGAGAATTTTATGACGCCCGTTAACTGTCTATTTTCTAAGTGTTAATATTTATTTGTATTCCCGCTGTTGTTAGTGAATTGCAATGGAAGATTCATAAACGTCCACTGCAGTGACTCGAGAGTCACTTAACTGTAAATCAATATTGAATTAAAATTAAATTAAGTATTTTACACGGACTTATGATTATGCAATTAATACAGTACTGGGGAGACAAGTATTTTATCATAGTTTTATCATATTTTACCTTTAATCACAGATCACCTTTAATCACCGATTGTCATTCCCTTTGAAACCTGTGGTTATTAATAATTTCAAATAATGTCCTAATAAGCCAGTTTAATTTTGTAATTCTAATAAACTTGTGAATTAGAAAAAATATACTAAAAACATGGAAAATTAATTCCATAAGAATCTTGTTTTATTTCTTTATTTAAATTTTATTACAAAGGCAATAAGATTCTAAAATTCTATATTAGAATTCTAGATTAGAGTTCTAGACTCTTCACCAGCCGCCGATAAATGCATGCACTAGTCGCATCCTAAATACACTTATATTTTTAACTAGCTGTTGCACGCAGCTTCGCCCGCGTAACTTTATAAAAGATAGCCTATGTTACTCGCTGATAATATAGCTTCCTAACAGTCAAAGAATTATTGAAATCGGTCCAGTAGTGTCGGAGACTATTCAATGCAAACAAACAATCAAATATTATCTCTATAATATTAGTATACATATAGAGCATTACGTTTGTAATAAGTTCTACCAGCTATGTGACCTGGGCATTACCCATTCAGCTTGCTAATTTACAGAACCTGCTAACATTAGTACCTACTTTAGACTTTAGATCTAAAGTAGGTACTGAATTTAAGGCGTGTTGGACAAGAAAATCCTTTGAAATTTGCCGATCACTGCCCAGCCGGGTTCATCGATTAACCTCTCTCTCGAAGTTGGATTTAGAAAATTATGGGTATACCAAACCTGGCCGAGGTATATACATAATTCATGAAAATTTCGAAAAAACACTTTTTTATGTTAAGGTTGACAGGCAGGCCGACAGTTCACTACAGTCGCCTAATTAACACAAATAAGTACCATAGGTGCTGTTAGTGCACTGTTGTCTTTAGAGGGAAAAATTATAAGGAATCTGTAACTGCTTAGTACCTACTTAGTTCTTAGAAAACTTATTTACCAAGTTGAATTTCTCAAAGTTTATGTAATATTACTCAAACGTTCGGAAGGAACATTTTAATCACAATAACAACGGTTGATTAGTCATATTAATCAAAGCGTTTTAAATTAAAATAAATCAAAGACTTCGTTTATTCTCAACATTTTATACATACCCATTGAAACACACATTACATTAGTGCCACATTTATATAATTAAATACAGATTCAGAACAAGATTTAGTTAATGCTTGGATCTAATGAATTGTACCGTCAGGTACCCTGTATTAAGGACGTCGCTCAATGTCCATCAAAGCTCTCGGCGTTCAATCAGTTTGCATACAATGTGATCGAGCTATTAACTAAAAATTTATTATCAACTTGCAGTGTTGTTTAAGGTCTAACGTTAATGTCGAATGGTAAGTAGGTTTATACGTGCTATTTAAATCAATAAATAATTATAAAATAACTATTTTTGGTCGTTTTTGAAATCGCATCGCAAAGGTTTCTGGCAACGAAGCAATAAAACATTGTAATAAAAAAGTAAGGCAGAAGTATAATTTGACCAAAAGCCGAGAGGATAATTGAATTCGATGCCGTTTCTGCAAACAATGCCGCCTAAACTGTTTAATTTACATCCATACAGCGAAATAAAAAGGCACAAGTGGTGACATGAGCGGACACACCAAAAGCCTAGAGTTTGTGCCCGATGAACGGCCGCCGCGCCGACGCAAAAAGAACGAATCATTAGGAGGCGCCACACGAGATCCCATTTAAAAGTATGAGAATATTTTCACAAAAAGCCACACATTCAACTCCCCGGCACATTCATTTTATGAGAACAATGAGTGATTTTTGTATTTCTCTTTAATTCTATGTCGATTTTATCCACGGCAGCGTGGAGGCAAGTCTCTGTGGTTGTCGCCTCGTTCCGTCTTTGACTTTTTGCTATTGGGGAAGCGCGAGCGTTGGCGGCAGACGGTGGTTTTATTCTCACCAAGGCGCTACAGCTTTGCCTCTCCTTGCGCCCCCTCCCTCTCGCCAAATCAAACAATTCGCGTCTCCGCGCCGGCGCCACATTTCACACTCAACTCTTCTCAACCTGTAGGTATCTCTCTCGTCATCGCCTCATTGTCAATTGTGAACGAGCACATTTAGATATTTAAGTGTCTGTTTGTAATGTCAAAATAACTGCTTTTTACTATGTGAGTATATTAAAGTATATAAGGACTATACCACATATACCACATATACTAAAATATGTAGTTATGTAGCAACAGTATCAAACTTTATCCCCCGATTTTTGTATCAGTTTTTTGAATTGCCTCCCACTGTGGAAGCATATTTAAAGACAAATCATATCCGAAACGGCTGGGCCGATTTTGATGGAACTTTCACTGGCGTATAGCTGATGTTATGAGGCTACTTTTATTTTAGAAAAAAGCAGTAACTATACGCGCGCCCCACGCATTAATCGATTGGATACATAAATCAAAATAGAATCGTACTCGCACCGTATGTTCAATGACTACTTTAACTCGTACTTTTTACCCCATACTTTAATTATGCCTATCGACTATATACTTACTATAGTCGACATGTTCTAATAGACAAAACATACTCTATTAAATTTACGTATAGTGTATGTAGAACGGTTAGATAAAATTTATCTTGAACAGATTTATGACAGGTTTGTACGCGTAACATCTCGGTATGTGACGTGAGCGGTAATGATGCGGGGAGACAATGGAGTTGAAGACTTGTTTATTGAGTGGATCGAGTTGTTCTGAAGTAAAGTGTAGTTAGTGCGCTTGAGTGGAGGCGGCGACTAGCCTGAGAGAGCCAATGATAGCCGGTCAACCGGTGGGAGGGACGAGTAATCATACACTGAGACAACCACGAACATTGTCTGAGAAACCTGCGGACAAATAATTAAAACTACTTACTTATTTCATTAATTAAACACGGATACTATTATTTTATGAAAGGGAACTAACTAATTGAGTTGTTCACTATCTACTTAGTTATTCTTTTGTTTTTGAAGTGAAAATTTCTTTAGGTGCGTTGTTCGCTTTTTTTTTTTTTTGAAAAACACTGACTTCGCGGTACCGACATGATTTGATTTTTATATGTAAATGTATGTGTTTAGGCTAGGTTATATCAGTTCTGAAAAAAAAAAATAAGAAAAGATATAAGGTCACTTGATTAAAAGATAATAGAGGATATATGAAAATGGGGAAACGAATTTTTGGAAATGAACGACGAATGACATTTTAGGTATTTTAATTTATTTTTGTGTTATCCTAAATAATGCGACCACGTTTCATTTCACAACCACGTCTCTTTTATCCTCAACAAAATCAAATATTTTACATGTGATCTTGACTCACAAAAAATGTATGTAGCTGAACCGACAGACGTCTTTCGAGATGTCAAAACAGTCAGACTCAAAAGCGATGACAAGTTTGACTTTATATTTGATTGTTATGTTTCAAATATCAGCTAGGAACTTTGGATGGGAAAACTTGCATTCGATGATATTTCGATGAGGAAAAAGAACACAACATTTACTGTACATCAACACCTAGAAATTAGGGTAAGACCTAAACAAACCGATATTTAATATTACAGTCATTATTTCCCAATAATAATAATCAACATCATCAGCCCAACATCCACTGTCTTTCGCTTTCTTGAGGGCCATTAACTAATACAGAGTCCTAGATCTTATCAAATAATCTTTTTCCCAATACCGAGTTCTATCTACACTTATCGATAATTTTTTTTTTTTTTGTTAAGTTCGACATACAGGCTGACCGTCTACTTGATGGTAGGTGGCTACCGTAGGCGACGGAAGCAACACCACAGGCGCTGTAAGTGCGCTGCCGACAATAGTAGCATTAAGGATAGGGATTAGGAAGGGATAAGGAAATGGGCTCTGGCATCCCTTACTTACTCACCGAAACACAGCACACATACTATTATTTTACGGTGATCTCCTGAAAGGGAATGATTCTGCTACCAGACGGGCTTCGCAAATGACTGCTAAACGTAGTGTGCCTTGCTTGCCTCTACTTAAAATGTTTTAAAGACATGTTTATGAAACGATTCTTTGGATACATATTGGTGCACCTGACTGCATGCCCTGCCACTACTTTCCAAATCTAGACCAGAGCCACTATCACCAGAATAGGTAACAGAGACAGAGCCAATTTTGAAAATTACATTTACAAAGAACCCGCTACCCCTGAGACAGAGCGTTAAGAAACATGGACTTTGGACTCAAACGTTCAAAAAAAAACATCACCAAATTTTCGTGACAAAGGAAAAAGAAACATTAGACAATACATTCGAATAAGTTTGGAGTAATAAGTTTCGAACAAAATATTTTTATTAGTTGAATTCCTCATTTGCGTGTACAACAATAGCCTGATACGCGAAGGTTGTATGAAATATAGCGGAGGAGAGCCGGCAATAAAAACTGTCCTCAGATATCGGTAAGGCATAAATAAAAGTTGTCGAGTAGCGCTCCGGTACATCGCCGATCGCTGATTAGGCTCAGGTTGCGTGACAAACCCCTATTTGTTCGATCATTGTCTTAGTTCGCATCCTCGCACCATCAAAACAAACTGGAACACACATAAACTGACAAACGTGTCTTTTTCGCGACATTGTCAAAAATTAATTAACCACCACCAGGTGATATATTTCCTTTTTAACCATTATAATTCGTTAGCTCTTTTGGGAACGCTCATCTTTAAAAATCTACTTTTTTATATTAAAGTCAACAGAGAGGCCTCTCTGATGGCCGTGGTCAATAACAGAAGCAATACCACAGCAGATGCTGCAAGTGCGCATCTGTCTATACTAGGATTAAGAATGGGCAGGAAAATGAGCTCTGGCATGCCTTACTCACTCACCGATTCAAATTCAAAATAATTTATTTGTTGAATATTTTTATACATAAATTGTTACAAAATTTTAATAGAAATTTCCACTTTTTTTAAATGTAAAGGTCGTCAGACAGTCTGACGGTCCACTTGTTAGGCTGACGGTAGCTGGTTACCGTAACCTATTTATACAGGCAACATATAACTTAGTAGGATAAATAAAAAGGTTAAGATTAAGTGGGGATACAGCTCTGACAACTTTTGCTCATGCTTCAGTGTCGTTCTGTAAGGCGGTGGTTACTGTCAACTGACAGACTGCATAATTTATGATTTCAAAATGCAGCAGTCACATTCCGCAGACCAGAGCTAATTTTGAAAAGTTCATTTCTCAATTTCAGTCAAATTAACTACTAATGGGCTCGTCAAAAGTTTTCATTTATGGCAATTTGCAAATCCGAAAATAAAGTTAGTAACTATATTTTTTTATAAGTATATTTTTTAACTTGGATAGGATCAATTAGATCAATTGGATCAATTAGATCAATTGGATCAAATTAGATTTATTCCGTCATAAATTTTTAATTTTTTTTTATTATTTTTTTTTTTTTAATTGTAGGTGGTACTGCAAAACTATAAGGAGACTCCCTTCAATTTGTCACATTTCTTAGCAGACTAGGGTCTCTTAATGAGCAGTTACTGCACCTCGCGACACAACAATATCTAATTATTTTTTATTATTCTTTATTTTTTTTTAAATTTATTCAGCGCAAGAGCGGTCAAGTTTCCGATGCTTGTTGCGATACGATAATCTCGGCTTACAGGATGTTTGTGCCGATTTAATTGGCACTCGAGATGCACCGGAGTTCGCGCCTGCCTTTTATTGCTGATCACTGACCAGAGAGAAATGTACAATAAAATTAATTCTTTAATAAGAATTTTTCGGTCAATGTGAAAATGCTTCGTTTGTGTACATAATAATTTTCAAATTTTTTTATTGAGCTCTATTTTTCTTAACCGTTTTTGCATTGCGTCAATATACTTTAGTCACAGCCAAGCTAAATCTTAATTGCATTTGATGCATTAATTTGTATTTTCTCAAGAATAAAATAACATTACTTTGCTATTTTACTTTACGTACGCATTTTATAGCCTATGTTTACTTGCCGATAATGTAGCTTTCTACAGGTGAAAGAATTTTTACAAGCGATCCAGTAGTTTTTGTGTTTATTCATTACAAACATAAATCAAAAGTACAAATAGATAAAAGTACCTGTAGAAAAGTACAAGAAAAGCCAATATAAAAGTATCCACGCATTTTCACGCATTTTGTTAGCAAGGTAGTTTGCTTTGCTTTATAGGCTTAGCACACAAGTTTCTTTCGATAAATTGTTATACTTATACTTTGGTATTGGTCATGTTGATACTTATGATACTTGTATGTCGGTACAGTAGGTAAGAGGAATGTGCATGGTTCCCACTATTAATTAGGCGGCGATTCTAACAAAGCAGTAGAAGAGTATTTGTTAAAACGAAATCTAAACACTCAAAATATTTTGATGCGCTGACAGAACGATTGTCTTGATGACAGCGAGTATCGTGAGAATGTGAACATTCGTATGTAATGTAAAAAGGTTTGAATTTAATTAATGTGATGATTCTAATAATAAGCGTTTTAAGTTTGCCTGCAAATAAAATGACCTAATATATACGTCGTTTCTTTGATGTAGGTTTTTTATGTAAAAATTTGTAAAATGTAAAAAAAATGTAAAAAAAATAATTTTGGTTACTTTTTGGAGTTTAATAAGCCCGGGGTATGAAAATTTATGGGAGTAAAATCAAATGTCACACGTTACGCGTTACAGGCGTAATATGCTTCAATGCATATTAATATAAAATTTAATATAATATAATATAATTTGACGGCACGTTTGGTCAAGTGGATGTTTATATTTAAGTTAAGTTAAGTTAAGTTAAGTGGATGTTTATACTGAGTCATGGATGTTTTATATTTATAATATGTATTTAAAATGTATTTAAAAAAAAAGTAATCTATATAGTATATCAACTGTCTGGTATCCATAATACAAGCATTAGTTGCTTAATGTTGTGTGGAATGTGTGAAGATATTTATTTATTATTTATTTATTTATTTATAATATAATATAATATAATATAATATAATATAATATAATATAATATAATATAATATAATATAATATAATATAATATAATATAATATAATATAATATAATATAATATAATATAATACATAAATAATATATTATATTAATATATTTTTACTATATTTATTAAATTATTTATTTATCGTTCGTAAGGAGTAAACTCCAGTCGTTCATCGGAGCTGACAAACACACTATTTTTTTCTTAATTGCGTTGTTCTGGTGGAAGAGAATTTGATATGTAGTAGCTACATGTAAGTAATGTATCTTTAGTTGTTTTGTGTTTCGTATTGCATGTGTTTGTATTAAATTTCATTAAAATAAGTTAGGTACTTAAAAAAAGGATTCATTAAAATAAAGAATTATACAGTATAATCCTAATAATAATATTACAAATGCGAAAGTTTGTATGATTGGATGTTTGTTACTCAATCATGCAAAAACGGCTGTACGGATTAGGATGAAATTTGACACACAGATAGTTTATTACCTGGATTAACATATGTATAAGAAAATGGTGACAGATGAATGGCATATACATTTTTTTTTTAATTTTTATTAATGATGCAAGTATGCTCTTGACGAGCATCTAGCTGTGCAGTAAAGACGAGGCCGACGATGGAGCGAGCTCACCTAGAAGATGCCTATTTACTTGAACTTTGAAAAGCTTTAAAAAGAGCTCATATAAAGCTTTGAAACATTGACGCCGAAAGGGAAAATTTCGCCATATTATACAAGAATTTTTAAAACGTTTGGTACCAAAATTCGTCAAGATGATAATTACTTAGTAATTAACTGTAAAACATTTCAATTAATATAAATGTAGGTACTGTTTATTCAAAAAAGTTTTCTGTATAATTTTCACTTGAGATTACCATGAAGTATTTAAATATTTATACGATTATTGCCGTTTATTCTTTGACTTTTTGAGCAACAATACGACGCAGATTCAGGAATACAGAGATAAGTTGAGGTATCAAAAATTATTGGTAGCGGAGCCACGTAATATATCACCCATGATCCGCCTCGTCCATATTCGACGGGCCACAGTACTCGGACAATGGTCCGGACAACACACAGTTAAACGCCACAAATGCCGTGTACGGCAATAAATCATTGACATAGCGGAAGTGCGTGGCCTAGCGAAGCGGCGGTGGCGAGAGCTCGGCTATAACGGTCGTCAAGTTCCACCCCGCATTTTCAGCGATATAGATAAATTAAATGCCAACAGATCGCGACGGGCAAGCGCAGCGGAGGCGCGTTAGGAATGTCCAAATAAATTTTTTGATAAACGCACCGGAAGCTGGACCTATTACGTGACTTTGCCCCAGCTCTTCCTCGGTTATTGTTTTCTCGGCGGGAATTTTCGGAATTTTAAGCTTTTCAACCCAGCAGATGGGTAGCGGCCCTTTTGAATCGATTAGATGCTTATCGGAACGCAGTAATAGGTCAGTTTGTGTTAGAATTAATCAAGCGCCAAAGGGCTACCTACACCTAATTGAGCGCCAAAGAGTGAGCGCGTCGTATATATTCCTAATTAATGGATTCGCTAGCAATGTTTGGCTTTTATCACAAAGGACACCGCTTTAGCCAAAAAACAGTCTCACTCTTTTTCATATTGCTATAATAAATTATCGTCTTCACTATAGTCTGTGCGAGTCGACATTTGGAGTTATTCGAGGTCACCAATGTATATTTTTTTTAATTCTGATCATTTTCCCCTAAAAAGCATACATGCGTGTCTGTTGAGAAATATTAATATAGCGATTGCTATAAACTAGTTGTGGATGGTAATTCAAAGGCATAAAACAAAGCTTTATCTATGATCAAATCAAACGGCAGCTCCCGTGGAATTTAGTGTGAAATGTGTTCTCAGAGACACCGTTTAGTAGCGTAATGCGCGTGACTGTCGTACAAATTATGCATTTGGGAGACAAGTCGATTTTATTGCTGCGGAAGTTGCATCAATAAACCACGGCGAACAGGAGTTTAATGTTCTACTTGTATTGTAGGTACTAACAATATACCCGATCACGACATGCGTCGTAGACTGACACGAAATATTATACCTAATCTATACATATAATAAAATCGTAGACCAGCCGTGTCTGTACATTAAATATTTTTTTTTCAAAAAAAAAAAAAATGGTACTCGTTGTACTCCTATGTTACCGAGGTCAAAAACTAGTTTTTGCCTGTTTGTTTGTGCATACTAATTTCTTGAAACGGTTTAACCGATTTGATTGCGGTTTTTACTGATGTATTGATGATTACCTGGATTGACATATAGGATATTTTTTATCCTGGAAAAATTTTAGTTCTTGTTGAATTTTATAAAACGAACTACAGCGCGTACGAAGTTACCGGGAACAGATAGTTTTATATATTAATATTTTGAATTTAAAGTGAAAATTTTAACTAATAATTTGAATTAAAATCAAACAACAAGAGTCAAATAAATCGTTCACAGAAGAAGTTTTGTTGTTAAATTGAAGTTTTAATAAAAAAAATATGAAATGATTGTTACCTAATAACATTCATTGTTAGAACACAGTAAACATAGTGGATGAAAAAGCAACGCTTAAAATATATGGTGTGTGACGCCCACGCCCTAAGAGATTTGAGACTAAAAAATGATATACTCCGCACCTTATATTGAACGGGAAATAAATCGTATACTCCCTTTAAGTGCCAATAAAAGTTGAAGTAAATCATAAAAGTATCACTCCTCGAGAAACGTCTATAACAAGTGTGTTATTGCAGAATAATTCAGTAGCGGAGGAGGGTGGATTGAAGGATGGCTCCCTCAAGATCCTGGCCAAGGTTCGACCTGAAATTCCCGGCGCTCTATCGAAGCCTTCAATTATTTATCGGACCCGTGTCTACTTTTCATTTTACTCCTTTCCCCGGCAAGGCTTTCAGCGCTGGCGAATAAACATGTCACCCCACTGGGAATTGGCTTTACATGAATACAGGTCTTGTGACTATAAACAGTATTGGTTGCGGCCTCACGGCTGACAATGATAAATGATGTTTGTTTATTTTAATTATAAATAATACCAGATTATTCCGTTGTAAATGCCGATTCACCATATTTGTTAATTAAGTAAGCACTTAATTACGAAAAAATATCTAAAGTAGTTTTAAAATGTAACGAAATGTAAAAAAAAAAACTTAAATAATCGATGGTGTAAAAATCTTTTTTTAATTACTTTTGTTGGGGGAAAGCGACTGATCTCAAACTCTCTTGATGGAAAGTAAGACGAGGTCGAAGGTGGAGTTCGTTTGCCCGTTAATTGCCTATTCACTCTGTTCTTGAAGAGTCCCAAGTTATAAGTTTCAGGGAACACTGAAGAAGGGAGAGAATTCCAGTCCTTCAATGTGCACATAATAAAAGAAGACGCAAAGCGCTTTGTGTGAATAGGTGGTATATGTCCATAACGCCCTTACATACCTTGTGTAACCCTCCCCATGCTTACTAAGTCATAAAGTTCTTGTGTATACTCTTCAAAATGTACTCGATAGAAAACCGACAGGCAGGCCATTCTGGACCGGTGTTCTAGACTCTGGAGTTCGGTTTCACCCAGAGATTTATTGCCGCCGATGAGGTTCTACCGAGTGTATATTGCGTATACCGAGTGCTGCTAGTTGATATTTAGCTGATCCGTCCCAGATGTGAATGCAGTACTTCATACACGAACGGACCTGAGCTTTGCATGGATTTAGAAGCTGTAAAACTCATTAAATATATGTTTATATCTTATAAAAATAAACACCATTGAAGTACCACACAGTTTGAATGCTGCACAACAACAATTTATAACTTTTTTTATGAAGACTTACTCAGCATTGCCATGTTAGTTGCTTAATAATTATGCACTTAAATAATAAAAGGTAATTATTAATAAATCAAATTGTAATTTATTATCGTTGTCTGCCATAAAAAAAATAGAACGCTTATGTCAGCCCATAGAGGAAACATAAAAATTATATTAACTTTCGTGATACGTTCGTCATTTAATATTTCGTTTGCTCTACTATAAATATAAAATTTACTACACTATTTTTATAACTATCCTAATATTATGAATGCGAATGTAACGATAATATGAACTAGATAAAAGAAAGTAATAGAAAAAACTCTTAAGTAAAACGCAAATCCTTTTCAATTGTTTCAATGGTTTTTTTATACTTTATAAACAAATCTTTTAAAACAAGATTTTTGTGTTAAATTTAAGCTGATACCTAAAAATTGTAAAAAGTGGTCTCGGGCAAGTTGAGTTTATAAACCTATGTACCTGCGTATATAAGGAAAAGTGAGTTGAACTTTTTAGCTGGGCTGAAATGAGACGACATCTCTCGAGGTTGTGGCCGGTTATGTGCGGCAAAAAGCGATGATAATGACAAAGACCATTGCCGCAAAGGGCGCGAGGAAGACGACCCGTCGACAAACGCGTGTCGAATAACGAATAAATCCTTAAACCTATGAAGCTATTAGAATGGACGCAATCTCGTTTACCATGTTCAACATCCTGCTTTATATTTCAGACATTGTGATTGTGATTTGATTTAATCAGTGCGTATTGCCATTAGTAATATACGTCACTGATTACTGGATATTGACGAAGTGTGTAGTCTAAAAATTGAAGTCATTCAGCCAGCTACGGAGAGGACAATGAGCCATTTCTCTATGTGATCTGATCCGAATTGCAAAGATCTCTGACAGGACCAAAGTAGTATTATATAATATTTTAGGCCTAAAGATAGAGTCTGAAAATCTGATTAGAGTCTGAATGACGGAACACATCTGTCGTGCAGCAAATGGATGATGCAGTATTTGAGTCTGGAGTCCCACAATCAAAACGCCCTGAAGACTATCCACTCGCTATTCGCTAGTTCAGTAAATGAATGCGGTGGGTTGAGAAACAAGAATGGTGCTTGAAATAGAAAGATTTATTTCACCTATTTAACGCTTTTTTGATTATGATTATAATGATGTTGATGATAACATTTTACAATATACTACATTGTAACTGTAACTCTTGGCAACGTTGCTTTGTCTACGACATATCTAACACTACATGTGGGTGAACATAAAGTCGTAGTGATACTCAGTAGCTTGAAGAGGGGACGCCTAAAGCAATAGTAGAAACACGTTGCGAACATCGTTCGAGGGTCACGTAACATTACAATATACCGAATTACTCGCTTGCGCAAACTGATCCTCACTGTGTCCAGGGAATTATGCCGGACTAGGAAAACAGAAAGTATTCGGACAAAATTAAATTTTATTATTTGCTGTAATGTGTCATAAAGATCCCTAGAGAACTGTCACGTTGCCTAATGGAAAACTTGCAAAGAAATGCTATCGTAGTCTTTTTAAGGTTTTCTTTATAAATTTCTAGTTAAATATAAATTATAAATTTTTAAATTTTTATAAAAATTGAACTGAGATTACTCGTTAGTTAATTACCACAACCATTAAACGTACTAATAGTAAAATAACCATATATTTCTAATGTTAAGTTTATCAGACGAAAAATAATGATATTTTAAGTACTCTAGCTAAGCAACGCGGTTTCTTCCGACTCAATCCTTCGCACCCTTTTAAAATTTTTATTAACCAATAGGTATTTCTTCGTGTAAAAACCGAATCAGCCTGGTCATTTTGAACATTGATTGCGAATAATCACATAATTTTCTCAAATTAACCACAGTTACACGATCCCTCACATATGATAGCCATCCAACCAATATGGGACACAAAATTGTGTTACGAAGTATTATTTTGAGCTCTGAGCCTCCAAAAAAATAAGAACACTGGTGAACTCTTTAGTGTAATTCTAACTGATTGTATGAACTCATGAAAACATTGCAGTGCAATGAGTTGAGCAAGTAGCTTGAAATATCGTTCGCAACTAGGGCCATTGTAGATCTAAAATTTTCTAAAGTTTCATGATTGAATTGGTTAAGAAGACTGGGTAACCATTGTTACATAATCTACAGCGCCAGTCATGATGTATTTAAGTTTCATAAAAACTAATAACGATTAAGTAGCTCAGCTTCTACAGAAAGTTTTCCACGGAAGGCATTCAGTACCTGAATAGCAATTACGAAAGAGGTGAGTACCGTTTTCCTATTTGGCCAAACATTCCCGCTAAAACCATCCTGTTATCCCCTTTCTGACCGTCTTGAGATTTGACTCAAGAATTTTTACCAAATTTATATATCAGAAGACTTATTCTATAAAAAATAGACAGCTGTCTAAAATAGACAGCTGTCTAAAGTAGCTTTAGTGTCTAAAGTAGTATACTAGGACTAACTTAAGAAAGAAAAAATAAAATAAATCATAAAAAAGATTCATTGACAGATAATTTAAGCTCGTTTAGTCATTTATTTTGTCGCTACAAGCGAACAAGCTCCTGAAGTTAGTAAAACTGTTATTATAAATGAAATAATGATAAAATGAGCCAATATCATAGTAAATCATTATTTAAATATGCAATATATTATAATAAAATGTAGAAACAGTTTATATAAGGGTGTGTATTATCCTTAAACTTTCCTAAACAAATTCCCCCGCGATTTCCCTTCAAATGTTTCTAAAGTCGCACTCAGCTTTTTAAAATCTTATTTAAACTTTATAAAATAAGTGGCGATCCCCTTCGGAAGGGTCCCACCAATATTATTGTGTAGCCATCTGTGACGAAGACCGGGACGGCATCGAAAAGACATATTTTTAGATTTAACTCGTAAATTATTACGATCAAATTGGTTTACGCTCGTGTGAGAATTAGGATTGAAATTTTATTTGCACTTACAAGTGCGGTTGCTTGATGTTAATGTTTCATTACTGTTTTAGATCGATTTTACTTTTTTTATGATAGAGAATGACAGGCAGACAGTTCATTCGATGGTAAGTGATTGATTACCTTGAGAGTATAAAGAATAACAGAGAAAGTGAGGGTTACAAGCTCTGGATTCTGATAGCTCATTTTAAGAGAGTATTTACGAAATTAATAAAGTATGGCAGGCAAATAGTCTATTTGACGGTAAGTGCTGGTTATCGTCGTTAAGAATAAAAAGCAAAACTAAGTGGAATTTAGTCTATTGACCCGGAGATAAGAAAGAATAACGGAAAACGTGGAAATCCTCATTTTCTAGGTTCTGACATGTTTTACTTATGCACCAAATCAAAACATAATATGTGCTGTTACTTCACCATGAAAAAGTTCCAGCGTAAGAGAGTCTACCTAACTTAAAAATTTAAAACGATTACAGCGATAAATATGTCAGATATTTTCTCAATGTTATATTTTTCATTTTTTAACGGGAACGAAGCCGCGGGCAACAGCTAGTTCAATATAAGGTCGTATGTTATGGATATTTAGTAGGATAACATTTTTACAAAGACATTTTTTCATAACACGGCTAATAAGAGTAAATTCAACCAATTTAAAAATGCCGTCGCTTATTAACGTAGCAATAAATTAATTTAGTAACATAATATAGTATTACGAAGCCGCTATAAAGAGTCTCTGTCACCATAATTTTGAACACAGATTGTTGCACTAATGTGTCGGCTTTAAAGGAAGGGGTTGACGACCCCTTTTGCTCGATTTTCATTCGTCACGCACACGCTGTCAAATTGAAGTTTAATTTTTTAAAATTGGATTTTTATTGTGCTTTGAAACGTTATGAAAAAGACAACGCTGCTTTTTCTGGGTCACATTAAGTTAAAATAGTTATTTGTTCAACTAGAGAGCAAAATTAAATTGTTTTTTGCTGCGAGTTCCGACTTTAAATCACGAACTAGCGAAGTAGTCTAGAATTGAATCACGAGCGTATCGAATGATTCTAATATAGGTAGACTACTGAGCGAAGTAAGTGATTTAAAAGCACGAGACATAAAAAAATTTGCTCTCGCGTTAAACATACAACTTTTCACCTCAACAGCGAGAAAAGCGTTACTAGGTCATCTTTAGGTAAGAAAATCAATTAAGACAATTTTAAATATTACGTTTTTTATTACTAACATTCACATAGCCAAATTCACATAACTTAATTACGAATATTAAAAGTTGAAAGTAAAATTACTGCAATTTGTAAGATTAAAGGTAACAGTTTTGTTCGGAACTGTGATGGTCGTATTATTTATTTGCGTGTTAGTTAAGGGTCTTGTCTCTATGTTTGTACGAATGAAATAATTCGTACCTACGAATGAAGATATTTTTCACGGGACTTTTCTGGAAGAAAGCTAAGTTCGGCATTTGAAACTTGTTCTCTTAATTCTTCTGGAGTCAGACCATCACCACTGGACGTACTCATTTTTTTTATATTTACCAAAACAGTACAAAAACACCAAGACCAAATGCTGAACCAGTTTCTGAACGGCTGTGAAACTATCTTCACAGTTGGGCCAACTCTAGTCGGCTATGGCCGGCCGACTCTAGTAGGCCATGGCTGGACTAGGGCTGTACACACTAATAAAATCAAAATGTTATTCCTGTGAGTTAAATCGCGTATTCGAATTTCGAATAAGGCTCGCATCAAGAATCGATTTTTCTGCGAGTTTTTAAGCACCAACAGCACCCTTTTCGTGCTGGAGAGGTGAAAAAAAATTAAACAGTAATACCAAACTTCCGCACATAATAATATTTACTAGACATTGGTTGACATTCACGCACAAAGGAATAGAAAACATTTTATAGGTACCTAAGCGCCTATCCTAAAAGGATAAGGACAGAGAAAAAGAAAAGATAGAGATTGGCTCTGATGGTCCTTACTCACTCACCGAAAAACAACAACACACGTGTTTTTCACGGTGAAGTGGTTACTACCGCCAGAAATGATGCCCAGAGTTTATGACTGCGTAGTATGAAATTTTACATACTTGTAAGCTGCAATTTTCCCATCACATTGTTCGATAACTACATTTTAATAATAGAGCAGCAAAACAACCCTTAAATATGTACAATTTATCAACTTGTTTAATACGCAACCGATTTCGAAATGCACGTTTCATAATAACATAATTGCTATAAAGTACAGGCGCACGATACCGAACTGAATAATTTTGTATGGCGTCAATGACCGTTTAATCGTTTAATTTGTGCAATTATATACAAGGAAATATATTTAATTCTTTATTAATTTTATATTCGCTTATGTCAATTCAAAGTTACACACAAAAAGTAACGTTTTTTGTTGTTACTATAAGGATTTTGCTAAGTAAAGTTACAGGCCTGCTTTCGTTTTCGGGTATAAAGCTATATATACATATATCTTCATATGAAATATAGTTAGAATTTGTTCAGCACTTAAAGCGACTTTTATGAAATTTACTCTTCGCTTTATCGTTTTTTTGAAATTCCACACTTTTTAAAGTAAAATTTCTTTTCCCGCAAGGTCTAATTATGTGTGACGCTTCATTGTAATGATCACGTGACGCTTCTTGTGTACCTATTTCTATTTGTATATTTGATCGTCAAAGAAGTTTCACTTCTGACACGCGTACTCTGTACACGCGCATGTTATTATAATAACTTGAATAACTAAAAATATTCACATATTGTTATAGTTAAAGCTTCTGCCATTTCGTCGTAACCTTATTTGTTTGATATGCAGTAGGTAAGATGAGGTAGATATTATATAAAACATGAAATCTGTTGCCTATTCTACTTCTAAACGTTATACGTTAGAAAAAGTCTGCCACCCCACCCCTGGAAGATGACAAAACTTTGCGCAGTTGAACCTTAGTTTTCTCAACTGCTCCTGAAGTCAGTTTAAAACGGTACGTACACACACGTCTCATTTCCTCCGTATATTTTCTTGAGGGTTAAACAAAAAGGGTGGGTGGGCAATAAGAGCGCAGCTCGTAATGCACTCTTGCTAAACAATCGAAAACTTTCGCAGACTGTAGACACAACAACCGCAACTTAACTGCTACAGTTTTGTAAGAATTTCTATTTAGATATTTCTCAGTTAATATCTTATGAAATTAAATAATATTTTTTTATTTATTTCTTAATTCTTAACTGCGTGCTGAGGTTTGTTAAATTTATGTAGCTTGCAACTTCTATATTGTAACAAAACAAAAACAAAATGGCAGAATTTCGATGTTGTTATATGTGCTACAGTATATCATATTGTGACCTGGAAGCACGTACCATTTTCTCACATAATTATAGTTATTTTCTTACTTAATAATATTAAATCTTTATAATTTTTCTTTTCTTATTTTGTATGTTATACATTTTATTATTTTACTTTCCTTGAATAGAAGGCCGATAAGTGGTCTACATAATAAAAACTAAAGAAAACGCTTCATTCTATAACCCCTAAAAATATACAGTATTGACTGATATTTCTTACAATATACATTTATATTATAATGAGTAAATTAAGGCCTACAGCGTTTCATGTCAAACTTTTGTCTTTTAATTATGTATGTATTAAATCTCTATGAACTATATTCTACTAAGACTTTCTTGCAAACCAAATGCTTCATATGTGACCTATGACTATGCTTTCATTCTAAGCAATAAGTATCTAATTGGCAACCTTATTCATAATATGAAGTAAGTAAGTAAGTAAGTAACATTACATAGACGAGTGGTAATTTCCAACATCACAAAGTCGTGACATAATCATGGTACACCACTATACTGGAACGGGGACTAGTGAACTTTAAACTTAATACATGAAAGTTCCACGCGGCATGATTGCGAATCTGAAAAGTTCCCGTCTCGGCGTGTCTCTATCCCCACATGTGGCGCCATTCGGTACAAGAAACAACTAACATCGACTTAAAACATATGGGCCATTAAGCCGTTTATTGTGTGCGGTAGGTAATGCCATGCACTCATGAACTGCCCGAACTTTTCCGTTATATTATGTATTAGTATAGCGAGCTTGTGTTTCGGTTTACTTCAGATTGTCTTATAATTCGAATAATTGACCAACATATTAGAACATCGTCATTTAATATTCGCATTTCATTTAGAAGACAGCTTTTTTTATTAATGATGGGTTTGCTCTTGGCCAGCATCAAGCCGTCAAAGGAAGACGCCGACGGTGGAGTGTGCTCACCAAGAAGATGCCTTTGATTTGATTATATGAACTCGGAAACACAGATGGCGGCAAGGAGTTCCAACCCTTGCCAGTTCGGCAGTACGTATTATAAAATATTTTTAAAGCGTTTGATCCGAAAAGTGATAACCAGCTGTATGATAGAAGAAGAAAGGGAAGGTGTTTTTACTTCTTTCTTTTTGACGACGGTGACCAGATGAGGTGACGTAGCTTCCTGAATGCAGGGCAAACCAGTTGGATTCTTCAGTCAGCCTCTTTGTCAAAGTTGTTTCTGCCTAACTAAATGCCTGCTATCGTTTTTCCCTTAATAAACTTACGTTTTTCTAACTAACTAATAACTAACGGATATCAATGAACTATTCAAAATTTATTGGTATACAAATATGAAACGTAATCTCTAACTATGAGCCTCGTAAGAAAGCTCAACTTCGCTCAAAGAGCTATTGGGGAGGGCTATGCTCGGGGGTTACACTGCAAGATCGAATCAGGAATGAAGAGAAAGTTACGGACGTGACCCGGCGGATTCGGCGGTTTTGTGGGTCGATGGTGGATCCAGGCTGCTTCTGATCGGTCTTATTATAAAACTACGGCGGAGGCCTATGTATGTGCAGGACTTATTGTTAACTCTTATGCATTACCTAAATTGTACAGTGTAAGAAAAAAAAACCAAATGTGAAAGCTGTTATTGTTCTTTTATCCTCATTATTATCCATATTATGTTTAAAATACATTCCGAAATTTAATTAACTGCGTACTTATACGTATAAAAGTTGTACCTAATTGAATCTATTCGTTCTCAGAAATCAGTTGAGCCGGCAATTTTAATATGAAAACAATTTGCATTTGAGAAAACGGCGCGAGTGCTTTTAATAAAACTGTGGAACAAACAGCTCGCCGATGGTATGAACTGTTGCAAATTGCTCTAAGCTGGGCGGTAGTATTTAACAAGAACCTGCGGGGATGCAGTTCCGTTGAGTTTCGTTAAGGCTACGACACTTCCGTGCTACATATCACTTTTTCGTTATTTGAAACTATTATAATAATAACAATTATTTCAGACACTTGTTATTATTTAATGAATAACTTATTTTGTACTCACATGTTAAATATTATATGATTCCTTTTTTTTCATCTCCGTTGCTATTAGAATTATCAACTATATAGCATATTAGGTAAAAGTATATAAATTTACATACTAGACATAAGTTGAATTCACTAAATGTTTCATTATTAGGTAGTCTATAATAGCTTACTGATTTCTATTGATCATTTAGTTAGGTGTTGATAACGCTATCTAGATTATCTAGCTTTATGGAATTCTTAAGCAAATGAATTTCTATTAGTCTCTTTTCTATAAAATAATAATAATATAACTAACAACACTCGTTCGCATAAATAAGAAACGGAAAATTTGTGTAGAAGCATAAGTACCCATCTACATGTTTTTTAATTAATTAAAAGAATCTTTTTGAACACACAATGCATATTGTTAATTTAGCCTGTACAAGTTACAAGTGCATTGTTGCCCATTGTTATTATTAGTACGTTAACAAACACTCGAAAAATGTCCAATTAGTGGACTGAGCCTTAAACAGTGAGGTGGAGGGCCGATGAGAGGTTGCGAACAAAACTATGCGGTGGCGCGGAATAGCGTAGCAAGCGACGCGGTCCCTCCACCCCGCTTTCCTGTTCCATTCACCACTACACTACTCAGAAACAGCACTGGATCTCATATGTCATTTATACATATTTTTCAAAATTAAAACACATTTATTCTAAAGCTATGGTTTTAATAGTAATAATTTAATATTTAAAAAGTTACACTAGTTTACACATTAACCAGATTATATTTTAATAAGATTAAGAATGCAATGTATGCATAACTGTTATATATACTCGTACCCTTTACGTTGCGAAACGTGTTTTTTTTTTTTTTTTTTTCAAGTTATCAAAGTCATTTATTTCATTAAATTCAGTTCTTAAGCATGCCAATGAACAGGAAAACATTGTTTATTGCAACCAGAAAACTTGTATTTAAAGTTGCTTGCTTTACGTGAACTACAGCGCCCTCGCACGCTACGTCGGTTGCCTTACTGCTGCCGCGAATATTGGTGTGTCTGCTCCCTCCAGCTGCAGCCCCCAGATACACGTAGAGGTGAACAACAATCTCATCCGCACAATACTCTGTATGTACCACACTATCGTCACAACTCGCAACATCACAATAGTTTCGATTAATTCACTCAAATAGGTTATACTTTTTATTTATACAAATTAAACGTAGGAAGTCTGCTTACGCTTCCAACTCGAGCAGATTACCAATTTCCATTCTACTCAATGATAACTCATTAATTAACCATGATTAATTCATTCCACGATTACTCATTAGTTAGTGGTCGTAGGAATACATAAATAAACATGACATTTCTGAGATATTATATGAAGGTTTGGAATCAGACAAAAACTGAAATTAATTTCATATCTAATATAATTAATAAATAATATGTTCAGAATTTGTGACATTTAGGCGGGTTGAATTCTTGTAATTACTAACTGAAAGCCAAAAATATTTTTCTATGAAAACTTACTAGCTATAATGTACATTTAAAACATCCTAACTATAATGTACATCCTAGCTATGATTGGCTTGTCAATAGCTATTGATTGGGCTATGATTGTTTCTATATATTGGAATGTCTTGCATAGCATTTTTTTTTCGCATTATGGTAAGTATAGACAAGAAATTATCCCAAATACCTATTTGGTACTGACTTCACTCGCTCCTACAGCGTGTCCTTAGGTCTCAATTATATTCATCATTTATAAAACAATATAAGTATGTATAGAATTATTATAATAGGTACTAAACAAAATCTATATGCTACTTTAAATTTACCTTTGTGTTCGTGTTGCTTCGTTAGTGTGTGATCCGATCACAGTTTTGTTGTAAAGATTATGTTCTAAAGAAACCTCCATCCGGTCTTTGAATGTGACGCTACACATGATATTAAACGAGGAAAGTCGTCTTTAGAAATGTAATTCAAATCCAATTTAGTTATGCACGAATTATAAAAACATTTATACATAAATTGTAATATTTATTATGTTCTTTATACATTTATTACACGAATTAAAAATATAATTGCGCTTTCAATTAACACATTGTTCCTTTTTATGCGCTCTTAGCTCAATGATGTGTAAGTTTCGATACATTTTCCTTTAGTTGCTGCATGATGAAAAAACATACTACGAGTACTACGATACTTAATTCTAAAATTGTGAGGAAAAATTTGAAAATAAATGCATTTGTTGCTCTAGCCAATATAATTTTAAGCTATTACAATAAATTTACAATATTGAATTGATGGGCATAATTATTATTGAATTGTTGATACATTTTTTCTTAATTTATGCTTAATATTTGTCTGCACTTTCGATAGATTATAACCAAGCACTCTTTCTAAGCTCTGTTTTAGAAACACAAGCTGAAACATAACATAAGATTTTAGCAACATAACATAAGAGATGTAGATAATAAATAACTACTTATGTCAAAATAAGTCAAGCCAAAGAAATATATATGGTAAAAGCTCATAAACGTTTTATTTAGACTCTTTTCGCAGATTATGGCCGATTTAGAACCATTTTCGATAAAATTTATGTGTAGGTAGAAAATTTGTACACTGGACACGTAAAATCTGTCCTGTTAGAGGTAAACTTAAAAATATCTGTCGTCTGAAAAAATTTAACCACAAATATTGCAGGTTTAAATATATTTATATTCATATACTCGAATTTGATATCTATGTGTGTTGAGTATCTTCAGAGAATGAACAAGAAGGCTGAAATATTGAAAACCATAAAATAATACTTTGGACATATCATGGCGCTGCGAAAAGTATGATCTGCTGCAGTTGATCATGCAGGGAAAAATCCAGGGTAGAGATAGATAACGTACTTCCTGGCTCAAGAATCTCCGCTATTGACCGAAGTACTAGATCGCTATTTCGCCGCCTCGAGGATTAGGATAGCCATGATAATAGTCGACCTCCGAATGAAGTCTTAAAATTAAAGAAGTGGTGTATTTGGAAGCTTGTATAATATAACCATGTAATTCTCTTCATCTAGTTATGATATTAAAATAACTCATTTACTGTATATTTCCTAACAGTAAATATTTGATATCTCATGATGTGTTGATAGACAATAATGCAATGTGTAGCGGACAACATCGGTCCTCCAATGTCGGACATGTCGCTCCTATCTGTTTCGATGCATTTGTCGTTTAAACACCAACCTGTAATAAATCAGGCACAATATTAAAAGCCGCTAAACATCCTATCACCTTGTGTCACTAAAATAAATTTGAGCCCTATTCACTAGACATAAAGTACCAATTTAACTAACACAAAGCTCCCGCTTGTTACCTGACCATACACATTAATTTAAGCCTATCTCGAGTCCACTACGGACACTCTTCATTC
This sequence comes from Synanthedon myopaeformis, assembly GCA_944738685.1. Classification (NCBI taxonomy): domain Eukaryota; kingdom Metazoa; phylum Arthropoda; class Insecta; order Lepidoptera; family Sesiidae; genus Synanthedon; species Synanthedon myopaeformis. The sequence goes on along the minus strand of OX122913.1, from coordinate 4,910,665 downwards.
AATACTTTAAATGAGATTCTTATCGCACGTCCTTAAATAGATTAGTAGATTAATGATGTCTGTAATAATTAATAATGGATCGTGAATTTTACAACAACAATAAAAGCGGGACGGACGCCATCGTAAAATTTACCTTGCAGTTTGCGTTGTTTCCAATCCTTTAACTTTATGATACGTCAATGTGTTCCATATATTTACTCCGTCTTAATTATACTGATGTTAGTTCACCTTTTATAGCGTATTTTTACGGTATCACAAAAGTTTTACTCGTGATAAGGTAGATTGAAGCGCACACTTGCATTTATTGGTAATGCAATAATATGCCGACTTAGACCTCGTCGGAAATTTATGAAGGAGGTTTTTTTTTTTAAGTTAATGTTTTTGTTATTTAAAATGCGGTTTATTAATATATGCCATATTAAGAAATAAACTGCATTAAGATGAAGATGATTTAAGTATACATCAATCATCGACTCTTAAGATTACAGAAAATTCTTATACTAAGTTCCAAAATACACTCGAGTCAAAACATACCTATAAATGACATATAAGATATTATAAAATATTATACTATATACGATAGCTCTAACGTTTTTAGAGCCCTTGCTTTAACTACTAACTAACTAGTCTCCGTGGGTTAGTGGCTATACTTGGTCACACATAGGAGACCAAGTAACAAGTATGCCTAGCTTTCAGTAGGGATAGGTGGAAGGAACGGGTGGATTTATAGACTAAATTTATTATCATGTGGTATTCGCATCACAAGTTCAGACTTCAGACGATCAAGGGGAGATAAAAACAAAACATTCAAGAGGCGCTAATATTTGGTGTATTTTTTTTTAACTATATTTTCAAAATTCGAGTAAATAGGCATCTTCTGGGTGAGCTCGCTCCATCATCGGCCATGTCATTGCTACACGGCTAGAACAAATCTAACTTTAACAATAATAAAAAATCCATTTTAAGACATATTCGTACTCACAATATATACCTAAATTAACAGGAGACATATGTCCAAAAGTGGGATGTTAACATATATTCCATTTGCTGTAAAGTAGGTGATTATTAAAAGGAAGTGTCTAATACAAGTTAATGTTTTGTATCCATTTAAAACCTTTTATCGGCTTAATTAAAATCTATACAAGAATTGAGATTGATCTAATCAAACAAGCCTGAAGGTAAAAAAATAACGAACAAACTCGGACGCAACTCGGGCAACGTACAAACTTTAAAAAGTTAAGCCCTTTTTAAAAAAAAAAAGAATAAAAAATCGTGCCCCTAATTGATGCGTCGTCTTTGTTTAGTTTAATTCTAACATGCTTTTCCCATTAAAGTGGTCAGGAATCGGGCTTGTGTAAAAGATAACGCCGACTCTTTTACTCTTTACACGTTATAATATTATGAGGTTGAGGCCAACCCTCCATACATTTAACCCTAGTTTAATTCGCGCTCTCAAAATGTCGTCCGCCCGCACCGCGTTGTCGCGTTATACAACAGAACAAATACTGAATCACACCGCGTTCGGCTCTGCCGCGTTTTTACATTGTTACTGCGTCCCCAGGGCGTTTGCGTCTCATATTGAAAATCGATATGTTTACGCTAAGTGCTTAAGTGCTTTGAGGGGATTGTGTTTCACTGATAAATAACCAATGCAAATTATTAACATGTCAAATTCTACGCACACTATTCGGAAGCCAACATTTAAATACATCTCCTTTTGGTATTCTGTTCTTAACTCGATTTCTTTTTGTGTTATTTAAAACAATGTTCTTTAAAACAATGTTCTTTTTGTGTAGTTACAAATCTATACGTATTACGTATAAAATAAAGTCACTGTCAGCTTCTGTCTGTTTCTCTGCTAACTTCTTCTAAATTAACCAACGAATGTCGATGCAGCTTTCATTCATAAACTCTTTTCATTCGATATACGAAGAAGGTATACAATTTTCAAAAAAAGTGCATTCGTGCAACCCGCCGGTTGCTAGCTTTAAATAATTTGCTTTAAAAATTTTATTTAAAAAAATGGTGAGTATTTTTGTAAGTAGCCATCTTTTACTGTGGGGTTCTTTTACCACATTTTTTGTGGAGATATCTTTATTTATTTAATTATGTAAAAGCTGAAAGTCACAAAACACAAATACCCAGACACATACACAACTGCATACATAATTACAACTTGATTAGAGATTAAAAATGAAGAGTAAATTAATTAAGTTTAACGAACAGTTAAGGCTGGTTGCACCAGACCATCGGGTTGCGAAGACATCTCGGCACCTTTTGTGAGTTTTATGGATAATCTTCGTTTTACATGTATTAACATGGTGAGCTGTGTCCGGTCGCGCGTTCGGACCCGATCCACACCCACTCACCTTGTTATCAGGGACCACGGTCAATGCTCGATAATTTTATTACAGAAGTTTTGTCAAATTACTTGTGTCTTCAAATTAAATTAAACGATACTTGTCTCTCGTTGATATGAAGCATTAATTTATATTAGGCGCTCCATTTAGACCGTTGTTCTGGGAACGGACAGATAGGATTACCGCTAAAGTACCAGCGTAGCTCTTCAGAAGGTAAACAGATAGCGCAATACCTTTATCCATTTACCTGAATTGTACTTAGAAATTATCACTTCCAGGGGAGAGTTTTCGGCATATTTCTATTTAATGTTTTAAAGTTAACGAGCATTACAATTTGCACTATATTTGTATGAGAATCACAGAAGTCCTTGTATTTCCTCTATTAAAAATAAATTTCCATGCGAGATCATTGTTAGCCAAATCTCTTCCTCATTTATATGAATGAAGTTTCTTATCTGAAAGTTTATCTATAAATTTACAGAAGCCCACAGAAGACAAAATATGAACATTACGTTCAATTCTTGTCCTTTTACCTATGCATTCTTCTTTGTATTCTGTTTATAGGCGACGATGGTTAGGTGCAATTAATCTAATCTATAACTTATATATACATATATAAGTAGGCTATATATGTAGCACAATAGTTTTTAGATTATATATATTACAGCAATATATAGTTCGATCTAAAAATCCTTATAATAATCGTAACAGATAAGGTTGACAGGTTACAAGATTGTCATATACTTAGTTAATATGATATTAATTATGATCGTCGAAAATGTATTTATACAATGGTGGGTGAAGGGGCGGGGTGGCGAATGCTGAACATTGTGACAAACACAGGCCTTATCCGACGACTCCCGTTCAGGAATGACACTGTAAACAAAAGTATCATATAAGTTTATTAATTACACGGCCCCTCCGGCAGACTCCATGAATATTAATTACTGGATACCGAAAAGCTTTAGAACGCTCAAGGAGGGAAAGTTTTACAAAGAGCCTTTATTATTTAAGAAGCACCAACGTAATAACGAAATGAATTATAACAAACGCATTTCTAAATTTAGAATTGAAGTTTACTGTAACGGTAGAAGGTCTGTTTTAGGTTGTAGCGGGATTCATTTATCATAACACGATAAGAAAGTGGCGGAAGAAAGTCAATAGAGTAGGTGCTCGAGGGTAAGCTTTACATAGCTCTGGTACTCGTCCCGCCTTATGGTCGCTTCAAATGTGTCGCTTTTGTTAAATATAGACTTTATTTTATATATTTAGACGACCAACGAAAATATTTTGCGAAACTAATTTTTCGAAGACAAGTTGGTTCATATATCGTGATTATTATACTCCTGATCTTTTAAATACTACAGACCAGAAGTTTAACAATCAAGATATAATACGGAGACCCGTACTGTATTTATGCACATTCTTAGATACTTTTTAATATAAAAATAGTCAAAAAAGCTGACTGTAACCTTAACCATCAACCATCGCTTATTTGTTATCATTATAATCATCTTCATCGTCTCAGTCGTACGATGTCCCCTACCGGACATGGGCCTGCCCATGCCCATGAAATTTGACACACGGATAGTTTATTACCTAGATTAACATATAGGATACTTCATATAGTGAAAAAATGTTAGCTTCACGAGGGATCGTCTAAAAATATTAAAATTACCAAACAGTGGCAGCGACGCCGTCATTATTATAGCGATAAAAAGATGTCAGGCGTTTTTCAGGTGTTATATTTTTAATTTTTCAACGCATACCAAGGCGCGGCCATAAGCTAGTCTAATTATAAAACAATTAATCCTTATAAATTATAAAACAATAATAACGTTCCAAATAATTGTTACATATAACTTTTTTAGATTTTATAACTATAATTATATAGTAAATAATATATCTACATCTAAAAAGCGTCGGGCCTTGAGATGCGAACATTACCTAAGTAAAAAAATCTTTGGCGTTTGTTTTTAACCACAGCACAAAGTTTTAAATTTTCCTTTTACTCGGCCGAAATTTTTGTGTATAAATTTCCCCAAACGATATTGCCGCCATTCAAGAAAAATTGTCGCCGTAACGGGGAAATAAAAGAGCAAATTAAAACTTTCCTCCTAAGGAAGCACTCCACTCGTATCCCAAATACCCGGGACACGTGTTTACAGGAAAAAGTCCCGTTTCTTTCAGGCTTCGACAAAAATGGCGGGCATCAAAAAGGCGCGTTCCCAAAAATAACATTTACCTATGTAATGGTGGACAAAGCCTTCGGGCGCGGTTCGCGAAAAAAACTGAAATCGTGAACGCTTCTGTTATCGCTTGGGGCCATATGAACATATTATATAAAAAAATTACCATTACATTAATATTTCTAGCTATAAATTTGAATAACATTACAGTTATCTACAAACTTTATTAATATGTATAAATATACTTATTTTTGTAATGCTTAATGAGGGTATTAAACAAAAATCTGTTGTTTGAATAACTAATTTTGAACTAAGTGCACAGTTTATTAATTGTATGAAGCTCGTGGGTACTTGTTACGAAGGCACAACAACGGCTTGTAACGCTCGAAAGGTACACGCGCGCCCGACCAAGGCCGAGGAGTTATTATTTAAAGTAATTATTTAATTAACACCGTGTCACGAAGTCTTACCCTCTTAAGCGAGTTTAGGGCAACAAGGTATTAAGTATGGAGCTAATGTTAACACGCGCATACGTAGCGGATATTATTGTTCAGCGACGCCTCGTTCGAGCCCCCCCGTGGCGGTATTTATGACCGCTACCCAACTTTTGGCATACACACCCGAACTATGACTGTTACAATGTTACTTTTACCCTCGCTTTTAACGTCATTAGTTGTACGAGATTTCGTACGCAGCCATAATGCGTATTTGTTTTCATAACTCACCGCTCTAGCTGTGAGCTGAGTTAGCTTTTTTGCAGCCTTTTGTTGTGTATCCGCTTAATCGTTGTGGGAATATGATATTTTAACTGTGCAATATATTTTTGAAGTGAAAACTTCTTTAGGCTCGTTGGGCACTTTTTGTTGAGGAAAAAGCGACACGCGGAAGCGACATACTTTGATATTTATATATAGATGTGTGTGTTTGTGTGTGTGTTTAGGCTCTAAAAATAAGACAAAAATTATTTAATACATCCATTAATTAAGATTATTTAATGATTCTCCATTTAATTAAGATTTCAAAATAGTACAACCACAGAAATCGGATCAATTCCTATTTCTGTGGATACAACACATGAAAAGTGAAAACTTTGTGAAGCTAAGTTTTCACTGACGTGCAGACCTACTACGACTGAACAGTATTAGTTTTTAATTTATCGACTTTAATTTAAGCGGAATATGCTCTTGGAAAGTATAGCCCTAAGTAGGTAGTACTTTTACTTATGACAATTAATTGTGCGTAGTAGACCGCAAAGTTGATGATACGGAGTTAACTAACAAGAGAATTTATCTAATTTATATACACTCATTAAGGTGTTATCTAAACTTTCATACAAACTATAAAAAGAATTTCATCACATTTAAATAGCTGCTTAACTCAGACGGCAGAAGTCGAACGTAGTAAAGCTGGTACGCGTTTAAATTCATAACTTTTAATTAAGTGGAATGCCAACACAATTACAGGGTTTATAGTCGTATCAAATTTTCCGAAACGGACCGTTCACCGTCGTAAAATGTGAGAATGATTACAAATTTTAAAACAAAGCATTGTAACGTGGAATTTAGTGCTCTGAACAGCTGGCGGCGTGCTTAAGGGAATCTTTAGGGCTCGTTTCTAGCTAGGAATGGCTCGTAGAAGGCGCTCAGTTTGCTCAAAACCTTGTTAATTTGTCGCTACAAAGGGAACAGATGTTCGCACCGCCTCCGACCTCATAGCCTCCGCCCGTACCACTTAGGTACACACACACACTTTAACTTTTTATAGTTGCGTTTTATACCCTATCCACCTAGTGTTTTGAATTACTATTAGCTCTGGAAAAAATCCATTATCTAGCCTACTTTAATTTACCGTGATGCTCTAATATTACCTTAAAAATAAGTTAATCTCTTAATATTAATGTTAGTTGAAACTGCTAAAAACAGTGATATTTTCATGTTAAGGTTAGCAGACAGGCTGAAGGTCCTGTTATGGGTAGAAAGAAGTACGCTGCATTTACCCAACCCTGGTCTTTACCCGAGAACTTTCATTGGCCATTGGCCACTCCATTGGCATTAACAAGAAAAATATGATATAATTATTCGATAGTAACAGCAAAAATATTTTTAAATCAATAGACTCATTAATGTAACAGTTACATTAATTACACACGAGCACAAAAAATATAAATTGGAAACATTAACATCTATGTTAGGTAACTTAGATGTGGAAGATCATTTTGCAGAAAAACGTCAAAATAGAAAATTGTATTGCAAGTTTTTTTGCATAAATACATAAAACCAACGCTGTAGTTAAAGAAATGAAGACTTAAAATTATCGCATTTAAAAACAATTAATTTATGAAACCAGAGACAAGTCGTAAAGTGAAGCTCGCATAAAAAGCTCGTAGAAACGAATAGACCTTTTCAATCGTATTTTGTCGTCTCTATATTTCGGGCTACGCGCGGCGCGACAACAAAGCTCGACTTATGCGAACGACCTCCTCTGAATTTCCGACATTAATCCGCAGATCCTAAGGTTTGTTCAATCAAATAAGTTCTCGCTTTATAATTTTCATCGCATTTACATTCGAACTAGACTTACAGCAGAGCCGTTGGCGCGGCCAAAAATTTTAATAACAGAATAACTTGGCAACTCAGTCTCGTCAAATATAATAGCAAAGTTGGAAGTAATAAGACAAGATTTTATGCATAACAAGGGGAGCCCTTCGAAGACGGGGGGTGTATTGGGGTAACGAGGGGCGGAGGTAAAGGAGGGTTAGCACTTGTCGGCCTGCCTAGACACAAATGAAATGTCAAGTCTTATGAAGACGTACAACTTCGCCCTAACAAGTATAAATCTCTTTTGTGAGGATTTTTTAAAATATTTACACTTTAACTTTAATTTATGTCAAAATATTGCGTTTCTTCTTAAGTGGGTAAGACTGATGGGTGACCACATACGCTCTTTACACAATTATTGATCACCCAACGTTCGAGATTCAACATAATATTATGAAGCGTGACACGTTACATGGGTTTACTCATAATAACGACAGGCTAATTGATGTCCAAATACACATATACTTTGTACCTATACCCATGTATATATTATTTAACCATAACAGTATAAGGTTAAAATAACTTAAAATCACTTTTAGATTGCTGCCTCCAGTTACATACATATATATAAATATTAGATATATTTATATTAGAAATATTAAGAGCAGTTTACATTTATTTTATAAAATTATAATAGTTTAATAATGAAGAATTTTACGATTTTACAACTAGGTGTACTCGTATCTGTTTATTAACATCAAATACACAAAATTGAATAATAGATACCTATTATTATAGTTATACAATAAACAAATTTTCTGTATAACTATAATTTATATATTTATAATGGTTATATTTGTATTATATAGGTATCTATCTTACACAACAATACATACGTAGGTATCTACGCAACAATGCGAACATATAAATATTGTTTTCAATTCAAATATCTCCATCCACTACAAACAGAAACATAAAGTAAGTATTTAAATCAAATTTATAACAACTAAATAACATATGAATAAATTTTAGAGTCTATAATGTAAAATTAATTTGGAAAAAATATGATGGATTGAGTTGTTAAGTGTGTTATGATAAGAAAGAAACATTACAAATGATGTGGCGAATAATGTATAGCATCCGTTTGTGCGTCATCTGCAACACGATTTACATACAACAACAAAATATATTAAAATCCTGTCATCGCGATCCAAGACACAGTTGGGACCCGTCATTGGCACCGGGCGCGTGAGCTGATTAGCTCAGGGAGACTAGGGGGGTACACCGTGGCGACAAGGAAAAAGGGCTACACCTACCCAGCAATAATTACTTTATATACCCTCCTGTGAATAATTACCCTGGCCCGAGATCAATTAGACGGAAACCCCGATGAAAACCCCGTTAATGAGCCGGCAAATTTTTATTTCAGTAATATCGGTGCCCTCTATTGGACAATTATCACTAAACCTTTTTAGGATATCAAGTAAAAAATACTCTTGTAGAGATGAAACACTTTAGTTCAAGTTGTTTGGTTTTGTTATGTTAATCTATAAGTTATTATTATTATTTATTAGCATTTTTAATATTATTTAGCTATGATACACAATGATAAAATTGGTCGTATGAAAATAAAAATAAAATGATGCAATACTCCAAAATAAAAAAAATTAGGTACATAATTAGTTTTAAATTATATATTTAAAATATTGAGTTGACTTATATCTTGACTTATATACACTTTATGCAGACGATACATCACTTTTTTATTTTGGTCATACAATTTACAGTGTTATCACTGAAGCTCAAAAGGATCTTGATGTATTGAATAAATGATTAAAACAAAATCTGCTTACTATTAATGTAAGCAAAACTTTTTATATAATCTTTGCAGCTAAGAACAAAAATTCCCCAATTTTCCGCCGCTTTCAATAGATAACCAACAACTGCAAAGATCCTACAAAGAGAAATACTTGGGACTAATTTTGGATAATAGAACATTCGCAATAAAATAATTCCTCCAACTGGAGCACTAAGAAACATTGCAAAGTGTGTCCCATATAAATTACGGTATTCTATATACAAGACACATTTATAAAACCACATTTAGAATAGGTATCTAATTCAAGTCTGGGGACAAACTGCAAAGACTAATCTTCGTTTATTAGATACAACTCAAAATAAAAATATTAAGGTTCTTTTTGATTACGACTCTACTTAACATCTACAAAAAAAAATTATCTAATTTATGATTAATTTAAAAAATTAAAGTTTGTGTTTAAACTAAATTTTTTAATTTAAAAAAGTTATATAATTATTCGATATGTATGTTAATTAGAAAAATAGAAACAAATAATATAAATTCTCAAATCACTTTTCAAAAAAGACAACAAATACAACACTAGAAATAGAAATAAAATTGAATTGCCTAATATTAGAACACAATATGGTAAAATTAATTGTATGATGTATTACAGATATAAGTACAATGCATTACCTGAGAGTGTTAAAAAATTGTAGTACCATGCATAGCTTTAAACACAAATTAAAAGAATATATATGGACCAACTTTGGAAATAACTAATTTATCTGCGATGGATTAAATGTACCGATATTAATGTAGTTATTAAGTTCTCAAAGCTTAAGTGGACAACTTGTTCTTTTCTTATGAGAATAAGGACCTCTTTCAACATGTGTCAAGTAGACTAACCGCCATTTAAAGTCACCGGTAACTGAGAATGAAGGAAATGATATACCTTTGTTTGCACGGTAAAAGTCCCAAACATTAAAAAGAAAATAATAATAAAAAATTCGCCTATCGAAGGATGTAGTAAACCGAGTGCATAATTTAATAAAACATAAAATTATTTCTAAAAGTAACTAATCAACACTTTACTTGTAGTTGGTAAAAGAGGCCCTAAAAATCTTTAAACCGAAAGTGTTCATTAAATAAAGTTATAAAAATATGTTTCCAGTTAAAAAAATAATTTAATTTATTTTATTTAAATTATATATTTGAAATACTTCAAATACGTAAAAATCTTTCTACTTGTCGCAACCATCTGTGTACGTAATTTGCTTAAAAATAAGTAAAAATATTTTTGTTGGATAATTGACTCTACATAAACACAGCGTTCCTTTAATAAAGCAATTAATCAATAACTTTTTGTGTGTGTGCGACTATGAAAAAAAATGTGTTTATCGTACGAGGACCGTATACACGGAAAACATCGGTTTGTCATAGTTTCTCTCACAAGTCGTAAAACATTTTTTTCCACTTCCTACTCAAAGCGATGTAACGACTTAACATATGGTGAACTAAATTATGTTACCTACGTCTAAATGACAGCGAAATAAAAATGTCCAAACATTTGTATACATTAAATAAATTTATCATCCCGTTTCATTTATAGGAGCAACGCAGTGAAAAGGAAGCTGCCGTGAGCACATGGGGTGCCCGTCAAATCCCAAATGTATTATTTTTTCAATATAGCCACTCGCGCTCGCTAATACAAGATAACGAAATTCACAACAATCGGATGAATGTTTGCGCCGCGTGAAATCAGGACTTTTGTGAGGAGAAAAGGTTGACAGCGAACTTTTAAGTCGCGCCAAGTTCGCGTGGGACGCGCGAACACGTGTATGTGGGTACTGCGAGCCTCGGACGAGGGTGCAGACATGTGACGATACCTGTCAAAATATGACGACTCCGATTCAGCTACAAATGTCGCTATTGTCATCGTGCTAATCTAATTCAGTGTCGCGGAGCGTGAAAGTGTTCGGCATGCGATTAACACATTTTCGTAACGAATTATTGGGAAGCTGTCATTCGGTTTGCGTAAGCTGTGACAGGAGAGTGGCAGCCAGTGTGGGGTGCGTGCTTGGGGCCAGAAGCCTTACGGTCCGACGCGCCACTCCACATATGGATTGCGCAGATAGCGAAGCAACTACTTTAACTTTACTAGATACAACCCCACTCATAATATGTCTCTTAACAACCCGCAATCCGTTATGTCACACTTCTGCAAAAGTAACAGTCAATTAGATAAACAGTTCTAAATACCTATTTGAAAGAATTAACAGTAACAATACTTCTAACGAGGTAGATATTATTAACACTAATATTATAAAGAGGAAAGATTTGATGTTTTGAATGTTTGTCCGCCTTGAAAAATGAAAAATATCTGACATCTTGATTGCTGTGAAGACCTAAGAACATTCCAGGAAGAAAGGTATCCTATCCATCCATCCTATCCAGGTACATATCCTATCCAGGTAACCAACGCTCTTATTCATAAAAATCCCTTATTAGAGGTTGGTTAGTTAGTGGGCTATCAGATTACTTACGTGTGATCGGGGTCGTTTTCAGTTACCAAAATTATATTTCTTTTCTAAAATTCGTATTTTCAAAATTATATTTCGTTTCTATTTACTTTATAATTAAAGTGAATAATCGTTATGTTATATCTTATTTAAGTAATTTAAACTATTATTATAAATAAATACCTTAGATATGACTATCTCCTTTACAAACATCAAACTCTACATCAAACGTCATTCAGAAATCAGCTGTTTTAAGTCAGCAATCTTGAATTGTTCCCTTATTAAAGGTTTAGGTTCATGCTTCAATAACTTATGAAGGCGTTATTAAAAACTTATAGAGCGTTTTACTGCTATTGAACGTTTATGAATAATGTTTTTTTTGGTAAATTTCTTATAACAAGCTTATAAGCTTCCTATAACTTTTTATGAATAAGACTGTAACTATATTAGTGCCAAATTTCATCTAAATAATTTCAGTAGTTTTTACGTTAAAGAGTAAACATACATCCATACATCCTCGCTAACTTTCGCATATACATATATTAGTAGGATTTTAGTAAATTACTTTTATCATATTAGTTTCGGTTTCTGTGAATTTAACGACGCTTTAAGTTTATTTATGACTCCCCGATGTACCTATTCGTGTATTTTTTTACCCTATACTTTCCGCTTTACACATGTAGTCAATTTCGTGTCACGATTACTACCAATATACTTATATAGTCTTAGGTCACGATTCGATCTAATATTTTAAATCTTAATATCTGTTCCAAGTACCTTAACCTATTTCCATTCTAAAGTTGAATTCTAAAAAATATCATTGAAACATTTTCGAAATCTGATCGGAGTTTTGAAGATATCCCCTACGTCCTGCATTTTAATCTATACTTACATTAAGTTTTTTTTATTATTGAAACATACAGCACACAGTACTCAATAAAAAATAAAATATGAATAAATACATAAATGTATGCTAAAATCATATTGCCAATAACGGACTTCTTTTTTTACTATAAAAATAGCTATGAACATGGAACATTTAACATACTTTAATAAATAATATTATCACTTAATAGCTTTAATATAGTGAAATACATATTTTACAATATTTAATAAAATAATATATAAACTGAGTATTTTAAAGGGTTTTGCGTCAGTGATCACAATTCACAATGGCAAACAATATGAACTGACCAACGACTTTTCCCCTAGGGAAACACGACAGACGATTAAGTATAAATAGCTTTAATTGAGAATGTTAACCAATAGCGGCCGTTGTAACATTACTCTTACCTTAAAAACCAATCTACATAACCCCACCCGTTCCCCCTATCTCCACAATCAGATGGTCTGACGGTGATCAGTAGACTTCCCCTCTATCGATTTAATGAAATATTTGTTAAATTGATCGGCATTACTCGACGAGCGACAATGTGACTCTCGGCTCATTATTATTAATATACAGTGGTGAATTAGATAAATATTTATGCATTTCGTAAACAAAACTCAAGCGTTTGATCTAAGCTTTACCGAAAGTAGTTTTAATTAAGCTTTTAGAGTCATCATTATCTTCATCTCAGCCTTAGCACCTACACATAAACCTGAATAAACATCAACCATAATTTTTTAATATAGATGTAAGAAGTAGCCTGGATCCACCGTCCGAGTACTGAAATAGCATTGTTTTAAATAACTGGGTTCACAGTTTTTTTTTTTTTTTTAAACTGTGTTCCATATTCGTATGAGTATCTTCGAACATTGCTTGCTTTCTTAGATATACAGGCACTCTTCAAGATGTTTTCCTACCCCATTAAGGCAATATCAACAAATTAAATTGAAGAGTCTCAGACTCGAACAGGATTCGAATAGAGATCCGTCTGCCTCGACGTGACTCAAGGTGCCACCCACTAAACTTCACTGCCAACTAGTTTCTCAATAAATCTACAGATTGTAGTCTAGTTCGTAAAATTAAATATTCTAGTGCGTAAAATCGGGTTATTACAAATAGAATTAAAAAATGCCAAATCATTCAAGTAGTGCTCAATTAGTGCTCTTAATATCGAAACATTAAGAGCACTAATTGATTTATCTTATTTTATTTTACTCGTATATTAAACAGAAAAAAGTACTTCATCAAAAAAAACTGCCAATTATTTAATTTACGAATTCACGGTAAGTTACTGTAGTTACAACATTAAAACCAGACATATAACGTTTATTAAATACACACATTTTAACCAAATTGTATTCGTCCAATTTAAAATAATTTACGATGCACTTAAAAACGAAGCAAAATATGTATTATCATTATTCTATTATATTGTAATATAGAGGTTTTGGGAAATAGGAATGGGAAAATGGGAAATTTAAACATATTTCAAATAATGTTAATAAAATGCCGAGACTTTTCTACAAAATATATATTCTCTAAACAGGCAATAAATATTTTATAGCTAATTTCGTAATCACCAATTAAAGTTAAACAAGGAAACCGTAACACATTCTTTATCTACATCTCCCTATGCTTATAGTAAAGATTCGGCTACTTAGTAAAATTAGAGGGTAAGGGGAGATGTGTCACACAAAAGTTATTTAGATGTTTACGTGTGCATTGTTGCATTAAATAAGCAACGAATCCTCGCGGGGGGCGAGATTTGAACCTGGGACAATACGACCCCGACCGACCCATTCTGCTGCACTAACATGATTAACTTTTATATTGGCAATCACGATTTTTGTTCTGTATTCAATTGTGACTTCTCGCCTTTTGGTGAAAAATTCAATACTTCTCACAATAGTTGTAACGTATAAGCTTCACAAAAGTAACTTTTGGATTGAAGTTTTGTGAATTAATTTTTTTTCTAATATTAACTGATTACGTACATTTTTATTTGATTATTATTTTTTGAATCATAAAAAAGTTAAAAAATTATAGTCCTTAACTCCTAAAAGTGACAATTAATAGCACGGATTAATAGTTTAGCGTGTTTTGTGCGAAGCATATCTTTTGAATTCAACTTCTATTTTTGTTCTTGAAATGAAATATAACTTCGCCTAACGACCCAAATGTGACACATTTGCTTTTATTAATGAGAAGATTCGTAAATATCTTGTGTGTAGTATTAGGAAAGGAGAAGGGTAGGCGTACGGTGTGTTAGAATCAGTGTACAAATGTCTGTGGAGGGCGGCTGTTACCGCGACGACGATCTAATGCCGAGATAATGCTCTGACAGAGGAGTTAATTGCAAGCTCTGCCTAACACTCAGCCGTCGAGGGCCCCGCGCTCCCTCGGGGGCTCCGAACCTACGTATACAGATTGCAACCCCATAAGATAATTTCGATCCAGTTATTTACGGGACTGAAAGTTTCCTATCCCGCGGATAGTCTTTGTCAAACCAAAACATCTATATGAACTTTTTTTAGGTTCCTACATTTTGTCCTTAGTGAATAGTTCACTGCCTTAACTATCGTATAAAAAAACTGACGAGACGGCAAGACGGGCAAGACGGGCAAGACGGCTTTGTGACGCGAACGGGTCGTAATTAGTTGCAGCAATGAACTATACAGAAGATGACACACCACGACATGACGGTATTACCTACCTCCCAGCAACGCGTCCTATTGCCTGTGCGCTGAAGGCTTTTATCGCTGTGTGCTGTGTGCCATATCCTGTCTAGTCGATTAGAATACAGTTACCATCGTACTGTCCCGTCGGATATGTGCTAACTCCTGGCCTCACGAGGCGCTTATGTGTCATTTCCTGTATAGTTGTAGTTTGGTTGTAGTACCTACACAACTACAAGCCGCCACACGTAGATGTCTAGTCGGATATGTGTCGAGCCTTTACTTATCTATTTTCCAATTCACTTAACACTAATAATATACATATAGTTTCGTCTCAATCCCGCATTCGCCACTGGATTCCATTCAATTTGCATTGATGATTAATCCTGTATACTAAATGCGGGATCCCGCCAATTCCAACCCCAATACTCCCCAGTAAAGCACTCGGTAGCCACGCACGACTGCCGCAACCCCTATGACTCATACACCTACACTCAATATCTTAATCATTTACTCCTAATGGAAATCCATCTGCGACTCTATATGTCTCGCTAAAACACATGAAATTTAAATGCCAAAAAAAGGAAAAAAAAGACACTAAATATGTTTTGCCGAATCGAGTCTACGCGGAACAATAGGGAAGCCACCAACGCTGATGCTCCGCTTCCCGCAGTGAAACTTATGAATAGAATAATGCGAGGCTACACAAAACCCGTGCGTCGAGAACATCATCAATCAATGTATTTCGAAATGTTTCATTAGTAAACATTAAGATGTTTACTTACATGTCCGAATGTTGTCTGTTGCGATATAGTCGAATTCCTTGAAAAGTGCGTTCTCACATGAAATATAGCCAGTTGGGGCATAGCTAGTACAATGAACGGAGGCATATTTTGCTGTGTATTGCGACTCCGGTTCGCTATGCGGTAGGTATAGGGGACGAGACGATGTGTGACTTATAATTACAAAAGATACAAAAGTTACAGTTCACTCCAACTATATGGACAGGTATCTGACCATTGTTGACCGAGTGGTCGCACCAAAATAAGATATTAACTCGAAATTTTAACACTAAATTTTGTCGAAGTGACACTTTTGTGATACAAAAAAACAATTAGGTACCTATTTACCAAAAAAAAGTATTTTATTGTTTTTTTAAATAGTGGACATGTTTTTTATACATGTTTTAAAGTTCATCCTAATGAAACTTAAGATTCAATGGCACTGTTTATACTTACTAAAACAAACAGGTATATATTATTATAATTAACGGGCGTAAGTAACGAAACGCCTAATAATTGTTGAACCAAAGCTCGAACGCGTCATGTTGCTTTAACTTAAAAACAGGCGCTTAACTTCCTTCAATAGATGTCTAAGGAATCGTTAAATAAAACCGGATTCTTCTTCAAAAAGAGACTAACACACCATGTTAAAATATTTTAGATGTATTTATTTATATACACTTACTGATTTCATCTCTATTTGAGATTTGCAATTACATATTAACTTATTAAGCAGTTTAATACCTAATCAACTGGTAATGAATTTATTTAATGACTATTTTTTGATATTTGATCATTATACCTACTGATTTGACGAAATTACTGACATCTAATGGTTAAGTTGTGTGGTTTCCTGTAGTACTAAATATATTGATAGTGAACCTATCTTCGTATGATTGATGGCTGCATCGTCAAGGACACCCACATGAAAGGATTAAACAAGGCAATATAAAAGTATGCTAGATGATCTTCGTCTTAGTATCTTAAATATTTTTTATGATAAAGATCGTCAGACAGACAGACAGACAGATAGTTGGCAACTATCACTATAAACGCAAACGTGCATTTTTTTGAAAGGAGATGGACACTGGCATGCATCAAAACACAAAAGCATTAGTGCTGCTATTCCGTAAGGGAGTGGTTACGCCACCAGACCATCCAGTTAATGACTACGAAAGGTAGTCATTTATGCAAACTGAATTGTCATTATTTAAGAACTTTGTTAGTCAAAATAATTATTATTAAAATCAGTAAAGGTTTTTTAATATTAATATTTTGAGTTCATTCAAGACTATTGCCAAATTAATGCTAATTAAACAGACGTATCTCTTGTTGCCATAATAATGTTGACACGCTGTCGCGAATTCTATTACGAAGGGACGCGTTTTTCTTTCGCATTGTTAATGAAAAGCATAACTGTGAATGTGTCCTTGATATACTTTGAAGACACTATTTTATTGTACCTGTTTCCTTTTTTTTATTTCTTCTATAATATTTATATATCTTTCTTTACTAAACTATACCTAATGAGTTATATAAATATGTGTTGTATAAACGTTGAAGAAGAAATCCCCAAAATAATGGGGATAACTACATGAATTTGTGTCTCGTAGTTTAAAAGAAATAAGCAGATTTTCTATTTTTTAGGGTCTACAGAAAGGCTGACGGTCCATTTGATGGTAGGTGGTTACCGTCGTCGTAAGCAACGCATAGGCGTTAGTGCACTGCCCATTATAGTTGGATTAAGGAAAAGAGATTAGAAAGCGAGGCTTTGATTCTGCTCAAGGAGTGAACACTTCCAAAATGTTGTATATCTATGTTTAATGTACGTGGTTAATGAAACACGCATCTCGATACATCATTGATCGTGGCGCGATAGTCGGGCCCACGTCATGTTTACTAGATTCGACATGAACGCCCCATGTCGTTCGAAATCTCATTATTGGAATTAATGACGACGCTTCGTGTTTATCTTTAATTCATTGTCAAATTTGTTGTTCTCAAAATTAGATTCATCTCTCTACCATATTATATTTTTTACATAAATACAGTCGTTAACTCGTAATCTTGTTTAAATAAAAGCAAAAACCGACAGAACTATTAACTTGGTATATTCATGTATTAATTAATAAGCTATAAATAACAATGCTATTACTTCCACTGGCAACATTCAATCAACGGGCATTTACGCGTAAACATTAAAAACAATAAACACGGCTCGTTTAGTATTTCTCTTAATAAAGGATGCCAAATGGCATTTCATAATAACCCCTTGGAGCAAATATCGCCCGGCCCTTTTGGTGTTATAATAACTTTGTATGGAATTGCATATATCTATAGAATGAAACCGATGTAATTATTTTGCGTTGCCTAACTGGCCACTTTAAATTAATACGCAAGTAGAATTGAAATTTGCATTTCCGAATAGATGGAGTCGGATATCAGTGTGATAAGATTTAAAAAAAAAAGTCGTAGGACTTCATCTCAGAAGTGAAAACTTCTTACCCAATGTTTGACCTAAGAGGGTATAAATAACTTGCCAATGGGGGAAAGTTATTTAGCAAAAGCATAGTTATTTAGAATGACACAAAAAATAAATAACTGCAAAATTTTATAAAAATGTGATCTCAATACCCAAAAATTTCGTCCAGTTAGTCGATTTTCCTCATTTTCAAATATATGCCATTATCCAAGTGACCTGGATTTTTTTCCAGAGCTGGTATAACCTAGATTATCGTCTAAACACACATACAGACACACACATCTATATTTAAATATGAAAGCATATCTGTCCCGTCTGAAGAAGTTTATTCACTTCGAAAATGTTTCCATTTGGTTTAATAAATAAATTACTAATAACGCATACCTCTCTATCTAACAGATATTACTCATCATAACATAACATTAACAAATAAAGGCTGATACGGTACAAGCATTCGAAAAATTCAAGCCATACATTTGAAAAAATACCTCACGTTGACTATAACATACTTATATTCATTAATCTCTGGATAAATTATAATTTATAATGGTTGTGCGCTCGGAGCATTTATAAATTTGAACATTTGTATTGAAAAGTTCAAAGTTGTGATATATAAAATAACAACATGATATTGAGGAAGACAAACAAACAAACGGAGGTCACCTCCCGGAGTTCGGAGCGCGTGCCGCGGATTAACAATATTTTCATATCAAAGGGACAACTCAGTTTTATGAATTACTTCTATTCGGGAGTAGTTGGGGTTGTGTCTTTCTTTATGCAACGGCCCTAGGGACACTGTGCGTGGGTGATTTCATTTGTTGCACTTTCAATTTAATCGTATTAGTAAAAATTCATATCCGTTATCTGGCCCTCGTCTCAGGCAACTTATTAATTACTACTGCTTTATTTTATTTAATCCTACTAGTAAAAAAATGCGAAAGGTTGTGAGGTTGGAGGTTGAGGTTGAAGGGCTTAACCAATTAGGATTAAATTTGGCTTACTGATAGTTTATTACCTGGATTAACATATAGGGATACTTATTATTCTAAAAAATGTTGGGTAAAAAATGTAAGGGATCGTCTAAATATATATAAAAATTGTGCGCCACTGTCGCGTCGTCCCAGCATTTTTAAAATTTTATACTTACGGGTTCTGGCATCCCTTACTTACTCACCGAAGCACAAATAGAACATATGCTGTTATTTTACGGTGGTTTATTGTAAGGAGTTGGTTACTGACGCCGGAGGGGCTGCCTTAATGACTGCGAAAGTTTAAATAATTTAAGTGAGTTATCAAAAGACAAAAGCTATGAATTGAAAGATGAATATTGATATTTGTTAGGTACCTACTTAGGTACTATTAAAATTCTAATGAAAATGGAACTACTTATGCATCATAGAGAAACTGAGGAAGCCACCATTAATTTAATTTTCAAAGATGTCTTCAAACAACGGATGACACCTAATTCGCAAATGGATCACTGCGGATTCGGGGACCACCGGCGTCCGGGCCATTGTCAGATTTGTCCCTATTTCCATGAATTTTGTTTATCCAACATTGGCCCGTTTTTGGATTGTGCTCTGCATGCTTTTTTTTAGATATACACTTGATTTATCCCCGCCCATTAGGTCACTGTGAGTAATGCAGCGAACGCGGTCCGACTCCCCGGGGCGTCCGATTCATTCGCGTAGATAGCGGCTACACGTGTTGTCAACTTGTATGTTTTCATCCAAATACCGTATATTTGATAAATTTAACATTTAACATTAGTATGATATCTCGATAATGACGCCGTTTTATTTGAAGGTGTCACTTAATAAAGTTATTGTGATTGTGAGGTTGTTTTCCCCTCTTGCCACTTAGGTGCTATATTACGAGGTCATTACAACTAACATATGAGATACCTACGCGATTTCACAGTAGGTACACGAATCTACCGCAGGTTTCGATTGTAATACTTTCTTAAAATTAGGAAATCTAGTATATGAATTTATGACTCTTTAAAAATTATTCTTTAATATTTAGGGAAGTAAGTAATAAAAAATGTTTTTTTATCACGATGATGACATGTTTGATATTTTATGCAAAAAGTTGTCATTTTTTCAGTCATACTAATTGAATTTGTATTCAATCGTTTGCTCGACCATAAATGTGGTTAGGTAATAAACGGTTTTTGTTTTATTTAAGCACTAGCTGGTTTCTGCGACTTTTACCCGTTAAAATATGAAAAAAGTAACACTTGAGAGAAAATATTTGACATCGTCTTTTTCGCTGAGACGACGACGACAATAGTGCCCAATTTTTATATTTTTAGACGATCCTTCAGGAACCTAAAATTTTTTCTGGGTACAAAGTAAGTAGGTAGGTATATGTCAATCTATGTGGCAAGTTTCATCCAAATCGGTTGAGCTGTTATTACAAACTTTCACATTTATTATATTATTAATGGAGACAAGTTTGAATATTTTATTTATTTTATTATATTTAAGTTTGAATATCATATGAGTTGAATTTGTTTAATTCATTTGCTTCACCATAAATAAGTTATCTAAATAAACGGTTTTTGTTTTAATTAAGTATTCTTCTTCGTTTCCTCGTGACTAATCCCTAATTATCTATGGGAATATCGAAACAAATTAAATTAGGTAGCTCGAAATTTAAGTGCTATTACACGTCATTGATAAAATATTTGTTAACATTCAAGGGTTACTGTTCACAGGAATTGATATTCACTCGCTAACCGCTTAACTAAAGCTTAACCCCAAAAGGGCAAAGTCATCAGGTGTTATAAACATTCATAAACAACATAAACAAATCAACAAATATTATAAACAAAGGCCACTTGTCACCCAGCGTAAGCGTTTTTGTTCATCGTGCATTTTTATAAGAGATTTTTTGTAGTAAGGCTATGTAGGAAGGAAGCCGCGGCGGGGGGTCTAGGCCCTCCCGGGGCATGCGTACACAAAACATTTCGTGATCCATAAAGACAAAAGGAAAATTAAAATCTGTAAAACTCTCGGGACGGACTTTATACGTTCTCGTTCTGCTTACACTTGATGTAGAAATCTGGGATTATGTGTATATTCAAAACTCCACAATATTGCACAGCATTTAACCAGGTAAACATATTGATGGAAAACGTATTTTAAGGTTATTAAATTTATAAAGAAAACATCTATAACTGGTTTAGCGGTTGAAACAAACGCCATTTTGACACATTGATCGATTTCCGACAGGTTGAAATGAACAAACTTTTCAAAGTTCCTCTGCTACGTTTGTGCTCGATACTTATACAGTGACTTATACCCAATTTTCTATACCTACCATAATAGTGATAGACTATAAACATTCTTCTTTGAAGTCACAATTTAAGGCACCGAATTAAGCACTCAATTATATATTCTTCTGTCCAATCCATAATTATATTTCCGTCTTTACCAAAAAAGTAACTTCAATGAAGAGTTCTCCAATCGGGTCTATAATAAAGTATTACATATTATTATTCATGAAAAACAAATGTCGTTTGAATGGTTTTTAAATTTTGTTGACTTAATACAAAGTGCTTTTGCGAAAGCTGGCCAGTCTGCCGGCGACATTGTATAATGAATGGGACCGACGCGGCGTTCGTACTTTGCACAAATGTTTCTCTTATTTAAAGGTACATTTCAAATAAAAGTTCTAACCATATAGTTTTTTTTTTACCGTTGTTCTTTAATTTAACAACATTGATCTGTGCATGATGCGTTTTCCATATATGTAACAGTTAGTGAAGGGCGAATATGAGTTTGTATAAGCGAAGCGGGCTGACCGCGATGTCCGGAAATCATTGTGGTAATAAAGAGAGCTCGGTACAGAACGCGCCCGCACGCTGCGTGATAGATGCCCGCTGCCGAGCGACAAAAAAATAACAAAATCGACTTAGCAAACATGTTTAATAAAATGAATGACTCGCTCGTATATCTTCACCTGCTTAGTATGACATAAATTATAATAACATTATGTTGTACACGTTCAAGAAGTCTCCCAACAAATTCTTATTCACTAGAAAATAAGATGTTTATACAAAAAATATTATCCAACTTATTATTACTTATAACTTTCAAATATTATATAGAATGTGTAGTGAAACTCGAAGCGTCCTCTCTTTTGTGTACTTATATGAATGGAATGTTCAAATTTATATTATACTTTTTTCTAGATATACTTACCTTTATTATTGAGACTCGATGTTTTTGCTGTTTCTACTTAATAAGTATTGAACCAGATACATCTCTTCTAAGTTAGTTAACTTGGTAAAATTATAAGTAATACATTTTAAACATTTGCACGTACAAATGCAACATAACAGATTTTAAAACGAATAAAATAAAAACAAACTTAATAATCAATATTTAGAGAATCAAAACTAAATAATTTAATTTCTTATAAGTTTGGTAGCTTATAACTATAACTATATATTATATATTATATATAGTTATATATTATGAATGTGAAACCAATGAGGGCAAAATTTTTGATCGTCTCTTTTGTCTTTTAGCTAAAATATTTATTATATTCCGTAATAAAATGTATCGCCTTAGTTTGTTCACATATATTTACGATCATGAAAATGTGTCTTCAACAATACATATACCTCCAGTCTCCACCCACGCCTCGAAGCAGAAGTTACGCAGTCCGTGCACAATTACCATTTCCGCAATTAACGCTAAACAATATTTAGCACCGATTAACCCCATAAAGTCACGTCGAATTAGAAGCCCCGTAAAAATCAATTAGAACCTCCGTTAGTGTTATGTAACCGCACGCTTCCGAATTCCTTCTTTTATTATCAATTAGATGGGTTTATGTGTGGAGTAGGTGCGGATTAAGCAAGCGGTCCGTGCGTACGTGTCTCAGGCCGTCGACAGGGGCTTAAGCTCGAGGGACGCGGTGACCCTTCAAGATACACGATGACAGCTGCCTTTGTCATGTCCAAAGAGGAATTTTATACCGCGAAATTGACAGCGGAGTAACAGCGTAATTCATTGATCGTACAACGTGTTCTCGGGTGTGTTGCGATGTGCGCAATAAAGTATTTGAACATGTTCTCGGCTTGAGTGAAGCAAAGACCAGACTTAACACGGCCCGAGGTCCGATTTATGTTGTTTTATATCATCATATCATGTCTGCTTTAGTTGGAACAAAAATTAAATCAAAATCACCTGCGAAACTTACTTATTGCCTTCTTTGTATATCTTAGTCATTTAAATACAAACAACATATTGGAAATTCTCTTGACTTTTCAAAACTATATATTATTAATAAAGAGTGGCAGGGAGACCGGTAGTCTGATTGACAACAGGCGACCTCTTCTGCTTCTTTTTTAACTTACACTTTGGAGAATTCCTGTGAATATTTCATATTTATAAAATTCAGATAATAAATTTTACAAATTTCATAAACAATTATGAAAATGATGACTTGTATTTGAGAAATGCAACTTAAACATATGTCCCCATTAACAAATTACACGATATTTTTCCAATAAAAATCTATAATTTTTCTTAACTAAATGTTCAATCGTTAAAACGAAAATAAAGCGACCTCCATACAAAACTGATTGATCTCTTTTGACTTCGTTCGAGTTTGTCCGACACTAGAGATACTAATGAAGTGAGATATTTTTAAGGAGGAGTGTTCCGTCAGCTAGGTGCCACAAATTTGATAAATGTTTTGGCGCCAGGAAGGAATGGACTTGCCATTTACTATGGCTGAACTACACATATTATCGTTAACATTATCTCACGTGGTGTCTATAAAAACTCTTGTATAAACTCTTGTATACTATTCAGTCAGGAAGAAGTAATACTACTAAGCCAAACCCTAATATCTCTTTAAGCTTTAAAAGAAAGCACTGTGCCAGACAAAGTTAAAACAGCTTATAATATATACCATAATATAGAGCCAGAGTTGGCTTAAAAATCGCCTAAGCCTAAGCTTAAGTTTAAGCTGAGACAGGCTATTCCGAAAGATGTTTTGTAGGTAGATGATGATATAATACCTAATTATATGAGAACCACGAAGTTACGAACTGACCCTTTCTTGCTCTTAGGGTCAAACAGCATAGCACATGTGCGTTTCTAGAGTTGTTTATTAACGCCTATCATCAACTCGAACGTCAGCCTGATAGTCTCCATTTAACACAAAAAGGTAGGTAAATACTAAAAATCTTGTTATACCTTCTTATATTGATCCGTGCAAACAAATTCTTTAAAGGAGATTCAGGTGGGGAAACTCATCCTACATCATTCCCTCAACGGCGTGTAGGAATGTTTCCTTGATTTTCTGAATTATGCGTCCACGGTTCCGTGAAAGTATTTCAAACTTCGACAGACGTGAACTGATAGAAATATTAATGAGTTAAATCATTTTATGGTTTTGATTTTAAAATATCGGTATTCAGCCAGAGTTGTCTACTTAATCAACTGCTTTTAATTCACGTTCAAGTATTTTTATTTTAAAATCGTTTTAGAAATAAAATTATAATTGATTTAAAACAGAATTCGGTATTCACTGAGTTTATTGTGTTTATTTTAATAATTTTGATGCATATATTTCTTCGTCTTTCATATTAAAAACTTATCTGTAATCTTTTTAATCTCATAGTAAGCCTTTGAATAATTTTGACGAACCCATTGAATGAGTTAAGGTCATCCATGAACAGAGCTTTATCGCTCGGACTCAAAGATCCCGGATTCAATTCCCAGGAGCGCCAATTTGAGAAATGAATCTATCAGACATAAATCACACTAAATCGCATTTTGCCTAAAAGTCATAACATAAATACCAACAATATGCAACATATAGTTCATATTTCAATTAGGTATTTGTATTCGACAGAAATTTTGTTTTCTTTTTTTCGAGTTCTCTAGCGCCTTAAGTACCGAAATATTCAAAGTCATTACAATTACATATTATGATAAGTATCTGTTCTTTTCCCTTCTCGGCGAGAGGCAAAGAGAAATAATTGTTGTTAATAAATTATTTAAAGTAATGTTTTGTGTTGGCTTGCTTTGTCGCCGGTGGAATGTTACCGATCACCGATCACATCTCCAAGGAGCGATCGATGTACGATACGAAAGCGGCGCACATCTGGTAGCCGCTAGTTTGTTATCGGCGTGAACCGACGGCCAAACCTATTTATCGAAGTCATAGAGATTTATTGAACGACGTTTTGGTTAATAACATGACGTCTAACACATTATGTCACAATAAATAATTATATTTTTTGACCCCAAGAAAATTATTAAGATATACGTCCGGAGATTAGATACACGGCCGGATATCAAGACTTTGTTAAAGTTAATTTAAAATAAAGATTTACTACAAGATTATACTTAATTATAAGTGTAATCTTAAGTTACCTAATGCGTGAATATGAGGCCTGTACATTCATTAAGCATAGCGAAAATGTAAACTTCGAAAAGGGAGTAAAAACGTAAACTTCGAAATAAGATGAGACCAATGATGAGACTAAGGCAAAGCTTAAAATTCACCCCGTTTAAACTAAATAAATTGAGCAACATAATGTTAAAACAAATTTAAATAAAATGTGTAAAAGGAACAATCTGTTTAGCGCAGTAATAAATAATATGTAAGGTCCGGGTGATCTCCATGCATATAAAAGCAATATTACGCAATAGTTTGATTTATTGGTTTCGGCAAGGTGCACGAAATTCTAACGGTCTGGCTGCGCCCCTCAGGAAGCGGCGTGATAGAATTTCGGCTCGGCAATTTTCTCATATATGTGAAAAACTATTCCGTGAGGCCCGCGGTGATAAATGTGAGGGTATGAATAAATTTGCCCGTCCATACGGAAATCTGAAGTGATTAGGTCCGACGCCTCGAACAGAGCAGGTGAATGCGACGCCAAAACACCTGTGCTCTTTGACGTATTAACATGATATATATCTTACGAGTACATTCGCTAGCAACGTAATGAAAAGTGGAATTTAAGTATTTTTAAATCACTGGCTATGAGGCCGCAACGTTACTGTTTTTCTTTTTTATACGCGGGCCCTCCAATTCCAATTGCCTTGTACACCTAATAAATTTTACAAGCGTAAAAAAAAAGCGGACGGCCCGGCCGATCCGCGTTCGCAATAAAAGCAATATGCGGCAAACAATAGCAGAATAACATTCACGAAGCAGTAAACGACGTTGAAAATCTAAATATGTACGTATTTGAATTACTCTTGAGCAAGCGAGAGAGCGGGGCGGGCGGCTTGCGGCTGCGACATGGGGCGCTTTAGGAGAAGGTACCTTTTACCACTGCGTGACCACAACGCTGTACGTCTGCAATACTTCACATATTTTTTATTAACGATTACATATTTTATTTACATCTGATTGGTATCACTGCAATTATTTACTCAATTTTTATATTTAAAAATTGAAAATACACCCGAAGGAAAACCCCAAAAATAATCTAGTTATGTGAAAGAAATTAGAATAATTAGGTATACAGTTGAAACGCGATTATCCGGAGTACCAACAGCGACTAATCCGTACTAATATTATAAATGTGAAAGTATGTTTGGACGTATGGATGTATGGATGTTTGTAACTCTATCAAGCAAAAACTACTGAACCGATCAGCATGAAATTTTGCATACGCATGCATACCAGAAAGGTATGCATGCGTATGCAAAATTTCATCGTTCAACGCGGACGAAGTCGCGGGCACCAGCTAGTTATGTATATAAAATACATGCATGTCGAATTTATGCAACCATGAACGTGTCGGAACTGGCATTACCCCGCCGCTTAATAATTTCTCACTAAACATTGATTTTCGTTGATATGTATTTGTTGTTTTTAATAAACACATAACATTATGTACTACATATGCACAAAACCCGCTTTTCTTCATACATTGGATTTTCCGGATTTTCGAATATCCGAATGACTAAAATTAGTCCGGATAATCGAGTTTCTACTGTATTATAATTTATTAATGTCCCTATGCGTCTAACTTATAAAAATAAAAATTAATACAATTATGTACACTAATTATTATAGTCAAGCTGGTGGTTAAAAAGTGATGCGAATAGTGCTTGCTGGCTTCAATAGCATACCTGGACATACTATGCCATCTGGTGTAGATTGACGTAAACTAGTAGTCAGCTGAAAACCTACTTCCTAGAGTTCCTAGACAAAACTCTGGAACTAGCAATAAGAGTGCAACTGAAGTGTTATTTAGTTTGCCTTATTTTCGATGGTGGCATCGTGATTTTTCTAACAGGTTTAATCAATAATCTATTTGTTAGAAATAAATAAAAATAAAGAAAGTATATTTAAATTTGTGAGATGGGATTGTATGATGTATGTATACTCATATATATTCTATGTATGTATGTGAATGTGTGTGTGATGAATACGAATCTGTGATATGTAAAAATTAGAAATAAG
This sequence comes from Synanthedon myopaeformis, assembly GCA_944738685.1. Classification (NCBI taxonomy): domain Eukaryota; kingdom Metazoa; phylum Arthropoda; class Insecta; order Lepidoptera; family Sesiidae; genus Synanthedon; species Synanthedon myopaeformis. The sequence goes on along the minus strand of OX122913.1, from coordinate 4,882,981 downwards.
AAAATATTGCAAAATCAACCTCACTTAATAATTTTTATTAATTTTTCTACTTCATCAAATGACCATCTCATCAACATTATGTCATGTCAGGAAATATACCTGCTCATAATATATTATAGTTATAGTTAGATTTTAGTAATAATTACAAATGATAACACAAGATTAAACCTCAGTGGTTTTAAGTATGATATAATTAGCCTTAAAATTGTTAAAATTATAAATAAATAAATTTTCTAATATGTAATATTTTTTATATTTCTGCTCGGACGAAGTCGCGGTCATCATTTGTTTTTAATAAAAAGAAAGACTTGCTTTTATTTTTATCGTCAACATTTTTATTTTTAACGTCGTCATTTATTTTATTCATACATGCATAAATTTTTGTTAATTTAATAATTTATAATTTAGTAATAATATGGAAAAATAAAAAAGTTCTCATAATACGCCCAACGTGGGGCTCGAACCCACGACCCTGAGATTAAGAGTCTCATGCTCTACCGACTGAGCTAGCCGGGCTGTTGTTAAATGCATCTAAATTTTTATTCATATTCTGCATTTTGTTCTTTGTAGATTTTTCTTTATTGCGAGAGAATTAGTTATTTATTTATTCAGAAAAAATCATTATATTCAGCAACATAATATCTAGCTGGTAGAATTAGCAATAAACACCTATAAATGATTTATATTAACAAGTATAGACTGAAATGAATCGAGTTAATGTCGGCTATGTTCAATATTCTAGCACAATACATCGGCTAATTAATAGCCGTGATTTCAGCAAACAGTTTTATAGCCGTAATCATCCACAACGCTCTCCGCACATTGGTATAAAGGTATCTATAAAATGTATTATTTGGAACGCACGCCCGCAGTTTGATAGCTTTCATAGATTATTAGTCGCTATTTGTGTTATCAATGTTTATAACCATTTTATGACCGCTAGAGATTTTATTGCGAATTCAATTGCTATACGGATTTGATTAAGTTGGAGAATAGTTATTTTGTACATATTAACATATTATGAGTGTATGTTTATTAGTGTTATTTATGTTTGAGTGATGTTTAAGAAATTTAATTAAATATATCTAGGAAACAAAATTAAATGTTGTACTGACAACTGACAAAATTAAATGTTATCTATATAAAATTTTGTACATAGTATGAAACATGTATTGTTACCCTTTTTTAAGATATTTTTATTGTGTTATGTTTATATTAGTTTTATAATTATTAAACTCTCGCTGACAGTGAGATTTTAGTTAAATAAGATGAAAACATTCCGATATGGTCTCCAGTCAAGCCTCCAGTATAGGTACAGGAATCGCCCGGGATCAATTTTTTATAATTGTGTTTATACTTTCCTTGTTTATTCTACTTTCCATAAGTGAAAACCGAATTAAAATTAGTTGAGCTGTTCTGGAGTCCATAGAAGACATTGATTTTTATTTAGGTTTATAGAAGATAATCTCAGACGTAAAAGTCCACTGCTGGATATAGGCCTCCTCAATAATTTGGCCATTAGTGCTGGCCAGATGCAGCCTGGATCCAGGATATTTATTAGCAAACATTTTTATTGAATGATTTAAAAATTCAGCCACATTCGTCTATTTACATTATGCGCCTATGCATATTTTTCTATAAATTATTTCCTCTAACACAAACCCAGCTTGCAAGATCCTTTGAAGTCTAATTAAACTTGTTTGTTGTACTGGGTTAAGGCAGGTAAAATAAGATTACCCAGTTAACAATGTGGAAAAACCAAGTGGAATGTGTACTTACTTATAATTTACAGCTGTGAACCTCGTTTTGACCGTTCTGAAACTAAATTACTTGTGTAAACCAATATTCTAGAAGTTAACGTTTTTTTTTTTCAGTTAATATCAAAGGATAACTGAAAAATCTGGAAACAAGCTAGAAGGAGCAAATTTTCTTACTAGATCTAGGCATTACTTTTTATTACTTTTACTAGGGATTAGTTTATTATTGTTAGCAAGATATTTACGAATTGACTTTTTTTTTCATCAGTCACATAATAATTGTTATGTGACATTCTTCTTGTTTAGAATACAGTTCACGACATCTATTTTTGATTTCTAGTTTTACTTTTTCCTTATTATAAAGTGAATATTAGACGCAACGAGAAATTATCGTATCATTAATTAAGTTGATAAGATGTATTGCCTAAAATGTTGCGACATAGACAGACCTACCTATATTATGTGACTGAATTTATAATAATAAAAAAATTGTGTGTGTCAGCTCCGACACGCGATCCGCATAACGCATTCGTGCTCTCATTTCTACTAGTTGGTAAAACTAGTAGAAATTTAGTTGATCCGAAAATAATTTTTAAAATTTTTCTTTTTATAATTCTTATGAAATGGTAAGTAATGTTTAATGAATCTCTGATGTCATCGTCTGACATTGTCATATCTTTTTATTAGTTTACTGATTTGATTCAAAGTTAGCGGTTCCACAAACCAAATTAAACTCGCGATAAGGATCATCAGTAGGTAAATTCGAAAATAATATTATATTGTTACCTACACCAAATAGCAGCAAGTCCGTGGCCAGTCAGATTTTGCTGAAAATTCAAATTATTGTGTAAATATTTTGATTTTTGCTATTTACCAATAATAACTATATATATAATTATATATATTGTATCTAACCAAATAAATCGAGAATATTTTTATATTTCCTTATACTATGGGTTGTACACCAAACAAAGCCCTCCTTTATAACTTATTAAGTATTGTTTGAGAGTTGAGAGTTAAAGTGGGGGATCTTTGCCTTTTACAGACGACGCCGCCAACTTTTGGCGACTTGTTACCGAATTTCTCCATTTCGTTTGTGCGTCTTCAAGGTTTTTTAAAGACTTCAATGACAATGTATTTTCCCACTGTACTTCTTAAAAGTTGAAAAAAAAAATTGAACTAATTTCTGTTATAATGTTTTAGGTAAAGTTATGTGGACATTTAAAAAAAAAATAAGTGCGGTAATAAACAATGGCTATGGTTACGTCTTAGTGGTAGTATATAAATAAAGTATAAATTTAAAATATTCATGTGAGATATTTTTTATTACGGAAAATAACGTTAAAAAACGAACAACAGGGAAATATGGCTGATAGCGTTCCTTATGATTTCCACATCCTGTAAATTTGGTAAAGCGATTATGATTCATTTGTGATATTATAAAAATAAAACTTACTACCTCGAAATAAAGTTTTAATTACAATTGTTACATAATAATAATCATTATAATAATAATTCATAGGTATAATATATTCTATAAATATCTATATAGAACATTTAATATTAAGCGAATGTATCGATTTGGTCACATCGAAAATTTTGTCTACTTTCACAGTTTTAGTACAAGCCTCAAAACTCATTATTTAAGTACTCATTTGTGTTGTATGTGTGACTTTATATAAATAAATTAATGAAAACCCTCAGGGAATAACAATATTCAAGTTGTCCATATTAGCAAAACCGATTGAATCCTATGCCTCCGTACTCCGTAAAATACCTACCCTATGTATGTAACTATGTACAATAGTTTCAATGTTTATTGCCTATTATATTCTGCTCTAATGTTATATCTGACTTAAATCTGACACAATTGCACATCTTTTATAATTATTACAACTTTACACACTTAATAAAACAGTCAAAAAAACTCCGCCAGAATCTTGAGAAATTATATTTCGTTACTTTATAACCCATAATTAACCATAAAGTTAACCAGATATTCAAGTTTGGTATATAAAATTATGTATATAATTACATTGTTATGTATATATTAAGAGTTAGTGATTTAGTGATTTTGATTAAAAAAAAATAGCAATCAACTAAAACTACGAACTTTATTTCAGTCGAAGTGGAAGAAAATTTACTTGAATATGTTGGCGAAAGTGTCAGATTATATCGAATGTTGTTTCGTCACAATAAAATGTAAGTGTAATTAGGTAGGCACGGTCGGTACATGTGTGTGATTAAACAGTTCTCATTCATCCGAAGTAATTCCATCTACTACAATATAATTATTACTTAAAATTATTTATCAACGTGACTATTAATTCAATATAGAGCAAACGATAAAAACAATAGAGGATTCCGAGTTCAAGTGACTGACTGTTTTACCGATTTAAAAAAAAAATTATTATTCGGAATATATTTACAGATACTCTAATAATACTTTTAAACAATATTTATAAAGTTCAATCCGAAGTGTCTATTAACAACATCGATTGCTTCAAACCATACTAAGTACTTTGTACACTTCTCGAGGAAACTAAGAATAAAAAATCTACAAAAGTTTTTATTTACAAAGGGAACAACAATAACCAAACCGAGGCGACAGTAAATCGTATATCCATCTATGAAATAACAAAAATAAACAACGATGTATTGTGCAAATTCAAATCAAAGTGTTTCCAATGTTCACATAATGCATTCATGTTTAAATCTCCTAATAAAAGTACTGTCTGGCAATAAAATTAATTGGTTTAAGTGATTAATTTCAAATTATTTCGAGTTTAACTATTACAGATATAATGAAGTTTCAACAAAGATATATTAATAATTATTGTAATTTCTTATTGCATTTAAGGGAAAAAGCACTTAAAGCCAAAACAGTACTTATATTAAATTTAGCTATTTCATTTTTTTATGATACATTATTTTTATAAATAATTTGGGCAATAAATCGATAATAAAATCTTACACCTATAAAAATACTGAGCAATGTCGATTCCGTATAATGATTTTTTTAAGTACAATTTAGGACAAACGCGTTTTAAACTTACATTAAAACCTAAATACATTTTATCAAGTTCTTTTTTTATACAATATATAAATCTGTGCACTTTTATTTAGGAAAGAATGTATACTATCGATGTAGAAATTAACTTAAATTTAAAGATTTACATAATCTACACAAACACATATTCGTGATATTGAGCCGTGTTTTTATAAACTTTTACTAATTTTATTTATTGTTAATGTATACAACAAACTTAAATGATGCCACTGATATTTAAAAGTCCGTTGGAGACGAATTGGCTGCTTCCCACGCTTCAACTTTACCTGAAACAAAATCAAATGTGCATTAATATCATTAAAAATGTGTATATAAAAAATATATAGGTACTTAACTAAATAAAAATACCTAGGTATATATTTTTATAAGTAGCCAGCTTTCTATCTTTTATTCGTTAATTCGTAATCCTCAAAAGAGTAGGTGTATTTCAATTAATAAAAAGAAGGATCATTCCGATAGTGTTTTTGATTCTATCGAAGTGTCGCCGAAGCAAGCCCGCCGCTGCGTTCACACATATCAACCGAAAAAAGAAAAAAACTTAAACCAATCGAGAGGAGGTGACGAAACGTTCAGTCTCATTATCTGAGAATTTATTAACGAATCGTCCGGACCGGAAAACCGAAATGTGAAACAAATAAAAATCCGACCTCGGCCGCGGTCATCTAAAGTTTGTACGGTGTCAATGAAAAAAGAAGTCAAACAGGTTGTTGAGCGACCTGCGTCTGAATGAAACAGAGGTGGACCCGAGCGAGGTTCAAAAGATAAGAGAAAAGATTAGGGTCCCGAAAAAAAGTAAAGCAGCTTTAATACGAAGTTGGTGTTGTGAATGAAGGACATCCATTCAGATCCCGCGCCCACGCGTGCTTTGCTGCCTGCGTTATCTCTTCCGAGGTCCATCCGGCCTCTGGAGCCCTCTTGCTTATATTTATTATAGGGAATGGAAATGCCGGGATCACGCTCTCGTTAAGATGAATTTGATATTATTAATTTCATACACAAGGATTTCGACGGGGCTGGCTAAATAAATATTATATAACAATAGTTTCAATCTTAGCGGCGAACTCCTTTATGAGTATATCCCTATTATTGAACTTTTACTGTCCATTGTTTTTAGTAAATGGCCCCCTAGTAGGTAATAATGACTTTTAAATGACGGTGTGTCAGAATTTGTAAAATAATACGATACAATACAATCTCTAATGTGACAGAAAGATATTACAGTATGGAGCGCTACTTGATTTTGTGCAGCGATATTATTAAGCAAATAATAAGTTAAAACGATACCGGTATGTTATTTAAGACGACAACAAAAAACTGCTGATTTCGGTCCGTTCTTTTTGGGCTACTTTAAAAGAATGCCGCGATAAGGAGTTATTTTCGCGTCAAGGTATTCGAGGGGGAAAAAAGGCGTGAAAACAAAAATAATACAAAAGGTTATAGAAGTGAATTTGTGAGCGTTTGGCTAAAACAAAATTCTTCGCGAAGCCATCCTGTGCGGCGACGGCGACAACGCGATTTATTGTAATGAGGTAGGGATGTCTCGGGAATGTTTCTTAGAAAATTAATACCGAATCCAAGAAATATTAATGCATTGTTGTGAGTGTTATTTCCGTAGTGATAGACAGATAGTGACGATATTACTAACTGAACATACACAGTCAAGGCAATTATTGAGTTTACAACATTAGCACCTCCAGTGATTGATTGTCGGTGGTGTTTTCTCTTTTATATTAGAAAAACGGACGAAACCGAGCCTTTTAAATGTATATTGATGATAAAAGGCTGATACCCAGTCACGTTTCAAGTTCACATAGAGGAGCTAATTTGGGCAGGTCAGCGTGCGTAGGCGTGCGGAGCGCGTCGCGGTGACACTGACAAATGACGCAAGATTGCAATCTGGCTGCCCGTACCCTCGCGACGCGGCGCCCTTCCGCTTAGGCTAACTCCATTGTTTTCAATTACCGACGTGACACCCCGGCGCGAGTCTCCGCTACCAAACCACAAGTCTCTTTATAGCTTTCACGATATCTTTACTACGATCATCCATTTACGGCCGTTATCGTTTACCTCTGAACACCGCCGGGACATTGCGCAAACGTTGAAATTCGACTATTTGAATCAATCAATAACTCACCGCTAGTGGTGCATGCTTTCAGACGGCCGACACGAAACCATGGGGATGTTGTTGTGAACTGGAATAGGAAACATTCACTCTTTTCACGTGGATTAGTCAAAATTTCACGTGGATTAGTCTATGTGAACGAGTCAACAAGCCGATTGCAAAATCGACTCCTATCATCTGCTTCTTTTATTGTCGTATAAAAGCACAGACTGATTGAAATATGAATTATTTTTTATAAATGTTTGTGAGGGGAATTGTAAAGGACTTGCGGTGATTATACCTAAGTAAAAAAAGAGTTACTAACCTCTTGTAGAAAGGTTTGAAGGCGGCAGACCCGTCGTTATGATGAGCTTGGTTCGGCTGATGATTGCTGGCGGGGTGATGAGGATTGTGATAGTGGTCACGTTGAGGTGATTGTTGATGCCGAGCGTAACAATATCCTGAACCGCCCCCGCTTCCAAGTGGATTCGTTACGTTGGGCACTTTCATATTCGGCGGCGTTTGTGGAGGCGTGTCAGTCTGAACATCCGGAAAGGTGCCTGGATGTACACAGGGGTGTTGGCCGGCGTATTGACTACCGGGAAACCCCCCGTAACGGCCGTACGCTCCACTAGCGGGACTAGCAGCTGCTGTCGCTGGTAACGTGAAGCCATTGGAACCGCCGCTATCTACGGGTGCAGATCGTTCAGGTCCTTGGCCGTACGAGTGTTGCTGAGGCCATGGTTGCGCCGCCGGTGGAGGTGTCTTACAAGCTGCTGTATCAGCCAGCGACCAAATTTTCGGTTTCGACGCCGGGATCGGCACTCCGCAATCTGACGACCCTCTCTTCGACTCTTCTTTTATTCCATAGCCCAGAAGTTGATGATGCATACCTTGCAGAAGCTCATCGCCCTTCCGCTCGTCATCTGTAATTATAGAAATGTTTGATCATTTTTACGTCCAATCTGTACAAACATTGCATGGACACACTACAATACTGATCGCTTGGCTGATGGGTACTTTAGCTTAATGCAACAGCAATAAAAGTAGCTTAAAATATTTATTTCACAAAAGTATCGATGCGAATCGGATTTCGTTAGAGACGTGACCGTTACACGGGGGCCGTAAGTTTTTGCTCGTAAGATGCGAAATCCTTCGCTCCCTCCAGAAAAGTCGTGTGAAAATACGTTTGGCGTGCAGTGACCCATTCGTTAAGTGGTTATCCGATTAGCGAAGTGAAAATACCACTTTGGGGCACGACTCCCCTGCCGCGGGCGCCGCCCGTCGATCCCTTTCGTATTTAAGCCGAGCATTTATTTCGCATTTCCCGACTCCCCACAGCACCACACTCTTCTCCGCGGAATGTGCGTTAGCGACTCAATTAATGGTCAGCTTCATAATGTAGGTACCACTTTTCCTCGCGTGTTTAGCTAAGAAAAATTGCCTAGATTTTTTCCGGACCCTATCCGAAGATAGGGTAACGTAACCGGTTTTTATTACCTTCCTTTATATCTCTATTAAACTTTTCCTCGACGCTGTGAGAGTGAAGATGGAAATTCTATTTTATGAAGTGCAATGAAATTAATCTTAACAGCGTTTTCTCTAAAAAAAAATTTCATGTTATTGTACAATTACACAGAAATGTTTATTCAGCGAAATTTTATAAGGCTTTAAGTATTATCATAATGCCATTTTCCGTTGTAAAGTGGCTTTTGTCGGGCGCGGGGCGGGTTGGGGGTAACTAATGAAATTCAGAGGCCCGCGAGGGCGGGGGACTGCGGGTAGCGGGCCGAAGGGCGCGAAGGCGCGACCGCTCAACTTCATTCTCTTTATTCCATTTAATGCTGACTGCTCCTAGCTTTTAAGAGGGGTTATCCGCACTGCCCTTTACTACGGATAAATAAGGATGCCACTGATACTGTGGGTGAAGATATTTATCCGGCAAATTGTTTTAATTTTCATCTAATAAAGGCCCGCAACTGCCGCAGATAAACGAAAATTAGACAATAACATTTTATTTTACGATTTCAATATTTACATGTTTTTTTATCTAAGTGTTGTTATACAAACACACGTATATTGCTTTAATAAATTCTAAAAACTGGGGCTATTTGTTTTGTGTAATATTGGATATGCATAATGTCAATGTCAAGTTGAAGCGTGTAAATTTTTTTTAAATAAATCAATAACAATCCAAATTGGGCGTAAGTTGAAATTGGCGGCGACAGGTGATAGTTCGGCGGCGGTACTTTAACGAGTAAAAGTCTGATTGTAAATCCATCGAATGTTTAAATCATCCCTTCATGAATTTGAATGCAGTCAACGAATTCATATTCAATTATTATAGGGTTAGTTTTGCAATCGTGCAACTTTGCTTATACTTATAAATGAGATGCTAGATAAGCGAGTGTTTTGTAAATGTGGGTACAGATTGTAAGACTAAGTATATCTTAGTGATTTCTTGTTCAACAAAAATTTACACTAAAGAAACCACTTAATGTACATTTGGAATTTGGAATGGACTAAGCTGCTAAGCGCCTTCTTTCGGCAGACTAGTGAGAGTACAGGACACCTTAGATAAACTTTATACATGAGAAATTGTCGGTCAGCTACCAGTAAATAGGAGACACTGTAGTAGCATTTTATTTGCGGGTATTTTATGAACTACACGATAACCAATAATACCAAATGGGAATTATATTTTTCGTCAGCAAAATTTATATTTTGTCATCAACTTGTATCATCTAATTAATAGATCTGTCGGCACGAAATATTTTCATTGTCAGATAAATAAATTAATGTATCGCCAGGTATGAATTACCAAATTAATGTCAATATGTATCTAAAATAAGAAATGTAAAAGTTGTAGTTTGTCCAATGAATAAAACTTTGTTGTTAAAATAATAGGTTTATCCCTTAAATAATACGAGCTTCGTACTCAAAATGATAGATCTGTCAACCAATAAATTGATTATCGTCGCCAAATTGTGACTTCTTTTTATTTGTTATTTTGTCACCAGTAAAGTAGTTACATTTTATTTTTTCATTTACCAAAATAATACAATTCGTTACCAATTTAACAGTTCAGTTTATAAATTTAATAAAAAAATGTTTAAAGAGAGTGGAGCGCTACTAATCCGTCCTCATTTTATTAATTTTATTATTCTACTAAAAAATACTATTTTACTTATTTGTAATAACTACCTAAATTATAATACAAAAATAAATAAAAAAATATATCACCCAAAAAATACATCCTAGCTATAACAGTTTACCGGGTGTTAGCTGCCACAGATGTAGATATCTGTGACAGTTACCTTTTACTAAAACCACATATTTTACATAAGTACATATAACCCGTATAATATACAAGTAATGTAAATAGTAGTTAAATACTACATACAATAATAGGTTTTTTTGGAACTTTATCAAGTGACATAAATTTGATAATTGATAATATAATCCGATGATTATACGTGATTTATTATGGAATTGTTTTCATATTATTTGGCGACAGATCTACTATTTTGCGGACAAAACCTATTATTTAACAAATTCAAAACCAATTAAATTGATGACAGCTTAAATCATACCCATACCAAATACGAGCCCCATTCTGGCGAATTTATGATTCATCTTTTTTTTTTATTAGTTTTTTAAATTTAACACCCATTTCAGTTAGTCCTTCTCTCCTCTATTTTTCTTGGTTTAGTGTTATAATGTAATGTCAGTTCACTGCTATAAAGGTGTTACATTGATGTTAGTTCCGTGATTGTAAAGAGGAGTGGGCGAGGCGCAACGCGGGCGGTCGATCGTTCTGTGGTGGAGCGTGGAAATTGTAGCACGGTGGCACTGCGCTCCACTTGACAGTGTCGAGTGGTTTTCCCCTTTAGTCATCTATGCCAGGGGCAAAATGAGACATAATAAAAACGCGTCTCAGTCCAGAGCGAGCTCCGCTCTCCCCGACCGCTCACTCCAATGCAGACTGCACTTAACGGGAGGTCACTGCAATTTATTGGTGTTCCAGCGACGACGTCCGACCCAACGCTCGCTTGTTTGTATTACTTCTGTACTCGTTTTCCATTAACGCGCGCCGGATTAATATTTTGTTTGTGATGCGTGCGCTTACGACAAAAATTACCATTTATTGGTGGGGTCCGAAATGAAGCTTTTATTCATGAGTGGCTTAGCGCGGGATAGTTCTGGATGTTTGTTTGCCGACGACGTTCTGTGGATCGCGTGTGAAAGCTTTTATATTGGCTTTGTTTGCCGTGACTTAAAATGATATATTACACGTCTAGAACATTGACATTTTAGTAAAATAATGGTCATGCATAGAATTGTTATGAGTTGAACGTATAAAATTTTATTTTCTAATTAGGGATTTTAGAACTTTTTGTGATTTAATTAATTTTAAGAACTCTATCAAAAACATTAAGACATAAGAATTAGGACATAAACATTAAATGAAAATTCTTTTATCTTTTATTAATAAAACGAGAAAAATTACTTATGATAATATTAGTTTTAGTAGAAAATACTAAAATGGAAAACACTAGAAAGTTAGAATTAGTGGGAAAATTATTGACCAAAATTAAATTAGACTTTATGATAGACAGTAGCAGAAAAGAAGTTATGTTTCAGTGCTTTTGCTTACTTACCTTTTTTTAAATCTTTTAAGAGCTTTTTTAGGCTATTTCATAATTACTTGTAGTTTAAGATACGACTTTAATAAATTGCTAACTCAGGAATTAGTATAGATTACGATGACGATACGATGTTGCTACAAGGCGTGATTTTCGACTAATAAACTTATTTCAAATTTTCGAAGCTTCTCTTTATTTTTAAGAAGGAGTATTTAATCTTTATTATCCGAAGTAGGTAATTTTTTCAGTTATATAATTTTCGCCACTTGAGATATTTATACAATTTGTTACATTTGACGCGTGGCGTTACTTTTCATACGTTAACAATGGCGGAGAGTATAGTGGTGAGACGGCGCGTGTGTTGTGCACAAGTAAAGGCGTCGCGACGGAAGTCGCCGCGGGGGCGCACACCGAATCCATTTTCCATAATCCCTCGCGCACAATACATTTCCTCGGCACGCCATTTTTTGCTACGAGGGATGGTGTAATGCACCATCATATAAAACATCTGGATTATACTTACTCCCATTAATTGAAGCCTCCCATCTCTATAACTGTTCTTAACCCTCAAATTTAACTTTTAAATAAATTAAAATACTTTTTTATATGAATCAATTTAATATGTTTTTATGTAAGCACAAACAATTTGTTTATTATAAACATTTTATGATTTTATGATTTTCAAGTGAGTATTTGTTTATTTATTTTTATTAGGGTTATTTACAGGTACGAAAAGGTAAATAAAAAATCCTTAAAGGATTACTATAAACTAACTAGCATCCATAGTAAATCAAGTATGACATTACAGTAACTTCTAAGTTTTAGAAAGCTACTGAAAGAATTTTTAAATTGTAATGCTTCTATCTACTGCAGAGATTCAGCACTAATTTTTCGTATTACTTATTACATATAACCGTGATATGATTTTTTTAAAGCAAAATCTTTTATTAAATTTTAATGTGATTATTTGAAAATTACCCATTTGTATTATTGCGAATATTATTTTATGTTTCATTAATACTTGACCGCCTTGAGATTCCTAGTTCATCTACTTAGTTTTTATTACATTATATGAAATAAATGTTATGTTAATAGAATATTACACATGAACAAAAAAAAAAGATATATTTAAATGATCACGTCGTTGAACCCCATACTCTTCAGTTCCCAGATACTGTATTAATGGCATTTTATTTAGTAACCTCTGTTGTTGGCAAGCGCGACAACATTACAACTCCGATTTGAGTACACTTGAGAACAACAATGGCGAGGTTCATTAGGTGACGCATGCCAAGCGTCAGGCGTGACGCCCCCCAAAACTTCCATTAGCACCGTGAAGTTTGCAATGAAAACACTCGTGTGTACCATCTTTATTGTACACTTACTTACATTATGCCGTTGACAACCACAACTAACAAACGCCACTGTCTCTGTTGTTGTTGTTGACGTAAATTGTTGTCGTACGTAATGCATAACGTTCTGCGACGCTGAAAATGTTAAATGCAAATAAACGGAGCCGACAAATGCCCTCGGAAAGGATCCATATTCAATTGGAACACATTATAAATCCCCAAAACCGCACTTACTTACGTTCGAACGGAATATCCTCATAAAAGAAACGATCCACGAACTCGACAAATCCTTTGGCAAGAACACGAAGTAGGGCAGATCGTTCGACAAGCTGAACGCGACCTCCGAGCGTCGCCCTGTTGTACCAACGAACGGAAGAAGCGTTATATGAAATTTGGGCCCGGGCGCCGCCCACTTTACTACGAATAGGAAATCCGGGACCGAGAAACGGTTACGCACAGTTACACGCCTGAGACCTCCCCTCTTCCGTACCGCGCCGCGTCCCGACACCCCCACCCATCCTCCTTCAACCCACCATCTAAGATGCTGCACACCCTCCGGCCCTCAAACGCGTTAAGCCAATTCATTCAACAATTTATACACCGACAAAATTAAAGCAATTTTAAACGTTTAACAACACCGGTGCAATTCTGATAAAATACAGCACGCACTATTCACATTGAAAGAAAATTTGCGTGCTTATCCATAATTCAATGTCATTCGCAGTCGCAACGTTTAAACAATTGGCTACACATAAAACTGAGAGTTCGCATAGCAGTGACAGAAACATATTTATATGGCCGATAATACAATTCATGAAAATAGATCAACAGCACACGGCGATCAACTCCAATAACAATTGGAGTTGTACGTCGAGTGCTATTAGAGGTACAAGACTCAACGAACCTTTGTGAGTTTTGATTTTATCCTCTTGCTCGTCCTTATCCTTATCCTCATCAGACAGCATCGTATCGTCATCGTCATCTGTCTTGTTTTTCGGCTCCCACGTCATCTTGTTCTCCTTCTTGAGGCGTCTGCGCGCGTTCGCGAACCACGTCGACACTTGCGTCAGCGTCATCTTCGTTATGATAGCGAGCATTATCTTCTCGCCTTTCGTTGGGTACGGATTCTTCTTGTGTTCGTTGAGCCACGCCTTCAGTGTTGCCGTGGATTCTCGGGTCGCGTTTTTTCTTCTCGCAGCTAAATCGTACCCCGCACCGTATCTGTTGACAAGGACACGTCTATACATATACCTTAAAGGGAAAAATTACGCTTCTGGCCTTGTAATCAAATATGTTGTAACGAAGTTTCAAAAAAGGCACATTTTTACAGTCTAATTGTTTAATTATATCTTTAAAACCAAACTCGTTCCAAAAAATTACATTTCGATTTCAAAATAAGTGTAAATAAAATTTGAAAAGATAAGAACAACAAAATAAACGTAGAGTTTTAGTATTCAAACAGATAGACGTTTTATTTGAAGTAATAGATTTCTCGTAAAGGCTGCGAAAATAAAGCTACATGCCGCGGTGCCGAGCGATATTCGATACACTTTTTAAGGCCTACGGTCCCATTTGCATCAGCATTTTAAACGTATTTGTGGCGTAACGTACCTTTCCCCTTGGTAGCAGTTATTCGTACCTGACTTCGATTTTCTACGTCGACATGACAAAGGCGCGGTCTGAGGGGTCCAATAAATAGATTGCCCGCGTGAAAAATACTTAAAAAATGGCGCCGGTTTAGCGAATGTTTCCGTGAATTTTCAAGCTGAATTTTGGACTTAATGTGTGGAAATCAGCCTTGAGAGAATAGGAAAAATTGAGTGTCGTTTTTATTTTTTTATTTTTTTAAATATTAAAATGTTGTTTATAATTCAGCAGAAAAACGTGCTGCATCACGAAGCGTTGCATTAGTACAGAAGGCGGTCCGATGCTCTCAGGTTGCAACTGCAGGGCGGTGCAGCGCAGGCGTGGGTAGCGTGGGCGTACTCCGAACAAATCGATGCCGACGCCATCTTGCGTACCGGACACTTGCCGATGCTAGTAATACTATGCTAGTAATAGCACAACTATTGCGGATAGCATACCTTTTAAACAAAACACCGTTTCTGATCCCGCCGTATCATTTATTCAAAATTTGAACTTAAAAAATGTCATCTCACATTCATCTAATATACCTAAATATTATCGATTTACAGAAATTTAATAATAAAGAATGCTACTGTCAAAGCCGTGTCCATACAAAGCCTCTGAACCCGAATCGCATTAGTAGAACATGAATAAGCTCTTGAGTATCTAACGGCGCAGCGGTTAGCGACGACAGGCGACGAAGTCGTGGCTTTAAACCTTGGAATGTTATATATAATAAAACGACGTCTGGCCCTCTTTCCACTTGTGAAGCTGTTGCGTAGAGGTATTTGTTTTGTGAGCTCCGTAATTAATTTAGACAGTCCACTTACTCGGTTCGCCCGCCCGTACGAAACATATGCACTTGGTTCAGTATGTTAATTCTTTCATGGGCGGGCGGAAATACTTTATATCGTTGTTAATTTGGAGACTAATACATAAAACCAGCCGCTGCAGCTTTGAGTTATGAACTTTGTAGCTTTCTATTATATTTATGCATTAAACAATTGGTTGGATTAATTCGTTGCGACGTTTCCTGCCCGTCAACATTCTTTAAGGAGAATTGGATACATTTGTTTATTTGGTTCAAAATTTAGTTTAGTTTTTTTTTATTGTAGATTCATTGAAATATCGAATCTATCACTTGAATGATTTTGCTTTCAGATGCAAATAAAATTTTTTGCTTCCTTTTATTTTACTTCGATTTTTTTTTTTATGAGTTTACAATATTAATTGTAAGTGTAACTGTAAGTTCATAATATTTAAGTTAATATTCACGCAATTATTAACAAACTACAAAGATATTATGTAACAAACTTATTGTCACTTGAACGTCTCAATCGGGATTATTCTTGAGTCTATAATAGATTACACGTGTGGGCGCCATTTAATAATGCAGCCATACTCAGCTGAAATTTGAGCTTTGGTACGTTGGAGAAGAGATTTTATTCGTATAACAAGATAAACTCACATCTGTTTGTACTATTATAAAGGTAGTTAAGATAGTTCAGTGGCTTCGGCTCCGGAATTATTTCTAATTGGAAGATGCGCTGGTTCGAACCTTGCGCAAGTTTCCAATACTTGATTCTGAAGCTCCTTGATACTGAAGCTCCTTTGCAGAGATTAATGCAACATAGTGATCGGATTTAGACTGTTTTTTAGTGTGTCAATGCGACATTGAGTTTACTTCCATAGTGGGATGCAATTCAGAAAAGTGATAACAAAATCGAAGGATACAGTTTCGAAGGATTATTGAGTTTTACTTCCAGTAACTATTATTTCAAAGTGGTGTTAATATTTTAATTTTAATATTTTAATTTTATTAGTATTTTAATATTATGTAGAGAAGTGGTTAATAAACATTAAACCTATTTAATTCGATATCTTAAAATAGGATAAACTGTACTGGGGTGATTACTGCCTAGTAGACCACACTCAAATGCTTAATACTCTTATAAATAATATATCTTTATTAACCATCACTTTAACAAGATTAAGTGAAGAAATATCTAAATATATAAACATAAAAATCTTTTAATATTCATGTATCAAGGTCACAGGCTCTATAAGTATCTTAAACCGGTGCAGAATATTTCAGCAACTGTTGCTTCATTTGAAAAAGGATAAACATTTTACAAAGGTTGTTTGTAGGCGCGTAGAGTAGTAGATACGTGTGTTTGTGTTCGACCGCTCTCGGTGCTGACGCTGTTAAAAGCGCGTTGGGCGGGCGGGGAACAACCGACACTACATAATATGAGAGCACGTTGCGTATTCAATTCGCGGTATCGGAGGTTTACGATCTGCCCGCTTGGGGGAATTGCGGCCTTTACGTGCCCTCCCCCGTAAACCGTAGCTATGTACGAATACGCGTACATAAGTAATGCCCCCCTCAAGGGTGGTTTTGGGTCGTATGAGAATTAAGATTCGCGGCACAGCCGTTTTAGTAGTGGAATTGTAGCGTTTATACTCACTCCACTTGTAACGCTCTCATGTTTTCAATTGAGTATAACACTGTCATTGGATTTCTCGGACAACGGTGTCAGCTTAATTAGTTACATTAGTATACTGGATCACACTAATACCGCGTTGTTACCGCGGAATTGATCACTAAACCTGATTTGAGCAACGCACCGTGTATTAATTAATAGTTAGCAACCGAATATATAGGGAATGAAATACTAGGATACCTGACTGACAATAACATGGGACTAATCACACGCGTTGAACAAAATTAGTAAATTTTTTAAATTTGTCAAAATTTAAAATTTCGTCAGGCAGGCTGACGACCCATTTGATGGTAGACAGGCTGAATAATTAATAAATTAACGTCTACAATAGGTTTAAAAGGGTGGTTGGTCATACCGCTGACTGGCAGCTCACTTTACAAAAAATCTTTCTCATAGCAAATGTTTTAAAGGTATTAATTTATTTATAATAATAATGTTTATTTATATTTAAAAATATTAACCGAGAATTCTACATTTAATAATTCGAGTTAATAACATATCGGACTAGAGGAACGGTTACGCGTTCTCTACGATCTCCAGTTCTATAGGGTTGGATATGTGCTGAAGCTTTAAAAATACTTTTAATTTGAGTTAATACTGAACAATGGTACTAGTATATCTGTGTCAGAACTTCGCGGTATTCCGCTAAAACCTGGATTGCTACTCACACATGTCTGTGTATGAGTCGTGTTAGACGAGTAGAGGTTACGCCTACTCGAGTCGTGAGTTAAAACAAATGGGCGCAAAAAGGAAAGTGTCGTTTGAATGCCACGTCTCGTTAACAAACGCTCCTTATTTGGTTTATTTAAAAAGTAACAGCCCAAATCGTTGGCACACAAATAATTCCCTTAGAGCGGCGCTCGCTTCGGGCGCAGTAATTTCCTGCGTATTTTGATCTCAATGGTGCGGTACAAGTGCTCCCTCTCTCTTTTCTCTAATTTTTGTACGTTTTCTGTGCTCGAGTGTTGTGTTAAAAATAGCTGAGTAATTTTTCATTTCGGCGCGCGTCGGGCGTGGCAGATTACAGGCTGTTCCAAATAATACCTACGCCAACGGTACTTAACTGAAGTGCGCCTACACTCAGCGGCCAACTTTTGTTGCTTATGTGCACTTTCCACAGTACTCGTTTCTTTGTGCTGCTATTTACTCGGTCCGAGTAACTTATTACGAGCCTGGAACGTTTTATGAGGCCCTTATGAAGTTTTTCTTTTAGAAATGAATATGAAACATATTTGTTGTTGTACGTGGACGATTGTGCTGTGGTTTGCGAAAGATTTATTGTTTGTTTGAATACGATAGAGACATGGCGTAAGTTTGTACTCGAGCATTGAGAAACGCCGCGAGATGGATCATCCTATGGGCGGCTCGTCAGTGAACAATCGTATGAGCATCGAGGGCACGATATATCACGATGTATTTCCGTGCGCGTCCCAGCCCGTTTCTATTACTACTTCTTTTTTACGCGTAAAAACTAATGTCGCCTCTAATTATTTTTAGATTATAACGCACCGCCTGCCATATATTAGACGAGCGGGGCCGAATTGTCAGCATAACTCCGCTTTGATGTATCATGATTTGTTTTTTTGTTTTATTCTCGGCCACTTCAGCGTGATTCATGGACGGATAAATTTCAAGATTGCCGTGAAACGTTTAATTGATGCGTCTACATAATACATTGTTATGACAGTATTATAGTATAAGCACTCGAAATTTATGGTCCGCTCGCGGAACATACGCAGAGATATGTGACGAGTTTTTTTTTTAATATATATGTGAACCCGACGCGTCCAATGATGATGTTTCAAATAAAAACTTAGAATTAATCAGACACTAATGCGAAATAGATGTATGACATATCTCTGTCACACTTATGGGGTAATATGTGTCAAAATGAGACGGTGTACAACAGGGAGTGGTTACGCAGTCATATTTTGTCCCTTGCGGGCGACACGCACTACCAAACACAAGAGGCTTTAGATACGCGCCTAAGTACGAATGTGCGTTTATAGTAACAAGGTCTAAACCAATGCCTATAAGATATCTATAATTTACTTCTCAGAAGTACAGAATCAGTTTCCTATCATTAATACGACTCATGTTGAAGCTAAAACAACTCTATTATTAATTTCGTTTTCAAGTTGTAAAGAGAAGTTACTTAGGCTTTAAATAAAACAAACAAATAAGCCAGTGGGAGTCCCCTTTGTTTCATACTATCAATCAAACTAAATGTGCCTCAATTGAATGGAATAACACTTCGCTGCAAACCCAAAACGTGAGGGGATACATTTGCACAACATAATAAAATTCATTAAAGTCACAGCGAGTCGCCAAATACAAACATGAGCCTTTCGCAAAGCAAACTATTAAGAGAGAGATAAGTTTCGATAGGGCCGGTTTTATGTTAATCCTAAAACGGCAGCGCAGGCTTTATCTAAAGTGACGCGGGCGGAGGACCTCAGGGGTCTTCTTGACCCGGGGGACTTACCCGTATGCAGCCAGAGTCGGGTCGTAGGGGTAGTAAGCACCACCGGTTTGGAGACTCGCCGACGTCCAAGCCGACATTTCCCCGCCACCCTCCTTCAGCCCGTAAGGGTTGCTCTGAAACATCGCATCGAACTGTAAATAAACTACCTCCTTCGTTTACCTAAAACCATTACGAACAGTAGGTATATAAGTAAATACTTAATAAAGATACAGTTTACTTCATCAGTCGCGGGATAGTCTTATAAAAAATCTCAAAATACTGGTTTTGAAGAGGTCTTTGCAGTGTTAATTAAATTGCAATTCACATTAAGAGCCTTGTTAGCCTATAATATGAACGCTCTGTTCACATCGCTCACGCTAAGCTCACATGTAAGATGGTAAATCCGGACGCATAATTCCTTTCAGTCAATCGGCCTAACAAATACGCCGTCTCCAATTTAATTAAAGTTAACTTAATAAAAGGGAGTAAACGCACGGACAACAATAAAACTCCCAAGTGTACAGGGCTGTCGTATCACTAGCGTATTTGCATAATGCATAGATAGAGGGGAAAACTATTAAAGCTTACGCACCCTCGACGTCTGATAGTTGTTTAACAGTAAGCTAGTGAGCGCTGAGGGCGAATGTGCCAGCTCTACCCTCTTTACCGAGCTATTCGCATACATTAGGAGCAACTAAATTAAAAGTGTGAACGATACCAAGTCCCCTGTGTCTCCCCCAGTGCATTTTGCACCGACTCCTCCGATAATAAAATGAAAGCATTATGATACATATGGAGCACTGGTTGCGACGCGCGATAACTGAATAAAAATCGCGGGTTTATTTCGTCCCCTCCTTTTAAGAAAGAAAAAGCGGCGTCTATTATAGCCGCAGCAATTTTTCTTTATTTTGTGTTCAAGTTGGATGTATGTTTGTTTTTTAAACAGAAAAACATCTAATTATGTCCGCTATTGTACCATAATCAATGTAATGTAAGGACCTCGTACGACACGACAAAAATACATATAAACGAAATTTATTGGTAAAGGTTAGTTAAATAGAACAGCTCTTTCACCATCTCTGAGTAAAGTGTCAGGTAGGCTACCCGTCATTTAAAGTCACCGGTAAACGGGAATGATGGAGATGATATACCTTTGTTTGTACGATAAAAGTCCCAAACATTAAAAAGAAAATAATTAAAAAAATCGCCTATCGAAGGATGCAGTAAACCGAGTGCATAATTTAATAAAACAGTTGGTGAAAGAGGCCCTTCACTCATCTTCTTCATTCCCGGTTACCGGTAACTTTAAATGGCGGTTAGCCTACTTGACACATGGTGTAAGAGGCCCTTAGTGTAATAAGTAATATCTAATACACTTTGACTAAAGAATTTTCGCCCTAACTTCCCTGATCTCAAAAATGGTTCAAAAAGGTGTTATTTGAAGTGTATTTTAAGGTCAAGGTCAGTGTCAGTGCGGATCACATCAAATTTCATACAACCTTATCTCGAATCAGTAATGAAGAGATACGTATAAATAAGCTAAAGTCCTATATAACCCCGCGGGATTAGTAAGTTGGTGGCAGTGGACAGGACACCTAGTAGGGAAAGCTGACGTCCGCTAGGGCCGGGAGGTATTCGAGTTGAGGCCACGGACCGGCAAGCGAAGTGTAGGACGTCAACCTATAGGGTGGACAGACGATCTGATAGGGACCGCAGGTGTCAGCCGTGGATCCAGGCTGCTTCTGGTTGTCCTTTTGGAAAATTATGCCTATGTAAAGCAGTGGACATCTTGCTAACATCCAGTAACTAACACAAAGGTAGATTGAATTGAAATCTAATTTAGTAAAAGAAATCGTCATCCTTTGAGAACTTTTAACACATCAGGTGAAAAAAAAATCATTAGTATACTAAACCGTGGAAAACTCATTTATATCTAAAATTTTACAATTGAATCAAACTCCATAATAATTTTCCGCCAAACCGCAAAGCGCCCATTGGCGGAGTAACCCTCGTTTTATGAATTAAAACATCTCTTTAATGTACTTAATAGAGATGTAATATAGATGTTGTTTATAGATATGTGGTATCTACATTTACGATAAATATTTATTAATATTATAAATACTTTATAAACACAGGTCTTTACTATGTTTTGATATTATTTCTGCTTTAGTTCTATAAGGAAAAATATACTGCAATGTGGACGGGACGGACTTAAACGGAATGTGTGCATTGTGCACAGAACAGTAAAATCCGAAGACTTAGAGCTAGTTAATAAAAATGTTATTTTTGTTTACATATTATTATATTATTTTGAAATGTTTAAAAAAATTAAAATAATTTTATTAAAAACCTTTCTTTTACCTATAATTGTATCGTGTATGTAAGAAATATCAATAAGTAGATCACTTTTGACGAACCATATGAAAAGTACAAAAAGTCTAGGGAAGTACTCGTGTAAGTGTCACCGTGTTAACATTACGAATGTGGCGTTTGTTAACAAGTAATGTGAGATAATAGTTAATTGTCGACTAGACATTGTTGTTAAGTTCTTACTGAACAACTCGTTTGCACGTTTCATTGCTCATACAAATTGTCTAATACCTTGTTATCATTCGTACGCGTAATTACTGTTCCAATTGTGAATACTTATTGCATCCATTATGTAGGAATTTACATTACTTATGCATAATTATGATTTCTTTTTACTATTGTGTAAAAAAATCGCAGGTCAATGCTGGATCTAGCCTGCTTTTGACCGGATCCTGTTAGTAAAGTAAGGGAGACCTATATCAAACAATGGACGTCATGTATGTCTGAGATAATCATGATAATGATTTCGTTATAGAATTAGATTAATCATAGCGGTTTAGATCGCAGGAATCTATAAACCAACTTTGAAAAGTTCATTTCCAAAGTTGGCCCTGCCGAGAATCTAATCTGGGATCACTGATACAGAGCGCTAAACCTTAACCACATGGGTCATTAAGCTGACTAAAAGTCAAAAGAATAACTGTATGAAATTACCAAAAATATTAAGAAATATTGTGGTGGATGGACATTGGGCACGCTGGCCCTATCCATAATCCATTAGACTTACAGCTACCATCAAATGGTCCGTTTTCCTGTCTATCGAGCTTAACACAAAAGAACGTAAAATGAAATGTTATTGTAAAACTCAAATTCACATATAAACATTATAGTATTTTAATTTTATGGTAAAAATATTCTTAAACAGAAACTTATGTGACTTAAGCTGTTTTGAGCTAATAAAGCTCGAATGAAATCATTAATGGACTTTGCACGTGCCTCTCGACGGCTCTAATGCAAGGGGCGAGACAGCCATCAGTCATAGTTAGAGGACCTAGGAGGGAAACCCCGTCATACACAGGAAAACGCACCATTTTTATCTCGACACCACAAAAGAGTTGCGCCCGCGAATTTGTCACTAACTGACTTATCTTTTGGGGAAGTTGGGTTAATAAGAGGCGATAGCCTAGTGGGTCGTACTATCAGCTGCTGAAACGGTAGAATTGTGGATTAGAAATTGTGTGATAGTATTAAACTTCTAACGGTAAACGAAAATATCGTCGTCCCGGGTGTTTTAAAGGACCTTAATTTGCGTATTCTAAGATATACTTATGATGACCCATTAGGGACTATGTCCATTCCATCTCACATTTTTTATGTACCTATGTCATACACCGAGATTCACTCTTATTTTATCATATTATAAAACATTATAAGAAAAATACCTATTTTAGCCACTTTCTGATCTTAAACCTCATTATGTTATGGATCTCATATCTACATACTTAAAATCCATTTTTTATAATTTTTAATTAATAAATATCATTACAAATTATAAAACAAAGTCCCCCGCCGAGTCTGTCAGTCTGTATGTTCGCGATGATCTCAAAAACTACTAAACGGATTTTCATGCCTTTTTCACTAATCAAAAGAGCGTTAAACGAGGAAGGGGTTTATACATCATTTGCAAAGAAATTTCACCTAATCGCTACTTAATGAAAAAACATAAAGAAACAAGATTGTTAATTGAAAAAACTTCATTTGCATGTATAAATTTTTCCACTTTTATTTCATAATGCGAGAATTTTAATTAGATGAAAAGTCTATTAATTAATCTCAGGTATCAGAATTATTAATTCAACTTATTGAAATCTTTTTAAATATTTAAGTTTTATTTTAAAATTAAAGTCTTTTCTGCGCTAGATAAGTGACTAATCAGTTGTTAATACGAATCACTGAATGCCTAAACAGTATGTTACAACTTATTTATTAACTTTAAAAATCGCATTCGTATCCGTTCACCCTCTCCATTTTCCGTTAGGCTGGGTTTAACAACGTTTTAATCAATTCTCCACAGAGTTCGCGAGTCAGCGCGCCAGATAGACTCATTACACGAACCCCAAATAAATATAAACAGTAGCTGAAGGGGCCGGCCCTACTATTAACGTTATTCACACGCGCCGCTAGATCCATAAATAAGAGGCAACTATGATTCCTGCGACCCTTAAGACACAAAAAAGCCAACTTTACGTCTGAGTGATCGGTGCGGTTCATAAATAATGCTCGTTTATTTCATTGCATTAAACTGGTGATAAGTTATTTGACGGTTCATAAACAGTGCCCCTTTCTCGGTGTCGCCGCGACGGGACGTAGACGCCCTGAGGCGCCTCCATTCCTCAAAATGTAGCGATGCCAAATCGGCATAACATGTTAGTACTGTATGTCCCCACTAAGGTTTTTGGCTAGTGCACAAAATTTTATACTATACCTACTCAGCTATACAAGCCTTTATCCGTAGGCTTTTATATTTAAAATCTCAGTGCTGGGCTGTCGGTTAGGCTAGCTTTTCTTCTATGTTCTTCACATTATTCAATACATGTGTGTCGACAGCACAATCTTTAAATTTAGTAGAAGTAGACAGTGAATTTTTGCATTATATGGTACTAGCTGGTGCCCGCGACTTCGTCCGCGTTGAACGATGAAAGGTATGTCCTTTCTGGTGTCCCAGACAACGTGTATGCAAAATTTCATGGTGATCGGTTCAGTAGTTTTTGCGTGAAAGAGTTACAAACATCCATACATCCATACATCCAAACATACTTTCGCATTTATAATATTATAGTACGGACTAATATGTTTGGGTGGTGGTGGCACATACTGCGTTTCGTAGTCATTTGGGCAGCCCGTCTAGCTGCAGTTACAGAAGAACATCGTGAATTTCAGTTCGTGAGTAAGGACTGCCAGAGGCAATTTCCCTATCCCCTCCAAATCACCCTTGGCGATAATGATTTTTAATTCGAATGAATAGTTTCCCACATTACCTCCAAAATACGAATTAATGTCACCTCTTTATAAAATTAGTATAGATTACGTCCCAATGTTGGTCAGTGGCTTCAAATGTGGGCTGGCTAAATAATAAGTCTACCACACTAGTTAACTGTCGTATGGACCACATATCTTCGAAGATTAGTCTTCTAAGGTAAGAAATTTTCTTTTTCTTCATTGTTAGAAAAAGTTATAAACATTTGTTAACAACAATTGAAATGGAAAAACAAAAACAGTGCAAGCCTGATCACAGTTCGAACCTGCGTCTCGGTAGTCGATATTTCTCAGCAATTGACGCATGGCGTGTAAACGCAAAATTAATAAATGTTGTCCAGTTTATAGCGAGTAAATAACCGCAGCTGCAAGTAAATTATGACATGTGCACTATTTAACATTTCATCAGCCCGATATACACTCAAGGTGCATCTAGTAAAGCTGATCATATTTGATTAAATTATTTCCGCTTATATAAAAAAAAAACCAGCTTATTGTTGCGACGACTAGCGAAATCTGAAAGTGAATTGTTGCGAGTGCCCAAAAGGATGACTCTAAGTGGATAAAGAGCGAATACAAACGAAAAAGTCATTTCATGCCGCACGGCGGTGACGCACTCGATTATTTGTAACCGATTTTAAATCCAATGCAGTCACAATAAGGTCTGTATTTGGTAAGCGGACAACGAACGTGGCTAAGTTCAATAAAGCTTTCCCCCAAATAAGCTATAAAACGAGCGGCAACGGGCGCGGGCGTTCTGCGTACGTACCTACGTTTGTTCCCGTTCCAATTATTTGTTTGTGGAGGCACAATAATTTTATTTTACGTTTTATTTAACATTTATTTCGTTACGGCAATTTCACGGGTATCAAAGTATTGCTAGATTGTGATTCAAACGAAATTGCTTATTTTCCACTTCGCAGACTGTGTGGTTTCGAATTCTGTGTTATTATTATATTAAGAGGTCGTATTGAAAGTAAAACAATAACTTTTAAAAGCTTACAAGTGTATATAGTCGATAGTTTTTATATCTCAATTTAGGTGAGACCGTGAGATTAGTGGGCACAGGTATTAATGAGGATTTGAGAAGCGAATTGCGACGCGGTGCTGTCGGCGCGCCGTCGCCATAAATAAATAAACAATAAAAGAGGATTAAACAAGTCAATTGGAGCTGAAACACAGACAATATGCGGTTAGGTTTAAGTGCCGAACCCGTCGGTAACCGAACGCGGCCGCTGTAATTCAATGATCGTAAACGCTCGCAATGATATCAATTAGAAGGGCCGGGAGACCGATAAAGCTCCGCTTTAATTAGGAGAACAAACAACAGACGGCTCTTAATGAGCCGTGAGTAGGGAATGCAATAGCTGGATACGACATGGAAATGCCGGAATCCCGCTTGCAATCTGCGGGACTTATCCTTTTTTAAAATTAAATAAAATTTTAAAAGACGTTCAATAGAACGTGATCCTGTTCGATTTGCGGGATTAAAAAGAAACACGTTTTCGGATGAATTTGATAATGACCCGAGAGATGGTAGACATTTCCGTGTAGGTATTTGAGACAAGCTGTAAACTGGTCTATATTACCCTAACGCAGAACTACAGACCTGGCTAGGGAGTAATGGGGCTAAATCGAAACAAACTTTAAAACATAATAAAATTAATATAAAGCAAAAAAATGTTTTACAGAAACCCTACGAGATCCCGCATATACCGCGTAACCGCGTACCCATATACCGTGGCATTGAAATTATTCAGCCCCGTAAATACCGGGATGAAAGTCGTCTTACATGATTGCATTCTCCAGCCGTGAGCGTATGAAGGGCGGGAGAGGTAGTGGGTAATTAGGTCGGGGGAGACTCCACGGCGATCAATTATTGAGCCGCTGTGATTGATTCGGTCGCGACGCGGTCGCTCGCTCTGACTCCTCCGACCGCGTCGACCTCACGCTTAATCTCCTTCTACCCCGAAACCGGTACGAACCCTAATAAACACGTTTACCCGGTGAAAACATTTCATCGCCATAATTAAAAACTATTAAAATCAATGAAACTGTTCGTGGTTGCACAGTATACGACCGTCATAAGAGCTTCCGGGACCCCGTTTATCGCATAACGTATTTATCTGATGTCTTGCTAATAGCCGTCATTGGAGGGTAAAATGCAGCTGTGAAGACCCGGCTCGACGTATAAATTACTTATAAAATAGGGACATTAAAAACCATTTAGAGCAATAACTATTCTGCACAGAATATAGCTATAAATATAAAGTGAATAATTTATACGTACTATTTTGATACAGAAATAAATGTTAGAGAGGTGTCAGCGTTAATGGTGGACGCGGAGAGGTCGGGAGGAGTTGACAATGCGCCCCCGGGGCGCTTTTGTTGCCTCGGATTCCCTGCCCGTGACATCTGTCCGAATCGCTACAGTATCCCGCAAAAAAACTCACTTCAAAACCAAACGTAAAGCGCTTCAACGATTATTTTCCGGTGAATATGTACTGCACAATACACCCGAATTTCGCGTTCAAACATCTTCATAGACTTCTATTGTTGTTGCTGACGTATCATTTATTCAATTTAGAATTATATGCCCTCGCGTCCCGGTGGTCCCTGCGAATAAGCTACGTCTCTGTCACAAATAACTTTTTATGCTTAATTGTGTCACAATATTACAAATGGCGAATAAATTAGCAATTTCACTGCGAGGGCAGTTTGATACATTTTCAGTTAGATTTTAACTTTTGTAAGGCTTCTTACGACTATAATTATCTGAATATTTTCAAACTAATATATTCTAATTTACCTTACATAGTTCTTACTAAACATATAAATGCTTGACAACATTTTCTTTCGGAAAAACCTTTCGGAAGAAATCTTTTCATTTTTCTGGAAGCCATCTTGAACATTACATAAAATGTTACGTTTTGATTTTATTTAAAACCACTAAGCAGGAAAACAGATGAGCGGACATGGAATGTGATTTATATTATTATAATACATAGAAAGATAAACATCATTGTTGTAAAACTTCTTGCGTATTCTTATAAATAATATTAAATTTCTTATAAATAATAGAATATGCTTTAAATTTCATTTTATGTTAATACAAGTCATAAAGCAATAAACAAAATAAATTAAAATTACAACATTTGTTTTGTATTGCGTCCTGACAACGTTGAAAACAGGTTAAATTTAATAACACCGCGGTTAAAAGCTATCTCAAGTTTAATCGACACCTTGTTTTTTATTGGACTAATGCTAAGCACGGGGCGGTCGACGAGTCCGGTCAAAAATTATGCCTGGATCACGTTTTTTTAACTTCCGCCCGAGATAACGGTCGGAATAAGCACCTTTGTGTTGTTAAATGGTCACAGCTCGCTTACTAAATGATGCGCCCAATACGCATAATAATCGTTTTTACTTAAGACACCATTGTTAATTTTTAATTGACAGAAACTGAGGGCTCAATTATCTCGCATTAGAATCGTTTCCTCCAGAACGTGTGTTTCGTCGAAGATTGATCGCGAAGCTGTTTGCTTCAAATGGACTACATTTCCGGAGTAACGAAGAAACGCTGACTAACGTCTGCCCCATGGCCACCTAATGAAATACATCAGCGGCACGGATGCTGACCGCACCGTTCGAAGTGTATTCAAACAATAGTAAATACATTTAGCTCGCCATTGTTTGATTTATAGTAAAAGCGTGTAGGTAATTTATAAGAGTGGCACCGTAGTGCAGAGGGCGGCTGCCGTGGGGACCGGACGCCGCGGGACGCCGGGAAATCGGGGAAAATCCAAAGATTTATTAGCGGCAGGACGCGGCTGACCGCGCGACCGCGGGTCGCTATGTTTGCCCACTCATTAAAGTCGGCAAGTAAAACGCTTAGTGCCAAGATGAGTATATTTGCGGAGCAATTAACGCTTTCGAGGTGAGACGAGGGTTGCGGGCCTGTGGTCATTGTTTGCAAACGATTATAACGTTTAAACTATGAGTTGTCGCGTTCGTTACTGTATTGGATGATCGTGTATTTTCAGTTCCGTAGCCAGCCAACCAGCACTTAGACGGTATCGTTAAAATACTTATGTTAGCAGTAGATAAAGCGGCCGATACAGAAGTGTACGTACGTCACGGTATCAGTGTAAACAAACCCGCTGTCACTCATAGCGAGGCGGTGCTTTAAAACATTTTATCGGTTGTCACATAATCTAAGTATAACGCATTTATGTCAAATCGTCGACGTATCTAATGATAAGCCCACCCATGCTTCATCGGTGCTATTGCATCACATAAAGTCAATGGCGTCCGATGTTATGTATTCTAGCACTCACAAAAGCCTATTATTACAAAAAATAACACATGTTGAAGGGAAAATTATTATCACATCTGCACGAAAAAGTAATGTGTTGTACATGAACTAATGTTGTTTTTATATATGTTCGTTTTCGTCACATAGTAAGTAGGTAATAATTTGTCCTTGGAACTAAGTTGCACTGACATTCAGCAATAAGATGGTATCGCTTTTTCGCATGATATACAAAAGGATGTCTATGTATGATTTATTGATCAAACATACATATTATTATTTTAACATTATAGATACATACTAAAAAATGTACCTAACAAAAAACTCAACCTATTTCGTTTATATATTTATTCCCTTAAATGCGAAAGCAAGTTTACCAAAATAAACCAGTTAATAATTTTACCCAAATTACAAACTAATTACATAGTTTTCGTCCCTAAAAAAAGAAATGTATTTCTTTAAAGTTTATTTTAAAAAAGTATTTTATTTGAAACTTAAGGTTGTTTATACGTAAATTAAATCCCTTTCCCTTTTCCCTTAAACATGAACATTAATTTTTTTTTTTTTTTTATTTATTTATAATTTTAACAATTTTAAAACTAATATATAAAATGATAACACTAACAACCACTGAGGTTTAATCTCCTGTTATCATTTGTAATTATTAATAAAATCTATCTATATAATTGCTCTAGTGCACTTTGAAATGCTTTCAGTAATGAAAAAGAAAACTGATTGTTTATTGGTAAAATCTTACAGTGCTTAAAAAGACCGTTCTCATCGTCGTAGTATTTATTTTTAATTTTAGGTGAGACTAAAGTTTTTAAAATTTTTATTTGTACTCGTAGTTTGTAGATTTTGTTTAGATAAGTTTTGTAGGTTCGACCATACTGTATACAGGATTCTGCCAGCGTATTAAAGCATAAGTTTCCCTAGAATGGTATGCGATTTTTTAATATTCGATTCGAAATTCGAAATTATTTCGATATGAGGTTATTTATTATTTTGATATGAGAGTAAATTTTGCACAAAACATATTCTAGCTGTTGCACATAGCATATCTCATTAAGAGGTCGTAGTTCGACAAATAGTGCTCATAAGCATTTTGCAGTTTTTTTTATACGATAGATTAATCAGTGAACTATTACTATTAACTATTACACTAATTTCAAAAAGTGCAAACTAGGCAACTAGGCCACTTTTTAAGGCTACTTACTACGAATGTTATATCGCTGTACCATATTTAAAAAACTAATGCAGATAAAAATAAATTAAATAAAATTATCCAAGTACCTACATCTTATTGACAAGGAAAGTATTTTTCACCATATAGATTTTAATCATATGTATTTTTTTAAATATCGACATTAATAATTTATTATCTATAATGTAAATTACTTACATAGTGCAGTATTGTCGAAACATTATCTACTCTATTTGGTATAGATAAATAAAATTGTCGGCATCGCGGCTTTACTCATGTTTTCAGGCTAAACATGCATAATGTTTCATATCGCATTGATATAAGTATAACTGCTATAGCAATTATCTTATCCATTTCTATTACTATCTCCCTCTCTTCATCTCTCTCCCTCTCTCTCTCTCTCCCTCTCTCTCTCTAACACACGTGCACATACCCACTCATATAAATGTCTACACAAATTAATTTCTACTCCAATTAATTATCTAACTGTGATTTATACGGCAACCACTACTTTCATACGATTATCATAAGAAAGGAAGTGGTTACTTAACAAGTATAATTAAGCTTAAAATTTCTCGTTTTCTTAAGTTAAAAAGATGGCTCCTAAACTTAAAATTTTTCTGCCATAATCTTAGAATCACTTCATACAATCAGCCGGGATCAATTTAAATAATCAAATTTAAAATTTAAAAACTATAATGCTTTAACTACGTATATTTCTTGAAGTGTAACTATATCTAATTTCCTCAGGTGAATTTACTACTGCATTCTACTCATCGATGTTTAATTCCACCATATTTGACATAAGAAGACAATTTTAAACCAATTTATTAAAGCCAATGCGTCGGTTTTAAATACACACATGTTTATCGTAAAAGTATTCTGCCAGGTGAATAAACACCTTATGGCGGCGATGGTAAATCTAATGTCGTTTGACACTATACACAAAATTCTTCTCTTCGTTTAAGCTAATTGGAAATAAAATAAAATGTACTGTAGCCATTACTCAGAAAGCAAGGTCGCTAGTGACTAATTAATTGGCGAAAGAAGTGATCGTAATTGATGTTCCGTAAGATATTTTTGAATTATTTTACTTAACTATGGAGAAGATTAATAAGTTTATTTTCTACTAACATTGTATGGAAGTAAGTTATAACTTGTTGTTGTTTTATTGATGTATGATTTACTAGCTGGTACCTGCTCTTTCGTCCCCATTGAAAAATGAAAAATATCTTTTTCACGCAAAAACGGCTGAACAGATTTGGGTGAAATTTGGCATAAATATAGTTTATTACCTAGATTACAATAAAGGAATATCAGCTTCCTTAAGGGATCGAATAAAAATAAAATAAAAATTGGACGCCTTGTACATATATGTGGCAAATTCTATCTAAATCCGTTCAGCCGTTTTTATTTTGCCCTCCTTATTTTACGAGTTTACAATAATTATTAACTTTTACTTAATGCTAAAACATTTTAAGATCAACCAAGATGTTGTAACCAAGATGTAGCTGCCCGATTAAGTCGGGAACTGAAGTATAAAATAAGATATAAAAATTGTAGCAGCCATTGTATTAAGGGCTGTATAGCAATATAGATTTGATAATTAGGTTGGAACTTAATCTGTTGTGATTAATGGGCACAGCAAACACTAAAGACGGACCACCCACGGGGAGGAGACGGCTTAATAAGGCCCTCATTAACACCTAAATGGCTATTCTCAATTCGCCTTGATTTCTTTCCACTTTGGTTTATTTTTCCCCTCTCTTTCTTGCTCGTGGCTCCTGCGCATATTCTGTCTCTTTCACGGTCTCGCTTTAATTGAATTTTTGTTCTCCTTTTTCTAAATTTATTCTCTTTGACTTAAGATTAGTGATGTATTTAAATTGGCGTTTTGTTACGTTTTTATAGTCGACCGGGAGCGTCTACCGTTTTTTTTCTTCTTTCGGGCCTGCCATCTTATCGAACTTTTAATTCGGTTGTGATAATGAAATGAACGTAGAA
This sequence comes from Synanthedon myopaeformis, assembly GCA_944738685.1. Lineage (NCBI taxonomy): Eukaryota > Metazoa > Arthropoda > Insecta > Lepidoptera > Sesiidae > Synanthedon > Synanthedon myopaeformis. The sequence goes on along the minus strand of OX122913.1, from coordinate 4,850,592 downwards.
AACTTTTCGTACCACTCGGCTCTTTTTTTTAGAAAGAAATAGTAAAAGTCGTTTACGTTTCCATTGTTTTGTGATTTGTTTTTGTTTTTATGGCAACATAACGCAGACTAAATAGGTACTCAATACATTGTGATTACATAGAGGTATATTTTATTAAGCGGTCGTAGTTCGGCAAATAGTGCTCATAAGCACTTAGGTGATACTTTTTATACGATAGATAAAGCATTGAATTATTCACTAAAGTCAATATGTAGCCATCTCAATAAAGAGCGCAATGGCAGATTTTGGTTTGACAACGACGATATTGTGACGCTTACGTAGCGACTAGACTCTAATTTTTCTATTAATGCTCAACTATGTTAATTTTCACTGTACATTCTTACTGTAGTCCTTTAGGCTCCAAGGAATCCAAGAAACATGTCCCCCGTACAAACAAACAACGTCAAGAATGTTACCAAAGTAATTAGGTATTACTTTAATTAGCAAAATTAATTCCTTCAAATTCTTCAATTCCATTCATATGTGGGTATTCTGAATATCTGAGGGTTCTTCTTCAAGTAAAATACCTTTCATAAAAGAGGTCGCCAATATAAACTAATTTAAGTAATTAATGCTTGGGCGACCGAGCTTTTAACTCTGGAGTAGTGAGTGCCATCTTGGATTGAGTGGCTAATTAATGTTCGGATTGGATCAGGCCTCTGAGTCTAGTTAAAATATATATTATCTTGTTTGTAGTTTGTATGTGTAGATATTGAGTTTGGTTATCGAGTTTAGTATTGCCAAAAAAATTAATATTTTCAGATTTACCTAGGTATTTAAATTTTAAACATAAAAACAAAAATACCTATAAATTGAAAGTAGCTTCACTGATCTATTCAGGATCACAAATTTATCGTTGGAACAGATGTTCGCTTGGTGCTTCCATGAAAATTTATGAATATTCACACTTTTTAAATTGCATAAGGTTGATTGAAAAATAAAAGATTTTTCTGTCATATATCGGACCTATATTTAGGATATTATTTAACTATATAACTAGACCATTGACGGACACAGAAAAATATAGGTATTACTTATAGAAGCTTAGAATTCTCATAATGATCTATTGATTTCTTTCAACTGTTTTTTTTCTTTCTTTAATATTAAAGTCATCAGACAGGCTGATGGTGGTATACTTAATGGTAGGTTATAATTTATAGGTTATTATAATACGGGGGTTAGTTTATAACTTTAATTTAGCTTGTACTTTATACGTTTTTCTTTATGAGTGAACATTTAAATCTATAGAATTCTCATTCTACAGTAAGTATTCTTTAAATAGGGATGTGTAAAAGAAGGTAGTATGTTTACTTTCCTTATACTAACCTAACCAAAGAATAGGAAAATCTTTGTTTGATTAAATTTCGCAATAAAACCTGTCTGCTTTTATTATTAATTCATAGAGAATTGTTTTCGATACAAATTAGCTTACCAATTAGAGGTAGAGTTTACTATGTGCGCATTTACCTAGCAAGCGTGCAAAAGAAACCTTACAGAGGCGTTGCAATAAAGGTTTGAACATAATGTAGATCTTACTACACATGAGCAGAGTATCTACGTCGATAAAGTAAAAGACTTACGAAAGTATTCAAAGTGATGACATAAAAAAAAAATCAGAGGAAAATATTTGTCAATTAAATAAAACTAAAAAAATAATTACATTGTCATCAGGTCATAATGTTCCTTCTTAGATGAAGAAATTAATCAGTACTTCATTAGCAGTTATTAAATACCATTTACTTCCACAACTAATTATTTGATTTTTTCTAGAAGTATATTGTTTCATTTTCTCTCTATCATAGAAATACATTGAATTCCCTCAATCATAGAATTGAATCCCCTCAATTGAGCCAAGTTGTGGATCCAAGTGGAATAACAATGTGTGCTGTTGTGTTTCGTTGAGTGAATAAGTAATGCCAGAGTTCCTTATTCTTAATCCTTTACTATGGTCGGCAGCGTGCTTGCAGCAGCTTGTGTTATAAGCTACGGTACGGTACATTCAAGTGGATCTTCAGCCTGTCTGTAGACCTTCAGCATTAGGTATTAAGGTCGTAACAAAACTACATAAAAAACCGAGTTGATGCGCTGGGAATATTTTAATATCGTGACAGAGGTAACAATATATTTTATCTATATATAATCGTTATCAACTTAATAATGTACTTATGTGTTAATATTGTGTTAAATATTGTGAAATATACAAATACAGAGAATTAAATAATATGACAGAGAATTTGTAATACTATTCTTAATTTCTGGTAACTTTTTTCCACAATGACATTATTAAACGTCCATCTTATTAACTCACTTACGTTACGTTATTAAACTGTCTATGTGAAAATCTATAAAATGAGATTTAGATATAGTTTCCTTACTGTCCGTGACCATTAATTTCGGATGTCGTTGTATCATATGTCTATCAGTTGGCCATAACAGTGGGGTGGAGCGGGGAAGATTTCCGTTCGCAATAAACCAGTGAGAAATGTACTGAGGCGCACATGCTACCGTCGACCGACGAAAGATTTTATGGCCTCACTTAACAATTTGCCAGCAGTTTGTTAGAGAAAATTAAACTGTTCATTATTCTTGCCACTGGCTCTTTGTAGCGCCCCCAATCCGTAAATTTGGCGAATAGATGGGGTTTTAAGTGAACTGTAATTTATTACATATAGGAATTATAAATACAGATTTTGTTATAAGCACGTATTATTTTTTCAAAAGCGAGGTTTGTAAATGGTATACCTAATCTTTAATCAATTTTATTATAAAGTCTTGGTTAAGAGAGTCAAGTGCACAAATATGTATTCAACTTAAACGTTGCTTGTGTTATAGGCGACGGTAGCCACCGACCATCAAGTGGACCGTCAGCCTGTGTGTTGACCTTAACATAAAAAAAAATTCAAAGAATCGTTTCGTAAATAATTATGTTTTTAAAAACGTTCAGCATAAACCATTGACCAAATTGACCAAATGTCATTGATGTGCACTTATAAACTGTCATTAACATGTCTCTGAATATACGTTATAATATATCTATGATAGGTAATGATATAATTTGCACTATGGAATATTCGATTAAAAGGATAAACACCATTTTACTTAAAACAATGTGTGTATTTTTAGGACATATTAATGATGACAAAAATATTTCATGATTCCTTTAGTACCTACATATTACATATAATAATTAAAATGGTTTAGTAGAAACATATTTCTACACTTGACTGTACAAGTTCGGAATAATGTTGAATATATTTTATTTTAAAGTCTTCGGTGCATAATTGACAGCGTACGGCTTTGGAAAGCCAGCGGATCATTGTATCAGTGTACTAAACTAGATTGTCACAAGAGATGATGACATACAGCTCGTCATGGTTGCTTAGCGGTCATGGTTTGACTGTCGCATATGTGCTGAATCTTTACTTTATGAAAATTTTCCATTTAAAATTCAACTTAACAAGTAAAAACAGCGTTCAGTGATTTTTGATATCGCAGTATCTTGGAATGTATTGCCTAATTATATCCTACTTATCATAACGCAACGGGCTGTCAGTACTAAATGCGGCAGCCACAAACAAACCACTTTATTGATCGTCAAAAGCGTACAATAGATAAAAGATGGCGCTGCTGGTATTGTAAGCAAGTCGCAGCTCGTACTGACGGCGCCACCCGAGTTGAGCGCGTACAAAAATGGCAGTTGCATATTTTTTACAGACTATAGTCGCCCTACCAAGAAATCAAAACACGACCCTATTCCGTTCGTCCCTAAGTTGCATTTACATTTGCAGGCAATGAAGACTTAAAGAGCCAGGAACAGGCACGTAGTGTATTTGTGGTGGAGCGTCGTCATTGTTCGCTAAATTGTCGCTCGCACGAAACAGGGCAAGCTTGTCGTGAGTTAGATATGAACGGGCACACAATGACACTATACATACATTTAAACACCTGTTATTAAATGTGCAGGGTCACTGCGCATGTACCTTTAATGCAAACAGCAATTCTCGTTAAATACAATGACAGATGAAGAGGTAAACGAATTCGACATTTTTCCAAATGTAGCAATCTTGCTTTTGTTTATGGTGATTGAACTCTACGGAAGGTGCTTAAAGTGTGTATAACTTAAAGTTTTTATATTATGATTTATATATATCTATTTATAAATTATGATAACACTTTAAGTTCTATACGTATTATAACATGCAAACCGTGACGAGGCATTAAAACAGAAACTGGCTTGGGGCACAAAAAAGCGTCATGCTTGTGCTTGTGAAAATATTATGACATTTCAACACTATGTGGAATTATTTAAATACAATGAATTTTCATCTGCAAAAATGGTTTATCCTTCTTAAAGGGTTTTGTGTAGGTACTCAACGGATTACAGATTAAGGTAATTACTACAACCGAATCGAAGCCTTTATAGGTAGGTAATATGCGTGTAACATGATTAAAAATGAACTCGTTATGTAATCAATCAAGTGCAAGTGTGTTAAGAATTAATTTAGAAAGGGGTTACAAAAACTCGGAAAGTCTTTCGCTCGAGTAGATCCCTTATAGGGATTAACGCTACCGCCTGCAGCGACCGCCTATTTGTCCCTCTTCGGGCCAAATAAGGTGTTTAACCACACAGTAGCACTTGCCATTATATACGCCACAAATTGGCACTGTGAAGAAGCTTATACAATAAAAGATTTCAACCGAAAACCACTTTCTAAATGAAGTTTCGCGTACGAAACAGAAATTTTGTGTCATTTGAAATATTGTAGCCTTCGAGGCTGTACTGAGATAAATGAATGTAATTGGTGTAATAATAGCGTTCGGCTTTTTAAATTCAGATTTTTGTGTTTAAATATTAATGTTTCGTGACAAGGAGGTAGGCGCACGGGGTCCAAGAGGTGTCGTTGGTTTTCTGGCCCAGCGCGTCCGGACCGGTTAGTCGGTCGCTCGCACGCCACACCACGACAGAAAGCCAACGTGGTATTGCGCTCGAGAGCGATAAACCTTACATCGTATAGGGACAAATGGCAAGCGACCTATTGGTAACAATTTGCACTGTACGCAGACAAAGGTAAACAGAGGAAAGATGACACGTTGGATGTAGTAAACTGTATCTTGTAATACAATTTTTTAAGAATATAAGTTTTACATACCAAAGGCGAGTAGAAAGCGGAACTGTCGACGCCGATGCTCGGATAGGGATTCTGATCCGTGGATGGATATGGAGCACCATAAACGCCCACAGCTGCACTGGAGAGGCGTGGATATGAAGATAGAGCTAGTCTGGCCCCGTCGTATTGGCACGAGCAGACCGTTTGCCCTGAAACGGGGTCGGTGATGATGGGACGAGGCGTGTCGCAGCAGGAGGCCGCTGGCGTGCTGGCGTGGCTACCGGCGCCCGGAGACAAGGCCCCGCCAGCGACTCCCGACCCGCCCGGCGATAGTGGTGGTGCTGAGCTCGAACCCCCGTCCGGCGAGGTCGCAGCGCCGCCGGTGCCCGCCCCGCTGCTGCCCACGAGCAACTGCAATGTGTTTTTCAATCAAATTACTATTTGTTATTATTAAGGCCCTTCCCTCTATTCACCGCATAAGCATATTGTCTTGATCGTCCAACTGTGACCAAATTTAATGGTTTTTGATTTATTTATAATTATAATTGATAGTACCTAAATTCAAAATATTTTAAAATATTTTTAAACATATCGATATTTTGGTCATTTTTTTGTAATTTACTTTAGGATTTAATTATATTTGAAGATATACACACGGCGTCAAAAATATCGCTTCTTCACGAAAAATAGTTTCAACCGACTTTAAACTTTATTCGATCAAGGGTAAGGGTAGATTGTAAGGTATCAATTGAAAGGTAATAAAATCTATTTTTTAGGAAAATTAAAAAAATAAGACGTTTTCATTGGGTCCAGAAATTAAAGAAAAAAACATGACGGTCAGTTGAAAAATGTTTATTCAAACTTAACTCTGTAAGAACCTAAATGCATAACAAAAATTTACAAAAAATGCTTAAAATTAATTTAAAAATTAGTGTTACCCCCTCTAGCCCTTATCACTGCCTCCAAACGTGGCTTCATCGATCGCACCAACTTAACAACGCTTACTTGTGGAATGTTGCCCCTTTCCTCAATGACTGCATCCTGAAGGTCTTGCAGGGTGGTAGGGCTGGTAGGTGTTGAATTGGGTTTAAGTCAGGACTCCTGGCTGACCACGGCATAACAGGGATCCCAACCTCCTCCAGATAACCTTGAACAATTAATGCAGTGTGGGAGCGAGCGTTGTCGTGCATTAACGTGAACCCAGGGCCGACGTATCCCGCATAAGGAGCCACATGCTCTTCCAGGATCTCGGCAATGGATCGGCGAGCACCTTTGGCCGCGAGTTCCTCCAGTACTGGAGACGCAGACAAGGTCGGTTTTGCCGTCCATGCTAATGCCGCCTCCGTATCCCACTGTCTGCTTGAGAAAATCGTTCTCCCGGCCATCTGTACACTCTGGCACGTCTGTCGTTACAATAAAGACCGACTCTGGTCTCATCGGTCAAGAGAACCTGCCTCCATTGCTTGATATCAATATTAATAAATTAATATTAATAAATTAAAGTTTATATTAGCTTGAATCAGATTTTCCCGGAGGGGCGATATTTTTGACGCCAAGTGTATATTTTTTGCACATCTACAAATATTAGATTTTCCTAGAAAAACATTATCTTGTATGACGAACTTTTGGAGGGAGCCGCCTTAACTTTTGCCCGAGACATCGTCTGTGAGGACTTCCCAAATGTTGCATGACGGCGTAATTAAATAGCCACTGTAACTTAGAATCGAATTTATTTTTATCAATAAAATCAAACATAGTTTTTATTCCTACTGAAATTAACTTCATTTGTAAATAACCATTTCACTTTTTTCATTGTTTTATTAATAAACAACAATCGATTTACAAACATTGAGATTTGTTAGATGGTGTGTCACTGATTCTGCAGTTTCCAATATTAAGTTCATAATCATAAGTTCACCCTCTCATGTCTCAATTTGATCCTCAACTAAGGAAGCGCCAAATACTTGCACATGGTCTTTGAGAAATGCTTATTAGCATTTCATTGTTCAAATACCCTTTGAGAAAATAATTTGTACTTTCCAGAAACGTTTGAACAGATTTTGAGAATGAATTAAGTGTGAATCCTTTCCGTTTATTATTAATGTTCTTTAAATAATTTCACTGTCCGTTCTCAATGTATGCATATTTTTAAAATTAACCCGAACATTCTTACGTCCGTCAGGATAACCTTCAGAAAACCGTTACATTATGCGATCTATTGGATGCTCACACGCTCAACAAAATATCGATTCCATATACCTATATAAAAAATTAAAATGTATGCAAATTAATTCATCCATCGGGCAAACGACACGAAGAAAAAAATGAATGGTGATGCGTCTATTCGAAATCATTAATTGTCTTCAATTTTTATTCAAACTTTTAAATCATTGATGAAGCCTTTGACAAATTCAACGTAAAAAAGAATAGACACATTTTATTAAAAGAAATTCAAAGATAGTAAGATGTTTATTTCACTTAACTTTTAGTCGAAAATATTTTTAAAATGTACTGATAGTAATTTATTGAGCATCTTCTAAATATTTTTTTGTTCCAGAACTCCCGCTGTGACAGTAAAGGAAGACTTATTTATTGAGATCACATATTGTTCGTTTATCTACCTTGTAACAGTGGTCAGATAACATCTGAGGAATCTGTTTGACCTCCACATCTTTGCGACATCATTTCTTCTGACTAAAGGGAGCTTAGAATTGATTCGTGGAAACAATTAGTTCAATATAATAATATGTAAATCCATTTGTTGTAGTCAGCCAGTGGAGTGACATAGTATTAAGACATGTTAATTGTTCATTCGTTTTTTAATAAAAGATTATAATTTTTTGTAATATTATAAAACGCATTTTTTATAACTAAAATCTACTTAAAAACCTTTTTATATTTTTAGACGATCCTGCGTGAACCTAACATTTTTCCAGGATAAAAAGTATCCCATATTATACATTAATCCAGTTAATAAACTATCTATGCACCAAATTACATCCAAATCCATACAGCTTTTTGCTTGAAAGATTAACAAATATCCATACATCCATCCTCACTAATTATAATATTAGTAGGATTATTATATGATAATTATATTTATAATAATAAATAATATAACAATATTTATTAATATTTTTATATTTCTTAATTAAGATACGCTGTTTTTATTTTTCAACTAATATTTACGAATTGACAAAAAAGAGGGCAGCATTTCATTTTATATTTATTTTTACATTTACAAAATTTAAGCAAATGTAGTTTGAGCGGTAAAAGATGAAAAGAGCCGAAGATTCTCAAAGGACGTCAACAGATTTAATCAAACATCGGTGCAGGTTCGAGTTAGAAATAATAGCATAAGTTACTAAGCACACAAACGACCCCACTTCAACCTCCGATGGCTCGTTTGAGTACATCAACTTGTTTTCTTTAAAACAGAGCGAAAACTGCTTCAAGCTTTCATCTTTACATTGTGCAGTCAGTAACAAAAACAAGTCTAACAAATCCTTGATTTACTTGTACGAGTATATGACTGGAGTTAAAGAACATTCAGTTTTTATATATATCTACCTATATTCGATATTCAAATAACGACTTCAATTCATTAAATTTATTTCAACATATAGGTATATTGTAATAAATTGTTTTAGATCAATGTTAAGTCTTATTTTTAAGCCATATGTCAAGACAGGCTACGTAGATACGTAAATTAAGGAGCTGTTAGTACTAACAGCTCCTTAATTTAAAATATTACTCACGATTACGTTCTCTGTGAATAGATTATGTGCTTTAAAATTTTACTATTTTAAAGATAAAGAAAATATCAAATACATTCTTGTCATTTCCAAATTTCTTTTAATATTAAAAGTAATGAAAGATTTAATATAAAGTAAAATTGGCATAAAGTCAAATATTATTAGAATATACTCGTACTACTTGATGTTGGCTTTAACTTGACAACCACGTTACTTTACGTCATCTTTCGCCTGACTATTTTCTTGCTATGGAATTAGTAACACAGTGTAAATCCGTACTAATATTATAAATGCGAAAGTATGTTTGTATGTATGGATATATGGATGTTTGTAACTCTTTCACCCAAAAACTACTGAATCGATCACCATGAAATTTCGCATACACGTTGTCTGGGACACCAGAAAGGATATAGGGACATAGGGTACCTTTCATCGTTCAACGCAGACGAAGTCGCGGTTTTGTCTATAAGCTAGTTTTGTCTAGCTTATAGACTTATAGACAAAACTAGCTTATAGACAAAAAGCTAGTTTTGTCTATAAGGCAAATAAAGGTATATCAAGAAAGGTCCACTATAAATATACTATAGTGTGTGTGTTGTTCACTATAGTATACCCCTAGATAAGTGTTAATTTTTCTATTTATATAAAAGAACAAACACAACCAACTTCTCTTCATAGTGCATTAAACCACAAAGTGACAATCTTAGTCTCAGCCTTACATATACCATAGCCTTCGTAATCTACGAAGTATATATGGCAAAATCAATTAAGTATTTATTAGTTTTTAACATTTTATCTACCGCCATACTGATAATACATGATAGTACCTATATAAAATAGAGTAGAATAACACTGCCACGACCGTCTATTGTTCTTTAATCCCATATGTATGAAGCCAATTGAAATCGGAGTTCCGTGCTGCTCATTGACGCGACTCGGTCCACCTTTCACCTTGATCGAGCCAGGCTACAATTACAAAGAACAAGCCGCGATTGGCACGCCATGTTAGAATAAACAACGATATCAGTACAGCTCGCGTGTATTCCCGTAATTAGTAATAGTCGATGATAATATATATGCCTTGTGTCATTATGAATCGCGACACTGATATCTGCTATCGAATTGTGATTCCGATGACATTCGCCAACGGCTCGATAACAACCCAGCAAACAATATAATACTTATAACACACACTCATTTGCATTTTACACCAACCAATGGAGTATTTTTCTATAAATTTGTGCTTAGCGTGTATGACTATGTAAGCGAGTATCGATTGCATGCGCTGTTGTCACGTGGTTTTATAGCGATATGTGATTTGGCATTCCTTATACTGAGGAGGTTACTGCCGCTTGATATTTATAATTGTCATATTCTGTCATATTCATGACTGTGAAAGCATGAACCATTCTAGTTTTATTAGGTAGATACTATTGTAAAAATCCATGGATATACATTTTTTTTTAAAAAGATTAAGTTTTATGGACATTTTTTTTATTAAATATACGTCTTTTTATATATTATGTATGATAATTTTAAAAAGTGTATGTCGTTTTATTTGCTGATCGTATTTTAAGGTAGGATTTAGAAAAAGCGTCAATGACGCGGCGTCAATAGCGCCCACTGCGTCAGTGACGCCTTGTTATTTTTATATGGTCACGACAGGCGCTAATCAGTCACATAGAGCCAACCACATTTCTTAAAGATAAGAAATAATACTGTAAAATAATTAGCTCTTTTATTTAACTCAGCCTCTAATTTCAGACAATATTTTGTCTGAATCATCTTCCGTATATCTTGTAATAATGTTGAGACGCCTCAATAGGTACATTTTATATTTTTTTTTATTTAAAAAACCTCTAAATTCACGTGGGTGTCAGCGGCACTATACGAGTAAACATGAGCGCGGCAGTAACGCTGGTGTCCGACGTCATTGACGCGGAAACAATGAGGCGGCGTCAGTGACGCTATTGTTGCTTGACTCAAAATCTTCCCTTTAAAATTCTGAGTATATATTTTTTAATAAAAAAAAAAATATTTTTTTTTTTCATATAAAATGATATGAGTAATGAGTAGGCTTCTTATAGAAGAAGGTTAGTTGTCAACAACTGTATGTCTGTACCGTTTTAAACACAATGCTCGTCGCAACATTTGCAAATGAGCACTGTCAAAGAACAATGAGTAGAAAATCGTGTAAATGCTTTCGGTAAATACCAGGTATAGGTATATATCACATTTGTCCTAGTAAGGAGGATAAAAACAAAATTGTTATAACTTAAATAAATAATTACTTATGGATAATTTAAAATTAAACATTTGAAGAGTTATTGAAATATATTTGTCGTTCATACTTGTTGACAGATCACTCTTCACAGTCGACTCTGCGGCTATTTACATAATGTATACACCTACCTATATATAATTATATTCATAATACAAATTTGCATGAACATATTTATAAGTAATGCGATAGAAGTATTTGTCGAAAGTAGAATTTTTTTAATTCTCCAAAATCATCCATAGTTTTTACAAAAAGCATATATGGACCTATAGATCTATTTATTGTTTTAGCACATCAAAGTCATAAAATATTTTGATTTTGATACCTACACCTACTCAAATTATCTCTTTTGCCCAGCTGTGGAGCAGCTGATGTAAATTAAAATTGTAAGCTTGCGATGATAATAATAACGATTGCGATGATGATGATAATAATGTATAGTAAAGATATAAATTTTCTTTGTACTATTAATTCCCATTAATCTGCGTCCAGTTGTGTAGCATATATGTCATGATAATGATGATCACATGGTACTCGTAATCTCGATACAAATGGTCTTAAATTTAATCTTGTCATGTTAACTTAGTCGCTGTTTAAGTAAAAGTTTACTAAGTCTAAGTCTATTGGTCTTCAGATATTACGGCAGTGGGAACTAGAAAAGATCATGTAGCTACCGAATGCAAAGTCTAGAGATTGAATGTCAAAACATTGGAATAATAATTAATTTAAAACTACTCATATTTTTCGAGATTACTTCCACTAAGCAATGTGTAGCAATTCCAGCTATGCCCCTTTAGTAAAGAACAGTTATTGATTGTTTCAATTTTCCGAAGAGTGTAAGCACTCGGTTGTAAGAAGTGAAACTGCAATAATAACAAGTATCCTAAGCCCACAGTGTGGAGGGTTGATCAAATCAAATATATAAGCTATATTATGGCAATGTGTACAGAGGGGCGCAGCTCCAAGCGCGCTTGACTGCTTAAGTCAATAAAACTTCCAATAAAAACTACTTGGACGGAAACCGATCTCACAATCAGACGGACGACAAAGCAAACACTTAGCATGCTCCTACGATTCCTATTACCCTTAAATTAAATAAAAAAAGCTTTAGTAATTTAGTTCAATCTGTCAAATGAAGAGTGTTAAGCAAAGAGAGGGTGAGCTCGGATTGATAAATCTATCTTTGCATAGCCATGGGGTGACCGACTGTTCATCAACTTACCTATCTTTGAAACAAGAGGGGATAGGTTTATAAAACTGTGTATGTACACTCCATCATATCTTCACAACAAGATATTTATTAAGAGTACACTCGTCACCTCGGTTGATTTGTACAATCACTGCAGGTTAATAGGTCACACTTTTCTATAGACTATTTTAGAAAATGTGGGCTATGAAAGTCCACCATTGTATAACTGCTTATTGTACTAAATTTTTGAAGATCGTTTCCTTTTCTGAAGACTTTAGGAAATGACTACTGTGAAATAAATAGCTCCTGTGCTTATTGAGTTTCGGCACTTAGTAAGGAACGCCAGTGCCCATTCACCTATCCTCCCCTTATTCCTTGTCATGGCCGCTTACAAGTGTAGCTTGTGCAGGGGAGTGTATCTATCTATCATCAAATGGACCATCAGGTCGCCGGCCGCTGACCCTTACATAAAAAAATACGATATATGTACCTAAACTAAACCTAAACATATAATACCATATTAATATTTTGCTATTTAATCTGACTTTAAATAACTACAGAAAGACATAGAGGGTTTGAAAATTTATGTATGGAAAATAGAAAAAAAATTCAATCAGTCTTTCATTAATGAATTGAAAGAATAGCGATTAGTCTAGATGAAGGACATACACTATAATATTACACTAACACGACACGAAATTATTGGTAAATTTTTATCAGGATTTTTTTATAAAAAAGAGTCTTAAAAACAAATCTAGAAAAAGAAACATTTTCCTAGATGAGTCACTTCTAACTACGCCCAAGAGTAAGAGTCTAGAAAAAACTACGTAGACTTTACTGTTTCTTCAAAAACATCTTTTTCCTTAAAGAATTAAAAAGCATCTATTGATTCGGGTGTCAGTTAAAGAAACTCTTCTTCTTTATTAATATTTAGCGAGAAAAGTCTTCTCTATTTATTTCTTTGTTCTTTTCTAATTTGTCTAGTTTGCGCAATAAAATCTCACCCTACACCTATTCAAGGAGAGGCTCTCAAAAACAATGTCGGACCTTCCCTGTGTACAAACAAGTATTACTTCCATATTCAGAAAGTACAACCATCGGTGCCTACTAAATTAAGTATTTTTTGTACACGCATTTCAGCCGTTTTTTAACTAATGCAATATTAATGTTATAGGATTATATTGCGTCTTTCTTCAAAAGGAGTTGCACCTATTTAACAAGAAGTTCTGAGTACAAGCTTATAGCTGCTGTTTTACAACATTTACCAAGTGCGAATTATATAAATTATTTATAACGTCGTTGGTAACACGTCTTGTGGACATTCGAATTTTCTTTGCATAGTTTAGTCAGAATGGCGAGTGTAGGCGCTATATTTTTAATGTTCATCTTGTAAACTTTTAATCAATTATTAATAAGAATGAAATTCTTGAGAATCGCAACGACACAAAAATGTTTCGTCTTACAAACAGATGTACCATTTACAAAATAGCATCGAGTGCAGGCTAGGAAAGGTAATTGATACAATACAAAATGTAGGTTGAAACTTATCAATATAAGTACCAATCAGTATTAAATTTGATAAGATTGAGTTAAGTATCCTTTGCAATGAGAATTTGAGGCCAAAAGGCCTTTAAACTGTAGGGGTCTCTAACCTTTACCATGTGCTCGAAAGGTAACTGTCCGTTAGAAAGCCAACCCTTATCCAACATATCGATCTTATTTTAACATGTTGATTTACACAATGCAACAAATCCGAAAGTTTTCTGCTTCATTATCAAACCAGAACAGCTTTAATTTTAGTGATTTTGGTACGTACTCGTACTCGCAAAGTAGGTAGGTATATGTTTTTGTAGACAGAGTTTCGAGGGAATGTGATATTGATAAATGTATTTTTACTAATTACATTTTCCTATCTTTTTCAATTATTACGAATACCTTAAAAACTTTAAATTCATAGGCTTCGTGCGTTGACAGATAAAAACATGAAATAAACGCGACTATTCCATGAATATATATATCTGTTGCCTATTGCCGCGTCGCTTAGATATTTAGCTTAATTATATTGTGGAACTGTATATAGCTTTGTCGAGGTATGTTATTGTCATTAACATTAATGTCGAGATTGCAGTGAACATGACAGTTGTGTTATTAACTAAATTACAGATAAACATTATTTACAGTCTAAACAAATAACTAGTCCGTTCGTTGGACTAACGCTTTTAATAAACACATAACAAGTAGGTATGTAGATATAGGCGTGGTCTAATTTAATATGCGCCTACCGGTATAGGTAGGTAGGTATAGCACAGGTAGGTCGGAGCAGTGGACGTAGAAGCTTTTAGTCGGTCATCAATATTTGATGAGATTCGGACACAGTCTGCGTCCCTCCCTTTCAACCCTGACCACCTCGATATCATGTATTATATATAGGGTACATCCCTACAAAGTGTAGGTACACAGTGCGTCAGTCAATTCCTCCATGTTAGGTCAATACACCGAGAAAAGTTTTGATAAAATAAGAAAACAGGTGCGCCTAAACCTGCATATAGACAAGATCAGTTGGTTTTTGAAAATGTTGCCCGTTCCGATTTCGGAATGCGCCTCCATAAAACTCAGTGACTGTAAACGCGAAGTAATGTGTTTATTTTAAAAGCACACAGTTGAAAGGCATAAAGATGATCTCATAATTTCCATTACATTAGCAAAGGCATTATCCCGTCTCGAAGGCCTGTCGCTCGCCGGTCTAATTTCGACCCGGCCAACGGGATATGTTAAAGAGGACATTATAATAATTAGATTGTTATCAGATGTTATTATATGAATTTACCAAAATTATAAGAGCGAACGACGAAGATAAGTCGGCGATATCGTGACGACGGTAGTCTGACCGCACATAGATTACGGAATAGCCTTCGGCGTTGTAATCGGGCTCACTAAATTTTGGTCCTTTAGAAGAGCACGCCATACACAGCAAATCGATAACCGATCATTAAAATGATTGGGCTGTAAACGCTACTCTTGTTCTCTTTTGAACCGCTTGACGAACGGGAGTCGGGAGTCGTATTTTAATTTGAACAGAACGAGGGGAGGCAATGGGGGGTGCGGAGTGAGGTGTTGCTTCATGCGTGTTTGGTTCACCTGACTGCTGAGTACACAGCTACTATTCCACTCCGACCTACGGGTTCGACGTCACACCGCTGCGTTCTGCGCTACGCGATTGACAAGTTTCACAGATGCGCCAAATGAGCGCATTATCAGGCCGATATATAAACCTGTCACGCTTATTAAAAGTGAATCGTCGGTTGTCTGGTGTCTTTAGCGACTTATCGGATGTGAGTATAGGCTTTTATAGATGCAGATTTCATAATAAATTAATTAACGTAGGTATTTATTCACAATACTTTTTATATGTTTTAGCGAAAAAGTTAACTACTTATATATAAAATTAACATAATTAACATGTTAAAACTAAATTGGTATTTAAAATAATATAACTTTATAATATTTTGTGTAAAACAACGAATATTTCATTTTTCTATTTACGATAATTTTATGCTGATAACTAACTATACATACTCGTACGTACTTTAATAATATAATTACCGACAAAAAACTTCGACTAACATACGTAACATACGTTGTGATGTGATTATAACGTTAACTAGCTGGTGCATGCGACTTCGTCCGCGTTGGCAAATTAAAAAATAAAAATAACACCTGAGCAAATATAATTATGAATATTATAATGCCCGACATCTTTATCTCTGTGACGACGATGGCGCGCCACAGCGACAGTGGTGCCCATTTTTTAAATATTTTTGGGCGATCCCTCGGGAATCTTTTCTAGGATAAAAAGTATACTATATGTTAATCCAGGTAACAAAACTATCTGTATGCCAAATTTCATCCAAATCCGATGATCCGTTTTTGCGTTTAGGAGTTACAAAAATCCTCACAAACTTTCACATATATAATATTAGTTGGATTAGTCGCTAACATCGCGTATAATATGCTGTCCCTTATTGTAAAGACGTAGGCATCTTAAAATGATTATAATTTATCGTCATTGGTTGCCGCAAGTAATAGAAGTGCTATTTATATGTTAAAGAGCCTAATGGGTGGAGACATCACAAAACATCGTGGCATACAGACTCAACACAAAAGGGGTCGCCTCCTCCGCCGTCAGCTTTCAATTGACGCCACTATTATGCGTATCATAAACATAAATCTTCCTGCTCCATTCCTTGAAAATATTATGTGGCGCTTTGCAGCGGCGCGGCGGAAAAATTGTTTTGCACTGAATAAACCCACGCCATGCCGGTCGGCGTAGCGAGACGCCTATTTATGTGTATTCCAGTAAGCAGGTCTATGCGAAATTCTCAAGCCACTTTGCACCCGATACAAATTTTACCAGTTCATTCTGAAGTGTGTGTTAAATTTTTATTCTCCATTTTTTGAACTAATTGTGAACTATTTAGTAGTGGCAGGGCGCCACTGTCTTTCGTAGTCATTTGGGCAGCCAATTTGGTGGCGTAAAATCCCTCCTTACAGAAAAGACCCCCGTGAAGTATCAGTATATGTGCTGATGTATTTCGGTGGGTGAGTAAGGGGTGCCTGAGCCCATTTCCCTACTCTTCCTACTACTTTATCATTATTTCTACTATTCTCTGTAGCGCACTTTCAGTGGGTTGCCACAGCAAACATCTACCATCAAGTGGACTGTCGACCTGTTTGACGATTTTAACATTAAAGAACCATATAAATACAAATCACATTTTTATAAAATAAAATTCTCTAAAACATATTTATAATTATGTCTAAAGTGGCGATAATATTCAAACAAAGATGAACGTATTTAACGTGTGTGCGTTGGAAAAGGAAGAATGAGTGATTGTGTGACATAATATCGTATATTATGTAACGTCCAGTGACGTTGAGCGTTCAACTGTGCGAAATGAAGCCCTCGGCGTCATATTAAGTGTCTAACAATGTAGTATACAGTCTGACATGTGGCTATTAATGTCGGGCACTGAATGACTGGAGACCTGAATGTCGAATGTTCATGTTGATTTGACAAGAGACATTAGTAGCAGTGCAAACATTCGATGAGAATCGTCGACTATGCAAGTCGAGTTAGGGCTTGACCACACGTACCGAGTAGTGGCGAGAGAATGCTCAGTTGGTATTACTTCTGATGAGTGCTCGGCCGAGCAGAATTGCGAAAGTCACTCGAACCTCGGTTTGTACAATGCCGAGTGCCCACCCCTGCGCTCAATTCAGCATACCCGCACTATCTCGCTCACCCACTCGGCAGGAAAAAACACATGCCGTAAGTTTCCAAGAAACCTATAGGTCACCAGGGTGTTTATATATTTCACCAGGGTTTCGGAAAACAATAGCAGACATGATGACGATCCTGAGAAAGCCCCGAAAGAAAATCAGGAATCTTCTGTCTCGCCACTCTACTCGGTATGTGTGATCAAGCTAATCAGGCTTAAAGTTGAAATGGGATGCGTGACGCATGACGGCACGAGTCCTAGACGACGACGTGACAACATCACATGCGTGGAACCAACACGATCGAGTGACGGCCAGCTTGTCACATGACCGCATGCATATTTATTTATTTAGCGACGTTAGGGATGCGCCGGCATCGCCGCGGGGCCACCGATCGGATCATTGATAAATATCAGTTGCACCCGCAACAACAATTAATGGTTATTTAACGCACTACCATTCAATTACCGTCAGCCGAATTGCTTCGATAATTCCAATGGCCAAATTCCCTGTAGTTAATACTAGGCAAGTACTTCATTTATGGCTCTTGCCGTGCGACGTGCGAGCGATCAACACTCACCACATGTGCAATTGCCTACCATTCTATGTACATTAATTCTGCAACGTTCGCGGCCAGCGAAGCATTAAAGTATGTTAATGCACTTATTCACGATACGGTCACAATAAACGATCGACTAAAAATGTCACTCTTACTATTTCGTTTAACTAAATTGGAGTGTTCAAACTAGACATTGACTAGTTAAAAGCAAAATTAAAAATTAAACTCACCACTCTGAAACGTGGCTGCGAGTTCTCGTCGATGCATCCACTCATTGTTCCCAAAACAATTTAAACATACAAAGAGTAGTTGGCTAAATGCTAATAGAATTTGTTTATAGGTACATGGAAGCGTAATCAGGCACGATACGGCAATTTGAGAGCCATTTTTCATCTTAAGTTATCGACAAGTTTAATAACAAGCATAAAGGCAACAACAATAATCGCTGCAAATTAATTAGCAGCTTAGAGCGAGCGCGAAGGAAAACAGTAAAAGTAATGGTGCGTTACTGAAAGTGTGTTGTAGGTGGGCAGGCGGTTGTCGGGCAAATTGGGGTGCAATAGGCTAAAATTTATACGGAGCGTAGCGGCCGGCGGCGTTTGGAGTTTGGCTTATAAATAACATTTAGCGGGCGGAGCGAGAGACGCGGATTATGAGGTCGGAGGACTCAATTAAACCGTGCTACCGGATCCAGCTTTTATTGTGGACTTTTGCCGTGACCTCCCACAGGATTCGGAGATAAATGGACCCGCTTTGCTCGCAACGTACTCTCCGCAGTACCCGATACAGTTAATGTTTAACGATTTCATTGCATTCGTGTGTGTAAGCGCTATGCGTGATTTCGTATGCATGAGCCCGTCTATTAAGCTTGTCCAATAGATGCCAAGGCGCGAAATACGCTCATAAGCATACCAAGTTGTTTACTAGCTGCTAAATAAAGACATAAATTAATTTAAAATAACGAAACTAAGTAAAAATTATAGGTGTCTAGTTATTATTGACAATTAAAGCGATAACATTCAACTATATTTATCTAACTTCCATAATGTAACTTTTATTTTTATATTTTTTTTTAATAAATATATAGTCATTTTATTAGTGTTTTCTAAAACATTGTATAAGTCATATTTAAAACAGCATCTCTTTATCAATAAAATAATTACAGAGTTAACCCTCCATGAATTATCGGGTTTCATCTAACTAATTTTAATAGTGTGAAAATTCGTGAAGATATTTGGATGATTGTTATTCAATCATGTGTAAACCACTGAACGGTTATCGATGAAATACAATATGTATACAATATAAGGATACAATCTCTACAATATGTAAAATATAGGGATACAAACCCAAATCAGTCAACTTGAAAATTCAACTGAAATTCTTGAATCACTGAGTTAACAATAACTTATCAATTCAACCAGGGTTGCAGATTGGAAACCCGTTAATCAATCAATTTATTACGTTTATTTTTCACATTAATAGATACTTTCTTTCCATTGTGCTATAGTAGTACGTACCTACTTCATAATTAGTTCAATATAAGAAGTTCTGAGCAATTTTCTATCAATGAGAGTTTCTAGTTTCTAGTTTAGAGTTATTCGTTTTAGACAACACTGCGTTCATAAAATAATGAACTTATTCAGAAGAAAATCTTACGTAAACCTGCTCTTATGTTTCAGTGCTTTAATAGGCTCAATGTCAAAGCTAATTCGTTTCATTTTATCCTTTTTTTGCGCTGAAGTAGCACAGATACTTAATTATAAAGTTAAATTATCTTAAAAAAAAAAATCAATTCCCACAATATAAATAAAAATCGCTAAGATTTCCGAAGGTCTTAAATTATCATGCCTTGAAACTTCAGGTGTCGAAATTGAAACAAGATTAGAAGGTCTAAAAATAACAAACTTTGATAAAATTGATTAGTTGGTATTTGAATAGTAGAAAAAGTTGGTTTGAAAATATTCAAAAGACGTAAAATATAGGTAGAGTAAGGTTTGATGTAGGTACAGATGTGTGAGCACCTGAAATCATTCACAGTAGTGCGGCAACAAGGCAACATAACAATTGCAAAATTTATAGTGCCACCAATTTTCCGTCTAATTGACCGAGTGCAATGGACCATTCAAGTTAACTCGATGGCAGTTAATGGTTAATAGCCTTTTGATATGAGCACATTGGTTGCAATTAAATAAACAATAAACAAAACTTTGCAGTGACCATGTATTTACTTAGCATAACTTAAGTAGGTACCCATTGATTCAGACAACAATTTCAAGGAAGGAACAAAAATTAACTGTATACATAACCTTATTAAAATAAATAAAAGGTAAGTGGTGAAATTTTTAATAAGTAGTAGTCACAGCGTATATCAAAAATATACGCTGTGACAACGTCTGAAGACCAATTTATATAATCGGTGGCCTCTCACGGTGGACTGATCTATTTATTCTAAAAATTGGTATTGGGTATTTAGTAAAATTGGTAAGTATTTAGTAAGTATTTTTTAAACCAGACGAGTAGTTTCAAAGGTTTTTTTATGTTTTTTATGACCTTTTTATGTTAAGGTAGGCAGACAGGCTGACGGTCCATTCGATGGTACGTCAAGTAACGTCAATGACATATGACCGACAACGCCACAGGTGCTGCGAATGCGCTACCGACCATATTAGTTTTAAGTTATTATAAGTTTTACATAATATTTTAATTTTAATTTTAAGATAATTAAAATATAATTTATCTTCATTGGTCATTCGTCTTAATTGTCGGGACTGCTTCGGGCCCCAGAAGATTCAGAATGAATATTATAACACTAGAATACTAAATAACATTGTCACAGATTTGCATCAATGTTGCCCGGTAGGTAATTAAATCGATAGCATCTGTCTGGCCCCATATATGTGAAAAAACAATACAGCTTTACAACAATTTGGCTTAAATGTGACACACAAATATTATTGTTTGTAAAAACTCCAATGGCGCCATAGAAAAAATACAATCAGATACCCAGTCAGGTAAAGCAGTTCGCTTTTAATTCTGTTGGTATTTATGTCACTTTGTGCCAAAAAAAATCTAAAACATTTGTCAAGATTTATTTTTTAGGATATTAAAAAAAACAGTGATAAGATAAAAGGATTTTAGCGTTATTGTTACGAGATATAAATCACTCAATAGCCTACTGAAATATTTATTTGCAAAAGAATATATACCTACATAAATAAGTATATATATCACCCATATATCACAAAAAAGTCTACTATTGTGTTTCGCTATGATCGATGGATGCCACATTAATATTAATTTCAATAAGTCAACCTGATAGGTGTCAAAAAGTAAGGAAGGTGATGATAGGAGAATGCGCTCAGGCAAAGAGCAATGCAGTTTTTCACAGTAGTCCTGTTATCAAATTGTGTTCGTGATGATATCTAAAAGTACTCAATGGATTTTGATGTTTTTTCTGTATAAATTGCAGAAAAAAAATCCATGCGAATCCGGAGCCGGCCCGCTAGTTAACAATAAAGAGAAGTCTAATAGCCCTTAAAAATAATAAAAATTACATAATGAAAAGTTGATACAATAAACTGTAACTTAACAAAAACTTAAGTTCAAACGCAATTCAAAGCCGTTTAATCATTGCATCTTGTCTCGCCGATAGTTTCAAAGGACATTGACGCTTTCAGGTAATATTCAATGTCGTACAAGTGTTTAGATGCACGCGATACTAAAGTAGATAACGCTCATTGCTGCGTAAATGTCAACGTCCTTCTATAAGCACCATAAAATTTAATATGCATCGGAACAATCTTACAATGTAAATACGGGCACTATATCCTTTGCTTGTTCGCTAGCAGATGTGTTTATAAAGACGAGATAATGCAATTCCTAAAAGCTTTCTAATGTATTCCTAATAAATACTAAAATAATTTTAAATGGTTAATTTATGTAATAGATAAAATGTATCCAATTGTGTTGCAGCTACGTCGAAGCTACGTAAGTCATTGCTACGAGATCTAGTCGCTACGATTAAGCTACGAACGAAGAAGTCTCGAAATAGAATTCGACTATTTCAATAATACAATATTGTTTGTAATCAGAACCCACAAAAGGCAAATGACATGAATAAATAAAGAACAGTGCAGTCTGGATTTATAATTTTATATTTTATTCAAGTGCATAGGATTGAACTATTCATCTACATCTATTTATATGTACGATACTAGCTGGTGCTCGCGACTTCGTCCACGTTGAAAATTATAAAAAGCAATATAACGCTTGACCTCGTGTTGCTATAACAATTTGGCCAGGCGTTAGTTTTTTTTTTATTGATTCTTCGGGAATAGCCCGAGGAAAGCTATTGGATATTGGCCTGGATGAAAGGTATCCTATGTCCTTTCTGGTGTCCCAGACAACGTGTATACAAAATTTTATGGTGATCGGTTCAGTAGTTTTTGCGTGAAAGAGTCACAAACATCCATACATAATATTAGTACGGATTATAAAATAATTAAATCGCTGTCCACCTCTGACGGTTTCTTGTCTTTTTTAAACTAGCTGTTGCACGCGACTTCGTCCGCGTAACTTCATAAAATATTGCCTATGTTACTCGCTGATAATACAGCTTCCCAGCAGTGAAAGATTTTTTCAAATCGGTCCAGTAGTTTCGGAACCTATTCAATGCAAACAAACAATCAAATTTTCCTCTATAATATTAGTATTTATAGATTGTTAAAATTTTGATACGGTTTTCATTAAGGCTTTCCATTAACAAAGAAGCATTGTGGTTATATAGCTATTATATTGTTTATGAACTGGTTATAGTGGTATGAAGGGTACGAAATATCGTGCACGAAGAATTAAAGATATGATAGGTCTGCGCAAGATGGGTGCCACATTTTCTGAATGCCGATTGCCGCAATGTTTGGACCGATTCAATAGAGATCCAACTGATTTTGTACTGCGATTTATCACCACAGTCCATCACTACACGTCAGAAACGAAATAGCAGTTGGTGAATCTGGTGGTTCAGCGCCATAGAAAGCGAAGTCAATCCTGTTAATTGATTACCTTGAAAAGAGCAGGACATATACTCCAACAGCAGGCGAATATTACTCCAACATTCTTGACCAGCTGAATTCCGAAATTCGTGTTAAGAGGCTTGGCTTAAAGAAAAAAAAACATCATCTTTCAACAGGACAACGCACCTGCACACAACCACCTGTTGGGTAGAGTGTTGGCGAAGGAAAAACTGCGAGACTTAGGGTACGATTTGCTCCGCCATCTCTGATTTGGCACCCCTCAGACTTCTATGTGTTCCCACTTGAAGAAATTTGTTTTCACCTCTTCAACACTAAAAGGGTGCTTTTGGTGCCTAAAAACTCGCAGCAAAATCGATTTTTAATGCGAGCGTGATTTGAAATTCGAACACGCGATTTAATATACAGGAACGAGTATGTCCAGCCATAGCCGACTAGGTTCGGCCGACTATAGCCGACTAGAGTTGGCCCACAGGACCCTTACCTAACACGCAAGTAAATAATACGACCATCACAGTTCCGAACAAAACTGTTACCTTTAATCTTACAAATTGCTGTAATTTTACTTTCAAATTTTAATATTTTTGTAAAAATCAAGCTAAAAACGGAGACGACTGGATAAACTGGAGGTTCCTATCCAAGAAAATCATGATGTACATAAACATGTAAATGAACAAACAATAGATATAAATATATAAATATATAAATAGTGTAAGTAGTGTAAATACATAGTAAAAATCATGTATGAAACTATATTTCAAAAATGCATATAATACTCAAGCGATGGGAAATAATAAAGACTTTATACCTACTATTTGAATAGACCATAATTATTAGGCCATATTAAGTTTCCCATTTGCATCCGGGTGTTCTCACATATGTGGGCTCCTTCCACTTCCGCTGTATTGTTCACCATGGTATGTATATGACCTTAGCCCTATCGAAATTCTTTTCTAGCCCTACGCGTCTGAAAGAAGTGTTTAAGTGACATTATGGCCGCTAACTCATTCAGGGACTACGCCATAATGAGCATTTTGTCGATAAACCGCAGATGAGAAATATTTTCGCCATGTATGCTTAAGCCTCGTCTATACCAGTTAGGATTCTTGAGATTACTTACATGTTACTAAGTTTGTTTCTTCTTAATTTCTTAATTTTATCCAAATCCGTTGGATGTTTAGGTTCTAATTGGATATTATTTTAACGCAAGATTTCCAAGATTTTTGTTATATTTGGACTAAGAGAAAAGATTTGTATTTTTGTTTGTAATGACTAAACTAAAAAACTGCAAGACCGATTTTAAAAATTCTTTCACCTATGGAAAGCTACATTATAAGCGAGTAACATAATCTATATTTTATAAAGTTACGCGGTCGAACTCATGTGCAACGGCGAGTATGATATATTGGTAAACCTACATTTTTAAATTGTATAGTTTTAAGTTTTATAATGGCGTTATATAAAGAATTTTTATGTTGAGGTCGACAGACAGGCGGATGGTGCACTTGATGGTACGTCAAGTGGCGCCTATGACCTATGACCAGGCAACACCACAGGTGCTGCGAATGCGCTACTGCCGTATAAGCATCAAGGAAAAGGAACTGGGAAAGAGAATAGGGAAATAGAGAAAGGGGATCAGAGAAGGGAAATGGGCTTGCCATCTACTCACTCAACCAGTATGCCCAAATGACTGCGAAAAGAAGTCTGCTCTGCAACTACTAAATGGCTTAGAAAGGGTTAGGGAAATGAGAAATGGTATACTCACTCACTGAAACACAACAGCACACATGCTGTTATTTCACGGCAATCTTCTGTAAGAGGGTGATTACTGCTGCCAGACGGGCTGTGCAATTGATGACTATCGTAACGCACACTGCACACGTCATGTCACTATTACCAAAAAAATATATAGTTTAGAAAATTTCCATTGTTATTTTGTATAAAATCGCTATTGTGTAATAGGCACTAGTTTATAGGTAAACTAAACGAAATTTGTAACTTTTTTACCTTTTTTACGAAATTCTCCTATTTTTTAAGCAATTAAAGGTTAAAGACCACCGACAAGGTGGACAGACGACCTGATGATGGCCACGGGATGACGGTGGATCCAGGCTGTTTCTGACCCGATCCTTTGGGAATATTATAGGGGAAGCCTATGTCCAGCAGTGAACGGTCTACGGCTGAAATAATGATGATGATGATGATGATGGTTTATATTAATTAAGTTTGAATTAAAAATAATGCGTGATGTATATTGTTTTCTATACTTTAAGATTAATTCCTATACTGAGTGACTACTTTAAACTTTCAATAACTTAAAACTAAACTTTAAACTAAATACAATACAATAAAACACTTTTAAAATAACACTTACGCATTTAGGTACATAGACGTCAGTTAATTTAATAAAACTACTCGTCAAGTTTACAAGAACTACTTTTTTCACTGTACACAAAAGTTCATCCGTGCTTAATTAGTTATATACAATATAATTATATTCCCGTTTTTTTTTGTTTAAATTGGTTAACGCATACATCAATATAATTTGCGCCTACATTGGCGTTGGCGCAATTCTGCACCGACGGCGCGTTGAACGGCCTATTTAAATGTCAACACGTATTGTGCAAAAAAAAACAAAGTTAATTTACCATTACACTATTAAGTGGCGTTATTTTATACTACCTCATTTCTTTAATAAGTTTACAACAATACTTTAACGGTGTAATAGATACGCGTATATACGAAAAACTTGTATTTTGTGAGATGGTTTTTCATGATCCATAAAAATCCAGTAAATCCATAAAAATCCCACCTATTCATGAAGTACCTATTATAAGACAAAGTTTCTGTCAGCCTCTACCTTTATTCGTTAATTTCTATATTAAGAATTATATTTAAGAAAAAGACATCAGTCAAAGTTAGGGTTTCAATTATTAGGGTCAACGTTAATTGGAATGGAATATGAACAGAAAACTAAACAAACCTAAAATCACTTATAAGTATATTAAGTTTTACGTAACAGCTAAGCCTCAGAAATAAATCTTATAAATACAGGAAACAGTTCGTAAGGGAAGTTTCCCTTGAGGTGATCCTATAGATAATAACTTGTACAAATCCGAATATAGTGGACTTATAAGCATTTTGATTTCCCATATATACACGTAGGTATATAAAAACGGTTACGTTTTCAGTTTGCAAATGCGATCATAAGCTAAAGTGCAGATTATTTTAGCTTATGATTAGGTTTTTTAAAGTGTAAGCCACTTCTAAAGTAACTTTATGTACCCTAGAGGATTGAGAAGTGCATTGATTATATTGATAAACGTAGCACAGTTAAACGAAATTCAAATTGTTAAAACGTATATGTTTACAATATTAACTAAATGTATCGTTATTTTACCATTGTTAACCATTTATTGCTTACTATCTGATTTAGATACTAAAAGACGTGATCTTAAATGGTATTGCAAAGAATGTAGAGTTTAAGGCAGTTAATTTTTTAATACTTAGTGTAAGCAATAACAGTGCCTTTAAAGTAATTTGTTATTTTTATTATTATTTTTATAGTTTATACATTAGGTTTATACCTACATGTTTTTTAATGTTAAGTTCGACAGACAGGCTGACAGTCCACTTAATGGTAGGTGGCTACCGTCGCCTATTACACAAGTAGGTAACGCCCCAGGTGCTGCAAGTGCGCTGCCGATCATAGTAGAATGAGGAAAACATACGGTATTTCAGGCAACTAGTCCTAATTATATAGTTACTGATAATAAATTGTGTTTGTGAAATTTATTCTTTCTTGAATTTATAAAATTTGCTTTAAGTAACATTTTAACTGGTTTAGCGCCATCTAGTGTATAAAATCGAAATCGATTTTAAGATCGTTGGTGGATAGATCATAAATATTTCCTGGGACAGCTGTCTCGTACAAATTTAGTTTAGTTTATTTTTCGGAAATACTTTGATTTCCATTCCGTTGATATAATTATATAATACCTACCATGAACAATATTAGGTACGTCAAAAGATGGCACCATAGCTACTTATTTGCCTACTGTATTGAGAAAGTTAACGAATATATCTACGACTGTTAAAGCAAAAGCAAAAGGTGATAAATGTTGGTTGAATTTAAACGTGCGCAAATAATATTCAAAAAAGTTCCATACTCATTAATTAATTTAATAATTTACACTATTTTACTTAGCTGTCTATATCTATATTCTAATTATGAAAACATCTGTTAATAATAACACTCGTAAATATTATTTTAACACGTTGAGTATTCGCGGTAAGTCGCAATAATTTTCTTTTGCACCCACACCCTTTTCCCGTCTGTTACAAAAGTGAACAAAAGTTTTGACACTTTGTTTGCAATCTTAATTGATTTGTATTTATTACTTTATACAACACCGAGAAAATCCACATATCAATTAGGCCTAGCAGTAAGTGCATAGAAATCTTTAAGGTAATGAATTACGTAGGTAATACTTTAATTTAACTTTAATTTAATGTTTCCAATTAAACAATTTGGAACTATTTGACTTGATGTTAAGGCATCTATGTCAATCCTAGAAATTGATAGCAACTAGTGTTTATACCTACTTCCGTAAAATTACACATTATTATTTATGTATCGGGAGACTTATTAGGTATATGCTTTTTATAACTTTTATGTTTTATTACAAATAATATTGGATATGATTTTTGTTGTGGTTTTTAAATAATGTAAGGGTATTTTAAATATTTCAAATGTATCTAGGTGAAACATTTTACCACATCATGATTCTACAGGTGAAAACAATTAATGGATAATTTTAAGGAATTAAAGTAGAGAAATAAATAACTAACCTGCGAGGCGGGCGGGTATGAGTAGCCAAATTGTGCGTACGCTGCCATCGGGACGATCATAAGGGCGGCTTCACACAAATCACTGTCTCTCAAAAGTTTATAATAAGCACGGACGTGTAAGTTTCCTACAAGTACCTACTACGGCTAGTTAAAGTATCACAGGTTGTTTGAAATACAAGCGCAGCGGCTGCGCAGCGCGCTGCCATTCCTGCGCGTCAGCGGGCCGAAGCGCGCGCACTTCGCATGCCGGACCTCGCGCTCGTGTGTAACCGGCCTTACACCTTCTTCACACGTTCGACACTCGACGCCGACTGGCGCGCGTACGACTCTCAGCGCCCCTCCGATGTAGGAGAGAGCCATTTTAGCTCCGCCTCGTAGGCGGAGTTTCGACCGCACAGCCAATACGCGAGGGAGTATTCTGTCCTTTTCAAAACTCCATAGGAAATCGCCTTGCTGTATTGGTTTAACGGTTCCCCTCCACCGACGAACTCCGCCCCATTAATCTTGTCCGCCCACATGCGGGTGGGGCGCAGGAAAAAAGCGGCAGAACCCAGCCGACGTGATCATGTTTATGGGTCCCGTCGAGACAGTCCGCGAATGCTATAGCACGAGCAAACAAATCTCTAGTGGCAAAAAATGGCTCGGCTGAGGACAAGTTGTTTCATTATACCGCGCCTCGTCAGATTTACGAACATCATCGAGTAGAGCTAACAATCTATTAGACTAAGACATTCACTATAGATACGAGGAACACCAAACTGCTATTTGATGTAAATTTACATTTTATTTTATATAGTCGCATCTACGAAGTCATAAGTTTTTTTCTGTAAGCAGTTTTCGAACACCCGGAAAATACGAATGTCTGTGCCTTTCTAACTCTATGTAACAATAAGTATCTTTAAATGCAACTTTTTAAATATAATATCATTAATTTCTTAACATTAATACGCAACATTCGTCTATATGTAGTACCTAGTAGTAGTTGTATAAAAAATAAAACTACATTATGTATTTAGAGATGTTTTCTACTGTAAAATGATTATGAACGGTAGATTATGATAAGATTTATGAACGGACATTATACGTGTTACCTAGGAATTATTTACTAAAGTTACCAATTTGCATTAAGGACTTATTAGTATTGTAGGTACTCAATTAAATAAGTTGTTTACTATTTCACGAAACGTTTATGACAGAAGTGCACTAAAACGCAATTGAATGGTAATTGCTTAGGCACAAAAACTACTAAAGTAGGTACTAACTCAAGTATCTAGGTTATACTATGTCGGTAGGTTTAAATTTGATTTCCACTTATGAACTTTGTAGGAACAAAATTTTAAACAGTTAAGTTTCAATAGGTAATCATAAATTGAAAAAAATAATCAAGTGACAATTTTTTCATGAATATTTAAATTTCATTTTAAAAAGTACTTACGATAACTTGAAAAAAAGAAACTGTATTTTGTCTGTCAATTAAAATTTTTTAAATATAAAAATTAATACAAAAATTATATACTTACCTACTTTTTTATTATGTATGTTATGTACAGTCAAGTATATAAACTACCTACTAAACTATTATCTACAATGTACCTACTAATGGAATGATGAAATATATAACGTTTTTCTCATCATTATATTATAATAAAACAATATATTTTCGCAAGTGTTCTAAAATTTTGTTAATTACAACACGCCCAATAACATATCCCAAAAATAAACGCTTAGGTACAGACAATAAATTTCGAATAGGAAGTTTTTCCTTTACCTGCTTATTGTAAATTTTCCTTTACTTACCTACATTAGGTATATTAAAACGTATGCATGATATTGAAAAAAAAAAACAGAATAAGTACCTAATTCTTTGTTTAAAATGACATTTAAAATAACTAAGCCGGCAAATAGACTTTGTTTTACTGTTGAGACATAAATGTCTTATAAAAGTTTGCAAATTACTTCCAAAAGATCGAAATGTTTGTTCACAAAGTAAAAGTTTCTTTTTTATTTTACTAAAAATATGAACAATTTATATATGCCTTTGTAATTTATGTTTGTGTTACAAAAGAGGAAGAAAATCATCTGTTGGGTATACCCTACCTAAATTTATTTGCAGATCTTTATGATCAATACACCAAATCCATATAAAAAGACATTTTATTTTAATTTAAAAAAAAATATATACATGCATTTATATATTATGTCCAAAATACCTACAAATCATTTTGTATTAAAATTAAAAGTTTTGTATTTATAAATTTCAGAGACATTTAACTATAATTTTCTAACAATAAATTTATAGGTACAGTCAACTGTAAAAAATGTAGGTGTCTACTATTAACCATTAAAATAACATGTAGGTAGAGCTATCTATGTACTGAAGGAATCATGAAATACCTACATACTGAATATTTTTCTCATTATCATGCTCCAAAATTTTTAAATTACCATACGAATAATACCTATATCCCAAAAATGACACTAATAGACCATAGTTTTTGAATAATTAATATAGACTTCAAAATATTAATTATTCCATAGTGCAATTATCTTAGATATATGAAAACGCACCAATGTTATTGAAAAATTTTCAGGGTCATATTAATGACAGTTATATGTACACATTTATAATAAACATTCTTAAAAACATATTTATGAAACGATTCTTTGGATACATATTTATACAACTTGACTCTTTTCTTACCTAATTGCGCTAGAAATTGAAGAATCAATCACAAAATTATTCTTATAATTATTCTAGAATTTATTCAATTATGGACGTAAACGCTCTGTGACTGTTATTACTTTTAATTTTAAAATAAGTATCACTTTTAGTTACTATAATAAACACATTGTGTCCCTAATTGCACATCTATAACTCCAGTATCAACACATCCGATCAGTCTGCTCGAGAGATAAACGCTCGTTCGCCTTGCACCACATCTATGCTATTCGTTTTAAAGTCTACTTTGTTTAAGTGAAAAGATTTCGGTTGGCGCCAAGACATCTGTCATCGTTAATAACAAGCAATTTAGGCCAATTTAGCATTTTTCGAATACAGGAGAGCGCCTAAGCGTCTCGCTCTCACGGCAGGAAGTGACAAAAACATTGACTAAATAAAGTACGCGAGTGTTTGACGTGTTTGTTTTTTTTGCCAGGTTTACTAATTACGCGACGCAACTGCAAGTTGTGCGTGAGTGTTCGCGTGAACCGAGGCGAACGTTGACTGTAAATGCTAGCAGTTTAGATATTTATGAACATGTGTACGTAATTAATTTTTATGATGGATCAGATAACGGAATCGGTGGAGCGATACGCTTGTCGCGCTGTGTCTTGGGGCTGCCGCGGTGAATGCAAAGGTTAATTAAGGGCGAATTAGCGGCTGAGGAGGTTTTTCCGCGGCCCGACTCGGGATGCCTCTGAATAATGAAGAGGCGGAGGTTGCGGCGGGTCGAGCCCGTCTCCCAGACAATGGCCCGCGCGGCGACGTGTTAACATCATTTACGAAACCAATTTCCATAGAAAGCACTTTAAAAATGGATTAGTTCGGTTAGAAAAACAAGGAAACTCGCTTTGGCCTCACCGAAACGAGTCACGGATATAAATTACGAGACTGGCTTTAATCCTCTTACGTGAATAATCCCTTTGTTACAATTTCCTGTTATCTTTTGTTTCGTTATATAAGAAACATACTGAATGCTCGATTTAAATCTTCACTGAATGGATAGCTTTTATTGCCTCAAATGTACTAAAACTATTTCTTTTTAAGTACGTTAATAATATCGTTTTCGTCAAACTGCAAATGATAAATAATTAACATTACTTAGTCAACAGGTACTGTGAAACACGTCTATCATGGAAATTATCCAAAAGTCAAAATAATTTTGTAGACAATTTATTTGAAATTAGTTCTCAGAAGCCATTCTCTCACGACCTCTCGAGACTCTTGATAAATTATTCTTCCGATTCTACATATGAATAGCATTACTATTTATTTAGCTGTTATTATACAAGAGTAATAAGTAAACTATGAATCATACTGCCAATAACGGAGTTCTTTCTTAAAGTAAAAATAAATATGAACTAGAACTAGTGGATCTAGGTAGAGAAATTTTATGGAAAAACCTTCAAACTATGGTAAAACCGCATAAAAATCTGCTGCTTAGTCTTGAACAACTAAGAGGCTAAACTAATAGAAATGGATAACAAAAGTTATGTCATCAGACCGACAGTCTCAGCTTCGAACTGATACCATTTCTGGGGTTAGTGTACATAATATGAATAAGCCTATGTCGTCATAAAGAAAGCACCTTTCATATAACCAAGGAATTTTTCGAATTCTCTTTTAAAATTATAAACATGACACGTACTTACATAAATGACACACGAATTTCTATTTTCTAAAACGAAATATAGGCTCAGTACGCACATTAATATATTCGCATTAATTAACTCTATTCCCCATAAATAAAGGCAAAAGTAATTTACTCCAAAAACAACGGGCGTGCAGACCCTTAGCCGCAAAAAAAGCTGCACACATAGACACGTGACGTTGTTGAAGCCTCGTAGGTACACCGTGTTTATTCGTTGATTAAACACAGGCATGGCCGCAATGCGTATGCAAACAGACGGACATATTACCACGGCTCGAATTCTGATTGTTTAGAGAATTTATTACTCTCGTGCCTTGTACAGTTAATTGAATTCGCCTGTAGAATAGGCGGCGGCTGAATTGCGTTGCGACCGCCCGTTTATCGTGTCTTCTCAGTGCGTGGTCCGGGGCACACAAACGGCCTTTTTGTTTATAATAGACTTGTCAACCAGTTATTACGTTTCAACCGGAGTGCGCCATTAAATAATCACAATTATTACCCATAAAACTGTAGTTGTACACGGATGGAGAATAGTTGGATGAGGACCGTTTATGTACTTGTGAAAAAAAAAATTAACGCAAATTGCTTACCACTGAACGTTTATTGGATTATAAACAAAAGAATTTATTATAAAATGTACCTATACACATAAAGATACACACGTATACATTACTGCTTTTTCTTATCTGTAAATCTTAATGTTATAGGTATTTAAATAATAAATTATTAGTTGTTTTTAATCATCATAGTAAGTATAATTTTTAAACCTCGAATATTTATAGCTTGAACACATCTGGAACACATTCATATATATTTCTATGCTAACTTATAAGTAAAAATATTCTAAATTTAAAAATAAAATAAACTTTTTAAATAATGTAGCAACTAAATTTTTTCGAAACAAACCTACATGTATTAAATAAACAGGTATCTGGTTTTTTAAATGTACTTTATTGTTAAACACTAGAGAAGTTTAAAAAAGGAAAACAAAATAAATTGAATCCTGGGAAATATTTGAAAATGATGTTTATGTAAATAAGTAGGTATGATGTGGATAGGTAATAAAAGTGAGAATCTTCGGTTTATAGAATCTAAATATATCGCACTATAAAATCAGTTATTTCTAAAGAAAATTGTTAATTATTAACAAATTAGACAGGTGGAGTGTAACGGCTTCATTTATTTTTAATAATATCAAAACGCCAACCCTTTAATTAAACCCTGCCTAATAACGATGGAAACAATGAACTGAAAAATGGGGTAAGTTTTATAAAAAAGGCTTTTTGTTAAAAAATAGAACAATTTACTTATTTGTCTATTTGGTTTAATAAGGATATTGTTAACAATATCGTTATTATGGCTACCGAAATACAGTATCAATATTGATCATTACGAGTATATCTAAAACTAACATTTTTTGTAATAGAAAAAGTTTAAAGAAAATAATTTATTATGTATTTTAGTACGATATCTACACGAATTCAATTTATTTTATGTCATGAAATCAAGTAGGTAAAAAAAATTCCCAGTTTGCTATAGTAGGTATATCGACAGGTAGATAGATGATACCTACTTTTATACAAAAAATGGGACGATAAATAAATATTTAATACATATCAAGAAATGTTACATACAGTACAGATATATAGATGATACATTTTATATTATAACGAGTTATACCTAAAGCCCTTTAAGCCCACACACACTCTATAGGCTCGTAGGTTCATAATTTAGTTTCAATTACCTAACTAAATAATAATAATACTTGACAGTATCTACAAGTAATTGACTTTTCACCTCTCCAGCACGAAAAGGGTGCTGTTGGTGCTTAAAAACTCGCAGAAAAATCGATTCTTGATGCGAGCCTTATTCGAAATTCGAATACACGATTTAACTCACAGGAATAACATTTTGATTTTATTAGTGTGTACAGCCCTAGTCCAGCCATGGCCTACTAGAGTCGGCCGGCCATAGCCCACTAGAGTTGGCCCAGCTGTGAAGATAGTTTCACAGCCGTTCAGAAACTGGTTCAGCATTAGGTCTTGGTGTTTTTGTACTGTTTTGGTAAATATAAAAAAAAAATGTGTACGTCCAGTGATGATGGTCTAACTCCAGAAGAATTAAGAGAACAAGGTTCAAATGCCGAACTTAGCTTTCTTCCAGAAAAATCCCGTGTAAAATATCTTCATTCGTACGAATTATTTCATTCGTACAAACATAGAGACAGGACCCTTAACTAACACGCAAGTAAATAATACGACCATCACAGTTCCGAACAAAACTGTTACTTTTAAGGCCTCTTTCATCAACTACGAGTAAAGTGTTTATTAGTTACTTTTAGAAATAATTTTATGTTTTATTAAATTATGCACTCGGTTTACTGCATCCTTAGATAGGCGATTTTTTTTTATTATTTTCGTTTTAATGTTTGAGGCTTTTACCGTACAAACAAAGGTATATTATCTCCATTATTCCCGCGGTTACCGGTGACTTTAAATGGCGGTTAGCCTACTTGACACATAGTGAAAGAGGCCCTTAATCTTACAAATTGCAGTAATTTTACTTTCAACTTTTAATATTTTTGTTAATTTTATTATAATTTATGTGATTTTGGCTATGTGAATGTTATCTTTAATAAAAGTAATATTTAAAAATGTCTTAATTGGTTTTCTTACCTAAAGATGACCTAGTAACGCTTTTCTCGCTGTTGAGGTGAAAAGTTGTATGTAAACACGAGAGCAAATTTTTTTTTGTCTCGTGCCTTTAAATCACTCACTACTTCGCTAGTTCGTGATTTAAAGTCGGCAATCGCAGCAAAAAACAATTTTGCTCTTTAGTTGAACAAATTACTATTATATAGTTTATATGTATTTTAAGAAAAAAAAATTGTTTTATATTGTTTTTCTTTTCAAAAATTATATCCCTGTACAATCTTAACACACCATAAGAATTGACATAATAACATTAACACTCAAAACTCGTAAATATGAATCGCACACAAGAAGACACCTGATAGAAGTCTATTTGAAATTATACTGAAAAAGGTTCTGTCAAAGTTTGTAAGAACATAATAAAATTGTATATGTGAAAAAAGAAAAGAAAAAATATAAACATAAAAATGTAACCAATATTAATTAAAATAGATATTAAAAAAACAATTATATTTCGATAGTAATGATAGACAGTCTTTATTCTTGTGCCTATTGTTTAAAGAGGCTCAATCAGTCATATTTTTGACTTGGACCCATTAATTTTATCTGGTTAACGCTCATTATGCTACGACCACTATTTTCTTCATTGTCTGAATCTTGTATGCATTAATCAAATATATAATACTAACTAATATAATGTAAATACAACATTTAGCGCGATGTAGACAGATACATGTAATTAGTAGTTACAATGGTGCAAAGACCTACTAAGTATCTGAGAACAAATTTTAAATAGATAAATCTAATCCATATCTAAAGTGAAAGAAAGAAAGACATTTATTCGCTGCACGAGGACATTAACATTAAATAAGAAACAGAAACAACAAAATCAAAATGACACAAGAAAATTAATAAAAAACAGACAGGTCAGTGAATCGGATACTGGCTCAGCATTGTGCCGAGGTGCTAAGCAGGCACCTACAGCGCTCATTTTCAGCCATCACGCGAACGCCATACAGATATATTATATAATTTACATAGTCTGAATACTAATCTGAAGATTGTCTGAAAATTTCATCAAAATCGGTTCAGCGGTTTTGGAGTCCATAGGGAACATACATACACACATTTTGTATATATATAAAAATATATATGGAAATGGAAGGCCTTTTAAATGAAAGAATATCCGAAACTCATTAAAAAACCACTTAAAGGGACTTATTGTTTTTATATTTTTCTATTCATTTGATGTGAAACAAATGTGAACATGTGAACATCTTGATTCATAAAAGCACTCGTAAAGTAATTATAGGAGAGATTTTTCCAGGAAGAAATACATAGAAAAAAAACATGTCAGTCGTAGGACTGCATGTCAGTCAGGCGGCTGGGCAGGAGAAGGCGGGCATATCTAGCCCGTCTTCAAATGTCCTAGGGGACCTGCGCACATAGCTGGCTAGCTGTGTGTGCCTGCACAAGGTCCCCCCCCCCCCCGCCTGGGGATTGCCCCGGTCCCATTGGCGTTAGCCTAGCCGGCAATGGCTAGGCCGCCCTGAGGTGGATCGGAGTTGTTGCCTCGGCAGAGCCCGGTCCACCCCGCTCAAAGGACAAGGAGGCACCGGGGAGTTTTAGTAGGTATTCCCAGTGCCGCTATGATCAGGTGCTGGGCGACCCTCACATACCCCTTCCGCCTAGCCAGCGGTGGGGAATCTGTAAGCGGATTACTCCTCGTCAAAAAAAATAAATAAAAAAAGGACTGCACGTCAGAAGTGAAAACGTAGCTTCACAAAAACATTACGTTACATTACCTACCTAACAGGTCGCGAGTTCAATGGTTTTTTCCCATCTTAATAATTTTTCTTTTTTTAAATTATTTTAAATTAATATCAGCTACATCAATGGTTACATTACATTACATGACAGTGTCGCGAGTTCAAAGATTTTATCTCAAAAATGCCCAATGCGTCTAAAGAAGTTTTCACTTCAAAAATCTTTCAATAAAAACAAACAAAAAATCTTATCTAACATCGCTTGGCCAAAATAGAAAAAGACAAAAACTGAACGAGCCATCTGTCCCTGACTGTCCCTGACCTGTTAATTTTAAGGACACTTCAGTCTACGGTGACGCCACTTAAAAAAAATCTTTTGACACAACTTCGGATATAGCGGAAGTGTCTTATTCAAACCACTTATACACTGTAACATATCTGTCGTACACGTGTCTGACGTTGTTTACAGGCGTTTTCGATGGTATTTTGTGTAGATATAAGAATCCTAATTAATGCGCCGGATACGTTAGGATAAAACAAACATATGGTTTAATCTTTCACTTACTCTTGTACTAGTTAATGTCTATCTGCGCAAATTAAAATCGATCATTGTCAGCATTATTTATTATTATTATGTGAAATTAATTATTGACATCAATCAATTCTTTTAATTCATACTGACTAATATTTTTAAAATTATCTCACATAGATTGAGTAAACAATCGCCTACAGTTTTGTAAATAAATATTGTTTTTCCATTGTTATCATCTACCTAATTTTATTAAACAAAAAAACAGGTAGTTGACACCAGGTCTAATAGTAATACCGATACGTTATTTTCACAGTTATGTTATGTCAGTAGGTATTTTATGTTAGTGTGGAATAAAATCCCGATAAATTGCATTGCATAGAAATTGCATATTTCCTAATAAGCGAAGCTGTTGAAATAATAAAAAAAGAAATTTAAACATCAAGCTCCGATGACCTTTGAGAACAAGAATGAAAGAAGACACGTCCGGCATTAAACCAGTTTGAACTGAAAAGGGCCTTGCGCTGAACATCGAATGAAACCCCTTTCCTCTGCTTATTTTTTTTTATATATAAAATATCGGTTGTATTAAAAGAGCCGACAACGCATCAGCACCTTTAATCGTTCACGCTGAGCGCGAACGAACGATTAGGCATTGGACCGATACGACAAGCTGAGTTTTAATAAGTTTGTGTGAAAATATTTGTGTTAATTTATAGCAAAATATAGACATTAAAATCATAGTCTATATATTTATCTTAATGGCTTTGCGAAATGCCAAATAACGATTGGAATGTATTTTTTCCAAAGGTAAAAAGTATGAAAACAGCCCATTGAAATATTGTAAAATGGTGTTGAGTGAAAGGTCTGAAGTGAAACTAAATGCGAAGTTTAAAAACCTTAAACCCCCACTTAAGCGTCTGGTGTAGTGCTGTCTAGTTTCGCAAACGCTAAGAGCTTTCGAAGGCGTACTCCCCAGAATGCATTTACATGTCACACGATCCTGTGGGAGCGACTACACATGCCGTTGATTGTAACTGTGTACCTGTCCCTTACACTTGTATTAGCTATATATTATTAACGGATCGATCGCATCACATCACATATAGCCTTATTAAGGGCGGTTATTTGCATAGTGAAGGTGTAAGGGAGTGTACAAACAGACTTCGGAAGTAATCTCCGGTTGTTTATGTAGGTTCGTGTGAGGTGCGTGTGTAATCACTACTGTGTTTGAGATATATGCTAAGTAGGCACCGATATTAGCTATGTCGGTTCTTGTGTGTCTTTATAATCTTGTGTGTATACAAGCAGCGACAATAAGCTACATCTAAAGTTTGTGCTTTTAATAGAAAAAGTACAACTTTTAACAGAAGCGTACTGTGAAAATATTTCTAATGAGTCTCAGATTATAATGAGGAATAACTACGTAAACCAGGATACATCATTCCTATTGGATCATTAATAAATATAGGTATAATTTTTATTTTATTTAGCTGGACCGTAAATGGTTTAGGGTGACCGAGGTTTGTTTGGTTGGCGTCACAATGGCAACTTATTATAAAACACACCTTGTTACCCATGAATAAAGACAATCAAACAGTGATCGTGAGTCCGACAAGCGGACTCATGTCACGAAGCCTTTGTCGCGGCCACATACAATTACATTACATTAATGTAGCCTATTTTCATTATCACTATCTCTAGATAAACTTTAAAACATGTAAATACAATGTTTTGTTAATACTCCGAACGAAGCGCAAGCCTTAATTAAGTAGTTTTCAAGTTATCACTTTACTTCAAAACTAGTTAATTAAGACTCGTTTAACAAAGATGTTATTATTGTTGAAGCCAACTTAGCTATTTAAATTTACTCCACTAACAGACTGTGAAATTTAATTACACAATACAGAAAATATAATACTATAGGGTGTTTGGGAAATGTTGTCAATAATTTTTAAATATCCCCAATATTTTATTA
Organism: Synanthedon myopaeformis; assembly: GCA_944738685.1. NCBI lineage: Eukaryota > Metazoa > Arthropoda > Insecta > Lepidoptera > Sesiidae > Synanthedon > Synanthedon myopaeformis. The sequence goes on along the minus strand of OX122913.1, from coordinate 4,811,206 downwards.
AAAGTTTTATTGTTTTCATTAAGTATAAGTGTCCGTCCTCCTTCATACAAATAAATAAACTTTGCCTTTTTATAGATTACTGTAGATAATAGACAATGTTATCATAAAAAACTGCATATAATAAAAAAATCATATTAAGGTATTTTAAAAATTGTTGTAAGTACATGTAGGTATATAATATTGAAGTATCAATAAAGAGAAGCTAAATTTTTATAGAAATTAACTTTAATAGATAGAGTACTTACTTGCTTATAAATAAAAGTAAGCGATAGAGATATTTACACGTAATATGTAGAAAAAAAATTAAATCTGTATCTTTTTAATTAAATAAAGAAGCCATTTACACAGGAAGCCTTGGGTTATGCAAATAAAAGTGCATGCGACAGCACTTACGTTAGATTATAGTAACCTACTTCTATATATGACATAACAGTGAATAATACATACGTGTACGTCAAACGAATGTGAATGATTGCAAGAAGAATAAAAACAAATTAAATTTACTCTTGTTTTAGTAAAACATCTCGCATTGAACAGAACAATATATTAACCACATTAGAGCTAGAGAGAGTATTGAGGAATATACTTGCGGCTAAGTTGCTCTGATCCAAGTTTTGCTCGGAATTCACACACATTAGTCGCGTTTCGTTTCAAATATATTCGAAAGCTTTGTAAACCGTTTAAATATTCATATAAATGCCGGCTATTTTTCTCTAGTATTAATCTAAGTATAATAATATTAATAAAGAGAATTTTTTTTTGTAATGTATAAACTGAAAAACTAGTGGACCGATTTAAAAAATTCTTACACCCATAGAAAGCTACATTATCAGCGAATAACGTACGCCATATTATATAAAGTAACACTGACGAAGTCGTGTGCTCTAGTTAAACTGTAGGGACCTAATTAAAATCACATTTTTCATTTAAAGATAAATATATATTTGTCACAATAAACATCTCATCTCACTATTGTATAAAGTTTAATAAGTTTAATAGTAATAAAAACAGATTAAATTTAAAGTGTTGAGGTAAATTGCTCACCAGTTTTGATCCATAATAATCATACAGAATCCCAAAGACGACAACAGGCCGAGGGTAACAACTTGGGCTGAGTGTTCTCCTTAATATATTCTGTGTTTAGAATAAGATTATAATATTAAGGAGCCCGAAATGCGAGTCGATACGGATTGTGGGACTGTTACATCACCACTCAGTAAAGAATTATAATTGGAGATTAGCTGAATTGATAAGGGATTCAGTGCAAGTTTGCCTCACAGGTGTTTCAAGTATATATATTTGTTTCTTCAAAATTTAAATTAACTTCAGTTATTAACTCAGTAGTAAAAATTATTTTTATAGTCTTAGTCACAAATTTTATATCACGACACCCTTTCTGTCTAGTGATCTAAGCGGTGTGTTGCTATTGTTTCAAGGCACGTAAGTAACTAAAAATAATTGGCTTAACCTAATAACTATTGTGCTAGTAATCTAACTCAGTAATGTACAAGTAACAAGCGGTCTTTCCTGACTGAAAGAATATAGTAAATATGTGGTAAAGCGGGATTTTTAAAGGGTTGATGTCTTAACTAGAAATCCCATGATTTTACATGACAATGAATTTAAAAACACGAAAATTATTTATTCAACGAAAATTATTACCTATTCTATTCAGGACATTATTTTGGTGATAAATGAGTTACAAATTTGATGTGTTACGATGTTTAATCCTAATTGCAATTAAATAACATAAGCGAGTTAAAATAGGATAATTTTATTATTTACACTAACAAAAACTGTGATTATGAGATATTATAATAGTATATTCCATTTAAAAGTCAATGTTCGAGACCAAGCAATTAATATTAAATCAACGATTAAAAACCGCCTTATTTTATAATTAGTATTATTATCATCCTTATGTCTGAACGTGGAATTATCTTTTTGCCATGATTATGCTATTCGTCAGGGCATTGTTTTATGTTAATACTAATTACTTGTTAGTTTGTTTCATTGCTTTTTTTTATTTTAGCTAAACCTCGTCTACTTATACTAACGACCTGCTCCCGGCTTCGCACGGACGAAAGTTTACACAAATCTTATCAACAATATCAAAACCGTATCAAAATCTAGAGAGTGGTTCAAAAGTTAGCGGATAAATAGCCAGACGCGGACAGCGACTTCATTTTACAATATATATATAGCCATAGATATTCTGTTTCAATCTAGAACCTTTTACATAATATTCACAAAATTTCATTTAAATAGGTTAGGCGGTTTCGAAGATTAGAGAGTGAATAAACACCATGACAAGTGATTTTTTTTAAATATTTACAAAATTTAAAACGATGTAAATTTTTACAAAACTGTAGGTTGTTAAAACTAAGTAAAAAGCTACATAAATATATAGAAAAATTAAGTAAATTAATAATAACACAAATTTCATATTTCATTACAAATAATTTTACTACAAAAGGAAGTAAAACGTTGGATGAATGGTTTTATTAGCTACTCAAATAAACCACAGTCGGCGCCGGACGGCGCCTTTTTTATTTAGACACATAAAATTAAAACAAAAACATTTCCTTAGGTTTTTATTGACTACGGTCCGAAAGGATTTCGTCACTAAGAATTATAAAACTTTGTTCGTCGACAGGCGTTATGGTATTTTTTTCTACATGTTGGTCCAATTAATCTAAAAGAACAGTTATAGATTATAAAATGTCAATATACTTGACATTTCAAATGGTTTCATTTTATAATTACTTACGTTACTTAAGTAAGTTTTTGTAACATTTATATTTTACAGAAATTAAATTAGAAATTTTTTATCGAAAAAAAAAAAAAAACTTTTTTATGCTAAAATTTGCTGATCTTCATTGACTTTCGAGGTTTTAGGATTTAATTATTCATAATGGTGTCATCTAAATAAATCAAGTCTTGTTTCGTTAACATATTTGTTGAATACGAGTATATTCTATTTCCCTATGCATTCCTCATTCCTTATCTATAATGCTAATAAGTTGCTCGTGTTATAGGCGACGCTTAGCCAAGTCTAGCGTCCACTTGAGGGTAAAGCATATTTGACGACCTTAATATAAAAAAACTTTCTTTTTCATTTAAAATTAGGAGAATAGTTCGCGAATACCTATTTATTTCATTGTATTTAATACTGAATGAATTGACTGCATAATATGTATTATCATATAAATTAAATCATTCAATGTGACGGTTTTCATCTAAAGATTATTATTTAAAGATTAACGTGTTAATGAATAATGGGAATAAGTTAGATTCAGAAGGGATAAAAGGGTAAAAATTTGTATTTTTGTTTGTAATTAATAAACTCAAAAACTACTGAACCGATTTTAAAAATAATTTTATCTGTAGAAAGCTATATTATCAGCGAGTAACTTAGGCAATATTTTAAAAAATTACGCGGACGAAGTCGCGTGCAACAGCTAGTTTAAATTAAATTAAAGTAGGTGTTATATTTTCGATTATATAAAATGATGTTCTGTATGTTATAGTGAGTTAGAAATAAGCACAATTAAAAAAAAGTGTATTGTGTAGTGTGCGCTACACACACAAATGCTCATGTGAGAACAGGCAGACGTCCGCCCTCTAAAACGAGCATTCATTCACAAAGGGGCATCGCGTCCCTTGTCCTCTGAACTCATCCTCTTCATCTTTTCTTATCGCTGTTCATTCATTACCATCTAGTTTTATAAGAGTCGACGGACCGAAAACACATCGCGCCTCCATTTTTTGTCACACCACTTAATTATCTGGATTTATATCACGATAAAATCGACCATCCAAGATAGAGATAAAAAAACGATTTTTTTGTTAAACAAGGGTTAAGTGTGGTATTATCCTGGCATGGATTTTATAATATCAAATTTTTTCGTACATGATTAATTTTAAGTAGATATAGTTAATAATAATAACTAACAACTTAGTACAGAATTTAGATATTACAACTGGCTAACTTAATTTTGAAGACTAATAGGTGCATTTATTATTACTATTCTGCATAATTTAATAAAATCTTTATTTATTAAATTAATCGCCGTGCTTAACTCTCGCAAAAACTCAAACATGGCTCGACCAATTTTGTTTTGGTTTTAACATATTATGGAAAGAGGGATAAGCAGGGAAGGTTCGTATGTATAAAAATTGCACCCTTGGCGAAGCCGTATAAAATAAAAATTATAACTTTAAATTGACTTAAAAGACACAGTTTATCCATTAATTTCTTAATTACAAGCATTCGCCTCTACATTATACTTTTTTATTTCAGTATGACATTATAATTAAGTGCAAGAATAAGTAAATTAACAATAAAATAAAGGGTCTGACAAATGATGTGGGAGCCACTTACTTGATTTTACTTTATTACTTTACAATATTAATATCACTGTCAACAGAATTGACAGAACAATGAGGGGGACACATAATTATCCAACATATAGGTATATGAGTGAGTGTTTCGGGTAAATTGGCCTCTCAGTGCTGTGATGATTTTCGCAAAAACAAAATTGTTATATTATACTATAATTATTAGTTATTGGTGAATGTTTAGGTTATTAAAAGTATTTGAATGTGTGATGAATATGAATTTATATCCTACCATATGTGAATTTAATATAAAATCATTTGAGCCATTTTACTGATCTCAGTATTAAAGAAATGTCGCCCGGATATTTTGAAAACTAGCCTATTGTAAAAAAAAAACGAAAGTCAGATTTGTAGTGACGATATATTTTAATATGCTTATTAAAATTATGTCATTAGTCAATTTACTTCTACAGAACTGGTTATAGGCGAATCCCTATCTCAGATTTATATCAGACGAATTCGAACAAAGATATATAATACAAAAAAATGTTTGACCCTTTAGCTATCGACTGATGTTATTAAAATTATGGATGAAGTTAGAGAAAAGTGGTTATTTGAATGTTTAAGATTTAGGTGTAGAGAGTCGAGAGTGTCCAATAAGTGTACATGCATTTTTGGTACCCTTTGTGGTGTTTCGCTTGCTCGATTTTAGTTAATTACTGAGTGCGACTAAGCGCTCGATTGCCACTGAGTCCGCGAACCTTCGTCGGTCGAGCGCGTTGGTGGCCGCAAGTCCGCAACACAAAAGCGGGTCGATGCCACCGATAACGAAGCCAGTTTTTATCTTCTTATTTTAACGCTTTTAATTAATTAGGAAAATATTCTCAAATATAAACTGCCCCAAGCCGAGGCCTTGACTTAAGGATTGTCTTTGACCGCTCTGCGCCTAAGGCTCACTATAATGAAACGGGATACATCGATTGGCTCCTGTATTCTGGAACACGGACAACACTAATTACTTTTCATTGCTATTTAATGATCTTTTAAAATTACGACTTCAAATAAAGCCAATAAAATATTGTTATCGATTTATTGTTGGTTGTTAAGCCTCTATTGGATAGATTCTTATTTTAGAATTTGTTTTATTTACAGTTTTATAGAAATTAATAAATTGTAGATTTAATTTTTTTTTTTAATAGACAGTATTCTTCACCAGCTTACGTGTGATGGGTACTAAGATCATAAAATCTACTAAATATATTCATACCATCAAATTAAAAAATTAAAACATAACAATCGTCGTAAAGAAATATAATTACAATCAAGGTGAATAAGATCCCAGACATATTTATTTAGCGAATCTATTCAAACTAAAATTGTTTGTCCAGATAATATTAATGACAACTGAGGCCCTCAGAGACCAGGATTCACTGTAGCGCAATTGATAATGCCATTGTTATTTTAACATTTCAGTCTCATAATATTTAGTGAGATCTAAATCAATTCGGAACAACAAACAGAGCATGATAATTAATAATAATTGACTTTAATTATCGTTGTATTTTCGTCATTGATGACGAAATCTGTAATTCGTGGGAGTAAGGAATAGGTAACATATTCCTAGTCTTTGTGAATAAATTAAAGTTTCGGCCGGTTAGGCAATTTAAGATAGGTACTCGTACACACTAATTTAACACTGAAGATCAAACCATGGATAATTTAGCCTAACTAGAATTACAGAGTACGAAAAAAAGTAATGGGATAAAAATAAATTCGTATATATATATTTTTTAAATAACTTTTTAGTATTTTACAAAAGTTATCTGTTATGAAATTTGTAAGAAGAACTAATCAGAACGATTCGTTTATTTTATCATTCAAATGAAAAAAGAAATACTAGATTTATACCCAACTCTTCTTTCTTATATATAAAATTCTCTTGTCACAGTGTTTGTAACAAAACTCCTCCGAAACAGCTTGACCGATTTTTATGAAATTTTTTGTATATACGAGTATTCGGTAGGTCTGAGAATAGATTGTAAACTATTATTTATACCCCAATTTTTTTTTCCATAACAATGTTTGCAGGATCAGCTAGTAACTAATATATTTATTTATTTATTTATTCATTTATTTATTTACAGGAACATATATATTTAGTTTATTGGCTATGAAGACACACACTAGGCATGCAAGCCTGTATCGTGTGCTTCATTATATTAATTAAAATAATTAAAAATTCAAATAACATTTTAAAATTATTAAATAGAAATTAAATTAATAACAAGTAGATATATATAAAAGTAAGTAAAAGACACAATAAATTTTGATTATAAATTGAGGCTATATAATATGTAGATATTACGTATTTAAATCGATTTAAATAGTTTTTCTACATAGTCGTATTTAAGACTGAACAACCATTTTTTAATCTTAACCTTAACTTTACGTATGATATATTGCTTAATTTCACAATGTTTAGTAATTTTGTTGTAAATGCTTAATTGTACATACGGATTAAAACGTTTCGCAATTTGTGTTCGCACTAGTGGCAGAGGAACTGTAAAAACACGCTTTTTTACCAGGTCTGAGTATTCACGAGAATTGATAACTTGTTTATGAGCAAATAAAGTCATTTTCAGTAAAAAAAGTTTTCTAACGCTAAGTACATTGCTGTCTTTATATAATTCTCTAGTGGGATATCTAAAGTTTTTCTTATGCCATATGTCTAAATAATATATGGCACATGGTGTGCGGTAACTCCAAGTATGTATTCATGCCTATTTTTAGTGAAACGACATATTATCCTGCATTAATCAAATAAAATAAGTGTTAATATATAAATAAAAATTTGTTTTGGGGTATTAAAAAATATAAAAAAAACTCTTTACCTAATCATTACTGTAACGTGTAGAAATATTTTAATTAGAGTAGTAATACATTGGCATGTTGTGTGGTGCTAGATGTTAATTTGTAAGTTATGAGATACGATAGCTTGGTATGTATGTATGCAAATGTACTCATACCTACCTGTAAATTAGCAGATTAGGTCGTTATAGTTATTATCAACCCATTATATCTATTCACTATGTGCATAGTAATGAACGACGGCAGATATTAAAGTAAATGTGAGTCTATAATAAATAATATTCAACCGGTTGTTTACGAAAGTATTCGAGAAAAAAAAACAGATGCCGCATTATTTCCGAATAAAAAATCCATTTTAATAAAACCAAATAAGAATTATTGAATGAATGATTAATTATGATTAATTAATAATTAATTCTGGAATAACATTTAAATATGATCATGTTTATATATATTACTTTCAGGGTTGGTTTATTCCTAATGTTATAATTTAAAGTTGATGATATTTTATGTTATTTGTGTTATTGTTTAATAATTAAGTATACAAACAATAAACTTTACTAACAGAGGACACAAAAAATGTTTTTTTAAGCCTTAAACAAGTTAAATAAGTTACACCATTTAAGCCTGCCATATTAAAAAAGCTTACTTTAACTTTGTTCCTTCACTACTTCTTTTACTCAAAAGCAATTTCGGACTTTTAGGTGAACGTACAAAGAACTATAGGGACATGAATATACATAGGTATGATATTCATTTCTACTTGTTACCTCCGATTCCGATTCTATTTGTTACCTAATAAGTCTAATGTCATTTTTACACGTTGGAACGACACAAAATGGTGTAATTTAAATAAAATAATTTGCTGTAACTCGCACCCTCATGACCATTCTCTCGTAAGAAGACTATCGATTACTGCTTCTAACTTGTTCAGATGGAGCGAGCGTTTTCTGTGATTATAAGGTAAGTCTGCTCAGAAATAAATAATAATTATCATTGCCATTACACAAGAAACTGTAAGAAAACCTCAAATGAGAATTCTAATGGGCAGACAAAATAATTTTAAATTCTTTTAAAAATAAACTAGGAATTATCAAATAATATACTAAATATTTTTAGTTTTTCATTCTATATGAATTAACTAGCACTTTAAGCATTGACGCACTCTTATTAACATATTACGGACTTGTTGAATCTGTGTTAAGTTATGGGCTTCTATTCTGGGGCAACTCGACAGATAGAAATTTTGTTGTGCTTTTAGTTTAAATTACATATATATTTAGATAAATGTATGTTTAGGTCTTTTTATATTTATACTATTCCACCGTTATAAACAGGCATCCGGCGACAGTACCATTCCTTTAAAAAGGAAAATCTATCTATTGTCAAATAATATGAGTATATTGTCTCTATTTACAGCTTTTGTCCTTTATCCTACTTGAAAATAAGTGCCTGATAGCTTGATACCACAGTATTTTCTATCGCTTAAGGGTCGTTTGTTTTACAAATGAAATAAAGTATCACTTTTTACATAACACGTAATAACGATACCATTATTCCGTTGTTGCACATATAATAATAACAGACTACAATTTAATTATATAACAATTAGACGGAGCGTCAGTTGGATAATTAAACCCTTTTAATAGCAAACGTATTCAATGTTCTCAGCATAAATCATAGTATACAATAAAAACTCAATGTCCGTCTGTGTCGAAAGAGTTTTCAAACAAAACAAAACGATACACTCGTTAATTTTTATTTTACTTTATTCAAATTGTTTCAGTATACCAGTTTATCAGTATAATAGCATATTTATAAGGGATACTGACTCACCTACTTAGTAATAACACTGAATTAAATAATAACATGTAATTATTAGTGCTACAAAGATAAAGAAGGGACGGCGCGGAGTTTTTAAAAGCTGTTTACAATCAACGGTAAGTGGAGTACAGACATCGACACAAGTCGTATTCACTTATCGTTTAAACTAAAAACCCATGTTAATTTAATCGCTTACAAATACGTTACAGTTGTGTTGTGTTTTACATTAATTAAAATCTTGTTTGTGTCCGCAACAAATGTAGGTAATATTCGAATGTTAACCAGCTCGTTTCGCTTAACTAAGATGTATCAAAAAAATTTTTTTAATACCTTACGATGTATTAGAAACATAAATATATGTTACTTACAAAATAAAATATATAGACTTTGATGTCGACGCGATATTTTTATAGAATTTTAAATACAATTCATATATTATCAGCACTTTATGGAGAGAGTGGACGCTTTATTCCAGCATGTTACCAGCCAGTTTTCGTTTGTAATAGTATTTCTTGGCACACACATTCATTATATTTCTTTCACTGACTTAACAAAACTACTACTTTTATCATTAACACTTATTATTTTAAAATTTAATATGTATTATATTAACATTTAGTATAATTTAAAAAAATATCTAAAATAAATATTAAGGTTTCTAGGTTGATCTCTAATTATTCTAAAATAGTGAAAACCGTATAAGGAATATTAACTTTTAACCTTTTTTCACACTTATTATTTATTTTAATCAAACAAACTTCAATAAAATTGGTTGTGAATGTTTCGCCAAGTACAATTGTGATTGTTCGCCAAGTACAATTGACTTGATAATACCTAATAACTAAATTCTCTTCAATTTAAATAAATCATAAAAATGTTTAGTTGGCCGCACGATTATTACGAATTAGCTAATTTTAAAGACAAATTTGAACGTTATTTATGTTATTTATGTATTACAAAAAAAAAATGTTTAAACCAGACTTTTTAATTAGGTAAGTATGTTAACCACTTTACCTATGGGTATCGTGCAGTCTTGTTATTGTATTCTTATTAGCCTTGTGGATCTAGATATAATTTATGAATACGAAAATGATAATAGGCTTTCATCTTAATAAGGAAAGTTCTTTGGTAATCAATAAAACAGAGTAGCTTCGAATAATACTATATTTTAAAATTAACGATAACCATTAGCGTCAAAGTGCCATAATAAAGTTGGATTGAGCTAGCCTCATAAATTATATCTACGTTGTTTGATCGGTTCACTGTGTTGACACGTTAAGAACATTGTCTATTTATAACCAATCGATACTCGATGAAATGTTTAAAATATTAAACATGAAATTTCTTAGCATACTCGAAATATTTGCTTTATGAAAACACACATACTTTTATCGTTCTATTTTAGACTTATTACGATTTGTATAACTTAAAAAGACTAAGTTAAATAACACTTAAACTCAATTGACCAGTCTAGAATTGAACAGCTCATCTGACGGCAGTAAACACCCCTTACAGAAAACCACCATGAAATAACAGCATGTGTATCTTTAGGTGATTGAATATAGGTTGCCATAGCCCATAATCCCTTATCCACATTATAGTCGGCAGTGCGCTTGCAACACATGTGCCGTTGCTTGTATTTATATCTTAGAACCTTTAGAAAACAATATTTATATCTCGTGAAATGTGAATGTGAAACTATAATTATGATCTATTCGCCAATATTTAAAAGAACCTAGAAAGACCTGCAATCTTTGTGTTTAAATTACTCTTATGCGATTGCATTGCATTGGGTATTCACGAATCACGATGTTATTATATGAGAACGAACCCTCCACATCAACGTACGCTGTTTTGTGAGTTACGTAGGCTCGTTACCGTGTTATCAAGGACCGGTAAGATTCTTATCTTGACAGGCATCTTGTGACCACCTCTTGAGGCTTCATCACCGACACCTCGCAACAATAAATTGACCCTGTTAACCCTGTGCCCCAGTACTAACGGTGTTTTCGACATTATCAAAACATAACTGAATAATTAATGAAGGGAAAAAATCAAATTTTTTTTTTTGTGATATGGATTTTATTTGAAACTATTTCGTATTGATCCATAATGATAAATTAAACATTCCACAAGTTTTGTAGTACTAGGATAAAAAGTATCGTATAATGTATATCGAAAATAAGACGAGCTTCATTTGTGTGTTAAATTTCATCTAAAATCCTCTCCAATCGTCCAACAATTTTCTCGTAATTGTTTAAAACACCCAAACGTGCATACATTTTCCACATAATTATAATATAATTATATTATATTAAACTAGCTGTTGCACGCGACTTCGCCCACGTAACTTTATAAAATATAGCCTATGTCACTCACTGATAACGTAGCTTTCTAAATGATAAAGGATTTTTTAAAATCGGTTTTGTGGTTTTCGAGTTTATTCATTACAAACATACAAATCTTCTCTCTTTATAATATTAATATAATAGTATAAGATTAAAAACATATTTTAACTCGACTTTCATGTTACTCCATGCTTACAATAATATTAATTATCTAATATTGTAAGTATATATACTGTAAAATATAATAATATTTTTTTTTTTCACAAATTTGGTTGTGTTTGTGTTCGTTGTTGGTTGTGTTGTGTTTTTTTTTTTCACGACTTCGTCAGCGTTGAACGATGAAAGGTACCCTATGTCCTTTCTGGTGTCCCAGACAACGTAGATGCAAAATTTCATGGTGATCGGTTCAGTAGTTTTTGCGTGAAAGAGTTACAAACATCCATACATCCAAACATACTTTCGCATTTATAATATTAGTGCGGATTACATAGGTTCATTTTTTTCTTCTTTATCTAAGCATATATTAGCTATTTGATTTTATGTAAAATTATTGTTATGCTTTTTTTAAACACTTTTGTTTATTAAAACGTAATCAATGTTCATAAAATTTTATAAAATCTCTGTGTCTTGTTTTCCTCGCTTAGTTAATTATATTGTGATTTTATGATCAAGATAATAGATTAGGATTACATCTCTGTTATGAGATTAACTCGTTAATTAATTATGAGCTAATAAGCCAAAAGTAATTTGTAAAAGGTAAATTGACTTGTTATATTTGTATTATATTCTAAGGATCAAGGATAAAATAAGAAGACGCAGATTTTATTCACGGTTTTTACGTTACCTACTTGTATTGATACAATATTGATACTTGTATTGATATAGATAACTCCGTTTGTCATATTTTACATATACTTATTTCTAAAAAATATGTCTTTTTTCTTTCTGTTATTGATGATTACTTGGATTTAACTATAGGATAATTTTTATACTGAAAAAATGTTAAGTTCCTGTGGGATTTTCAAAAAACAAACTACAACGCATGCCAAGTTGCGGGTACCAAATAGTTTTACATAAATTCTTTAACGATTTTTCTTTATTAAGTAAAACTCTTTATTGTTATTTTTATCAAACTTAAAAAATAGCTTACGAAAAGATACCTCTATTATTTAAAAAAGTAAAAAACATTTCGCTTATTGAAAGAAAACTAATATTGCACAGGGAATTGAGAATAAGATTGAGAATAAGGTCGAGGCGGAGATCGCATTTTATTGTGGGAATTGTAAACTAGCTTTTCTGTCAACGCGAAACTGGAGATAGTAAACACCGTATCCGTGGGGATCGTTTATTTGGTGACTCCGCGATCATGGAGACCACCAACTACAACCGCAACACTCATAAATCAATTTCGAATACATAACCCACAGTTAGCACCGCAGCCTCTGCGGACTTTGTTTTTATAAGAGAAGAAATATTTTAAAGTAAACCTATTTTATAGATAACCGTCACTTTTCGCAACACTGCGCGTTATTTATACAATTTAATTGCAAACATTTATCTCTCAACGTCATGTTGCGCTATTGTTTTTTTTTACAAGTTTTGCGTTTTGATATCGCGTGCGTCCAAAGAATTGTGCGAAAGAAGCGTTTGTAATGAGTTTAAAAGTTCGTTTCCAAGCGTACCTACATCAAATTATAAAAAGCCAGCAGCTAATTACTATATAACTATAATATTATACAGAAAGTTACAGTAGACAGCATTTATAGTAAGAGAAAGAAGTGATTAAGGAAGTGAATCGACACGACGTATTTTGCGAGGAAGGTGTTTTTAAAGTTATTTGCGGGCCTACAAACTGTTCATATGATACGCAGCGATAACTAGCCACGGTGTCGGCTCCTTATGAATAAATTATTACGCGACGGCAGGTGGAATGACCTGACACAAAATGTTTTGATGGAATTGTTTTAATTGGACGTTATCTTGCCTCGGCTATCAGGCCGATACCAAGTTAGGAAATATGAATTTTGATGCGGCCGATTCACACCAACGTTCGCATCAAATTATAACTTCATTGTTGCATCGAAATGTTTTAGTTTAAAACAAATATCCGGACGGAAAGGGCTATTAATTGTCTGAAATTTAACAAACTCTTTTGACTGTTAAACAAAAAGCCGTCATGATTTTTAATTGCCTGCTCCGTATTGCCTAATAATTTATAGTTTAATGACTATTTATCACTGACAACATGTAAAGACAAAATGTTAGACACGACAGCTATTTAAAACTGTTTAATACATTATATGTCTGACAGATGTCGGGAAAAAATATTTGGAATGTAATGAGTGTGTATTGATAATGACCACATGTGGACAAATGAAGCCGCTTAACAAATAAGAAAAATAACTTTGCGATTGTCATTGATATAACTTTTACATGTCATCATATGCAAGAAACGGTAGATAAAATGGTTAATAACTATTCGTTTACAGAACATAAATTAATAAGGTGAAAGATACTCATAATATAAACCCATGGTATTGATACTTCCATGGATGAACGGTTGTGTAAAAAAAATATAGTGCAAAATTTGAATCTTATTGGAGATGTTACACTGTATTTTTTATATTGTGATACAGGTGTACATAACAAAACTACAGGCGTCAAGCAACTAATTTATGAGTACGTACATCATTTATAAAGTGTTGGATGATAAAAAATGCAGTGAATATATTTTTATACGAAGCGCATTGTCTCTGTCTTGTAATTGATGCTATACTCCTAATACACTACAGAATTTGAATTTTTTCACCAATCACTGATCAAACATTTATCTCTGTATAAAACACGAACAAATTAGACAAAATAAATTTAAATTGCAGTTTTATATATTTTAGGGACGGGTGTCTTGCAAGGCTCTATTCTGGGTCTCGCTCGCAAATTGATAGGTTGGTGCGATATATCAGTCAGTCAAATACAAACGATTTCCTTAGAATAGATAATAGAGCTATATCATTAAAATAGATAATAGCTTCAAAATATAAAGTACACAGCTAACAATACAATACAGTTATTACGATACCTTTCTTTAATTTAGTGGTTTATAACAGTGATCGTATGTGTTAAAATGCGATTTATAGTTTAAGCAAATAGGCATATACGAGTATATACTCTATACTCTCTAGAAAGCTTGAAAATTTTTAAAAAATAATAATAAAGTAAAATAGTAAAATTTTAAATTTAGATTAATACTGTGGGATATATAGACGTAATTGTAAGCACATACATGCTTTAATCACATGACACAATAGACATCAGACCAGTGTTGCGGTTTTGCTAAGATGATGAACTAAAGTAGGTATTTGTTAACATTAAGGTTATGATTCTAAATTACATCAGGACGTATATACATGTCTATTTATTTGTAACTTCTGTTCGTCTTTTATATAGACAAAGTATCGGAAGAATTATAATAAAATTATTAAAAAGACTCTTTTGTCAGAAATTTAAGAGAACAAACAGTACGCGAACCCGATTATATACGAGTGTATAAGCAAAATAATAAATAAGATGTAAATCCAGTAAAAAAATGTAGTATAGTCATATAATTTTCGTCGTTCGTCAAGCGCCTCGAGAACGCATTAATTAGACTCTCCGGAAGTACCTCGCGTGTTCTAAACGCCGATAGCCCATTGAATTATTTATACTTTTAATATTTTAATTAGCATACTCCAGTGACCGCTGGCTTATTATCATTTGTGTTATTATATTAAATGTTTATAATAACACTCAAGGAAAGGTTATTCTCGATTAAGAAGATACCGTTTAATGATTAAGAATATCATTTTAATTAATTCATGTATTCAATATGTAACTATTTTTAAAAACATAAAGGAATAGAATGTTAAACAACTTTTATTTGATTATAAGTGCGATTCATTCTGAGATCCTTATGTGTATTATATAGCACCGTCTTTGAACAATTAGTTTATGTTTTACACAAATCTGCTCTTCAGTTCAATAGAGAGATTTAAATTAAAAATTTCGTATTCGTTTATGTTATTATAAGTTATTAGTATCTACTGTTGTATTACCGACATTATAACTGCATTTTAGAAGAATATAACCACATCATTTTCAATTTCACTAATATGATTCATTTTCTCTTTTATTTAGACATTTAATTTTGATTTAAAACTTTTATTTTTATATATTTTAAATTTATTAATGTACTTCACTTAAGCGAGCCCAATGATGGTTAAGGACTTTTTTGTTGCATGGTTTCCGTTACATAGCTATTTTCTTAGGTTTCTTAGACCTTCCTCATTTGGTGCCGCACAATTTTTATGATAGTGTAGCGATAATCAAGTAATAATATTTTAAATTTAGCATTTTTTCAAAAAGAATGACATATTATAGCACGTTTCTAAGCACTTATCGCCCTGAGGGGCCATACGCGTCATAGATGTTTCACAACGGGGATTCTTTCTCAGCGACTATACTCTTAAAATGTTTTTACTCTCTTCTAAAAGAACGGATCAATTTATTGTCACGTACATTCCATAATAATTAGAATCCTAATTATTGTGAATATAATTTTAGTTTTTAGTTTTATTGGATTAATTTATTAGAGCAATTCAATGGCATAGGGCAACCGATTTAAAATTTTAATCTTTTTTATAATTATCGTATAAGAAATGAAAACTGTTCACTTTACACGTACCAAGGGAATGTTACTTAATCGCGTAAAGTGAATGAATTATTTTTACATTTTACTTTAGTCTTGTCTACAGTGGCTGTTTGATTTTTTTTTAGTTTCGATGTCATCTTAAAATATCATAAGCGCTCTATGCCTAAACAATAAGTTTCTATAAAAAAAAACTTTAATTTTAGATTAGGCTTTTTACGTTCAAAGTTCACTTAACATTCATATGATATGTTTACAATTTATTCGCCCATTATGCAGGTATCCAACCGAGTGTACCACAGCTGCATAGTACAGAATATCATTAAAAAATACCGGTTCCTTAGTGGAGTGATGCGGGTAGTTGGACGGTTGGCGAATGGTGACCACACGTGTCCAAGGAAGTGTTTACTAATTCTACAAGAACAATGGTACACTTTCCCACGTTCGAAAGGCATCATTAGTAAAAAAGATGGTAAACAAGTAACAGTGCAACGGTTTGGTATTAAATTTTAAGTGCTGAAGCCAATTACCGGTTGAAACATCTCCTAGACAATGAAACAGAAACTTAACGACGCGCTACAATCCGTTTTCGAAGTCGATTTGTGCATTTGGCTAATTTTGACGACATCGTCGGTTTACTTTCGACGTTTGAAGTCTGGTGAGCAGAAGATTCTAGGTTACACACTAACTTCAATCAATAATAAGATAAAACTAGCTATTTTCAGCAACTTCGTTCGCCCTGTCTATTGATAATTACAGAAGTAGTAGGTATTGTAAAAAAACAGGGAAAAAATTTACAGTAAAACAAATCATTTTCGAAAGATTATTAAAGTAAAATTAAGGTAGGATTGAATACAATATTCTCGTTCTAATCATACAACTTAGCCTAAGAGACAAAATTTATAATAAATATTAAAACACAGAGCCTATAAAAGTCGCATGTAATGTGCTCAAATAAGGGGTAGGTAAGGACAATAGAAAAAAAGGTAACGATAAAAAAATATTAAAAAGTGCGATAGATGACAATTTAATTTTAATGAAATATAATGAGAATATAAATGAATTAATTAATTATATTAGATATGTTATCCCTTCGTATTTTTCTTAGTAAGTCTATGGGGGAAGTAAGTCCTTAGTAAGTCCCTTTTATTTGTGGGAGTGACGCCAGACGAAATAAATTAAATAAAATACACCTACTTCGTGTAACACGCGGGTCGCCCAGAGAGTGACTGTAATTAGTAAGAATTAAATTTATAAACTTACCCCCAACACAAATACGCTATGCTTCCCTAAGTTGGTGAGTTTTTGGGTGTCCCGCAGATTACTTGATGTTGCAGCATCAGGTCAAGGTTACAATGTGGTGAAATACCACTGAAGTAACAGTTACATGAACCTGTGAAGTTAGTGAAATCCCTTCGTCAACTATAGGAAATGACCTGATGGCCTTCATACGCCTGAACAGATTTTCATAATTTATCTTAGACAATTATTATTAATATTTTTTTAATTTCAAACATTTATTACCTATAAATTGTTTACATTACATGGTCCACTTTAACTCTAGTTTCACTAAAAATAACCAATCAACGGTTTATGTATGATAGAGTAATAAACGTCAAATCATCTTTTTTTATGTTAAGGTAAGGTAAGATTACATTAAATTAATTGTCAAATACACGTTTATAACAGCAGTGAAAGACCAGTTGAGATAACATCTCTGCTTATAGCTTATTATCTATAACACTCTATGTGACATTTTTACTGCTAACAACCTAACACCCAACTTAACACCTCTTGAGTGAATAATGTGATTTTTACCAATGTCTCGTTAAATATGTCCTTATGTCGTAGTGATTGACCTATTTTTTACAGTTCTGTGTGAAATCTTCAATCAAATGGATATTATTTCTATAATTGTTAACAAAAATCCTACCCATTATTGTTTTCAATTAGATACGCGTCACATTGCATTTTGCTTTCGTAAATTGGGCTACCTGTTTTCAGGCAGTAACCACTCCCTTACAGAAGACTAAGACTAAGTAAAAAGGCTTAGTAAGGGATACCAGAGTCCATTGGCCTATCACTTTCTAATTTCCTTGTCTATACTAATATTATAAAGAGGAAAGATTTGAGTGTTTGTTTTTTGTTTGCATTAAGCTATATTATCAGCGAGTAACATCTATCTATACTAATATTATAAATGCGAAAGTATGTTTGGATGTATGGATGTTTGTAACTCTTTCACGCAAAAACTACTGAACCGATCACCATGAAATTTTGTATACACGTTGTCTGGGACACCAGAAAGGACATAGGGTACCTTTCATCCAGAAAAAAATGACTATTCCCGAGGAATAAATAAAAAATAAAAAACTATAGCAACACGAGGTCAAGGGTTATATTGCTTTTTTTTTAATTTTCAACGCGGGACGAAGTCGCGAGCACCAGCTAGTCTAATTATATTATAAATAGCAATCAACGTTCGTCAAAATTAAACGCTTTTCGGGTGCTTATACATAATAGTTTATGGTAGCTAAACCTTAATTGCCTTGGATATTTAATGCTGATTATAACTGGCCTTTAGTCAATTGCACCCTTACGAAGTTGGTTTAGTAAGCTGGGTGTATAATATGTAATTACCGAGAACATTTAATTAATAAAGCTAACTGTAACTAAAGTATGTTATAAATTATATGGAAGTATAACACAAAATGGAAACCAGCTCTCAATGACTTTATCAGATACCTAAAGATATTGTATGAAAAAGAAAATATTGTACCATATGTTTCTTTCTTGTAAGTACATAATATCTACATAATATAGATCTTAAGATAATGGCCTAGGCAATGGGAAGTTGTATTGACCCGTCGATGAAGACGTTAGTCATGACTCAAAGTATCCTGCAAGGTTCGACTCCTGGCAGGTGGCTTTGTCTGGATTTGAGTTGTCTTCTAAGATAAGATAGTACTTATTCAACATACTTAGGTACTTCTAAATACTTGGTTTTTTTAAAGCAGTTAATACTGTTAATTCCACACAGATCGATTCGTTACCCATGCCTATATGGCAGACCGATTGAAAGACTAGCTATAAGATGTGTCTTTGAGGTATCACGATGTGTCACTATCTGATTTTAATTGTATATTATTACTGATATATTCGATCAACTCAAAGAAAAAATTAAACAAATACAAAAGAAATTATAAATGTTACTTTGAACAGTTAACTCGTAACATAATATATAATGAATTAATGACATTTCTATGCGAAGCAGTTACAACGTACAATTCAACGGCCCTCTCGTGTAATAAAATTATACACTCATTAACCTTCTTTGATGATTGCAATCGCCACCTTATTTTATACTAACGTTCTATAAAAGCGTAAATATATCAAGATACTCAATGAATTAAGCGAATAAAAAGTCTGAAATAATTCTGGACACTGTTTTCACGACTAAATCACTGAACTAATTCTTACAAAAGGGTTTTTTTTTTAATATTGACGCAGAAAGTATTTAGGTCAAATTCTACTTATTACTGTTTAGTAAGAATGTAAGAAAATAAATTTAAACAATAAATTTGTGGAACACTAATTTATTCATTAAATATGTTAACAAAAAAGGGTATCAAGCTAGTTTTTTGAAATATAAATTTTATTGATCGCTTTAAATTGCAATCTTGCGATCTGACTTTTATTTATTATTATATGTATTATTGAAAATATTTCGTTACAAAAAAACTGTTATATCAGCAGCAAGTTTGATGTCCAGTGCGTGGTATGAATGACGTTTAGTGAGTCTGTTTAAATTATTATGGCGTTTTTGTACATCCGAGAGGCGTTTGTTTGAAGCGTAAGTGGGAGCCGGCTTAACTGCCCGAAAATCTGGTTTTTGATTTTTTCATTTGTTTCGTGATTGAAACAAGTCTTAACACACTTGCATGCCAATACACAATCGTACACACATTCCTTTTTTTATGTTACCATATAAACGTTATGTTTATGTGGAAGGTGCACAAAATTTTAGTGCTACGACTGTTGAAATTATACCGAGTTTTATTGTAAACAAGGTAGACACGTGAGAGTTTCGTTTAAGAAAAAGGAATGAGAAACATACCTACCTAAATGCGTTGTGTTGTAGTTTCGTAGCTAATTTTTTTAAACAGCTTCCATATTTTGGCAGGTTTTCAAGGAGGCTGTGAATGATTACTGACTAGCTAATGCCCGCGACTTCGTCCGCGTTGAATAAATAACTCTTGAGAAAATATCTGATTTCTTTATCTCTCTGACATATTTCGACAGTGGCGCCCAATTTTTTGTATTTTTAAACAAAATCCAAACCAGCGTATTAAATTTTCCAACGCGTTGGTCGGTGATGGTGCATGCTCGGTATATTTGGCCGTTGGCCGAGTATATTTGTCATTTCCGTAACCATGTGCGAGCATTGCACCTTCTCAACAAATGGCGAAAGAACTTCTTTACAGGCCGCTCACAAAGTTCGTACAGTTACGAGTAGGTATGTCTACAAAACTGTTTCATTCAATTCAGCATTGAATTTCCGGATGGATTTGGTTTTAGACATTTCAATAATTTTCAGACACTATAGCTTGGTTGATAAATAATTGAATTCTAAAACTTTCTGATATTCATGCAATGCAATCTACATTTTTTAGGCTGACGATCCATTATTGATGGTATCCATCAGTATGTGTTATGTCGACCCTCTTAGGATGAAGTTACAAACCGAACTCTGAAATCCCTTACTGCCAGTTGATAAGATGACAGATGAGCTGTCTAGTTTATAATTGCGAAACGCATTCGAAATGCTTCTAAGTCATATGATTGGGTTAATAGTAAATAATTAAGATCAACTTAACAAGATAGAAGCGCCTCTATGAATTAAGCGTTTGAGTATTAAGTAAGACACGTGTATTGCGGTATCGTTTTTGGTAAAAATGTGCAAATGGTTGTGAAAATATAACAATTTATAGTAATTTTGATTAAAATTTTAATAGAACAGATTTATCACACGATATACTCTCATGTTATGTCTGGGCTTCTTTTATCATAATAAATGAAGTAAAACTCTTTTTGTAACATTCTTTTTATATGTTATTCTCCGAAACTACTGAATTACACATTTTACATTATTCTTAGTATTTTAATAAATGTATTTTAATTTCTAATTACCAATATTAGTTAATAAAATAGGAAGAGAATGTGGTGGTAAGTACTTTGATTACAATATCGGCGAGTTTTGAGTAAATCGTAATCGTACCTAATAACTCTTATCTCTTGTAACTTTTATAACTTTTATAATCTTTATGTATTTTAACCACTCTATAGATTAGATAATATCTATTTAGTAGATATTAGTAAAAAACCACGCTAAAGCTAGATTTATTTTAGTAGGTACCTAACTGAATAGAATTTACCTATAGTATTAGAATGTACCAAAATAACTATCGTGGTAATAAGCTAGCAAACTACATATTTTATTTGAATTATATTTAATATATATTGATTTCACATTAACGTGATAAATGTGTTGGCTTAAATTTTAATTGATTAAAAACTGATAGCAAGCAATCACTTGCCTTATAGAAAGAAAAACGACACGCAAAATACACGGGGGTAAACACTTTTTAACTACCTGAAAGTTATGATTTCTTTAAAATTATGGTATTGTGTGTGTTTGTGGTGACACAACCTATTATTTACGAAGCCTGTAAATGACAAGCGGCCATTGATAATTACTTGCGTGGGGTTCAAAACTTTATCTACATTTCTATCAGTTTAAAAACGAACTAAATTGACAGAGCCATTAACGAGTATCTTTTTAACTTATACAGTAAAATAAAATGTTTTCTTATAATGTAACATTGTTAATTATCCGTTCGTAGTTTTTAAAGCCTCGATATTAAAGGTCACCTTGTATTTTTGTTGCCTTGGTATTAAGTTTTTGAGCATTGTCAAGACTTTTAGGATACATTTTAATGATCAGAATAATGATAACACGTTACACCTTGTAATGTTCGTCATAAAAGTAAGGCCACGAATGTTCTTTGAGGGTGGGCCATCAGAAGAATGTTTGTTGGTGAACTAAAAAAAGCAAAAGTAGTGTTGAAAGGTAGTGTATAAACATAAATTCAACAATTAATTGTAAATATGTTATTTTAATAAAAGGAGTTTAGTTATTTCTATGAAATAGAAGTTTTAATATTTTATTTTCCAAATTTTTAACCATAATCTATTTTTCATTAGTTACCTATGGTTAGTTACATAAAATTTGGCCGTACCGATCGTCCAGCCTTTTCTATTAACTAATAACCGCTTCCTCCAATTTTTAATGCAGATTTTTTAATTTCCTAGCTTAGAAAATGGGCCTTTTCTCTGTTGGGCCAGGCCATCATCAACACGCTAGAAAAGCTCTATCGAACATTTGACATAGATCATCCTTACAGGATCATTCAGATAATTTATTGCTCTGAGGTAGAAGCACGCTTTGACAGTCGGTATGATTTTTTTATCTATCTATATATGAGAGTTGAAGTGTCTATCTGCAAGTTAGAGAATTTTTAAACAATCAATTTTAAAGCAAAACGATTTTCTATATTATCTTTCACGAGCTAGGTAAAATACTGCTTTGGTTCCGATGAGCTACACCTTGTAATAACAGGAATACCAGTTAATAATACGTAGGTGTTGAAAAGGTGTCGAAAATCGTGAGCAGCATAAGATAGAAATCTTGCGTGTTTAACTATCCGCTGTCACGTTTCATAGTTTTAAATAACACTTTGCGTGAGGATCTGTATTAGTGCAATTGGAAATTTCCTATAAAAGAGATGTAAATAGCATATTTCTCACATGTCTCCGAGGTATTTCATGAAAAGAATCTCTAATTGAATACCTCATGAACTCGCATATTAAAATTTTACTTTCGCTTTGTTTAACTCGAAATATTATTACTTAATGTATTAATAAATACTCGTCCAGATAATTACTTTTCTTTAAAAAGTTTGTTCTTTTCTTTTCTTATATTGAGATGATTTTTGAATGATTTTTTTGAATATTTAGATGACGTAGCCATCTGACGGCAGCAAACACCCATAAGAAGAGCATTGTGAAATGCGTGTTTCGATGCTCTAGTTCCTTACATTACTCTTTATCCTATCAGAAGATTGTTGGTGCACTTATATCCCAGATTTACACTAGTGATTATAGATGACAGTGAATTATATCCTATATGTAAATATGTCTTATACATACTTTCAAATATTGGTTTAGTTCAATACGAAGAAACATAAATAAATTCCGTTTTAAAAAAGAATACATTTAAATTTATTTAATTATGAACTAAATATTTAAATTTTACTACTTGCCAGTTTTATAAAAAAAAAATTTCATTACTAGATCCAATTAATTGTATGTACAGGTATTTACAGGTATTTATAGGATGTGTATGTTTTTTGACGGTGAAACAGGTCTCCTAAGACTTGTGGCAGTGGTTAAATCTTACGAAGAAATCTTTACAAGCTTATCACCAAAATGATTACACGTGCTTATGTCAAATGTTATAACAGGCATGCGTTTGGAGATTTTTTTTATATAAAATATAACGAATCGCAGGCTGACTGACAAACGACTCGATGATAGATGAATACCGTCTAGGACACAAGCAATATCACCTAGGATACCTAGTCAAATTACTTTTTGACATGATTATAATCAAGTTGATTTAATTAAAGTGTCCCATTAAGACAAAGTCATGATGACAATATTTTTTACTCTAAGTTTGAAGAATGACTTTTTGAAAGGCCTTTTTACTATTCCATTCAAAATTAGCGAATTCTGAATAGAGTTGAAAATTATACAATTTATATAAGAGAATTATTATATTTTACTAGTATATGCCCGTGACTTCGTCCGCGTCCTATTGATACCAAACTTCACAGGAACACCCGCTGGACTAATCTGAAGATTGTCTGAAAGTTTCATCAAAATAGGTTCAGCGGTTTTGGAGTTTGTAAGAGACATACATACACACATCGCCTTTTGTATATATAGATTATGAACATATTAATGTCCCTACATTTCGTATAATGTATAAGATGTTAATAAGTTTCATGTATTAATTATAAATATATAAATAAAAAATAATATTCAGCTTACTTTAATAAACAAAAACCGATACAGCTCTTTTTTCAACTTTAAGCTCCACACTCCATTCATACCCGTAATATTTTATTTATGCACCTACTGTCGCCAAATTCAAAAGATTTTGCGGGTAATTAGGCAGTTGAAATTCTCTCAACTCATTCTACATTTTAACTGGGCATTTTGCCACATGGCAACATTCTTTGGTCGTAGTTTAAAAGTTTGTTATTATAATTTTATATAATAATAGCTGTCCCGCTCCCGGCTTCGCCCGGGATGCATTTTTTTCCGTAAAAACCTTCCCTGATTATCCCTCTACCCATTGGTGAAAACCGCATGAAAATCGGTGCAGTAGTTTATGAGTTTATCGCGAACAGACTTAGTTTTATAATTATTATGTAAGGATTTAGATGCAAGTATTTCTAGGTTTTGTCTAGTTCTCTTGTAAATTAATTAAATTTTACCCACATAAGGTAAAAAAAACAAAAAAAAACTGAATGAATACAAAAATTGTATTTATTCAGAGCACCCTTTGTCTGGTCTTAGCAGTAAGACCAAAAAGTTTATTATCAGATTCCCATAATAAGTTTGAAGTGTGAAAGTACGTTTGTCTGTCTTATGCTTTTACATGGTTTAGGCACTCGACAGATATACATGAAGATCAAAGAATTCTGAAGTAATAAAAGAATAGAAATGTTTATATCAAAAAATGTTCAACTCTTTTGTAAAGCGATTCTCTTATTTACTATTGCTTGGATGTCTTTGGAAAAGTGAATTTTTGAATTCTTTAGTAGTTCATTCATATGTATAATAATAAATACATCATAAAATAACAAAACAACAATCAATTTTGTGAATATATTCGGAAAAACAGTCATCACCTACGGCCTAAGGCCAATTTATTTTGAAATAGCTATCTCAAATAACGTTGACTCTACTGTGCAAAACTTTGCCATTGCTTTCGCTATCCTATGATTATACTTCACCTAATAAGTGAGTCTATAAATAAAAAAATATTTCTGTTTCTGATTACAGATGACAAAATGGATTGAAAATCTTGTGGATCTTGTGAATTAACTTCAGTGGTAACAAGTGTAAAAAATAATGTAAATTTTCTTTAATGTAACTACACAGAAAATGCAATCGATTACTACAATTTCAATTTGAATATAATGTTACTTTTTGCCACACAATTATCTTTAGAATTGTATAAACTGTCGACGGAGTAACAAAAAGCCGTTCAAACAAGGGGTCTTATACATGTCACCTCTCGTTATTACATTGACGTGTGGTTACCTGTCGGTGTAATTGCATATTATCATTTCAAAAATTGTTTTTTTTTTATTTTATAAAAATGAATTTAGTATTATTTTATGGTCCTTTGCTCATATATTTTCCTGTATATTCTGACACTTGTCAATGCTATTCGTAACTATACCTTGATGTGTTTAACCATAATGATATTTTTTTTATTATTTGCTGTCTCCTTTTAAATGTAATAATGTCAATTATAAAGATTTAGCTGTTGCTTGATTGCAAATTATGCAGCAAGAGTTAGTAATGCGGTTAACCAGAGTTAATAATTTGTATAATATATTATATTATTTAATTCCTCAAATAAATCAAGCATCATTGTAGACTTTTTTGGATTGATTTTTTTCATCATTTTTTTATTTGTTTTTAAAAAAAGTATTGCGACATATGATAAATGAAAAATATAACAATAACATACATGGGCACGTTGTGTTTCAAAGTTGGTAACTCTAGGTTTCACTTACATCTTGTTGATTAAAAAAGTCATCTTGGGCATCCTCACTCGAACAACCCATGTCCTGAAGCAGAGGAGTAACATGCCGCTCCCAGTCATCCATTATAATTGAAAATATCTTCCTACGCAAGTTTATGAGCGAATGACAATCACTGACTCGAAAAAACTCTACGTTGATCTTCACAAACATGTAACTGATATGTAATCATAATGTCTGCCACTATGAACTAACATAGTTCGCGAAAGTGAATTCGCGCCAAAAAGTTGTGACTACGTTATATTTTCCGTTGGTGCGGAAAGTGGCGGGAAAAGAGGCGATCGCACGCGACACTGAGCTGTCACAAAGTCGAGTGAAAGAGAAAAAAGAGCTGCCGGCCGTGGGCAGATCACGTGCTGGCGTTACAGGCGCGCATTGAAAAAACGTTCTAGGGAGAAGCGTAAGCAACTCGCGTGCGGAGTCAGTGTGGCGAGGCTCACGTTCCCGGCCGCCCGTCGACGCGACCGGAACAGGAGTGCGTGGCTGTCCGCGAGGCCAGCCGCCCTCTGCTGCGCGCCGCCTCGCTTCGCTCTCGCTCGCGCCGACTCACGTCGCCTCGCGCCCTCTTGCTCGCGAGGCGAGTTGCCGCACGCCTCCCATGGGCGGCCGCGATTTCCAGCCGTACACTGGCCTCAACATGGCCGTACCTCAACAGACATGCACCATCATACACCGCGACTCTCCACTCTCCACTCCATAATCGACACTCTTGATCCCTTTTAACACTAATTGTCTCCACAAACTTTTTACACCTCTTCAACAACATTTCAAAATAAGCATGCACAACATTTGCAATCTATACAATTAACACAAACCATTTGTTTTTTCAACGAATATATTATTTACCGTTAAATCAAGGGAACATATAATATAATTTACCCATTTACAACTTCCTAAAAAGTTCACATTAATCAAATCAATACCTACTTAAATCCTTATTATGATCATGAGATTGAGTCTCCACTGTTGAATATAGGCCTCCCCCAAGGTCACCACCACACATGGTCCTCTACCCTCCGTATCCCGTGATGCCCGCTTGAATGTTACTATCCAATTACCTACTTACATGCATTTGTAATAAATGTATACTTGCTTAAATAGTATATACCATATACAATAAGTAAATGTAGAATACTAATTAATTTATATGCATAACTAAATACACATTAAATCATTATACTTATCTATCCAAAAAAATACATATGATACGCATACATTTTTCTATTTATTGATATGTAGAAACCAACTATTTGAACTATTACGATTATTCACATATATATAGTTGGGATTTTGAGGGTAGGGGAAATCCCATCAGTCATATAAAAATGCCCTAATTGTATGTCAAATCCTATCCTAAACAAACTAAAATTAAATCAAGATGTAAAAAGTAGATGGAAGCAAAATTTCGTAATTTTTGCTTATATTTTGTATAGTTTACAATATTAACGACGGCCTCTTTCAAGTCAAATCAAGTTTGCTATGAACAAAAGTAATTAAAATAAGGACACCGAGAAGTGCAGATATAAGCAAGACAGGGTATAATGATTTTAACTATGTACTATCGTTCCCAAAGGAGAGGCAGTCAATTTAAAACATACAGCCATGTTTGCCATACAAAGTTTTTTTATTATCTTAATAAATATCATTTTACTTATGGTAGGTATATGGAGCAAAGATTTACAAAATAGGGAAACCACAGTGGGCAGTGGTAGAGCGATTTCGTTTATTTCTTCTGATAACTTGCGAACGAACTAATGGAACGAATTAATGGAAAGGAAACATTTCAATCATTCTGAAAGTAATTACGCGACAATCAAACAAAATATTTAAAATATTTGGTCTATTTCATCCTAGTTAACATATAATAAGCAATAAGATGGTGCTACTACACCACACACTTCCCGGATATCAATGAAGGCCCTTTTTTTTCCAGAAAAAGTCGTGAGTCGATATGGTGACATCCCTTGGTCTCCTAGGTCACCAGACCTGACACCCGCAGACTTTTTTATGGGGGGAACCGCTATAAGTCAAGATTTTATGTCAACAAGCTGTGGAATGTATTGCAACTGAAAAAAAATCGGCATTCGAATTTCAAGAAGTTCGCAAGAAAAGTGCCAATAAAAAACCGTCGTCACAGATTCTTTTAAAAATTAAGAAAAATTTAATTTTAATATAACTATATTACTACAGTCTGTTTTCTTATATATATACTTACTACTTTCAAGAAATTCCCTATTTATTATATCTTATTTGCTCTCGTGACTAGAGAGTGGAGAATTTCATCGGTTTTATTACAAAGGGCGGTTCTATTTGTAACATTACTTTTCTGCTCTCTAACAAAAATGTTGCTAAACTTATAAAAATCTATAATTTCTGAAGCCTTAATTTGAATTAAAAATATCGTTTTCTAAATGCAATGAAATGAAATGAATTTTTTTAGAAGTTCCAACTATACAAAAATTGACATCAATAATAAAATAATTAATTGTTTTATTAAGCCTAGTATAGAAAGCATAAGACTTGTGCACGTCATATTATAAAATCCCCCAATGTAACATAGTTTTCCTCACTCTGTTAAGACACATGACCAAAACTATCATTGAAATTGGACACCTTTACGTTGCAAAGCTTTGAATGAATTTTGAATGATCTTTCTCTTGAAGTTTGAACATAAAGTGTGCTATTCTGCTAATCAGACGATTAGCAATACGAACGATTGCTAATTTTGACGAGACCGTTGGATGATTGATTATGGTGCTCTGTTCGATTCCCGGCAGGGTCAACTAAAATGAACTTTTCAAGGTTGGCTCTGGTCTGGATCTGAAAAGTAGTGGCAGGGCACACTGCATTTTGCAGTTACTTGGGCAGCCCGTCTGGCGGCAGTAACCACCCTCTTACGTGGTGAAATAACATCACGTGTGCTGTTGTGTTTCAGTGAGTAAGGGTTGCCAGTGTCCATTTTCCTGTCATTTCACAATCTCTTGATCTGCAATCCAATCGGCCGCCGCCGCTGTAATCGCCAGCGCACTTGCAGCACCTGTGCAATATCACCGCAGCTTATGTTATAAGCGACGGTAGCCACCTACCATCAATTGGACCGTCAGTCTGTCTGCAGATCTTAACATTAAAATATATATATATTAATGTTTATATTGTTCCATATAAAAAAAATCTCATTAGTTTTTTTTTTTTTTCAGTTTTCAGTTACCAACCTATACATTATAAGTTTATCAGTTAAGTCATATTGTATTATAAAATACGCGATATGGATCTAGTTCTGTGTTTATTTCTGAAGATAAAAATCTTTTGTCCGCTTAGGATTCCTTGGGTTTTTTTTTTCTTCAAAAGAGAAATAGGACGTTTGATTATACCTACGAGTATAATGAATACGAGTAGCTCGGTATATAATATTCTACTTATACAAAACGGATGTAATATTTATTATAATTGCTTTGTAGATATAAATTATTAGACTACTTACTTGATGAGGTGAGATGTTTTGATTTTTTAGGAAAACGTGGTAGCGTGTCTAGTATTTGTTGATTCTATAACTTATACTTTACCTAAATAACCAAACTGTAAAGCTAAAAGTTAATGTAATAATTAACGACAGCTTATCTCAAATTAAAATGACTTCTATGAGATCTATTCAGTCTTATGACATATTGAAATTTTAGAGAATAAATTTTGTACTTATAAAATAAAGCATTTTATATAGAAACGCGAATCCTTTTAGGGGATGAAGGATAACTTTGTTTTTAAATATATAGTGGCAAGATTTCTTATGATGTGCACTTAAATTGTCCTCAAACCTATCCCAGTTATGGGGATGTTTTATGATATCACATGAATTGCATGATGGACCAGCAGATGAGCAGCTTAATATATTAAATTTGATATAAAATACTTTTCATCGATTAAACCGATGGGTCTTCATACTTAGATCTTAGATCTGATCTTAGACTCAGCAAATATCTAGATAGCGTAATTTTTTTTTAAATAAAGAATCTAGATAGCAAAAATTATTCATACTTTTTATTAACCACCTGATATAAATCTTGTTCCAGTAAAAATCTTCTCGTACTCTATACTCCTTAGACATGCTTTCAGTCTGTGACTGTAACAAAGGCTATTTCTATAAATAAGAAGCACAGTATAGTGTCTATGAAAGTTAAATTGATTGAGTAATACTTTAGTAATGAGCTTTTAAAAGGTGGCTCTGGTCTGGCTGTTTGAAAATTGGATAGCGTCGGGCGGAAGTAGTCAACCCATCGTGAAATAAAAAAAACACCATAGTGAAATAACAGTATTTGTGCTGTTACGTTTCGGTCAGTTAGTAAAGGATCGCAGAGCCTATTTCGCTATCCCTTCCATTAATTAGATTTGTATCCCCCTATGATTCGTAGATCCCTTATTATTCATTTTACGAAGGTCGGCATCGCACTTGTAGCATCAGTAGCCTTCTATTAGTCGGGGACGGTAGCCATCTACCGTGGTGACTCAACTCAGTTTCAGACTGAAGACTTTCACATAAAAAAATCATTCCGTCAAAATTACCAATCAATTTAAAATTAACTACCTCTTAGTAATAATGTCAACTATTGTAAAGATATATTCCATCATTTTAATAAATTTATATATACACACCATATCCGTATCTGTATAATTAATAAAGCAGTTTCGGTCATTATTAAAAGCGCAGCGTATAACATAGTTAAACACTTACGGCGTGCAAAGTTTCCGAAGTCTGTACAAGCGGCCAATTAAAAGTTAAATGTCTAATTCTTGTTAGACGCGGGAAGTCCGCAACTAGTACTAAATTGAAAGTTCTTCAATGTAGGTAGATACGACACGGTTCCGTCCGGGTTGCGGGCAACAAACGATCCATAATGATAAAGTTTGGTAGATAACTTTTGTTTGACCAGGTAGATATACTACAATTAATGCAATAGTTAAACAATAGTTATTTCACTATTGTTATAATCACACTTTAAATGAAGTTTACACCTATCATAGAACTTAGCAGAAAAGCGATATTTAGGCTACTTACTTAATTTAAGGCGTAAAAATCTAATTGATGATGTAAACTCCTTTGGGTGGTGTAGGAGTTAGTGGTTATGTACTTAAAGATTAGAGCCTACGTCTGTGAAAGGCGCTAGACCTAAATAAGCAAATAACTTGCATCCAGTAACAGGATAAATTAATATGTAAATCCACATCCGCTGAAATTCAATATATGCATATTTATTTAACTAAATCGACATATTTATAAAATAAATAATACATTCTATTGTCTTTTAAAATTTATTATATATCCAACAGGTCCAATTCAGCGAACCAATTCATTTTAGTTTTACTTTGATTGGTTATTTATCCAGTATTTATAAGCTACTAATCATTACAGCATATTACAATGATGCTAATCATTACGCATATGGAGAGCATATTTGATGAATTCACATTGATTATTGCGAATAAGGTTGCGAATTTCTAAATCGGTGCGGAAGTTCCTCGTTTACGGATGCGTGTGTAACTAATAAAGTTTAAGATGCAAGGCCTCTAATTATGTTAGGGCTTAACCCTTCTGTTTAATAGTTGGTTCAGTTTAAAAGAAATGGATGAGAGTAAATCAATGTAATTGTAAATATTATTGTAATAGGATAATTTAAAAAATAATCTAAAGAAAAAAAAAGAAAAAACATATCCCAAATTTTCGTTATTAATTAAATGAAGAATAATTATTATTCAAAATTAAAAATTAGCGCGAGCGCCCACATACCTACCCCGTGATTCAAGCCTGTAAAGCTAGCAGTGTCAAATGGGCAGAATCATTTCATTTTAGCTCATCATTTAGCGTTCATTTGGTGCTCAAAAAATAAACTTTGACGCTCTAAAAAATAACCGAAAAATGAAAATTCTTCGAAACCAGCAGTGGAAGAACTACGTTGTAAGACTTGGCCTTTTTTTATAATTATGTTTTTGATTAGATACTACTTGAAATTTTCTTGTTTAAAATAGTCTTATAAATTATTGCTTCTTAAATATTTAACCAACTTGCAAATATCAGGGAGAATTTCATGACGTCAATGCTAAATGAAATCATTTGACGTTGTAAATAATTAATTTGAAAAGTCTACAGTGTATTCTGTTACGCTCTCAGGGGATGCGAATAACTATAATTAGTTTTAGCGAGCATATAAACATTGAGAAGTGATCAATGATTATTTTTATGTTAAGGTCGTCAGACAGGCTGACGGGCCACTTGGTGGTAGATGAGTACGGTCGTCTATTAACAACGCAACGCAACGTCAGGAGAATATACTATTGATTTTTTCAAGATTACTTACTTTTGAGAGTTCATCACTACACTGTCATCATCTCATCCGTAGGATGTGCACTGCTAGGCATAAGCATCCACTATTATTCTCTAATAGGACCCGTACGAGTCAACCAGGATCCAGCGTCAGCTCGAGGCCATTAGAAGGACCTTCAGGCCCCAGCTTATATTACAGAGAATCAACAGGCACACGGTACAGAGTCTTCAAGACTCTGTACAATGTGCCGTGTCCATTGCCACTTCAACTTACTAATCTCTTTTGTTACGTTAATAACTTTCATTTGCCTATGGATCTATCTCCTCGTACTCGATTCGATCGCCTCCTCGTCTTACACGACGACGATAAAGGGAATAAGCCGTTTTAACGGCATCACTCTGTCATTCAGAGGGGTCAATATTATTATATGCGACTATATCCTTATTATTTATTATATATCCTTATTTATTATGTGAGTTTACAAATAAATATCTTATACTTATTACACCTACACGTATTTTTTTGTTAAATAAGTTTTTTTTTGTTATTTACTTGTTATTTATTTGTTATTTTCTATAATTTATGTAAAATCTCATAAATAACATAATAAAAGAAATAAAAAACATTAAAACTCTATTATGAAATATGCGTGTAACGGATCGCATTGGATATACAGCTAATGTCATCTGTTCGCTGTCATCGAAACTGTCAACTGTCTGCCAAAGTCACAGACTGCAAAGTTGTTAGAAAGGGAGAGGAGATTGCTATCTCTGTGTGATACAAAACATTGACCTTTTATTATTTATTAATTGTTAACGGGACTATAAAACAGTATTAAAATTACTTTTCTTGTATTAAGACACAAAACCGCGTAGGTTTCTAAGCGAAAAAGAAGTGTATTTAAAAAGTGATTCATATAAACACTTATAATGGCGACACCCAATGAATTAAGTTTTAATGAAATCCTCAAATTTATGTTAGCACACAATGGGAAAGTGACAAATCATGAATTAGTTAAACACTTTAAAGGTTTCCTAATGAACCCTGACATGAGAGGCAAGTTCAATTTTAAATAACCTCATTATTTATTTTTAATAGCATAACCTAACTAAATCATTTTTTTTATTTGTAGACGAGGCTAGAAGCACTTTCAAAAAACACGTTAATACTCTTTCTATGATTAAAACACAGAATAATGAAAAATGGTTGATTTTGAAGAAAAAATACATGCCCGGTGCCAAGGGAAATGAAACATCTGAAAGTGGCACATCTGACTCACCTATACCAGACCCAACTAAAGATTTAGAACCAATTCAAAGACAGCCCCCTTATCGGCCTCCACCACCTATTCAACTCAATCAAGATTTCAATATACTAACCAACTTAATTCAAGATAATACTCCCCCTAGCCCCGTAGTTTTACCACATAGTGAGTCCGAACAAAGTTTGAACTCCTCATCTACCGATGATATTGCTCCAAAAGTTTTCCCGAGACGTAAGTCATCTGACAAGGTGAGCTCAAGTACATCTAGCATTCAGTCTGGACAGAGGGCATCAATTAATGATTATATACCGAATCAAGATGCATCAATTAATGAAAGCTTGATGCCACTAACAACATCCAGAAGTGACAGTGTGCTGGTGGATAATGAACAAAAGATTTCAGTTAAAGAAAGAAAGCAGATGTTTAATAGGATGGCATCGGAGGGTGATGTTTTAAAGTCTCATCAATCTGGAGGAATTTTTACAAATGTACATGTAAGTGTTAAATATGAGTACATATTATTGTTTGTGTATCCTATATACTTTTCCAAAGAGAGCAACTTAAAATAAAGACAGGCTTTTTAGGAAAAATGGAGCATGAATGTATTGTAGATATGGCCATGTCTTTTACATAAATATGACATTATGAGTTGTTTGTGTACTTGCATACCGGGTGGAAATTTTTACACGCCAACTGGAGGGAAAGTTCTCTTAATATTGAACACATTCGGGAATCATTCAGCTAAAATACAAAAAAATAAGATTCTGTACTTTTTTTCATATTTTCATACAAACTGGGTACTTTGAGGTGCTGGCACACATTATTAATTTCATTATCTTATCTTACAATTTTTAAATCTTACACATTGTCTTAAAATCTTAATAAATTTTAGTAATCTAAGTAAATTGAACCACTAAATAACTTAGTAAATTTCAAATTTTATCTACATTTAATATTTATGTGTGTTGTCGTACCTTGTTTTCACATTATAATAAACTGTTTCAACATGCCCACCAATAAGATCCGTCTCCACCAAGGTGACTGACTACTGAAGCTGAGCAGAGCAAAGATGAGTAACTACCAAAATCCTATTATTGTTTCTAACACATCTCCGCTGCACTCCTCTCCACTTTGGTGGGTCCACAGTAAAAACCAATATTTATCACAATACAAGTGTTAATTAAAATTATAAACAAACCCCTTCTAAAGAGCCCAAACACGCTATATTTGTTGTAATTTGCTGAGGAGTTGGTTGTCCCACAGACTACCTAATGCTGCAGCGTCAGGTCAATGTTACCATGTCATGAAAATACCTCCAAAGTAAAAGTATAGCTAATTTCACATCAATCCTAATCAATAATTCCCATGTGGAAGTTAATCAAATCCCCTCGTTAACTAAGAAATAGGCTGATAAACTTCAAACACCTGAACAGGTCTTCAGAAACTATAATCTATAACAGCTAAGAACAATCCCAATCACGTCAATTTTCAAACAAAAAAAAAGTATCACAATCAGTCGATTCGTTTGGGAACTACGATTCCACAGACAGACACAGACACCCACACCAAAGTCATAACACCACGATTTCCAAACCAAACCGTTTTTGAAAATATTGATCGCGGGTGATGAAAAGTTGATAACCTACGACAAAAACGTGCGAAAAGGATAATGATGAAAGGGCAGTCAAGCGCCACATACTATAGCGAAACCCCGATCATCTCGCAATAAGGTGATGCTGTGTGTAGGGGGATCGGTGGAAGGGCATCGTTCATTGTGACCTTTTACCTCCGGGCAAAACCATCAATTCGGATCTCTACTGACAACAGATGATGAGACTCAAACAAGAAATAGAGAAAAAACAACTGTAATTGATTAATTACAGGTGTGGTTTCTTTATCATAACCATACACATCTTTAGCCACTCAGCAAATTGGCAAATATTAAGAGAGCATGGTTGGGAGGTGTTAATGCATCTACCATAATATTACCATATAGCCCTTTTTTAACGTTAGGAAATCCTTTTGGATACCCGGCGGCAATGCGGGGTTATGCCGGATTTGTACCGGCTAAAGCCCAACGACTTTCTAGCGCGGCCGTTATAGGGCGGCGTCGCGGGGACGTTATGGCACGACTATCCAGCGCGGAGAGGGCTACGCTTCCTATCAGAACCTCGACGTACCCGAATGTGGAGGTACACCGGTCATCTCGGGGGACCTTACGACGGGCGGCAGTCACCCCCAAGACCACCATCTCAGTCCCCGTCATGGGGGAAGGCGGCGGACATAGGCCAGCCGCCTGCGCCCGAACATTCTTCCCTAAAACTACCGCCCAGGCCCCGGTTAAGGGGAAAGGTGGCGGACATAGGCCAGCGGCCTTCGAATGAGGCTCTTCCGGCGGATTGGTTGGGAGAGGAGATATGGTGCTTATGGGCGACATAACGTGTTCACAAAACGTGAGCATCGCCTGTCACGCAAGTTCACTGCCGACCATCGATTTCACGACGGCTGGCAGCGAGAGATCAGAGCCAACGACGAGAGACAGAGCGGCGCGCTGCTCCTCCCATTCGGGGCAATCAGCCAAAGTGTACTGCGCAGTGTCAACCGCGCAGCCACAATGGATTCACCATATAGCCCTGACCTTGCACCTTCAAATTTTCACCTAATTTCGGTCTCTTCAGAATACTGTAGATAGAGTTAGGTTAAAACAGAGGATTGTCAAAACTACTTGTTGCCGTTTTCTGATCAGAAGTCCCAAAATTTCTACAGAAATGGGATTTTGTCAGGAACGTATATGTTATAATCAAATGTAAATAAACTATGATAAAGTATAATTGAATTTGTATATAAAAAAAAAACATAAAAGACAATAAATAACATTAGTTATTTATTTTCTTTTATTTCATTTTCTTTTTTCTTAATTTTTTCTAAACCTTGTTATCTTCTCCGATATTAATTAAAGCAATCGTGGCATTCCAGTTGTTATTGGCAAGTTCTCTGTTTCCTTTAAAGTTTGTTGCTTGCCTATCAGTCAGTATTTATGTTTTTATTTGTTCGTTCGCACATTTAGACGAACTAATGTTTTTTTTTGTCTATTATCAATAGACAACATTGGTATCTATTGATAATAGATCAATAAACACTAGTGACTCAATAACTTTGACAATAGTAATCAATAGACAATGGTACCTATTGATCTAAGATCCAAAATAAAAAACACTTCTAAGTACTCAAATCGACTCGTATCGTAGGTAATGTTCACATGAGTATTGTTATCGTCTTTGCTTCAAATTATACTTTAAGTAGGTAGTGGGCAGGGCACACAGTCTTTCGCAATCATTTGGGAAGCTCGTCTGGCGGCAGTAACCACCCTTACAAAAGAATATTATGAAATAACAGCATGTGTACTGTTGTGTTTCGGCGAGTAAATAAAGGATGCTAGAATTTCCCTATCTCTTCCCAATCTCTTACCCTCAATCCTACTATGATTGGTACCGCACTTGCAGCACCTGTGGCGTTGTTTGTGTTATAAGCGATGGTAGCCAGAGCCACCAAGTGGAGCGAACTTCGAACTAAACATTAAAAACATTTATACAAAACTCCTATTTCGACCTAATATTAAAAATGATCTTAAAAGTGTGCGATAATTATCAAATTCTATACCTTTTGAAAAATAAAATAAAAATACGTTCATAAATTCGTAATTTTTTCTTAGTTTTTAAGAAGAAACTTTTGGTATTCGTACATTTATTATCTTAGACCTGTAATCTGTTATACGAAAAGCTATAAAAACTCTTTTCTTTGTGATTAATTAACCCTCGAAATGCTTTAATTGTGTTTTAATTACGATCCTTGTTATGCTATCATTTTGTCGTAAAAAGCCACATGTATTTACTTAGATAATTATTAGTTGAATGGGTAAATCATTATAAGAATTTGGGGAGTGCGTTCGCGCCGCCTGCAGTGAACACAGCACCTGTTGGTTGACGTATGTCGACCATTAACAAATATTTTGACTTGAAACTATGTGGTTCGGAGACTGATTCTTTAACTATATATTTATCTGAAAAGATTCCCGAAATTTGTCTAAACAAATATTTATACTTACACTTATTTGAAAGCTCTCATAGAAATGGTTATAAAGCAGGGACTTTTTTCGTATCCAATTGAATCTTTGAGGTTGTTACTGTCGCCAGACGGTCTGTCCAAATGAATTTTCGCAGTGTAGAGGCGGCGACAGGCTCAATTCGGCCCAACCAGATTGGGGAATAGTCTTCCAAGTGCGGCAGCGACGGAAACGACAATCAAATTTCCATCGACTGTCTAGGACGAGGCCAGGATAACTAATTATCTATCCGACAGCGAACATCACAGGTGCTGCCAGTACGTTGCCTACCGTAGGCTCATCTCACTTTTTTAAATGTTAAGATCGGCAGTTAAGAAAAACAGTTGAATTTGTATACGCCATCTCTGATAAATAACAGATACAAAAACAATGGCTACCCGAATCATTATGATTCGCTGCAATAAATAATCAGATTATTTAAATGTAATTAAAATGGATTTAATTTTGATTTTTGTGCATTTACTGTACATAATTAGTTGTGAGTGGGTATTTCATTTATTATAATAAGAATTTGAATTTAATTCAGCTAATAAGTTAGTACAACTTTTATTGATTATGAGGCGGTACGAAGTTCGCCGGATCATCTACTCATAGTATAACATAAAAATAAACAGGTACTCGATCGCAACTTAATATGAATTATAATTATTATAAAATTTTAAACAGGTAAACCGATTCTACAAATTTGTTTATTAATGTTTCCACAACTATGAATTTTGTTATCAGCTTTAATAAAAGTTTGAATATTAAAATGTATCGCCGTTGTTCGGACAAAAGTTCCCCACCCGTCGACACCTGGTGCATCCACCTAATTGAATTGTAAAACCTTCGTCATGGCCCTTTGGCGGTCGAAACGTTGTACAATTTGATTATTATCGATAATAATTTCTCGTGATCGCGCCAGGATAGCGAGAGAAAACGGGAAATTGCTAATGTATGTACACTTCACGACACCTTGCCAGACCGATTTAATTATATTGTCATCCGACATAAGAACTGCTAACAAATCGCTCTCGTTAATAATGTCGTAAAACATTGCGCCTAGTCCTTATTGAGGTAAATAATAAGCAACGCAACACTACACCCGAAGGGCACATTTGAAAAATAAGCAGAGAGGGATGTTTGTTGGCGGAGCAAAAATTTATATAATAATTATTTTAGCTCATCCGAACGGGACAACCCCTACACTGGGGAAGCGTAATTGGGCGAAGCTTACAACGCGAACAACAAAAGCTCCTAATGACAAATATTAGCCGCGCAGCGTACGCCTCCGCGTACCTAATGGACTTTACAATTGCTTTATACCACGTATTCCACATTGTAGCCTATTAAAAGTACGAGAGCTTACATTAGCCCTGCGACAACGGCATGAATTTGTAAACTAGCACGAAGGCATGGATTTTTTTTGCATATCCATGCTAAATACAGTCATTACGTAATTTGCGGCGCCTTTTTCACTAACACCGTCAATCCGCGTCATAAATCAAACCGCCTCTTTTCGTTTCGACCCAATAGGCGCTCCAAGATGCGCTTGAAGCTGATAAATAATAATTCAACAATCCGTTCTTCCGTAATATGTCACATTGCCGCCTGTCCAAATTAGATCCTGACACATAAATCATCACTGAAATAGACTGACGACTTATGCCTCTTCCGCTCGTCAACATTTTAAAATTAATCTCGAAACATCTCCAACAAAAGAGATATTAAAGGGTTTATACGAGTAACTCTCGAATTAACGTAGCTTCATCTAAATGTTATTATATTTAATA
The DNA here is from genome assembly GCA_944738685.1 of Synanthedon myopaeformis. Taxonomy (NCBI): domain Eukaryota; kingdom Metazoa; phylum Arthropoda; class Insecta; order Lepidoptera; family Sesiidae; genus Synanthedon; species Synanthedon myopaeformis. Next base: position 4,771,706 of record OX122913.1, on the reverse strand, counting down.
AATATATTTTGCATAGGTTATCTAAGAAATGAGCAAACGTGACCTGTGCTATGGAATAAAACAAAGAGTCGAATGTCAGTGCCCGTCATACAAATGATTTAAGGCTAATATTGGTATCATTATTCACAGTGCATAGTGTATTGAACAGAGCCGCGTGACTTGCGGTCGATTGTCCCTCGACAATTACCCTCGTGTGAGTCCAAAGCGCACGTGCGCCATTAAGGCTCTAAAAAAAGGTCATTCGTGCTTTAAACTGGCCATATAGTTTATCGCTTTGTCGAGTTTCTCTAATATCCTAACGGAACCCGCCTTACTAATTATTACATCGTGTTAATAACCTGTGATAGCGCACAGTGCCTTTGCCTCTTTGTTTTCCGATTAGAAATATTAACTAGTCTAATAATCCACTTTAATCTGCACTAGAAGATTAGCGATCTTTGAAACCTGTGAGCCCTGAAAATTCACAGTGGCCCTCCGACTGGTGGACCATTTACTTCTTCACATTGATAAGAGGCATAGGCACTGCGTTTCGCAGTCATTTGGGCAGCCCGACTGGCTGCAGTAACCACCCTCTAAAAGAATACCAACCGTAAAATAAGTGAGTAAAGGATGCCAGAGCCCACTCCTCTATCTCTTTCTAATCCCTATCTGCGTGGCGTTGCTTGTGTTGTAGGCGACGGTAGCCTTAGCGTTGCAGTATTGGGACTTAATTTATATCCTAATCCTAACTAAAATTAGATATGAATGCGAGGTTTTGTCAGGATGGATGTGTGGATGGATGCCTCGTATCCTCGTAAGAAAGCTCAACGTCGCTCAGCGAGCTCTATGAGCTCTAAGAGGGCTATTCTCGGGGTTATCACTACGAAATCGAATCAGAAATGAGGAAATCTGTAGACGTACGAAATTTACTGACATAAGCTGGCGGATCAGTAACTTGAAGTGGTGGTGGGCATGATACATAGTATACGGAGAGGCAACGGCCGGGGCCGGAGCCGGAAGGTTCTCGAGTGAAGGACAAGTACCGGCAATCACAGCGCAGGACGTCCACCCACAAGGTGGACATACGACCTGATAAGGGCTGATAAGAACCTGACGGTGAATCCAGGCTGCTTCTGACCGGTCCTATCTGAAAGTTATGGGAGAGGCCTAAGCCTAATGATGAAGATGATATGGAGATGTTCAGTCTTATATTCCCCGACCCTTTGGTTGCAGTTGATTTCACTGCTTGTCACATCTTGCTTGTAAATCCCTCAGCAGGGCAGCGAAAATGAGCTTCGTTTTAAGTACACGTCATCAACGTTTTGCATAAACGCATTCTAGTTGTTATTCCGATGTGAAGATAAGCTATCACGGTCCGTTGCAAGTTGGCAGGAAAATATGACCGATTTCATTGTTCTTTCATTGCTATTCGGGCCTGAGAATCACTTGCAGCCATCAACAACGCGGATGCCACACTTAACGAGCCTTGTCGATGTAATGGAAAATAGGAGCGGATGAATTAGCTGTCATCTATCGAAAGATAAAAGTACCGCGAATTGTATGGAGGCCCAGAAGTAGCCACGAGTGAAACAATTGAATGTTTCTGTCAATAATTACCAATTAAGTACATATGCAAATGATTTTAATAGCAGACATGGTAAATTAAATATGTGATAAAGTAGTGATGTGTATACTTCACTAAATATGTAATACTAGACGATGCCCGCGACTTCGTTCTCGTAGACTTCATTTTAAGATATAAATGTATAATTTTCTAAACATCTAATATTATAAAGTAATGGAAGAATAAAATGTGTAGGTAACTAAATAGACTTTGGGTTGTTCTCTCACACCGCGCCCTTTATTTAACTTTCAGCATTTTTATACCTGTTTTATGTACACTATCAGCCACATCTTATCCAACTATTTTTTAGATAGGGAGATAGTTGTAGGTAGGCAATGACGAGTACTCTAAATATGTAGTATTAATTTATGTATCATCAAAAGGAGAACCCGATACCTTTAGGTTACTTTATTGTAATAAGTTTTCGTAGGTATCTCGAAAATAAAATACATCCTATCAACGAATACGTTGATAATGTAGTTTTCTTTAGATGATCCATTACAAATAAACATACATAAAATCAAATCTTTCCTCTTTATAATATTAGTGTAGATAGATAAGTTATTTTAGATGCAAGACTTAAGAGCGGTTTGAAGTAGCATCGTTTTTATTATGAGCCTTTCATGTCCATTGTGTTTTAAAGGCGATGGTAATTTGCAATAGAGAAGCGAGATGGTAAATCAAATATGCGATAAAGTCAGTCGTTAGAAAGTTGTGATGTGTATCGATCGCAATGTTGTTCCCTCGTACCGCTAGCCACCATAATGTGGCCCAGCGAGAACACCCTGATGCGTCCGACATCCCGGAGCGAGGCACGCACGCCTGCTGGCGACGCGACGCGACCGTCCGTCGCCAAATCGCATGCATTCTTATCTCTCTCTATACGGTGTACACATATTTAAAAATCATTACACTTTTTCAAAAGTAACAATAAAAGCTTAATATGATTAAAGGTTCAGCTCTAGCTGGTTCCAACGACTTGGACTGCGTTGAAAAATGAAATATAATACCTAAATAATGACCGATATTTTAATCGATTTTTGTATTTTTAGACGATCCCTCGGGAAACTAACATTTTTCATTTTCCTAACACAGGATAAAAATATCCTGTATGTTAATCCACGTAATAAACTATCTGTGTAACAAATTTTATTGTCAGCAGACCAAAATGGTCTGCTGACATTAAAATCGACACAGGACACGGGATACAAAAACTGCTAAAACACTTAAGGGCGGTTGCATACTAAGGCAGAGAAGAAGCGCATCAAAGCATCAATCAAAAATTTACATGGCATATTAACGCCTATCTCCTCATTTTAGTGCCCATATTTCTATTGTGACGAAATGAGTAGCGCATGTTCGATGTGCTTCGACTCTGCACTAATATGCACTAACATGCTAACTTAGCCTGAGAATCATTTATACCATCCATTGAGCGAATTATCAGCATAAAGTAGTTAGGTACTAACTAAACTTTAATTTCGTAAGTATTATATTTGATACACATTATATTATTCCTAGTCCAGGAAAATTTACTAACAAATCAAAATTTGAGCGCCTTAAGGGAAATTTTGATAATATATAAATTTTCGATCCGACCTTGAAGGGTGGAAAAAAATCCTCAAATTATACAAAAATGGTAAGAGTTACAAAAAAAAGTTTTAGACAAATGTAGAGAATTTAGTTTCACATAAAAATGCTTACATAAACTTTTTTCTAAAATTAAAATTAACAGAGTTAGGGAGGATAGATCTGAGTTGATTCCGTAATACAGAATCCTACAATATTAAGCTAATACAGAACAAATTTAGACCTAAAAATGTTGAGTAACGTGCTAAACACGCATTGAGGGATCTATAATTTGTAGTTGAAACTGAAGGGCTGACGCTTTGTTTTGGATATTCCGCATAAGTAACGCAATGTTGTTTTTATTGGTCATTTCGATGACTGTAACCGCTAAATTGTTTCGTGTTTTAATTCTTAACTTGAGGAGTACAAGGCTCGAGTAAACGGAGGAAATATTTGAACTTTTTTATTCAGTATTCGGCTTCACCACTGCTTAGATGAAGACGCGCATATATTAATTGTGAACGGATATTACGTAATCGCCTACATAAATGTTTTACGATTATTAGAAACTCACTTTTACTGCTTCAAAACAGCTTTTTGTATCGATTTTCTGCGAACAATCCCATTTCCTTACAAACACTTTTCAAGTATTAATTGAAGTGAATTCTTGTTGGCTATTCGTTCTCAATACTGATTTAAATAAATAGCCCGACCATTGAGTGTTGCACACTGATCTATAGACATATTCTGAGGGTACATATAATAAAATCGTAAACGAGCCTTGCTTATCTGTCTGTACATTAAATATTTAAAAAAATGTGTTAATTTGTACACGTTGTATCTACTTAGTAGTTATGTTTCTTTAGTTACGGAATGTTTTGTTTGGTCATGTTATCTTTTATGTGAAAACTGTTGAGTTGCTTGCGGATATGATTAGTACGAATTTCCTTACCGTTACAAAACGGTTTTTTTTACACTAATGGTTAATTGTTCTTAGCGCAGGACCTAAAAACCGACATCGAACAAACTTAATCTTATTATTAAATCAAACACATCACATTAAGGATGTTATCTTGTCAATATCGAAGTCCCTAACAGTGAGGCCAATAGTGTAGACATAAATATGTAACGACAGGTGGTAAAGTGTTCATGCTGAGCAGCGCACGCCCTGAGCATTCTAAAAGAAAAGCTTTAAACAATCGTCTCATTACTCAAAAATGAACTGTATTACACATAGCTTACGGTTTTTAATTAAATCAGCATCAAATTGAATATACAATCTTCAATCCGCGCCACCAATCCCAGCGCAAGCCTGAAGACGGGAGAATTCGAATTTATTGACCATTAATTCAAAATATTATTTTCACAATATAAGTACTCATTTATTAATTTTGAAATATTAGGTTCCGATTAATTTATATGTGTCGTTAAGATATTTATTATATATGTAAATATCGTCTTTATTTATATTCCTAACCTTTTGTTTTCAGACGTTTAGTGTACAGATATGGTACTCGTACCTTTTTATAAATTATTTCAATTACATACAAACATGGCTGACTTGGACTACGTTTTATGTTTAAGCATTATGTGTCGAACTTAAATTTAGTTAATTGAGTAGTTTGATTTGAAAGCTATTCAAGCTTTAAACTCTATAATGTTCGAGCCATTGTTGTTGTAGCATATTTTTAATTTTAATACGTAATTCACACACTTTTAGTGAACACGCTCTACATCAAACTGCAGATAATTTTTTTTAAGATTAGTAGTAAATGTTTTCTATTTAAAACCAGTAAGATTGCCCGAAGGTGTTGGTTCCACTTGCTCTAAAAGTGATGGAAAAAATAATAATAACCTATATACATTTCATAGTTAAAATCCCAATTTTAATTCAATATTTTTTTGTTTTAATATTTCATGTACTCGTATCTTTTATTTTGTTTCAGGGGGTCGACGAGGAAGATAGAGCATCTGTAAGTACCTATTTTTTAATCTTCTTTCTTATATTACATATTTTTATTATCTAATATTTTTGTACTCAAATAAATTAACTTCAGCGGAATTTGACATCATGATAACAATTACTGCATTAAATGTTGTGTTTGTTCTACATTACAAATTATAATCAATTTAAAAGACAAAATAAGGAGAGAAAAATAAGGACATAAAGAAGAGCTTGATGTGCGGCATGACGACTAATGACGTAGTGTAAGTCTGCCATTCTTCGAGTGCGTGGATGTAGCTTAACCATACCTTAGTTACATTTGAAATACTTTAATAAATTGCGTCTAGGCGATTAAGACTAAGATACTTTAATAGTTTTAGGAATACTAGTAGTTAGAGCTTGGTTATAGAACCTATCCTGATTTATTGACGATTTGCAGCTCGATCAAAAGAACGAAGTAGACCCTTTGGATTCGAAACAAAAGCAGTGGATACTATGTGCAGCAAGAGGAGAATATCATGCTCTGGCAAAAATGTGTAAAGAAAATCCGAAACTCGTCAAGACTAAGGTGTGTATAAAGAAATTTATAAAATTTTATTTGCGTTTTGTTATGTATAGATAATAATAATAATAAACCCTATCAAAAGTAAAATCACTTTTGTTATCGATTAGTATAAAACGTTCCTCCGCATGGGTTCTTTCATCCGCATTCCGAAAAGGTGGTAATAATTATGAATTACATAATATGAGGGTTAATTTTAATTATTTATACTTCCTTTACATTCATAAATCCAAAATAGTTTCATACGTTCAAGTATTCTATGACTGCTACTCTCACTTTGTACGTGAATCATTCCTCCTTTGTAAAATAAGTTACATTTTCTAAAGGTGATTACAATTTAATAGTAAATATAAAATAATTAAAAGTTTATAATTTGTGTATAGCAGAGTCGAAGTTAGATCTCTACCTAACACTGGCAGTGTGGTGCAGAAAGTGCAACTCGTTAAATGGGATGCAACCCACGCCTCCGGCCAACAGAGTTTGTGTGAATCAACTCCGCACTTCTTAATACGAGTACAATCGAGATCCCCTTCAAAAGGATTCGCTCTGTACTGAATCGCTTTGTGCCCCAAAAATAAAATCTGTTCAGATTTTATACATTTTGATTTCTCCAATTAATAATTCAAAAACTATTCTCTTTACACAAACGAAGATAATATTCTTCATTATTGATTATGTGACCGTTTTGTTATTCGGAATTAAATGACGCCCAACCAGACAGAGTTACTAAATTATCATCAACCCTGATTTTATATTTTTATATTTTTACACCACTCCTAGGGGACCTAATATTTTTCCACAATAAAAAGTATCCTATATGTTAATACAATCAAAATACTATTGTGTATTTTTTCAGTTAAATCCGTTCCCGTTTTTGCGTGAAAGAGTAACAAACATTAATCCTAAAAAACTTTCGCATTTATGATATTATATTAGGATTATATATTTTCTGTAAATTATAACACATACCTTCATCGTTGATTGTTCTTTTCAATAATAAAAACCGTATCAAAATCCGTATAAAGTTCTCCTGTAAATATTTTTTTTTTAAATTGTCGGAAGTACTTTTAAAATCCATCTTTAAAATCCACACCTCGAGACTACACATCTGCTAATAGCCAACGTCAAGTGAATTGCTTGTTTGCATGGTGAAGAATTGAAATACAAATTGAATACGGCTATTGTTGGTCTTATCTTTACCCACGAGGGGTCAAGCCAACTAAAAAAACCGCAAGAATGACATCACTTCTCAACTTCTCAGTTGGATGACGATGACATGGCGTTCTTTGATTTGAATATGACTAAACCCTACGGTTTCGTACAAATAGGAATTATCTATTTAAGAAAAAATATATTAGGTATAAACTTTATAAATGATTAAACTTAAATTGTGTTCAAAATTTTTTTATTAGTAACCACTCTGTTAATCAGTTGTTAAAGCGGTAGATGATAATATCCGTCTGAAGGGAGTGCTCTATTGAAAAGATACAGAGTACGTTAGAATTTACTTTCTGTTATAAATGTAAAAATTCAAATTTTTATCGATTTATTTGCAATTATATTAATAGTTAAATTCCATTTCCACTTTTCACAGACAAATTATCATATCCACTTCTCACCAATAAAATTTCAGTGAGCTTATTCTCATTAAAAATAATTTGATTATTATTAATTTTAAATGTCGACGCAAACCAAACGCAAACCGACTTTTTAAAATCTAGGATTATATCTTTTTTACTGAAAAAAAAAAAACCTTCAATAAGAACAATATCAATAGATTGAAAATAGCTCTAAGCAATACTCAAAGTATTGTTTCGAGATCATAACGGCATTGCTGCATTAGTATTTAAAGTTGCATAAGTATTTCCTAACGTTAGAATCGTTTAAACGCTACGCCACGTTATGAGATTTCTATAGTATTTAACAGGCTTGTGAAGAAAGTTAAACAATCTCGAAAACAAACGTGATAGATGAAAAGAGAAATTATTGATAGTTGAAAAAAATAAGGGAAGTAAAACTGCTACGTGTATATTAATATAGAAAAGAGTAAAAGTGATAAAGAGCAACGGATATAGGAGAGTGGTTGGTTTTTAGGCGTTAGTTAGCGCCAAGTAAGGGCACATGTCCAAAAGGTGTGTTTCTAATTGGGTCTCGGGGAGGCCGGCGCCGACCCGCTCATGCCCCCCGTCGCAAGCTATCTTGACATATCTCCGGACGTAGGCCCTTGTTTTATTTTACGAGCCATCTCTCAGAGCCCGTCTTTTTTATACCCTACTATTGTATTTATGCTGTTTCAACTCGCGCACTTGATATATTGTTGTCATATAAAATGGAATGGTCGCTAATTCTCAAGCGTTTGATTTATTCGAATACAACTCGCACTTAATGTAACATTTTCTAAACTATACATGTATCCCACTCATAACGAGAAGTTTAATGAGTATCATTGTTTAAAAAAAAAATTAAATAAAAAAATATAAAAACAATGCGAGTGCCACAAAATGTTGATCGCATTGTATGTTTCCTCTCAGCAACGAAATAGTTGTTAAAGTTCATATAATAAAACGAGAATAATTTAAGATGTTTCTCGCACATATCCGCTGTATCTTTCTACATTGAATTGAAACATACAGTATGTGTACGCGTGTAACACGGTTGTTTGTATATTTTTTACATGAAAACACTGTTCAGAATTTGTTTCCAATTAATCCGTCATATGTCCTATAGCGCTTAACACGTGCTTTGAAATGTAGAAGTGTGGTTATTTTCATTTTCTTCCATCCGCCTGCCGAGCTAATAAAGCAACAGTAAATATTGTCTGACTATATGTAACATATGTTTAATACTGTGCTGTGCCGGTTGACATTTGTGTCTTTCCTCTAAAAAACACTTTGATGCTTATTTTCGTATTTGCCGAGCTCGATGATGGAATTATCGATTTGTGGAAATAACTTTGTGTGTGGGTTCTTATGATATTTTTTTTTTATTGTACTAGCTTGATCTCTTTGATACGATATATTTAAATGTGTCATCGTGGTTTCCTATCTAAAAGAGCATAGTTTAAATATTTACTCATTAATAAAAACTTCTCCTGATGATTTGTTTAGATAAATTAATCAATCTTACTCGTGTATAACTAACACTTCATGACGTACCTACCCGTTATCACGCCGTTAATCTTTTTTAAATTAACTATCTCATTTTAAACTTTTGCCGGTAAAAACTACAGTTATTTTGTTGGGTGATAATAAATAACATTAAACTAGTCAAATGACTAAATCTGCCAACATTTTTTGCATTGCTTCCTTTACAAATTCCTCTCTTGCTTCACTGGGAACCTACGTAGTAACAAAATGACCTTCTCATGTTACAAATGTACCGAGATAACGATACAGATAAAATAGTTTTTTTCGTGTGTTCATATTGACTCACAATCGCATCCAATTTAATCATATCATAAAAACATAAAAACCCATTAATTGTGTTTATTCCTTCTAGGATTACATCGTTCACGCATTTTATGCCCATTAGATATTTTTAATGCAAACCTTTCTGACTAAAGATATATTAAACAACATAATATCCCAATTCAATTTAATATCTTTGGAGGGCTAACGATCGTGTAATTGCATTGATAAATATTTGTTTACTTCATAAAAAAGGCAGCTAAATTATTATCATTCTTGATTTACGATTGTTTGAATTCAAACGGGGCGTAGTCTGCTCTTTGAGGTTATTAAAACTGAGTAATTCGATGTATAACTAAGCGGCTTTTATTATTCAACATGCCATAATCAAAAAGATTTTGTTAACTTGATTTTAATATCTTGCTTCAAAAGTAATATATATTTGTACTCTTTTTTAATTGTAACTAGCTGGTGCTCGCGACTTCGTCCGCGTTGAAAATAAAAAAAAGCGTTGAAAAGCAATAAAACGCTTGACCTCGTGTTGCTATAACGCTTTGGCCAGGCGTTAGTTTTTTATTTTTTATTTATTCCTCGGAAATAGTCCATTTTTTTGGATGAAAGGTACCCTATGTCCTTTCTGGTATCTCATTAGAAAGGTTTAGATCTACGGCTCCGAATTTATTCAATGTGAGATACCTACGACAACTAGATTGTTATAGACCTAACCTAAGTAATCTTCAAATCTTGCATATTATGGTAATTTGCATTATATAAATGCTAAACCATAAATTTATTTAACGAATATTATTTAATTGGTCTCCCAGCTTTGGGTACGTTTCTAATTTTTTTACACATGGCGCCTGTTTCGTATTCGCGTGTAGAATTTCAAGACAAAAAATATTCCAAACACTCGTCTAAGATTTCCGTTGCACGCGCTATTAACGCCAAGTCGACGATGGGAGTGTCGTTGCGGAAAGCAATTTAAAGTCCTGATTTATTTAGGTGAGCGACATCATCATCGTTGACAATCACCCTGCCTAATTAAGCCAAACTATTTTCTGTGTGAATACACCTTTTGAATAACTCGCCTGTCGATTTGTTTTGAAAATAGATTTGTCTATATTCTGAATTCTGCTTAATATTCTGATAAGCAATTTAATTGCTGCTACATTGTTAGTAGCCTTTATCGCTTATAAGGTGACTGATGGCGTTTTAATTTCGTGCATTAGTTATTCAAAGATGGCTGTGAAATCGATCCCCGTCAACGGCGTCAACATTTTTGTTACGCTTCCTTGTTAGTTTGTGAAGTGAAGCACACAAAGGCAGCTTTGGTTGTTGTATTGTAGTGTTTTTTGTAGACTTTTTACGGGTGTCCCAAGTTAAGTCTATGTTCGGTCGGAGCCAACTTGGTGCAATCCGAGAATTGACGCGCCTCATTTGACCCATCAGTTATTGTTTTAAATATATATTTTTCACAAGAAACTTGACCGACTATGACATCCAATAATGTTCAAACACGCAAAACTACATCATTAGATTTTTTTATATACTTGTGTTATTTGTAGTTTTTAAGTATCATTTAATGTTTTTATTTAAGTATTAATTTTTAGTCTTGGTATTAATATATGCAATTAGAAAATTGCAAATTTATAATACATTAATTATCATGACAAAACAATGATAGTATGATCTATTTTGTAATATAAATTTGGTTTAGTAGAGGTTTCGCACAATTTTGTTTCGTACGAATTGTGCGAAGAAGTGACTTTAAAATTAAATATATTTTTAGTCGCTGTTTCGCACACTTTGATTTTTTGCTTGCTTAGGATGTCCATACACTGTAATCATTAACTAAATACCAGAAGTTTCGAGTAATCTTTTTTTATAGTTATATTATTAAAAAGATATATTTAGTAATTATTAATATATGCAGCATATTTTACTAAATAAAAAAGAGAAGCTTTTGATTTGACATGACATTATCAATTCGCCCAAATGTTCGCGACCTTTTTTCATAATTTCATAACATTAAATTTCTCGATTACTCAAGTGTAATATATTTTATATAATATATTTAATTAAATAAATATAATATATTGCACTAGAAGTTCAACTAGAGAATCCAAAGATTTTGCAGTCCAATGACCTTTGGACGATTTAAAGAATATCTTCTAAATAAGAAAGTATATTTTAAATGTAATTCGCAACACTTAAACTCATCGATCTATAAACTTGACGAGTTTGAATGAAACGTAACCGTAAAACAGGGGGTCTGTTACATGAACACGATCTATGCGCGTAACATAAGGCACTTGCGCGGGAGTGCAAGTCACTCCCACAATAAGTGATTTCCAACATGGTGACGCAGCATTATTGTAATGGCTGTTTGTTTAGTGGTTCTACCTTACTCGTGTATCGGCCTAATCATATATGCCCATAGTTTTGTTTTTATATGGCTGTTTCATTATAGAGTTCATGGGCGTGTGATGTTGGGCACAATCAAATTTGAAAGGAGACAGGTTAGCGTTCGTGCTGCTTTAGTAATTTGGTTCTGGCGCCAAGAGAGAGGTGTTGGCACTGCTCGATTGAAACTTTTATCATTGAACATTTGTTCTCCTTTTGTTTATTGCTATTTAATATTTGTACAACTCTTGTATTTGTTTAAGGAATGGTAATTCGTTTTGTTTTTCGTCGGCCGTTATCTACATCGGAATAATGATGCACATACGATTAGAAGGCGTCCTTATTTTAAACTTGGGCGGTTGATGATTTATTGTGTTCTCTTCGCTTTTTAGTTCCTCTTTAAATTCTTATTAGTGTTTAATATTTTCGAACTTACACGCGTTTCTATCTACAACTATAGTAGACTATAGACTATAGTTGTTGTACTCGTCCGCGTAAATTTATAAAATATAGCATATGTTACTCGCTGATAATGTAGTTTCTATGCGTGAAAGGATTTTTGAAATCGGTCCAGTAGTTTTTATTCTTTATCTTTTCTCTTTATAATACGTATTAAGTCAAAAATTTATTAAAAAGATTTCTTACTTAATAAAATATTACTCTTATTAAAAAGTCATATCGTCAGCAGTTTGTTATATAAAAAAAATATTGAAAATACTGTAATAAACTAGTGACAATTTTAAATTTTAAATGCAAGTACTGAACGTAGTAGTTTAATTTAATTCTTCCATAGCATTTCAATAGATAGGTAAATATAAATTTTTAATTAATTTTTTTAACCAACCCTGAGACGTGTGGTCGCTCTTGGGTAACAAGTTGGTTCCATTGAGCACCAGTTTTTAGATTTATTTTATCCTTATTCTCTCAAGCTTTATTTTTTGTGGAATAGGTATTTCTATAAGTGAATATACTATCAGTTACATACTAACGAGTTAATTAATCTGTGCCGTAACCGCAACAGTCGCATCGCTTCCAGTGTGAATTGACGATTTACGAATACATTTTCCGTTGACCTCATTAACTGGTGGAAATTCACTGCTGCACAACGCTTCCGTTTATAGAAGTCTTCAAAATTAACACCTTTCCACGGGACCTTCGTATGTTTTGCTATTACAATTACTATTACCTAATTGCCGCTCGATTTGCTGATCGATTTGCGATCTCAACGAGCGACCATATGTTCGTTTACTGCAAAAAAATAAAACATTTCTTTTTGTTATATTTTATTTATATTAAGTACCTAGTATACATACAACCTTAGGTTAGATTCGTGAATTCTTTTTAGAATGTCTCACCGGCACATAGGTTTTGGTTTCGACAAACGGGGCTCGGTTTGTTATTGCAAAACACGAAAGCATGCTAATTGAAATTCAGCATGTAAGGGATAATGAGGGTGCTAGGGACGCGCCTCGTTTGCGATCCGTCACTCCACCGAGCGATTGAGAAGATCACATCACGAACTAGACATACGTACTGTTTGCTTATCTCAATATGTTGTGAATGTATACTTATTTCGAAGAAATGTGAAAGACTACAAGTTCCCGTTTTAGTGAAAGGTTGGCTGTTAACTTTTTACATTGGTATTGATAAACATCTCAATCTGTAAATTAAATAAATAATAATGCGAATATTCGCAGTAATGGTAAAACACAAAACAAAACGTACAAAAAGGAACACGTCGGTTAACCAACAATCTCTTTTGGGCGTCGAATTTTAAATTGGCAAAATTGAAGCTATTGTACATGTGGGAGATGGTTGCGCAATTTACGGAACCCGACTGGGGATGTGAGGGAGGCCTCGCACTTTACCATGGCACATTAATTAACCGAACCGAATCTACATACGGCGCCACAACTACGTACAGAGCCCACTGGTGGCAAGAGCGTAGATTTACGACTCGTTCGACCACCATCTATCGAATAAACTAATTGCAGCGCAGAGCTATTGTTTCTAAATACTAGGCAGAAATAGAGCCTGCACCGCTGAGTTAGTTCACCGATTGTCCTCGCCCGACAATTGTCCTGTTTGAATGCAATACGATCTTTGTGTGCTCGTTATCTGTGATAAAGCCGATATCTACGAGCATGTCCGCATATACCTTACCTAGTTACTCTGCGCCATTCATAAAGTAATAGAATACGTTGAAAAAAAATATTTAAAAACTTTTTCAATTAATTGTATTTGTTTATAGCGTGTATGCTTTGTGCCTATTGAATACTGATTATTTTCTTACAATTTGTATTTTTCTCATTGCATTTTAGGTGCTAATCTAAAGCAAATGTCATTAAGTATCGTTCAATGTAATATTGCCGATCTACCTTTGAAAATGAATTATTTCTTAAATCTCTATTTGCAATATAGTCTGCTTAGTCTAATCATTTTTGGCTTGGTTCTTGTCAATTAGACACCGTTTTTGACACAGATTTTACTGTCTATACTATCTAGTATCTATAAAAGTTTGTATCTATACTATCATACACTGACTAAATTAAGTTGCAGTGAGGTGGTTGCTCTGTAATCAAATTGCCAACGAAGTAAGAATTTTCATGCGCTTATATTCGTAAGCTAAAGATTGGAAGCGTTAGTGAATAATGAAAAGTTTGCTGAAAAGGAGATTGAAGTATTGGAAGTAATATGTGGCGTAGTATAGATGGTGGGTTAGGTTGCGGGCAAACGTTGGTGGAGGTGGGGGGGAGCTTGTCGCCTGAATGGCCGCCGGCGGCGTACACGCTGAACGCGGCTCGCTCTCGGCTATCACCGAACAGCCACTGTTAAACCTCACCCTATCTGCTACAGATAATTCCAAACACAATACGCCTTTGTTAGCCTATCATTATTTACTTATTGAGAAAAATACACCTCCCAAAACATCGGCAAATAAAATCCGACGTAACGCCCAAACCACAAATCACGGATCCACGCCTCGCGCACTTTACATTCTAAAATTATCACCCGCACTCTAAACCTCTGTTTGATACCGCAAACGGTTCTAATCGGTTAATCCTTGGAAATGGTGCGGGCGTCAACTTGTCTCGATTCGCTTTCATCTCGATCTATATGTACAAAGCTATCCTATCCTAAAAATAATTTCAACCGAGAGTCGGTGGAAGCTGGAGGTAGGTACTCGGTTAAGCCACTACAATTCGTTTGCGGCGGCTATGAGCGGCTTGTAAATCAAAGGGATTCTACACAATTAAGCTCATAATTAATGTAAATACTCCCTTATTTATAGGCGTAGTCATTCTTAAAATTGCTCTCGTTTTGATAAGACATTCTTAAGGGGACCCGTCTAATCTCGATTACACTTTAAACGTAGAAGCATGTTTCGAGGCCTCGGAATAGAATTAAATATTTAAAAAATGGACGGACAGTCAAAAATATAAGACAATTTTTAACCGCGTAAAATTTATTAAAATTGTTTAATTGCTTTAGAAATAAAAATATCATAACCATATAAAAATCTTGATTATTTTAGTGTCAACTACATGAAATATGACACTTGTTTTGATTCATGAGTAAGGGATTGTAGAGCCCAATACCCAACCATGTTTCTCGTCTTTTATCCCATCAAAATCGTACCTTTGCATCCCCTGTAGCTAGCTGGTGTAGCTGGTGTTAATAGGACACAGAGCCAACTAATAGGCCACCAACCATTAAATGCGACGTCAAACTGCCCACCACGTATTAACATATACATTTTATCTAGAATTACATTTATCACGTATCCAACCCCATGGCTCTTAAAATGGCAATCAATCAATAACCTTTATGAAATGACCCTTTATTTGGTGCGTTTATTAGGGGTAAGTAAAGTCTTGTGTGAAACGACGTTTTCTAAATTGTATTGGATTATAAAACTTCGCCTTAAATATCGTTTAATGCGTAAGCTTCGGTTTCCATGTACTTATGTAGTTTTGAAAGTTTTCATATGATTGTCTTTACTGGTGCTTTTTTTTCTATGAAAATCATATTTCTTATAATCTTATTTTTAATATGGCTGTGACATAGAATGTCTTAAATATTGTAAATTTAAAAATTAAATTGAAATAGTTATATTTCCGTTTGATTCTTTATAATTTAATAAGCATCACAGCGACGGCTGCGCAGGAAGTGTAGTTAAAAATCGAAAGGGGGATCTCTCGAGCCGCGCTGATTTACAGTTTGTGTTGCTATTAATATTTTTTCTTAAATGCATTAATGGCACCGGGGAGCGGTTCCTCATTGAAACCCGTATACGTGAGTGAGTGTCGCATTTAAATTATGGCCGCCACCGCAGCGGGACTAACTAGCTCCCTATTAATTTGTTTATATTAGACGCGTTCACTTGCGCAGTCAATCACGATTGTCGTCAACCGCCCGATACACGATTTGTTTTCGAAAGATCTTAACCGTGTTTTGGTTATTTCTGTACAATTGAAGCTTTTAAATTTAGTGTCACCGCAACTCTCCGGAGACGTTCTAAACATTTGTCTCGGAATATTTATCGTCGCGACTCGTCGAGTATATCATCCGGTTGCTATTGTGGCCATCGATCAGAAGCCGCGCGATGCCAGCTAAATTGATTATTTATTCGGGCTTAGTTAAATCTTTGAGAGCGTACACTTTCTTAGAAGATTAAATGCGCTGAAAATCACTTAAATTCTCATTTGAATCAATTGTGTCGTTTGAAGAGAGTGAAAGATTTTGTTTTTTGTTTTATAGCTGCGGATAAATTGAAATGAGGAAACTTTGACATTGTTATTATTATTCTACAATAACTATAGAATAAATAATTATTAATAATAAAAAAATCTTAGTAGGTACAGAAAATAAACTGTAACCACGAAGGTTCCGTAAAAATTTCTTTAAAAATATGAAGCTGTATATTTTCGAAATATTAGAGCACTTCAATATCAATAGCATCTTATTTCAAAATTAACATTTTATTTTCAACTAGCGACCCGCTCGTGTTGCAATTATCCAGGAAAAAAATCCACTTAATCTCTTCATAAGAACCTTATTCCTCCTTATTGACACTAACCATTGAAATATTCAACGATTAAGTATTTAAAAAAGTATTTAAGCCTTTATCGAGTTTTTCCCGTTTAGGGATTAATTTATCTACTATATTATATATATTTTTCTTATATATGTAGATAATAAAATTAAACAAAATGAGATAAAATTTGTAGCCGCCTACACGTGACAAAGGAATAATACCCCACACAATTGCGTCTACCCGGAAAATGTTTTTATATTTTTGTGGAAAACCTTTCAGTCTGGCTTTAGCAGTCAACTGAATTTTAGAATTGCGAATTCGGAAAAAGATTTCGAAAGAATAAAACATTGAGTTGGTCTTTAGAATTGTGGACCAAATTTAAAAGTAGCGTTAACTGTAGGCGTTAGAACCAAAAACGGAGGGATTCTCTCTATTATAATGCGTAGGTACTTGAAGATACTCCTGTGTAAAACACAACCCGAAAGAGGCCATAACCGCATGACCTCCCGGGGCAAACGGGAATAAGTACACGCCGCACTCGGGTGGAAATATAAAACATGTTCATTATTTTAAGGCTAATTGGGTGAGGCCGCTTGCAGCGAAGTAGGTGCGACGCTCCCGCCCGCCCACGGCAGTACCGAATTCGAGCACGCCGTAACGGCCTCATTACGCTATAAATGCAGATATATAGACACTGTTCCTGCATTAAGCTGGAGTACTACATGTGCTTTGTGTGTTAGACACATATATGTGTACCTACCACACATTGAAATGTATATATAAGATCACATAGTAGGTATCGATGTCGCACTTCGATATCTCCATGGTAATTTGTAATGTCAGGCCGGATTTAGAGATTAGGCGGTTCACAGTTCTCTGACACGTGATATCATCAATGTACGATATATTACTAAACGTGTCAATTCCTTTTTACGTCATTATATTATATAAATCATACACATAGTCTATTGAAAACCTTGCTTTACTATTTTTTAAATAATATCTTTCGGTAAATAAATGGACGAGTTTAAAAAGAGAATTTATTCCCGTCTTTGATGATCAACCGGCCTGAGGCGTATACGTTATTGTAAAACTTTTATATTTTGTTGCAGATTGTTTTACTGAAAAACTTTGCTTTATAGGATAAAATACAAAAGAAGTTCACTAAGTACAACCCTTGCGTTAAAATTGCTCTTTTCCACGCGAAACTTTTAATTAATCAGAATTAAAAGGGATTAAATCTTTTACATTTTAGTTGGGTTTGTTTAGAGGAATTTTATCTAAACAAGCAAATATATATTTTATAATAAGAAATTCTTTTACATCAAGTGTTCATCGTCTTTCTTGAAGTAGATCGGCTGTTAATGATATATATGTATAATAAATTAAGCGACGTACCTAACAATTATTCGTGTCCTCAAAGTGAAATCAATAAACCCTCAAAGTGAAATCAATAACTCTATAAAGTAAGTGACGACCATTAAAATATAGTCCCGAACAATTTCGCTTCCCAAAGTAGGAAATGGGAGAGGACCCGAGGGCGGACAATAGTTAATCACTATTCGCATCTGTGATGAAGTGTGGCTCGATTGTAATTACTTCGTGTGTTGATTCAAACTTTATCACGAGTCTGAGCGGGAACCCGGGACCGGCCAGCCCCGCGCCGGAATATTGAATTTATTCTGGCCAACGCCAAGGTGCCGCCACGGGAACCTATTAAAATATGTCTGATAAGATCAAATTTTTAGTGCGGACGAGGTGGGTTGGGCGCCTTATAAACAAGACTCCGTTCTCGGCTACTTCCATTCCACCTCTTCACTCTCGCTTATAAAAATTGTATTTACAATTGTTTCTAATTATGAATTGATCAAACATTCAATTCGATTTTGTTTTGTAATTATCTTTTGAGGTTTGTTTTTATTTGTAATTTGTTATTTAATTGGCTTCTGATTATAAACAGCGCTCGGAGTGTTTTAAAAGTAATCTCGTTAGAGGCTGTACTCGTCTTGAATGGACTCGAGTTTCTTTTGTTTATTGTTCATTCATTTTATAAGTTTTAAACTAAATTACCTGTGTATTCAGTTTTTTAAATATAACATTTATTTCTGGTCCCAATGATTTTCACTGTTTCTATCCCTTATAAACATCAAGTATGTTTATAGGAGGCCAACTAACCCAATATTTAAGGATAGTATTTTTTGGACATTTTTTTATTTATGTGTTTCGAAGACTACTTGTGCTCTAGGACATATTCATCGTCAAAGGCTGAAAGTACTGAGCCAATGGGCTGACCAAAGTGTTCCTAGACACTTATAGAAATGAGTGCAAAATGTCGTCAATAAAATAAAGGATACGTAACTAAATTCTCGTGTCGCGGTGAAGCTATAAAAACACTAAACGACTGGGAGGTGGCCAGACGAAGTGACTAACGGCCTGAGGGTTCCATCTGCGTAATATACGACAGCGGCTGGATAGTTTTTAATTAGGCTCAGCCCGCCGACTAAACAAGCCCTCTATTTGTTTAACAAAACGCAACGAAAAGCGAGATGAGAACGGAACGATAACTGATATCACGAATGCTTGACTCGTGGTTTTATTCTTGAATCAGCCGTTAGAAAGATTTACGCACAGCTGCCACGGTGCGGGTTAAGTGCCACAATCAATTGGCTGAATAGAATTAACTACAGATGGGGTAAAGGGAACACTGAATTCTGATTACGTTACGGTTCCCTAATTAAGAATTACTTTACTTTGAACGTGATTAAAAGTTACAGGAATGTTTACTGGGTTGTCTGTTTAACGTGTATTTTGTATAATGTTCGCGATGCCTACGTTTAATTCGGAGCTTTTTCCTGTCGGTATTGTTATAATAAAGAAGTTGAGGGTGATATTAAAAGATTAATGATGTTGCTGTCATCGCAAATTAAGTTTCTCTTCAAGATTTTAATAAGGCCATTGTCAAATGAAAGTTTATAGAATTTATATAAATTGCTAAGTTTGTAGAGCAAGCTGGTGTGCACCTATGTAAATAACGCAACTAGAATCAGTAATTTAAAATAGAAAATTGGGAGTCCTCTCGTCAATGAAACGTATATTTCGATGTAAATAATGAATGATTAATTGTAGTCATCTATAACTGGTTGACTTTAAAGAATGAACGTTGATCAAAGACGGTTGTGCGAAAAATTTCGTTGCCGCAGGTCCAATGTGTAAGTTTCAATTAAGACTCTCCTATCTTCGCTACCGCCGTTGAATTGGTCCAATGAACAAGTCGTTTTGCATAAATGCCCGCCAGCTGTTTACAATAATCGATGATATGTTTTTACGAGTTACGTTTTCAATTTATTGATATTCATTCTTGGTCGGACAATTTATTTGTATCGATAATATTTTAAAGACTTCTGTTTATTTTTATCATGGTGTTGTCGACGGCTTTACGAGGGTTAACTGGGCCCCAAGAGATGATATATCGGCGGTCCACTAATTACAAGCTAATCATACGATGAGTTTAAGGAGTTGGGAAAGTGGCTTAGGTCGTGTGTCACATCCTGTGTACGGCGAGGAAATCATTTCGTATGTAAAAAAAAAAATGTGGCGCGGAAACTAATACAATGGAATAAAAAGAACACGAGGAATAGTGACCTCTTATTGTTTCCTCTCGGGATCCATTCTGATTTGTAACTCTTTTTTTTACTTGTTTGGCACCAAATCCTGTTCAAACGTAACCTCTACAGCAGGTGTGTCAAATTAGCGGCACGCGGGCCGCACGCAAGCGACCCGTTATTCGAATACCCGCAAACCAATGCTTTAGAAGTTTAGATGACTAGATATCAAAACTAAACCTTTGTATGAGATTTTATGAGCATAGCAATTTGTGAAATCATCACATATTTAAAATTTATTGAGATCCTTTTATGAATAGATATATGTAATATTAATTTAGATTTACCCTAAGTATGTAAGTTGGTTACATATTTTGTTTTTGTTAAGTTTTGGTTTTTTTAAGTTGTTTGTCTTGATTCTCGATCAACTACCATGTTAATAATTCTAAGCCTGCTAACACTCTTCTAATGACAATAGGCGTGCGTTTTATTGCATGGCAGCAGTGAATAGCGAATAAGTTACAGTCGAAGTCCATTATAGTCCAAACTCGACATACTGTGTTCTACTTTTTATAGTAGTATGTATACTACGAGTATAAGCTTTCAGGGCTTGTGAACCACAACCCAATAAAGTATCAACGATTAAGGGTTTGACACATATCCGACGGGGTGGCACGGATTATATACTGAACTCCACTCTCTAGTCTATGATCATAAGATTACTCGTAAAGTTTTGCGACCCACTTGTGATTGATTTTGTTACGCCTGCTTTAGAGGCAATGACTCGAGATACGTTGCACCAGCGTGTGTTGGCTCAACTAACCGACGACAGCGAGTTGTGAACAGTTTTTCACATCCCGGTAAGATAAGTGCATTTGCTTGTCGCGACACGAGCGCGCCACGGCGACCGCTTCGCCAGCCCGCCTCAATGGGCGCGCGTTCTTTATTTATACGTGCTCTTCGGTAATTAACGATAGTAAAAAGAAATATATCTTTTGATTTATATCATATCATTCTATCTCGATGTTCCTTTTTAGATGGGAGCGGATTCGTTAAATCTCTCTGCCTCTATTTTATTTATTTTCACATATGAAAATCAGTTTACGTCCGCTTATTATATCTTTTTATTTTATTAACCGGTACCTATTTATTACTATACTATTATTTAGGAATCAATACAGAGCGTATCAATTGAAAAGTTAAGAATGGCACGAAGCAATTGCTAAGGCGTTCGCCATATTAAGTCATATAAATCTTCGTCCGGTTTGTCTTCACAGGTGCGCTTAATTTATGACCATACAGTCACAATTGCATTCTTGCTGTTTTTTTTAAAACAGTCTCTGAAATTCCGATATCCGACATCAGAATGATACGGTCCTTTATTCAGTATTAATATTGCATTTAGCAAACATCTTTATAACTATGATGATATTTCATTGCCTGAAGAAATATAATGTGACGTTAAAATCTCACTAAATTATATTCTTTGCTCGCAACGTATTTGTCATTATTAATTTGTCATTTTTTCGAGAGAGAAAAAGTGTGTAGTGGGAAACCGAAAGTGTAAAATTATTTATTTGTCATTTGAATAACAACGTTTCACGCGCACAGCGATATCTCGCGAGAAACGGATTAGTACAAGTAACACGATAATATGGAACACAAACAAATAGAATTGCGAGGGAACGCAACGAAAATTGAACGGAGCGTTGATAAAATAAGAGAATTTAGGAGTAGAACGTGAGGAATGAGACATCGACGCAAGAGTGCAGAGGCGGTGGAGCAGCTGACACCTGTCATCACGCAATTTATTAGCCGCTCCGAAATAACAGAGTCAGTGAACGTTCAAACAAAATGAAGAGACACAACGCTCTATTAACGACACATCCTCGGGGTGTACCCGTTAACAGGCTCGCAATTAAATTCACAATGTTTGTACTGAATTCGCATTGAAAAAATGCGCACGCGAATATCTAGTCTATGCCTACACAACTTCCCGGTAATTACGAAGCCCTTAAAGCACAATTAAACCTATCACTTTTACGATGCCTGATGATCGGTTCTTTCGAATGTTTTTTTTTTAATGTTTGTAATTGCTGCGTCTTAATCCGTGGCGATGTTGTGTTTATCAGTTTTTGAATTATCAAATTAAGTCCGGGACATGTTAATTGATTTTAGTGGCGGTCGTCTTATTAACGATGTTGTAAAATTAGATGTTTGTAACGGGGGCGGGCGGCGCGGGCATAAATGGTTTCCAATTGAAAAAGAATAATGTAATCGTATTTGTCTCCGCTTTGATTTATGCACTAGTTTCGAGTTTAAGTAATGCCACACGCGAGAGATGACAATGTGCTTGGTCTGTGTCGTGTTCCTTCGACTCGTCCTGATGCAGTACTCTAGCACTTAATAACTGTCGACGAATGTTTGCGTCACTGCGTCGACGACGCTTTTGATAATAAATTGCTTCTTATTTTAGAACGACCCATTCGCCATACCTATATCCATATGAGGATATCATTTACATCGGCGACACATATTATTTGAAAACGACATTAGTTGACTAATTTCATCAACGTTCATTGATCGTGATTAATTAGCCCGGGGGGATGTTTTTTTGTGGTTTATGCACATAGTGATTGATGAAAATACATTTGAGAACAATATGGTAAACAAACAGTTTTGTGAAATAAATATGTGAATTATAGATCTTGGAGGCTCGCGCGGGTGTTCGCTCGCACAGTTATTACCCGGCCTCATCTTTGTACACGCATGGAGCAAAGCATTGATGGGATATTAAGGTTATTACGAACGGCAAAATTGACCAAGCGACCGCTGAGGAAGCTGCCCACCGAGACCTATTAGCGGTATTACATATTTCATATGATCCTCCATCGATCGACGATTATGGGTGTATTAAAACGCCGTCGAACCGTCTCCCGATCATGGGAATATGCGCAGCCCTCACTTTATCTACGTTTTTTACAGTTTAGTAGGTAATTCGGTGCTCGAGCCGGCGTACATTATGGGTAGATACTTTTTCGAAATTTTTAATGGATGATCTGACGTTATTTTTTTCGCGCCGAGCCGTGAGAGCGAAAACTAATTGGCATGATTGCATTGTTTGCAATATTCACCTTGGTGTACCAAATTACTTTGACATTTTGGAGAATACATAAGTTTGCCTACTTTTAAACTCTTAAGTATCCAATAAATTGTGGTAATTTGTGATTGTTAAAGAATATTTTACTTTACTGTTAGGTACACTTGGTAGAAGCCATTCAAGCATTAAGTCAATTTCTTATTTGTGAGTTTAAACGGGTGCATTATAGGAACTGAATCTCAACAGAGAATGTCAAGGGAAATAATAATTTTAACATTTTGGTATTTGTAAAAGTGTAGACGAATGAGATATGAGACAAATTTTAATTATAAGAAAAGGGTCACGCGGAGGAAAGTCCTTCGATCGGTGTGACTAATAATAACAAGTCAATAGCTATAGTCAAAGTAATCATCATCCATAAAGGTGAATCCATAAAATGTGAATTAAAAACTAGTGTGAATGGAATATGCACCTGAACGACCAAATTACTTCAGTGGCACAGGGCATACGTTAAATGGGCGGAAAGTAACAAATGGGAATCATAAGTCCTTGTGTGTTTGCTATTCAACTTCATTGTGAGCTACTTCAACTACAATTTGAGCATACACTACAAATTACTCTAACCAGAAACACGGATTCCAAGCACGCAACTTTAGCTATTGCCTTTTTGCAGCTGAATGTTTTTTCTAATCAAACTAATAAATACAAAAATTTGTGAGGATGGATGTATAGACATTTGTTAAATAGATTTCATGAAATTTGGCACACAGATAGTTTATTATCCGGATTAACATATAAGATTCTTGTTATCCTGGAAAAATGTTACGTTCCCAAAGAATCGTCTAAAAACATAAAAAAATTGGGCGTAACTGTCACTTTGGCGGCGCGGCGCCACCGTCGTCGCAGCGATAAAGATGAAAGATATTTTCTGGTACTTAGTAGTTTTCCAAAACAATTTTTTTTCTGTGTCTGAATTCTTATTGTATTCTTAAATCAATATCCAAAGTAACTAACAAATAGATTCTTTATGATTACTGGCTTTTATCTCTCTATTCTATACAATTTAAAATGCTGTTAATAAAGACTTTTGTGTGACTGTTAAACTAAAATTAACATACGTGACTGTAGATATAGGACATGTTATAAATGTTTGTTTTAATGACTTTTGTACATTAAATGATTTTTCTTTTGTTACAGGATCCCTTCACGGTAACTACTTTGAAATTTGTTTGGTAATTAAATATAATTGATAGTAAAACTACATTTTTACATTCATCTTATATATTGAGCGTCTTGGAGGGACTGGTCTGTTCATTGATCTAATTAACGTTTTGATTACCTTTTTCCGGTCATCTTCTGGGCCACAATCGACGCAACAACAGGGCGTAAGTATCATATAATTTTCTATTTATGTAATAGATTTTTTTAATTAAAAAAGTTTAAAGTAGTTTGTACTGGTTAAAGTTTTCTCTTTATCCCCACTTGTCTTATTGTCCTTATGGTTCTGCATATATTAATTCTATATGTTCTTCTAGGTACATGTTCAATACACAAAAAGTAATGAAAACATTTTAGGTGCTTATATGTTATGTTTACGATAAACATGAATTTCTCTATGATAATCTAAAAATAAAATTAAAACATTCGCAGCCAACGAAGAACCTCTACATCAAATGTCTAGCGTTTATAGTAGATATGTTTGTAGTGTAAGCATTAAACCGCCATACAAGCATCCGAATATATAATGAAACTAGGAGATATAATTAGATATAGTCAAGAAGCGTTCCGCGAATACTAATTGACATACCTACACGTAAACTCAATCAATATGACGCGGTTGGAGGATGTCGTCGCCGCGGGGACATGACTCCGCGTCCTGCACTTTCCTTCGAGTATATAGCTAACCATTGGTCTCACTAAACTAAACAATACAATTGTTAGCATATAACACGATATTCACAAACATTACATTAACATTAAATAATATATATATATTAAAAATTATAACTATCATTGATTGGCACGGCTTAATACAAAAAATAAATGGAATTACATGATTTTTCTATTTGGACTGTATGTTAAAGTTTACATCTACGCAGCAAGAAACGTAGAACAAGTAAAGAAGAAAACTATCCATAACTCATCCGCACTGTCTTAATTAAAATATAATTTATATTTCACAAATAAAGATAGTCATATAATATAATGTTAAAAAAATAAAAACAATGGCACTCCGGGAGTACCAACAAAAGTGAAAACTTGAACAATTACATGTTTATTTTTTTAATCGTCAGGATATATTTTATTATGCAGGAAATACTTTTAAATGAAGTGTTTTTATTCATTATTATAAACTACTAGTACAAAAATTATACTACCCACTACTAGTAAAAAGAGTAAGCTCTCAATAGCTCCTCTATACTGAAAATGTTGACGACTTTTTTGGAATATCACTTGCCGTTTTCTATTTTTATTTGAAATTACTTTGTTCTTTGTCAAAAGAGGTGTCGGTTACGGTTACGAGTTCAATGGTTTTTTCCCATATCAAAAATGCCCAACGCGTCTAAAGAAGTTTTCACTTCAAAAATATATATACAGATCGTCATATAATGTAAACAAAATATACTTTCAAACCCAACTTTTGAAACATAGAGAACACTTTACGAAATATAACAAAAAGACCTAGTTTTCGGTAAGAATTTTTTAAATTATTTTTATTTACAAATTAAATCAATCTCTTATTGAGAGCGTCTTTGTCTACACTATATTATTTATAAGTAAAAAAGCGCAAAAGTTAACTCGACACCCCGCTGTGTTGATTTCATTACGAGCGTGCAAAAGTGTGAAGCGCATTCCTCTCAAGTTCCACCTTGATTTCTGCGATTAACACTTGTCATATTCCGATCACATTCTTTTCATTTAAACACTTCAACTATAAAATGTCACAAAATAAAATTTCTGAAATAACACATATTTTGTAATTAGTAAAACACCCTTTTAATGTGTAACAAATTATACATTTTATAATTTTAGTGTTAGGTTGTTACAGGTTTTGACAAAATATTATAAAGAACGAATTCACTTCTGACGTACAGTCCAATGGCTGACATGTTTTTTTGCGAGGATATTTTTGTCGTGTTATAACTTTTTATTTTAATACCGAATGTTAGTTTTTATCACATCCTCATTTAAAAATTACAGTAGTGAAGTTTAAAATATAGTGACTACAAATTCACCCTATATATAGACACATACATAATTATACATACAACTAGCTACACCCCGGCTCCGCCCGGGTTCAAAATAAAAACTATCCTACTTATAAGTTTTACCAAATTACACAATACACATAGTTACGAAGTTTTATCAAAAACGGTTCAGTAGTTTAGGAGTTTATTGGCGACAAACATGTGACATGAATTTTTTATATATATATATAGAGATGTACATACACTACAATTACTATATGTATTAGTACATCGGCACAGAGTTATTTAACATAATTGTCTGTCCTGTGATCCGGTCGCAGAACACAACAATGCTTTTTAACCCTTCAAAAGAAATGGCCTATAACAATTTACACTTTAAAGTGAACGGAAGTTGAATAATTTTTATCGTCCACTAAAAATGGTGGTTGGACTTTTTAAAGACGCTTGTATTTTTTTAACCAAACGTTAAATTTAAAAGGAGCTTTTTTTTAATTTCATTGATATTATTTTAATTTGATAACTGTTATACTTGAAGTTTGTTCTATTATAAAAATAGTAGAACTGTTTGGATGTGTTCCATTAAATTTATTCGAGTTCAATCTGTCAAACTGTGCAGTAGAATTAGTTGGATTTTTTTTGTCCAAACAGTTCTATGTAGAACTAATAGCAGAGCTGTTTGGAACAACCCTATTTTACAGTGTATTTAATAAAAAATAAGATAAAGGCGAAAAAAAAAACAATTAAATGTCAAAGTCACTCGTTAGTAACAGAGGCGAGATTTATTTCGGGCAAATTATAAAAGCTTGGCTGTGTGAGCGGACCACGTAATCCTGTTTTAAATTTATTAGCTTAGCCCACGATAAATTAGTAAATTCAGTTCCCGCATGACCCTGTAACGGATGCCTTAATAAGATCTCTGTGTTTAAAGCACTACAGAGAAACATCCTCTAAAAAGTTATTGCTTAGAATAACCCCCCATAAGCAACATGGGGGCTATTTTGAGCCATAATTTTCATTATAATTTGACTAAACTTGTTCTAATGCAATTTGTTTCTTTTTCCGCATGCCCCAATTACGACGTGATGCCTGTGATCCCAACAGTATGTGAGTATACTTTGTTCATTATTAATAACTCTACCTTACGAACATATACGAACGTACGAGTATTGTGTTAACATCGTAACCCTCCGGTTAGCACAATAAACGACCCACTCCACTATTCTAATTAGTAAACGTCTGAGATAATGAATAAAAGCCTTGTTGCTACATAAATAAAATGCATTAACAATAAGTATGGGCTTATCTGTCTTGTAACGTTTAGTTTTGTTTGTCATTGTATAGTCAGTTTATAAAAGTGTATCGAATGTGTGGGGAAATGGTAAGAAAAGCAAATAAAATTGCAAGGTCCATGCATAAATTTTGAACACAAAACAGTTGGCTCTCGTTCCGTACACAAGCCGAAAATGCCTCCATCAATATTGATGTTGTCCACGCTGGCGCCTGGCGCGTAGGTAGATACGTGGAAAATCGTGCCAGTATCCAATGTGCACTGCAAATTAACAGCGCTTCCCTCGGGGCCAATATTTCTCCGGGCGACGTCGAACCTAGGACCGCCCGCCACTAACTACCCCACTGAATCAGCGACGATCACGCCTACATCTTGTACATACGCCGATTGGTATTGGTACCACTCAACTCGTACCCCCAGATAAAGTAATATATATTCCCAGGGCTTAACTGCTGACTGAGAGATACTCGACATCGTCACAAGTTTCTATCGTTATTTCAACATCGACACGAGGTTTAACATTGAACACCTTTGCGGATTTTATTCGCCGCACTCCGAGTTATATAAAAACTAATATTGTACCGTCTAAATATGGTCACAAAAAGATTTAGTTAGGGCTTCGTCACACGTCCGACGGTGGTCCAGAGTGGGACGTCGTTGGTCGGATGTGTGGTACAAATATAAACAACATAACTACGCAGTGAACGTTTATCCGAACACCGGTTACTCCCTTCAAATTATGCTTTGCTTACCATAACATTTTAAAAATTAAAATGACCATCGATGATAGCAAGCTAATTCCTATAACTATGCTAATAACACCTACCTTCACTAAAATATAATCTTTAATCTGGATGCAAATCATCCTAATACGTTCCGATTATAAAAAGCTATAATTTCGGCATTATATTGTCCATCAAAGTGTTTTACATATATAAAAATAAAAGGCTGGCAATCAAGTAATTTGTTTCTCGACCTACTAAGCTCTTTTCGTGATGGAATCGTGTTTGGGCTTAGGCTCTGAATATTAATATGCTTGATAATTTTGCATCGATTTTGAAACTACGATTGCTAATTTAACTACTTTGTGGAATTCTTAAGTGTTGTGTTTATTCGATATGATATATTAAAAATAATGTTGTTAAGTACCTAATACGTCAAAATATTTCAGACGGCAATGCACTGGGCTTGTAAGCGCGGCGATGAAAATCTAGTTAAACTCCTGGCTGGAGTCGCAAGGCACGTTGTCAACGAACGCTCCGTGAGTATATGTACTTATATGTTTATACCAATGACGATCAAAACACTATCAGGCTTCTTTGGCATATATTTGCTCGGGAAATTCAATTTCACTAACAATTTTTTTCCTGTCAAAGTAAAAAGTACAAATGAACGACTGTATAGATGAAACCTTTACTGTTTAATACCTTAAGTTTTTATTTCGACGTAATTCTTTGTTGCCCTTTCTCATAGCAAAAAAGATAAGTGCGAGTATAAGTATTTTAAAATGCGGTGATTGGGGGAGAGCCAGCAATTTGATTGCCGTATTTGGTTTCATCGATGGAGTCCATTTTGTAAAATACAGATTTTCGTAAAAGAAATGTCTCCCGGCTGTGTCGAGAGAATTATGTGATTGTGTTTGACTTTAAATGGGAGTTAGGGTTAATTATGTGTTTACATCGGTGAGTTCGTAATCGTATACTTTAGTGTTACCTAGAATCGTTAATGCTCAATCAAATTTACTTACCTCTCCGGGTTATTTGCCTGTTTACGGTATCGTTAAAGTGCCATTTACAATCTTTTTCATGTGGTGTTCGGCTCGAATGGCGGCGGAGGCAGAATGGGGTAAGTCAGCCTCGAATTTTATTGCTGGACTACTTGTGGATTCGAGGGAAGTGCTAGTAAATTTATTTACTCGTCTCTAACCATTTTAACGTTCCCCCTTTACAAGTTAAATTATAGACGTTTTATGAGCTATCTTTCTCTGGAAGACTATCCGGTGGTAGGTACTGATGCGTTTTAGGTACAGTTAATGATATTAAGACAAAATGCAAAGATAATTTATTTTGACGCGCATATATTATTTGCAACAGTAAATATGACTAAAGATTTGAGAATCAAATCTTCGTCGGGTTTTTGACGATGTCACATTTCACGGCTAACCGTTTATAATTTTTGAAGAAACTTATTATGGCAGATAGATTTTTTTGGAAAATACAATATTTTAGGCAAAAATTTGTGTTTGTAGTTGCATAGATATTAAAAAAAAGTGTAACTTTCATAACTTCATAATTTAGGTTTAAATTAGAATATTCATTTGCTCCCTTCGGAAGGAAACCACTTGGAATATTTACTCTGCTATGTAAAAATATTGACGGTTTATTCTTATTCCACATAACGAAATATTTTTGATATTGTTACGTTTTGGATGCAAAAGGGGGGTTGTACTTCGACCGTATAGTTTGAACTGTATATTCAAGTTTCACCTTACAGCTGTCGCTCCTGTATATATCAATAAAATCATCGCAATTTAATATCTATCTGGGATAATATTCAATATAAATATATTTGATTCGCTAGCGCACGATATGAGCCGCCGATGCCGCGATGGAGGCAGATGTGTTCATAACTTGCCTACCAACTAGAATAATACAAATATTAAACAGTATAGTAGCTTTTATATTCTTTATACACTGCTATTCGATTGGGTATTCTACAGTTTAGGGTGATAAATCATGTTATCGATAAAATAAAACAAAGAAATTTTGTAAATATTCAGTTTAGAATCTAAGTTTATCAAAGAGTTATAGATCATAATAAATAATAATAATAAAACGAAGTTTCTGAATTCTGATTCACGGTCGTATCCTAAATCTTAGATTTCTTATTGATTGATGTCTTACGTAGATATACTTAGTCAAAAGTGCCTATGGCTAACCTTTCAAAACTTTATTGGAAACACTTAACTTTTTTATCCCCAATTCTATGCATATCTTTCGTACATTGAAACATAATACATAGATGTGGTACTAAAAAAGTTTTTTTTTCTTCTTAATACAGCTTTTTTTAATAAAGAGCTTTTAATAAAGATTAACTAGAATTTCCTTTCACTAGGATCTTTATAATCGTAAAACGTGTCAATGTATATATTAGTTGATTTTCTATATACAGGGATTCAGATTCAGATTCATTTTTACACTTTGCCATAAAGAATATAGTAAAATGCACCATAAGTTTTGAATATTCCTATTTTTTTCTGACTTTAATATTTTTTGATAAATTTCGAGCTAATGATATTAATTTTGATTTTCCAATCCGTCCAAAAATAAATTAAACAAAATCATATTTTGAAATTATTAAAAAGTAATTATTGTAAAGTAAATAAACTCTATTTTTGTATATAAGTGATAATTTATCTGTAATGGTTAAATTATACTACCGTTTGCCGTATGTTTTGTCAGACGACTAAAACGCATAAATTTTATCACAAGATATAATCATGCAAAGTTATGAACTTCAATAATTTTTCGTTTTGTTAACACAAGTTCGTTGTTCCTTTGTTTACTTTTTTTTATTTTTATATTTTATTTATTTTTATTTAGTTTCCATTATAGTTCACCGCTAAATAAAAAAAGTTTTGCTGGCAGATACCAAAAGTTATATAAAAATCAAGTTATTGCTTTTAATTAATTTTTGCTTTCTTAAAAAAATTAACAAATTAAGAAAACAATACCTAATATAAAATTTTTTCCCCGTTCTTATTTTTAGGCGATATTTTTTCCAAACAGATAATCGAGTCAAATTAATTACCTATATTAGTGCCTACGCCATCTGTTGGTTTGCCAAGTAACTTCATGTACGAGCATTCACTCGAGAAAGCTCGAAGTTCATCCAGTAACTGTAACATAATCCACGCCCTCTCTCGGAGTCATGTTAAAACGCTCTATAAATTAGTTATATTAAATTAACATCGTAGTAGCGCCACTACTGCATGAGATGAGTATTTCATAAGGCGGGTCCAATTCAATGCTGTTGCAATATAATAATATGACGTATTTCCTCACAGCAAAACTAAAGTGATTTTTTGTTATTTGTTTTTCAGGGTTATACTCCACTCCATATTGCAATGCAATTTCGTCACGAAAACGTCTATAGACTTCTAGTCGAAGTATACGGTGAGTGTTTTCTTCTTTGCATATTAATATATATAACAGATAAGGATTGTTTTCACTAAATTTTATTTCCACTAAATCTCAAGAAACTCGCTAAGAATAGACACTTGGTTAATTGAAAACGTCTCCAACAATACGATGATGTCTAACTTTTGTGAAATTGGACATCGTCGTTTTGGCGGCGGAACTTTAACGTGTAAAAGTATGATTTTACAAGGGTTAAATTGCTTCAGCTCTATCAGCACAATCAGCTACAATCAGATTTTTATTGATATATATTTTTTATATCATCAAGGGTGCAGACAGGCCGCCGGTTTACTCGGTGGTAGGTACGTAGGTAGCTACCATCGCCTAGGGACACAAGCAACACAAAAAAGGATGAATGCCGATGCGCTGATGCTTCAGTGCCTTAAAAAAGTCTTTAATACGTGAGTGTAGCAGAAGGTAACTAGACTTTTGGCACACATACTTACGTACCCCCTAACTTTCGTGGTCCCTGGGTAAAACCAATGTCCTAGCATTGGGAATCTGTTGGTTTTTCATTACGATGTTAGAGATGAAAATAATCTGTCTAAAATGTTTTATTCTTTCAGACGCCGACACGAACGTGCGTGACTGGTCAGGCAAAAAGCCTAGGCAATATTTAGTACACATGGATACTTCTTTATCTCCCGGGTTCAGAAGTAAGTCTAGTTTTTTTTTAGCTATTATTAGATACTAGCTGGTACTCGCGACTTCGTCCGCATTGAAAATTTAAAAAAACACAATATAACGCTTGACCTCGTGTTGCTATAACACTTTGGCCAGGCGTTCTGGTACCTTATGTCCTTTCTGGTGTCCCAGACAACGTGTATGCAAAATTTCATGGTGATCGGTTCAGTAGTTTTTGGGTGAAAGAGTTACAAACATCCATACATCCATACATCCAAACATATTTTCGTATTTATAATATTAGTATAGATAGATTTTTTTTATTACTTTGTGATCAATATAATATTATTGTTTTAAAAGTTTAGTACTTTTGCAATTTGGAGAATAAATCAACTTATTATATTTATTTTACTGATTTTGTAGTACTTTTAGTAAAAATGTTATTATTACCTTACTTTTCTGGGGTCCATTTTTTTATAAATTATATACACAAATCTCCCTTTATATATCTTCATATTAGGCGAAAATCACTTGTGTTTTACAGAAAAAGAATCGGTCAGTTCACAACGACCGTTGACGTCTCCTCCATCCTTAGGCGTCACTCACATGAACACAATTAATACGTTGTCAAGTAAGACTTATTAGCTTGTGTACACGTACAGTGTGACGTCTCTTTCTACATCACAATTCTAATCATTAATTCACTTTTATACTTGTACATAAAGATATTATGTTAGTTATTTAAATCGGCAAAGGTCCTGTTAAGATACTTTATCACACAGACGTTTTTATTCACTTGAAAAGTTAACAAATTAGGAACTTTAAATCACGAACTAGCGAAGTAGTCCATAGAATTGAATCACAAGCGTAGCGAGTGATTCTAATATAGACTACTGAGCGAAGTGAGTGATTTAAAGGTACGAGACATAAAAAAAAATTTGCTCTCGTGTTAAACATACAACTTTTCACCTCAACAGCGAGAAAAGCGTTACTAGGTCATCTTTAGGTAAGAAAATCAGTTAAGACAATTTTAAATATTATGTTTATTATAGCCATAGTCACATAAATTATAACTAAATTAAATACTCCACGGCGTACTTGGTAGCCTTGTTTTTGATAATTCCATGAAATATGACAAAAACACCGTCTCTGAATAAGTTTTAGCACCTTTGACAGTCGCCAATTATTGAAGATTCCTGTAGGTGAAAATAAAATATTCCTGTAAGTTAAATCGCGTGTTCGAATTTCGAATCACGCTCGCATCAAAAATCGATTTTGCTGCGAGTTTTTAGGCACCAAAAGCACCCTTTTCGTACTGGTGAGGTGAAAAGAATGTTACATCACCAACTGTAACAAGAATATACATAGCGAGAAACACAATATTATATTTCTCTGCGCAATGTTAAAACGTCTAAAGGTTTTAGCACGATAGCAAAGCTTTAAATCACTTCCACTAGAAGTGATTAGCACTTTTTCGAAACACTTTTTATTTACAATAATCGTTCATTAATTTTTGGGTGTGTTGCGTGTGTTTGTGGGACTTCATAGTACAATGTCTTCAAATTATTGCATTTCTCATTGTGACTATACTTAATAGTGCACCAATAAATCGAATTGTTTATTTTAATTTCTACATTGAAAAGATTACTGACTGCAATATCCTTCACGAGGCACATGCTTAATGTACGATTCCAAACACGACCGCAAGCTGCTTCTGCTGATTATGTCACGAGAATCTTCTTCTGTTATTCCGACCGGTCGTTTTGGAATGGACAAATTAGTGACTACAAATAGGTTAAAATATCTTTATAAAAGGTATGAATTAATTAAAGGTGTATATGTACGCAATTTTCTAGAAAAAGAAGGTTTTCTTCGTATTGGATCGCTGAACGTTCGTGTCAAGAAGACCACTGAGGCCTTCAGCAACTTTTTGGGTGTCGGCGCAACCAGATCATCAGCATATATTCCGAAGTCGCGAGAGGTCGATAGACGCTCAGACGACGGCGACTTACACAAGAGTTGGGGTTCCGCTGATAATATACAAGTAAACTTCTAATTATCATAACTTAGCATAGCGGATAGCAGATATAGTATAATTGATTATCTATTAAATAGTATTATTGTATCTTTTTCTTTATGATAATACAAAAGCCTTTGTTGTCCTTTTAAGCCTTTGTTAAAAGTATCGGATTATTTTTCGATTATCTTGCTAATATGACATTTGAATGTTTCATAGAAGGAGGACAAACCAATGCCACCACCAATGTCTAATAAAGTGCGAAGGCGTGGCGCAAGTGGTCGGAAAGGTTTGGCTGCACACAGCAGAAGTACACCTTCTACACCAGATCAGGTATTGGTTACCAAACTGGACCTCCTAATAATTACGATAAGTCTATTCATATTTATTCATTTATTTATTGTTCATAAAATATACAAAATATATAATACTTACACCAAACGTTAAGTCAGGTGAACGAAATATTTATTTACAATATGTTTTTACGATTTGACCAATTACATTATTATTATCAGTTTACAAAATATCCCAACCTGTGAAAACAAAAGAAACAACATTCGAAGCCTTAAAATTTATGTCTTTTTATAAATTTCGTGAAAGTTTATAGTTAAGTTTAGCTCACACACAAATAGTTTATAACTTACCCACTCTCATCATTATTTCATTTCATGTTCCCCACTGTCAGTTCTCACATCTAGTTCTATAACGCAGAAAATACAAACCTAAAGAAAGCGCGGCAAATACAAACATAAAGAAAATGCTATAAATGAAGAGATTTTCCAGAAGTGAGAAGAGAAACAAAATTAAGTCATTTCTTAGTTGACGAAGGGATCTCACAAACTTTCACAGGTTCGATTGGTTTAAAATTTTGTGTAACGTTACTTCGGTGGTAATTCTATGAAATGGTAACTTTGATCTGATGCTGTAGCATCAAGTAATCTTCGGGACAACCAACTACTTAGCAACTTACAGCATATATAGCGTGTTTGGGCTCATTATAATGGTCTCAATAGATTGCCGGCGGTTAGTTTATAATTTTTAATTGTAGCTTGTTATCTCATTGTTGCAGCCGAGAGCGCAGATTGGTGTTATTGAAGGGGGAGACTCGGATTCTGATTCGGCTGCCGGTTTCCACTCGACGTGGAGACAACAGCGAGCCTCACATTGCACATAATTCATCTTTTATCAGCATTTGAAATCCCGCTAAGTGAATGAAGTCATTTGAAACTTTTTTCGGACACTTTCGAAACTAAAAAAGAGCATAAATTCTCTCTTTTGGAACTTTTTGGACTTACTTAATACGTATTAAGGGGAAAACCCACAAAATTATAGGTGAAAAAAAATCCTTAGTAAAGATTTAGAATTTTAGATGGAAAAATTAACTAATGACTTATGAACAAAAAAATTGTATTATAGAATTTAAGATTTAAAGAAAGTACTGTTATTTGTATTAAGAGCATTAGTTAGAGAAAATAATTCCCTAATAAGAAAAAATAATAATTAATGGGTTATACAAAATTATGTGAAGCACTTAACGATTTTTTTTCGGATTTCTGTCTTTCTGTCAACGATATTCTATAATTAAAATTTTAGAACTAACTATAACTATAGTTATAGAATATCATTGATTATAAAATGCGTGGGGAGATTACTTATTACCAGCGCCGTCAATGATTTTAGTGCGAAATAGTAAAATGTTGAATTAAATTTCCAAACAGTTATAAACGTAGCTTCAGTAGTGCACAGTTATTTACGCTATTTATCTGTCTTAGATCAGTATCAAATTATATTTACTATAGTTTATAAAGGTGCAACTTCTTTAGCTCTCACGCAAAATTATGAACATAATTTTAATGAGCAGTGGATTGATCGCTGTTGTGAATCAATTTGAATGAAACTGACGATGGGTTATTAATGAAGTTACCATATTTCTAAAAATTAGGTATTGTAAGCTTTTAGAATATTCTCCTAATAATTAATTAATTAATTGACAT
Source organism: Synanthedon myopaeformis (assembly GCA_944738685.1). NCBI lineage: Eukaryota > Metazoa > Arthropoda > Insecta > Lepidoptera > Sesiidae > Synanthedon > Synanthedon myopaeformis. Next base: position 4,735,146 of record OX122913.1, on the reverse strand, counting down.
GCGGTAAGATGAAATGGAAGTCTAAATATAACTATAAATTGAAAGTTTGTGGACACTATGGTGGACTTAACCACCCACGATTTCCTCTCGATTTTTGTTGTTTTTTTATGTAATATGCTTATTACGTTAATAAAATGTATTTTAATATCGAATACTCGCTTTTTATTTTACTAAAACCTCAATAAGTACCTCGACAAAGAAGAACTATCTCTGCCTGTTTTTATTGTATGTCAGCCTGTTATCGGACATTATAACTTGGGTTTATTTAGTCAATTAACCCAATAGTGCTAATTTAAATTGTAGGTTTAAATTATAAGTTCGTTAATCAATCATGAAAATAGCATGTCTAGAAAATAACTAAAATAGTCTGGTTTAAGATAACATTAAGATAGCCTGGTTGATTATGGTTGCATTTAGGAGAAAAAGTGGATACAATCTAAGAATAATTACGTAATTTTATAGGAAATGCCTTAGTTAGCAATAGCAATAGAAATCAATATATATTTTTAATTAATCGAAGTAATAAAATTTAATAAGTGTAAGCAAGAATTAAGTTCAATTCAACCCAGTAACACCTTCAAAAATATAACTTTTTTTGAAATATTTGTCGAAAACGGTTGTTACACATCACATGATAATATTGAGTGAAAATTAAAATCACTGCAGATAGAAATAAGCGGAACGAAACCTCTTCCCATTAGTGAAAACCGCATTAAAATCTATTGCGTAGTTTAAAATATCTAAGCGTACATGAGGAGGGACAGACAAGACAGACGCGGCGGCTACATAAAATGAAGAAGATAAATATATAAAACTTCCCTGGCAAATATTCTAACTGATGGTGAAAACCGCATCAAAGGCCGTTGCGTGGTTTAGGAGGAAAGCGAACTCAAATCATTTTGCTTATGTAAAAATGAGTATTAGTACAAAGTATAATTTTTATCTTATTAGGACAAATTTAAAAGAAATTAATATTAATATAAACATAAAGCCCGTTACAAACGTACCTATAATATATATTAATATACCGTGCTATAATAATATATATTTCGGTATATTCGTTGGTGGCGTCATAGAAATATATATATAGCTGCGTGTGTGATCACTCCAATATTTGTATAGAAAATATATCGTAATATGTCTTGCAATAATTTATATAAATAATTATAATATTATAGCTACGCGGGCTTAAAATATTAATACAATAGGAACATTCGAAACACCTTCCAGTAAGGCCCCGTGGCGTAACGGCTAACGCATCTGACTGCAACGGTCAGATGATTCCAGGTTCAAATCCTGGCGGGGTCATTCCTGTTCCTCATTTTTTGTTTTTGTACTCGTATACAATTTATATTTGAAATTGAATGCGATTATAATCGCAATTTAATCCTTAATCTATTTAATTCTTAAATTATTAATTATTATTAAATTCTCTGGCATCACTCACCGAAACACAACAGCACACAAACTGTTATTTGACGGCGGTGGCAGATAGAAATAAGTGGAACAAAACTGTATTTATCTCCACCATACACTTACAAACTGTCTGTTACAACTGTTTCTATGATCTCCACCATCGAAATAATCTTTCTTATCTCCACCAGTGAGGATAGCTAAAAGGTTTGTATTTAGTGCCATCTATTTCCGACTACGTATGCTAAATAAAATAGCAGTTGTACCCGAGTTCGAAGTTACATAAATAGTTGAGTTAAAATTGGGTAGATGTCGTCTTTGAATGTAATTAATTCAGCATGAATTCAGCTTATTTTTAATCATCATCGAATTTCAAAAGGACTAACAGCAAAAAAATTGCCGTTTAACAAGTCTGCAAAGCAAAGGCTTGATCATTAATAGAAAACAAGTTACTTTTTATGAACAATTACACACTAACTAACTATACCTATCTGTATTAACTAGATCGATAGTGTATGTTAGATTTCAAGCACAACACTAGAGTGTGTTTCGTTGAGTGAGTAAGGTATGCCAGAGTCAATTTTCCATATCCCTTTCCAATCCTTTAAATAAAGAAATAAGAACTCAATAATTATTAAGAATTTAACAATTAGGATTAAATTGCCATCTCGTAAGTCTTGTAGTACCTAGTTACTTGTATTATAGCCGGTGGATGATAAATCAACTGTTACCTCAAATTTATATGAGACGGCGCTATATGAATACGAACATGTTCGGCTTGCTTCCAATAATGTTGTTGACCGGCGTCGGTTGTAATGCAATTATCCACGTCGGCGTAAAAAAATGCTGAGGGCAGCTCGGTCGCTCATCTATATAACTTTAACCGATATAACATATTGAAATAAAATAATATCCATGTCATTAAATAATTTTAACCTCATAAAAAATACTGTGCCCGAAAATTCCACAGGAAACTAAAAAATTTCCAGCATAATAAGTAATCCCATAAGTTGATCCAGGTAATCAACTATCTATGTGCCCAATTTCATCCAAATACGTTCAGCCGGTTTTGTGAGAATGAGACAGCGTAATAAAATATAACATTTCGCATTTATAATATTGATATAATATTATTTATTTATATATTTATAATATTGCATTTATTGGGATTAAGAAATTAATTTTTGTACATTGATTTCTAAGCTTTTAACCAAATTTTTTTATTTAAATATCGAAGACTAAACCAAATAAGAGTAACTAGTCATTAGTAAATATAGATATATGGATTTATCTATAGAAACAATTGGATCTAGATAATAAAAACGTGATAAGTTTACGCTGTGAAAGCCTTCTAAAAGCTCTTGTATGCAGTGCAAATACTAATAAGTATTTAAAGATAATTTAAAATTTAGACCCCAATTAGTATCTCACTGGTTACCTACTAAAAAGAAAATACCAGTTTCGCGGCGGTTTTATACGCGGTTGGTTACCGCCGCCAAGCGGGCTTTCCAATTTTTCTTTAAGTGTAACATTTATTATTTTTAAATTATCATTATTTTTTATCTCTATTTAGCTCGATGGACCATTGCCATAATATAATCCTATATTATTATGTATATTATGGATATGGATAAACTCGACGAACTACTGGTATAAAAGATAAGGCAGTAAATTTACAATATTAAAAAATAATTAAGTTAATTAAGAAAAAGAGGACGCCCCATGGAAAGGTGGGAAGACAAGATTAAAACGTCGAGAGGTCCTTAATAGCTAGATTTATTAAAAAATAGCTGTTGCACGCGACTTCATTCGCGTAACTTTATAAAATATAGCCTATGTTACTCGCTGATAAGCTTCCCAACAGTGAAATAATTTTTCAAATCGGTCCAGTAGTTTCGGAGCCTATTCAATGCAAACAAACAAACAAATCTTTCCTCTTTATAATATTAGTATAGATAAAAAAAAAATGTTATGTACAATATTGAAGTGGTTAAGGAAATTAAAGGCTTTATTTATTTATTTATTTATGTTACATACTTAAAGCTTAAATCCCTTTTCAAGTGTAAAAGTTGTTTTCGCGAATGTCCTTTAAATGAATAAGCACGGCACGAAATGGAGACGACGCGTGTTTCAGCGTAAACATTTATGTTTGGTATTTACTGTAGAAACGTGGTGCGTTAGATGAGGACAAGCGGTGTCGGAGTCAGAAGCCTGCCGCCCTCCGTGCGACTTAACCGCGCCCGCCTAACGCGCTGTACGTACGGTACAGCTTCGCGATAACAGCTAAACACATGTGCTTACCACTCAAATATAATCAAACTTGGTTTTCAGTGTTGTTTCTAAATTAAACTATTAAATTTTGGGACTTATACCTATTATTCGCGTAAGTGTTTAATATAAGTTTCATATTTAATAAAAGCATGTGACAGTAAAAAGACGGCTATAAAGATTCCGCCGACAGATAGAAATACTAAAAGCCGTTATGTTTGCACTCTAGTATCGGATTAATCGTAAATCTCTTCAAAATAATCTGGTTTCTCCGTACATTTTTACTGCCACATGATATACTTAGCTTTATTTCTTAATCTCTGTTAAATCTTCTACATAATTGGTTTTTTTTTTCTGTGAAAACTATTTGAAAATAGTTTTATTGCTGCAATATTTATTTCCAGTTTTAGTTAATGATTGGGTCCAGCCATTAACATAAATCAAGATGAAGTTGAAGGAGTACAATTAACTGTTGGGGAAATTACAGTACTTTTCTGTTTTCTCGCACTGATTCAACCATCTTTTGAATTGTAAAGAACCAAATTATTAAATTTGTTAGCTATTAAAAATATGCTGAGGTTAAAATGAAATGATCACCGCACTAACCTTTTCATCCTGAAAGAGCATCAAACAAAAGTTTCGTCGATGGGGGAAAGAACGAATCCTTAAGATAATTGGATATTATATCATCCGCAAACAGAGCTTATTGAAACTAATATTAAACAGTAATAACTATCGTAAATGCATGGTGTTAAAATAATAATAAAATTATAATTTATAGCTGTAAAATTGTTACCCCATGAACACATTTACAATCTCTCCATAACGCGGACCATCCAGTAAACCCAGCCAAACGCTCATTACTAAACTTTGCTGCTCATATATGTGTCTAACGGCTAAGTAGTCAATAATACCTATCCATAAAGTTAAAGCTTAAAAAATCGTTTCCATCGTAACTTTTATGAAGCCAACTTAGTGTGCTTCAAAAATTTAAAAGCTCTTACAGTGTTAGTAAACAAGCTACGGAATTCGTGGAAGTAGGTAAAAGTTTAAAGAAATTAACTCAATGCTGTATCAACTCATACCTGCATAAATCTGAAAAAAATTTATACGTACTTTACATATAGGTAATACACAAAGTCTTCATTTATTAGACAATAAATGAAGATTTTGTGAATATTATTTTAACACAATTCAAATAAAAGTAGCTATATTATGGTGAAAGAAAACCGTTACAAATTGGCGCCTAACATGTAGAGCTCTTCCTATTTTTTTTTTCTACACTTCGAAATGTAGATGGTTGAATTTCGAGAAGTAGGCGAACAGTAATATCATCATCATCATCTCAGCCGCAGGACGTCCACTGCTGGATATAGGCCTCCCCATTAATTTTTCGATAAGCCCAGTCAGAAGCAGCGTCGACCCGCGCCCCTTATCAGGTCAGATGGACGTCCTGCGCTTACCTGTTCGTGGCACCGATCGAGAAATTTCCGGCCCCAGCGGCTCTCGGCTCTCGGCTCTCTGTTCTATGTGTTCTGCCCACTGCCACTTCAACTTATTCGCTCTGGCTTATGTGGGTAACTTTCATACGTCTACGGATCTCCATTTCTGATTCGTTTCGTAGTGTGACCCCGAGCATAATCCTCTCCATAGCTCGTTGGCCGACGTTGAGCTTTCTTACGAGGCTCATAGTTAGAGACCACGTTTCAGTGCCATATGTCATCACTGCCTTACAACAGTAATATATTATATAAAAAAAACTTTTTAACAAAAAATTAAACCGTCGAAAAAACTAAATTCATAAACTAATGTAAGTATATCTAAGTAATTTTGAGTCGCCGCCGCGCATCACGCTTACGTAATTAATTAATTTGCTTGTTTGGCGCCGACTCAAAATTACTTAGGTATTTTGGTATACTTACATTAGTTTAAGAATTTAGTTATTAAAGTTAAATAAAATTATTTTTTGCTTTTCATTTTATTCGGCGGTTAAATTTTTGGTTAAAAAGTTTTTATTTTATAATTTTTTGTGGCTTTAATCTACTAATTACTACATGCTTAATTTTTGGTTACTTTTTTAAATTGTAATACACAACTCCGCATTACAATCAGTGAGTGAACAATCAATCATCCCCTTTTTTCCGACCCTTAGGGTTAGTTTTTTTTTCCTAATTTATATGGAACCACCTCTGGGGTATACCCCTTTCCAATAAAAAAAAAATATCAAAATCGGACTACTCTGTAAAAAGTTATGCGTGATCATACATTAAAATATGCATATATATTGAATCGAATTGAAAACCTCCTCCGTTTTTCGTTTTTTCGTTTTCGTCGGTTGATGGAGAACTGATAGAATACTAAATTTTATTCACAAAAATGAATAAATGTTAGGCTAGTGTTCGATATATTATGATAGCCTATCCTATATAATAAAAGAGTGCAATATGAAGAGGCAATTTGAAGATTACGTTAATTGAATCAACGATTCGCGGATTTTATTGATAAAGTCAATCTAATTAATTCTGATTTATATTGACACTGCAGTTGTTTAAATTATCTTTACCCCGTATTTTAAACATTACTTTTATTATAGCTAACATTTTCATAGCCAAAGTCATATAAACTATAACTAAATTAACAAAAATTGTAAGATTAAAGGTAACAGTTTTGTTCGGAACTGTGATGGTCGTATTATTTTCTTGCGTGTTAAGTAAGGGTCCTGTCTCTATGTTTGTACGAATGAAGATATTTTTGACGGGACTTTTCTGGAAGAAAGCTAAGTTTAGCATTTGAAACTTATTCTCTTAATTCTTCTGGAATTAGACCATCACCACTGGACGAGCTCATTTTTTTAAATATTTACCAAAACAGTACAAAAACACCAAGACCTAATGCTGAACCAGTTCCCGAACGGCTGTGAAACTATCTTCACGGCTGTTAACTATCTAGTAGAGTAGGCTATGGCCGGACACACTAATAAAATTAAAATTTTATTCCTGTGAGTTAAATTGCGTGTTCGAATTTCGAATCAGGCTCGCATCAAGAATCGATTTTTCTGTGAGTTTTTAGGCACCAATCGTGCTGGAGAGGTGAAAAGTAAATTTCGGCTCCGCTTAGTTCAATTAAAATCACAGCTGAGGTCTGAGTAACTTTCTATTAACTAATTAAAGGTTGGTACGCAATTGAAGTTTAATGTGTACTTTCCTCCAAAAACACGCCTTTGTGGATTTAAAATAAATATAAATAACTGAACTGAATAATTAGATTTTTCAGGAACATACATGATATTTATAGAAAACTGTAATGTAAGAACGCTTATCAGTTTAACGCTACTCGCATATATACAATAGACCTTAGTATTTTATAATTATATTTATTTATTTTCTTATATATTAAGCATTGATATTTCATGTATACATATTGTTTTATCAACGAACGGTCTGTATTTGTAGAAATAGCTCAAAACTCATCCTATTAGTCTTTACGCTATTAGTATTAGGTAATATTTTCACATTTATTCATTCAAAAACTATGAATACTCTTTATGAGACAAATACTTTCGTACTCTATTAAAATACTTGGGAGCAGGTGTCCCTTTTATGATTCAAGATTTCTTAATTTCAAGTTTGTTTAGCCGTGAAAATCTAACATACACCACTCAGGCTGCGTACTACTTACCTACTTGTACGCATTTTTATAATGTGGAATTTACAGCATCAGGTATCTCCGACAATAATAAACATTTCTTATCCGTCTATCCCCTATATTTTCTTTTTTCTTTATATCTAATTTACGACTTCCATTTCATGATTCCCTAAGACGCCGCATCCAATGTTTAGTACTAACATATTACACGATTTTACACCTTTCATTGTTTGTATTGTGATTTCTTCTCTGAAAAAGCATATTATATTTATATGTTTATTTGGTAATACAGAAGATAATACGTATCTATAAGAAAACACAGTTTGAATTATTATAAGAATTGAATTATTACTTAATTATTAAAAAACTGAATTTATATAAAAGAACTGAATTTGAAACTACTAAATAAAAGCTTTATCGTACCTAACAAAAGTTAATTGGGATAAATCTTAAAAATATCTCCCTTTTCCCTATTGAGTTACTTAGTTCCGTTTTAGTTTTCGATAACTATGTATCAACTATGTAGAGAGGGAATTTTTTAAACATCTAGGATCTATCTGTTGGTATTACAAGTTTTGATTTTTGACGTTTACTTTTAATAAATTCAAATATTAATTAAAAATAAATAACTTCACCCAATCCACCGATCATCCTTTTGTTTTTAAAATTAGGATTTTTACACACACGTTTTTTTATTCAAATATTTCAATGAAAACACGAATAGAATCGAAATATGATGGACATTCTTATTATATTCCAACTAAATAGTTTAATGATAAAGTTTTATTAAATTCCTATTAAAATTTTTCTTTTAGAAGTTACATTTCGTGTTAAAGTTATGACGGGTATAAAAGTGTTTATAAAAAATCCTAGAATTTTTTAGGGCTCGTAGGGCCTACGCTTAATCTATTTGTTACCTACACATTTTATTTTTTGTTTACTTTGTAATATTAGTTGTTTAGAATATTAAATTTTCATATCTCAAGATGAAGTACACAAGAACGAAGTCGAGGGCATAAGCTAGTTAGATAATAATTTACGATTCATTACATCCCATTAGGAAGATATTATATTGGAATAAGTATTTCAAACACACAAATTTCCCGGAATTTGTTTGTTCGTAGTCGTCGGGCCGTTATTTAAATTAATACTATTAAAGTTAAGCTCTCCTTCTTCCTCTCTGATTCTACTTTAAAGCTTAAGATCATGGTCACTGGAGTTAAAGGCAAACACACGCGAGGGAATAAATTGCCTTCAGGTCTACAATGCTAAATAGCTGTACTTAGAGTTTGAAAAGAATTTACATATTCAGTATGACAGCAGAATTACGTCTAAATTATGCCATTATTAGAATTACAACTAAACCTAAAAGTAGAATTACGCGCATTTTTTTGATTTGGATAACAACGTCGTTTTAATAATAAATCTATTAACAGTTCCACAAATTATAAAATTTAATTGTAAGATCCTTCGCTTTTATTAAAAAAATTTTAATTAAATGACTTTTATTATATGGATTTATAAGAAAATGATATAATAATGTAACTTGGTTTTATAGTACGTACGTGCAAAGCACAAAGGAAGTTCAATAAGGTTACAAAAATATTAATATCTAATACATTTTGATGAAACTTTCAGAAAATCTTCACATTAGTCCAGCGGGTGTTCCTGTGAAGCTTGGTAGCGATCGGACGCGGACGAAGTCGCGGGCATATACGTAGTTTACTATAAAATTACGCGAAAGAAACAACAACAATAAGTACTTACATAATTTTAAATGGTTCATTTCAAAAGCTGGAGTAACCTTTCTAGTCGATACCCCCGCGACTTCGTTCGTATAGTATATAATTTTATAAACAAAAACTAATATTATTATATAAACTAAACAAAAAAAAAGGTGTAGGTCAAACAGACTAGGCGTAGGTCTATTTACTCACACTGGACATTTTTTTACTTTTAGGATTTTCATACTAGTCAGGACTTCTAAGTGAAAGGTCCAATTCTAAGGATCATTTATCGATTCTACCCGTGTTAACAGTTTTGAACAAGTTTTGTGTCGTAACTATAATAGTTAGACGTTATAGTCCCCCCGTAGCTAAATGTACAAATATGCACCACAGTCAAAATGTGCAATAGCAGAATGTACATATAAATAGCAAAATGTACAAAACGCGGAACGAGCAAAACGCAAAATGTGCACCACACTCAAAATGTGCAAAATGCAAAATGAACACATTTAACCCTTACGTCACGAATTTTTTTGTGGGTAATGACGAGTACTACATAGTATATATCTACACATGAAGTAAAAGTAAAGTGTAACAAAAAAATGTATGCTCCAGGTGAGGCTCGAACTCACAACCCCGGCATCGCTCCGAACGTACTGTCGTATAAGTACCGTGCGCTAACCAATTACGCCACTGGAGCTGTGTGTGGCCTTGTACAAATTGACAGAGACATTCCACATGTTTAGGCTAAGGTCCACAGCAAGCAACGTTATGGTAATGGCAAAAATTAATATACAGCTTTCTTTGTAGCTTTCTATAAGTGAAAGCTTTTTTTAAAAATCAGTTAAGATATTATGATGTTCTAGGTATATTGAAAGTGTCAGTCTGATGGAAAGGGAAGATTGTAGCTTAGCTCTTGTTAACACAAAAGAAAGTAATAGTCAAATAGACAGAGATTCCAGATGAATTCGACATTTTCTACTTCTAAGCTCTTATAAATTTATAACAAAATGCTTAATAGTGATAGATTATATATATACAAAAATATTTTACACTTCATTAACACAATGACTGTTCAACACATTTGTGAGGAATAGTACCAAATACCATGAAAAACATTTTTAATTGAATATCCCCATAACATGGCAATGTTCGTTGCTTAAAGGAAATCAATTACTTTCTGACGTGACATACTCGTTCAATACCACTGCAACAAAATTGCGTTGTTTTTGAACTAGCTGACGTTGAGAGGCGTTTTTATACGTTTCAGTGTATGTTAGGTTAACCTGCAATAAAGGTTAACCCGTAATAGCACGTTTTATTTCTTTCAATTAGACTATCGGTAAGAGTTATCACTATCAGTTAGAGAACGGTTAACAGGTTTGAAATACCGACTCGTATAGCGTCTAGAAGTGCATCTACATCTAATTTTATATTTAGTTGCAATCATAAAATAAATATTTCATATGTCTAGCTAGCATCAAATGTTTATTTTTAGGATCTAACCTAAGTTTTGGGGTTCTTTAGAAGAAGTAGGGTTTGGGGTTTGGGTTTATACCCAATCCATCGTTTTGTACATAAAATAATGGGTTATATTTACAGATTCCTAATGTTTCTAAAGGGAAAAATTTTGTGTTTATCTTTGAAAGGAAAAATCCTTCCATCTATCATTTGATGCCGAAGAAGAACTAAGAAAAGTCGGGTGTTAAAGAATTGTTTTAAGGAAGTGCCAGAACATTTAATTACAGCTTGTAAAGAATATTACGATAAAAATGTTAAATGTAACTTGGTAAGCATAACAAACGTTTTTTTTTTCCGACGGAGGTCAAGAGAGGGTACAATTTGACTGAGTTTAAAATTTTAAACAATATAAAAGAATTGATTTAGTAAAGTGAATATTCTAATATCAAATTCTAAGATTCTAATACCTTACAGAGCACGTAATAATTGACGCATTAAAATGCTATCGCAAGGACAAGTTAAGAGGTGTTTAGTATTCACCACAAAAGTCGTTTAACGATACTAGAATCGCTTAAATGAAGTACATTTCGAGAACATTTGACCCCAGCAATATATATATAGATACGGGTGTATTACTAAAATGCAGTGAAATTATTAAAAATATTTTCAATAAATATAAACCTAACATTTTTTTCTTTATGTCAAATATAAAGGGTAAGGAAAAGTTACAAGTGTGTTTTTTATTGTCAAAACTATTAACGATTTCCAACGAAAATATTTATATATAAAAATCAATAGCCGTGAGTTAGCATCGCAAGAACTCAAGAATGGTTAAACAGATTTTAATTTGGTTTATGGAAAGAGGGAGGGCAGGTTTGCATATATATAAACGGAGTCAGGAGCGGGTCACTAGTTCTCAATACAAAAAAATATATATTTCTGAGTTAAGTAGAAAGATCGACATATGAGGTTGAGGAATTTATTCTATAAGTCAATGGAGAGTATTAATATAATCTTTAAAATAATATAAAGAATCATTTCCTCTTAACTTACTAGAACATCTAAACATATAAGTTGAATACTTAAATGAGTAAAATACCTTTTTTTGGATATTAACGCTGGAGTGGAATATGATTTCTGTGAAATCATACAATTTATAATTTTTTATATTTTTTATACAATTAATGTAAAGCTTAGTTAAATATTAGAATCGAATCGCATAGTGAATGCTCAAATCGCAACATATTAGATTGAGAATGAGTATTTACTTTATTACACGCAATACTTTTAAATTAATAACTTGCTGGCCTTCTGTGACAGACGTTCCATTTGTTAATAGACGTATGTACTCATACCGACGTATTCCCACTGCAACTAAATATTAATTTCTTACTGTGTTTATAAATGTTTTTGTGCATATTTTAACAGCAGCTTCCTTGACGACTTTGATAACTTTCTATTAGAATGTAACATCGTCTGTGTCATAAAATATGTAACGAACGAATGTAACGAAGTCAAGACGTAAAATTGACAAAATTCGCACGTATTTAAGCGAAATGTTTTGCCCCTTTTGAGATACATTTTACAAGGTATACATTTGACATTTAGCCGTGACATACAGTACAAAACAAATATAAACGTTGCCGTTGTGGTACACGGGAAGATATAGGAACATATCATCACAGAAACGTTTGTATCCATCGCCTTTGTATGTGTTAATTCAACCTCGACTCAGCACACACACAACTCTGTAATCACGCATGACCACGCCACGGACATTGCAAATGACGCCGCGAAGCGAACATTTCGACTGTACGTACCGAATTGAATCAATATTCATATGACGATTAATCTCACTTTCAGATAGGACACTTTCGGATTATTATTTCTGATTTCTGATAATAATAATACCAGAAATCAGAACCATTTTTCGCCCACTTAAATTTTATCAATTTATTCGTTATATACTCGTAGAAAGGGCCTATTAACTTTACACGATCCCATTGAACTCTTGGTGTAAATTACAACCGACGGGCGCCTCGATCAAAGGACACATTTGCAAGGGCTTTGTGTAAATTACTTTTGTAATACTCCCAATAAACATCCCCGGTAAAAGTATATATTGTGTAGTCGTATATACTAGTCGCAATTTTTTTTATTAACCAGCTGTTGATTACAATCATTTTTTTTTGCCACATATGGCATCTTTGAGATTATCCTGGCATTATACTGGTAAGTGGAAATATATTAGGTTTGCATTTGTCGTACTGAAACAAAAAAGTCATTGAAAATATCAAAATAACCCCAAATAGATGACAATTTTGATATCTTTTTGAAATATATACTGAAAGAGCATTTTATAAACATCCTTAGACAACAAATTCACACTCGTCTGACCAAAGTACATCTTACACATACCCTTCTCTAACGTTGCGTGCTTAGTTTATGAGTGATAATCGCCTAGGCTTGCTCAACCCTCGCCAAGTTTTATTTCCCCAACAAAATATATAACTGTGTAGTTGTCCCGAGTCCCTTCACAATCCTTTGCAAAATCAGTAGCTCTCAGTGGATTTTTGGGGTTTCTATTGACCGTTGTAATACTACCAACTAGCACTTCGCACAATTGCAGCTATACTTAGTATAGAGGTGGAACGGGCGAAAATAATGATGCATTCAACGATTTAGATTAAATGCAAATATTGCGTCATCTAATTATTATTAGGAAACAAATCCTAATCTTCTGTGAAGTATTAAAAGTGTATTTATTATTTTAATCTACTCGTAATACAACTTTCACGGAGTGAAAAATCTTACTCCTAGTATGCCTACTTATCTATGTGTATTGGCGTGCTTGTATTGAGAGTTGCAAGATGGAAAAGGAGTTTTATTCTGATTATAAATGAATTAATATTTAATATTATCCCTTTGCTTTTGTTCATTTGAATTGTTTTTTCGCTGCTTAATTGTTTCCATCAGGAAAAATTATATTATTAATTCTATTTGATATCTAACAAGTTGTTATAATTCAACTAAGAAAATCAAATCTAAATCTAAATGTCACGGTGACTCTGTTCAAGCTGATTTATAAGCAGATGTGTTCAACTAGATAGAAAATTAATTGCAAATGGAATTTATCTGAACCATCTGAACAGCTTCGAGACTTTTTCCCATCAACAAACTCGCTAATCGATTGCGCAACTACCTCCGCTAACTGACAGGATATAAAATTGAACAGTACATTCAGTATAATTTAAAACTTAATCTTTTAAATATATGTTTCTTTCTATTTATTATTATGAATTATAAAACAAAATCCTATAATTAATTCCCTAGGTAGGTAATAAACCGAATGCGAAACAAGTTAACAAACAATAATATTGAACACGCGCTATCTATAGATATCATATGACTACGAGAATATCTAACAGGCTGTTATCACGTTACGGTTGTTAAAATCAATCAATCGCACTGACTACACTCGAATAAACTTCGCATTACAAACACGCAAATCGTATACATACAACAACAACGAACTCCATAAACCTCTAAATACGTAATATACCTGAACTGTCTTCTATGATATTCTAGGGAAATTATATTTCTCCTATATGGAAATGGATCTAAAAATTAATATTCAGTCCACTTAGCTCACGTAGTTGTGACGGTCCTGCTGTGACTCTTAGATTTGTTTCCTTTATTTTCTTTAACAGATAAATAAACAGATAAAAAATTATCCTTAAACAAGCGCTCATTTAATTATTAAATTATTATTTAAATGTAAAATCTAAAAAGAATCTTACTTTTAATAACAATTTATTTGTATGGTAGTGGTATTTATTTTGAACATAATTTTGAATTTTCTTTTACACTGAGTATTAATATGACATTCAAAATAAATTAATTCACATTGTCAAATTAACTTACATCTGAACTACCCTTTAAGTAAATATGTCACAAATAGTGACATTGAATATCCAACATCTTAAATTAATTTAACTTTACTTTGCTCATTAATATGTCCGAAAAACCATCTCGTTAGTAGAAAATTATCTCCATTGAGTCGTACGCGTGCATTTATTGATGGATTACTGTAGGAAAGATATATAATACTTAAGTTATTTTGCCAACTATATTTTCCCTTCGGCTGTTTGATTAGACACAGGTAATTTATATTGCTTCGATGTCAACATCAATAGCATAATCTTTATTTTGCTAAAAACAATTTCCATTTGCACGCATTATATGCAATAAAGACTATATAAATACTACGATGCCGCAATAAGAAAAATCTATTCGCCACTTATATGCCTCATCTACCCCAATCCAGAGTCTTGAATATGTCCTTTTCTGCATTTTTAAACAATTTAAATAAAAACAGATAAGGTCTCCACTCTCCTTGGCGCACTAGAGGTAGTCTAATCGTTTGTCTAAAGATCCCGCGACTAATTAAATGTAAGTTTAAAAATGGACCAAAATAGTCATGATTCCATGTGTCATTGTACTTAATTCTTAATTTATAATGTAATTAAAATTAAGAGAAAAGTTAAGGAAGTATAGTATGGACTGTAATCACGTCAGGTTCTAAGTCAAGCAGAATGCATTTACAAAGCGAATGAAAATAAATTCATTCCGCACATATTGCACCTCGATATTTGTGTTCTAATATTTTTTCCAATAATATTGGCAACCCCTGCAATTTCGAATTAAAGCAACAAAATAATGAAAAAGCTTATTTTCCCATAAAATCTCCATATTTCCATTGTTTTTCATATACTTACATGAACAACTATGCAAGCTGACAGCTCGCCTACACATGTTCAAACTAAATTCATTATCATAATTATAATTATCATAAATTTTATGCTTGTATTAGCTGCTGATGTAGATTTATTTACCTTACTAAACCTTTTGTGATTTTATAACATTTACGAATACAACAACGGCGATTCATCTACTGTACTGTCATTTGAAGAGGAAATTTATGTTTGTTTTCTCTCGAGAAGCAAACTTTATTTGAAACAAAACTGAACCAAGTCTATTGTTTATTTAAAAAATATTTCAAGGTGGTCTTCTGTAAAGAGGGGGTTACTGCCTCCAGACGGGCTGCCCAAGAGACTACAAAACGCACTGTCCCATGCATCTAGGTACTTAGATCTACAGTATAATTATATTATAAATAATATTAAAATTTCCACATAGCGTCATAAAAATATATTTTTAAATAAAAATAAAAATAAAAATATATTTTTCAAGTATAAGAAGTATATTTCTACTATTAATTAGGGCCTCTTTCACCATGTGTCAAGTAGGCTAACCGCTTTTTAAACTCATCGATAACCGGGAATGAAGGAGATGATATACCTTTGTTTGTACGGTAAAAGTCCCAAACATTAAAAAGAAAATAATAAAAAAAATTTGGCCTATGCATTATGCATATGCCATTATTATGCCATGCATAAAAAAATGGATGCAGTAAACCGAGTGCATAATTTAATAAAACATAGAATTATTTCTAAAAGTAACTAATCAACACTTTACTTGCAGTTGGTGAAAGAGGCCCCTAGTCAAACATTTTTAAGATTTACTAATAATTAAAAATTTTAAAGTATTACATTTCAAGTAAAGGAATCATAATCCGTTTTGAATCAGTTCACACAATTCTAAATGTAATTGACATAAGATATTATTTGTAGAAGCACAAATATTTATTAATAAATTAATCCAAGTCTCGAACTCGTAAGCAAGAAATAAAGAATAATTATAGTAGAAACTAATCTATATTCGTAGAAAAATCGACAAACATAAATTTTCGCCGCCATATGAATGTGTCTGAGACGCGCCGTGTCATGTAGTATTAGGGTAACGAAGTGGAAGTATGAGTTGGTTCGGTAATTGTTTACGCACTTGTTACGAAAATATTGACATAACATACACCTACATGCAATGTGAACACTCATGCATACAAATCAGAGAGCTACATCTTAATCTGTTCACATGAATAACGCATGGGAAAAATATTTTTAGTACCTACCTTTTTTACTCGGATCAAATAGGGAAAAGTTTTATAAATTCGAATCGGCGTTACGTGAATTTTGAAAAGGCGAGGAGCGTTCATTTCGTCGCCTAATTGACTTCTCAGAGTAAAATTAAAACTGAAAGAAAAATACAATACATAGTATTTATAAATACATCCAGATTTATACGAAAAAAAAATTTTTTTTTCTGATAAATTTTTTATTGAATTACTGCCCAAAAAAAATGTTTGGTTTCACAGTAATAAAAAAATTCAGCGACAACTACATTTATTTATAAGCTTATTAATTAAGTTTAATTCTGTACTAAAGTTTTAATCGGCTAGTTTTCTTTCCTTTTTCATATTCAACAAAATATTTAAGAAAAAACCTTCGAATTTTATATCTTTTTGCATATCTACGAGAAGTTGTGCAATATTTCACCTTAATTCATAGGTTGCACTCATTTTGTCAAAAAATGTTTTCTGTCTGAGGAAACGTAAGTTAAATTACAAGAAAATATTCTTTCAGATAATTTTGAATAATTCGAATGACATTTGTATTATAAATGCGAAATATTCTAATGTGGGAAATACTCCAAGACGCCATTATAACGAATAAAATCACACGAAAATCTCTATACCCACAAACAGCAGACTTTCACATAGATTGAATATAAGTTGAGGCGGTGCACGGTTTCGGGTTACAAGCACTTCGAGGAGCGTTTGTGAAAATGGTTATGCAAATATAAACTAGGTTGCCATCTAAGAAAGTAGGTGGTAATTTTAGTATTACTATCAATAAAAGTAAGTCTGTGACGCCATAGATTTTGGGTTTGTTATCTCACGCTTTTCTCACATCAACAAAGCAGTCCGCGTCGTCCGATCATTATAGTGGAATTCCTTAATCGAAGGAACAGGAAAAAAGCTCGCGTCGTCCGATTAATCGGACCTTCAGTTGGACCACTCAGGGATCCGTCATATTAACAGATTTTAACCAAAATAATTTCCACCCTTAACGCGACCCGTTCTAGAGTGGTTAGGATGCTTGCCTTATTGCTGTATCTCAGGAGTCCTGGGTTTGATTTCCGGCATTGCCAACTTTGGAAATGAACTTTTCAAATTTGCCTTTGGTCTGGATCTGAAGAGTACTGGCATATTTTACTGGGTTACACAGAAATTGCAAAAAGTATCCAGGGATAACATAAATAAAAATCCTTTAGGCAAATGGTTTATACCTAGAATTATACCTAGAATCGTGTCGTTGCTTCCACTGAATTATTGTTTAGGGGTGTTGTCAACGGTATACTAAAAATTTACAAATTTATTTAAGCAGTCAAATTCGTTTTAGATTATTACTTAATTATATGCTAATATTAGAAAGTAAAAAGTTCTGACTTTATGTTTTTACAGCTTATAAAGAGACATTTACTATTAATGAAAGTAAGTAATATCATCGAAATAATATATCTTTTCAAGTAAGTTCGCTGGATAATATATATATGTTTAATAATATACATAAAAAGTGAAAGTGAAAGACGATTATAAAATCATGTATAGTGAATGATATCTATTATAATGCGCGCCCTTTACTTAAATGGAATAAAGTTTTATAAAGTTGTTATTCCATATTAAAGACGATTAAAGGGGAATTTATTGTCCAATTGGTTAGCGCAGTCATAACATCGTAAGTTAACACTGACACTCCCATAAAATGCAACACAGTAAAATAGAAGTTTACGCATTAATCAATACAGCCGGCTACCATAAGCCCCTACCATCATAAAGGGACGATTCACGAATACTAAACAAAGCAGATCAGATACTTAAGTGCTGTTTTTCAACGACAAATCTTATTAACTGGTTTTATAACCGAAGAATTTATAAAGTGGACGCGATATTTTTACTTTGATTGAGCTGTAAACAATGAGGCAATATTTATAAAATTACGTATAGTTGTTAGTGACGGGGTGGGCCCAGCGAGCGTCTCAAAACAAAGAGGGACGAAAGCGTAAGAAGAACTTATGTTTTTATACTTATTAATCTTTCGCTCCTCTGCATTCTCTGCACCAGCTTTAATTATAGTACTTGGAAGATCGGAAGGAGCCAGTCTGTCTACACGTATGGAGTCCCACACTCTTCCAATTTGTTGTTGTAGTAGATAGCAATGAAAAGTTTATATTTAGGTTCTAATTTAATACAAACACCAAAATGTTCTTGAGGTTTTATCACATTAGAAACCAATGCGGGTAAAATGAAAGATTTAACGTAATATATAGGTACATTATGGTTTACAAAACTGTTGTAAATTTAAAAGGTTAGACTCATTTATTTATATTCATAGACATATATTATTATCTTAATAAACACAAAATAAATATAGGTAAGGCTAGTATAAAAATTAATACAATTCTAAAATAGAAAAGAGTTCAGAAACAATGATATTAAATATTATTGATAAATCAGGTTGAGTTTTCATTCTAAAATCCTACAAACACAATTCAAACTTAAATTCTGGAACACACATTAAACATCGAAAATATAACATTAGAATATATCCTTGTTCTACTCTACTAAACAAACAATAAACAAAACAATACAATAGATTTGTCTCAAATTATTTTAGAGACAGAGAGAAATTTCCTAAAATAATAGGACACAGAAAAAGTTTTTCATATTTTATAATTAAATAGTTGCAGTAAAACTATTTAGTTTCACTAAATTGTTTCAGCTTTCTAGACTTAGTACCTTGTTTTGGCTGTGTGTTGATAGTCAGTGAGGACAGTACAACGATTTATAAGTGGTCGTTCTGTAATTTGACGATTTATTACATGGTAAAATTTAAAATATGTACATTTTTAAATTTAATTATTTTTTATTTTAAATAATTAAGGTTTATGTTGAACATTTTTTAGGAACATCACCTGATGTTGAAACGCACAATTACAAGCCACGACCATGTGGGCATACATAATTGCAGCCGCACGCGGCGACTCTCGCAACTCTGTACAGAAGCATAATTCCTCCACCGCCGATGACCGTCTTTATACGTAAGTAAAGTATAATAATAAAATCAATATTATATGATTTATAAATTTTTAGTAGTTACTTTATACCCGGTAATGTAGTATTTCCTATAAAAGCATAAATCATGGATCAACATTTGAAAAAAATTGAAACAATCTACTTACGTGAAATATTAGCCCGTTCGGTGTAAATGAGCTATTATAATAATTATATAGAAAGCTGTGCCCGCAACTTCGTAAGCGTTCAAGTTCGTTTTTTGACAGGAACCTAATATTTTTACAGGATAAAAGTATCCTATATGGTAATGCAGGCAATAAGCTATCTTTGTGTCAAATTTCATCCAAATCCGTTAAACCGTTTTTACCTTTTTAATCTACGGGCCGCAGCACCATCATCAGAGCAATAAAGATGTCAGGCGTTATATCTTATCTTTTTATTTTTCATATTTCAACATAATAAGATCATTGGTCTTATATGTAATCTGGTTAGTTTAATTGCTTTAGGGCTCTTTTACCATGTGTCAAGTAGGCTAACCTTTATTTATACGGTAAAAGTCCCAAACATTAAAAAGAAAATAATAAAAAAAAACTCGCCTATCGAAGGATGCAGTAAACAGAGTGCATAATTTAATAAAACATAAAATTATTTCTAAAAGTAACGAATCAACATTTAACTTGTAGTTGTTGAAAGAGGCCCTTAGTCAATTTAATTCATCACGTTATTGTAATGCGCTGGTTTAGTTACCCAAAGAACACAAACTGATAAGAAATATTTTAGCGCTCTTAAAAACGATATTATTTCCAGTTACTATCGCGTATAAAACTTTATTACTTAGTATAAGTGTGTATGAAAGCTTATTACAATATGCTTTACATAACTTCGAATGGGGTGTATGTAGTTTTTTACGATTTCACTTTTATGGGGTAAATTGTGTTTCTTTATTTTGTTATAGATATCGCGATGGGAAAGTGTTCACTTTGAGTACCTCATCGCCTCTTCCCGGTCCTTCGGGCATGAATTCATCAGAAAATCAATCTAAGAATTTATCACCTCAGACTCTACGGCCCTTGCATAACAAATACAGGGATCGGATGGAGGACGGCATAGAACCATTTGAGGAGGTAAGAATAATAAGTGTAAAATAAAAAATTCCTTATAATAATTTACAGGGACTCCTACCCAACACTCCTTCGCGTCCTTGCAAACCTTTCTCACTCACCAAAACACTCACCGAACAGCACACGTGCTAGGTATTATTTCACGGTTATCTTCTGTAAGAGGGTGGTTACTGCCACCAGACGAGCTGCCCAAATGACTGCGAAACTCAGTGTGCCCCGCCACTACTTTCCAGGTCCAGACCCGAGCAAACTTTGAAAAGTTCCAGGGTTAGATTCCCGGCATCACCGGAGTCGAACCCAAGTTATAGTGTTAATAATATATAAGTTTTTTACAATATTTATTGTTTTTTATATGTGTTTTTTAACATTAAGTGATAAAATATAGTAAATATGTGAATAATAATAAAAATAACTTTATTTGTACAAAGCACATGTCTACTAGATCCCAAATTACACACATTGAATACAAATGCAAATTTAAAAAATAGGTGTTGCCTTAAAGCTTGCCTTAACGCTCACTCATCCAACGGGCTCGTAAAATTAGTCACATTTTTAATCGTAGTTAGGTTTAAAGAGAACAAGTCTCATTAAACGAGATCAGTTCAAATATTAAAGGTAATGGATATTTTCAATCCCGCGGATTACTCCACGATACCGTGTCTTTTTTCTAAGTCTTCGAAATTTAATCATAAATCAAACGTTGAACTTTATAACTTTGGAGATTAAGAGAATGATAATAATATAATTGCTATTTTAAAGTCTTCAGTGAAAAATTGTCATCATGAAATTCAAATTAACATAGAACATCGATAATATTCTCAACCCTTCAAATCGCCTGCTCAAATTAATTTCGCTTAGCTACTGCACACGGCTTCTCAGCTCTAATATTCTTGATAATAAGACTTCAATTTAGTAATAACCCTTTGTGTAAAGCAGATAAAATGTCATCCCCAATTCTGAAACATTGCGAAAAGTTAATCGAGGCTGGATTGATTGATTCCGTGCAATTCGCAATTTAAAAATGCCTCCGGGTTCAATAACGAAAACCGCTCAAAGGAACACAATAAACAATTGATTTAATGTCCAAATCTGACAAACACAATTTCATTTGTAAGGTATGACATTTCACTTCAATCTATGAGAGATTAGGTTGCTTGTCTTAACGCTTTGTTTCAGGGGTCCCGGGTAATATTCCCGCAGGATCAACTTAGGAAATGACTTTTTCAAAGTTGAAAAATAGTTACAGGGCACACTGTGTTTCGTGACCATTTGGGTTAGGCTGTCTGGCGACTGTGACCAACCACAAAATAACAGCTTGTGGGTTTCGGTGAGTGAGAAAGGGATACCAGAGCCCATTAATCTATCACTTCCTAATCCATTCCTTAATGCTACCTATGGTCTGCAGCGCACTTGCATCACCTGTGACGTTGCTCGTGTTATAGGCAACGATAGCCACCTACCGTGAGCCTGCCTGTCGACTTTAACTTTTAAATATGTCATTATTAAAATAACATTAAAATTACTTTTCGATATTTTTTAATTCTTTTAGTATTCGCTATTTACTGCTAACGAGTAATTTAGTTAGTATTGGCATGTAATGTAAAATTTCATTGGCGTTGCGTCTTTTTACTGGCCATTAATTAAAAGAGTTAATGATAATTAATTCTTCATTCCAACTAGCCATTACTATATTTAGGCTTCAGTCTATGGGACCATGGGGAGGTAGTGTGTATGTCATTTTCAAGGCAGTATCGGCGAGGAGAACGCGAAAAATTTAGTCCATATTTTACAGTCGGGCTGGGAACGTTTGACTGAACATTATAAAATTAAAAAAATCATTTCAAATTACTAAGATATCGAGATTCATGACGATGACTTGAAAACTATTATGGTGAATATCTTTTTTAAATATTAACTGAGCAAGTGCTGATTAGATTTGTATTAGTTTATAATTTCATTATATCAAAATTGTCACAAAAAGTAATTTAATTGAGTGATGTTAATTGTTTTCTTTTCAATTAAATTTCAATGAAATTTAAGTTGAAATATAGATTGTACAAGCCGTGTTGTGTTTCACGATGGTTTTATTGTGAGATTAATAAGTTAAAAAAAGTGGCCACTTTCTTAAGACGTGAAATTAAAACAGTGCAAATATGAACCATTAAAATTATGTGTTTGTACACATAATTTAGTTAAAACGTTTATTAGATTGCAAACATCGATGTGGTGCGGTGAGATATCAAAAAATGATCAAGTTAATGCATTAACTTTTAAAGGGGCAATTAGGCGTATTACGTTCAACGGTGGTGGTCGGGCAATCAGTATTTACAACGGATGTTACGGGGTACACGTCATAAGCGTGACATCGGTAGTTCTCCATAGCCCATTGTTTGGATGGTGCCTTGAACACGCACCAAACCACCTACCCATTAATTTTTGGATCAGACGCTCAATTCTCATTTGGACATAGGCGACCACAGACGAAAAGTTGTTGCGGAAGCCCTCGTCGCAAATTAGTCCGATATAAACCATTCAATATCAGTAGCAATAGCATCGATCTTTTAATTAATTGAAGTCTCATCGCATCGTGTTAACTAAATTTCTCTAATTGAGGTTCGCGGTGTCGTGACCCAGCCTTCTAACAATTACTTTGATACTGATCTCTGCTATTTGACGACGAGTCTTAATCAATTTGTTTGGAAGAGTTCTTAGTGTGGTTGAGTGTTAGTGGCGTTCAACACGTATAGGAGCAGGTGTGTCGTCAAAACGATGAATCCGGTCTACACAATACATAAATTTAATGTAAAGAATAATATGGGCCAGGTGAGTAATCTAAGCCTCTGTACTGGACCACAAATTTAAGATATTAATTTATATCTATAAACATCGTCAAGCAAATATTGTTCTGCCTTTTTAAGTGAAATGATTATTATATAGTTTCTTTTTAAATGTGAAAATTAGAGCTCTTTTAATATTTTATTACGTACTTAAGGGTTTCTATGAGGTTCGAGAAGAGTGTTGTAATTTTATTATTTAAAAAACTATAAATGTATTTTGATATACTAGCCGTGCCCGTGAATACGTACGCGCTGTAATTCGTTTTTTATTAAGAAATATCTAAATAAATCAATCCTCACAATAGAGACGACGAATAATAATAATACAAATTACAGACAAGAATTAATAATAATAATTCAAACTGTACAGAAGTCTAAATATGAGTAATTTCAAATGGTCGTGTTTAAGTTTTGCTCGAACTGACCTATTGCAAACAAAGCTGAAATAATTAATACAAATGACTTGCTCTAGAAACGTTTTAAGTTACCGACTAAATATAAGAGGTACTACGAAATCTTTCGTTATTTTTTTCTATGGCTTTCACTTTGAAATCAACAAAATCTATTTTTTTTCCTTAAACGATAAAAAAAAATTCATATTGGAAAATACATATTAGCAATACCTATCATTTGTCACAATGACATTAAAACCCAAGCGTATCATAAATTCTTTACTTAATTATATTTTAGTTATATTTTAAGTTTACGACCAAATTATCTCTCAATCTGTTAACAAGTTCAGTTTCGTGTTTCACTCCAGAATGCTTTATGTATAACTAATTATGTATAAACAAGAATATTTGATAATGACTGAATTCATAAATTCATCATAGTGTGAGACCAAAAGTACACTTAACTTTACGTGTTTTACGTGACTATATGTAAGTTATAAGTAATATTTTCTCTTAATATTATATGTATAAGTCCAACGAACTCGAATATACCAAAAAAATATTTGTCCTTTAGCCTAGTGTAATTAAATTTTGGATGTAAATGACAGATATGGTAGCTATAGCATCAAATTGTATCCCCCGTTGTTATCATCAGGTCTGAAATTAAAGGCAATATGCACGTCAAAAAACGTCATAAACGAACTATAAAATTATCTCCATTCACTGCTTGTCAAAAACGTTACAAGGCGTTTATGTGACTCGTCGCAATATTAAATACTAGCTGGTGCTCGCGACTTCGTCCGCGTTGAAAATTTTAAAAAAAATCAATATAACGCTTGACCTCGTGTTGCTATAACGCTTTGGCCAGGCGTTAGCTTTATATTTTTAATTTATCCCTCGGGAATACTCCTTTTTTTGGATGAAAGGTACGCTATGTCCTTTCTGGTGTCCCAGACAACGAGTATGCAAAATTTCATGGTGATCGGTTCAGTAGTTTTTGCGTGAAAGAGTTACAAACATCCATACATCCAAACATACTTTCACATTTATAATATTAGTACAGAAGTATAGATGTTATTCTCTGATAATATAGCTTCCCAACAGTGAAACAATTTTTCAAATCTATCCAGTAGTTTCAGAGCCTACTCAATGCAAACAAACAAACAAATCTTTCCTCTTTATAATATTAGTAAATATAGATTAATATTAGTAAATATAGATTAATATTAGTAAATATAGATTATTATTAGTAAATTAATAACTCGTTAGAAGTTTAAATAAATAAAATGAAATAACATCCCTAAATTATTGAAATGAAAATTTATGTCCAGATAAATTTAAAAATTTTTGGAATATATTTTTAAAGAATATGACTTCTTTAAAATTCGAAACACAAAAGAATTAATAAAACTCAAATTAATATTAGAATCACCTAATTATAGATTTTGCAATTAACATGTCTAGTATTATTAATTAGTACCCTTACCGAGGCGCACGTTCACTTTAGAGTTTATACTAATGAGACACTTTCTAATCATATAACGTAATGCAGAGGACACATGCCTATTGTTTAATTATTTTGTTAACGGCTAATGCTGGTTTAAGTGCAATCAACTCCCAAAATTTGTCACCGGCATCGAAATAATATAGTTCTCTGGCCACCAAAATCTCATCAGGTAGTACTATGCATTTTAATCTATTATTTAGTCTCAACTCAACGATAAAACTTGCCAAATTAGAGCTGATTTATCTATCTATAGATATCAATTCGTTTGTCTTGAGTGATTCATCAGCGCCGAGCCTAAAACACTGAAATTTTGGCAGTTGATTCATTTTATGATGTATAAACATTCATTAAGGAAGGATTTTTGCAGGGAACCAGAAATAAAAAGTTGAATGGAAACCAGAAATTTTCAAAGTTCCTACTTTGAATCTTATTTTATGTTATGTTAAATCTTCAAACTACAATAACTACGATACAGATTATTATACAAAATAAAGTGTGTTTGTAATATATAATAATGGGTAATTTTTACAACTACTAAACCGATTCTTATTTTGTTGTAGCTAAATGCTAGTTACCACTATTTCAAACACGAGCTATATATAATACAAAAAGAAATATTCATTTGAATTTTATTATTTCTAAATAATTATAAAATTAACGATGCCGGGTACACATCATACATTTAGGGTTTGTCGCTATTTTGTAACATGAGCGCTGTCAAATCATTACTAAATGCACCATAGGAATCACATCCACATCAGACGAAGACATGTAACGCAGCTAGGCTTAAATAAATTTACAATAGATAAATAAGGTGTTTCAGTTTCTACTTGTACCTGTTCTTTGCAATTCATTGAACCGTAAGTAAGGACATTAAAAGGTTAATCCAACGTGTTTTTCTTCCTACAGTGTAGACTATTTTTAATCATCGATCTCTCGAGACTCGCTAATTAAGATTAGCTGCGATTGGATTCCTCTAACTAATCTCATCTTAGTGTTATTGAAACTATAGGAATAGTTTTTCTGTGATTTTATTTCTTTTTGCGTCTTCTTGTTGCTTTGTACCGATGTTTACATTGTTTTCAATAAAAAAAAAAAAATTACGTTATTATATATTTTAAAAATCTGGCCCTGATGCAGAAGGCGGTCCTGCTCTATATGGTCAAGACATGGTCGCCTTGAAAACGTTTCTGTCCTTGTCGCCTTGAAGTCCGATCGACTGTGCATCTATAGGAGTAACACCGTTTCCCCCTCATTCTGTCTTTTGAATAGAATCAAAATAATTATTTCGGTCATCTTTTTCATCATATTTCGAAATATTAATATTTGGCAATTCCGTTCTATTTTATCATATTTGGTTATGTTAATAGCATAATTATTATTGAGGAAATGCTCCTCAGTAGGAATGCAATTTGTCAATGCTCATTCACGGATTCTGCTCATTTAAATTCTCTTCCCATCGATCAAAAGTTCAAGGCGCTCGAATAGGCGGTTTCGTTACGACATGACAGTCTACGTAGGTACGTTCTTCAGAATTTCGAAATAGTTTTACATTTGAGGATGTTAATAAGGAATCTATTACATAAAGAATCGTGTCGTATTTGTATAAGGACTACCGTGTATGATATTTAAAATATACTCAGGCACAATTAACCACACTCTTAAATTTCCGATGTGACTTCAAAAATTTATTTTGGAATGATTTTTTTGTTGGCCATATTATTAAATTGGTTAATTTCAGATGAAAAAAAAAAAACAAAAGTAAAACTTTTTGTTGATATTAAAAACCTAAATTTCAATAGTGTATTCGATAGGACTGCGACCTGGCCATGGTAATCGTGCAATACACACGGCATCAAGGTACTCCGTAACAGCTGCATCCAATGGCATTTTACTGAGTAAAAAGCAACTGCCAAAGTCTGACGCACCTGAAGAACCAAGAAATGTCTAAAAAAGGGTCCTGAATTATTGTTTTAATTTATCATAAACTAGCGGCCCGCCCCGGCTCCGCACGGTATTTAACAAATTATTCGATTCCTGACACGACCGCTGCGTAGGGAGCCTGCGCTGCACTTTATTTCTTGACATTGACTCCCCTCTCGTACCCCAGTGACGCCTATATCGCATATTAAGCTCTTTGGCGAGCGGCGACCACGCGACTTTTTTCTAATACATTTTTTAAACTCGTGATATCTTTCGAATGGAATGTCCGAATTGAATAATTCAAAAAGTAATATAAAGGTATTGAAGCAGTCTTGAATATAAAGTAATTTATTTTGATAAGGATTAATACCAAGATACAAATAAAGAGCCTTGTCTAGCAGCGGCATTTCATTAAATTTTTAAAATAAAAGAA
Source organism: Synanthedon myopaeformis (assembly GCA_944738685.1). Classification (NCBI taxonomy): domain Eukaryota; kingdom Metazoa; phylum Arthropoda; class Insecta; order Lepidoptera; family Sesiidae; genus Synanthedon; species Synanthedon myopaeformis. Next base: position 4,707,385 of record OX122913.1, on the reverse strand, counting down.
CACTTATTGTGGCATACCTAACTATAATAGTTAGACATATGCTGTCGCGACACTTTTTGTAGATAATGATGTGTTCTGCAAAGTCGTAGTACATTATTTGTTCTATCATCAATAGTTTTCGCAGCGCACGGGATGTAAAGGATATTTTAGGTCATTTTTTTACACTTTGGGTTATAATTATTGGAGTTTTAGTAAGGATCACTAATTTTTAAAAAAAAATATAATATAGCCTATGTAACTCGCTGATAATATAGCTTCCAACAGTGAAAGAATTTTTCAAATCGGTCCAGTAGTTTCGGATCTTTCGTCTTTATAATATTAGTAAAGTATAATATTAGTATAGACGAACCACTTAACAATTTGTCATTCGGCATCATGAGCGTTTAGTTATTCTAAACAAAGTTATGCCACTTTAGCTGGGTGGGTGGTTAATTGTGCCTCTGAGTATCATAAATCATAATCGATCATATTAAGACGAGTTTTATGACTGCCAAGCGCTAGTCCTTTGCATACCAAATCAAAACTAATAAGTTTTCAATTCATTAAATTATCGGTTGAATATTGTGTCTTGTTTTTATCTTGGTCAATTTCAATGGTTTAACTACATTATCTTATTTATTAGATGATAGATATGCAGCATCTAACTGTATCTTTCGATTTTGTTATCAGTTTTCTGAATTACCTACTTCCTAATGGGAGCAAATTTAAAGAAATATTAGCTATAATTTATTTTAGAAACTAATTTTTTTAAAGACAACAAATAATTCAACCCCAGTGAATTGCAACAGGTCTATTAATTTTGCCGTTTTATTGAGGTTGCGCAGCGAAAAGCATTGCCTTGAAAATTAGTCCTCGCGTGCAATATCCTCCACTAGCTGAGGCTTCCGTCTCCTCCACTCAAATCTGTCAGGAACACTCAATCCAATCCCTTTCAATAATTTGCTGTTAATTTCTCTCTCTATCAGCAATTTAAAAATGTATGTGAGGCGATCTTGTAAGTTGCAATGCAACTCACGACATATTTTTATTCACATTGCTTTTATGAATGTCACTAATCTATTCTTTCACAAATTTCATTGTTCTTAGTAATACTTCTTGGATTGTTTTTTTATGTTAAGGCCCATAGACAGGTTAACGTTCCACTTGAACGACTGACGTAGATGGCTGTCAAGTGTTGAATTTTTTAATTATTTTTGATGATACCTCTGAAATAGGGAAGACGTAACAAACAAGATGTGAAAGCGTAACAAACAAACGGAGTAACTGTTTCGCTTTTATAATATTAGTTAAAACAATTTAGCTTAAAATTTCATTGAATTAATCTCGTTTATTTGTATACAATGCAGAAGAATTAAATCGAATATCACATTGGACTGTTAAAGGGTGGAATGGGACATTGCGCAAATTGAATGCACTACTCAAATGTCAAAAGCTAATCCGATTGAGGCTCTTGTACTTTTATTTTAATGCATATACTTAATTGATTAAAATTTACTGCATACAAACAATACGAATTAAAACATTGATATAATTAATAAAATGTTTTGTTTAACCTTTAGAGCAGCATGTGGTAGGTACGTTTTCTATTAATTGTATGGTAACATTGTAATTACATAGCCTATAGACATAGATTTATATCACAAAAGTCAAAAAAAAATCCTATTTACAAAAGACCTAAATCACGAAATCATCTCTTCTCTTATTGACATTTACTTTTCCATCTATTATATTGTAAGAAATAGAACAGCATTTATTTTACCAATAGTTTCTTCTCGTAATGTTACCTGTTATAACAAAAAAATCAAGATTAAATGAAATAAATGAAATATCCCTTATACTTGTATACTTAGTTTTAACAACGATAACCACCATATAGAGTAACTGTCCTGCCTTCCACCCTTAATATATAAAAATAACAAGCAAAAAAATCACGGCAAACATTATATTCTGTTTAATTTTATATTAACATTTTGTAATGAAATATTCATTCTTAACAGCCTATTAGGATTAGTTTTAAAATTCAAATACATGAACTGATAAAACCTATTGGACATCCCTGTGGTCCGCATGATTGGTAGGTAACGTTTTGAACTATTTGAACTATGTACATATGATGTGAGAGCAAAAAAAAGCGTATAACGAGATCGCTAGGTGAAGTTTGAAAAGTTCATTTCAATAGGTAGTTCATTTTAATAGAAATCATATCTGGGTCGTCTGTTTTACAGGTTAAATTTTAATCACTCAACCAACTTTTATAAACTCAATTTTAGTATACCGCCAATATCTATAAAAGTGAAAATTCTGATCTATAAGCTAGTCAATGGGATAATTCATTGCACATATTTATATTTTATTCTTATAAAATGAAATGATGTTTAGATAATAAAAGGTGATCGATGGAAAGCGTTCAATCATATACGATATATCACAATAGGATCACAAAAGGCTATAACGATTTCCTTCCTTATACCACCCATGTATATTTATTGCACTCATGTATTATACACACATAATGAGAATAAATACTTCGGAGCCTCTTTTTCTAATTTCATTATGAACCGATTTTTTTTGTTTAGTAACCGTATTTGTTTGTTTATAAATTAAGTTGTTTTCGGTTTACATAAATGGAAGTTCAACTAGGTTAAGTAAATACTGTGGTTTAATTTATTAAATACTAACTGATGCCCACAACAAAGTACGCGCTGGTTTGTTTTTTGAAAATCCTACAGAAACCTAACATTTTTACAGGATAAATAGTATCGTAGAGCTTAATCCAGGTACCGGTAATCATGATTACATCAGTGAAAATCGCATTTAAATCGGTTAAACCGATGCTGAGATTATCGTACAAAAAAAAAAGTTTTTTTTTTGTTGTTTTTTAGAATGTTCTAAAGACTATTTTTTTAGCTCGTTATAACTAAGTATAAAAATTGTTTTTCTTGAAAAAATATTTAATGTACAGGCACGGCTCGTTTACGATTTCATTACATATATGAATAGATAATGAATATTATTGATATATTATCTTTTCATTTTTGTTCCCAGGCGGTCAGCGAAGTGCAGCCACCCACTAGCTGGGTGCAAAGACAGCTGTCCAGAGTAGCCCGGAATCTTCGTTATCGCATAAGTGGCGAAGGCCGAGCGAAGCCTCCAGACTGGTTTCTCGACAAGTTTGCTGCACAAACTTTTACAGATCCAGAAGAGCCTTTGTACCAGACAAAAAGATCGAAATTACTTTGCGGACTCAAGCTAGCTTTCGACCCTACTATTCCAGGACATTATCATGTGAATATTTTCATTTTTATTTAACTAGCTGTCCCGCTCCCAGTTTCGCCCGGGGTTCATTTTTTTATTATCTTATTATTCCTCCATCCATTGGTGAAAACCGCATGAAAATCGGTGCAGTAGTTTTTGAGTTTATCGCGAACAGACAGACAGACAGACGCGGCGAAGGATTTTTTATAATATGTAAGGATATTAAGAACAACATCTAAGAGACATAAAGTTTATTAAACTAATATTGGTTATAAGTGATTTTATGAATATTAATGACCACACTCGCTAGCGAGAGCGTTAAAATTGTCAATTTTCCATATAAATAATTACGCTCTCGCTAGCGAGTGCGGTCATTATAAGTCGTGGTAGAAGTACAGGTATATGAAAACTTTTATTTATCGTTTATTTAGTTGATATAATGTATTTAAGTATAGTAAAATCAGAGTAAAATACATTATAATTAGAGGTACTTTATGAAATATCACCAAATATAACAAAGTAAAATATAACGGACTTGTTAATAAAAACACGTTTAAGTTGTTCTGAGATTGGGTATCATTAATGTCTAACTTTTGTAATATAGTGGCTGGCTGTGGTGTCGTTAGCCATATTGTACAATATGGTATTCGTTATCGGGCGAGCCGTGTTTTGGGAACTGGAGAACTTACCATTGCCGGTGCTGTGGTATGTGATGGATTACTTATGTGACGCCATCTATTTCATTGACACCGTTGTCCACGTCCACGAAGGTTTGTTCTATGATTTACACATTTAAATAGACTATATTACATTCTCTCCTCGCGTGTTTTGTTAAAAAAAAACTATCTGCTTTGCGAATATGTTAGTGACATTGCGAACGCCCGCATTGCGAGTATTAATACCTTGAATACAAAACTGCTTTATTTGTAATTGTTCAATTAGACTTTCAGGTAAAATAACCTGGAACTGTAGAAAATGAACAAAATTAACATTAAATCGATACTGTACAATGCTACTGAATCAATTAAATTATTTTTAGCTTAAAATTTAGTTTCCTAAAATACTTAATTGGTTACAGAAAAAATACAAACCGTTGTTTCAATTATAATAAGTCGCAAATCATCGTTGTCATACCAAAATCTGATTTTAAAAAGTATACTTTTGAGATAATAACAAAAAGTTTATTTATTATTTTGATAATAAATTCTGCACATAAGAGATTCTTGCTGCTGCACATAAGTATTTTATTAAGAGGTTAGTTCGACAAATAGTGCTCATAAGCATTTAGAAGTTTTTTATACAATAGGTAAGGCGAAAATGTAAAAATGTTGGAATCTCAAAAAAGTGTTTAACGCCTTTTGGTTTGGTTTGGTTGTTTCAGATTTTGGTTTGACGACGACGAAATGATAACAAAGAAGTAATGAAATAAGTATGTGAAAGTGTATGAAAACGTGCCAAAGTAATAACAACACTTTGAGCTATTAGTAGATTCTTTTCAGATATTATTTATGTAATTGATTACCGACTTCGGAGCACAGTAAACGCCATCATGTTTAATCGTGCTATATGAACTCTCGAAAGCGATATCTACTACTCACGACAAAGTTACGTAGCGGGTATTGTATTGCTTTCGAAGTGTGCTCGGGAATCAACAATTTGACACCCACACGCCTCACGCCGCTTCGTCGTCGGGCCGCGCCTTGCGTCATCAAATTTGGCTAACGTTAAGACAAACATTCGACCCTTCCTAGTTGCGTTTCCGTACAAAAGTTACATCAATTTGTTGCGCTTTTTTTTAAATTTTATTAGAAACATTTTAAATGAAACAAATCATGCGACTCTCTCTAAACAAAATGTATAAGACTATAATGACACTTACAGGTTACCTAGAGCAAGGACTAATGGTAAAAGATTCAAAAATGCTCAGACGTCATTATCTGAAAACTAATTCTTGGAGATACGACCTCATATCTCTGCTGCCAACCGACATCGCTTACTATTGGTGGAGACCTGGATCTTGCGACGAAGTAAGTTATGTAACAATAATTTGTCAACATATTCAGTTAACTTTTTCCCATGAATTAATGTAGGTCAACGCAACTGCGGACTGGTATAAGCAGACACATTCTTTAACTTTGTTATTACTGAAGTGTCAATATTGGTTGTGTTCCAGACACGTTTGCCGTGCCCTGTTATTGTGCGACTCAATCGACTATTTCGCCTGCCTCGAATGTGGGAGTGGTTCGACCGCACCGAAACTGCCACTAGTTATCCAAATGCCTTCAGGATATGCAAGGTAATTTAAATTTAGATTTTATCACTAAGTCATCGTCAGTTCTGTTTAAAGAATTCTCTGTATTTCAGGTCGTTATGGCGATATTGGTTCTTATCCATTGGAACGCGTGTCTCTACTTTGCCATAAGTTACGCTATAGGATTCGGTAAAGACTATTGGGTCTACAATATAACAGGGGCTAGAAATCAATCATTGGCTCATCAATATATTTACAGCTTCTATTGGTCAACTTTAACACTAACGACTATCGGGGAAACGCCACAACCCGAAAACGACGCAGAGTACTTATTTGTTGTAGCAGACTTTCTAGCCGGTGTATTAATTTTTGCAACTATCGTTGGTAATATTGGATCGATGATTTCAAACATGAATGTAGCCCGCGTAGAGTTTCAGAATAAAATGGACGGCGTCAAACAGTATATGGCGTTTAGGAAAGTGAGCGGTGAATTGGAGGCAAGAGTTATACGATGGTTCGCTTATACTTGGGCTCAAAGCGGTGCATTGGATGAAGAAAACGTGCTATCTTCATTGCCTGACAAGCTCAAAACAGAAATTGCGATACGAGTACATTTAGATACATTGAGAAAAGTGAGAATATTTCAAGATTGTGAACCTGGACTTTTAGAGGCTTTAGTACTTAAATTGAGATTGCAAGTTTTCAGTCCAGGAGATTATATTTGCAGGAAAGGTGACGTTGGCAAAGAAATGTATATTGTTAAACGAGGAAGGCTACAAGTAGTTGCAGATGATGGTAAGACGGTTTTAGCCACTTTAAGTGCTGGTTCAGTATTTGGAGAAGTGAGTGTACTTGAAATTGCTGGAAATCGCACCGGAAATCGTCGCACAGCTAATGTCCGAGCCCTTGGATATTCTGATCTATTTTGTCTAGCTAAAAGAGATTTATGGGAGGCTCTGGCAGATTATCCAGATGCTAGAGCAACGCTTACAGAACGTGGTTGTCAGTTATTAAGAAAGGTATAAATGAATGATTTAGTATCGATTATTTTTAATATTTCTTGGATATTCCAAATACTTATTATAACTTTAATTTTTAATATTTAACCCATTTAAAATATTGGCATTTTTCAGGACGGTCTTTTAGATGAGAACATTTTTAAAAATGCTCAGACTACTCAACAAACTTTAGAGGAAAGTGTACATAAGCTTGAAACAACAGTTGAATTATTAAACAACCGGTTGCAGGGTCTCTTGAATGATGTTGGCGAAGAACAAGAGAAGATTAAACAACGTGTTAACAAAATCGAATTAAGGTCAGACATATTTTGTCGGCATATTCCTTTGTACCATTGCAGCAATTCGCGAATTTAAAACATGTACACTATTTGTAATATTACGCTGTGCGAAATATCTCTCCTACTAGAATTTTATATTTGTGACTTGTTGTAGTTAATTGATACTTATGATGTTTGTAAAACATATCAAAACTTATTTCAGGGTTCTGGAGAGTGATACAGAAGAAAACGATTCTGACGACCTAACGTCTTTGGCATCAGAGTTAAAAAGTGAAATCGCTCGGGGATACGAAGCATCGGGATACAGTGACATACAAATAAGCTCAAATCAAGATACTTCTATGCTCCTTATTAGCCATCCTATGCCAGTCAGAGACAGAGGATACTCACTCTCTGTGGAAAAATCGCCAGGCTTACTCCCTAAAGCTCCTGAACCGCGAAGTAAATCGCTACGAATAAAAAGAAAAGATACAAATTGAACACAAAATGATCTTTACACTAAATTAATAACGAAACTTGAATCTGTGAATTTATTTTTGATAATTGTAAAATATTTTTATTTACAATCATTATATGTAATTTATATGAACTGGAATAATTTATTACTTATATTTATTAATCTTTGAGATGCAATTATTTTCAGAGTTGTATTTTTAAAGATAAGTAAGGTATATCATTTTTTAAAGATGATATTTGATATTATTATTTTTAAACAAATTTTAGAACGTGTCAATGGAAAGTGGCTTTAAAATGTGGCAAAGAATATTTTGTAGTAAAAGGAAGAAAACAGTGATTTTTATATGAATTTATTTATATATGTATAAAGTTTACAATGTAAAATGACTGTGTTGTTATAAATTAAATGAATTTGCGTTTAGTAAAATAATATAGATACATTGTTGTTATTTACATTATTTAGAAATGATACCCAATGGATACCTATATAGACGTGGATAACAATTTACAAAACTAATGAAATGTTTGTTCTTTCCTTTCAATCTATGGTGTTTATAATAGATATGATATGATAATAGATTATGATATTGTATTACCAAAGATGTATACTTTACTTTAGAGATAAACAAAATATGTGTAACTGAATATTGATTGTTAACAATTAAGATTAGACGAAAATATTCGTATGTTATTTTAATAAAATATTTATTGCATTGAATATAATTTTCAATGCCAGGGTAAGAAGCATTTGAGACTTCGTAAATATTAATACTAAACTCAAACTTTTTTCTACATGACCCACTTTAATTATCAATCGAGTACCCCTCTATTTATTATATCGATTGAATATGTTTCATTATTACTTGAATATAATGTGTCATTACTAGAAGAAGAACCTTATTTATGGGTGTGTACCTTATATGAGAACATTGGGCTTAAAAATATAAATGTCTATTAGAAATTCATACCAAGTAGTTTTAACTTTTTGCAGCCATGTGATGGCTATATCTATCTAGATACTAGACTTGAAGCGCCGCCGTGACGGTGCTGGGATATATAGAATGCTAGGAGTGATAGAACCAATGGAGTAGATAGAAGCAGTTGTCAATTGAGATTATGGAATGGAGAATTGAATTTTTTGAAAAGAATATCGTGGCCGGTTTGCAACTGCTCGTGCATTGTGTAAGGTAATTTTCCTAACTTGTAATTAGAAATATTATATGTTTATTTTGTATGCATACCAACTATAAAATTTATAAGTGTTATGAATTTAATAGGTAAAACATTTGTGTCAAACTAAAACAGTTTACATCGTAGAGTCAACAGAAGTTCGTCTATTCAGCAGATAAATCCATTTATTGTAGAATATTAATTGTGTTAATTGTAAAGAAACAAGAATGTCCAAAAATGGTTTAAATAAAGTCTATTAAAACAATATTATAATTGGTTTCAATCATAGTCATGCTTAACAATTGCCACAATTGCCACAATGTAGGAACTTCACGTAGGAGAGCTGCTTCAAAGGAGCTCATGCAAGACATATTTTAGGCCTTTCGCACGCAAGGTTACGCAAATCTTCGATACCCAACGATTTTGGTCTCTAAGCGACTACCGCAATACAAATTCATTCGTACACAGGCACGCGCCGCCGACATTTTCTTCATTCGTCGCCGACACCAGTCGCGCGCTATCTACTGACCGATCTACAAATAACGATAGATATATAAGAAGCACCATCTCTGTTTATCTAAAAGTGTACGTTGAAAGTCGTTAAATAAGGGTGGCGCTAGTGTAGCCATAAATTTTTACCATTATTATTTTATTATTTTAAAAAGTTTGAATAACAGTCAATACAATAAAATCACTAAAAGATATAAAAATCTCACGAAAATAATACAAAAATACAAAATTCTCCATGACAAAAATATTAAATTTTTCAACTCAGCGCATTTCAACTCCGTCAACAACTTCTACATTCTATTCATATACTCTGGCTACACTAGCGCCATTCTGGTCAATTTATGAACCACTATTTAATGATTTTAGCTTGCCACTTTTTCAGTTTAACACCCTCTATCTATCCTCCTTGCTACAAACGTCGCTGCGTTTGTAGCAATTTTCAAGATGGCGGAGCAATTATTGAATATTAATTCGTGTAAGCCGCTACGCCTACAGTGACAGAATAGATATTGTGATTCAATGTCGTGTGTTCGGACCGTGATTTACCAGATATTTGCGACATAAGTTTACAACATTAGTATCGACGATTTGCATAGCCTTGTGTACGAAGAGCCTTATATTTATAAAAATCGATGGTTGTTTGTATGTTCCATGGATTAGAAAACTACTCAACCGATTTTGGTGAAATTTTCAGGCAATCTTCAGATTAGCCTAGCGGGTTTGTCACCCACTGTTGAGTTTAATAGCGAGCGGATAAATATTTGGATTTATATATTTGTCTAATGTTTTCCTACAAATTAATACAAAATTAGATATATATTTTTCTATTTAAAAATATAAATGAAATGTTTAATGCCTGATAAAAATACACGATCAATAGACTGAATAAATATTTTAACATCTAATAAAATGGGGCAACGACGAAATCGCGGGCAAAGGCTAGTTTAATATAATAATAATAATAACATTGATGCAATAAAGGCTACGAAATACTTCTAATCACACCCTCTAGCTGACACTTGATAAATCTGTAGGAATAACATTGCTCTACCACTATTCATTCAGCGACCTCTAACGTGAGACTAGTGATACACGATGACTTTTACGTATTCAAGGTTCCAGGTGGCGCACATTTAGTCACTGTTAAAACAAGAGGGAGTAACTCATTTAATATTCGGATTCATTTTTCTTTTAATTAATTGTGTTTATTTTGGTATTAATTAAGAATAATTTTTCATCTTCATTTCAATCTCAAATTCCAAATTCATAGTATTTAAAGGAAAACAATATATGCATTAGTAATTTAAGTGAATATTTTCTTTTTATATGTTAAGTTAGGCAGACAGGACTAGCCAGTCGCTTATAATACAAACAAAGTCACAGGTGCTGCAATGTACCTACGCTGCCGACCACAGTAGGGTTTTGGGTAAGGAATAAGGAAAGGATAGGGAAATGGGCTCTAGCATCCCTTTCTCACTCACTGTAACACACATTCTGTCATTTCTCGGTGTAAGGGTATATTTTTTTAACATACTTTGAACAACAGCAGAGTCCCGAAGAGGCATGGTGTTGGAATCCACACAGAATTAATATTTTTTCTCAGAAGCTATAAAAAATACCTACATTTTATACTTAGTCGTTAAGTTGTACCTAATTAAAACTCGAAAAATCACGGATAATATTTAAATTTTGACCCTTTATAGAGAATTTCCACACCATCTCATTATAAAGTTCATTAACAAAGAATTATTTTCGAAGGATGCTTAAAAAAAATTAAAAATATTAACAACTAATAAATAAACAAAATCGTTTATTTAATCTCTTAATTAACATTGACATATTTTGTATCTAGATACATAATTTCCCATACATTAATTTCATTTTTATTATTTATGTTGATATTTTACCAAAAAATGTACAATACAAATGTAAATAGTGCTTCTTTGCTTAGGTATTAAATAAAAAAATTGTAAAAAAAATTTTTTATATGGCCAAATAACATTTTAACGAAAAGTACCTAATTAAAAAAAATTATATATATACCTAAACTTAATTATATTAAAAACATATATTGTCAGTATTAAATATTTAATTGGTATATGTGCTTCAAAAATTAGTAAATTTTGGAGAAATTGAATGAATTTTAGTCAAATAGGAATGTTGACTATTTGTGGGAAAGTGTTTAAAATAATGAAAAAATACATAAAAATCTTAGAATTTAATTATTAAATACCAATTAATTCCATAAAAATATAGAGAAATGTTTTGTTCTATCGTAGAAACTATTATACTAAGAGCTACATGGCCCCAGACTTACCTCATTTTGGAATGGCTGGTATTTCAGATATGAATGCTGTTTTATATACATACTTATAATAACCGTATGGGTATTGGCTAGTTTGGGTAGGGGCCACGTAGCTCTTAAACCATATCGTTTCGCAGCAAAATTATATTTTTATTGGAATACAGTGAACATCCCTATTGGCGTCTGTTGATGGCAAAATATGTTATGAATTATGAACAAGTCACAATAAAAAAATCTGTACGGATTATGTATGAATTATTTTTGTTAATTACATTGACGACTCGACAAAAGAAAATTATTTTTACCATATTATCACTAGGTACACATATAATAAAGAGGTGTGATTCTCTAAGAGGTCACAATGTATAAACGCGTAATGATCACCTTAATTAATAAACACTATATAAACTTGTCCAATTATCACTAAATATATAATTCATATTATTTTTAATAAGAGGATGAGATGATTTTAAAGTTACTTATTTAGATACTAAACTAGAAATATATTATGTGAAATGATTTAAGGAAGTAGAAATTTAAATACATTTCATATCTTTAAATAAATTTCTAATAAACAGAAAACTATTTTCATTTTCTCTTGACTGCTTAAATTATGCTTTACTTTAACTAATTTATTTAATTTTTTTTTTTCGTTTCAATTAACAATTAATATTGGATTTTAATAATTAATACTTTTATATTATAATATAAATATATTAATAAATAATAATAATTCATCTTTAGAGTATATAAAATAATTATTATTTGTGGTAGGTACCACACGCGATCTTTTGCAATTATTACAATTTTTGTAATTTCAAAATTCTATAATCGATTGAACATTATAGAAATATATATATTATGCGTTCGTTATTTTTTGGTATATTATGCATATTTTTTTTATAAGAATAATAAATAAAAAGAATTAAAAGATTGTATAAGAATTAAAACAAACATTAGAAAATTTAAAACATCCTCGCTAAATCTTACCCCATTCCTCTTAGATAGACTATTTAGATTCATGCATTTAAAAATTATTTGCTTTTAATTTTTATTAATTAATATATATTTGTATCATGGAATATAAAACAATTTTTATTATTCGTTTATTTTTTGGTATATTATGCATATTTTTTTTATAAGAATAAAAAATAAAAAGAATTAAAAGATTGTATAAGAATTAAAACAAACATTAGAAAATTTAAAACATCCTCGCTAAATCTTACCCCATTCCTCTTAGATAGACTATTTAGATTCATGCATTTAAAAATTATTTGCTTTTAATTTTTATTAATTAATATATATTTGTATCATGGAATATAAAACAATTTTTATTATTCGTTTATTTTTTGGTATATTATGCATATTTTTTTATAAGAATAAAAAATAAAAAGAATTAAAAGATTGTATAAGAATTAAAACAAACATTAGAAAATTTAAAACATCCTCGCTAAATCTTACCCCATTCCTCTTAGATAGACTATTTAGATTCATGCATTTAAAAATTATTTGCTTTTAATTTTTATTAATTAATATATATTTGTATCATGGAATATAAAACAATTTTTATTATTCGTTTATTTTTTGGTATATTATGCATATTTTTTTTATAAGAATAAAAAATAAAAAGAATTAAAAGATTGTATAAGAATTAAAACAAACATTAGAAAATTTAAAACATCCTCGCTAAATCTTACCCCATTCCTCTTAGATAGACTATTTAGATTCATGCATTTAAAAATTATTTGCTTTTAATTTTTATTAATTAATATATATTTGTATCATGGAATATAAAACAACAAAGAGGAATGCCAATATTTTCAGAAAAAAAATATCACTAAAACTTTGCGTAGCCTGTAAAATGTTTTAATGCACTGAAACCGCATTGTGGCGAGGAGAAATAAAGCCCGGGCTTGCACAATACGAACATGGATCCTGAAATACTCAGGCTTCCCATTCTATTTTTTACTTATAAGTTGTATGTCAAACCAATATTTATTTCGTTTGCACAAACAATCGAGATTGAGCACAATAATCATATTTTTTTTTAATAGTAAAAATAAATCCAATAAGATATTTTATAAATAAAACAACAGGGGCTAGACAAATAAAAATGACTATGAATTGGCTATGAATAGATTTCTTTATATATATATTATAAAATATAAAAAAGATAGATCATTCTTTCAAATAATGAATGAATGAGGAAATGTTTTATTTTTAAGACTATATTGAATAAATCATTGTAATGGTAATTACAATACGAAATGTGTGCGTATTGCAATGAATAGTTGTACTATTTGTAATGAAAGAAAGATGATATTTACTTCGGTTACATTACTTTTACAATAAACATCGATATTATACCACTAAGAGAACATAATATAACATCTAAAACATTTTTTAAAGGACGAAATCAACTGATTTTTAAGCGCTGGACTGAAAAATCTAGTAGCACGTTTTATCAAGTTAAATTGAATGAAAATATGTATATTAGTATCGTTTTTGGTGACGCGATGAAGCTATCACCATCATCGATCTTAAAGATTATTATATAAGAAGAATACTCTGTTATTTTAAAATATTATCTAATCTGTAAATGTGTATTTAAATATATGAATAAAGAAAAATTATTAACGTATTATAAAATATTTCTATCACTAAAATTCTATTTTATTTATGTGTTTCGATCATACTCAAAAAGATGAAATTATTGTATCTTAAATTTATATAGTGAAAAACTATATAAAATCCAGTGGGATTTATATCAATGTTTTGTTTTTTTTTTACGTTTCGCTATTTACAATTCGTGAAAATCCTTAACAATGTCAATTTTAGGATTCTCGAGAAAATAAATTCAAGCTGTATCCGTAAAACAAAAACGCACAAGCACATGGATCAAAAATACATTAAAAACATTTAAACACTTCACAGACAATTCTTTAATATTTAATGAAATATAGAAATCTAGTCTTAAGTCCGTTCCGGCTTTGGTTGTAGCTTTACATGAAACATTTCGAATATGGCGCCCCATTAGGCAACAAATTAGTTGAAATAGTCTCTTCTTTCACGCCAACTGAAAAAAATAAAATAATTATAATATACAACGAATATAATATAAACTCGTATATAGAATAAAATACAATTATAAATGTGTCCTAAGAATAGAATTCGTATAAATCTTGTATGCACATTAAATATTAATATAACATAGTTTACCATCAGGCCAGTAAGAAAAACGGGCAGCTGCGGCGGTCGTGTCTGCTGACGTTACTTCATGACGGCGAGGTGGGGAAAAATTTGACGGCACATATCCTGTGTTCGGACTTGGAGACCCTAGATTGATCAAACGTTTTTTTATAAATAAATAGAAGAAAAATGAAAAATGATTTTGTTTATAGAAGAGATGGATATGTGTGATTTATCCTAAATAGATTTATTATTCAAATTTCTAATTCATAAATGGTCTGTGCTGAAAGACAAAAATGTGAGTGAAAGTGAAAATGTTGAAAACACAAGATTGAGTATAGCTAAAATTGTATGAATAATAACAAAAAAGAACGAACTTGTTTCTAAATTGTTAGGTGAAACTTTAACCTTTCGTCTATAATAGATAAATTAATATAATAATTAATATAAATGCACAAATGCTTTTATGTCACCGTAGTTTTCTATAAAAAGGGGGATACTTATAATACTTTTTGAGAAACATTAATAAAATCGAATTACCTAATTATCGTATACGAGTATCAACTTGATATCAACATCTAAAACTAATTTATTGTACATGAACTAAATTTTAAAACTAAATATTTTTAATATATATAATATTATTCCTATAAAACAGTTTTTTAATTTTAATGATAATAAATTCCATAACGCGTAGTTAAGAGATTTCAATAGAAATTCCATCTGATTCCGTTGTTTCTATTGTTCAATTTTCACCTGTGAATCCTTACAAAATTATTGAATATCAAATTCAATTTCGCTTGTATAACCGAATGACAATGCATATTATTGTACGAATATTGGAAAATTTACCATCAGGCCAAAATGAAAATCGGGACACTGCGGCGGACGAGTCCGAAGGCGTGACCAATTCGTGATGTCGATTTGGAGAAAATCCACCTGCCGACGAAGGGTAGCCCGGTCCTGGGCTTGGAGACCCGTCTAGGAAAAACGGTACAGTTACAAAGTAAGCTCTCGTGTAAGGATCACTGAAAAGTGAGGTGTGGTCGCAGCGGAGTCATAAAAGTAATAAAACTAATTTGCGGAAAAAGAATATAAGACAATGTTTTACAGTATCCGATTTAAAGTGCTAATTGTCCACCCATAAGCGTCGCCTCTATTACATAATATGTAACTTAGAATATAGCAAGTCGAAAACCGACAGAGAGGGACATTGATGGTAAAAAGATAATAAAATAATATTTTTATAACTTACCAAGAGCACAAACACCAAGCGTATTATAGCTAGACATCGACTGCATTGGTTGGAGTGAACTGGATATCTAAAAACAAAAAGTTTTTCTATTGTATAAATCACTTTTTCATCATCAGCCTATACATATTACATATATATTATGTCCCAACACAGGAAACACATTTTTCCAAATGTGTAGAGCTATGAATAAGTATAATACAATGCGCAAAATTCTGCGGAATTATAGGACTTCACACTTCCCTGATTGCTAATCTAATGGTGGGACACGCAGGCTTTTACGTGATGTTTTACTATTGGTAAAGTAAAACATCGCCAAACCACCTTTGAAGTAAGCTATTACATAATAAAAAATTATAAACTAATCTTCGACATACTTTTGAGACCATTCTAATGAACACTCTATATATATAGAAAATTCATAGGTATCTATGTTGTAAGTTGTTGAGGACTTGGGTATTCCGCAGACTATACTAGATGCTGCAGCAACAGGTCAAGGTTACGTGGTACATATTCCATGACATTGGTCATGGAAATACTACCAAAGTAAAGGTGGAAACAAACTATCGGACGCGTCCGACTGCCGCGGCTTATGGACGCAGCTGACAGGTATCTGGACAGTACAAATATAAGTACTAATCTGTGCAAACTAGCGGACTTAAGTCGCGGACGTGACTTTTGAACGTTCGGACGTCCGCTAGAAATCTGGTGTACGTCCCAGACGTGAACGACCGTGCACATATGGCAGCCGCGTCCATAAGCCGTCCACCTCCACCTTAATAGTACACCAAATTTCAAATCAATCGAATCGAAACATCTGTTTACGAGCTAAGATGCCACTGACCCGTTTAAGCCGTCGCAATATCTGCATTGTCTAATAATATCTGATAGTCTGCAATATCTGATAATACTGTTCTGGAAAATTTATGTACGCATACGTTATTTCAAGTCCAAGCTTTACATTCTATTAAAGTACGTGGAAATTTCGTCAATGGAATAATGACATATACTAAATGAGTTTCCAGTTTAGCAGAAATTACTAGACCGCACCGAGATGAACGTAATTATGTATATCATTTCGGCAGTCGAGCGTTTGAGTCACTAAGCAATCACTGATTTCTTGCTTGCTTATATTAATGTGTAGGTACAGTTTACACTAGTATCAATACGAGTACGAGTGTCATTAGCCCAGAAGCGTCCACTATTTTCAGCAGATTTGCCCGAGGTATATATTCCTTAAAATGACAATGAGTGCTGAACAAATTGGTTCAGCAAAAATCTCAAACGAATTATTTATCACTTAATGAAAAATTTATTGGTTACTTTTCATACCATAAAATTTTATGGGTTCATGATACGCTCTGATACTTGCATCTGAATTTAATTACGGAATGTTGTTAAGTGATTTTATTAGAACATTTTTCCAACATGATTTTTTTATGTTGTTTTAGTTGCATATATTTTTGTTACAAAGCACAACTTTGGTATTATTAATTTATTTAATAGACCAGTTATGTAAAACACCGTTATTATTGTTCGTTTAATTATATTAATTAAAGTACGATAATAATTTTCATGGCGCAAAACAAACAATTGCGTTAAAACAGACTATTTTCATTAAAACTGATATAGCTCTTCAATTTCGTACCTACCTATTGAATGTAAGAGTTCTTATTCTTTCCCTTTGCACCGACTGTAATCTACATGTAATAAATAATATCAACTAGACAGCGCACAAACTCAAATTGTAGTAGAAAGGGTACAAAGAAGATAGCATCTTGATTTTATTATCTACTTGTTCAATCGAATTAATTTGTTTATTATTACCTGTCCTTGTAACTGATGCGAAGCGAAA
This sequence comes from Synanthedon myopaeformis, assembly GCA_944738685.1. NCBI lineage: Eukaryota > Metazoa > Arthropoda > Insecta > Lepidoptera > Sesiidae > Synanthedon > Synanthedon myopaeformis. The sequence continues at coordinate 4,689,845 of OX122913.1, read as the reverse complement.
GGGTTAACGGTCACTGGAGAAGTTTGATGTGGTAGAGCTGAGTGCGGAGAGCAACCGGGCGGGCTTCGACCAACTACACTGCTTGCATAACCCAGTCCGCTTGGAGACTGCAACCATGCTCTGAAAGGAATTAATAGTATTTTAGCAACTAACTTTTTCTGGTGCTACTGTATCGCGTAGGCAATTTTATCTTTCCTAGAACACATCTAAATCACAGAGCTTAATTTGTAACATTAAGTTATTAATCATATCATTTGTCGCTACAGTTTAAGCTTAAGATAGTGTAATTAGGTTTACAAGGGATTCTTACATTGCTTCTAAGGATACTTAAGAATTTGGGATCTTTTCTACATCGCTTATTATCAAATAAAATATAAATCTGCGCGAACCTCATATTTAATGTTGTTTCATTAAATATATCACATTCTATAATACTCCTATTAACAGCCGATTCATAAACCTTAAATTAAACCTTAAATAATTTTACTTTCTAACCACATAGTCTCCTATTTATTTATTTATTTTAATTTTAAACATTTTGTAGTTTATTGAGCAACAATAATGTAAAGTCTTATCGAACAGATAATAAACACTTACTTCATTCACCTTTACTGACATTATGTACGTCCAATTTATGTAAGTTAAACGTACTTACTTAATATGAAAGTCAAGGCAATTGTGATAAAAACATATTATTTATTTACATAATCTGGTTCATATTTTTCGTTGTTATTCATATCTTTTTTATTTCAACTTATAAACTATTCGTGGCTTCAAACATATAAGTTTCCTTGTAATACAAAATAATGTCCTAATGTTTAAAGAAAGTCCTTAATTTCAAAACTTTTAGGTCAATCGTTTTGTGTGGTTAGAAATAGGCCATAAAAATATCTGCAATAAATGCTATTGTGTCTAAAGCTCTGTTGAAGAAGTTACAACAATAACATGAAATATCCAAACGTAGGTAATCTAAAATTTACTCTCAAAGTATACTCTTTATGATGATTACCTATCAACGACCTATTTTTATGCACGAAACACACATAGGAGATATTTGTATACAAAAGATAAACGACGTAAATCAAAATAAAATTAATGTTTTAATATACGGTATTAATTAATAAACTTATTTACATAATATATTGCGTTATTTACATAATATCTTAATAAGTATAACTTTAAAATATCGGTACTATTAAGAAATTTAAAATATACAAAAGTCCTCACAGTGCATATCTACATGATCATTAGCGATTGTTTTATAAATATATTAAGACGAAACATAAATATTTATTGTAATTAACTTGTTATGTGTCACCAAGCCGACCGTGGGTTACATATTATTATAGTAATGTAAAGGGTTAATAATATAATGTAAATAAATAAAATCAATGGATAAATTGTGTAAATGCTATCTTTGTGACCCTAGTTACTTCTTTAAGACAAGGCTTTAAAGCAAATCTAGTAACAGACCTAATTGCGATTCTAGTATGATGGCGGTGTTCGCTTGGGTCGCTCGCTGTACTCTCCCGTCTCGTCGGGTGCAATTTTTTTATATGTATATGTATAAACCTTCCGTGTTTAACCCTCTTTCTTTAAATGAAAACTGAATGAAAATCGGCTCAACGGTTTTGGAGGCAATAGAGGAAAAACATACTTAGAAAGAAAGTCTCTACGTAAATTGTATGTATTAAGTCGTAATACGTAACTCTTTGGTTCTACTGTTTGTGCTTGGCTGGCCGCCTATTTTGAATTTTTTTTTGGCTGAGAGAAATTAATGAATAAACTTTGATATTTTTTACAAAAAAGAGATACATACAAGGCGCGAAAAAATCAGTGCTGTATAATCCGCTTAAATTGTATTTTAATATAGTAATTTGTTCATTAAAAAAATGACATTGCGACATCGTAACGATTAAGAATCGATCAAGCAAAATATTATTTAGTTTTTGCTGTTATCGGCAATCGTCATACTCGTATATATAGCTTGTCATGTTGTGTATTTATGTAATACAAAATTGGATAGTTAATAATGTTAATATATGTCTAACAAGTCATACCTACTTTATGTTTGTTACTGACTGAATAGAGACGTGAATGATAATTTGTTTCATAGATATAAACATAATAATTATTTTCCGTTAAATGATACAGAAAAACAAAACGTATATTAATAATGAATTTAAAACAGATGTTAAAGATCTTAATTTAGATTAATTAAAATAGGATGTTAAAAAAATTTCCTTGTTATTTAACAAAAATAACAAAAAAAATTTCGGCGGTTTTCAGTTAAAATCTGTTAAATCGGGATGTATATCAAAAACTGCACTAATTTGGTTATTTCACACAGTATTTTTACTTGTTTTTTTTAATAGTTTGTAATATTACTAATCATATAAACGCCGCTGGCGTTAAAGTAGCGTGACAACATCTGTTATGCCGCTTATTTATTTCTTTTTATTAAACAAAATAATATTGTTATCCACTGAAAGATGTAAAAAATATTGCAATTGTATGGAAAAAGTTGTTTGCTTTCATTGACATAAATTTATAAAATATGAAAAATAGTTAAGTAGAGCAATTTTCCTTAGTAAAATTATGTCGTAGGATGACAGCAGAGGAGCTCCCCACGCGAACGTTTTTTTGTCTTCTATTTATTCGTTTTACACAGATAAATTTAAACCCTTAAACTATTAACTTGTCGCAAAGAATTTAATTTATAACATTAAATTACTTTTAAAAAGTACCTAAGGCCAGAAAATTTCATTTGTGAAATGAATAACTTTTAAGAACAATCTTCGGTCGAGAGAAAATTGCTTTATAAAACACTTACGGTTCGTATCTATGATATGTCGGCGGGTACGCTGGGCTCGATCCGAAGTAGTTTCTGGCTCCTAAAGGTAAGGATTGCATATGAGGAGACACATGTTGTCCCATATGGGTGACGTGATAGCCCTCAGTGAAAATGGTCTTGGAATATGGCGGAGTGCGGAATGCTCTCTTCAGTCTGCGGCGCCGTCTGAAGTTTCCATTTTCAAACATCGCCCCACATCGTGGATCTAAAACAACACTACAATGAACGGATTTTTGTCTCGTTACTTCATATACTACTATATGAAGTAACGAGACAAAAATCCGCTAGCAAATCGCATTGTCTCAAAAATTCTACGCTCAGCATACGCTTCACACTTTCATTTTAATTTGGCCAAATTATCGCGTATATTTTTCTGTGCAATAAAATGGTTTTATTATACAGAAATTTTTCAATATTTTAAGTTATTCACCGACATAATAATCTTTTTAGAAAGGGTCTAATTTAATAAGATATTAATAAATACTCGGTACATACTTACACGTATTATATTTATGAGTACCTACCATATTCCATCATGATGAACCTTCACAAAAATATTTACTTTAAGACTCTTACCAAGCATCCAATAATTGCCCTTCCTTTCACCGCCTCCTTCTCTCGGTACTTTTATAAAACATTCGTTGAGACTCAAATTATGTCTTATAGAGTTCTGCCAACCTTTTTTGTTTTTCTCAAAAAAGGGAAATTCTTTAGTTATATAAGCATATATCTCGCTAAGCGTGGCGCGTTTAGTTTGACTGTTCTCAATTGCCATTGTAATAAGGGCTACATAAGAATAAGGAGGTTTGCTCAGAGGTTGTGAATTATTGTTAGAGGATGACGACTTCAATTGAATGTTGTTACTGGGACTGGCGGGTCCAGCCGATTTGGATTTGTTTTTTGATTCACTGCTGAAATATAAATTGCAATAATGAAAAAAAAATGCAACGAAAACTCCGACATAGTGCAACATTATAATTATTTGAATAGATTTTGAATTTTACCAGAGTGCGCGATTTTGTTACTTTTGTATAAATATGTATATACATATATTTTTATAAGTAGTGTAACTTTAAGATTTCTTTTATTTCACAATTATAAATTGTAGTAATTTATAATTACGTTACGTATAAACACAAACACCAAGGCAATTTAGGTGCTTTATCAAGTAGTGGCAGAGCACACTGTGTTTTGCAGTCACTTGGGCTGCTCGTCTGGCGGAAGTAACCAACCCCTTACAGGAGACCACTGCGAAATAGCAATGTGCAGTAAGTTTTTCGGTATGTGAGTAAGGGATGCCAACATTTCCCTGTCCCATCCCAAACACTTATCCTTTATCCTGCTACGGTCAGCAGCGCACTTGCACCACCTGTGGCGTTGCTTATGTTATAGGCGACGGTAGCCACCTACCATCAATTGCACTGTCGACCTTAACTTAAAAAAATTTTTGTGTGTCAGCTCAAAAATATTTTTGATTTTACTCCCATAAATTTTCATACCAGGGTCTTATATATTCGATTCTTAAGGAGTAAATTCCAAAAATGAGTATGGTGATAGTACCTATGAAAGGTAAGCGACAATGTGAGAAGTGTACGGGTTATGCACGTCAATAGTTTTTCTAGTGGAACTTACTTGTTATTAGAAGCAATCGCATCATCCCTCGACACTTGAGACAAAAACGGATTGTCATACCCTCGTGACATTTCTTCATTGTCCGTCCGTGTCCGTCCGTCATTCAGTCCATGTGATGTATCCACAACTCTCTCATCTTGTAGACATATACGGTCATCATATGAAGACGAACCTATGAAAAAAATTCAATAATGAGGCAAACTTTCGTCATAGATTCAAATGCGTTTCGTAATTATGTTAAATCTATACATACAATAAAATAGTAAACGAGCCGTCTCTGTACAATAAATATTATTTAAAAAAAATTGGTACACGCTGTACGCTTTATAGAATTTTTGTCTGAATGTCTGTGCGTTTTTGCACGCTAATCTCAGCGAATTGAATGCGGTTTTCACTTATGTATTGATGCTTATCTGAATTAAACTATATAATACTGTTTGTCCTGGAAAAATGTTAGGTTTCTGTGGGATTTACAAAAAACGAACTACAGCGCGTACGTCGTTGTGGGCACTAGCTAGTATTTAACAAATATTAAGAGCATGTTTCCATCCCTACAACCATTATGTTATTGGCTAATAATTCCAAAATTTTCTCAATAAAAAGCTAATTTGATTTTTCTGACACGATATAATCCTGGACCTATTGGGAAAGTTCGCGTATGGAGAATTTAGTTTCAGGAAAATTTCGTAGTACTCTTAGTATTAAAATATTAATTTGGGTGGATATCCGCCAGCTGGTACATTTTCCAACTAATTTTTGTTTGAAAAAAAAAAAGAAATTGATCTTCAGAAATCTATCAAGTGGGGTATAAAATGGAATGGCTACTACATAAACTGATTCCAAAAATATACCACACCGTTAAGTAAAAACATTTTTAAAACACACCAAGTTGAGGGCTGTTCCCGACAGGAAACGGATGTAAGATATTTACGCTTACTATTTCTTTTTATTCTTTGCTTATAATAAATAAAAACTTTTTAACAAAAAATTAAACCGCCGAAAAAACTGAAAAGCAATGAGTCGGCGCATGACCGCGCCGTCGCCGAGCATCGCGCTTTACGTAGGTAATTAATTAATTTGCTTGTTTGGCGCCGACTCAAAATTACTTAGCTATACTTACATTAGTTTAAGAAATTAGTTATTAAGGTTGAATAAAAAAGGTTTATTATTTTTGGCTTTTCAGTTTTTTCGGCGGTTTAATTTTTTGTTAAAAAGTTTTTATTTTATAATTTTTTGTGGCTATAAACTACTAATTATACATGCTTAATTTTTGTTTCTTTTTTTAATTGTTAATACAGAACTCCGCATTTAAATCTGTGAGTGAACAATAAATCACTCCTATTTTCCCACCCTTAGGGTAGAATTTTTTTTCCAAATTTATATTATTGGTATACCTCAACTTTGAGGTATACCAATAATATAAATTTAAATAAATATAAGAATTATTAAAATCGGACTACTCTGTAAAAAGATATGCGTGATCATACATTATATATATATAAGAGTGCAGGCAAGCCTCACTGTAAGAGGCCACCGTCATGTCTAAGTGTATTTCTGATTCTGATATAATGAAGTCCTTAACCTCAAAGGACCCTTTATATCATGCTGAGATAACTAGTAAAGAAAAAGGAGGCCATAGACGAAAATGTTCTATTATCAATGTGAAAATCAATGTGATCTTTTTGTATGGAGACAGCTAAAGACGCCCAGTTTATGATCGCAGAAACCGTACCGTGAAATTATGTTAAAAGATATTTATAATGTAATATATATCAGTAAAATAAAGGAACAAATTAAATGTACTTGTTTTTAATCGTTTTAAATTTAAGCAAAATACGATTACCAATGTTATTGTTATTGCATTTATGTTTAACGTTCGAAATTTAACCAATTTTACGCGTACGTGCTTCCCAATCGGGTTTCTTGGAATAGTTGGTGTAAAGTTGCATGTATTTAAAATAAGCATTAACATGTTTGATATAAACACTTGTTACCATAAAAGTACTGAGAGCAAAATCCGTTTCTGTTCTATGAAAATGAGTCACAAATATGAATCATCATCATAATCATCAATTATTCCACCTGCTTCCATTGTTGGACAAAGGGCTTTTTGGTTGGAAAAGGAAACAGAAAAAGAAAAGCTAGTATTTAATAAATGGCCTTTGTTACGTGGTCGTTATCAAAACTCGTTGTTGTACTTATTATTGATTTATTATAAAGTTTTAAATACAAATTAAAGGTTTGGAATACAATTTAACAGGCTTAATTTATAAGCTGAATAATCTGAGGTTTAATATAAAAGGTTGAGATGAGATGATTTTGAAGGGGGGATGGAGTCTGAGCATTGAATGTTGTAGAAATGTGTCTCCGCTAGTCGAAGAACATTTGTAAAAACTAAAGATTTATGGACTATTTGTGGCGGAGGAACATGCGCGCGTAGTCATTGTCCCTCTGGTTCCATGCTTAGAGTTGAGGGTCATGTAACACAATATAGATTAGGTACCCTACATACGAAACTTACTTCGCAGTTGGATTGCGGGCAAAAAAAAATTAAAATATTGCACATTTTGCACAATTTTGAACAGAAGTAATGAATAACATTAAGCAATGACATTCTATGGTTGAATTTCAATTACATAATATGTCTGGATTATTAATTTTAATTTTAATCCCAATTTTTCATTATTTAGTAGTAAAAAAAGAGGAAAAAAAATGTTGCTTAAATGTGCTAAGGAAATAAAAGCTATCCAGATATAATTCTCGTAATCACGAATAATGAAAGGATGCTTCTAAGTGTCCCGTATTTTTCTTAACTAGGTTTAACAAGAGACTCATTATTTTTAAAAATAACCCTATATCATTCCGACTCTTAATTAATTAGTTAATGGAGCATAAACATTTTGTAACCTATTTTTTGTAAATATAAACAATTGTAAGTTGCTAAAACAAATAAAGTACAATTTTTTTAACAACTAGTTCAGTAACGATTTTTTGACGTTGAAGTGCCTTCACAATGTAACTACAATTTACTTATTTTATGTTCAAATGTCAATATAAAACATAATATCTAATTTACTCGACCGACGTCACTTGCATTATTTTGGTTTGAAACCCTCATTTGACGAAATAGTTGTTTTATTGAACTAATTAACATCCTAATTGATATTATAAAAACGAAGGCGAAGTGTTTGTTTATTACGCTTTACGTGTAATTTTGCATACACGTTATAAGGGATCCTGAAATCTAGGATATATCTAAAAATAAAATTTAAAAATAAATTAATCAACGCTTTACAATAATGTGTTACCAATAAAAATGGAATAAACGTTTTAATACACGGGCAGAAGTTATAAATAAGTTAACTATTATTGGCAGGACAACGGTTCACTGGACAGAAGGTGGCTAACGTCACCTTTTAAAATAAGCAATACCAGAGGGATGCAAGTGTACCAAGCCGTATGGACTCTAAATCCATCATTCACATATGAATTCTAAAGGGCTGATTTTATTAATGAAAATGATTTATTATATTTAATGATAATTTGTAACCCTGTAGTGAATTAACTACTAACAATACTACTGAATAACGCAACAAGTATGGGTAATTCGCACCGCCACCGAACTAATGTTTCACAATTGTTATTTGTTATTAATTTCACGAACGATACGCCGCCTCTTAATGTTTTATAAATACGACGCATTGTTCTATAAGCGACACAATACCTTTGGCGTTCGTGGCTCCGCCTGAATCCGATACCTGCGTAACTCCGACTTCCACATCTGTCTAGCGCATTCCACGTTAGGAGTACTATGAAATTAAACATAATTTTTTTATTTTTCATTTTCATCTATTTTTATTTCGCCGAACATACGTCTCACACAACAAGCGAAATCTATAATTCTTGAATGTTTACAATCGCGCGGAATGTAAGGGGTACACACACACCCACGTCCTTTTCTGAAGCCTTGAAAATCTGTATGCAAAATCTCACGGTGACCGGTCTCTCTTAAATTAAAGAAAGTAGCTCTGTATATTTGTAATATTATTTATTTATTTTTAAACTGTCTACTTCACCCGTAGAAACTATGTCTATTGTGATGTTATTTTTTTATAATCCACGTATATCTTTATGAACAATAAATACATATCAATAGTTTTGGCACTCTATTGGTAAGCCCAAGTGAGCTCTTATGGTCACAGACATAGATAATGAGAGATGCCATTGAATGCCCATGACGTACAAAATGTCATGACGTTTGTCTGGAAGTACATAGCGGAAGGTAGAAAGTGATAAAAAAGATTATAAATGTAAATGTATGTAAATGTATAAAAGCCGCAAAGATCATGAAACACATTACCGCTATCATCTCCAGGAATTACGCACAAATAATCTCAATTTTGTAAGAACTTTAAATGGTAGAGAATGATGATTGGTCTTTCATAAATCTGAATCTTTATAAGAGCTTTATACGATGAAAAAAAAATTTAATGAGTAATGAGGAGCTTAATGTAACCATTTTGCTCTTAACTGCGCCTGAAGCAACAGAACATGATCTCTTACCTTGTTAGCGAAGTGACGATATCCATCAAAACACCTCCAGGCCACAATTATTATCAAACACCTGGTTACGGGAGTCACATCGAGAGTTTTGTATTAAGATCAAATAGTAAACACTAAAAGCAAATGTATTAGCGGAAAAGAAAATATTGTGTCGCCGGAGGTAAACAAGTCGGTAATATTGAATAACATGCGTGATAAGATTTTGCATGGAAAAAGGAATGATGACAAATATTGATAAATTGCATGGTATTTGATAATAAAAAGTTACATGAGATTTGAATATTTTATTTTGTTTTATTTAACTGATTACGTACAGATTACGCAGTGAGCTGAAAGTGTCGGTTAAAAGTTACATTAAAAGCCTGGCACATGATTTTTTTAAAATAAAACACTAATGCAATCAAAACAATCCATCGACATTGCCATAGCTAGATTCCACTTCACTGAGGCCGCATTTGAAACGAAATGGAACTCCCATTGGAAGTAGGAATAAAAAAATGAGAAGAAAACAAAATCTCCCAAATCTTTAAAATCTTTTATATAACCTATAAAACGATATGATAAGAACTTAAAAAATTCAATTTGAACGTCCACAAAGAAAACTATGTCTTAACAATGTTTAGTTATAAACGTTCTCTCGTGATGTGACTTTCAATTCCCATGTAGTCGTAACTAAATGTAGTTTACATCAGACATGTAGAATTTTAACGGAGGATTGAACAATGAGTTTGGTCTTATGTTAAATAGGAGAATACGAGCTGAGACATTACATAATGCATCTACTGATATCGGCTTCGATATAAAGTACTACAAAAGGTAATTGTTCTTTCAAACAATAAAGCTCAACGACGGTGCATTGTGGCCCAAGTGCGGTAACGATCGGTGTTATAGTTAGATAAGAATTTGAAAAATTACATGTTAAGTACTTCATAATGTTTCAGGAATAAATCAATGAATTTAATATATAAATTGAGGGCTTCGTTGCACTGTCTTAATTGCGCATCGCGTTTGATGGATAATGTTAAGAATTTTGTTTTTATAATTTTTTTATAATAGCCATAAATTTTAAAAATATATATTATAGATTATATACAAATAGGCCTAAAGAATCATAAAAATTATATTTTTACATTTATATTATATTATCTAAACATTATCTATTAAATGTGTACCTATTGTATGTATGTACAGTCGGAGTAAGAATAGGTTCGTCACCTTTAAGTCGACATTTGCTTGCACCAGGGCAATTGTCAGTCATGCCAAATATAACTACGTAGACATTAAATATAACTACGTAGTATATTAAAGTCTATGGTCTGCTTAGTGATTTGATTATAAAAGGTACTAAGAGTCTGTGATTTTGATAAAGGAATGAATTTTTAAACTGACGAAGGTTTTCGTATCCCGACTTTACTTGCAATGTACGGGTAAAAATTAATGTAAAAGAATAAACAATCTGTAAGGCTGTTCCTTTACTTGTTAAGAGAACTGAAGTTACATACAAATTACCAATGTTCTATAGCTGTTTCATTTAAGCCTAAAATACTGAAACGCCAAACTCATCATTGCCCAGCTAAAACCGAGACAGTTGTATGTTTGAAATATAAAATAAATATTATATTTACTCCGCTACCAACTCTTATTAAACATTTGCAAAAAATATTCAAATATACTTCATGTTCTGAATCGTTACTTTGAGAAACATTGTCCTATTTGTATAACAGTCTGAAGTGGCAACAAGCAATCCATACAGCTCAAAGAAAAAGGATTACTACAGAGAGCTAAAGGTAATTAAGTCCCAATTGGATAGATGAATTTAAACCCATGACGGCCGTCAAGGAAAGCGAATTACGAGTATTACAAATGCCCGAATGCCTTTCTAAAATTCAGTCCTAGTCGTATCTGCAATTTGGGTACTTAAAAGACCTTCGAGATATTTACGTAAAGGTAAAGGCAAAGGCAGAATGGTGGTTCACTTTATTTTTCACTAGATGGTTGTGTCTACCGTTGCCTATTAACCATAAGCAACAACGCAATGTTGAGCAACGCACATGATAGAGGATAAGATATACGGATAAAGGATAATCCTTCTTAAAATTTAAGTGTATTTGTTTTTCTTAGTAAACAACTTTTTTACGTTTTTAAATTTATTATAGACACATTTGAGTAACATGTTAAGAAATTATTCAATTTTCACTTATCTATACTAATATTATAAAGAGCTCTCTTTGTATTTTTGTATGTTTGTATTGTAATGAATAAACTCAAAAACTACTGTACCGATTTTAAAAATTCTTTCACCTATAGAAAGTTACATTCAGCGAGTAACATAGGCTAGTCGCGTGCAACAGCTAATTTTCAGTAAAATTATGGTACCGTTGTAATACTCGTACCTATTTCAATACATTATATACCGTTTTTTATTGTAATCAAAGTTATGTTCAGTTTGCAACAAGATCAAAGAGGTTAAGGGGACGTGACCGCTAACTGACGTCATGGGTTCTGTACGCGCCCGCTAGATACGTGATGTTGTTTTGAATGATAAGGCGCAAGCTAGTGTAAATCGCAACCATTTTTCTCTAGAGCATTGCATAGCTACGACACAAGGTGTAGATTGTGTAGACTCTTCTTCTCTTAGCGTGCCGATTTCTTTTGTTATAGGTGACCATAGCCATATCAGCCACCTACTATCAAGTGGAAGCATGTCTGTCGACCTAAATATATAAAAAATCATAAATACAAAAAATCACTATTTTAATTTTGTCATCGGTTTTGATTTGAAAGATAATTTCAAATTAATCGTTCGCCTAAAATAGCATAGCAAATTTCCTTTTATGGCAATGTCGAAAGCAAGTTGCTGAGTCAACTTTTTACAGGGAGACTATAATAAAGTACAAAGTATGTTTGTATAAATAACACCATGTCAATAACCTAAAGGCTTATTCAAATTTAACACCATTAAGCCTTTAGGTTCTGAACGAATTTAAATTAAATTATCATGAATTAATAACAATAATTTTCCATTATTGTGTAGCCTGCATATATAATAAGGCAGGCATGAATTAAATATTAGTTTATTATATGTATCTAATTGTGTACTAACATTTGCGGATGTATTTTGAGCATTTCAGAAATATTATTTAATTAATTTATTTTATAAACGATACGAATCCTCGATCTCTATCAGCGAACAGTTCTCGTGGGTATTTATTGATTGAAAGCACAACGATACTTAATTTATAATTAACTTTGAAATTTTCATATTATTATCGAATTTCAGTTTCTTCAAACCTAAATACCAATGTATCCGTTAGTTGGTGCAATTTTCTAAACACCGCCAAACAACTTCCGCGTTAAAATATAATTTATATTTTGATGTGTAATAGAATCAAGGAGAACATTTAAGTAAACCATCAACATTAATACATTTGTTTTGTGTTGGTATAAAATTAACCCAATGACCCACACATATTTGTGGAGTTAATACCTAAGTATGCACATGTAATGTAATGCAGTGCATGTGTTGAAATGCAAAATGATAAAATAATCGTAAATGAATTTTATCAGTGTGCTAAAACTCTAATCGATTACTCTGATGTCAAATCGATTTAGGTGTAAAGCTGTAGTACGAAGCTTAAACCGAGAAAATACGGGTTATTTGTACTTGATTCGATACGGGCTACATAACATTTGTAATCGACTATTAAGGGTCACAGCATTAAATGTTACCAGCAATCGACTAACATCGTTTTTACCTAATTGTCAACATAACTATAGATTTAAATTTATAGTATATAGAATGACCTCATTATCGTCGTGTCCACATAAGGTCAGCACCGTGTCTAGGACATGTTACATATAAATGCTTGCATGACTGTACCAGAGGAGAACGTGTTTATTTTTTTCTTCTTCTTCTTCTATTATATAAGTCAACCATATGTAGAATTTATAGAACGCTAAATTACTATTTACTTGTCTTTCCGCTGCCAGGTTAATCGCCAAAAAAGAATTACGTGAACCTCAAAACTTTTAGATCACCTATGGTCCAAAAGCTTGTATATATTTTGAGGCATTGTAAATTGATTGAACCTCAAGGGGTGCACTGCACTTCGCAGAAGTTTGGGCAGCCCATCCTAGGGACAGTAACAATCCCTTATAGAAAACCACCGTAAAATACAAGTATTTGTGATGTTGTGTTTCAGTGAGTAAGGGAAATGCCAGATCCTATTTCCAAATCTCCATCCCTAATCCCTTATCCTTAATCCTACTAACATAGGCTACTAATACTAAGGTAATCTTAGTACAAATAGAGAAAATAAGAAATTATGTAAAAAAACAATACGGAATCAGTAGAAGCTTACACCTGTTAGGCAGCTTTTGCAGAGCTTGAATGCGTCATCTATATAAACATGGCAAAAAGGACTAATTTGCAAGTGCTCCTACCAGTTTAAAATTTAAAGACGATATAAGGGTCGACTGACATTAACTTTCAAACAGAAATAAGAACATTTTATTTAGAAATTGAAACAGTGCACATTAATTTAAACAAGTTTCCCATAAATACAAATAACAATAACCTTGTCAGTGCGCGCCCCAATGCATCGCCTCAAATTGACGTCCATCTCTGCAAATGACGTGTGTGCGAGCCACACAGTGCTGATCTTCCGTTGTGAATCTCATTTTGACTTCAAAGAAATGTGTTTTATTTAAAAAAGGTTGATAAGATAATTGCTGTGTGGCTAAATTTAAGTGGCAATAGTATGGATAACAAGAAAAAAAGATTCTTTGACTAGAGCATTCCTGGCGTGTATGTTATGAGATTAACTAAAGCTAATTTCAAACATTATTGACACAGGTAACTAACATTAAAATTTTAGAGTAAGTCTTGGGAAAACGATGATAATAATTAAGTTCTTATAAGTTTCAAATACACTTAGCCCGCGCTCACTTTGAATGCGTTTTCGTGCGAAATTGATTCGTGCAGAAACGTATAAATACGCACGAACAATCTCGATCTTCCAACTACTATGGGAGCGCACACACTGCGTGTGAGAGTCGTACGTACATGTGCGTTTAGTTACGACGTCCAAAAACGATCCGAATTGGTTGGGATTTTTACCACACATTCGTGCGTTGAACGTATAAAAATGAATATGGAAAAGTTAATTAAGTTAATTACGTTTACGTTAGTTACGTAAGCTTACGGACATAAATATAAAAAAAAACTAGGGTCACTATATAAATCTTCCATTATATGATTAAATTCACCGAATTTCATCATATAAAGGAATTTCACTTCATATCCTATTTAGAAGATTATTTTCTTGAAGATACAGGTTATTCAACGCACCAAAGATGACTTCTCGAGCGTAATATCACCAGGGCACTGCCTATTTGATAGAGAAAAACGTATTCAATGTGAGCACTTAATTCGTACGAACAGTATTAGTAAGATTACATATGGTACAAATTCGGATCCAAAGTGAGCATGGCCTTATATTATTTTCATGGCTTTTTCTTTATAATGATGTTACTTCACTAAATCAACTAAGATATGCTTATAAGCTATTATTTTACTGAAATCAAGAAAATATATTTGGATACGGAATATATCTCAGCTGTAATCCATTGTCACCGCAAGTAATAACTATTGTGGAAACATGAGAGCGTAACTAGACATTTCAGCAAATTACTACTACTATTAGCTTCAACTTCAATATACTAGCTGGTGTTCGTGACTTCGCCCGCGTTGAAAAATGAAAATGCAATCTCTCGCATTTATAATATTAGTAGAATCTACGAGTATTTATAAGAAATAGATATCTATAATATATAGTTAGTACATACAATTTTTATACATTCGGAAAACGGCTCACTGATCTGCACGTTATGAAAGAAGACTTTTTAATGAAACGACTGGTTTAATAAGAATACAAATAAATAAGTAATAATGTAATCGTTGGACACATCATTCCCGTGTGATATACTTTTGGTTTAGCAGATTCGAATTGCATATTGAGGGCAAATTAATTTCACTATACTCGATAAACAACGAATCATGATTGAAATGAAAAATGTCCACTTAACCCGCCTCTATACCAACGTGATCGGTTTAATTCCGTCGATTCTGTTAAATCGGATTATAAATAAAACTATTTATTTTATGAAAATGTCGATTGAACATAACGTAAGTAAAAGAAAGCGCCTTAACTCTCTGTCAATATCTTATATTGACATAATCATTTGTATCATATGTTGAGGTAGGTATATGTGTGGAGGGTTACTGCCTATTTTTAAAGACTAGCAACCTTCTTACACGTCATGTGAAGTCATAAGAGGGCTGGCTAGTGTGGTAGACCACAATGCAAAGCAGCACGGCACGGTTACGGTTTTGTGCATAGTAGTGGGACATATACTAGTCTAGATATAATTCTACTAAATTATGAATCAATGTTATTTGTAAGGTTTTAATAGGATTAACAAATGAGGCAATAACCTCTCACCAATTTGATGGTTATGAAATTTTACGCAGAATATTTAAAGTAGATATTACATATACTATAAACTACGTTAATTACTTTATTTAAAAATTGTTAAGAATTCATTATATATTATAATGTATATTTAAGATATATTTAAAAAATCGCAAGCATACATCTCAAATATGTTTTTGAGTTAAATTACGCTGCATTCGGTTTCAAACAAAAGTACAACTCGAAAAATTAGTCTCGTTTACCCCTAAGTCCAAGTCTAAAGGTTGAGCTTTAATAATAATTACATGATAAATATTATACATAAAAAATAAAGCTATCCAATAGTTGTGTAAATCAGGTTTGATTTGCTACTTCAAGGATCGTAGATGTATGAAAATAGCACAAGTTTTTAGTGCAGTCACAGCGGCCGACCGACCGGACGGCATTAATGACTTAGCAATTTACTCCACGAATCAAATCTTTAGCCAACCGCTATTTCAGTGCAGGGCGATTAAATCTATCAATGAGTTTCCGGCAGTGGTCGCTTGACACTTTTAATATCGCCAATCAACCCAAGAGCGCTGTGAATGAACAATGCCGGTTATGCTGGACGCGATCGTAAATTAAATAAGTACTTACATATTTCTAAGTCCGTGCCAACGCGCACTGATTTCGAGGGAGTTCGAGAACATCATAAAAAAAATACATCAATTTGTCAAACATGCTCAATGCTCGCATTTCTTTAGGGCGCTCTTAAGTGCTTCAGATAAAATATGCAATTATAAAATAACCCCCACATTCTATTGAGATCATTCTAATGAGCACAAACACCTATATCTGCTGTGGGTCAGGTCAGGTCATGGAAATACCATAGAAATACAAACACAAAATACAAAATAATTTATTCATCCGTTTAAGCCTAGGTACAAAAAGCGTTTAAGTAGTACAGTACTTAGTAATACTTCTAAGTACTTAAACAAAAAGCGTTTAAGTACTTAGAAGTAACAGTACACCAAATTTCAAATCAATCAGACCTGTGGTAGGATTCGTCAACTAGGACATAATGAGCTGATGATATTCAAACGCCTGAACAGATTATCTATAAATTATAGTTTGTAAGAACTATCTCCATCACGTCAGCTTTTTAACAAAATTAACGCATCAAAATAGACAACTACTTTTGCGTCTGGCGAGGGAAGTTAAAAAATAAAAAATATTGCCACATACAATTTTTAAAGGATACCGAACGTTACAGATTTTAAAATATATCTCCATTTATTTCTTAATTATCGGTAAGTAAACATCTTAACATGTAATTTATAAGATTTAAAAAAAAAATTGAATTTAATAATAGAAGTAAAAAAAAATATCCATAAACAAAATAATCCCCGTTAGCCTCGCTACAGGTAATTTGATATATCTAAACGTTGCATTTGCTTTTAGCGAATTTCCTAGCCGAGGGCGACATTTGCCCCATGACATCGAAACTCTTGCCTCATCTTACCTAATATAGCTTGGATGATTTGTACGTTAATTAACTTATTTAAAAAATCTTATCCAACATCAAGTATTTTTCCTTATAAAAAAATTAATTAAATCTTTATAAATAAGAAACTATCAAGATAATGGTGTATCAAGTATATTTTAATTAGGTAATTGTCATTATGGATATTTGGCTGTTGCACGCAACTTCGTCCGCGTAACTTTATAAAATATGGCCCGGAATAAACCCAGCTATGGCTGAGGTCAGAGCGCTAAGGCCATTAGACCAATAGACTAGTCATACTTCATAGTCATACCAATAGAATAGTCAGCCTTAGTATAAGTGTGCATTTTATACGCGCACGAGTCTGGGTCTCTCATGACCACGATTGCCAGCAATAATTTACAGAAGATCATCGCAAAATAAGTTGTAATGTATTATTATAACTGATGACAGAGCTCTTTACATCCTTCGATAGGAGAATTTTTTATTATTATTTTCTTTTTAATGTTTGGGACTTTTACCGTACAAACAAAGGTATATCAGCTCCATCATTCCCGGTAACCGGTGACTTATTCTGATATAATAAAATTAATTGATAGCAATGATAGCGGTTACGCAAAAGTTTAAAGAGCCTGTCAGCAACAGACCAACTTTGTCGTCCGAATGTTATTCGAAAATCAATGATTTCTATGTATAGTAAATCTATTTACAATAATATCTAGATGTATTTGGCATTTCATTGCGCAACATAACAAATTCTCTTCGTCGTTGCTTGGGCCGAAAGTTTTAGGTTTAGTTTGTATTATTTTGTAAGAATAATATTATAGTATTCACTTTAAAATAGCTACTGAATGTGATTAAATATAAAATTAAGGTTAACTCTGTATATGTTGCATTAATTATATACCGTAAATGAACTCACGAAATTTTAGATAATTAAAATCATATTTGTCTAATTTTAAATTGATTAAAATCTTAATTGTGTCATCAGAGTCGAACGTCCGCGTATTTTTATAGATTGTAGCCTATATGCTATTTTCATGTATAAATTAACTATGTTTCATCAATGGTAGGGGGAGCCCACGATACCAAATGTGGAGTCACTCGAGCGCCGTGGCAACCTATTGGATTTTTAAGATTAGATGGTAAGAAGACAAAAAGGTTTTATGAAGTTTTTCTTTTCAAAGGTGGGGGAACTTAAAATACAATAAACTAGCCAGAGCGCTGTACAATGTACATATCGTCGTCAAGTGCTGAGATCAGCTGTATTGGCAACGTGGCAACTTGGCGTCATTGCTGCCGTGTGGGTATGGTGCGAAAGAGAGAGAGAGAGAACGCGGAGTAGGAAATAATGTTTGCCTGCACCTTTATGAACTAAACTTTATTGACGAATTTTGTTACTTCAGCCTGTGCAAATCGTCAGATTAAGGTTTCCTGTGATCCTTGATTTATTTCCTTTAAAATAAAATAAAAATTACCGCGCTCGAGAATGTCAATGTGACTTATTTTTTGCAACTTTGTGACCTTCCCATTTCCTATCGTCACGCTCAAATAGTCAGATTATTAAAATGCACACTTTTCAGCATACCTTAATCATATGCGGTCGAATAAATCCCAAAATCCCCTCTTGGGCACCCCTACTACAAGGGACAGTCGTTTTTATTCGAAAGAAAAACGTCCAATACATCCTCACAAATTTTCATAATAATCAATAATTTCAATTCCTCACACAATTTTTAAATTTTTCATACATTTTGTATTAAGCTACCAGCTAGTTCGGTCCACGATACACTGTCCTTTTATTCAGTCCTTCCTTTTATTCAGTCCTTATTTTCTTACTTATGCGACGCGACTAATTGCGCTCATGGTAACAGTTTACATTTGAAAAAAAAAAGTTACGAAGTTTTATCAATATCGGTTCAATAGTTTAGAAGTTCATCGAGCACACACAACGTGACACGTAATTTTTATATGTATTAAGATTAAATTTAACTAATGATTTCAATAATTGGTAGGTAAATATATTAAAGCAAACTCACCTGAATTTAAGTTTACTGTGCAGAGATTACTTGACGACGACATGTACGATGGTTCGTCTTTCGGTTTCGATAGTTCATGATTGGGCACTGCTTGCACCGCCAACTCCTGTTCACACACAAGAAAAAAAATTATTGCACAAAAATCTTTCATAACCGAATTCAACTACTTTTATATGAACATTTGCAATAAATGTTACAGTGCCTGCTCACCGTATCTGGACGATTTGTCGAAAACCACATGTGTGCTATTTTTTCTAAACATAATATTAAATCGAATCTCGACAACATGGCTAATAAATTTTCTACAATATCTATTTTTAAATACGTAGAATGCTTTCTCCGATCTTGAATGAACAGCGAGTCGACCCTCTCGTAATGTGTGATTTCAAGTGGCTGTTAGAAGACGATTAAGTTATGAGCGATGGCGATAAAAAACTAAATATTTTCTTAACATTTTTTCTTCTCAAGTTTCATTTCATTAAAATACAACAAACCAGCCAGAGCGCTGTACCACGAATAATATGATATAATACCACAAGTGCTGTGATCAGCTGTAATGGCAACGTGGCGACATAGCTGGCGTGTGACGTATGTGTTTAAGAATGAAAGATAGAGAAATAGCGAAAGTGAGAGAGAGAACGCGGAGTAGGGAATACATGTTTCCCTGGTAAACTTTATACCAAAAGTGCTGTGATCAACTGTAATGGCAACGTGGCGTCATAGCTGGCGAGTGACGTGTGTGTGCGAGAGTGAAAGATAGAGAAATAGCGAAAGGGAGAGAGAGAACGCGGAGTAGGGAATACATGTTTCCCTGGTAAACTTTATACCAAAAGTGCTGTGATCAACTGTAATGGCAACGTGGCGTCATAGCTGGCGAGTGACGTGTGTGTGCGAGAGTGAAAGATAGAGAAATAGCGAAAGGGAGAGAGAGAACACGGAGTTTTAAACAAGTAGAATCATCGGAGAATGCTATCTCCGAACTTGAATGAACGGCGAGAAGGCGACCCTCTTTGAAGACGATTAAGTTATGAGCGATGGCGGTAAAAAGCTAAGTACATATTTACTTAACATTTTTTGTGATATTTTTTTATAGGGAATGCGAGTCGCGGTCTACTTGAAACACAAAAATAAACGTGCAGTTATTTCACGGAGGTCTTCTAGTAAAAGAGTGGTTGTTGTCACCAGACTGACTAACTTGTTTGTGACTACAGAAAGCAGATTGTATTTACTCATTTTGATCAACTATTTGTTAGAAATACCAAATATTCGTAGTGATATTGTGCGGCTTGTTACAATATTTAGTAAAAAATTTTAGTACAAAATGGTAATATATTATAATATCATTAGCCTCAATTATTAATATAAAATAAGAATAATTGTGATCAGAGACTAATATGTAACAAATACATAGATAGTACATTTTGTAAGAATTTATTCTGTTTAGATAACGTTAAATTGTTAATTTTTCTGCTCCGCTCAACTCCTATTTTGAAGTATCAAAATTTACTCAATAAAAGAGATGATTTGGTAAAACAGAATTTAGAAATTATTTTAAATATAAATTTAAAAGAGCAGTCCTGGACTTCGGACTTCGTTTCGGTGGGCTATTGATACGAAAAAATTCTAGTGTCGCCTTACCAGCCTTCCTCTCTTCAGTGCATGCCACATGTAACCTCATTGGAAAAATCTTGGGACCTGTCCTTTTAAACAGTGAGGTTGCATACCAGGACGAGAGTCGAACTGCCTGGAATATGGCTTTTCCGAGTCAAAATTCTCAAAAAAATCCAGAAAGACAAAGGAGCTGGTATGACATACAATGTCAAACTATTTATGATAGTTTGCTTACTGGAGAGCTTTTCGGGGCCCGATCTTGCTAGACTGAGGGCGCTAAAAAGCCGAGAGTCGGGGTTCTGGATCCACGCTGTGCCTTCACCGAACTTGAGCACTTTTCTTGATAATAGTACTCTCCGTCTCGTGATCGGGCTCCGACTATGTACAGAGTTATATATCCCCCACACCTGTCCCTGTCGACTTCTTGGGACATCACGGACTTTCTTGTATAGCGCCAGCCGTATTTCAAGGCACGCCAGCATAAATGACATCATACATCGGTCTCTTGCCACCATTAATATACCTTCAATGCTCGAAACAAATGGTTCAATGAAGGATGGGTCGTTCACTAGTGTGTGATGCTACTTTGACACCGTCTCATAATCATGGAACACTTGCCACAGCTGATGCCACAGGAGGCGGCCGAGAAGCGTAGAATTCACAAATACAGAGATATCGGCATCAGCTACATATTCATTCCCTTCGATATCGAATCTCTCCGTGGGGCCCAACGCGCTTAAATTTTTTAACATCTTGTCGAAACGTTTGTTCGACATAACCGGCGATTACAGAGCTGGCAATCACCTCGGGCAACAGATTAGCATTGCCATACAACGGGGTAATGCAGCTAGCATGATTGGGACTCTGCCTAGGGGACCGAAGCTTTATACTGTATATGTAAAAACATATATAACTTAGAATTAAATGAAATATTATTTAGATTGTTAGTGATAAATAAAAATAAACTAATAAAAAATTGTTGATTGATATTTGCAGTCCGCCAACTCTTGCCTCACGCATCCAAGTGTTAGCTTTTTGACAGTGTCAGCTATATCCGATCTGATTTGTTCACAACAGCTGCGCGAGCGCACCTATTAACCGCTGATACATGTTTGTCAGCCGGCTATTAGGGTGAAAGAGATAAAAATCCCAAATCATCTATATAAGAGCGAGATCAATTCATTTTCTGATTCCCGTCCGATATTTATTTGCTGCATCGTGACAACACGAGAAAAATTCTTGTACCGAAAAATTAGGATTTGAGTATAAATGCGACATTTCTGTTGGCAGGCCATTTTTCTCGTGTCTATATAAAGATATATTGGTCAAGGAATGTTAAAGTTTGTTCCGATCTGATAGACTCTGTATTGTTTCTTTTAAAATATTATATGAAATAGTAAAATTAAGCTTTTGCGAAACCCATAATGTGTATTTTTAGTGGGTACATGTTTCGTTACGTAAATTTTTCTATAGGTCGGCAGGCAGTCTGGAGATCCACTTGATGACAAGTAGCCATCGTCGCTTATAACAAAGGTATATGGTAATAGAGAAATTCACTCTGATATTCTAAATACATCAAGCTGTATGTAAAGAGTTTTAAATAAGGAGATAATCAGCCCTATTCTGTATCATTCACTTTACATAAAGGACACGCTAAATAACGCTAGAAAATAAAGGTTGCGATAACGTTTACTTTATAATTCGGGATGTTGTATCGTATCTACGCTATGCTTACCGTTGACACTCGATAAAGTGTAATAACTCTATGGTTTAACGTTTCACATGTTTGACATTTGTTGTTTGACGTTACGGTTATGGTTGGTATTCGATACCTCAGTTTCAGTTTCAGTACATACATACGTTCAGAGTTCAATTATTTTATCTTAAATCATAAACTAAGAGCCGTGAGTACTTTCATTTGATAAGGAATACCTGTACTTCTTTTTCTATCTGAGACATGAGGTTTTAAAATATCAATTAAAATGTTTGTAACTTCTTTAGTTAACCGGAAATATTTTTTAAATTCAATATCAGCCATAGTAAAAAGGTTAGATGTATCCCTTAAAATTCGCTTCTGAATTTTATTAAGGTTTCTGCAAAAAATCACAAGTACATTTACAATAGAAATATTTAAAGAAAAAATAAAAGAATAAAAGACTAGGTAAGTAGATATAACGTTTTTCTCAACTTAGGTGCCTTTCATTTTGTTCAGCGAGTTCTTCTAACAGCGCTAAACCCAGTAAATTCCCAAACTCCATTATTTTTGTTAAGAAATATAACGTGATTTAATTATAACGTGAGCTATTACAGTGATGTTGGATAAAGTGTAATAATTGCCTTTATATAAAGTGTAAGACGTCAAAATAAAGGTTACGTTATGATACAACATACGAGTTAACAGCAGTGGTTATGCACTGTCCTCTATGTAAAGTATAACGTTAAAAAATAAAGGTTAGGTAGGATACAAAATGCGATATTTGATTTTAAAGGTTAATATGTCTATAACGGTTGCGTTATCCATAAAGTGAATGATACAGAATAGGGTTGAATTACTCTCTGAAATTAATTTCCCTTACAAATAATATTAGTTTGACATTAATTTTAAAAGTATATGTCAAGAACTCTATAATATTTTCTAAACGTTCCTTTTTTTCTAATCGTCCTCGAATGTGTCGCTAACACGATTATGTATCTTAATTGGCTCCCATAAATATCAATAACGTACCAAATGTCAAACAACAAGAAAGTTTACAAAAACAATAAGTACCGGAGATTCCGCTGTGTGACAGACTATCCAATAAAATTCAAATAGGAGCAATTTTCATTAAAAATAAAAAAAACATGTTCGTATTTTATATTGTGTGTAAAAAGTGAGACACAATTTGAGATGTACTGACGATGCGACATTGGATCGCAGGGTGGGATTAAACGAAAATAGCGGCGTAATTAATGGGCGTTTTCGAGCCCACAAACTGAAAACGAGTCACATTTCAAGAATACCAACGGTTTACATGCAATCACAGCAAACAACACGAACTTTAATATCGGATAAGCAAGGGCTAAAAACTTATCCATCATCACAGTTATTGTCAACGTTCAAGACCGATTATGCATTTTAACCGAATTACAGAGAAAGTTAAAAGTTATTAAGTTGTAATTAAGTTTCTAATTAATAATTAATAATAAACTTTCTAATTAAATTAAAATAAAATATAGGTTTTTTTTTTATTTGTTATAAAAATCTTACCAACATTTTCTATTGATATTTAACTACTACGCTGTCGGTCTTTTATTTAGAACTAAATATCTCATTTGTAACACCCTACTTATGTTGATGAATTACGTGCCTATTTTAAGCCGATCAGCAATACTTAATTTATCTCACGCTCGATATTTCTTCGAATTTATTACACTGCATGCTCGTTTAATAACATTATTTCAACATTCAGTAGGTACGAGGGAATTTTTGTTTGTTTTGTCTATGGTAAAACACTTGTTTCGAGATTAAAAACATTCATTTATTGCAACAATGTCAATCGATTCGTGAAATAGGCCCATTGTTTTGTTACACGACCGAATTAGCATGGACTCCAATATCCCTCTCATAGTAAAGCAAATTGAAACTTTCTTTACCCACTTAACATTAAGATTCAACTTAGTCTAAAAAGGGAATAGTTCGGATGTTGACGCAGAGTTTAGCTTATGTTTACACGCGGCGAAGAGAAGCTCATTTACAAAAGTTTACAAATTTATTATAACCTAGTAATATTCACATATATAATTTTATTTGGTATTTTAAATTTAAACCTAACCTAACTCCTCTTACACCACAACAACAGATTTTTCAAGAAACTTTTATATACATACATATAATATATATAGAGTATCATACGCTTTTAGAATCTTGATTAGTAGCACTATCCTTTCTAATAATAACTAACTAATAAGTAGTAGTAGGTAGTGTTTATTTATACATTTTATTATACCTTAACGTGTGAAAGTTGATGGAGAGTTAAAAAAAATCTTAAAATGCAAGACAAAAATAAAGATAATTTTGGTTTTGTCTTAAAACTACAAGTTTTCTCCTTTTATTCAGAATTTTATTTTATGATTAGTCCTTATCCTAAAAATATTATTGTGTGCTGAAAAACAGGTATTACGTAACAAGTTCAGATATAAACATTAATATCATTTCCTATTGTTTTTTAAGGACTAAAAAATTTATAAGTATTTTGAGTTTTAATTGAATTAAGAGTATTTTGAAGTATTTTGAGTGTTACGTGAATAGGCGTGAACGTGAATGTGGATTGTTTTCGTGACATTCATTTCGTTCACGTCTGGTTTTTACTCACGCCACAAAGGGTTCGCGCCTTGTTCACGTGAATGTGGATGTGTATGCATTCACAGCTTTGACTACAGTGTTACAAGTGTCATACTTCTACAACGCTTTCTAATATATATTTTTATTTTGTTAAAGCTATTGCAGCACCAGAACCGACTTGGAGAGAACCGACTTGTGCCGTGAATTCACACCACTAATGTGAAATCGTAAATAACATTTTATTCTTTTTAATCATACAGAGGTGGTAGTGCCTTTTCCCTGTTGTTACTGTAGTAACAATTTTAAATCTCATTATCATACATTAAAAATTAATGGAAAAAAATTAAATATGAATATAAAATTAGTCCTATGTAAACGGCCTCGAAACGTAGGTATTTAAAAAGTATGCACAGCACAGTACTTATTAGAGGGCAGGGGCCACCCACGAGCAAAATGAACGATTGCTTCACACAAAATATTCAGTTGCACGTGTTCACTTCCACTAACCGCCAACAATTTTCAGTAATACTTATATTACCTATATATACACAGGTTTACAAACAAAAGTTATTCCTATGTCAATATTATTATATTATTTTTTTACCTATTTATGTATTACAAACTAGAAAAAAATATATTATTTTAATATTAAAAAAGTCGTGTTAGTTTCACCAAGAATGGATTTATAACTCTTTTCTCATACATTTGGTATTTTTATTCTGCGGCGTTACGAAGGTCGCCGGGTCAGCTAGTAATCTCATAGTAATATGTAAAAACCACTATGTACGAAAATAAAAACAATAGAAATAAGGTTTACATAATAGACCCCGTTAACGAAAGCAGTGAAGTTTTGATTTTTACATATTAACTTTCAAATTTATGTAATTATCAGAAAGTAGGTAAAAATAGGTAATTACTACTGAAAATAAAAAGTTATATAGTATCTTGCAGAAACTACTAACAAAAAACAAGGCCATAATAACATAATAAAAAACCTCGGCTCCGGACACAGTAGGCAATATATGAATCTGGATAATAATTAATTATAATTAATAATAATTAATTATAATTAATAATAATTAATTGGCCATTAATTATAGTTTACTGTAACGGTAGAAGAAAAGACGGTAGGAAACCTTACCATTTATGAAACACATCAAAAAGAACCTATGGTCTAAGATCCGGCTGCAAAAATGCAAGCATTAAATAAAAAACATTTTTTTATGTACAATAAAAGGGACAATATGTTTTGGCCAAGGTGCCGAATAAAATGTGACCGCTAATATTTATGATTAATATAAAAATTGTTGACTGTTTGGAAAACAATTGATTCACTAGTTATTAAAATAAACTATACTTCATACCACAGCCATATACGTAGAGAACTTGAAAAATGATAGTTGCCGTTGCTCACTTGGTCGCAGCCAGGTATAAGCAGGTAATATTTTGTTACATTTATATACATTCATAACATATACATTAATAAGTTATATATCAAATTAAAGCTATTTTTTTTTTGTATATGATAAACTACTTCTGCCCATGCCCTCTTTCGCTCTAAGTAATCTTTAACAGCTTGCAACTTCTACTTGCGGGCACTTTACAATAGGCACTTTTACTTATTAATTTATGTTAAGAATGTATAAATGTAACAAAATATTGATTTTTATTTAATGCTTGATGGCCAGTAGCTTCTAGTTGGCCTCAACCATCCTTATAATAAGGAAGTATTCGGCCGGATACCGGATTTATTTAACATCGATGTTTATTTCATATAACAAAACTTACGAATAAATATCAACTTCTTCACATTAAGGGGCAACAGACGTTTTTGTTTGTGTTCAGATGAACGAACGGTTTATCGTTCATCTAAACTTCTCTTCCTAGACGAGGTCAGCTGGGAGAAAAAGTATTTCGCTGTAT
Organism: Synanthedon myopaeformis; assembly: GCA_944738685.1. Classification (NCBI taxonomy): domain Eukaryota; kingdom Metazoa; phylum Arthropoda; class Insecta; order Lepidoptera; family Sesiidae; genus Synanthedon; species Synanthedon myopaeformis. The sequence goes on along the minus strand of OX122913.1, from coordinate 4,662,943 downwards.
TCGCTGCTGCACGAGTTGAAATATACTTTCTGGCAAACTTCTTAAATTCGAGTATTCTAATTGTAGTATAAGCTGACCACCAAATAAGGTGCGATTCACCTTTACCCATAACAGAATCGGTATTCGGTATCCAGTATGCGGCTAAATAGCTATCCGTTTTATCTCTAATAAAGACATAGAAAGCACGCTTTACATGTACCTATACATACATGGATGATTTATTTTAAAAAGTCCTTTCGCATTTGTCAAAAAGCAATCGAATAACACAAGAGTTATTTGAGCCCGTTTGTGTGGGTGCAAGCGTGCCGACCGCCGCAGTGCCCGCCCGTCATCATCGCTTTCCTCATATAATATTATGCAATTGAAACACGTCACCGCTCTTGTAAAATAACTTGAACGTTCAATATTTCATCTAACCGGCACGGGGTGATGCTGTGCGACTGTTCGACACCTTTGGAACAATGCATTTTGTTGTTCGCTTTTACTTTTATTTGTTACCAACTTGCATCGTAATGCAAAGCGCTACGTTTAACACTGATTTTTTTTTAATTCATTCACATAATGAAGCATTTTTATGTGAAACAGATTTCATGTAACCCGTAAAAGTTTATTTATTTTTGAATTGATTTCTTAATACTTATTGTTTTAGTAATACCTACTTGTTGTGTTGGCGGTGGCGTGTAAATAAAATCAATCACCCAATGAGATACGATAATAATAACTAGCGACCCGCTTATCAAGGATGTGAATTTTTCAAAATAAAATAAAAATATTATGTTCCAAATTTCAGCTTTCTAGACTTACCTAGTAGTTTTGTCTGAGGGTCAGTCAGTCTGTTATTAAATGTACATATATATTAAATATTAGATGTATATATTTTTTCTAAATACTGGTAAAACTAACACGCCTACTCGAAATAAACCCCCATTATGCAATATCCGTCCTCAAATGTTGTCTTTTCGTCCCTAAATTAACATATGTTCAATTTTAAACATTTCAGCTCAGCGACAAGTCTTGGACCCAAGAATCTCTACCCATCAGACATGGTGGTCTAGGGATATAAAATATCTCTAGCGTGTCCTTACCTGCTTTTCTGTCTTCCGTCCACAGCTCCGCTGGTCTCATAGGTAAAATCTTAAGGGATCTTCCCTAAAACTATGAGACTGCGGGCTTGGTCAGTTGCCTGTCCGAGCAAGGATTTCCCATCTCACCCAAATTGTCAGAGGAGCTGGGATGACACAATCTGTGAAATTACATTCAACTCTCTTCTAAGTCAAAGCACAGGCTCAGAACAGGCCAGATTACTGGCTATAGGGGCGAAGGAGTCCGGAGATTGGCTCCGAGCCTACCCGTCGCCTAACATTGGCACGTTCCTCGAGCCAGACACCCTTCGTCTGGCCACGTGTCTTCGTCTCAGGGTTCGTGTCTGTGCTCCACACAGGTGCGCCGGCAGCGAGGTTGACCACGGGCTTTCATGTCAGAAAAGCGCCGGCCGCTTTTCCAGACACGCCGCACTCAATGATATAATCCGCCGCTCTCTTGCCTTTAGATTTCACGTGGAGGATGGCTGATTTTAAAAAAATTGTGTGTTGAACAGAGATAAGTGGTAATAACTCTGAGATGTCTACGCGCCGAAATACTCAATGAAACTTGTCTAATAAGAAGTGCAGGTAGGAAAACTAATTTTTGCTGATTAGAACGCATCTACCTAGTCTGGGGCCCTAGTCAAAGTAACAATTCAAAATGATAAGAATGATATTGAAAACAATAAAATCCCATACGGATTGACATATGCCGTCGCTAAATCACGTGATACATCACATACATTTTGTTCTTTCGAACTTCGTTATCGTTTTTAAAATGTTACTTTGACTAAGGCCCCTGACATCTTTATCACAGTGACGACAGTGGCGCCGATTTTTTTATATTTTTTAGACGATCTCCCGAGAACCTAGCATTTTTCCAGGGTAAAATGTATCCTATATGTTAATCCTGATAATAAACTGTATGTGTTGCAAACTTCATCCAATTCATAAATGCAAATAAAAGCCGTTTTTGCGTGATTGTGTAACAAACATCCAAATATACAAACTTTCCCATTTATAATTTCATAATTCTCATAACTTAGGACTATAGGTCATTTCAATTCTGTTAATTTCAAGCATTTTATGGCCATTCTACTTTAATATAATGATCTTATAATATAACGTATATATAACTATTTATATAAGTTTATTTTTTTTATAATATAATGATCTTCATGGCAAATTACAGACCCTATTCATACTTGTAATGGTGTTGTTAGTGACTATAGGCGAGGGAAGTCAGCTGCCCCCATTTCTGCCTGCTATTAAACTTGCAATTACTCGTAGTAAATCTTACCATCGAAAATTTCATTTCATTCCAAACATAAATAGGCTTGTCAGGCTATTATTAAAATATATATAGATTTAAATATTTCATCATATTTTTGGCTGTGCGTATCAGCTTAATTTTAAACAACACTAATTATCTTATTGACAATCTGTTGTTCGGTTTGCGATGAACTCGTGTCAGGGGCGTTCGATAAAATAGCACTAAAGATCGAAGCAAGTTAAATTGCTTAATACTAAAATTTTAGAAATATATTCAAAATTAGAATAACTGTACTAATTGTAACAATCACGGTGATAGTAAAAGTGGATTTATTCAAATAGAAATAACGAATAAAACAATAATAATTCATGAATGCAACTATAAATTTAAGCCAGGTCGGGAGCACATCAATCGAGTACATTTTTTCTTTACATCCAACAATTTTTACAAAGTAAAACTCCTTAATGTATAGCCAATACAAATAAAAAGGCAAGACATTAACAAAACGGTAGTGATTTAAATGGTTGTTAAATCTCAGTTAGTTTAAATGTGGTTGCTATAATTTTCTCACAACCAGAATTAAATTATTTTCTACTTATAAAATATTTTAAAATATTGTATCAAGGCCAAAGGAGATAATTTTTAAAAGAACATAAAATTTTAAAATTACTTTTTTTACTGGGAAAATACTGCAAAACAAATTTGCAAAGGAAAAAGTTGGTCAATATTAGACAAACATCAATTAAAAACAGAGATTACACAAAAAAAAATCTAGCAGGCAAATTATCATCACAATGAAGTGCGTGGATATACACAAAGAATTGGAGAAGCATGACAGATTTGTCGGTTTCGCCGGAGCATAAAAATCTATAGTGTTCGCGTTCATCGTTAGATGAGACACCGAAAAGAAAGCATCTAGGGTATCTAATACACATACACGTTAACTGAAGATGCTTACTTTAGAATTCGTAACGTGACAGAGATTATAAGAGTGTCAAAGTAACAAGGTCGGTGATGTAACGGTGACGAGTAGAGCGCGATAACTACAGTTCAATGCTGTTAACAGAGTCGTACGAGTAAAGAAAACGTCACATTGTATGCTGCCAATAATTTTATATGAATTAATTAATATCGACCAATTTAAATCATACATTCAAGTTGGTTTCCTTAAAATGATCTATCTGCATGGCTTTTCAAATAGATAACAATTTTTGTTTAATATCACCCAAAAGTTTATCAACAATTGAACGATCCCACATTGCAATCTAAAGCAGTCATATAAAGAAGAACGCCATGAACTGACTACATTTTATATTTTTTGATACAGGAAGATAAACGCCTCTCGTAGCTTCTCTAACTATACTCTTCTCGTTGCTAAACTTGTCAAAGATCACACATTTCCTTTTCTTATTGTTAACTAGTTGAACCCAGGGCTAAAGCTTCGCTGCGGCGTGCGTGTGGGGTTTATTTTTATGTTTATTTTTCGAAAATAAAGTAGCCTTAGTTACACTCCTTATAAGCTATGTGGCAGTAAAAGTCCTTTCAAAAGTTCTCGTGGTTTTTTGTTAAGTACTTACCGTATATATTTAGCAAAAAGCAGCTGTTTTGACCTCAATTTGATGAATTTATTAATAAAGTATGGATTTTAATATGTTTAATAAATAAACATTTTCGGAATAAATACAGTGAGATTTCTTTTTGGCGGCTGTTGGCTACCGGTCGCTTATATAAATATAAATGCGCCTCCGTTTTTATTGTAAAGTATAAAGATCGTTTTGGAAAATGGGTTCTGGCATCGATTACTTACTAGAAAAAATAAAACAGCACACAGGTCACAGACTGTCCAAATGATTGCGAAACGCGCCCTACTTAAAAATATGCGTTATGCTGCGGAATGCAATAATATGTGCACTGCAATTAGAATTAATTGAAATATTGATTACTGTTGATGTAATTGTTGCAAAATACAATTAACAATACAATTACAATTCTGTTGTTACAAATTGGTTATTCAGTAAAAATTTTTAACTGTTTTTATATTTTTAAAACACTTATTTAGCATAATTTAGTAAATGTTTTCATAAAAACGTTAACTGGGTTCAATATGGCCAGCCGAAAAATGCTCAGAGTTTTAATTAAAGCTAAAATATTGGTGAGGTTTTTATAGCGTTTTACGTGTTATGATTAATTTTAAGCATCTAAATAATATAACTTTGGTTTTAAGTATATATTCTTAGATAGATATATCGATCGATTTAGTCATGGTAAGCCAGTAATGCAAAAAAATAACTAGTAAATTATCGACCGTATTTCGTTATTTCGGGAAGACTGGGTCTTTTTTTATGTCAAGGTCGGCAGACAGGTTGACGGTCCACTTAATGGTAGCTGATTATGTTAGCAACACAAGCAACTCTACTGGTACTGCAAGTGCGCTACCGACTACACCGACGCTAGGATTAATGATAAGGGATTAGGAATGCATAGGGAAATGGGCTCTGGTATCCCTTACTCACTCACCAAAACACAACAGCACACATGCTGTTATTTCACGGCGGTCTTCTGGTTGTTAATTATTGGGTCCAACCAATCATCTAAATAAGTGGCAATAAATGGTGCTAATTTAGATTTTTAAGGAAAATTTATATTTTCAACAAATTTCAATTTCCGGTTTTAAAGTTATCCGTACTAGCTACAATGGACTATTGGACTAATAAGTGTATTCATTCTTAAAAAAAACATGGCCAAGTTGTGGTGATAGTTATTTAATGACGGGTTTTCGAAAAGAAAGGATTTGAACAAAGTTACTCGACCCTAAAAAGGCTTAATATAAATAATAAATGAAAAGTTTAATGTCATTGCTTTACAGTACAGTTTAAACCTCAATAATCAACTGATACAGTTTATTTTCTTAGTGGAGTTAAAGCTACAGTCAGGTGTACTTAATTAAATTCCTGGGATTTCAATTTTAAATGTATTCCTTAAGTAAAATAAATGAAAGTTGCAAAAGGACTTCTCTTTTAACTTATTAAAAGGTATTCTATCAATACTCTCTTTTCAGAATACGATCTTTTCTTTGAACAACAGCTCTTACCATAACTCCATATACTATTTTTATATATGGGTCCATTACATGTCCAATTGACCAATGGTTGGAATCGACCCCTTTTGATTTGATGAATTTTGGTCAGACAGAACTTTTCTTATTTCGTCGCAAACATTGAATTCGTTTCTGTCAAAGTATAATTTATAACTAATTAATTGTTATCATCGTCCCGATAGTCGTATCGCCGAACGGTCTTATAGCGAAGAGCCTCGACCAACAAACACCTCAAGAGGCTCGCACTAGATGGCTGGGTCAAGGGTCGGATATAGAAAGCGGTACTTCTGGACACGGCACGAATTGTCAGGAGATTCCTCACTCTGCAGCCCTAACCACCGGTAGCTTGGGCCTTGCCCTGCTACCAGAGAACAACTAATTTTATTTTTTTTATTTATATTGTAAAAAGTTTAAATCTAAGAAAGAAAATATATACTTGTATAATAATAATAATAATAATAAAAGAAGGTAGGTGAAGGTGGATGTCCTTTCCGGTAACCCTGACAACGTGTATGCAAAATTTCATGGTTATCGCGTTAACTAAACGCGTGAAAAATTAAAAGACAGACAGACAGAGTTACTTTCACATTTATAGTATTAGTATGGATAGTATGGATAATATGGATCTACAAAGAAAAAAAGTGACACAACTTAATAGGGTACTCTTACGATTTTCATTTTGATTTTTAGCGTCTGGGACAAATCTCGTGATATTGTTTTGTATCGTAATTAGTTAGTAAGTCTTTTGTTCTGAGCATATTCTGTTTAATTCACATTCACGTGCTAGTGAAATTATGATCATCATCTCTAATGCGGATATAATAATTATAAAACGTGATGAAACCTAACACGTATAAGCCAAATAGGTGTCTTGACTAAGTACTGCCAAACGTGTGTGTTGCAGAAAAATCTTTGGCAACTAATATATTAGTCCTTGGAAACAGCACGTTTTCAAATCGTTGTATTTTGTTTTGCCACGTTTCTTGAATCTCACATTTGCTTTTATTCGTATTACCTTTTATTCTTTGGAAACACAACCCGTGTTTCAATGATATTTTTCCTTTTTTTTGGTTTAAGTAATAATAATAACATAGCGAAGAGCCACGACCAACACCTCAAGAGGCTCTCACTAGATGGCTGGGTCAAGGGACAGATACAGAAGGGGCACGAATTGTCAGGAGTTTCCTCACTCTGCAGCCCTAACCACCGTTAGCTTGGGCCTTGCCCCGCTACCAGAGAACAGCTAATTTTAAGTTTTTATTTATAATATTTATTGCTTTTTATATATATTGTAAAAAATTAACGATAAGTTATAAAATAAATATGTAAATAATAATAATAATAATAATAATAATAATAATATTATAATAATATTAGCGCTCGTCTGTTATGAGACTATATATTCCTCGGAAATTGGGGGGCCGCGGCTTTTTGAACGCCAAGGACCTTCATAACCGAGAAATATGTAGTCTCAGAGAATATTTCCTTAACATCGAGTGCGGGATACATCATGATGTTGTGACGGTTGACAAACACTTCACTCCCTTATGCTTATCTCACGAGAACTGGCGCAAACCAGTAATATTGAGTACTGAGAATCGCAGGGAGGTATGGAAGAGCAAGGAATTGCACGGGCGGTTCTATCGAGCCCTCACTGGACTCGATGTAGACCCGCTCGCTTCAATAAACTGGCTACGTTTTGGTGATCTCTTTGGGGAAACCGAAGGTTTTATCTGTGCAATTGCAGATGAAGTTATCAAGACGAGAAACTACCGGAAATATATTCTCAAAGACGGTACGGTCGACATTTGTCGAGCATGCCACCGTCCGGGAGAATCATTGAGACATATTATTTCCGGTTGTTCTCATCTTGCTAATGGCGAGTATTTGCACAGACATAACCAAGTAGCCAGAATTATTCACCAACAACTTGCTCTTCAATATCACCTTGTTGAATTTGAAGTACCATATTACAAATATATACCTGCGCCAGTTCTCGAAAATGGTCATGCCACGCTCTATTGGGATCGCGCCATAATCACGGACAGGACTATTGTCGCCAATAAGCCTGACATCGTGGTTATTGACCGATCCCAACGCCGGACGATGCTTGTTGACATTACTGTTCCACATGACGAAAACCTCGTGAAAGCCGAAAAAGACAAACTTACCAAGTACATAGACTTGGCTCACGAGGTGACCGCCATGTGGAATGTCGATTCGACAATCATCGTCCCGATAGTCATATCGGCGAATGGCCTTATAGCGAAGAGCCTCGACCAACATCTTAAGAGTCTCTCGCTAGATGGATGGATACAGATACAGAAGGCGGTACTTCTTGACACGGCACGAATTGTTAGGAGGTTCCTCACTCTGCAGCCCTAACCACCGGTAGCTTGGGCCTTGCCCCGCTACTTGCGGAACTCTAGATTTAAGTTTTTTATAATATTTATTGTTTTTTTTTTAAGTTATATTGTAAAAAATTTAAAACTAAGAAAGAAAAATATATACTTGGATAATAATAATATAGTCTTTTTATTTCCATATCTCTCTAAAAAAAAAAACAAAAGTTTATAATATTCTTATAATATTCTCCAAAATTTGTAATATTTCCCAAAAGGTAGGTATTCAAAATTTTTGACACAGTATTAAATAATTCCTGCCCTTTTACCTTTTGTCATACAAGATTCCAATTTTGGCATATACTCGTAACGTTCGTCACATCAACATTTTTGAAATATTCATAAATAGACAGAAATCGATTATGAAGTGAGTTTTTAAGCGTCAAATAAACTGACATTTTCACATCAACCAAACGTGTGGAAGTTAAAGTTCGTCAACGAAAAACTAGAAGTTATATTAAGAACAAGCGGATTTGCTTTATTGTGATACTGTGTTAAGAGCCATTGTAGTAACTGAACTCATTGTATGTGCATTGTATATATTTATAATATAATATATATTCTTATATTATTGTGATATAAGAAAAATGACTTACCGGCGGCGTCGACGGTATGTGAGGATACAACTGCATTCTGCGCACATCAACTGCATACGCGCTTGACGCCAAATCGTTCATGTCGAAAGAAGTCTCTGGACTTAAGCTCGGGGTGATATGCGGAACTGGCTCGCATTCACCTCTAACGTCATCCCATCAGCGCTGCTGGCCACTATAATGACAAATTATTTTCTTAAAAAATCATATTTATAACGGCATACGCCAACATAAGCTGAAGTGGAATTTGAACAAGGCGCATAGTACGGAGAGCCGACGGCCGCTGGGGTCAGAAGGTTTTATAGTAGAGGTCACGGAAGACAAACGCAGCGTAGGACGTCTACCCATGAAGTAGCCTGATCTTAATCTTAGGAGGCTTATCTAAATTAATTTTGAAGATGTAAGATCTTTATTTCAACAAAAGAAACAATAAGGTTTCTTTTTCGGGAAAACTACTATTGGTCCGTATTGCGGTCGGCAGCGCACTTGCAGCACCTGTGGCGTTGCTTGTATTATAGGCGACGGTTTGCACCTAAAATCAAATGAACCGTCAGCCTGTCTGTCAACCCTAGCTATCGAGTGGTGTAATTAAATTTTGGATAATAGTAAAACTATATCCCTCGATTTTATTATCATCACTTTTCTGGATTGCCTCCCACTATGGAAGCCAATTCAAAGACGTTAAAAACAATTAAAATTATGAAAATTATAAAATCAAAACAAAAAATACTCAAAGGTTTTTAGCGTTTTCTGTCTAAAACAGATTCTGATTTTTTTATAATAATATAGGAAATAAACCACTAATTTAAAAATACTATTATTAATAATTGTCAGGAGGTTCCTCACTCTGCAGCCCTAACCACCGGTAGCTTGGGCCTTGCCCCGCTACTTGCGGCACTCTAGGTGTAAGTTTTTATAATATTTATTGTTTTTTTTTTATTTATATTGTAAAAAATTTAAATCTAAGAAAGAAAATATATACTTGAATAATAATAATAACTTAACTTTTCTATTATTATTATTATTAAAGAAACGATATATATTAGATTCGGCCAAGGAGTAGGAAGGCTAGCTTTTAATCTTCCGTTACTCATGTAGCTTCCGAATACTCTTACTTATGCATAGATAGAATTCGTAGACATGCGTAGGCCCTGTAGAACTTTCGTAGACTCTCTTATTTTTTATTCACAAGATCGGTAGTACGCAGATACGACGCGTTCAAAAATAATACTGTAAAATTGTATTACACCAACGACTAATCCTTACTAGTCCATCCATACTCAATATACTTATTTATATTTATACTTATAATATTATAAAGTAACTGTATGTCTAGCAACAAGAAAGAGGTCCAAGCGTTATATAGCTTACATTTTTTTTTCAACGTGGACGAAGTCTCGGGCACCAGTTAGTTTATAATATTTTCGAAAATCTTTTTCATTTAATGCGTATTCCAGTCTTTTTTTTATTAGAGATGGGTTTGCTCTTGGCCAACAACCAGCTGTGTAGCGAAGATGAGGCGTATGATGGAGCGAACTCACCCAGAATATGCCTATTCACTCGAACTTTGAAAAGATTTTGGTTATATGAGCTCGGGAATACAGACGCCGGCAGGGAGTTCCAAACCTTGGCAGTGCGCATTATAAAGGATGTTTTAAAGCGCTTGGTCCTAAAAAGAGGGATTTCGACAAGATGAGGATTGAGGGTGGAAGAAAGGTGAAGGCGGTATGAGCTCATGCAGCTCCTGAGCACATTCTCCGAAGTACATCTTATAAAAGACACATAGATTGGCAATTTTGCGTATATGTGCCAAGCTTTTTAAAAGCGTACTGTCCACCGAGTCGAGTGCGGCAAGTTGGTATTTGGCACAGCCATCCCAAAGGTGGGAGCAATACTCAATGCAGGATCGGACTTGCGCCTTATACAAAGATAGGAGCTTCACCCTATTTAGGATGCCCAGCTTTTTGGCTCAAATTAACGATATCACCGAATTCAAATTAACGGATATGTGGTTTACGATAAAAGTTAAGTCCTAGGTTTTTTATTTTTTTATTATAATTTTATATTTAATTATAATGTTATTAGGTGAGATGCAGTACTCTATGGGTGAAATAGTTTCTTAATATATCTCAGTTTATAGACGAATTATATTAAATGAAGAATGATTTATTATTATATTACGAAAAACTTATATCATGTTCTGGGAACTAATTAAGATTCTTATTTCGCCATAAATCGTCTGAATTATTCAATAGATAATAAGTATTTTCGTTGAACAATTTGAACAAATCGTTGAACAATTACTATTTTATTTGACAATGATTTGAAGAAATAAATTATAAGATTACCTTACCCTAATCCGTATTTATTTTAATGGAATAAAATTTTAATGGATTTTCCTTACCCAAATGTAAATTTAGAGCTGTTGAATTTTTTTTTTGTACCTATCTATATATTTTATGTAAAGGTCACTAGACAGGCTGGCGGTCCACTTGACAGTAGTTGGCTACCGTTGCCACATGTGCTGCAAGTACGCTAAAGACCGTAGGTTGTTTTTTTTTTTTTTACGTTGTCAAGGTAGCGCTTGGCCGCGATCTCACTTGATGTAAGGTGCAGATGCGGCCGAAGGTGGACCACGCTTACCTAGTAGGTGCCCATTTACCCTTGACAATTTTGTGGGAACACAGACGCAGGCAGTGAGTTCCACTCCCTAGCGGTTCGGACAAGAAAGGTGGACCTGTAACGCTTCGTGCGTGTCCGAGGAACATCAACCACGAAGGGATGAAACCCCTGTCCGCGCCTCGTAGTCCGCAAGTGGAACGGTTCCGGTTGGATGAGGTCGTATAGATTGGACGCACACTCTCCATAGTGCAGACGATAGAAAATCGATAGGCATGCTACTTTTCGGCGATGCTGCAGGCTTTGGAGTTGAGACTCCACAAGGGTGTCGTTGCCAATAATTTTCTTAGCTCGCCTTTCAATCGAGTCCAGTGCAGCCAATTGATAACTGGCAGAGCCATCCCAGAGGTGGCAGCAGTACTCCATGCAAGATCGGACTTGTGCTCTGTATAGGTCAAGGAGCTGTCTCGCAGTGAAGTACCGCCTAACCTTGGAAAGGATACCCAATTTTCTGGCAGCCGTTTTGGCAATGGACTCAATATGCCTACCGAAGTTCAGATCGGCAGTAAGGTCTACACCGAGGAGTTGCAGGTGGTCTGTGATTGGAACGGTCACTCCCCGGTATGACGGGTTCAGGTCAAATGGACTCCGTTTCGCCGAAAAAAGACACGCTTGAGTCTTCGATTCATTAAATCTGACCAAGTTAGCGTCACCCCAGTCAGAGACAATTTTCAGGGCCTGGTCCAATCTGCAGACCATGTCTTCCCTCTGAGAGCGGATCTCATGAGCACTGGCTCGTGCGTTGGACATATACCTCTCAACCACTGTGCTGTCGTCGGCATATCCAAATGTTCCAGGCAATGCCATCAGGTAGTAGGATTAAGTATAAGGGTTTAAGAATGGTTAGGGAAACGGGCTCTGGTTCACTCACTGACATACAACAGCATACATGCTTTTATTTCACGGTGGTCTTGTGTAAGGTAATGGTTACTGCCGCCATACGGGCTGTCCAAATGACTGCCAAACGCACAGCCCTGCCTTAACTGCTTGCCAGATCTAGACCAAAGTTGGCCCTGGCAGAAATCGAACCTGGGACACTTAACCCAAGGCATTAAAGCAATCATCTTATCCGCTCGACCAAGAGTTACAGGTATATTAATAATATCTTAAAGGTATATTAAAGAAAGCAAATTTTCTCAAGTATTTTTAATGTCTCGCACTATTTGGTTCTGTAATAAACCACCTCAATGTAAAATATATATTATTGGTTATTGTATATCCAGTAGTTTATTGTATGTCTAGTATTATACCTACATCTCATCATCAGCTGCAGGACCTCACATAATTTATCTACAGTTATTAATTAATATCTAATAAATAGCGTAAATAAATATCTATATCATAAAAATATATTGAAGCACATTTACACGAATTACGAAATCATTCTTGTAATTTAAATGAATTTGCACGTATTTGACCTAAAAAAAACACAAAGCAATTTCCATTTTATCCACATTGCAATTTATTGACGAAGAGCATCATCATCAATATTACCAATTTATGGCTATGTATGAATCACTACGATCCTAATAATGTTATAAATGCGATAATATTATAAGGTTTGTATAAATGGATGTTTGTTACTTAATCACGCATAAAACGGCTGAACGGAATTAGATGAAAATTGGAACACAGATAGTTGATCACCTGGATATATTTTTTATCTGGAAAGATTTTAGATTCCCCAGGGATCGTCTAATATTATGTTGTGTATTAAGTTCGTAGTGTTTTTATAGGTATTTTCTTTTATTTTACAAAAATTTCTTTTGTTTTTGGCAATAGATTTATATGTATTCGATAAAGTTCTTTCTGCTCTACAAAACTCTTCTAATCGTTTTTAGAGTAATATATTTCCCTTATTTATCAAACTTTATGAAATGGAATACCCAGTATGCAAATATCACCATTTTTGACACCTGCTTTTCGCTTTTCATCAAGTCAAAAATCTGCCGAAGCCTGGGATACAATGCTACGTGTAATAAACCCTCCGGACCACCTGTACCATTAGACAGTACCATTGGTGGTACTAAAGGTACTGATTTATCCCACTAGTACAATTGATTGTACAAATGATACCAAAATATCCCAGTGGACCACCTGTACCATTAGTCAGTGCCAATTGATGGTACAAATGGCACTGATTGGATGCCAAAATGTAACACATGATCTTGCTTTGCAAAGAGACATCGTACTACAAATACTTGCGAAGGCTGGAATGCCGAGTACAACGGCAGTTTTAAAAAATGACCCACAACTCTTTTTGCCTTCCTTAAAGTAATTAAAAACGATTCCGAATTTCGAATCGAAGTACCGAAATTCAAGAGAAACGGAAATCATCTGTACTGCACAGAAACACTTACATACACCATGTGCAAATGCAACTCATTGTAGGTGATATAAACGTCCCGATATTCTTAGAAAAATTAAGACAGTAAAATATAGGTTACTAATAAAATAAAGTAGTGCCAATTGTACCATCACGTTTTTTATTGAAGTAATGTCGAGTGTCACGCTTGTATTTATTTCCCTGGTACTAATGGGATAAATCAGTAGCATTTGTACCACCAATGGTACTGTCTAATGGTACAGGTGGTCCGGAGGGGTAATAAATGAAAATATAGAAGCGCTATGAATTTATTCCATAACATAATATATTAGACGACTCCTGGGGAAAATTCCGTACTAATTTTATTACTAATATTATAAATGCGAAAGTATGTTTGGATGTATGGATGTTTGTAACTCTTTCACGCAAAAACTACTGAACCGATCACCATGAAATTTTTCATACACGTTGTCTGGGACACCAAAAAGGACATAGGGTACCTATGTGTTAGTCTAGGTATTTAATAAATTATCTGTGTGTTAATTTTATTCAATTTCGTTCAGCCGTTTTTACATGATTGGGACATCATCCAAAATCCAAACAAAGGCTAGGTTGTACCAGCTCTGGAAAAAATAAGAAAAAAATCCAGGTCACTTGGTTAAGAGAGAGATATATTTGAAAATAAAGAAAATCGACACCCTGTACGATATTTTTGGGTATTACGGATTTAAATTTTGCAGTTTTTTTATGTAGGAAATTCTAAATAACTATGCTCTTGATTGCAATCATAAATTCAATAATTGATTCTGTATTATTTATTAAAAAAATAAATTGAATCTAAAATATATTTTCAGCCAACTTTGACACTTCGTCTTTTAAAGTAGGTACTATAACCACCCTTGGCAAATTATTTGACAAACAAGCCCAATTAATCAAGATTTCAAAATGGTACAACATTTACTACTAATCTTTCGAATATTGAAGTGAAAAGTGACAACTTTGTTAAGCTGACGTACAGTCCAAAGTCAACGTTTTTGCGTAATTGTATATAAAATAAACAATATAAAAATATAAATAATTGCATATAAATTTTTGCGTAATTGCTTATAAATAATATAATTATGCAAACTTTTACGTATTTGTTTGAAACTCACCCACTTTTAATTGAGTAATTCGGACGAATCAATCCCTTTTTTCAGTGTTTGATTTTGAAAACTTTTAATAATAAATAAACATCCCGGATAACACTAGTCTTTTTTTTTTTAAATCAATTGCACACACAATAATTTAAATGCTCGTCGCATTAAATATGTGATTTACACTTAATTCAATATTTAATATAGATGTTGGTAGTTCTTTCAATTGCTTTTTTTATTTAAATGTATTTTTTAAAGACGCATGGGCGGGCGGCCGTACGTAATATTTTTCGTAGCGCACGCACGAGACGAGCAACACGGCTAGCGGCTAAGCGAGAGACTGACTGAACGTACGTAAGTACGTAACACGAATTTGTATCACCTTTGGATACAAATTAGGCGGTTCGCTACCGTACTCGATGACTCGTTGCATTACGTACATCATTACCTACGTTAGTCCTGCTCACACTAATACACATAACAATTATGGGGTTGATTAATGATTAATGAACCCCTTAATTACTTACGTTTCACTCCCCTACCAAGACATATTAAGCAAAATTAAAAAAGAAAAACAAGTGTGTATTTTTTTTAAATGTGTTCGTTTAAAAAATATTAAAATAAACAGATTTCCATTCTAGAAAATATTGCTTTTCTCGTGATCATGGTAAACATAATCTTAAAGTTGGAGCTAAACCGAGGAGGGGAAGAAACGATTTCATTGGTGGAGCTCAATGGCTTAAAACCAATGGCACGCGAAGGAGGAGCGTGAACGGTCGCAACAAAATTTGGCGAAATACGTTGCCACCCTAATTTTCCTTTTTTAACATTGCTTCACACGAAAATAGCCAAGGAAGGTTCTAATTTAGACACCCTTCACCCATTTAAAGTTTGCTAAGTTGAGCGATTTGTAAGGATTCTTGACGGACCTTTTGACGGATGAATATATTAACAATATCTTTAGTTTCAAATCGACAGTTTCAAAATGTCAACGTTTAAAAATGTCGGGACTTCCATTACGTCATTAGTTCGAATATCGGAATAACAGAAATTAAATCTGGAACATAATCTAGTGGCATTTGAATTACCTAAGATTGGTTGCCTTACACAGTGATCCAATTTGTAATCAAATTTGAATTTTTAATATTTAGACGCGACTTTGCCCTTGAATTCGTCTGCATTCTTTCATTGTAGCTTTGTCAAGTATTAATTTTTTAATTTTGTGGATGAAATGCTTTTGTCTGGATAAAAGGTACCCTATGTCCTTTTCTGATGGTTGAGAAAGCGTAACAAACAAACTCACTTTAACCTACATTTATCATATAGGTAGGTAAGTTTTACAATCAGGCATTAAAGTCTGCATTGTGGCACATAATATACTTATACAGTATTAAGGCTTCTAAAATAAATAAATAAAGACTATCTAACTTGTAATTAAAAATGTCATTTAATTTATTTTTATTTGGTTCTTTTGTGACTTTTCTCAATAAACTGTAAATTATTATTCCTTTTCTAAACAAAACAAGATAAATTCAAAAAATTGGACCCTACAGCCCACACAAAGATATATTTTGTTAGGTTGTTAGGTTTGTTAGGTAAAACCGATCGCCAGAGAAGATGCAAAGTACCTAATTCTATTTTTCTTTATTAATTTTTTTAACGATAAAAAAATAGTCGCTAAAATCAATCAAAGTGCTGAGATAATCGTTTTTAAATTATTTCGTTAGAAGCTCTTCTTTAAGCGTCATCAACTACTAATTAAGACATTTAAGTAAAATAAAAAACAAAGGGGTTATGAATATGATCATAAACAATAAATAAAAGGTACCTATTTGTTTCCACAGGAATACCTTTTATCGACTGTCGGACAAACTTGAAATTTCTGACGAATTCTTTGCTGAATCATTTGCTTTCTTATTCTACCTTTCGAATTTCTTTACTGGCAGTGAAAATGGGCTTTTCCAAGACATACTTTGTTTTTCGTTTCCGGATCAATATGGTGGATTCACGTTTTGCCCATTGTTACAAAACGACGATAAAATTCATCTGGATTATGCAATATGACTTTGTAACTTGTAACTTTCAAACGTCGATCTTTGTTTACGTCTGTTAACATTTGCCCATCTTGCCGACAATAGGTAGGGTTAAAACCTATTGTCGGCAAGATGGTTAAAATTAATTGGACACTGCCAAAAGAAATGCATGGGGTCTCGATTCTCGATTCTATTTAGTTACATTCTTGTTTCAACAAATTTCGTTTTCACTAATTGACCTTTGACTTTCATGATTTAAGCACGAAAAAAAGTAATTTATTAGAATTTTGTTACATCTAAATTAAATCATATACCTAAGTGTAGATAATGAATAAACTAAAGTGTGCAAAAAGACTTAAAGATTAAAGTATAAAAAAACATTTTTGATAAAAATGTCAATAAACATTTGATTTTTTATGTTAATGTCGTTAATCAGGTTGACGGTCAACTTTTTGGTAGGTAGATGCCGTCACCAGTAATAATACAAGCAACAGTCTACAGTAGGGTTAAGGATAAATAATTGGGAAATGATAGGGAAATGGGCTTTGCCGCCAGATGGGCTGCCCAGTTATGACTGCGTAAAAGTGCTCTTCCACTACCATTACACTGTCCCTTAAGACAAAAAAATATTTTACAATTAATGGAAAACCGTGAAATGGCAACACAGGCACATTTAACAATACCCATTAATATAAGGGTTGTATGGAGTTTAGATCTCTCTTGGATAGCAGATTAAACTAAATTTATCCATTTAAGGGGTGTATGATAATCAGTGACGTATTAGTGTTAAAGGCTAAATATCGGCGGAGGAAGAGAAAAGATGGTTTTAGGTCAAGACGAATGTATTTAGTCCGAAAATCTTACGCTAATGACAAAAACTGTAAAAAAATTATAAAAATTGACAATTAGAATATAAAAAATACAAAAAAAGCCAGTGGTACATTGCCTTGAATCTCTTCTGACGTTAATGGAATGTAAGATGAAGATGGTAAATGGGATGTTGAGTGATGGCGTGATTTATTTACTAAGCCAGCCAAACGTTTAGACGATCCCAATTTTGAATTTATGTGGCTACGGAGTATTTTGATAAACTGATGTACACGGGCGGTCACACGAACCATCCGCAGCCAACTACTAAAACGCGAGGGATCTGGTACTGAAGGCAGAAACTCTAGAGATTGAGAATTGACTTCAGTAGCATGAGTGTTTACAAGTGTTGCTTTTTTAAATTCCTTCTTAAATTGATCATTTTGTAAACACCCATTTTACAAAATGATCAATTTAAGAGGTTTCCGAAGGCCACTCGTCCACACTTTTATAAAGGAATCTGGGTCCTGAAAACCAACGAGATGAACACCCATCGGATAAACGGGTAGCCTCATCAGCCACATTTAAAGCCGTGGGTAACCATCTCCAATCGGACACGTTCGTGGTCTCCGAAATCTCTCCAACTCGGTTAGCAACGAAAGGCTTTAAAGTCCGTGCCTCACTTCGTAACCAACCTAACACATTCATCGAATCAGTCCAAAAGTAGCGTTGCGATATAGTCACTTCATCTTCTGATTCGATAGTGAATTGCCAGCCGAGCCGCTATGAGAGCTGCCTGCAGTTCAAGTCTAGGTATGGAAACTGGTGCAAGAGGAGCGACGCGTGCTTTTCCTGAAATAAATGCAACATTAATACTTCCGTCAGTACTTACAGTACGCCAATACGCGACACAGGCATATGCATTTTCACTAGCGTCGGAAAAAACGTGCAACTCCTTTGCCACATAACCAAACCCATAGTAACGTGGTATTTTTATATCTATTATATTCGCCACAATTTCAAACCAACGCGACCACAACCTTTGTTAATCATTTGATAAGATGTCATCCCACCCACTATCTGAACGCCACAAATTTTGAAGCAATATTCTCCCGTGTATTGTTACGGGGGTTAGAAAACCTATCGGATCGAAAAGACGCATAACGTGGGATAAAACGCTACGTTTTGTCAGATCAACAACAGAAGGTTGCGCTAAATCTTTTAATTCATAACACAAAATGTCACTGGATGGGTTCCACATTAAACCCAAAACCCTAATATTCGCATTAGAAATTACCTTAAGGGGGATTTCAGAAATTGATGAAGCCCTTAATTCTGTGGGAATAGAGAGTAACGCTTCAGGATAATTGGAAACCCAACCCCGCATCTCAAACTGCGCTAAACTATGTAGAGCAACTATATCAGCGACTAACCTAGATGCTTGCTCTATATTATCAATACTACTAACCGCAGTCATCCATATAAGTATTTTTAATTGATTCTGCTGCCTCAGGATACAAATGCGAATTCTCTGTTGCATTTTTTCTAAGAATGTACATGGCTGTACAAGGACTTGATGTAGCCCCAAAAATCATTGAGGTCATTCGAAACTCCTTTAATGGAGCTAAAGGGTTATCCCTCCATAAAAATCTTTGCATGTTTTGATCCTCTTTAATAATTTTAATTTGAGGAAACATTTCTCTAATATCCCCAATTAAAGCTATACGTCCTTGACGCCAACGAAATAAAATACCTAATAGAGAATTTAGTAAATCTGGACCTTGCAATAACAATGAATTCAAACTAACTCCCATCTATCTTTGCGGCGGCATCATGAACAACGCGTATTTTTTTATTTTGCGGATGAAAAACCGCAAAATGTGGAAGGTACCAATATCTACGAGAACTTACTTCCGACCGTAGAGAGCAATATTGGTCTGAACATTCCTTCGCGTAACCCTTTTTTTTTTTTATTATATCATTCATGAAAGCCTTATAAGCAGACGCTAAATCTTTGCTTTTACCCATTTTACGCTCTAAATGATAGAAACGAGATAATGCGTGACTGAAACTATCAGGAACAACAAGTTCATCCGACCTCCACAATAGACCAGTTTCAAAACCCCCACTAGATAGCCTTCGAGTCGTCTTCTCGAGAATCATTAGAGCACGATCATATTGTGAACCGTATGAGGCTGAATATTTCGTTATACCGATTGAGTCTATTTTATATTGTTCTTTTATCAAAGACTCTAGATTATCTACTTGATCACGGTGTTGTACGTCAATGTTATTAACAAAATCAATCGCTTTCGTTTTACTATAAGAAAGACCGTGTAAAACCCACCCTAAAGCAGTAAGAGTTGCTACAGGCTGAGACTTTGTGCCAACTCTGGTTTCATGTGAAATGGTGAGAAACCAATCCTCAGCACCGATTAAAACAGTTGGCTTCCCCTTTTTATATATTAAATCATGAGTAATATCCTGTAAGTGCGGATACATTGAAACTTCTTCTTCAGATATGCACTGTTCACGTAGCCTTAACTGTGATATAGATCTAGCATTACGGATAGCGAACGACTTTGTCATATTCTTGCCACGAATTTGAAAAGAAACGTAATTAATTTTATGTTCGCGAGTCATACCACCTACACCTTGAACTCTTATATAGCCTTCGGGACCATGAGCTCCTATCTGATGCGCTATGTCAGAGTCAATTAAAGTGGCGGTGGAACCATCATCCAACAAAGCAAAAGTCTCTACCTCTCCTAAAGGTCCACTAATTATAACCGGTAAGACCTTTAAAAATACGTAGTGCTGTTGTTTAAATAAGGTAAAAGCATATGCTGCGTTGTCCTCAACTGGAGTGTCAACTACACAATCCGAAACTGGCTGTTTAGAACTAGACGACGCACTGAAATCTACCTTAAGTAGGTTAGAATTTACTGTGGATACACCCTTGCGTGATATTTTAGAACCATGAAGCAATGGGTGATGATAAAACTTACAATTGTCGACTCCGCATTTCCGTTTAATATGACAAAGACGCCAATTATGCTCACGGTTACTAAAGCATTTAAAACATCTACGACTTTTGCGTAAATACTCAACTCTTTGGTCAACTGAAATATTTTTAAAATGTATGCAATCTTTTATACTATGTCTACCTTCTTGACAGTAATCACATATGTCAGACATGTGACTGACATGTACAAAATGTTTTCTGTCATAATTATTGTGAATTATTGATTCATGAATTTGATTGGAAATTAAACCAAACTGTATATTATTTTTACTCTCCTCTCGTAGAAAATCCGATAAAATTTCTAATCACTACTACGTTCGGCCGCATAGCGCGTCCATAATGCACGCTGTAAGGAAGTTAATTTGCCTAGTAATGTATTATAAATTTCGGGAGAGTATAAATACGCAATTTGATTTAAATGTTTAATGACAACTACAAGATTATGAACACGAGATGAAAACGAATTCAAATCTTTTAAATCACTTTGTAACTTTGGTAAAGCTCGCACTGACGCCAATTCCTCTAAAATTATAAGCTCAGGTCGTGCAAAACGCTCCTCTAAGGCCTCTATGACAACATCAGGTTCACTAGCAGTTAATAACAATGCAGACACCGCTTGTGCTGCCTCACCGCGAAGTGCAGTATGAAGTCTAATTAAATTCTCATTGGCGGAGTAATTACCTCTGGTGTTGTCAAATGCCCTTTTAAAAGCTAGCCACTCGGATGCCCTACCACTAAATGGAATGAGCTCTATATGTCTAGTTTTACTACTACCTATGGACATAATTGCTTTTGCTAAATCCTTAATGTCATTTTTACTCTCATGTGACGTCATATCTACATTACCTTTCAAATGTTTATTTGAAATGTAACCATTGGAGCCGTGAAACCTTTCATCAGCACTGTCAACCTCCTCAGCTCTAGCCAAAAAACGGGGCCCGGATGAGCGAGGCACTCTAGGTTGACCATCGGAGTCTTGAACCCTCTCAACAGCAATATCAACCTCCTCAACTCTGGCCGAAGACCGGGGGCCGGGTGAATGAGGCACTCTAGGTTGACATAAAGACGGTTCGTTCTCCTTCGCGGTAGCTCCTTGAACAGGGTCACAATTGTCGGGTAAACTGTTAACCCAAGAAAGAACAGAACGTGAATTAATATGACTAGCGTTAGACTTATAACAAGAACTTTCGATGGCAGCGAGCTCTGCCGCTAATTTGCGGCGCTGCACATCAATCTTCAAACGTCTTATCTCCTCCTTCTTCTTTTCCTCTTCCTCTGCTAGTTGCAGAAGAGCGGCAGCGTAGCGTGCTTCCGCAGCTAAACGCTGAGCGACAACAGTGCTTTTTCTGCTACTAACAGCTGTATTTAAACTACCGGCGGCATCCGCAAAGGAAGCTCTCCCCGCCTGGTGCGAAGTAATATCGTCAAGAGAACATACCTGTGGTGAAACATGAAGTTTATCTGCTCCTGTAGCGGAACATGTCGACGCTACGGAGATCTCCATATCACCCTGTGGCAAGGCGACCCCGGGATTTTCACCCGCACTAATTGGGTCGATACGCTTTGCCTCTTCTTCTTGGCGCATATTGCTTTTGCTTCTGGTTATCATTACAACTTTATAATTTTACTCGTATCCGACTCGTATGGACCAAATGTTAAAGGCTAAATATCGGCGGAGGAAGAGAAAAGATGGTTTTAGGTCAAGACGAATGTATTTAGTCCGAAAATCTTACGCTAATGACAAAAACTGTAAAAAAATTATAAAAATTGACAATTAGAATATAAAAAATACAAAAAAAGCCAGTGGTATAAAAAAGGTCGTCAACAAGCTACTTAGCAAAAGTAGTAATTGCCACGGCCCCCGGGCATTGGCGGTAAATTGAGCGTAAAATAATTTTATCACCAAAAATATTTTACACTCCTATCTTCAATGAAAAATTTTTGTTCAAATAAATTGGAATGTTTTTATTTTGTTATAAGTAAGCAAACTAAAACTGGTGAACTCCGTTAAGAATGTTTGCTTTTGATCATACCGATTCAAAGTCATAAATCGTTTTTATAGACTATTGTTCTAAAGAGTTCCAAAGTACCGTAAGATTATCCATAGCTTATCGAGAATTAATTGGATTTCGACGTTGACACTGACATATATCAGCTGTCAAAATACAAAAATACAGTATTCGGCTACCGAGTACTATATTTTAGAGTTGCCATTTCATTCAGTTCTTGGCTAGATTTAGGCACATCACAAATATATTAGTTTACGATAAATATTTTGTAACCGATTAAGATAAGTCTGTATACTTTTCGCAAAATTATGTGAGAATCCGTTTGTGTGACTCTTGAAAGACGTGCATATCGTTTTAACGCCATTTATTTTTCTGAAAAAAATTAAAATGCATTCGATTTAATTTTCGAGTTTAAAAAGGGGGACTGCTTTTCGCGCATAGAGGGGCATAGAAACTTAATATTTTGTAATTTCCTTACCACATAGAAAAGAATATCTGAGTTAAAGGCGCTTTGCTGTGAATAAAGTGGCAACACTGATTTTGTTCTGTGGACTGTGGAAAATGGACGTAGACAACCTTATTTACTTTTTTGACATATCTATGTTTTGATACATTAAATTGTGAATAAATGTGATAATGTGATATTAAGTAGATATTATTACATAAATAAAAGCGTGCGATTTTCCGGGACGAGGTCGATTTCGAAGTCAGTATTATCTCGATAGATAATTTTTATCAGTGGGAACTATCGTGTGTGCCTTTATATTAGAAAAGGGACGTCAAATTCAAATCTAGCAATCCGGCAAAATTTACCAGCTAGCTTTTTGTTGAATTGATGAATTTATAATGTGCATATAACCATAATCACGCCAATTTTCAATAGCTTTAACATATTGTGACAATTTATTAAAGTATTAATTAAAAATACAAAAAATTACAAAAAAACAATACAAAAAGTATTACAAAAAATTAATTAAAAATGAAAATCAAGGTAAATAGTAAGCTTTTGCCTATAAAGGGGCATTTTCTTCTATTTAACGCAGGTAAGCACTGGTAGTTTTATTAGCAGAATTTGTTTAAATTCACTGTTTTTTTTATATACATTAGAATTAAGATAAAGGTTTTGTATGCCAGTAATGATAGGTGATATAGATCAAATTTTAATTGAAATGCCTATATGTACATATGATCAACAAATAAATTATTATTCTACTCTATTAACGGTCCACTTGATGGTAGGTGGCTACTGTCGCCTAAGGACACAAGCAACACCAGGGGAGGTACACATGCATTGCTGACTGCAGGAATTTGCAGGAAGCCAGTATATAGCTGTAGCTAGTATATTCTTATAAGTACTTTTTTTTAGGTACCGCTCCTCTAGTTCCATATCTGTCAACATATGCCCGTCAATTAGGCTTTACGTCAGCAACGGTTGGGTTGATTTATACAATTTTACCTATATTTGGATTAATAGCAAAGCCACTGTTTGGGATGATAGCTGACAGGTGAGTTTTTTTTTCCAATGCTTATATTAGTATCATTTTTTTTTTTTAAATTTATAATTTTAACAATTTTAAGATTAATATATAAAATAACATGTAAAATGATAACACTAAAAACCACTGAGGTTTTCTTATGTTAATTATAACTGAATCTTAAAAAGCATACAATTCATAATATCTATGTTCAGGTATATTCCATAAGGTAAGTAAAGAGTTTGAAAAGATCACTTCAATAGTAGAATAAGACTCCAGATGTATCTACATTTTAAGTTTTAACGATGGGTCCAGTGAAATACAAATAATTATCATGAAATTATTATGATTTTTATTTTAAAAATAAAATAGTTAACCTGGTATTTGTATGTTGAATGCAGGTACCTACTGTTTTAAATCTGGTTCTTATATGCTGTGTTATGAGTCTATTAATTCTGATGTCTATATTAGTCTATAGCACAAAAAACAAAAATGTCTTGAGAAAGCCTTGCTCTTTAATTGTAAAATACTTTAATAATTGAGTCAGCACTTTTAATTTATTGGAATATATAATTTAGAAATTCTAATAATGTGTTTAAGAATAACCTTAATCTTTAAAAATAATTTTCAAGATTAATGTTTTATGATATGGAACATAATCTCATTTATTATCTTGTTCATAATCATTAAGCTTACATTTTTACAACAATGTTTTATTGTCCAGTGTAAACCATTCTTAAATTAGTAATTTGACTTTCTAGTTTGACTCTCACTGTTATTTTACACAGCACCACCAAAATGAATTTAGAATCTAAACATGTTAATGATCTGTAAAAGATTAAAATATTAATTCATGGGCTTCTGTTAAGACAAAATTTTAAACTCAGTAGTGCTTATTCTTCTGAATAGTTTGTGTCATGTTTTAACTTTTTCATATTATAATATATTATTATGTAAAGAAAATTATTATGTTCTTATGTAACGAGCAAACTTCTAAGAAGTATTTGTGTAGTCATACCAACCAAAAAATAACCTAAAAATAAATTAACAGATGCGACAAAGGTTACACAAATAATTAATTATATAAATGTTACATTTCAGATTCAAAAGCCAAAAATTAATATTCATACTATTCCAATTGGTTACAATAATAAGTTTTTCCTCTATATACTTAATACCTGGAGAGAACAATGCCACCATAGAATTAGACTGCGGTAACGGAGCAACAGTATTAAAAAGTTGTTACAATAGCATAGAAGAAGTGGATACATGCACAGTTTCTTTATTGGGGCAACAAAATGGAACTGCCACATGTGATGTAAGTATACAACACAGTATTGTAAAAAATAAATAAATTTTGTAATAACCAAAATTATAAATAGGAATTACCATCAATGTCCATCTATGATACTCTACTGAAAATAGGCCTCCGATATATTTTTCCTGTGGCCTGTAGTCTTTATCAAATCATCTGTCCTTGTGGTTGGACGTCCTATGCTATGCTTGTCAGCGGCCCAAGGCTCTCCATACTATGTGGTTCTTGTCTACAAACAATTCAACTTACTGATCTGTCGGGTTATGTTCGGATCTCCTTATTCTTGAATCAATCTAGCAATGTACCGAGCATAACATTCTCCATAGCTCGTCTAGTGAGTAAGCTTTCTTACGAGGCTCATACTTAGATACCACATTTCAGAGTCAATGTCATCACTGGAAACACATTTTATTCCATAGGATCTCCTTATTCTTGAATCAATCTAGCAATGTACCGAGCATAACATTCTCAATAGCTCGTCTAGTGAGTAAGCTTTCTTACGAGGCTCATACTTAGATACCACATTTCAGTCAATGTCATCACTGGAAACACATTTTATTCCATAGGAAAATTATATTGATAATAATAAAGTATTCTTTATGTCATAATACTAAATTTTGATCAGATGCCATCATAATTCTTACAATTACAACTGGAATTGAAGAAAGTTTGGAACAAATATGTTTGGAATACAGATTCTGACATGAGGAAGAATCTTAGATGTATGATAATATTCATAAATGGTCTTTTCTTTTTTTAACAGATGAATTGTGATATGACATCTCCAAAGATGTGGCAGACAGTTTGTGAGCATTGGCACATACCACACTACTGCTTCAGTGATATAAATGAAATACAATATAAATCACACATCAACAAAGTTACAATCAATGACAACTGTGCATTTATACATTCAAATAATGTTACATTAGATGGTAAGTTATGTGTGTTCTAAATTTTAATTGAAATTAAGATTAAAATACAGATTTACTGATTTGTATTGTCCCTTTTTTCTACATGTTTTCCTACAAGTGTATGATAATTTTATGTATTTTATATTATATGTGCAATAATATTGTAATTATCATTTATAATAATCAGTAAGTCAAAAGAACTAACTTCTTTTAAGCCATAAGTACAACCTGTCCACCATTACTCTCCAATTTTTCTAATTGTTGCATATATTATGTTTTTTTTTTTCTTTTTTCAGAATACTTCTTTTCTCCAAAATGTCATACAACCGGTGGCTATGTGGACATAGACTTACCGTGTAATTTGAATTGCACAAATACTGTATTAACCAATGTTATCGGTCAAGACAAACCTCATATGACTTGTGTTGAGGATCACTTGAGTTACAGATTTTGTGTAAATGATACTACAAAGCTCAGCAACATAGAAATGGGTACTCAACACTTCGATTGTGATGTAAGATTATCATTTATTTTTATGAATTTTTAATTGTTTTTATTAAATCAAATTGTATAGCAGAGCATATAGTCAGGCATTAATCTATTCTAATATTATAAACGTGAAAGTAACTCTGTCTGTCTCTTTGTTACCTTTACACGCCTTAACTACTCAACCGATCATCATGAAATTTGGCATACACTTTGTCAGCGGTACAAGAAACCACACAGGGTACCTTTCATCCAGAAAAAAGTAATCAACTAAAATAAAATAAAAAACTAACGACTGGCTAAAGTGTTGTTAGCAACATACCTTAAGTGACGTTAATTTTTTTTAGGCAAAATGTGATCTTAATAAGCAATCCCCGTGGAAATTAATGGAAATATGTGAAAGTTGGGATGCTGACGTAGCCACTTCCTGCCAACCGAGAACAGCAGCTGGACAAAAGTTTCCAACCAACCTCTCATTCACTGGCGTAGTTCTACTTTCGTCAACTATAGCTGAACACAGCTGCGTTTATATGCAACTCAAACATATACAAATGCCCGATGGTTAGTATCTGACATACAATTCTATAATGTTTATATTATTTTACATAAAAATATCAATCGTCTATAATTAAGACATAAAATGGCGAATAAAAGTTGTTTATTCTAATAACAATACTATTATAATAATAAATTATATAATTTAATATTTAGTAATATAATAAATCAATAACTATTAAATAAATGCTTTTTTCACCTCTCCAGCACGAAAAGGGTGTGCTTTTGGTGCCTAAAAACTCGCAGCAAAATCGATTTTTGCTACCCGGCTAAAAAGCGATAATAACACATTAACACAAATCGATGATAATTAAATTCATCAATCTGCCTCCATTATGCAAAACAATGTTTAAAAACAGTTAATTTTAGCCGAGTATAGTTAAGATTAAGCCCGCCCTAATCAGCTCCGCTAGTTTCATAATCGCAGCCTAACTGCGTAATTAATTATCTAATTTATCTTTCCAGGTTCTACTCATTACCCGAATTGCATTTCTAGAGCTCAATATCAAATGGAAGCTGAGCTTTTCCACTCTTCGTGTTCCATAAATTGCGATAACACAATGGTGAGTAAATTAATTAATAATCTATGGTATACTAACGTTTATTAAATGTGTTATAAGGGAAAACGTTTTTTTCCTATATTATACCCAAGTAAAAAGTTGCAGTATAATTTGTATTGTACTCTTTGATTGTACTGTTTGTATCTGGCTGGTTTGGGTACCATTAAATAGATGACATTTAAAAAAAAAATTAAATGAGAGAAACTAACGAAGAAATTCGATACACTTTGGAGTATCAAACTTATCCTTTAATTTCAATATTATTAAACTTTTAGTAGTAATAATCACTCAAAAGAGTTTGTCCTAGACACGATCTTAACCATACATGCTATGTCCTCACAAAGGCACGGGACCACCAGTGAGGATTATTAAACCAGGTTGAAAAAATAAGCCATACTTTAATAAAATAACGTGTTTTTTTTAAGGCTAACGAAATATTTCAAGGAGCGGCCGATAGTAAAGACACGAGGCAATATACGAGGCAGTTTTGGCTATTTTTCATGTTAATGATAATCAGTTGGATCGGTCAGGCAGTTGTAGTAACTTTTGCGGACGCAATCTGTTTCAATATACTTGGTGAGATATTTTCATTCTTATGTATTTATTATGAAGTTTTCTCGCTGAGGATTGCATAATGAGTGTATACTTACTGATGAAAAATTACGCTATTGCAGATAGCTGCTATTGAATCTAATTTATTTTAGCTTTTATTTTAAAATTCTCATTAGTTTTTTTGTTATTTTACTTATAAAATGTTAGGATAGCTGTTTCGCGAAGTTTCTGTCCCTCTAAAACATAAGAGACTCTTTCAGAATTCCGTAAGCAAATTTTAGCAAGCTCTGTGGTTGCTTGTGTCCTTTGGCAATGGTAATGCACCGACACCCTGCCTACCTATACTGTTAATTCGATGGTATTTTGATGACATGGTAACCTTGACCTGACACTGCAGCATTAAGTAGTCTGCGGGATACCCTACTCCTTAGAAATCCATATCCATACTTACTTACTAATTTATAATTGCGAAAGCAATTTTGTCTGTCTGCTACCTTTTCACGCCTTAACTACTCAACCGATCATCATGAAATTTTGCATACACGTTGTCAGGGATACAAGAAAGGACATAGAACCTTTCATCCAGAAAAAAAGTACTGTTCCGGAGTGATCGTCTAAAAATATAAAGTATTTGGTGCCACTGTCGCGTGGCGGCGTCTCTTTCGTCACAGCGATAACGATGTCAGGCGTTACTCATATATTTTCTTTTTCGACGCCGATGAAGTCGGTAGGGTAGGTGCTAGTATAAAATAAATTATAAAATGTGTTTATGGTATGGCATTATAATTTATGTTTCTTTTTTAGGTGCCAAGATATCCCACTATGGTAAACAGAGGTTGTGGGGATCCGTTGGTTGGGGTATATTTTCATTGTCGACCGGTGTCCTTATAGATTTGTTAAGCGATGGAGCCTATAAGGATTACACAATAGCTTTTATTTTAATGTTTGTATTCATGAGTGGGGATGTCATTGTGTCATGTTTTATTAAGGTTGGTAATATTACCTATTAGATCAGATTGTAAATTTACTAAACTAATCACATGATCAGATAATCATAATGGCTACCATATTTTTATCAAATACATAGTTTTTTATGATACCCAATGACTGGCAAATCGAATACTAAAGTATAAAGGGCAAGGTAACGATAGGGGAATACGGCGATACAACAGCACACATGTTGTTATTTCCCGGTGGTTATTTCACAAAAAAAAAAACACCACAATCCACTGCACGTTTGGCTATAAATTAATATACAAATAAAATGTTCACAGGTGGAATCAACACGAATGTCTATGAATATATTACAAGATGTTGGCACCTTATTGACCTCTTTGCCCACTGTCATATTCGTACTGTGGACAATAGGCGTTGGCCTTTGCACTGGCCTTTTGTGGAACTTCCTGTTCTGGTACCTGGAAGATATATCTGCTGTTTCGTGTGACGGTTCCGACTATACGAAGACTTTGCAGGGACTTGTTAGTGCAATCCAAACTTTCGGCGGAGAAATACCTTTTCTGTTTGTTTCGGGTAAGTTTGTCATATCATTATGACTGGACAGGATTACTGTAAACTTGGTGGTAACTGGCTACCGTCGCCAATATATGTTGCAAGATATCTAAAAGTGCTGTGCCACTGATAAGGCAAAGGGTAACGGAATTGGTGTGTCTTAGTAATAATTATAGCATTATGCTAAATAGAATTATTTTGTATTTGCAGGGCGTATTCTAAAAAAGGTCGGCCACGAGAACATGATGAGTTTGGTGTTGTTTGCATTCGGGGTTCGTTTCGTTCTGTACTCGTTCATTACGAACGCTTGGTGGGTGTTGCCAGTGGAGATGCTACAAGGAATCACTTTTGGTATGTTTTACCCGACTATGACGTCATACGCCACCGTCGTCTCGCCGCCCGGTACTGAAACTACAGTACAGGTTTGTATAACGTATTTATACATATAATAATTTTGTCTTATATAAAGTAACAACTAACTGTTTGGGTTAAAAAGTTATATCTTGTAGTTACTTTAATGTTTATTCATATTTTTGCAATTTTAACTTTTCATTTGGCAGGGACTAGTGGGCGCTGTGTTTGAAGGTGTCGGCACATCATTTGGAAGTTTTATTGGTGGCCGTCTGTATAATGAGTTCGGTGGCAAAAACACCTTCCGTTGGTTCGGTTGCGGTTCGTTGATATTGTGTACTCTTCACATCATTGCACAATACCTTCTGAAGAATAGAAGGGAGAACATCGCCATTGAACAAGGTAAAAATGATGCTTGAAATATACTTGAAAATCTACATGATTTATCTTCTACATTGTAACTTAAATTTTAAAACATTCCCTGTCATCTAGTATAAAACAAAAGTTTATAGACATATTGTTTTACTCGTGTGTGGATTAAGACTTCGATGAATTCCGTAAGGTCTCGAGTGGCCTCAGAACATAATTAAGATACAATAAAGGAACTAACAGTTAAGTTAATGCAGTTTAACTGTAATAAGTGTTTTAGAAAACTGCTAGCTGATAGTTAGAAAACTGATAGTAAGTTTTTAATGAGAAGTAGAGTATGTAAAATAAACTGTAAGTAATATCGGTAAAAGGCTATGATTAAAAAAAAATAGGTGTTACATATTTATTTCTTTACATTTTCACAAGAATGATAAGTAATATTTTTTTCAATTATATAATATTAAATATTAACATATTGTAAATGTATTGTATATTATTATTGTACTTTAAATCCATATTGAAGTTATAACATAGTATTAATTTAAGTAAAATTTGTAACAGTATTGTAATTACTTGTAGTGAAAATATTATATGAATTTTTACTATTTTATTAAAATTTGTACAGAAATAAAGTCGTGTGTAATATATAAAATATTCCTAATCTATATTGAGATATGTGTAGTTTCTATAGAGGAGCTCCTCAGTCAATTTTACCCAACAAAACCATACCAGGTACATATTTTGTTTCTACTTACAAAGTCTGAAACATTTGTCAAAAATATACAAGTATCTTGCGTTTGTACTACCGAAAACTGCATAAATATATAAATAAATTAATTACAAATTTTGTTCTTATTTTTGTTCCTTCTTTAAGAAAGTTTTGTTCTATAATGCAAATACAACTGCATAACATGTAACACTTGCCTTGGTTGAGGCAGGTTGAATACTTTGTCCACAATATTGCCTAATAATAGGCTATATAGTCTGTGTGTTTTATAAGAAGCATTATGTATCAGATCTTCGAGACAAGTCTTCATGTAAATGAAATTCATTTAATGTAAAGTAGGAACATAATAGACAGCGTTCGGTCGTAGGTCAGAAATAAATTTGTAGAGCGCTTGTCAAAATCTCTTTATACGAAGTATAAAAAAAAAGTTGTTCTGTACTTCTTTGATATAAGATTTTGATGTCGTGCTTGTGATTTTTCACTAATTAATCAAGAATATAACATCTAATCGGATTTTTTGATCTATTTAATAGTCTCACGCTTACTTCTATGAGAATAATATTTAATGAAACTTATACATTTTCCGTTGAGTGCTGTGATTCACGTCAATAATCAGTATTAATGTTTTACCTACTATCAGTATTAACGTGTTAAAGTTACAAATATATTATAAACAATATACGTGTTTAATTTATTATATATTATTATTCCTTATATAAAAATTTTTTTTCGTTCTTTTAATTTTAGTACCTCTTTCTTTTCTTTCTTTTCTTACACACTTTCAATTTTCAGACTACACTTCGATTATACGTTACGACCCCCACAATGACACTGTCTTCATACTGGACGACGCCAACAACGAATGATAATGTTTTACAACTGTTATAGTAGTAAAGTTATAAAGTTTCTGATAATAAATTTACGTGTTAGATTAAAGTAATAAATTGCGTTATTAGCCTTGTCGCAGTCAGCGACAGACATGATAGGTTTAATCAGGGTACGTAACCAAATATACTTTAATTTTAGTGGTAATTTTCTATTAGATAACAGACCTAAGGGCCTGTACACATTTCATTTGCTATACGACACAAACGGATACAATCTGTTAATAAGCGCTATACAAAAATGCGCGTCGTCGGCTCGTTTAAAAGACGTCATGGAACAGACCCTTAATCGTACTCTAAGTCGAAAAATAAAAAAAAGTGTGTGCGTCAGCTCCGACGCACGACTGGAGTTTACTCCTTACGAACGATTATAAAATACATAATAAAATTATAAAAACATTTATCATAACGAATTAATATCAGCGCGATTTCGCAAGGATGTATTATTACGTAACATATTCTAGTTTCAGAGATATTGTGTAGATGGCGCTAAAATTAAAACTAACGCGTAACCTATAACAATTTTTATTTTATTCCCATAAATTTTCATACCCCGGGCTTCTATATGAATATCGATTCTTAAGCAGTATACTCCAATAAAGATTTATAATACGTAAAAAGCAATGTATTTGGATAGCTGTTATAAAAATTGTTTGTCGCTGACATCGATTTGTTTATTAACTTTGTTTATATTTAAAAAATAATAATATCAGTATTTTTAATGTTAATTCCAGGTATTTTTAATGTCAAATTGCGCAATGTCGGATTATCGTGTGCTCGTACTAGATAGAAAATCTCAAAAATATTCAAAAATTGCGTTACATAATAATTGAACGCCTCCTAAACAACTTAAGAATATTCTGTTAATCTATTACTTTAAGACATTATTAAACTAAATTTATAATCGTTTATGATATCCATAAATTACCTAGTTTATCTTAAAGTGCTTTCAAAATATTTTATTCTTTGCGACTTCATTAAATATTATGCACAATAGTAATATATACTCGTATATATAAAAAAATATTCCGAGATGTGCGATAATGTGATAATCCGACATTTTGCTAATATATGTATTAAGTCAATATTAATAAGTTGGAATACAACTAATATGGCTTACTTACGTTATAATTAAATTGTATACGAAAAATACAATGTAATTAAATTAAAGAGTGAAAATAATGTACTTTCCCTGATAATTGGTAACTTTAAGTTTTCTTGCTTTATATTTGTGATATATCTAAAATAAAATTTCTTATGAGCTTAATTAGAAATTTAATTTCGTCATTCTTTTCATAAATACTTAAGACATATGAAGTTCCTGTTTTTCTTAGACATAAGTTAATATTTGTTTTAAATGAAATATTAAGATATATTATGATAAGTATTGCGAGTGTGATTTACGTATTTTTTATTAACCAAAAATGAAATGGGTACTAAAATCATAAATTTTTTCATGCAATGTTTATATAATAAACAATAAAGGGAACTTGTTGTTTTTTTTTTCTTTCTATAATTTTTTCCTAGTTAGAAAACAGTGCCAAGACAATATTTTAAAAACGTGAATTAAAATTATGAAGTAAGTACCTACGCCATACAATCCGCCACTGAGACTTATGTTTCGCCCTGTTAGCATTATTGTATACCATTTTTCAGTCAATTTCAACATTTTCCTAAGCAAATTCAAAATTCTTTTATTCATTTTTTAAAAGCTCAAATTATTTATAGTTGGGCCGCTCCCCAACTATAAATAATTATAAGAATTTATAAGCATTTATAAGAATGCACATTTTTTCTCTCATTTTTCCATCTGTCCCATTTTGATTCTCTATTAAACCGATGCATTATGTCGATAAAACGTACTCCGTATCCACGTAGTATCCATATCCGCCTCATCATATTAGATGGCGCCAGCGCATTATTTTCATTGAATGCGTTAGATGGCGCTGTTAGTAATGAAACTATATTTGTGGGCATGGTGTAATTGAATTTATTAGTGTCTACGGTAATATTTCGTCTTTAATTTTTGTTTTGAAACTCCAAATGTTCATGCTAGGATTTCTAGCTCAGATTTTTCTTTTGAGCTAGTTCCACAAATGTTCAATGGGGTTCAAGTCCGGGCTACGCTCTGGCCAGTCCATTGTACAAATGCGAACATCTTGCAAGTACTGCCGTACGGAAGCTGCGGTATGTGAGAGAATGAAGTCTTCTCAAACAAAACTAGCGTAGCCTGATCCACCAGTATCTCTTCGACGTATCGTTTTGCTGTCTGACTTCCAGCTCGGCCACCGGTTTCTATAAAAACAAACTCGCCTTTTGCGTCTATTGAAATGCCAGCTCACACCATGCAAGAACCTCCTCCAAAAGCGATATTTTCTTGGATGAAATTGCGTATAAGCCTGGAGAGTGTTTAATTTTGTGGTATGAGCGATAACTGGGGAAAACTTAATCAGGGGTTGTTTTTAGAATGTAGTAAATTCCTACAAGATTAGATACTAGGTATTAATAAGATAGGTATTTGTAGTCTTTAGGTCTTCATGAGCTACGTTTTAATATTCAATTTCGTGTTGGTACTTAAATAAATTTAAACAAATTAATTTATGGTACATACAGTACATGGAAAAAAGAAATAAATGAGGGGATTTATAAATGAACCGATTTAATTGCTTCCAAAATACATATTTATTGTTTAACTAAAGTAAATACAAATTAATACAGCTTTAAAAAATAGCTTAATAAATCTTTTATAAAATTTATAGTTAGTAGGGGAAGGATTCTTTCTTTTGAATGGAGTTGAGTAGTATTTGGTAGACCTCTCGAAGATCTCTTGTGGCACTTTGTAAACATCCTTCACTCTGGCCAATTCCTTCTGCAAGCGCTAGACATCCTCCGGATGCAAAAACCAGTCGTCGTCACTGTACAGGGTCACGGGAGTGCTCACCAACTTGTAGCTCGGAGGCTGATCCGGGCCATTAACTGCCATGTTCATTTCGGAGCCGAAGTCGTACTTGGTAAACTCGTTGGAATCCACCGTCTGTGCGTTCTGCAGCATATACCTTGCTGATTCCTCAGCCGATAAGTAGGTCATGATGACAAAGTCCAAATTGTCAAGTTCAAACTGCTGGCGCTCGTGTAGTTTGTTAGCAGGGGCTTCAAGTAACTCTGTCGAGTACTTGTTTTCTTGTGAGCTACTTTCGCTGGACGGTATCCATGTTGATTCCAATTGGGTTTCAACAAGAGGTTTATATAATCCTGTTATATCTATATTGCCGCTGTTAGTGCTGATGTTTTCTTTGATTTCCTTTGAGTTGCTATCGTTTAAAGGTCTCGATGACACTTCAAGTGATTCTGTTGAGTCACTGTTGCTGCCGCTGTTATCGTTGATGTTTTCTCTTGTTTCTTGAGAGCTGTTCTCACTTGACTTTATAAATTGAGGTTTTTTGGTTAACTGGTATACAGTTAGTTCTCTTGTTTCTTGCGAACTGCTTTCGCTGGAGCTAACTGATTTTCGCTGTACCGGTTGGTAATTTCTTTGGCGATAATTCTGTTGCTCGTACACAAAATTTTGATACTTTTGCTCCTCATAACCTCTTGATTTTGGGTCCTCTAGTACTCGTTGTGTTGTCTGCCCCCTTTCTTGCGATACTTGTGCTTGCTCCTGTGATTCTTCTGTTAATTGCCTTGAAAATTGCTGCGAAGTTTGTTCCGTTGCTTCACGTAACTCTTGCGGCCGATACTGTTTGATCTCAATATTTAAGAAGGATTCATCAGTATAAGAATCGGTGTTCCATGGCTCGGATATAAAGTCGTCTAATATAAGTAAAGACACAGCTATGACAACCAATATGTAAAGAAGAGTCTTCATTGTGCTGCTGATTTTGTAATGCATCGTTGTACATCATTCTGCCCTTTTTAAATAACAGTTTCTTCGAATTCAGCAAATTCGGATTAGGCTAGTCGTACACGGAGTAGTCTTTGTGCCGAACACTAAGTATTCAGTACAGAATACGTTTGTAACGAATATGATTCTTTCAATCAGATATGTGTATTATATATTATATAGCACGGAATTTATTGCTGTCGAGAGCTCGCTCGCGTCCGCAGACCAATTACCAATATTTATTGCCAATAATTTCATTGCAAATAAACCATTGCAAATGCCAACTGCAAATTGACCAATTACTAATAACCAATGTTAATTACAATATTTGTTACTTAGGCAGATTAAAAAAAATAGTCATGAGACCAGATTATTGACATTATTGTGAGGACGTAATTATTTATTTATTTATGTATTTATTATCCACACGTATTCACACACAAGACGAATACAATGTCTGAAAACCATTACCTATTAGGTTTATCTAGACATTTACTTCACTTACTTCACGCCAACACAACAACACTACACCACATATTACAATTATAAAATTATCAACATCAACATGCCTAACTAACTGAATCGCATACAAGATGCAACTCAGTTAGCAATGAAGCAATGAATAGTTAGTGAAGAAATTAAAACTATAACATACTTTTCTAAAGAATCTTTTAAAAAAGTACCTTTACTGTACTAATATTTTTTACTGCAATAAAACCGAAAATAACTGTCGCCATGGCCATCGATTTTAGATATTTTCTCAGGTGTTATATTTTTCATTTTCCAACGCGGAGGAAGGCAACAAGTGTAGTATACTCGTATATATATATTAATTTGGAATTTCAAATGAATAAATTATGTTGAATTTAATTCATCTGAATTGTACCTCAGTAGGTAATAAAATTGTTCAGGTACTAACGAACAAGCTTGTAGGTGCCCTAAAATTGGCGAATAATGCATAGTAATACGAACACGGTACAAAGTCCTATGCTGTGTAAGTTAAAAAAACGTAAGCATTACTCAATGTTACAAATTAATTTCGCAATATTTTTACGCGACCTAGTTAATTTAGATTCCAAACTTTTACAATTAATTACAATTAAAAAATTTTCAAATAGTTTTTTTCGACTTAATCTTAACTTATATAAGAGTAGAAGACATCATCTCGTTATTGTCACTGCTAGACGTAGGCATCCAAAATGCTAGACATAACCCAAAGAATCAATTAGGCTCATTCAGAATATATCTGTCGTGCCCACAATCAAAACGGCCCTTTGTCTGGATCTGCACATCTGGAAGTAGATGGTTGCGGAGACAGAGCACCGCGTGTGGTGGTGCTAATTAAATTGGCAATTTCCAACATTAAATGGACGGCAGACGGTCCACTCCATACCCAGCTCATCTCTACTTTAGTGAATAACATGTTTTTAAAAACTCGCTTTTTTATACTGCTTAGATGCTTTTTATGAAATGCTTGACGGAAAGGCAGGCAGATGAGGCAGACATACGTCTTTAGGTGAGATTTCGCTTATAAACATTTGCAATGCTTAGGGTTAGGGTGCTGGCGTTAACGCTCTATATCAGGGCTCCTTATCTATATCCTTAATCCTAAAATTTTGCAATCCCTCAGCGCCGTTGGCCAGACGGAGCGCATTGGCCGCTCGTAGTATATTTCACACTTGGAGCCCGAGCTAGCTCCGAGCGCCCGGCATCAGCGGTATTGCAAGACATATCCGTTTCCTTGTCCGACATTTCCATATAGTATGGGAAGGAACGCTTGCTGCCTTTTTCCAAGGGCAGCAGGCGTTGGTTCGGGCTGATTTTTTATAGTGGTTTTCTTCCACGTGGTTTCAAACCCCGGCCGCGTAGAGTGCGAGGTTACGGGTTGGCCGACCATGTTAGGGTGGGTAGGCCACGCGCCGCGCCCGCGGAACTAGAAGGTCCGCCGCCTGCGAGCCGGAGCTCCACTGCCCCATTTCGGGGCCACCATGACAGCGCCGAGCGCATTGGCGCAAGTCGCGCCTCCGCGCTTCTGGTATGCCAGAGATGCCCACGACCCACATGGGGTCACCTGGCGACAGTGTCTGGCTTCTTGTTCAAGAAGCCATAGCTTCACCCTCGAGGTTATTTTTTAGAGAGGTTTTCTTCCTCGCAGTCTAATGCGTAGTGCGCTGGACCCCCGACCCCACACAGTGTAGGAC
The DNA here is from genome assembly GCA_944738685.1 of Synanthedon myopaeformis. NCBI lineage: Eukaryota > Metazoa > Arthropoda > Insecta > Lepidoptera > Sesiidae > Synanthedon > Synanthedon myopaeformis. Next base: position 4,624,703 of record OX122913.1, on the reverse strand, counting down.
TACGGGTTCATATGGCTGTACAATGCCCGCCCTTAAAATACCAGTCAGCCACATGCCAGTTTTTGTCCGCGCCGTCCGCAGCCGGTACCCGTAGAATTTTTTTATTATTATTATAAATTAAAATAAACTCCAAAACTAATTAACATCTCTATGTATATAAAAATTTCGTGTCACGTTGTTTGTCGCCGATGAACACCTAAACTACTGAACCGATATTAATAAAATTTTGTACACTGTGTGCAATTTAATCCAACTTAAGAGATAGGATATAATTTATAAAGTTACGCGGACGAAGTCGCGTGCCAGCTAGTTACATATAAAATTAATTACCGAAGTGACTGCGGGAGGATGATGTTTAGGTTTTTGATTTTATTATAACGCCATATAACATCCATTCCATATTAGTCTGACAGTGAAAAATGCAACAAGTGCACACCTAGAATCAGAACACCGGATGAGTATCAATAATCAATGTATCGAAAATTTTCAAGTATTAAATTACATACGAACTGGAATATTTAACCGCTGTGACCAATGTCACAAGCATTTATCACTGTTCTTGGTGTTTACTCCATTTTCATATACATATTAATTATAAGCCGGTGTTATGAAAATTCATGGGAGTAAAATCAAAGTTGTCATACGGTATGCGTTACGTTCTATTTTTGAATAATCTGAAGTTTCAGAGATATTGCGCCATCTACACAATATTTTTTTAAAAAAAGAACAATGGTGTTCTTTCGGCGTATTCGAATTGTATTTTATAATCGTTCGTAATGAGTAAACTCCAGTTGTGCGTCGGAGCTGACACACACACATTTTTATTTCACTGTACAAAGTACACTATATAGCTGACACACACACATTTTTATTTCACCGTACAAAGTACACTATATAGCTGACACACGCACATTTTTATTTCACCGTACAAAGTACACTATATAGCTGACACACACACATTTTTATTTCACCGTACAAAGTACACTATATAGCAACACATTCTATTACTGCAGAAGGAGCTTTAATCGTGCTAATGAAGTAGTTTGTGAAATCACATACATATGTGGCACTAATAATTTTGTAAATCGATGAAGCCTAAGAGGTGCCCTCAAATAATATACGTAACAGATATAACGTCAAGGACATCAAGGATCGAGACATCAATTCGGTGGGCGCAACGAAATGGAAATATCTACTGTAGGTACTACATAACTATTTTTATGGACATTTATATCTTATACATTCTAAGCATAATTTATAGTGCAAACAGTGCAAACAGCCACGAAGGATTTTAAAAGACACGACCTGCAGCACTGAAGAATACAACTGAAAATTTTCCGTTCGAGTAGAATAGTATTATTCTTTCACCTTTAAAAAAGAACTTGCTCCGAGTCGACGATTGGAGGAGAGCTGTTACAGACTCATCGGATGATTCAATTAGACTTTGTTGAAAGACTTTATCATAACTAATTCAAACAATGAAAATTGTAATAGTAAATTGAAATTTTTATATAATTTTTTAATATAAATACACTTACATATAAACTAAGCAATTTAAACCGGTTAAACTAATTAAACGGTGGAATTGTAAAATAGGAACGATTATTTTCAATTGGGGTGGTAATTACGCGTAGAGAGCAGTGTGACGACGTCACGTGGCTAAGACGACCACGTCGCTCTACGTAATTTTGGAATTATTATCACATTTTTTGTCGTGGAAGAAATAGGGACCAACTTTATTTACGTCATAACTCGCTTAGGTTTGATGCTAGGATATCTTTATATTTACATACAAAAATAAAGTCCTTTTTTTAACCACTTCAGAAAAGGTTCTATGGGTTTTCTCCGAAAAATATACTCTTTTTTGTTTATTTCACGTTGGAATTTTCGATTCTGAAAATGTGGTTTTTATTGGTTGAAAAATGGACACTTTCGTTAGCGAATAAGTCGAATAGAACAAAAGTTGTTTAGAATCAATTATCGATTCCAATGAGACATTTTTAATTCGAGAAAGGATGACATCCATCCCCAAGACAAAAGCAACCCCTGTTGGTAAACTGGCTACTTCTTGTTACTTATTTAAGTTTTATCTGTGCAATTGTTGACGATTTTATTGAGACGAGATATATCCTGCGGACGCTTCTTGATAGCCACTCGAGAATATTATTTCCGGTTGTTGACAATTTTCTAACAACAATTATTGAGTCTGTAACACAAAAAAGTCCATCAACAATCTTTCGATATAAACTTTCGGAATCCGGAAGTGAATACTTCAACTGTGGACCTACACTTGTTCCTGAAAATAAACATGCACGCACTATTGGAACCGATCCAAAATCAGGACTGTTAATAATAATTCAGCTAATAGCATTGCTGTTTCGAATGACAGAAACCTCGTGAAATTCCCTAAAGATGACCTAAAGACACCCAATTCCAAAGTTGACCCCGCCGGGAATTAAACCCGCTGCCCCTGAGACATTAGGCAAGCACCCTTACCACTCATCCAACGGGCTCGTGAAAACTACGTGTCACAAAAGCTAAATTAATTAAATACAATTTAAATATCGCCAGTATTATTCATGGCCTTTAATTTGATTGTCCTTAGTAACAACGAATGTTACGACGTATTAAAAACAATTTTGATGAATACAAACATAACACCCCTTGACTACAAGGACAACGAATAAGGACTTATAAAAAAAATTATGCTCGCTCAAATATTTATTGTTTTCCTTTTTTCTTAACAATAAATTAATTCTCTTTAATTAGGTACTGAAATATGATTTATTGTTTCTATAAAAATTCGCATTTCTTGAATAATAAATGTTATGTGATAGTGAAATATACTAAGAAAAACAGAGTCCTATATCGGTACAGTCTGCATCAAAAACTAGTTGTAGCTAGTAATTATTTTGAAATTTAACGTTTTAAACATAAAATGATTTTTATATTGTCTATATTTGTCTTCTCGGCCAATGCGGATCAAACGCGGACGAAGTCGCGGGCAAAAGTTATTTTTTATTTTTTTAAAACTTTCAAGTTATTTATCAATATCAAGTTAAACATTATAGCAAATTAACAAAAGAAAATTTAATAAACTCACAAACATAACAATATAAGCCAATACATGTTAGTGTAGCCTAAACTAATTTTTTTTAAGTTTTTCAGCGTCTTCGCTGCTATTCAATAGGAGTTATTTTAAAGGACTTTCTTTAGACGTTTAAAAGACCTACGAGTATTGAAATTTTAAGTCCTTTAATAATCTTAAACAACTTTCGAACTTTTTCTCAATGTCGTGTGAGCACAAATCTCTCTTTTGTGTAATCCTAGAAAATTTCAATTATTTTACTTTAAACGTGTGAACGGTATTGATCTTAGATGAGCTATACTTAGGTATAATAAAATCGTAAACGAGCCGTGTCTGTACATTAAATATATTTATAATAAATTGTACCTACTTGTTTACCGAGGTTAAAAAACATAGTTTTTAAAATGTTTGTCTGTTTGTCTGTGCGTACGTGCACGCTAATCTCAAAAACGGATTACCTGGATTAAACTAAAGAATACTTTTTTTATCATGGAAAAATGTTAGTTTTCTATGGGATTTTCAAAAAACTAGAGCGCGTACAAAGTTGCAGGCACCAGCTAGTTTAAAAATATATTATCTTTATAATATGCACGTGCCATCTCATGTAATAGCACATTTCATCATGTTATATAACTAAAATGTAAATAAGTCACATAATAACCAATATTTCGAATGGTGTTAGATGGTAGCGCCCGGGATCAACAATCTATAAATATAATAGATCAACACGTTCGGGACAAAGAAGTATGGCCAATAAAACCTTATTCAGCCCAAGAAAAGCAAAATATCAATACAAGACTTTATATTATAATGTTTTACTTATACGTAGGTACCCACTGCAGTGCCAAGTCGTTCTATTAGAGGCCATATATTTTACCAATTTAACTTTTTTTATAACAAAAAATTTGGTATTAAGAAATATCCTAATGACATATATTATACAGTTAATTATTGACTCATAAACCGATTTTGATGAAACTTTCAGACATTCTTGAGATTAGTCCAGCGGGTGTTCCTGTGAAGTTTGGTAGCGATCGGAGGCGGACGAAGTCGCAGGCATATATGTTCTAGTATATCGTATTACAGGAATATAATGTTAAAAAAAGAGAAGATTGTCAAAATACTGTATGAATAATCGAATCGAAAATTTTGAAAAGAGTTGCATATTAAACGCAATGGAGAGCCAATCTTCCTTTCTTATTCTTCTTTCTCTTTTCTGAATTTTATTACAACTGGGATGCTTTTTTTTAAAGAATATTGTTTCATATGTGTGAACCTGGAACCCGACATGAAGTAATCAATTTTTTTTAAATGCATACGTTTGTACTCCGTATGTACTGGTTTGTACCAACTTTTTTTTCGTTTGTACCTCAATGGGTTCGGAGATACAAAATTTTCAAAATACCCAGAACCCGACTTGAAGAAATCGATTTTTTTTTAAATGCATACGTTTGTACTCGTTGTGTACTTGTTTCTTTTCGTTTGTACCTCAAGGGGTTCGAAAATACCGGCATTACAAAAAGTGCAAAAATGGTAAATCTGTCATTTTTCGAGATATTCAAAATTTGCGAGCGGGGACAGATTCCTAGTCGTTTGTACCCATCGAAACCACTGAAAGTTTCGTTTGTACCTCAAGGGGTTCGGAGAATCTAAATTTTCGTGATATACAGAAACCCAATAAGAGGAATCGATTTTTTTTAATGCATACGTTTGTACTCGTTGTGTACTTGTTTGAACCAATTTTCTTTTCGTTTGTACCTCAAGGGGTTCGAAAGTAGCGGCATTACAAAAAGTGCGAAAATGGTAAATCTGTCATTTTTCGAGGTATTCGAAATCTGCGAGCGGAGATAGATTCCTAGTCGTTTGTACCCGTCGAAACCACTGAAAGATTCGTTTTTACCTCAAGGAGTTCGGAGAAACTAAATTTTCGAGATATACAGAAACCCAATAAGAGGAGTCCCCATGAGAGCGGGGATAGATTTCTAGTCGTTTGTACCCATCGAAACCACTGAAAGTTTCGTTGCAGATCCCCGCTCGCAGATTTTGGTACAAACAAGTACACAACGAGTACAAACGTATGCATTTTAAAAAAATCGATTCCTTCAAGTCGGGTTCTGGGTATTTTGAAAATTTTGTATCTCCGAACCCATTGAGGTACAAACGAAAAAAAAGTTGGTACAAACCAGTACATACGGAGTACAAACGTATGCATTAAAAAAAAAAATTGATTACTTCATGTCGGGTTCCAGGTTCACACAGCTGTTTTCTGGAGTCATTTATTAATTACTTAGATTTTACCCACTTTCTCAATTGTCTTAGACTTTCTTTTATTATATTTACTTCTATAACTAAATGCTTAAAAGACGTCTGAGGACTAATAAATTAGTAACAAGTTTAGTTTTTTAATCAACGGCAGACACCCCAACTAAAATCTAAACAATTAATTTTTCTAAGTTCCAATTCTTATTAGTGTTTTAGTAAAATAATACATATTATAGCTGTAGCTATGTCGCAAGCCTTAAATTAAAAGCTTCTTATAGATCGATCTCAGGGCTCGCTCATACTGAATAAAAGTTGCCTACGTGTTTTTAAAGCTATCGATGTATCATATGAGTTACGCTTATTACATTTTCATTCGCAACCAAGTGCAAACGTTTGGCGTACTTGACAAGTGAGACTTCACAATTTCTTTGTTTTATATAATGTTTCATATAACAATAATTTAATTAAAAATAATATTAAGTGCAGTGTGTTTCAGAATTTTTTTCTTGTATTTAAATCAAAATATAATTAGTGTGTTTAGTGACATCCCAGTGAATATTTGAAATTGTCCTTTTATATATCCTATCTAATGCGTGGCAGGATAGACGCGTTACGAGCAATCATAGTGCGATGTAAGCTAGTTAGTTAGATCTACTGCATTATAGTTCAGAAGTTCGGAAAACAGAAAGGCAATAACTGCGTTTTAAATTGTAAATTTATGCATGGTTACTTTGCTGTGATAATACCTGATACAACGATTGATATCTGATACCTGATACCTCTAATAACTGTGATCTATATATCTATAAAACAAATTTAATAACAGTGGTTGGGATTTTGAAAAAAACACTTTGGTATTCGCTACAAACCTCCTTGTAAACTTATTGCATATCATATCATTTCTTTTATGTACGGTAGGTTGGGCTCACGGTCTACTTGCAACGAAATAGGTACTGCAAATTTATTGCGGATATTATTAGGATAAATTATAAGGGATTTGGAGTGACAATCCCTTACTCATTCACCGAAACACAAGTGCTGTTTATTACACCGTGGTCTACAATAATGATTGTGTAATTGTCTAAATTTGATGTTTTTTACTGTACTGTCGTGTAATTGTATTAAAAATTTGATCTTACGGTTTCAAAATAATGTTCTAAATAATAGTTTACCTGTTTTTGGTGTATCAAATAGAGAAATAAATTTGTAATCTCTTTGATATCGAAATAAGGACTCAAAAATATTTATGTGAATTTAATAATATTGTAATATCTATTATATATAAAATTCTCTTGTCTCCTCCGAAACGGCTTGACCGATTTTTGTAAAAAAAATTGTGTATATTCGGTAGGTCTGAGAATAGGTCGTAAATTATTTTTTATACCCCTAACTGATATGGGTGTCGAAAAGCGATTTTGTAAATCTTATTTGGAATAAAAATGTTTTGAATTTAAATTTGAATTTAACGAGAACATTTTTGCTTTCTATTTTCATTGCTCTAAGGCGAATTTAAGGGTGGCGTTGTATAACGAATAACATCATTAGTCCCACGTTAGTGCCTTCAAATATACGTTTGATACCTAAATATTAGAAACGTAAGACGTAGTGAGAAGGACGACTTTGCTGCGATGATTGTTTTTCTTGCTGTTCTGTACTGATCAAGCGATACTTACTACAAAGACATGACTATTCGAAAAAAAAACTGCAACCATTTTCCTACCAATATCTACTTCAATTTTCTAAAGCTCCCAAGCAACACATAACTTGTATATTAACTAAAATAGATATATATTTATGTTCTAAAGTCATACTAACACTGTTAATCGGCTCTAGATAAGTTTGAATCTCTATAGAGGCCTTTATTTCACCTAATAATGCTTAATGCTATATTACAGTTAGTAAAAATTTGTTACAATGTCAAAACGCCTAATTAAATATCAGATAATACTAATGTACAGCTTCTTAAACAGCTTTTACACTTACACTAAGGCTGTTCTCTTATAACGGCAATTTGAAAAACATTACGCACTAAATAAGCATTAAGAAATTATTGTATAGTGAACTTTGCCCTATTTTGATATTTTTAAGAATAAAAACTTTCTTATGGTCTAGGGCTGTGTTAATTTAATGCTGATCCTATATTAACATTGACTAAATACAATTAAAACCCATAGGTCCGTTTTCTTCATAATCCATTCTTTAATAATATCTACAGCTATATTCTGATCCAAATAAAAGTATTATTAGAACTACAAGTAATAAATAGGTCGTAATTTGAGTTTGCAAATGGTCATTTATTATTAACGTGAATTTATGCTATTATTGAATGATTAAAACTTTAATTCACTTGCCGACATTTTGCTTTCCGTTTTCTTTTCTTACAAAAATAATTAAAGTCACCTAAATCTGATTAAAAAGCGTAGTGATCATTTATTTTGTGCAAGGATGTTATAAAAGCAACTATGTTTGTTAAAACTATCCTAAAATCCTAACACACATGTTGATACTAGGTTAGGTTTTTTGAAATGTTTTAATAATAAAGCACATTTGGGAGGGCGCGTCTATTTTTTGCCAAAAACATGCATATTTTACCCGACAAACTGATGCGAGCATCTCATTTCACCCATAACAGACAAAAATAAAGTGGTATACTTACCCTTCAAATATTAATCTCCAAGTCCAGTCACAAATAAACACTATTTGATCATAACAGCCTCATACGTATTTTTAAAATCATTAAGTTTTTTTTTTACAAAGGAAATAAAAGCGTAAGCATTGTAAAAGATTACATTAGTAAGTTGTAATTTTTAAAGCTACATATTAATTGTGTAAAAGTCGCAAAAAATGCCCTTAGTATATTGATATGCTTTTTACTGACTTTATTAATGTTGTAATACAATAGTTGTAATGCTATTAAACAGCCTTTATAAAGCTCAACGCTGTCTAAAGGGGGGGCCCAAATTTTACCTAAAAGAGTTGTATAAAAGAAATACAGCTGATATAAGATTTGCTTATAATGCTTTGCGCATGAACTTGTGTTATTAGACGTTTGTTATAATGGTGTTTTGTGCTGCTTGGGGCTTCGTTGACAAATTCTGTCATTTTGCCAACTAGTTATTTCTTTTACCTATCACAAATTCAGCCAAAGTATGGTCTTACTTTAAACTTTATTACACTTTTAGAGTGCAACATCATTTGCATTTGACTTATTCCAATGCCTGATACAATATGGATTTTTCTTTATCTGTGTATAGAATCAACATTAGATTAACTTGGTGTAGACATTCTTCACATTCGCTTCTTACCACATTACATACCACAACACACATAACGCTGTGATTGATGGTTGCGTCGTCTGAAGTAAAATATTCGGAGAGATGGTAGACATTTTCAGGTAGATATTTGAGGCAAGCTGAAAACTTGACCTATAACTCTTCTACAATACTCTTACACAGAACCCTTATGCCTGGTAGGTAGAAAGTCCCACCAAAATGATTTGTCTTTTTAGAATATTTATTTTTAATTATAAATAATATCATGTAAAAATTTCGACTTGCCTCAAATACATTTTTTTGATTATTTTTTTAAAACAGTTTTACAAACGTCTGGCAAAGTTAAGTTAAATAATCGGGCTTATTTTTTTTTTTTCACTCTTTAAATATTCAATTTCAAAATATAAAAATTTCAGATTGCTTCAAGGACATTTTTTTTTGCAAAAAAGAAATCGCAACTTTGAAAATATAAGGGTTGTCCCGATTTAGACCCACTACTCCCCAGCCAGGTCTATAGTTCTGTGTTAGGGTATTGTTGAAGAATTATAGGACAAGTTTTCAGCTTACCGAAAATACCTACCTGGAAAAGACCACAATCTCTCGGGCCATAAGGAATTTCTGCCGTGCAAGTGGGCAGCGGATGTCGTGCATTGCGAGCGCAGAGGTGCTGACGATGCGGCTGACGACATGCTTCGAATAGGTATCGTTATCGTAATGTGAATTGAGATGACTCGTCAAACTAATCACTGATAAGTGTGGCGCCGTAGGCCACGTTAAGGGCATATGTATGCATGTCGTTCAGTGCCTAAACGGAATCAGTTTTACATAGAATAGAATAGAATAGAATGGAAAAACACATTTTTTTACACAATTAAGTTAAGGATAACCGTATATTATGGCACTTGTTCTGTCGTATTTGAAATATATATAGGGAGAAAAATTACAGTTATTATTGAGTATTATAAGATACTAGCTGTGTCCGCGACTTCGTACGCGTGGTATTCGGAATAATACTAATCGACCAAAGCGCGTTTCTAGAATAGCGTATACCTATTATTTAAATTAAATCAACTTTTTTGTTTGTAATGAAACAAACATCAGGTAGATATTTTGGTAAAGTAAATATATTGTTATATATCAGAGAAGATCGTATTGAAATCAATTAAGCCAATTTTGAGAATGGCTTATTTCCAACTTAACATCTTTATATAATAAAAAAAATAATGTTTAGAAATCAAGACTATTTGCACACTTTGACGCTATGGTGTCATAGGACCATAGCGTAGACGGCTACCCTATTATAATTATACATTATAAGGCTTCGGTAGACCATTGGTTGGTCCGACCGGATTGGTTGGTTCGGTTCGGATAGAAAGGCTTTTGAAACTTGCGATCCTTGAACGAATCTGAGAAGTCGTGCAGTGAGACTATTCGCACTGATCACAAAATTCACAGTAGGGTGGGTCAGTTCCAACAAGGACGCGCCTATCGATTGTATTTCGCGTTTGACTGCTTCTGCCTGGTAACAAGCCAGTTCCTTATGGATGATTTTTCACTCATGTAGAATTGTAGATGTATGGGTAAATAACGGAGGCAACAAGGGTCGTTCCTATATTGCATAATATCTATAAATATATTATGTCTGACTGACTGGCCTAATACTTCAGATGTAAACAGGAAAAGATTATTTTAATCGTAAGAATAATTTGTACTTTGTACCTTCTATGTCCTTAAAGTTTCGTGAGAATATATTACTTGAGTTAAGTACATGTAGGCTGTTTAGGTATTGTTAAACTGAAACAAATAGCGCGTAATTATGTATTATTTATATAATTAAATTCATAGAAGGATTATGTAAAACAGGGCATAGGTAGTTGTATAATATTTGTAGGCGACATCAGGCAATATTATAATATCAGAAAAGAAATGAAATAAGTTATAATTTCATTCCCGACATAAGTTATGTTAGAAAAAAGCATTTATTAAAACTACGAACTCTTTGTTCATTTTGCAAAATTTACTATATATTAATTAATTTTATAACTATGCATTAAAATATAATTATAGCATCTTACAATAAAGTTTTTATATTTTTATATATCTAATACTCAGTCGCAATCAAACCTGTGAACTTATACACCCAGCGGAACATCCGTCGTGTCTGGGGAGATGTTACTAGATATTATATTACAGTAGCCAGTTACAGTCAAGTGCACTGTTAACCTGCCTGTCACTTTATATTATAAAAAAGAAGTTGATCACTTTATCCATAATATAACCTATAGGACGCCTCAGAATTCTAATACATGAAAACTAACTTTTTATTTTTTATTGACAGATAATAAATAACTTCGAAAGATCAACCATGTCGTCAAGCAGATTTAGGGATGAAGCCGAATCAAGCATTTATTTCCTAACACAAATACCTCGCAGGATCCCATCACCACCTGTGACTCAGCAATTTGGGGTATCCTTACTCTATATCAGAAACCTTAACGTGGCAATGGTGAATTTTATCCCGCCGGTTGTGAGAGATTGTGTGCAGTATTTGTCGAAGCCTGCAGGTACTGTTTTGTTGTTTATGTAGAGGTTTCGTCTTCGTCTTAATAAATTTGCTCATTTCATTTGAACTTGGAAAGTGACGAATGAACAGCAACCATTTTTTTTTTAATAAATTTTAGAATTCGTGAGTTTCCAAGTATTATTCCAGTATTTATTATATTTTTATAAGTTTATGTAATTATGAATTACACATTTCTGGTTAGAAATATTTTGATCTATAATCAGTACAATACTTATCATATAAAATTGTTTCATTTATTTAATTTGTTAGTATAACTTTAATTAATCAATTGCGTTGTGTAATAATTGTTTGTTTCCTTGGGTTAATAATTAATCTCTTTTTTTAAGGGCTTGAAACGGAAGGTATCTTCCGTTTAAGGGCAAATCCATGGGTCATGAAGGAGGTGATGTACTTGTACAATCGCGGATATCAAATTAATTTCGGAAAGAGGACGCATGTAGCAGCTACTCTTTTAATTACTTTTTTCCATGATTTGGCGGAACCTGTTTTTACATATAAACTTTACAACGAAATAATTCATTGGACTTGTGAGTATTGCAATTCATCATTTATTTCAAATATTTTAAACTACATTTAAACTCCAGTATACCACCCAAACATACCGTTTGTAAGACAAATATTCTTGCTTATTTATATTTAAAAAAATACTGAAAAGAAATATTTTTATTTCTCTGGCCCCAACTAATGTGGTGAAATTTAATAGTGTGGTATATTTTTAGTATTAGCTCATGAAGCCCTTTCATTTGATGCCCCACTCGATATGTTAATGAAGAAAAAAAAATTCATGCAAAAAATTTATGACTGGAACTGGAAAATGTCGGAACCCAAGTATAAAATACTTACTGACTCCTACTAAACTTTTCTGAAAATAAATTCTCCATACGCGTACATCTCCACCGGACTAAAGTCAGGTCCTTGATCACATGTCCTCCTTGTCAGGAAGAGCCAAAAGTAGGAAGGTTGTAGAGAAATTTTACACAAAATTAACTAAAAAGTCAATTTTCAATTTATTTTTTTATATAAAATCTAGGTTAGTTCGAGTACTTTTCAAGCACTCTTATTAATTTTAAGTATTAAAATGGTAAATTAGATAACAGTTTTGTTGATAGCAATTTGAAATCAAATCATTTTGTGATTATATTAATAATAATATGTACTATTATTGCAGTTGGGTGTTTCACTACCCGTCCAAGGAAGGTGAAATCCATAATAGACAGGCTGCCTGCCGAAAATTACATAGTATTGAAATACTTAATAAGATTTTTATTGAAGGTAAAAAAAAAATTGTTCAGTGTAATTTTAACAAATATATATATAAATTTATATATATATTTGTTAAAATTTTACTTAATCCCTTATATTTGTTTACCGACCTAATTTTGTAAACTAACCTAACCTCTGTCTTGACATACTATGTGTCTCAAATTCCATTAAAACTGACTAACCTTAAGCCCAGATATTATATTTAGTTTTATATTTTTGTATTATATATAAAATGTCATCGAGTGATAAATTATTTTTCAAATCTTTTTGAATTTCATTCTTTTATGAATTGCAAAAAGGACAAATTGTCATTTTTATATTATTTCCTTTATAAATTGTAAGAAGTAATTTTTGACGAAATTCCCTGGGGCATGCCTGCTCTGTCACTCATGCGTTCATACCTATATTAAAACTTTTTTATTATTTTTTACAGGTTAACGAAAGAAGCAGCGTGAACGAAATGAATATTGATGTTTTGGCTTTTGTTTTTGGGCCTATTTTGGCGCGGCCACGTGTAGGAGGCAGGTTATTGGAAGACATTGTCCGTATCGATTCTTTTTTCGCCTATTTGATGGTAAATTTCCAGGCCATTTTCACCTATTAATATTAAAGATAAGATTGATGATAATTATACCGAAGTTATTAGTTTTCATATTTGTTTATTAAGATTAAAGCGGATATGTCGCCGCAATATTTGTAAACGCTAAGTATAAGAAAAGCGCAATGTCATCGAACATCTAGTTCTGTATTGTGACGGTACTTATAATAACGTTCGTGTTTTTCATTTTCTTCTTTTTATAACTCATTTATTCTTAATATTTAAGTCTTCTGCCAATTGACCTATGGCATTTTATCTAATTGTGCACTTTACTTAGAACCGTATAAGTACCTAATCTATAACTACATAATATAGGTATAAATTCTTACATTCAATGTTAGAAAAACCGAAACCTATTACCTACATTTGTGATGTAGGTAATCTACTTAGTACTTAGTATAAGTATCTAACTTTACTGCGTTTTTGTGAACAAAGGTAGCGATTTTTACTAAATAAAGCCTCCGTACACTTAAGACTTGTGCCTCCTTATCTGTTGAAAACTTTTAGAATTCCTCTTTGTGCTCTTTCTAGGGGGGGGGGGGGGGGGGGGGGGGAAGAGTTCTAGATGTAGATCCGCCCCAGGCTAAAATAAAATAATTATTGACAGATTGACAAAGCGTTAAATACATCATTTTTAATATTTTTCCATCAATTGAATCACGCAGATTTTTCATAACATGAATTAATTTTCTAACTCTTACACTTCAGCTACGTGAACCTTGAATGTGAGTTTAATCCACTAGTGTTATGCCAAGATATGAATTCTGTTCTTTTTATTTCAAGGCTGTTAAAGTCACTATATGAGTGATTTTTGTTAGAGCAAAGAGCTCTCCTCTTGTATATATGTATTGTATTGTTATATTTTTTATTGCGAAAGGGGCAGAGGCCGTCGTTTTATGGAAGCATAGAAATCTTGTTTTGGAAGTGTTGAGGGATAATAGGTTATTATTGAGCCATCCTGCTATCAGTCCAACCCATCCTCCGTCCTTTGATACACTTCAAGTCATGTATGATCATGAAAAATGACAGCAGTGTCATCTGCGTAACAGAAGACGTTAGTTAAAGTTATTAAGATGATTCGATGGAATGTCATTAATATACAAAAGAAAGAGAATAGGCCCAAGAATACTTCCCTGAGGAAAAAGATCTGGGGCTGCTTTTGTTTTCAGAACTATAGTAACTATAGTAGTCTACAGAAACTATAGTATTTACAAGAAGAGTAACAGCATCTTCTGTGCATTTGCCTCGTCGAAATCCAAATTGATTGTCAATGAAGACTCCGTTTGATTCAATAAAATTTACAAGTCTTTTATTTACTATTCGTTCCAATAGTTTTGTTTCTTATAAATTCTAATAATATAAAATTCCAATAATTTCAGCATTACATACTGTAACAGCTATTTTGTAAGATTTTAGAAATAAAAATAAGTACATGTTTACTTACATTTTGTTTTTATTTTAAGCATCCTTTAAGAATCATACAAAAATCGGAAAACAAAAGTATAGCACAACTACTTATTTGATGTAGAGGAATGAAAATGATGTCGTATAGTGAAATGACTGAATTTTTCGACCTCGAGCGGTAACACAAGAACTCAACCTACAAATCTTTTTTTTTTAATATTTAATGTACTGACACAGCTCGTTAACGATGTTATTTATTAGTAGCTGTTGTACGCGACTTCGTTCGCGTAACTTTATGAATAAAATTGAAAGAATTTTTAAAATCTGCCCAGTAGTTTTTGAGTTTATTCATTACAAACATACAAATTAGAATTAGATATAGTTCTATTAGTATATATATAGATGTGTATAGATAAACGTTAGATAAGTCAACTACTGGGTTTTAATCCAGGCCCCGTTATGTATTGTGGCTTGTTGGTCGAATTTACTATAAAAATCACCTATTATTCTAGATTGCAATTTTCATTGTAAACAAAATAAGATACCTCTAATTGACCTCTAATCTAAAAAGCACGTGCCTGTGACGTTTATTTTACCTAATAGATACAACCATCGAAATAATATATCTACTCTTCAATACAATACTCACAAGTTGCAAAACGTTTCCCTATCTATATCTATGCTTCCCTATGATATGAAAATTATGTGTCCACCAATTTTTAAGACCTAAGATTACAAATATTAGCCTTAAATGACTACTTATATACTTTGCGTGGAATTGCCGCTTACTTTTGTCACATTAAAACATTTCCTCTGTTAAGTCATGTAGAAAATTTGATGAGCTGAAGTAAAACAACCAGTTGCGCTAAGTCGTGGGCGTGTCGGGCAAGTCTACGCCCTACGCCCACGACCTTTGATGGTCAAACGCCATGAAATACTAAAACTTCATCACTTATTTTTGATACTTTAGATTTTTTAACAAGAGACGGCTTTCGTCAATGTGAACCGAAATATGTAATAATAAATTTAAATGATGAGAGCTGTGAATTTAGTTTCGCCACGAAAATTTTGGGAATAATCCTCTCAAACGGATGGACCGATTTTGATCCATTTTTTTTGTTTGAAAGCCGACGTGATCAAAATAATTCTTAGCTATCATTTATAAACATCTGTTCAGGCATTTGAAGACCATCAGCCTATTTCCTAGTTGACAAAGGTATACTAACTTCCAAAGTTTCAATTGATGTGAAATTTTGTATAGATACCTATCTACGGTATTTCCATGACATGGCAACCTTGAGTTGATGCTGCAGCATCAAGTAGTCTGCAGGATCTCAGCAAATCACAGCAGGTACATCGTGTTTGGGCTCAAAAAAGTCGAGTATTAGTTGTTACGAACTCAACTAAATTACTAAAGAAGCTATTAGAGCTATTACTACTAAAGAATTACTAGAGAAGCTATTAGAGCTATTACTACTAGGGAATTACTAGAAAAGCTATAAGAGCTATTACTCCTAGAGAATTACTAGATAACCTATTAGAGCTATTACTAGCGGGTGATTTTTTAGCAATTTTCTTTTTGGCAACACTACTGGCAACCTACTGAGGCGGCTATTCGGGTGGAGAGATTGTCGTGGTGTATGATGTCGTGGTGGAGAATGATTCGTCTTCTGCGTTTGGTTTTCCTGTTTTTTCCGAACACTTCTGGCAAACAAATACTGGTGTACCATTCAGAATTGACCGTTCTACGTTTCTCTAACACTGGCGACATGTCCAGTTATTCCGAAAAAACAGGCGACAATTTGCTTCAAAGTGCTTCGTGCGCGAACAACTTTTGTTGGATTTGGCTCGTCTTGAAAGACCCATACAGTTGATTGTTGTTTAGTTTCGGGTTCATATGCATAATTATGATGCAAAGTTGTGTAAACAACCTAAAATATTAATGGTAAAAAAAGTGAACATAGCTCCTTCTTCCTTTAACAAAAGTAAACTTTTCTGCACTTTTTGCTTTTTAAATTTAACTGTACATAACACCTTTTTCAACTCTATTTTCCTAAATATCTCTTAAATCGACGATCTTAAGGTCTGTAATCATTTATATGGACATTATTACCTTCATCAACGCACAAAAACAAAAAACCCAAAAATGCGACACATCACCTTCATCCACTCACGTCTTCAATAATTATATATTCTTCAATTATATATGGCACTACTGAACAAAACCAAGGATTCGAAGTATCCGGCTTGGGTATCGGCTTGACTATTCAGTATCGAGAATCGAGTACTTTTGTGGACAGGATACACTATGTTTTCTATTAAGTATTTTTCATGACTTTATTTATAAAATGACTTTTCAATTTTTTTTTTAATTTATTTATTTATTTATTATCTAACACATATTTATTTACACACAACATGCAAACTAAAAAAAATTAAATAATTTATTGAAAATAATAATAATAAATCACGATTTATTGAATTATATAAGCATAACTGATGAGAGATTGGAAAAAGATCAGTAAAGTGGTATATTGGTACTATTGATACACAATAAAAAAAAACAGCTTTATCTTACGTTTTATTTTATTTAAAAAGCACTGATAATTATAGTACAACGTTAGTATGTTTAATTTAATTTCTTGATATTATTTTGCATTGGTAACACAAAATGTTAGCGTGTAAAATTCATATCGTAAGAGTAGGACAAGGACACGCTTAGATACACCGTAAGCTCGTTAAAAAAGGACACTTTTTGTCTTACATCGCATGTCGATTTTGATGTTTTGCATAACTAAATTTTTTCCAATAACACTTATTTAGCTTGAAAAATCAATGAAAATTTTCAATATCCGCATACAATACGAAATATAAAATATAATTTCGAATGTGTTTTAATAAGTTAATGTTTTTTTAATAAATTAGATTAGAATATCAATTTAAACAATAAGTTAATACTAAATATTTTAGTTATTAATGGCTTTTTGAAAATGCAAATTAAAAATAGTGAGTACTATCTATTGTCGCTCTTGTATTGGCTGTAAATTTGCTGGAACATGTCTCTGCAGTTCATTTTCACTTTCATCTTTGAACACAGTAGAAAAACTCCAGATAACTTCCTGTGCAAGGAGTAAATCTCTTCAGGAGGCGGGCATAGTCTGTGGGTGAGTATCGTTGGAACTAAGGCTTGGATGCGTCTGGTTGTCTGTTGTGTTCCAAAATCAAATTCACTCGAATCTTCACTTGTGAACACTTCCCCCATTATCATAACAGTATCGACGTGAGTCTCCTCCATTATCTATGAAATAAAAAATATGTATTTTTAATCCGCTATGTACATACATAATATAAAGTAGATTATTATAAGAAATTTACCTTAGATTCATAGCCAGTGAGGAATTTCATTTCACGTGACTTTCGCAATATGGCGTTGCGATCACCGTCAGAGGCAGCCTTGATTATCTCTATGTATTGATCCATAAATTCTTTGGAATATTCGCGAGTTGCACCGAAGTCTAGTAATATCACCTGGAATTAAATAAAATTAAATAAAACTTCTATAATATTATTAGTGACATTTGGTACAGTAAGGAGTCTGTAATCAAATAGTTTGAGCATAGAGAAGAGATAGTCTCCAAACAGTTTAAGAATGTTGCCGACAAATACGGCAAATACCAAATTACTGACAGATTGACAGAACAATTTCGAGATTAATTTCTAATGTAATCTGCTCATCGAATTGTCTGTTAAGTGACTACAGCTTTAATTAAATAAGTTGTATCTGCTGTTTACTACAGCTGTGTTGAAAAGTAAAATTTTACAATTGTACTAAACAATATATAGGTTTGTATATATAGTCACAAACAGATGTTTTCTTGTATCAGCTCACCTGCTTAGTGTTAGGGTTATAGAAGAAATTGGCCCAATTAGGATCGGTCTGCATACATCGCAATACAAACATTTCCCTCAGACACAATTGCATTATTTTGTGTGCAATGTCACTCCTGACTTCGTATTCTGCTTCGAACATTTTGTCGAGCGGAATGCCATCTATTAACTCGGTTGTTATCACTTCCGCAGCGCATAAGTCATCTGAAAATTTATATTGTTTATATCAACTCCACAGGCAAAGAAACATCAAACATAGTTATTTTTACAAGATTAGTAAGCTACAGTTAGCAATTAGCATTTTTCCATGTCCAATAAAAGATAGTTGCTATATTTACAATAAAACAATCACTATCATGAACAAATCAATTCCTAATTCTCTAGAAATATTATTTCTTTGCAATTATTATTATTCTCGTGTAGTCTCTACACGAGACAGTAATATCGTTTTGATAATTAATATACACGCCTTGTTAACGAAGAACTCTTTTGAGAAGAAAGTTACTCTTAAGAAGAGTGCTTCGTGTTACTTCTAATTTAGGCACTTCTTTCTTTTTTTTTATGTTAAGGGCGGCAGACGGACTGACGGTCCACTGATGGTTGGTAACCTGTGATCTGGGGTCAGTAAAAACACAGACACAGTATCCCCTGCCTGTCGTATGAGGCGATTAAAATGGGTTCCGGTGACTGGCCTACTAATTAGCTACCCACGACGTATTCGGAAATTCGGAAAGAATGGTGCTACAGGAACCGCGGGTAATACGGATGGAGGTACCACGGTCCCCGAAAATGCTAATTGGCTTTTATTTGTCAGTATGTATGCATTGACATGCATGTATTTGTTGAATTATAGAAAAAAATACCTATAACATCAGGCAAGAAATATTCAGGGTATGGTGCTAGTAAATGCTTGAATTTTCTAGTACATTCCGCTTCACGAATGTAATCCACCTCCCAAGCCAACTCTTTTTTAGCTACTTCCACTATGTTATCTATAAACATGCCCTTAGGAAATACATTCCACACCTGTAAGCAAAGAAAACAACATTATTAAAATCCTAATGATATTGATGATTGTTTATGTTAAAATAGTCATAGCGAGCAATTGGGGAAGTTAGAGTACATATATCTAGAATGTTAGTTCAAACAGTGAAACAGTGAACAGTGAAAAAATTGTTGTTCCCTGGGGGGTAAATTTTGGAAATTAACTTTTCAAAGTTGGCTCTGGTCTGGATTTGGAAAGTAGTGTCAGGGCACACTGAGTTTGGCAGGTACTAACCATCTCTTACATAAAAGACAGCAATAACAGCATGTGTGCTGTTGTTTTCGGTGAGTGAGTAAGGGATGGCAGAGCTCATTTCCCTATCCCTTCCGAATCCCTTATCCTTAAAGGACTACTCGGCCGGCAGCGCACATGCAACACCTGTGGCGTTCTTTGCGTGTTATAAGCGACAGTAGCCAAACACCATCAAGTGGACCGTTAGCCTGTCTGTCGACCTTGACATAAAAAAAGCAGACACTTAGTCAACGCCATTAAATCATTCACTTGGTGAGAGAAACGCACATACAATTATTATAAGGAGGACAAGTCAATGGGCACAGATACTTAAAAATAGAAAGATAATTTACCTTTAAAACTCCAACTAAATTATCAATATCACTGTTTATTCCTTTGGCCACACCAGGATACTGTACTTTAACAGCCACTTCTTGACCGTTATGTAACACAGCTAAATGGACTTGACCTAAGAAAAAAAAATTTTGTCAAGTGATTCAGATTCACGACAGACACAAAGACAACTGTGGAAATGAAGTTTTCAAAGTTGGCTCTGGTCTGGGTCTGGCAAGCAATGGCAAATCTTTATTAAAGAAGTTTTTGCTTGTAAACTGGAACATTATTGAAGTATGTTAAAGTCTAGCAAATTAGAGTAATGGAGAGATAATATCAGTACTAATAATTTATAGAATGATAAATAAAAAATAAACAAATACCAATGGAGGCGGCTGCGAACGGTTTATCCTCAAAATGGTGGACCTTACTCCGCCAGTCTACACCAAGATGAGCGCTCATGACCTTCTCCACTTGCCACGAAGGCATAAAGTCTGCAGATTGGCGAACACGCTCGAATATTCTCTGCAATTCTGGTGACATCACCGAATCATCTTGAATGCTGAGCAACTGTCCCAATTTCAAGGCTGCACCTTTAATAATCGAATAATAACCGATGTTGAACTAAATACTTCATTGAAAAGTTTTCACATATATAATTCCAATTACTTTCAGTTATCGCGACTATAAAATATTTTACGGTGCCTAATAAAGTAACTATACTTGTTCTAATCATTTGAGCAAATATAATTGTTGACATTATATTTGATATGAATCTCTTGTTCAGATAAATAGAGTATAAGGGTCAAAATCATAGAGATGAACAATTTGGTTTGGACAAAGGTTTTGTGTAAAAAATAAAATATTAACATTAACATGTTAACATGCACGATCTAATATTATTAAGAATCTCCCCAGATAATTGCGTGGTGACCAACGAATACATCATACTGATATCAGTTTTTGGCTCCAAAACCGACTCTACAAACTACCAACAGTCAGGCTGGAAACTGACAAGGAACAAATATAATAAAGCGTTAGATCCCATACATTGGATTTGTCACCTGATTGAAGCATCAAAGTTACGAAGAGAAGCTACTAATTGCAACAATCTGTTTATTACCACTGTCGGAAAATGTAAACCAGCTTCAAGAAAAGTCATAGGAGGCAAAATCGACATTTTAAAATTAAAAACTCAATTTTAAAACTAAAACTTTGAAAATATAAATTTTCCTGCGTGGCTCTTCTGGGGATAGTTTAATGGCGTTAAAAAATCTTTAGTTAGATTTATTCAGAAGAGAACTTAATTTTTCAGATATTTGAAAACGTAAAATGCTCACCTCTGATTATGACCCATAAATACAATATTACAAAATCTAGTAAACAAATCCCAGGATTTATATCCAAGCCCTAACGTTCAGACTTTATCTTGGAAATATGTTAGGCTCCTGTGGAATTTAGCTGGTGCTGGTGCCTGCACCAGCTAGTGTTAAAATATGCTTAGACTGACCTCTGACTTTGCATAGCGTGTCGACTATCCTCTCAGCATTTGCCGTAGAAAGGAATGCATTGTCAGAGTAAACTTCGCGTCCAGTGGCTGACTGGATAGTGTTTCGAGCATACTGCGCTACCGTTCCGACGCCTAGGCCCGCTGCCAATGTCCCAAAGGAAAACATCCGGCCCAATCTTGACGACGGAACCACACGTGCCTTCGAGTTCTTACTTAGCTGAAAATTGACAAATGTACAATTGTTTAGTAATTACTGTACTGAACTTATAAATGTGAATGTTTGTAGGTTTAAAAAATGGATGAATGGATTTAGATGAAATTAAGCACACACATTGTTTATTACCTGGATTAATATAATAGGATATTCTTTTTATCCGGGAAAAATGTTAGGTTCAATGTTAAGTTAAAGTAAATACAAGTATTTACTTCAAATCAAAATGCCCTTTTAAATTTTGTTCCATAAAATTTTAGCAGCACTAAGTCCTTAATGACAGTACTGATAAGTGACACCAGCAGTGTGCCCTGGAAGATGTATTTTAAACCACGAAAGTGTTGGTCTAGCTTTAAAACTGTCTGTTTTCTTTTAAAAAAAGAAAAGACAAATGTTCAAGTAAATCTTTATTGTTATTACACATAAATAATTAACTTAATTTGTTTAATACTTACAGATACTTTGTTTTTAGGGATTGGCTTAGGTGCACCGGTTGGGACAATTACAGGACTAGGAATACTCTTTCCCGGTACAACATTCTCCTGAACCTTTGCTGTAAGATCTTCCAGTGGGGCGCTTATATTGATTTTTGATTTTTCCAAAGTCTCAAAACTTTTGTTGAATTGCCTGTTCAATTCTTCTATTTCGTCATTAGTTTTTGGATCCATCTCGGCTTTTTCTACAGCATAATTAAGGGTTACATCACATTGCATCATAGCATAATGTTTTAGCCCATGAGCCACTACCATCGCCCTATCCACAATCTCTTTGGCGTTATCGGGAATTGGTTTAGTTGCAGTAAGCTTGCCGACATTACAGTTTTGTAAAAGTGATTTAAAGCTGGAATTATTCCATACTATTCTGTAATTTTCTTGTTGCAGTTTTGCACCGGCTTCAATCACTAACCGTAGGCTTTTTAGTACACCTAACCAGTCGTTAATTTGTGCCATAGTCTGAAATGTGTCAGTAGATAAGATTGGGTTTAGTAGGTTATTTACAACATAGAATTGCTTTTAACATTAACACTTAATTTAACTTTTAATCAACTGTTATTCTCATTAGTAAAGTGTATTTTTAATTAAATTAAATACCTATAAATGAGTAAATTAAATACCTTGAAATGAGTATGGTAAAAATCGTTACTAGTGGGCAAACAAAAGTATCACATAAAAGCGTGGGTTGTTAGTACTGGAAAGGCGACATTGTAATGTCAAGGTCCAATTTTAATTTTAATAAATTATTGCATAACATCCATATGAAGTTAAAAAATGCAAAAACAAGAGTTAAATCAATACAAAACAACCTGGTGTTTCGGTATAAGCACAGCTAAATGGAAATCTTGAAATGATTTGAAACAATTTTATTAAAGTTTCAATGCACTTACTGTAATTACTATATTGTTAATCGGTGATTGGCAGCAGTTTTATTTACTTATTGAAAATATAAGTATATAAATACAATTCTATGTGAGTTCAAAAGTTACAACAATTATAAATTTATATTTTCTTTCTCCTGTTTACATTAAGTCTTATTAAACAACAATCTTATTTAACTCAATTTAAAATGTCTGTCAACTGTCAAATGAGCACGTGACAGTGACTAATGACCATTTTAAACTTATGTCCCTGTCATTTTGATATCTAAATGAGAACAGATAATTACAATATCAATTAGGTAATTGTTTGAAACAAAATTATAATATTGTGCATTTTATATATGTAAATAAGGTATACATAAAAATTAATCGACTCGAAACAAAAAGTACTCATTTGTCACGTTGCAACCGCATACAATAACTGCAAATAGAATTATTGTCTTCTAAACTAAGCCACTTCCTTAAATGCAGTTATCGAACACGCTAAATACGAGTCTTAAATTACTGTAACGATCGAAAGGCTCTACCGTAAGCATTAATTTCTTTTAAATACCTGTGGCGTTACTTGTTTTACAGGCGACGAGCCACCTGCAAGTGGACTAGGACACGTGTATGAAATAAAAAGCGTTCACATATTATTCATAATTTATTAAATATTTTATAATCCTTAATATGATCGGTAAATATCATTGTACACAATAAGGCCAGTGCAATTGTAACTATGAGACTAAAGCTACCACAACCAGAGATATTATATTCCTTCATTTCCATTCTATTGTAAAAAGATTATTTAAATGACATAACAGATGGCAAACAAAGACTATAATATATAAATATAATTGCAATGCCATTCGTGTAATCCAAAAAAGATTAATATTTGCATTAGACAATTTTGATAATAATCCAAATTTACTAATAAATGTTATAATAATTTCTACTATACCTTTGATGTGGGTACTCATAAAAGAGACATAATTTTTTATTATATTAGTGTCATTAAAAATAAAATTTATTTGCTAATTTTACATTTCATAGTTAACTAGAGACCCACTCCGGCTTCGAACAAATGCAATTTTTTTCTAAGTTCTAAATACGAACCTTCCTCGTTATTGCTCTTTTCCATAGAGACGGACATGGTATAATATATTATATAAACTATATTATACCAGGTATAATATATACCTGGTATAGGTATACCTGGCGCAGGTATAATATATAATAATATATAATAATAGTATGTATATTATTAATAACAGTGAAAATCCTTAACTTTCAAAAGGACAGACTTTCAGATGGTCAGTTTTTCAAATAGTCAGAATTACAAATGGTCAGTTTGGTACAGTCTACTAAAATTACAAGAGTGTAATTTTATTAAGGAAAAAATATCTTTAGATTGTTTAGTCAGATTCCGTTATTACCAGCAACGAATATTTATGAAAATTTTAACAATTTCAAAAATTATTTCAAGGGTAATTTTGCTATAACCGTCGTTCCAGTACTCCATTCGAGCATAATGTGATCCGGACAAGATTTAATCATACCCGTTCCGGGCGACCTGTCAGAGCTAATTATGGTTTGCCTGGCCATAATAATTCTGACATTGGTGCAATATATATCCAAAGGACTGTTGGAACACAGCCCAGATACAAATAATCTAGCGGGAACAAAAGTATTTTACGGCCGCAGCACCTAGATCATAGATATTCAGAATTTTATATTCAAGTTTTTTATTTTAGTTGTTTAGTTTTTTTTAAAATAAACATACCTTTATTTTTTTATTGTACATTGACTATTTATAAGTCTGACGATTTGAAAAAGTGTCCTTTTGAAAATGTGACCTTTTGAAAATAAAGGGTAAAAATAATTACTCTAAAAAGTAATACAGATAAAGCCCACAATAACTAAATACGTAATATGTAATTTAAGACATGTATATTAAATAGTACGAAAAGTACAAATGGAGTGTAAATACTACAAGAATTCATTTATACTATTTAGAATGTGTAATTCACTTTTGATGATATAAAATAACATGATTTAATTAAATGATTTCTAGATTAATACATCACTCCTAAGCCCAGCAAAATTAAGGTTATAGAAGAAACGTCGTTCCCTTTACCTTCTGTTATTTATACGTCAGATACAAAAATCTCAGAACCCAACGTTTAAATATAAAATAATAAAATTATGATAACCCATTCACTTTTTAAATTATGTCTTTTCTCTAAAACGTGCATATTTGTGATAATTTATAATTATATTAATTACTTTATTATATTGGTGTTTTAAATTTTCTGTGGGTGATAATAATAATTCATTATTGTATAATAGATAAATTAAAAATTGTATACGCTTGATAAAACCCTAAAAGCAATGAATTATTTTAAATGAGTTTAAAATAACTTAAAACAGATTAAAACTATTCCAAGAAGGCCATGATTTGCAAAAAATATCTTTCTGGAAGTGGCGTGCAATGTGAAGACTCGTAATCGTACAAGTAACTGGAAATCTGAAATCAAATTCTACAGTTAAAATATCTAATAAATAATAATTATATTTTAAATCTCTTGCACAAGTGCACGTGTGGTAAAGAAGCACCCTTACCACTCATCCAACGGGTCCCCAGGTTTCATTCCCGGCGAGGTCGACTTTGGAAATGAACTTTTCAAAATTGACTCTGGTCTGGATTTGGAAAATAGTGGCAGAGGCACGCTGCATTTCGCAGTCATTTGGGGGAGCCCGTCTGGCGGCAGTAACTACCCACTTACAGGAGACCACTGTGAAATAACTATGCTGTTGTGTTTAGGTGAGTAAGGGATGCCAGAGCAAGATGCCAGATGCCTTCCATGGTCGGCAGCGCACATGCAGCACCTATCTATGGCGTTACTTGTATTATAGGCGACGGTAGCCACCTACCATCAAGTACACCGTCAGCTTGTGCCGACCATAACATAACAAAATAAAAATAAAAAACATTTACCACTGGTTGAATTCAAAAATAATTTGGACATTATATTTACCAGATTCATTGACTTTTGAGCAGTGACCCCTAGTTCAAGGCGTGCCTTTTCGCGTCGTTCCTTCTCCGTGTAACGTATGTACTCAGCAACCATTTCCTTCACTTCCGGAGCAAGGTTTGGATGTCTGGTTTCCAGCAATCGCAGCACAATATTGTTGACTCCGTTAGTTTCAACCGTATTCATGAGGCTGCAATAAGAATTCATTCCTCATTTTATAATTTTAACAATGTTTTCCCCACAACTGATAAGGGCCACGGCTCGACGCATTATTGGGGACCGAAAATTATGCAAATTTTCGACCGAAAACCATTAGACGTTCTGCAGGAGAAATGATGATCACGAATAGAAAAATAGAATCAATACCTTTCACACACAATTTCATCCTCTGTTCTTCTTACGAGTGCAATCTTGCCAGGATATTTAGTGACGAGTTCTCCAATGTTTAAATTTATATAAGACCTGATAACTTCTTCCACTATTAGATACCAACTCGACGGCATAGTCTTTCTCGCCAGCGGTAGTATGTCGTCGAATGTTGCATCTAATACCTAAAAATGTTCATATCATGTGTATTATTAATGTGTACTACGAGTATGTATATGTGGGATTCTTTTTACACCCGTTCCCAAGTTCTCATGAGATATGTCAGTAGAAATCGCGACATATAGTCAGTTAGCAAGCATATCGAAATTTTCGACATTTTAAATTTATAAATAATTGTAAATTATAACCTGAAAGTTTATAACATTGAAATCAATTTTCAACCGAAGAAAACAAAAACGGAGAAGGTTCTCAAGTCGACGCGTATTTTTTTATCTATGACCACTCATAACTTTTTACAGAGTAGTCCGATTTTAATAATTCTTTTTTTATTGGAAAGGGTATACTTACCCCGAAGGTGGTTCCATATAAATTTGGAAAAAAATTCAACCCTAAGGGTGGGAAAATAGGGGTGATTTATTGTTCACTCACAGATTTTAATGCTGTTGTGCATTACAATTAAAAAAAAGTAATAAAAAATTAAGCCTGTAGTAATTAGTAGACTATACCCACAAATTATAAAATAAAAACTTTTTAACTAAAAAATTAACCCGCCGAAAAACCTGAAAAGCAAAAAATAATAAACCTTTTTTATTTAACATTAATAACTAAGTTCTTAAACTAATATAAGTATACCTAAGTAATTTTGAGTCGGCGAAAAACAAGCGAATTAATTAATCACGTAATGCGTGATGCGCGGCTCTAATTGACTTAAGGTTAAATAAAAAAGGTTTATTATTTTTTGCTTTTCAGGTTTTTCGGCGGTTTAATTTTTACAATCAAGATTTACAAAATTAATTAAAAATACAAAATGACCAAAAAAATTACTCCTGTTAATAAATGCGAATTCTATAGGCGAGTTTGCTTAACATTGACCAGTGTGCAATCTCTTGTGTAACAATTAACTATTTCTGTGGCACAATATATTAACAATGTGTTATTAGTATTTTATCTTTTATATATGCTATGAGAACTCGCTGTTTGAAGATATCTATACAATACGAGGGCGGCACTGAAAATTTCGGGAATCAAGGCGTGATACAACATTATTAGTGTAAAAGATATTTATTGTTTTTCGAAGTATTCTCCTTGAAATTTGACACATTTTTTCATTCGATGGAACCAATTATTAAAGCATTCATTCCATTCTGAAGTTGGGCTATTTAAAAGGGCAGTTTTGTAGGCGTCTACAGCTTCTTCAGGTGACGAAAATCGTTGACCACGCAATTTGTGCTTAATTTTGGGGAAAGTATAAAAATCATTCGGGCTTAGGTTCAGAGACGACCTGCGGCAAACATATGCTAGCATACCATTCTGCATTGACCGTTCTTTGTCCCTCAAGAGGAATAGTCGCAACATGGCTGGTTTTAGAGACAAACGTGGCCACCATTTTTTTTGCAACGCTCCGTGAACGAACAACTTTTTTTGGCTTCAACTCATTTTCTAATACCCAAACTCGTGACTGGTTTTTTGTTTCGGGTTCGTATGCGTATATCCAGGATTCGTCGCCTGATACGACGCTGTATACAGAATTTCTCGAGAGTTCTGACGCACCAAGTAACGCGAGCCGCTTTAGGCTCCTCACAGAGCGAATGCGGGATCCATCCGAAAACAACTTTTTTACACCTGTAACATAGAAAATTCACCGCATCCTTATCAGTGATTTTATGGAGGCTAGTAACGCCATCTGACATCTTCCTTAAGGAAAAGTTTCTATAAAATGTATATACCGAATTAGCGCCCTCTAGTGTGTCAGATACGAACTATTACAATTTGCCAATACAATGCATTGATTGATTAGAAAACAATGCACTAACGCCATCTGACACATTGGACTGGTACTATACGGTAGTTGTTTGAAAACACGGTCGGAGCAGAGTACATACTTTCTACAAAACGCGGGTGAGAGGAATTTATTAAATAATTTGGAATTAAAAAGTGTCGGTGAGGAGAAAAGATTAGCACTCTTGGTCTACAGATCCGACAGCGAACGGACGATTTTATAGAAGACTTATAAGACAGATTGTCATACATAAAAAATAGGGTAGTATAATTTTTGAAGTCGGGAAAATTAGACTCCGTTTCAGCGAGCGGCGAGGCTTTTTTAAGCAGATTGTGTTGCCGGCAAATTCTGCCTGCAACAAGTTGCATCTTGAGCAGCGCTTTGTCCTGGCCACCAGCGTGGTCAGTGGATAACTTGATCACTTCTTCGTGTCACCAAGTTGTCGCGGAGGTCGGCGGTGTGGTGGATGGCATCGGGTGGTGAGGCATCCCGCAGAGTCCATCCCCAGCATCGCATAACCTCGACGGCAGTGGCGACGGCTGCCTTCTTCTAAGGTACCCTTCACTTCATTAATTTCTTCACCATCAGTGTCAGTGCAGTGCGATTCAACCAATTAAACGGGTTCTCCCGATCGAAGAGAGAAACTAGACTATTGTTTTACCTCTCGCTACAATTGTACAGCTTTTAACGTAAGATTAGGATAAGGTTAGATGATAAGAACTCGTTTTTGTACATAAAGACTAAAAGCTTCCGAAAAAATTTTATTGCATTATTCCCGCTAATCATAAGGTTTCTTCAGTAGCTGGCGCCCTGAGATTCGTGCTCTGCTGATTGTTTCTGGTCGGTGAGTAAGGGACGCGGTCACACCTGACTGTACCCGTAACACACTTAATTGTTCATGCAAGATTATTTGTATTTGACTCATGCCAATGTCTAAAGTTGCCTGAATTTTGTGATATGTCACATGTCGATCTTCCTCAATCAGCTTACGCACGGCATCAACGTTATCTTGGGTGACTGCAGTTTTTGGGCGACCTTGACGGGGATAGTCACAGAGCTTGACACGTCCACGTTCATCACCAAATGCAGAAAGCATCCGATCAACACACTGTTTTTGTGTTAAACTAATTCGAAAGTCATAATAAATCATTGCTCTTGAATTTTCTCGAGTCAATTCCATTTTCACACTGACTTTATAAGTTCGACAAGACCTTGTGACAAGACCGCGTTCTTTTTAAAAAATAAATAAATGGTATTCGATTAATAAAACCAAGGAGTTATCGTTAATAAAGACTTCATTATGCCAGGAACAATGAAAATATTCCAATCCCGATACATTTAGTGCAGCCCTCTAAAGAGATATTCTCACCAAAGCTTTAATGTCGGGGTAGTGGGCAGCAGCCCAAGATGCAGGATACCCTCCAATACTCCATCCGAAAATGACTATATTTTTCAACTGAAATCCCAAATCCATAGCAAATTGAATCACCGCATCAATCGCAGCGTGTTCTGCTTCAGGAAACGGAGTGCCCTGGAATAAACGATATTTACTTTGTCAACAAATTATTATTTACTAGCGGCCCCGGCTTCGCACAGGTATTTAACAAATTATTCGATTCCGCACACGACCGTTGCGTAGGGAGAGCCCGCGCTGCACTTTATTTCTTGACATTGACTCCCCTCCCGTACCCCAGTGACGCCTACATCGCATATTATGGTCTGGGGTGAGAGGCGACCACGCTACTTTTTTCTAATATTATTCCGAATTTAATAATTTAAAAAGTTATATAAAGGTATTGAAGCAGTCTTGAATATGAAGTAATTTATTTTGATAAGGATTAATACCAAGATACAAATAAGGAGCCTTTTCTAGCGGCGGCATTTCAATTAAATTTTTAAAATAAAAGAACAAACAAACAAACAAATCTTTCCTCTTTATAATATTAGTATAGATAACCAGCGACCCGCTCCCGGCTCCATCTCATTAGTTGTACTTTATTTTATACTAGCTATTGCACGCGACTTCGGGCGCGTAACTTTATAAAGTATAGATAGATTTTATTAATAAAAATATATTAAAATAATGTGGTCTGGAATGAAATGGTAATTAGTATAAGATATCTTCTGTTCTGAGTTGTAGCAGTTAGCAGATAGAAGTTAATATTAAATATTTGTTCAAAAATTAATCAAATACACTTACAGAACTGCCTAAAAACCCTGGATGATTCCAGCCAAGGACAGAATAATTGGCCATAGCTGGCGTAGTCATGATCCCAACTTCATAAAATCCAGAATTTCCTTCGCAGCATATCACAAGTGTGCTACCCCTTTTGTGAAGCTTTCGAGCATCGATGAACATTGTATCAATGTCGTCACCAAGAGATGTTTTAATCTTTGAGCGTAACCCGTGAAATTTTTCTACTATTTCAGTTCTTCCTGTCAACGCTGTCGGCCCTGCAAATTACAAGAAGACATTTAAAATATGATCTATTGTGAGAACCTTTAAATGAAGCCACTTGTGCTGTGTTTTAGTGTTTTCATTTTCACCTGATTTCCTTTCACATTGAGATTGACAACATTCTTACATCTCCTCTGGCATTATTTGTATTTATAAAATTAAGTAAAAGAAATCACAAAATATTCAAAAAATTTTACTTACTTTTTGTTAATGAATAAATAATCTATAATAAATCGTGGTTGTCAAACCAAAATTTGCTATGTGCATAAAGTGCGTGTTGACAGAACCATTTATTTTTCATGATTCCAAGATCAACAAATAATAAATAGTTCTATAATAGTTTATACTGATGAGTGGATTATAGATATGTATTGTTAAGAATTAAATAAAGAAATAACTCTTCAAATATCTATTTAGAATTTTAGTAGTTAGTTACTTACAAAGCAAACACTGCAGTATTGTGAATGTGCCGGGATAAACAAGTTTCATAGCAAACAGATGAGTAGCTATATACGCCAAAGGTACCATCACAATCCTTTTGTAGAATGGCATGTCTACTACCGGATTTACTTTAAAAGAGTATTGGCGCAGCCGAGAAAATCTGAAAGAACGGATACAGTATACAATATTTTTAGAAGACATGTTCTTAAATGTTCAAGTATTTGTAAAAAGACGGAAATCAGTAAATAATTTAAAGTAAGCTCACCTGACTGTTTGTGGCACTGCATACGTAACAGGCCAATCGGAAAAATCAAAATCATACTTTCTAACAACTTCCAAAAGCTTTTGACTATCACTCGGTAAGTTTGTGATGTCTTGTAAAAATTTCACATAATCTGGATTCGACATTCTGCCAATTGTACGTGTGAACAAGACGATCGCTAGCAGACATCCAAGACTTGTCACAATGTGTTTTGTGTACATAATATCGTTCAATGTTGGGAGTCCATTGCGGTATATGCACCATCCCAAATAGGGTAATGCATATGCGCTGAACGATTTTAGAGTCATTGCCTGTAATGAAACAAATTATCAAATGCATATTATTAATGACATAAATAACAGTATCCTGAGTTTCTTTTGGGGAATAAGATGAGGAATGCACTTAGAGATCTTTTGAAAGCCATTTCAAGAGATAATCTCATCTTATTCCAGACACTAACTAATTTCTTGTTGCAGATCTACTGAAGTTAGTACAGTACAAGTACACATCTCATATAAATGGCTGTATTAATTTAAAATTCTATACATAAAATATGTTCATAAATCTTACCGTCATTATAATTTTATCAGACCATTTTTCCAGATCTTGTGGCTCATACAAACCCTGTGGAGAAAAAAAGTAAGTAAATACTGAATTCAAATATATACATTTTAGAAAAGTGACTAACCTAACCTAACTATTCACATTAAATATGATATATTTTTTTACTATATCTTGTACATTTCTTTTAACACACTATGACAATTATTATTTATATTCCTTCTTTTATTCTTTTTTATTACTACAACAGTAATTACAGTTTTGGATAAACATGTAAATTGGATAGAAAGAAAATACAATGCCCAATTATACTTACTTCTTGTCTATATATTTTATAAAGACGAGGCGAGAAAAGAGCCCGCAATGACAGCTTGAACATACTCGTCATGGTGCTATGTTATTTGTAATTTAAAAATGCTATGTTAATAAAATTTCGAGTCGAAGAATCGCGATGGGAATGAAAATTTGTCACTGACTGATATGACATAAGATTTACAAGACAAAACACAAACATCAAATTAAATTAGTCTAAAAGGGAATTTCATATCCAATCCAATCTGTCGAGTGCAGAGCAGTGCACAGTCGAGTGTCGTATCGTGTCGATTCGATCATGATTCGATCAGTGCTGCCACATGTCATACTTAAAAATCTGTGTTGTGAGTGTGATTAATAACTGTGCAATTAATAAGTTTCAAACTATAATAGCTTTGTTAATATTATAATGTGTGGGTATATTGTGACGATAATATAAGTAATATTTACTTATTACTTCCACGGTATAGAATAGATAGTAATTATGGTTCTGTCTGTACTTTCGTCCACAAGCAGAGAAAATGTATTATTTTGTAAAATACTTACTAAGTTTTCTCTCTGTGTTGTTCCTGTGACGGATTTTATTATCGCCGTGGTTTTAGTTCGACTGCAAGATATTTCTTTGGCAATATTTGAATCTGGGCAAACACTTAATAAGTTGCGGAAGATGTTCCATTATTTCCGCAACAAAACATGCCGTGGCCTTTTAGCGGCCATTCTTCACAAATTTAAAACACTATCAAAAAGTATGATTTTTTTACGTAATTGTTTATTTAGCGAAACAACGAAATGTTGACCGAACTGAAGGCAAAGAAAAGGTAAATGAAAGCGAGGCAAGCGATTATAATAATGAAGCAAAATTATAAAGAGTGGTCAAACATGCTATCTCAATATACCTATCAACAATTTTCTATTTTAGAGACATTAATGCTAAGGTTTAAATTCATTATGCAAGCACGGGTAATCCCCGTACTGTCATGTTATTTGTAAATGTCATCACTTTCGCCAGTGTTACCAGTATTGTTTATCCATTTGCTCGGACGCGTGTATATTTGCTACTTTTTTGGGTCAATAATGGATACGACACCTCAGGAAACAACTTAAACTGTAGCACTACTTCAAGCAGGTGTTGCGCAACGTGTTCGAAGACTTCGAATCAGCAGATCCTTGTTGCAACGAGCTTACAGCTTATGTCTTCAGTGATTGGCCTATTTGGCGCTAGTGTATCATTGGGGGAGTAAGTTAGCCGAAGATAGTGTTTGAGATTTTCAGGTGAAAGCCTGTTCAAAAACGATAAATAAAACAACGCACATACACACAATTATATTCTCAATACACAAATTGATTATGATAACATATTTTAGACAATTGATTTGAAATTAAATGTAAACAAGCCGTCTAACGTGCGGCAAAACACACCGATAAATCATCGACTACTGGCGTAGATGTCGCTCCCCCTTTGGCAACTGTTATTTACATAATATTTAAATGATAAAACGTATAAGTAGTTTTGCTTTACATAATTAATTAATTTGTTTGTTTGGCGCTTACTTACAATTACTTAGGTATACTTACATTATTTTAAGAACTTAGTTATTAAGGTTAAATAAAATTATTTTTTGCTTTTCAGATTTCGGTGGTTTAATTATCTTGTTAAAATGTTTTTATTTTATAATTTTTTGTGGCTATTATCTACTAATTACTACATGCTTAATTTTTGAATACTTTATTTAATTTTTAATACACAACTCATCATTAAAATCTGTGAGTGAACAATAAATCCCACTCTAAGGGTGGGAAAATAAGGGTCTATTTTCCCACCCTTAGAGTGGGATTTCGTTTCCAAATTTATATGGGACTTACTTCGAGTTATATACCCTATCCAATGCAAAAAGAATCGGACTACTCTGTAAAAAGTAATGCGTGGTCATACATTAAAAAATATATATAGGTACGCGTCGACTTGTGAACCTCCTCCGTTTTTTCGTTTTCGTCGGTTAAATAAAGTTTTATTTAATCATCTTCATGGGTCCCACAGCATTTGAGAAAAGATACAATGAAATCCATACCTTCAACAGATAGAAATCTAAAAAAGAAAATTGAATAAATATATTATTAATTTATAATGCGGAGATTAAAGGTGTAAACAAACTATCAGGCGCGTCCAAAAGCCGCGGCTGACAAATGTGCACGATCGTTCATATCCAGTGCGCCAATTTCTATCGGACGTCCGAACGCTCAAGGACGGTCCAAAGTTACGTCCGATAGTTTGCACAGATTAGTGTAGTTGTAGATACCAGTCAGCCGCGGCTAGTTTTTTTACATGTCAAAATAAAATCCGTCTCAATAAAATCTTCTGGCTTAATATTCCATGTAACCAAACCGAAAATCTTCTTTATATAATATAAAAGAAAGTCGTATTAGAGTTACACTACGAAGAAATAATTAGTTACACCATTTCAAGGAACATATATACTCTCTAGCGAGAGCACCATTTATAACTCGAGAACGGCTGAACCGATTTTTATGATCTTTGTTTTATTGAATTTGTCTCCATCCCGAATAGCAGAATAACTATCAAAACTTCGGAAAAATATTCACTAGAAAAAAAAAATATGAAGAAAATTCATTTTCTCATACATTTTGTTTGAAACGGGTTTTTATTCTCCCTGAGGCGGTACGTACTTCGCGGGTCAGCTCATATTGTAATAAAATTAAGTCACCTATAGAGATTGAAGTTCAATTAGAGCAGTCAGTCAGTCATTCGGTCAGTCTTAGACCACACGATAAATTACGGAACAGAGTACAACTCTCTAACAACATGAAAAATTTATACCTATTCTCATAGGGTTGACACCTGTAGAATTAAAAAAAAAATTGTGAGAAAAATAAAAAGCTTAAGTAAAGCTAAATGTTTATTTGAACAAGTAATCATGATACGTCTGATTTGACACTACTGATTGACCTACTAACGTAAAATTACTTAGTTATAATTATAAATGATTAACCTTAAACAATTTTTTGTTGTTTTCCTTGAGATGTTTATTATTTCTTTCAATTGTGTGGAATTAAAATAAGTCTGAATCTAATATAGTTTCCCTAAAAAATCGATCGGAAAGCAATCACATGGCATTTCAAAAGGTATTTTTTCAATATTTTTTTTAATATCTCATTTCCAATGCTTTGTATTCTCGGATAGTGTTTTATTAATAAGACACTAATTTACACTTATCTAATAATTTTGTTAATCGATCTTATTTTAAACGCTTAAATCAACAAAATCTCTCGTGAAATGTTCATAAAAATCGTCAAGTGCGCGCGACTTAGCCCTGGCGTTCAGGCGCCCACTGAGCAGGAGCAAACCAGTTCAAGACGTCTGCGGACCGTACGTGAACCCGTCGGTGAGCGGTCACGAACACATCGCCGCGCTATGTGTGCGAGTACCTACAGCGGGCCGCTTCTTATGAAGCTTGTACTCTGTTCAGTATTTACTCGTATGCTTAGACTGTGGCGTGTGGGCTGTGATTTCGTTCGACTTATTTAAGTTGTGGTAGTGATTGTGAGATCTGTCTATGTCTGCCTCAGATCTGCCCTGCCTCTGCCTCCAACACCAACCAAATCAAAAGTGTATCGTAATAATAAATTGTATTTTAATTGGCTTTTATTGCGTTGATATTAAATTTAAGTGCAACCAATCTTTAAAACGCGATAGAAATTTGATTGAACATAACATTATTTAAAGAATCCCAGTGCCAATTTTGCAATACTTGTTTACAGTGGTTTGACAAATTTGTTTCTGAGTTACGTACTTAACTATTTTATATTTAATATAAACTTGTGTAAATAAAAAGAAACAACCTACAATGGATTCAGAAGCCCAACCGAAGTTGAGCCCCGTGAGAGCTTTTCAAGGTTTTTATATATTTATTCTAAATGTTCATTATGTTGTAGCTTACAAAAGTAGTTAAGACACATACATTAACTCTTGCACATAATGTTATCCTGCAATAATTGTACAAGTGAAGTCATTAACTAACACTGTTAAGACTAGTGTCTTCGCTCAAATAATTAAACAAAAAATAAAACATTGTTTTAATAGTAGGTAACAGATTTTTTTATGTTATATTATATTACAATGAAGAGTCATATATATTTCTTTTTAATAAGCAATAGACATACTCCAAACCACAAAAAAGTTTACACATAACACTGCAACACAATCGAGCATTTTACAAACAAGTTGAATAGAAATAAAGTATAAACTATATATGTGCTAGATTACAAAATATAAAGGAAGTATAAAATAAACTAAATCTAAGCACTTCACAAAGAAATCATGTTTCACCTTAGGTAAAACTTTTGTAAAAAGATCTGCCTCTAATTCATCTGACGGCTAACTTACAAAATTAAACAGATTACTTTGTGTTCAGATATCAGGACCAATGGTTCCAAATTTAATTTGCATATCTCCCTTTAAACTCATTTTGAATCAGCTGGCATTTGACAAATTCAGACATCAGTTTGGCTGTGGTGGCTTCCATCGCTTTAATCAATGGACCAAACTCACCTGGCAAACCAATCATCATTAATTCGGCTAATTCCTCGTCATCAACGATGCAGCAAATATGAGCTAGTTCTTGCGTAACGGAAATAATATTACCCAAATGGTGATCCATGCAATTATATTCTAATTATCAATTAGCAATAATTTCATCTGAAATTCAAATGTGCCATAATTGGATACTCCTTCCAGTTTCTCAATAATCATACTTGATCCAGTACTTATAACAATGTTATTGTCGAAGTACTTACTAGTATCATTATCCATCATAT
Organism: Synanthedon myopaeformis; assembly: GCA_944738685.1. Taxonomy (NCBI): domain Eukaryota; kingdom Metazoa; phylum Arthropoda; class Insecta; order Lepidoptera; family Sesiidae; genus Synanthedon; species Synanthedon myopaeformis. The sequence goes on along the minus strand of OX122913.1, from coordinate 4,587,429 downwards.
TGATAAAATAATATTTTATTCAAAAATAAAAAAAATAACCACATACAAATGTAAGTCTAAATCTTCTGTTTGGTAAATCACCCCCAATCATCTTGAAGAGTTTTATCTTATCTATTTTCAGATACCCTGTCATATAAAAATATCACTGGTAACAAAGTTGTAAAATTGAAACTTTAGCCCTAAAATAATGTCTATATTATATCACTACCATCCTAAAATTAGTTAGGGTGAATGATTACACGATTTTATCATGTTACAAACTATTCTTAACAATTATAAACTAACCTCCGATTTTCTATTGAGCCCAAACGTGCTGCATCTGCTGTAAATTGCTAAGAAGTTGGGTATCTCGCATACAACTTGATGCTGTAGTGTCATGTCAAAGGTTACCATGGCATGGTGAAGTAACAGTGTACCAGATTTCATATCAATTGAACAAGTGAAAGTTAGTGAAATCCCTTCATCAATTAGGAAATGGTCTGATGGTCTTCGAACCACTGAACAGGTAATTGAATGTTGAATATACCTAACTAACTGTTGCACGCGATTTCGTCCGTGTTACTTTATAAAATATAGCCTATATTACTCGGTGATAATGTAGCTTTTCTATAGGTAAAATAATTTTTAAAAATGGGCCTAGTAATTTTTGAGTTTATTCATTACAAACATACAAAAATACACACATCTTCTCTCTTTATAATTAGTAAGTATAGATATTGATTACTTAATTGAATTTTATTGCGAACAGTTTTGTGATTCCTTGAAGGTTGCTATTACAAATTTTCACTGTAGTTAACTGTTTTTCCTTGGGATTGTTTAATGCCAAGCTTACTCCAAATCCAGGGTATAGGTTTTAGGCTTAGGGTTTCGGGATGATGCGTGTTTCGAAATACATAGGTTGTCTACAGTTAGTGGTAGCTGGATCTCCTCCTATAACTGTTTGCAAAGGGAGCTTCTGCCTATACTTTGGTGAATTTTCCCTTAGCCGATTTTTACAGCACCAATGGGTTGAGATGGGGAGGATACTATTCTAAGCCGGTACCCCACGGCTGGAAAGTTTTTAGTGTCAGGTTTTAGAATGCGGGCTGGACACATCCTAATATACATATATTATATTTCAGAGGATAGGCATTAAATATTTTTTACAGTGTAAAAACCATCAAAAGATCTATGACCTTTTATTGTTTACATGAAATCTCGGTAACAGTAGGTACTTTTTTCTGGAGAAAAGTTATCCTATGTCGTTTTCCTGTATCCCTGACGTGTGTGTAAAATTTCATATGATCGGTTCAGTTGTTAAAAGTTGCGTTTTCAGTTGCGTGAAAGCTTAATAAACAAACTCACTTTCACATTAATAATATTTAGTTAAGATTGTTGTTTTTATTATTCATTTATTTGTGGCCAGAATTCAGAGATAGCAAAAATAATTAGCTGGTTTGGATTCTCTTTAATAACTATTGATAGGATTGGTTTTGTCTAGCGAAGTCACTATCAATAGGTATCAATAGGCTGATAACTTAAATTACTTTCTTGATCTCTTGTTTGAATAGGCATATTAACATCTTGAGTGATGGCGTAAAGCGGATGCGTAATCTACTGCGTATGAAATAAATACTATCTAGCCACGTTAGGCAGATCTGCCAGGCAAAACTACTCAATCCGATTGCTCGCAGTCCGTTCAATGTTCAAACATATTAAGTACCTACTAGCTTTATAAAATATAATAAGATATGAAAACATAATTTTATAAACGAAGAGTAATATTATAAAATAAACAACAAAAATGTGTATATAGGTATACTATTACACTGAGCGCATTTTATACACCCCTCGTGACTTCTAAACGTAAGGTTGAATAATTTAAAGAGGAATTTTCATATATCTACTTGTACATTTTCAAACTTGATTATGATACGAATTTGGCATCTTTCGACTCTACTAGCTGTTGCATGCGACTTCGTCCGCATATCTATATAAGATAGGTATATATAAAAATTACGTGTCCACGTTGTGTGTCCTCGAAGAACTCCTAAACTACTGATTAAAAAACGAGTAATTAAAAAAAAATAAAAAAATAACTATATATTATACATATATATACATATAATACTATATCTATATACATATAATACATACTTATAATCACAACGTCGCTCGCCGTCGCCAACGTCAAAAAGACATATACGCCTAGTATGAGCAACACTTACACGCAGTCCTATTCGCTCGGCTAGATATGGGCAATCTATTACAGAGTTGACCACGTCGAACAGAAACCTTAAGTCTGCAACCAGCCGAAAGAGACTTTTGCAGACCGAAAGAGATAAGTCTATCCGCGTAATCAGATTTTCTTTTCAAACGGTAATTTAGGCTTCGAGTGAAGCGCCGCTGAATAGATTCCAACCGTATGCGTAATATAAATATATCTTTAATGTTTAAATTTTTTGGAAGCATTTAGCACTTCTATGCAAAAACCCAAGCATTTGGTGAGCCCTTTGCGCGATGTGATCATAGTGGTAAGTGTATAAGAGTTTGCGATCGAGCATGACTCCAAGATCACGAACAAGTTCAACTCTTGCATTTGAAACACCATTCAGAGCATAATTATGTATTATATAGTTGCGTTTTCTAGTAAAGGTGATAATCTAGCACCTATCAACATTTAAATGTAATTTAATTTAATTTAACCTCAGGACCCAAACTGAGAGGGTGGCATTATCAGGCAGGGTGTTCTTAGCACATGGAATTGGTATTATTTACTGTTCGGGACAGCCATGAAATGTATAGAATAGTGATTAAAAGTGACTTATAGAACTAGTGGATTATGTAAATAGATAAATAGTGTTAGAAAGAGACAAATACAGTGAAACGGAAAACACTAAATAATACATATTATTTCGGGCGGTTGTGTAAACTTTGTTCGACGCATGACACAACCGCCACTAGTTCTGTAAGCAAATATTGTCATATAGATAGGCCATTTTTTGTAAATAGTTAGTCTTTTTCTTGCTCCGGCATAATAAAGACCATTGTACTAGTACAAACTTGTTTGGAACATACAAACCCTCTCCTCCTCGACTAACCATCGAACGGCTGACCAGTGAGCCCTCCTTAGCCGGAGGCCCTGCCCACTCAGTAAGCCATAACAGCCAGGCCTAATCAAATGCGCGGGTGCTACAGGCCCGTACATTTACCTTACATCAAATAAGGTATTTCTGTTTTTTTTACATGTTGGTACTGATGAAATGGTAATAACAAATCTAATTTTTCCACCTCGAAAGCCATTGATCATTGTTAAATTCATTAAAATTTAGGTCTTTTTTCAGTTTTTGTCGATTTTTACTACCAAGGATCTGTGCTACAGCAAAAGTCACTATGCACACTTTTTAATTAGATTGAATTTGCAAATGGAATGAGGATAATTTAGTCTTGGTAGGTCAAATAGTTTAAAGATACGACTATTCAAAGGTTTGCAAATTTTCTAAAGAAATAGATGTTTTACAGTTGTTTTTAGTTTTTGAAAATTTTGACCACTAAGTAATGGGTTTATGTTAAAAGTTATCTTATATTCCTTATAATTACTTAAAACATCCATTTTTTTAGAAATTTTGCAAACATTTGAATAGCCGTATCTTTAAAACCATTTGGCCTATCAAGACTAAATTATCCACATTCAATTGCAAATTTAATCTAATTAAAAACTGTGCATAGTGACTTTTGCAAAGGTCCTTGTCATTGTCCTCAGTCGTCCATCTTGTGGGAGGACATACTACGCCACCCATGTTCTCCTACTCGAGAACTTTACGATCCCAGCGGCCGCTTGCTCTTCTTACTGTGTGTCCTGCCCACTGTCACTTCAATCAACTTAATAGGATGAATTCCAGACAGCTTCTGCCCAGTCCTAGTAGAAAAATATTGGAAGGCTATATATCCAACAGTGGACACTTTACGGCTGCGATGATGACGATGATAGTTTTTTTTATGCTGAGATCGACAGACAGGCTGACGGTCCACCTTATGGTAAGTGACTACCGTCGGCTATAGCACAAGCAACGCCACAGGTGCTGCAAATGCGCTGCCGACCATAGTAGAATTTAGGATAAGGGGATTGGGAAGGGATTGGATAGTGATAGGGAAATGGGCTCTACATACATAGGCAACATGAAAGACTTTCTTCGGATTTGGATTAAAATAGATTGGTTTCAATAAAATGGCATTAGCAGCTCACTTTGTTTATTACATCAAGCGTTGCATTTGTGATTTCTTTATGTTTTGTTACATATGAAGTTCTCCATGGCGGCGCTGAAGTAGCAGAAGATGCTTACACAAGCCTCTCCGAGTATTATGATTACGAGCCCAGATTAGAATTTGATGACACCGAATTGGATCAAACAACTGGTTTAGGTATGTATCTTCATTGAACTTATAAAATATTTTCATTTTATTGTTGGATATAAATCCCAAATAAGAGTTTTAAGCTCGAGCTAGTTACGTGCCCACCAGTATGCCGGACCACAGTGAAATTGCAAGGGTATTTGCTGATAAGCATTTGCTGATGCTATGTCCACATTAAGTTAACCGTCTTTTTGGAGTTTACTCCTTAAGAATCGTTCATATATATGCCCGAGGTATGAAAATTTATGGGAGTAAAATCAAAAGTCACATGTCACACGTTACATGTCACACGTTACACGTTACAGGCTACAATAATATTATGTTATATTAATAATGCTTTAATACATATTAATATAATATATAATATTAATTATATTTATTAAATTATTTATTTATTAATACAATACAAACTAATAAAGCTAACAAAATGCATTCATTTACCCTCATTTACCTACTGATATATGTATTTTATAATCGTTCGTAAGAGTATGCCTGCGTCGAGAATTATGGCCAGTGTTAGTCTATTAAACTAATTCCCGTCATAGGTATGGTGTTAGTAGAGGTATCTTTCATTTTAGGTACTGAACTCATAACCAGTTATTTTAACTCCTAACCCCTGATGACGTGTATGCAATAGTTGAGCCCTGGAAGCGTAACAAACAAAAAACTCTTCAGTTCTATTATATTAGTAAGTAAGTATAGATATAAGCTAAATATTACCAATGTTATTCATGGTGTTTCATGAATAAGACTGGTATATTAATTAAATCTTATTCATTGTGTGATTTTGATCCTGAAAGCGCATTCACGACAACAAAATTTCGATAAAAAGGCACGTAGTCTCACTTTAACAACAAGTTAAACCCAAAGCTCACTCAAGTGTCTTCTTCTTGTTTACTGAACATAATGGTATAGAAATCCTCGGCACTATTTGTAACTTCTATAAATATGTAAAAAACACGAAGAAAATATATAATTCCATTCCTATTTCTTGATACGTTCGAATGAACGATATGTGAGCAACAAGATTTTTATTCTAGTCGTATAAGTACAGTCAACCTCAAAAGTTGTCGATGCATCTGCGTCTTACGAAGACTATACGAAAAAAATTGTGTGTGTCAGCTCCGACGATGGAGTTTACTCCTTAAGTAAACTTCATCCAAAATTATAAATCTTTTTAACAAAAAAAAATAAACCGCCGAAAAAACTGAAAAGCAAAAAATAATAAACTAATGTAAGTATACCTAAGTAATTTTGAGTTGGCGCCAAACAAGCAAATTAATTAATTACATAAAGCGTAATAATGTTTATCGCTGGAGATTTCACGTTACATTGTTAAATTGATTTGGTTATTTCTTTAAATTTAAGGTAATTTAGTGATCTTTGTTCATTGATTGTTTGGCGCCGACTCAAAATTACTTAGGTATAGGTAGTATTAGTTTATTATTTTTTGCTTTTCAGTTTTTACGGCGATTTAATTTTTTTGTTAATTTTTTTTATTATTATTATATTATTATTTATATTATTATTTTTTTTGTAATACACAGCATAATCTGTGAGTGAACAAAAATCACTTCTATTTTCCCACCCTTAGGGTAAGAATTTTTTTTACCAAATTTACCCCACCTTATCCAATAAAAAAGAATTATTAAAATCGGACTACTCTGTAAAAAGTTATGCGTGGTTTAACATAAAAAAAATATATACGCGTCGAATTGATAACCTCCTCCGTTTTTTTGTTTTCGTCAGTTGTAAAATATTTATCATAACGAATTAATGTCAGTGCCATCTCTGGTGCACAGGTGCCATTTAGTTTTCGCAAGGATGTATTATTTACCTAACATATTGTGATTGACCTAACACAGAGATATTGTGTAGATGGCGCAATATCTCTGAAACTTCAGAGATATTCGAAATAGAACGTAACGCATACCGTGTGACAATTTTTATTTTACTCTTAAGAATTTTCATACCACTGGCTTATATATGAAAATCGATTCTTAAGGAGTAAACTCTCAAAAAGTTTAAAAAACTACACAAAAATACATATTTTACCGTAATCCATACTAGAAATCAGTTTTGTATATTACAGGAATAAGATTTGTATAATGCGAAACGTAGGTATTTATATTACGGTAGGTATTCATTAGTTACTTTTAAAAATAATTTACTGCATCCTTGGATAGGCGAATTTTTTTATTATTTTCTTTTTAATGTTTGGGACTTTTACCGCACAAACAAAGGTATATCAGCTCCATCATTCCCCGGGACCGGTGACTTTAAATGGCGGTTAGCCTACTTGACACTTTACTCAGAGATGGTGAAAGAGGCCCTAAGCAAACTATGTTATGTAATTAGGTTTTTGAAGTGAAAACTTCTTTAGGCGCGTTGCGTTGGGCATTTTTGAGATGGGAAAAAGCCATTGATTTCGCGACCTGTAACCGTGTAACCGTAACGTAACCGACACCTCTGTATTTTTTCAGATCTTTCTGCACAATACCACTGAAACTAGAATATGTTACTTAATAATACATTGAATTGAAATAATACATCAATGCGAACAGAGATGGCGCTGACTGTTTAAAAAAAAAAAAACAATTTTTGAGATGGGAATAAAAACCATTGAACTCGCGACCTGTAACCGTGTAACCGACACCTCTGTATATAACATACTTATATTTACGATTCAAAAAATACACACGTAATTGTTCAAGTTTTCACTTCTGTCGGCACTCCCGGAGTGCCACTGTTTTTTTTTTGTTTTTTTTTACGGGTCGTAATTATTAATAAAAATATTAATTACCTAATTATTAGGTTCACAAAGTTCACATATATTATACTTTAATTGTATATGAACTTTAGAATCCGTTAAAGATAAAACTTCAATAAAAGATGTAGATAAAAGAATCCAGTTAGGCTGAGCAGTGTTTGGCAAACTTCGTCATATATTTTGTTGTCAATACCCCAATTCCTTAATTAAGACATTACATAGGGTACGTACCTACGTACGTTTCGTCCAGAAAAAAGTACTGTTTCCGAGGGAAAAATTAAAATTCATCACCTGGTAAAAAACTATAACAGCAAAAAGATTGAATAAATTATTACTCATATATTTTGTCAGTCATCATATTTTTTTTATTTTTTAACGCGGATGAAGCCGGGGGACCACCTAATTGATAATATAAAGTTAAATATAAATATAAAAGTAGCGTAATTATAATATTTGCTTTAAAAATAGCAAAAGTTGGTGAATTCCTAAAGAGCATACTTTGATTAAAAATATTTCACTAACTATATATCGTATTAATTAGTGCCTTTATTACTTAAGGAGCTTATATTTAAATAGGTCCCGCGACTTCGTCAGGACATAATTAGAAGTTCTTTTCTCTAAACTTTCATCAACCTCCATAATAATTAAATAATTAATTAATGAAATTGATTGGTTTCCCATGATTATAATAATTATAATATTCTATAAATTTAAATCTATATATGTAGGTAAGTCCTAAATAATTCTAATCATGTGTAAAGAGACGCTTTTATAATTCGTGTCACTTTTTAGTCGAGCTTAGCAAATAAAGAAATCTTCATGGATTGACAATGTTACAAGTAACAATAAAGCAAAGTCGAATAGATATCGATTCCATAGAAATCTCGTCTGTAAACATGGTAACCAACAACCCAAGAGGCAGTAAGTGGGCAGTAACGAAGGATGATACAGTCGGCGGAAAAAACCTCAAATAATTTTAATTGACTTAAATGACATTTTAAATGAGCGCCATCACACATTCGCTCCTTCTACCCACTACCACTACCAGGGACCAACACTATTGGGTGTAGACCATTCTTCAATTAGACCCATGGGGCATTACGACCTAAGTCTCCACTAGACTCATCTACCCCACAACCCATTGGACTTGTCGACCATTTTGACGCATCTTATTTCCCTCTCCTTAGTATATGCAGTGACTTGCAATTTGTAGACGAGATATTTCGACAATATCGACAACACTCACTGGTTATAGGTAATCTTACCTAATATACTTTTCTGTATCCGTGGCAATGCGTCATGCAAAATTTCATGATGGTCGATTTCATGATAGTTAGTCGTGAAAAGGTATCAGATAGACAGATGTTACATTCACATTTATAAAATAATTTATTTTGCTGTTACTAGCGCATTTTTGCACATCTTGCTGACAGAAATACGTGATAAATTAACAGTTTTGGTTTAGACACGTCTATGATATTTATGCATTTCTTAATAAACATGCATTTTTTAATGCATTAATAGACAATTTGAACAAGACGTCGTATAATGGGTGTGCCGAAGGATGGCCGAAGGTTTATATATATACATTCGTATCAAATGTGGTTCATGGTCTTGAATTCCTAAAAATTATCCCATAATAGTTCAGTCGTGGGACATTAATAAATCCGCATAAGTTTGGATTTTACGGATGTCGTTGAATTTTGGCAAGTAGATATAAAATGGATATAAAATAAAAAAATAGAAATTTTGTACTGTTGCGTTCAGAGTAATTTAGGTAGATAATTCTGTCTTTTTTTTAATAAAATCGATTGAATAGAAATGTGAAATTCTTGCCATATTCGCGATCTCTCCAAAAATGCAAAAGTAATAAAACAATATTTTATTTTATAGCATACATTTACGCTTCTATTCAATAGTCAAAATTTTTATTTTAATAAAACGAAAATACCTAAATTGTTTTGAACGCAACCGTTCAAAATTTCAATTTTCTTTTAAAGCATGAATATCCATTATCTATCTACCTGCGAGACATCAGCAACATCCGGAAAATCCAAGCTAATTACCCTTCGACTATAAAGCCCCGCAGTGTATCCTTCGAACTATCCAATTTCCGGAAATCGTTTCCAACTATTATTTCCTTAAGAATCTTGTTGCTGCTATGATATTATGTTTATTAAAAAAGAAACACTTAATTTCCAGCTGTTTCTCTATTGATGCGCTTATCAAACGTGGAGCTTTTCATTTTCATTTATATAACATCTAACAAGTACGCTTCAAAGGAGTTGAGCTTTCTTAGAATGAATGAACAAATCATTTTTCAGTTGATAAATAAGATTCACCATAATTATTTTGTTAAATTTATTCAGTGAATTTTTTTTATGAAATGTCCCTTTTACCATTGCGCATTGAGCGATAACACTGTTAGCATGATAAAAATGTAAAGTAATCAGTCGTGATCCCATAGCAACAATTGATCCACACATAAGCTGTGCTCGTGTGACAAACTTATGAAAAGGAAATTTTCTGCTTTTATCGATATGGAGCTTTTTGATGATCAAAAATATATCGAAGATCACAGAGGAGTTACACGTGGTAATATGTACATTAATACTCTTATTGTACGTATTCGTTTTTGTTTATTAAGTATTGAAAGCTTTCTTGATAACGTGCCTACATAGTGGATTTAATTAATTTAATTTAATTGATAAGAATGTGTATTTGACTATAGAAACTCATAGAGGTCGGTTTTTTTTTGTTTGACTTTTGTCATAAATTACCTTAAATTTTAGTCACAGTCTAATTTTTAGTTCCCACAAATTTAGTTCCCACTGGCTTCAAACAAAAATGTCATATGACAAGTAAAAACTTTCTTACGAATTCCAAAAGTAGCGATTCCAAAACAATTCCAATCGTATTAATGAAATAAACAAATCAGTTACTTACTATTTTCGACTTACTAAACTGTTATTAAGATAACAGATATACTCAATTTTACTTTTGAAACAGGAATGAAATCGTGGAAAGGGAATCTTACTGACGTACAACAATCATTTGCGATGTGTGAATATTTTCATAATAATCTATATATATCGTTATCATTTAAATAATATTTTAATTTATTTAAGATTTATGTAATCTACTTAAATAACTTCCTATAAAAACTAACTGGTAATAATGTTATATAAAATTTCCTTATATCCTATATACGTATATTTACTTTACGTAATACTGTTAAGCACACGCCTCTTAAATTGGAGGAAATTTAATAATCGATGTGTAACAGGGAGCTATGCCTAATAGGGAGAAAAATAAGGGATCATTAATTTTTGAAATAACCAAATAAAATATTAATATTTCTTGTTGTACGATAGTTAACTGTAAATTGCCTTATTATATTAAAATAAAATTGGCTTTTAAAAACGTAATTTGTTCAAATTGTAGAAAATAGTTATTTGTTCAACTAGAGAGCGAAATTGTTTTTTGCTGCGAGTGCCGACTTTAAATCACGAACTAGCAAAGTAGTCTAGAATTGAATCACGAGCGTAGCGAGTGATTCTAATTTAGACTACTGAGCAAAGTGAGTGAAAAACGTTACTAGGTCATCTTTAAGTAAGAAAATCAATTAAGACAATTTTAAATATTACTTTTATTAAAGATAACATTCACATAGCCAAAATCACATAAATTATAATAAAATTAACAAAAATATTAAAAGTTGAAAGTAAAATTACTGCAATTTGTAAGATTAAGGGCCTCTTTCACTATGTGTCAAGTAGGCTAACCGCCATTTAAAGTCACCGGTAACCGCGGGAATAATGGAGATAATATACCTTTGTTTGTGCGGTAAAAGCCTCAAACATTAAAACTAAAATAATAAAAAAAATCGCCTATCGAAGGATTCAGTAAACCGAGTGCATAATTTAATAAAACATAAAATTATTTCTAAAAGTAACTAATCAACACTTTACTTGTGGTTGATGAAAGTGGCCTTTAAGGTAACAGTTTTGTTCGGAACTGTGATGGTCGTATTATTTACTTGCGTGTTAGGTAACGGTCCTGTCTCTACGTTTGTACGAATGAAATAATTCGTACGGATGAAGATATTTTTCACGGGACTTTTCTGGAAGAAAGCTAAGTTTGGCATTTGAATCTTGTTCCCTTAATTTTTCTGGAGTTAAACCATCACCACTGGACGTACTCATTTTTTTTATATTTACCAAAACAGTACAAAAACACCAAGACCTAATGCCGAATCAGTTTCTGAACGGCTGTGAAACTATCTTCACAGCTCGGCCAACTCTAGTCGCCTATGGTCGGCCGACTATAGTAGGCTATGACTGAACACACTAATAAAATCAAAATTTTATTCCTGTGAGTTAAATTTCGCATTAAGAATCGACTTTTCTGCGAGTTTTTAGGCACCAACAGCACCCTTTTCGTGCTGGAGAAGTGAAAAAATATATTCTTTGTGTCATACAAATCTCAGCCAATTATTGTTTCTTTTTAGGATATTTAAAAGCCATCATCCATATTTTGAACCCATGTGTAATTAAATAATAGGATCTCCAACAAAGGACACCTGCAAATAACTTTGTTAATTTCAGCTCCTTTGCCGCCGGAGTTGTTAGACTTGGCCGAAGGCAGACGCTCTGCGAGCGATGGCACCATTGAAGAAAACTTTGAAGAAGAATTGGCGAATGCTCCACAAGTATACCCCGAGGTGAGATATTTCTAACATTTTTGATCATTCGTTGCTTAATGTGTATTTATTTATTAATTTTGGCAAATTTTAGTAATGATAGAAGAATCTTTTTCAGTACGCAACTAACGTAAACTATAGACGTCAAAGAAGAGACTTCATACATTTGTAAGTGGTTGCTAACTTGAAAATATTTATGTTTATTATGAAAATCTTTTTTTTAAATTGTCCGCGCACTAACAGCTCCAAAGATACAAACATTTCGTAGGTGTCCTTTCATGAAATCGTGGAAAAGTTTCCATGTATTGCGCAGTCTAATTCAATCGTATAGGGAACTTTAGCCAACAGTTTCGTAGCGAATTTTCTTAGATAAAAGATTGTCTTCATACAAACAAATTTGTTAACCACTCTTGTGTTAGAGAAAAACATTAGTGTCTGCTCTCAGTCAAATCCCAGACCCTTATAACCTGTGCAATTAAATGCGGTTTTTGTAAATATTTGTCCTGAGTGACAGCGTATCGCGGATAGGGAATCTGTCGCGCACGAAACAAGTACGAGACAGCTTCAAACAAATGGAGTATTTTGTTTCGTGCGTCGCGGATTCCGCCTCCGCGACACGCCGTCACTCAGGGCACACACTTAAACATGAATAAGAAAATAAAAGAGGCCAATTAAATCATTTAAGTTTAAGTTAATTAGTAAGCGTAAAAACAAATGTAGTTGTCGCTGAAAACTTTTATTGCTGCAACGAGAAAGGTTTTTTGGACAGTACTTTATTATTTTTTTCTGAAAAAATGTGATTTTTTGTATACTTAAACCTGACCGTTTTAAACTTTCTTAAATGTAGTCTGTTATTGCAACGTTATCTCTTACTTATAGAAGTGAAATAAATCGACGAAAATAACCATTTTCTGTCAAATCCTCGCCTTAATCCTACTGGGGTCGGTATTGCACTTGCAGCATATATGGCGTTGCTTGTGTTTATAGCCTGCTATCGAGTGATCTGTCAGCCTGTCTACGTACAATTATGTGTTTAGGTTTTAGGTTGCTGCTAGAACCAAGAGACAGTGTAGTGCGTTTGAATAGATAGTTGACTTTCATTCCTAAAAACAGAGTATAGATTAGAAGGGTGTTAATTAGAAGGGAGCATAGATAAGTTGCGTCAATAGGTTCTTAATAATTTTTCCGAATAAATATGCCACTCCTTTGTAAAGACACCAGATGTGGGCGTTGGATCAATCCGAACTGTGAAGAAAGATATTCATTGAGTAATAAACTAAGGGGCGAATCATACAAAAATTAAAAACAGTTAAGATGTGTGAAATAAATTTATTTTTAATATTGGTTTTTGTGTAGAATATCCCTTAGTTGATCGTCAATAGAATGTAACACGTAATAAATTTAGAAAATGCTCATTTTCCTCCCAGTGCTGGGTAGGCGCGCGCGCGGCTAACCTCCCACTGATTTGCACCAGTCAGTCTCGCGAAGTTATCTCTTAAGGACGTACGTACTCGTGTTTCGTGACCATGTCACATCTCGCGCGCTTGTTGCGTAAAAAACATATACGTCTGCCATCACCGCAGAGTGCCGGCATTTGCCTTCCAGTGAGTTCAATTTTAAGTCACATTGTGTGCATACGACAAGAGGATGTTACTTTAGTCTGGGTTTAAAAAAAATCTGTTGCAACTTTTTTTAAACTTTCATCGATGTCGGCTTATTTCGATCCTTATTTTTTTTTTAATAATACGACGTTTTCGGTTTAAAAACCAGTGAAAATTCACCGTGTATTTCTTTCCTGGACTGAGTGGTTCAAAAGCTAAAGCGTTCAAAAGTGGTTCGAATGCAAAAAAGATTGCATTCGACAAGTTTTTATGAAGTGCAGTGAAGTTTGTTTTTTCCGCGCAGTAAGCGTAAACCCATAATTTCATAGTCTCAAATAATAACGGCTGATATGTAAAATGAATGATAAAATACATTTTTTTTCCGTTTATTTTTTATAACTGAATTTAATCTCTTTATAGGTCTAAAAAAGAATTTTAAAACTCGTGTATTTATCGCCCCTCTTTTTCAGTAGATATAAAACCATTGACCAAATTTCCAAATTTAAGCTAAAATATTTATTTTTATTTTTATCCGCTGATGAATATAATTAAAAAAAAAAAAATATCGCTATCAAGTGTTTTCTTATTTAGTGTTTTTTAACATTCCTGTGACCGACAACATACTATACCGAAGGGACCGCGACGGTCACCGGTGACCGCTAAGGGAGACCAGTTTTTGACTGTGTCCTGAACGCCACCGTTCGCAACATACACAGGAAATTCCTGTTATGTGACCCGCGCGGCGTCTAGGAATTTTTGCCGTTTTGTTTACCAATTTATTTGAATTTTTTTTGTCTATTTGTTAGATATAAAAACGGTTTCAATAAATTATTATAATTGTATTGATATCGAAACTATTGATGTTCAGATATTTTTAATTTTCCGATCAGCGAATGCCACAAGCCAAAAGAACGTTTTCTACGAGAGGTTGTTTCTTAGGACTAACAAAATAAGTTATTCTTAAAAATTTTATAGAATAGAATAGCAAATATTATTGTTTTTAGCATTTTAATTTATAAATCGTGAGATTTCTGAGTCAGTTTTATTATTTTACTGGCGACTCGGCCCCGACTTCGCACGGATGCAATTTTTTTTGCAAATTACCTACATACACAAACCAAATTATATACTCGTTTATCACTCTTTCCATTCGTGAAAATCGTATAAAAACGGTGTCAATAGGTTGCTTTAGAAGATGTTAGCAGAGCGGACAGCGACTTTAGTCTATAACTAGCTGAGCTCAGCGTGCGCGTACTGTAATGTTATTAGGTATATTTTTTTTAAATAAAAGTAGCTTAAGTTACTCGCTATAACATCAGTTATCTGCCAGCGTAATTTTTGTCGAAATAGGTACAGCCATTTCGGAGATTAGCCGATTCCTTGATAGCGCAATATTAGAGTTATATTTTTTTATGAATATTATTTTCGATTAACACTTGTCATCTCAATCTATACTTATAATGAAATCGTAAATGCACGTAGGTAATCTCTAAAACGGCTTAACGGACTTTGATGAAATGTGGCACACAGATAGTTTATACTATATCCTGGAAAAATGCTAGGTTCCTGTGGGATTTTCCAAAGACGAATTACATATACATCGCGTACGAAGTGGCGGGCACAGCTAGTGAATTCATAAGTAACAAAAGTTTTGTAACAACTAATACAGATATTATCGAACTAAAAGAATGACATTTATCGTTTACTTAAATAGTTATTTTTCTTTTTTTTAGATCTGGACATGGGCGGACGAGGAGTGCTTTGCCGTTTTAAATGGCAGGGGTTTGGTCGAAGTTGTCGGCGAGGACGAAATAGGTCGACGTATAATTGTGGTGTCGGCTTGCAGGCTCCCAGAGTCCACTGAAATTCATCCCGACAAACTACTGCAGTAAGTCTTAAATACTTTTAATGATCATTACTATAATTAGTTTACTTCGCCATGGATAAAATATTTTATGAAATACATAAGTATAAATTCTTTTCGTGACTCTTACTTAGTAGGTTCTGTCTACTCTTGACTAGGTCGCGTTATACCAACCCCGGCGTATCACGGAGATGAAATTTTCAAAATGTTTACATTAAAGCTATGTTCCAAATTTTAGCTTTCTGGGCTTCCTAGTTTTGGCTGTGCATTTATAGTCAGTCATCACAAACAATTTTACAAATACATATATATGTACCTATATTTGTTTTGTTTGATATATAACCTATATTTGTTTTGTTTGATTTAGTTTGCGACTTCGTACGTGTTCCTCAGCGTCACTACTTTTTCTTAATGAAAATGGATGGATAATTTTCTGTACTCCTGACAAAGTATGAAAAATTTTACGAGCGTTAGCAAGAAAGAAGCAAACGAACATACTGTCACATTTATAATATTAAATTAGCCACATTTATCGTATAACAGTCATAATTACATAGTATTATTTTTTGTGTTCTTCAAAAACTCTTGAGGTTAGATTTTCCTACTGAACGTAAGTCTTAACTAAGTAATCTGGAGGTGATTTTACAAGCAAATTTTATACCTTACTAGCGACACGCCCCCGGCTTCGCACCGAGTTAAAGTATTCAAAAATCCTTTCTTAGCAGATGTTTACGTTATAAAATAAAATAAAGTTAAATTTATTAAAAAATAAGGTCATTTACGTTGATCTTTTACGTTAAATAAGGTCCTCAAATTTTTATAACATATTGTTCTCTCTATTGTTTCAGATATTTGATATACACATTAGACAAATTCGTCGAACAGGACTACACCCTGGTATATTTTCATCGTGGTTTAACAAGTAAAAACAAACCACCACTGTCTTGGCTCTGGAAGGCTTTCAAGACCTTCGATAGAAAATACAAGAAGAACCTCAAGGCGTTGTATATCGTTCACCCGACGAATTTTATTCGTGTTGTGTTTCAAATGTTGCGTCCAGCCATAAGCGTCAAATTCGGTCGTAAAGTCATGTACTTGAATTACTTGCATGAATTACGCCAATACATGGATTTGGACAAACTGTGCATTCCTGAACCTGTATTGGAGTAAGTACATATATTATGCTTATCATCATCGCTTTCAGTCAAACTAGCGTCCTTTTCATAAATAAACACTATATAGTTTTTTTTTACGTAAAATTAATTGGCTGGTCAGTCACATGTAAAGGTCCTCAGACAGGCTACTTGATGGTAGGTGGTTACACAATCTACACAATAATAATACAAGCCATGCCGCAGGTGCTGTAAATGCGCTGAAGACCTTAGTAAGTACTGTATGATTAAGGATGAAGTATTAGAAGGGATAAGTTGTTATTTCACGGTGGTCGGCATGACATGGCAAAGGAGTTTTTTCTGAACAGAATATTTTTATCCTTATACCAATGATTTTAGCACTCACACTCCTTTATTTCATTACCAAGAGGCCGTAGCGTTCCTTCAGCAACAAGTGCTATTACTAGATCACTAGATCCCAATAAATCATTTTAACAAAATGTTGACAATCCACATCCACAACCAACTTCGTGTATAGTCGACATTTGCTTCCACCAGGGCAAATCAGTCATGTCAAAATTTAATTTCGAACATGTATCAGTTGTCTGCTTAGTTCTTTAGTTTCAAAAGGTACTAAGAATCTATGACTTGATAAAGGAATGAATTTGAAAAGTGAAGTTGAAATTGAAATTGATAAAGGAATGAAGTTGAATCATACATAGATTCAAAAATTTACGCTGTACGTATTGTGGAAATTAAAAAAGTTGGTAGTTCCGCGCGCTACCGCGCGGTCATGTGAACTGTGCCTAATTGCTAAACTCTCTTTGCATTTGATTTTTCAACAGATTCGATCGGAGTCTTCTGTCAAAAAATTCTCGAGCGGCCGAGACAGCTCGTCAACTGCAACCTGGAGCCGGATCCAGCAAGAATGTGGAACCACCGGTGAACTTGTTACCACCACCCACCCAACAGTTCGGTGTATCTCTGCAATTCATAAAAAGGAACAACGGGAATATGGTGGATGGGATTCCGCCGGTCGTCAGGCAATGCGTGGATTTCTTATCTACTCCCGAAAGTAAGTTTTGTTGTTTTTGAATTTATGTGTCCTGAAGACGAACACTATTCAACATTGTTTAAACAAAAGAAAAGCAGTGACCACTTAATGTTACAGCTTCACTTGTTTTATTTATTTTTTCGCATTTCATGTGTGGTTTAGAAATAATATCACGTTTTTAAAAATAGTAAAAACTCTTTCAAAATCTGACGAAATGAAAATATGGCTGTAAAGCAACAATGATATAGATTATATCGAGGCAATCTTAAAAACCCTTTAAAAATGTGTCTTAATAAAAATCTGACTAAATGAATATCTAGCTATAAACCATATTATATAGATTACATCGAGACAAATTATTTTTCACTCTCCAGCACGAAAAGGGTGCTATTGGTTGCCTAAAAACTCGCAGAAAAATCGATTCTTGATGCGAGCGTAATTCGAAATTCGAACACGCGATTTAACTCACAAGAATAAAATTTTGATTTTATTAGTGTGTCCAGTCATAGCCTAATAGAGTCAGCCGGCCATAGCTGATTAGATTCGGCCAATCGAAGCCGACTAGAATTGGCCAATCGTAGCGGAGAGCAAATTTTTTTATGTTTCGTGCCTTTAAATCACTCACTTCGCTCAGTAGTCTATATTAGAATCAAAAACAATTTTGCTCTCTAGTTGAACAAATAACCATTTTATACAGTAATTTGTTAATTTACCCGTTTATTTATTACATAATTTGTTATGTATATTGTTATAGCTCTGGAAACAGAGGGCATATTCCGTCGTTCGGCGAACGTGAACGTTATCAAAGAACTCCAGCGCAAGTGCAATCACGGTGAAGAGATTAATTTTAACCAGGATCCGCACAACGCTGCTGTCTTACTGAAGACATTCCTACACGAATTGGAAGAACCCATTCTCACCTATGAACTTTACGAGGAAATCTTGAATTGGCTGTGTGAGTATACTCTTTGTCTCCATATAACATAGTTAGTACTTAGTTGTGCACAGTAGAATTAATGTATTCTTGAATATTTATTTGAAAAATTTAAAACATCGGAGATGTTGCTTATAAGATTTTTTTTTTCTAATTAAACTCTTTAACAGTGATCTGAACTTGGAGCAGTTTGAGATGAGAACTACTGAAAGAATTGCGATGAATCCTGTGACACGAATAGTCAAAAGTCCTATCAATTTTTGTTTATTATGGTCTTGTGTTTTTTCAGCTTGGCCTCCTGTTGATCGCATCCGAAACGTGAAGTTGATGATCCTCGAGCGATTACCTATTGATAACTATATATTACTCAAGTATATCATCAAGTTCTTGTGGAAGGTAAAGTTAAATAAGTCATAAACATTTATTTTTTGTTAATGATTTATGACAGATAAGACTGACGGTCCACATAAACTATAGTAGGATGAAAAAAGGATTAAAAATGGATAGATATGATTAAAAAACTGAAATATAACAGCACACAGTCAAGTGTAAACATATGTAATTCTAGTGACTGAACCATTATAATAACATGTATGTACTAAGGAAACATGAAAGTTATGTCTTCGCAAATGTTCCAAAATTTTGTTAATTACCACACGAGATAAAGATATATCCTAATAGAAAATAAGTTTTTTGAAATGTTATTGTTATTGAAATAAAAAATCAGACCGTTAATATGTGCTCATTTTATAATGAAAGTTTTTAAAAACATGTTTATAATACGATTCTTTGGATACATATTAAAATTTATGCACTTGACTGCTATTTATTTCGTTTCTTGGCGGCGTTCTTGGCTGATTTACTTTTTTACTATACACACAACCACAATAAAACGATTTCGTTTACAGGTGAAGGATAGGAGCTGCGTTAACAAGATGACAGTACACAATTTGGCTGTCGTTTTCGGGCCGAATTTGGCGTGGCCGTTCCGAGGTGTCACGTCTTTGCAAGATATCGCCCCAATTAACTCGTTTACCGCTTTCATTCTCGAAAATCAGGAGACCATTTTCATCATTTAAAAATCCGTTGACGCCGTTTTTGCTACACACCTCACACATGCAAACAAACGCATCACACGCATATCTACCTACATATTTATCTATTTTTTTTCCCTTTCCTACCCTTAAAACCAAGACAGACGCTTACAAGCTGTCGCCGCGCTCGCTTATCGCTCCGCTAAATTAAACTCTTTACGCGTGTGTGTGGTATGTGATATCTTAAGAATCAAACGCTTAAATCAATAAAAAACTCTCTGTATTGTGGTGGAACCGAACCAGCGCTGGAAGAGCAGGCGAACCTAAGTTTAACTATCGGTAAGTCTGTCTTGACCCTTCCAAAACCTGCCATAACACTGTTGAAAATTCACTCTTTATTTATTTATTTATTTATATTATATATCTTTTTTTAGTATTTTATTCAGAGCCAATACACGTCATATTTTTTTTAACTTTACTAAAGTCCTGACAGTCCATTTCTTACTGCGAATCAATTTATTAACTAATTTTTTATTACTAAAATATAAAAAAAACTACTGCATTTATCACAAATGGTTCTGATCAAATAATTCTTCATGAGTGATATCTCAATACCATCAAAGTAAAGATATTTAAAAGCACATATCTTTTGACAATAGTATTATTATAATCTGAATGGTGCGAAACTGTAATACTTCATCACGTCTTCTCCTATAGGCTTTTAAAGATGAAGAACAAAAAAATGTGTTAAGTGTTAAGTTCGTATATGTAAATGGGGAAAAACTGAATTATGGCGACATTCTGCCCCATATTTTTTATAGATGTACCTTTTATTAGATAATGAAAAAAAAATGTAATCTATGTCAATGTCTAATTTTTGTATTAAAATATTCTAGATTAAATATGTATAGGTTAAGTTCTGGAGATGTATAACACGTTTTTATTGTTACGTTTGATTTAGTTATAGTTTATTTTTTATTTGATCTGATAATTCTCTGTATAAATGGATCGATTGGAAAGTATTTGTGATGGTCTGAAATTTTTATTAAATATTTTATTTTATTTTATTAAGTGGCATGGCAACACTTGATGTGGCCGAAAAGGTCCATTTTGTTATATAAGCTAGGGGAGGAAGGTATTGTGCTAATTAAGTAATCGATGAGATATTCAAAAAGCACATTTGATCGCATAATTTATTAATTTAAATTGAAAATTTAAATAATTAAATTGTCAGAGCCCCTTGCCTTCCACGTGGGTTTTACACGCGTTGTGTGATGTTTTGACTGAAACAGAAATATATGAATCTGATTATGTGATGTAGGTCCACATTTTGTAGTCGAAATTTTTTCTAGCTTACACTAATAACAATCAGTAGTTGCATAATGTGTAAATTGCCAAAAATTACAACGTTTTAACATGTTAAAAATATTATATTAATAATATAAATATCTTAGGTGTGTAAGGTCCATAATAATTAATACATAATTACATAGTAATAATATTAACCTGAACTGAACCGAAAATGTAACATAATATTAAAATTACTATGTCATAATAATTTCATTTGCAATTCATCTTCTTAACACTAACAGTTTAGTATGATATGTATGTGTAATCATCAATCATAATATTGGTAAATGATTCTTTGAGTTCTGTAGTTTTTATTTCTCAAAAAATAAAATAATATGAATATACCGCTATATAATGTGGCACGACATTTATGGTTGCAACAGTCGATAAAACAAGATAGGGTCGCAACAAGTTAAAATTGCAATAGAATACTGAATATGGCAATTATTTACTACTGAAAAAGTTGCCAATTTTAATCAAAGAATGAAACTTCTTGTTAGATAATGACTAAATGAAAACTGCAGTGCTCGAGTTCTATGTGGTTGTAACAACTGTATATATTAATATGGTACCTGGTACGCAATAGAAAGTGATAGAATTGATAAACCATGGTGCTACTGCCACGCCAAGCCATTAAAATACATATTAAGAGACAATGCTTTAAATATATATCACTTGTGTATATATTGGAACGATTGATGAACGACTGTTAGTGTCGACTTTTTTCAAAATTGTATAAAATTAATTTTGTTTAACTCAAAATTATTTCTTATAATGATTCAGGTCTAATAAATGGTTATTATGTATTAGTATTTTTAATTAAAATTTGATGTTATTTATAAAAAATATTTATCATATCCATGTATACCAAAAAATAAGCTAAAATACCTATAATGTAGATTAATTAGTATTAAGTTTATAAAAAAAACATTAGGTTTATAATCATTATAAAGAAATCAAAATAATAGATAGTTTTATAGTTAGAGCTCGCGGATCGCGTGTTCCATTGATGGTCAAATTAATTCGAACATTTTTGTCAAAAAATCACAATTTCATAATTTGTATTATCTTTACACAAAGTAATTATCTGTCTATATGCTTAATATAAAACATGTAACCCTATTAAGTGTGCTCTCAAATTATGATTTAAAACGATTAGATGAATTTTATCATATGAAAGATATTGATTCATATTCAAATTCATACGCGTTCTCAAAACTGACTAAACGTCATCAAATCAAAGACAGACAAAATTATTACAGATTAAAAATAGAGATAAAATATTAAAATAGAGATCAATTGATAAGTAATTATAAAAACTATTTTGCAATTGGTTCTATGTATCAGGTTTTCAAGCTAGAGGGAGAGGACCATCTTGGAGCCGTTTTTATATGGACACGTAAAATAGTATTGGCATGAGAGTAGCATGGGAATAGCATGGCATAATTTTTTCTAAAGTCGAATCTATGATTAATAATGATTATACAAAAGTAATTCACATTGTAACTATAGAGCTATATTATAACGTTATGTAAAGACTGTCACTCTCTCTTTGGGGTATCAAAATTATGTATATGAAAAAAAAAGACTGTCATTTATAAAACTTCCAATTTCCGGCAAATCAATAAACTCCAAAGAGTTTTGTCCTTTTTTTAATACTGAGAATTTAAGTTAGCACGAAAGGTGCCCCATTTGAACTAAAGTATTAGGCATTAGTATTTTATAAATGGCGGAGTTATTTTCTTATATTTACGATCAAGATTGATCATTAAGGACTTCCTATTGAAACGATTTTATAGGGTACATAGAGTGACGGTCCATGGAATTAAAGTTGACTCACTGCGAGTCTTGTATGCTAGTGTTAGTTTTTTTATACTAAAACTGTCTATTTTGCATTGCGCTTTATTTATATGTGCGCAATTATAGTCCATGTAAAATAGATGTGTGTGAATGTTCATTATCGTTTGACCGTCGTAGGACGCAAACACGCACGTAATGACTTATGTGCAATGCGCGTGCATATTTAGTGATAGGAAAAAAATGTTACCCGCTGGGCCACAAAACCAACGCTCGAAGCGAATTCGCAAAGCGCTGCAAGCTTCAACGTCGATCGTAAATCATTTATATGCAACTAGCTGACTCAGCGAATTTCGTACCGCTTCAAACTCAATAAAAGTTGTATTTTTTATTATACTAATGGAAAAAATTAAAGGATAAAAAAAAAATTGGAAAGCTCGTATCGAGGTCTAAAAAAAGCATTTTAAAGTTGCAAGTTTCTAGTTTTGAGATCTATCAAAAAAAAATTTCAGAGCTACTACATTTTCCATGCAATTTCAGGAAGTACGTGAGAAAAAATTTTTGCAGATTTTTTTGATTTTTCTTCTAACTCCATGGGCTTGAATAAAAATTTTCCAACTAAGCCATGCCAAAAAAATTATCATATGCGGTCGTTTCTTTGCAATTTCGGCCTCAAACGCTCCAATAACGCTATATAATATTCACTGTTGATGGTATTTCTCTTCTCAAAATAGTCGATGAATATTAAATTTACACCACGCACATCCCAAAATACCGAGGCCATAACCTTTCCAGCCGATTGTTGTGCTTTCGGGAGCTTTGGACGAGTTTTACCAGGTTCTGCCCACTCAGATGACGATCGTTTTGATTCCGGAGTGAAGTGATGGATCCATCGACATGTCACATATCGACGCAAAAATTCCGTTTTGTTACGTTTAGACATGGCCAAACACTGCTCAGAATCATCAACACGTTCTTGTTTTTGGTCAACAGTGAGCAAACGCGGCACCCACTTTGAACAGAGCTTTCTCATAGTCAAATGTTCATGCAATATAAAGCCAACACGTTCTTTTGATATCTTTACGATGTCAGCTAACTCACACAACTTCACTTTTCGATCATTCAAAACGATTTTGTGGATTTTTTTGATGTTTTCAGCCCATATAATATAATTATATCGATTTGCCGCCGCAATCAGTAAAAAGATAGACAATCTTTTTAAATAAAAGATTTTTAAACTGACCTTTTTAAAAGATAGACAATCTTTTTAAGTAGAACCTTTTTAAAAGATAGACAATCCTTTTAAATAGAACCTCATTAAAAAGATAGAAAAATAGGTAGTAAAAAGATTTTTGTTTTTTTTTTAATTAATGATGTAGGGCTTTTTTAGCCGTACATCATAACAACATGAGACCAATATTTTATGTATTGGTTACATGCGGTGAGTGCAATGCGGTGGAAGACAAATCATTATCACGCCGTTAGCCTTGGCAAATTCTAGAGCTTCCAGATTTTTGTGGCTAGAATGACCATCTACGATTAACAGTACCTTATTTGTAGCAGAATCATTCACAAAAGCAACAAAATGACTCATCCATTTCAGAAATAACTCACCAACCATATAGCCAGAGGGGTAGCATAACTCTAAAGTACCTGGTGGGGCACCGTCAAAATATTCGGCCTTTTGATTTTTTCTCGGGATAATCATTGCGGGTGGAACAGAATTTCCGATGGCATTAACACAGCAAACTACAGTAAAATGTTCACTACGTTCATCACTTGTTACCGCGCCAACTTGTTTTTTCCTTTAGATGCAGACTTTTGCGGGCTTTTGAACAGTGTTCAGTCCAGACTCGTCCATATTGTATATTCTGTGGGCCTGAATCCCATTATCAGTAACTACGTTTTCTAAAAGAGAAAAGAACTTCATTACTTGAGGCTTATTGAATGCCCTTGCCCTTGCTGCTGATGTCGGTTCTGGAGCTCTGAGTGAGATATCAGGATTGCGTTCTCTAAACCCTTTTAACCAATCCCAGCCAGCAATTTTTTTACTTTTATCAAATCTGTGATCCAGTTTTAATTTTTCCGCGAATTCGAAAGCTATTTTTCTGATTTCAGTCGTATTAAAACCAAAAAGTCGACTTTCGAATTCAATTATACGGTCCATAAGTAATTTTTCCATATCAGCATTAAAAGTCGGTTTGAAACGACCTAGATTTACATGCGTACTATAGAAATGACGGCGAAGGGTTGCTTGTGGCACATTAAAATGTTTAGACGCTAAAAGCCAACTCATCCTATTTTCTTTTACGGCTTCGATTGCCATCTTCATGTCCTCCTGTGGCCAACTCTTCCGTGTCGATGTTCGCTTGTAATTTCCAGGCATTCTGTATAGGGAAAAAAGAAAAATGAATATGTACCACCACCTAAAAAACCAAGTAATCCAATACACCGAACACCAACTCGATTCAATCAGCTTTCAAGCAAAAAAAATTGCATCAAAATCGGGCCTTTCGTTTCGAAGCTACGATGCCACGGACAGACAGACAAACACACACACACACACACAAACTTATAACACCCCTCTTTTTCGTCGGGGTTTAAAAATAAAAATTACATCATGTCATAAAATCCTTCACTACTCTGCAACGCGCTGTTACTGTCCGCCATACTGAATCTCGGTACTAGCGACACCTACGGGCGCTCTCTAAAACGTTACGAGTTCACCTTTAGCGCGAATATTTAAAAAATACGGCAGGTGTGTCATCTTATCTGACTATGTCATCTTAAGCACTCTTCCCCTATAGATTTGCAGCGTTGTATTGTGGCCATGAACTACAAGAAAAGCAATTCGCTTCTAGCATTGGTTTCGTGGCCCAAGGGTTAGGTATAGCTAATAACAGTCACCGCTAGACTTTTGGCTATACCATCTTTTTGGCAGGGTTAGTGAGTGGCGGAATTTCTTTAAAACACATACTTGGTCTTCGGCATTCGGCGAAACCCGCATGTCTGGATGCGGCTTAATACAAGTCACCGTTTACTTTACGCCGATGAGAGTAGTAAAGAAAATTCGCAATAATTTATATACGAAGATTTATATTAAAACAGAGTACCTACATTAATAGTGCCATCCACTTTTGTACATCCAACTGAGAAACAGATCGACTATTTAAAAGTAACCAAAGTGTATGATTTTTTTTAATATTACGATTTATTACGTGTCATCATCATAAACACATTATTAACAACGTGTTATTAGTCTCATAAGAATTAGTTCACATTATAAATTTATTGTTAGTTATATGTATGTGTTCTAAATAAAGTTTATGTACCTACCTACATTCCTTTTTGGGGTTCACTCCTTAAGAATCGATTTTCATATAATAAACCCGTGGTATGAAAATTTATAGGAGTCAAAACAAAATTGTCAGTTCTATTTTAGAATAATTTAGAATATCTCTGAAGTTTCAGAAATATTGCACCATCTACACAATAGTTTTTAGTAAAAAACAATGTTGTTCTTTCAGCGTGTTCGAATTGTGAAAATTTAAATGTATTTTATAATCGTTCGTAACGTAAAGAGTAAATTAGTCGTGCGTCGGAGCTGACACACACACTATTTTTTTGTCTTTCGTATGATTCTTGATTTCTTATTGTTGTTTTAGTACAAGTGTCTTCTGTCAAGAGTTCAAATTAATTATGTTTAAGTTATCACAATTTCTTATAGTATAGGTATTTAATTGTAAAACTACATCGATTTAATCTTTATTTTATGTTTTAACATGGTTTTAACGAATTTCCGAATTTTTATTTTGTATTGCATTCCACTTTTGAAAATAGAAAGTGGTTTATTGTTGTTTTTCTTTTGTTTTTATATTAAAAAAATTAGTACCTATTATAAGATGTCTATTAAATACGACTTGTAATTATTATAACTTGTAATTGTATAATAATTTCAATAAAAATTAAAAAATGATCAGCTTTATAAAAGCAAAATAAGTCATTTTTGAACCAATAGAATAATTTTTGTATTTGACTAAGTCAACATGTGACACTTGAAATATAAATTGTATTTGTAATTTAATAATACTTATACAAATTGTTAAACTGAGCATAAATACAGAATAAAGTGTTAGAGAAGTTTTTGTGTATTATTTTCTCTTGCTATAGATACGCAAGCGTGTTTGTTCTCTGCAAAAAGGAGCCTCTTTGACTTGGCTCCAACTTTCCGAGGTGCATCCGTGCCTGTCGCCAATGATCTTGAACTTCTTGGCATAAGGTTGAACTCAAACCTCAACTTCGGCACATCTATCGAGTCCAAAGCCCAAACAGCAGCCAAAAAGTTGGGCATCCCAAATAGGGTGAAGCGATACTTTACGCCTAGACAGCTCAGAAGCTACCTGCCGGCGTCTGTATTTCCGAGCTCATAACCAAATCTTTTTAAAGTTCGAGTGAATAGGCATCTTTTGGGTGAGGTCGCTCCATCATACGCCTCATCCTTGCTACACAGCTGGTTGTTGGTCAAGAGCAAACCCATCTCTAATAATAAAAAAAAGTCACTGCAAATTTAGCCCCTTCATCGATGTTCGTAACTGAAATTACCTAACCAGTTGCGAGAGAAGAAATTTTTTCGCTTGTTGGTCACTAGTTGTGAGAGAAAAAATTATTATTCCACTTTCTTAGATCAAATTATTACCATTTTTGTAACCCGAGACATTAGTTTATATAAAAAGAAAAGAACATCGAAATAATGTTGTAGGACAGGCTTGGATAAATAATAACACTTTTTACTTTCATAAATAAATATGTATTATTCGATTACTTATGATTTATTTAACAATTCCAACTTCGACTTAACACATCCAAAATGTGGCCGTTCGATACCGATGTCCGACCGGGAAGGGAATGCCCAGTGCCACCTCTCCTCTCTCGTCCTTTTTTTCGAATATTCTGTGAAATATTCATTTAATAAAAATTCAATTGTATCTTTTGAATATATGTATCTTTATTTCAATATAGTGACCGTGGTATCATAATCAATACAAAATTATTCGTTCACTCTTTAATGTCTTTTAGTATTTGATATTTATCTTTTGTATTTGGTCTTAATAATTGTATTTATTTATTTGTTTTGTTTTTCTTGCTATTTGTGGGTATTATGCTTTGTGCAATCTGCGGAGTAGGACCTGGTGACCTGTAACACAGGTATTTTTCTTTCTTTCTATGTTATCAATTTAACAAAAAAAAAAAAACAAACAAATAATTGTCATACAACGAAGTAATATAGCCAGCATGCTCGGGACCCTGTCTGACGGATCAAAACTTATAACTTGTAAGGATATTACATAGATTAACATAAAAGATACTTCTTATCCTGGAATTTTTTTTACAAATGAACACGGAGATTACTGATCCTATATATTATGTGATTTGTACTAACAGTATATTCATTTAAAAAATTGTCTAATTAACATTAAATTCATATCATATATGATATGAAGCAATTACAAATGCTATTATAATATAGTATAATATAAAAGATTATATGTGTGAATATTTATTGTATTAAACCACCCACACCCTCATAGGGTCGAATGTAGGGAAATTTATCCATTGTAACCTATACTCAGTAAATAAATGATTATTATTATATTTCATTAAATCTGTATCCTTGCATGTGCTTAAGGAGTCAGTTATATACTATCAATCAATCCAATTTTCTCGTTCCAGGCTAAGGTAAAAGAAATGCCAACCATTTTCACATCTGCTGTTGCCTGACCTAGAAGAAGACACAAATACATTTGTAGTAACTAATTTTCAGAATCATCACCATTGTCTACATTATAAAATACATCATCAAAATCAATATCATAGAACTCTATCAATGTCAATTTAACTGTATCAATATAATAGAACATATATGTCATTCATAGCATTATCAAATTCTATGTGAATCCACGGACACTTTCTGTCCGTGACAACAGTGGCCTTTTGTCTGTTCTTAAATAGACTCTCATATTAACGCATGTGTTTAGTGATCAGGCCAATATTTTGAAACACCACTTTATTACGGTTATTTAACCGTAATTTTTATAAGAACGTGTGGGACATCTGCCCTGGTTGTAACTCACTCAGGTGATCAAAACATGTCAAATATATCCTACAACACTTTTATCACATTCTAAGTGTTCGTAAAACAAGCCTAAACAATAATGACAATATTAATAATAATATTTAATATATCTACTACTGTTAGAATAGAAGTAACATAATGATTTTTTTTAAAATAATGATTGAAATCAATACTTTTTAATTGACACAAAATACTTGACTTAACAAATAGGAAAAACAAAGCAAGAGGACAAAATTAGTAAACTAATTGGTTGCTAACTTAACACTTTATTAATTTCACGAAAAACACTAGAATTTCTTTATAAATTAAATGGTTTGCGTGACCTTGAAACCGCGTTATTTTGCAAGCGCGCTGAGAATGGAATGACCCCAGTTATTTTTTTTATTACGAGCGAAGAAACTTTCAAAAAGTATCTTATAACAAATGCCGCATGCAATGCAAATATGCCATAAGGTTATGTGGGATTCTTAACTGCACTAAAACTCAAACTCGAGATGGATATGGTTCAGTCCTGAGGGGACTTTAGAACCGTCACCGGACGTCGGGGGGGCGAAAAGCGCCGGGCCCTTACAAACAAATGGTACTTAAAACTAACTTAAATTATGAGGGACCGGCTAGTGCGACTGCAGCGGCTACAATTCTAAATCTAATTTTATAATTATTTTACTGTCCAAAAACGAGAAACAAAACACCGCACATACACACAATGTTATATTCCTTCACCCGACATACAAATTGATTATATACTTTAGACAATAGTTTGGAATTAAAATAAAATGTAAACAAGCCGTCTGACTGACGTGCGGCTACACACCGACATCTAGCGTCCCCCTTTGGAAACTGTTATTTACATAATATTTAAATGATAAAACGCCTAAACAATACTAATATATATTAAAATTATTTTATTATATGGATGGACACTGACTTTGATAATTAAAACGTGGTTTACTCGCTTTCTTTAAAAAATAAATAAAAGGCAAAGAGCTGAGATAACATAATGTTATCTGTGCTTCAGTAGGATTGTCAAATAAATACAATAGTATATTGTGGTTTCTATGAAATCATAATGTGATTGAGGTCAATATTGCAAAAGTACCATGGGGCGCCCATGGCTCTTCGCAGGATAATGGACATAGGATAATAAAACAGGACCGCTTACTTGAAAAAATTTCATTTACGAAAATTGAACGAAACTTAACGAAAACCAATACTTAAAGTATATTTTTCATTGCGCCTTATACAGAGGCTAATCCAAGCAGAGAGAGATAGCCAAACTGAGGCTGTGTGTCCCTTTCTTTCATCATGCCAGACTAAAAAATGTATTTCATTAAAAATTTAGATTTAAAAATCTTAGTTTAAAACACTTGTATTTTAACTGTACTTCAATTATTTTAATAAATTTTAAGTCAATGTATTATAATCAAATTAATTTCGTTATATATTCTCAAATTACAAAAAGTTAATATTTATTGTTTCAAGCCTATTTTATATTTTATTTTCTACTGGTATCCCTTTAAAGTGACATTACGGTAAATGTCCATAAATTTGTAGCGTTAGTAGATACATAGAATAATAACTAAAGCAGTGGATATGATTATATACAATTGTTGCAAAACTATTATAAGCAATAATATGAACAATGCGAAAATTACAACTGGTAAAAGTATTGGTTACCAGTTTATAACAAAGTACAAGTAATAAATCCTGCTTATTATTAGAGATATGACATTCTACATAAAAAATTGATTTTTAATTAATCGATTGTTTTTTAGCATGAAAAATCGTTTAATAATCGATTTTTCTTGAAAAAAAAAAATTCTATTTTATTATATTAATCGATTTTTCCTAATTTGTCAATTAATTTCAAAGTAAACGCCATAAATATTAATTAAATTTTATTAATTAAAAATAAACAACAGAAATAATAAGTTTTTAAATAAACAACACAAATTAAAGTTTTAGAATAATCAACATTCTAATAGATTCAAATTAAAATGTTTTTCTTTCTTTCAACATAAATTAACAAAATTAAACTATTCAAATTCGTAAAAAACTAAACTGGAAATCCGTAGGCAATGAGTTCAGGAATAACAGCTTAGGTAAGCGTTTGGATAATATTCGGCTCCCGGTCTTTGTTAATATGGTGCCAACTTTCGAGAACAATCTCTCTGTTGGAGCCGAAGAAGCCGGTTCAAAAGGTGCTAACACGCCAACTGTGTCAGTTGGGGATAAGCTCCCTCATAGCTTCTCCGTGATTCTAAAGCGTCTTCTTTTAATCCTATTAGAGGCGCAGAGCTGTGTACAAGCTTAATTCGGATGTCTGACTGTGACTTTGACCTGTTCTCATAGTCTCCACAAACAGCTTGTTGTGAGTGTCCCAAATGTCAATATTAGACTTAATGTCGGGGGATGGTAGATGAAAAATCGATTAATTGATTTTTAATTATAAAAAAATCGATTATTAATCGATTATTTGTAACACTAAAAACACGTATTAAAATCGATTTATCGATTTTAATCGATTATTTCCATAATCGATTATTTACAATATAATCTTATTATATTAGATCCATGATTTTGAAGGCTGAAATATTATACTGATGCAATATTAAAGAAAAGTATTTATTTGTAATTACTGAAAATAATGTTTGGCTATGAAGTGAAACCATAGACAAGTTTTGAGGCAATTTACTGTTATTTTTACACGGTGACAACATTGCTCGAAGCAAAACTAGCGCCAACTAGCGGTATTATGCCGTAAATCGACTCGTATTGATATCTTGCAAAGTTCATGTAATAAACTCTCTCATCATAAATTTCGTGCTACTTACTTTTTGAATATGTGTTCGTGTTTCATTTGTTTTCGGCTGTAAAGCATAAAAGGTTTTATCTCAATGAATAAGTTACGTTTCGAGTTCCTTTCAAAACCATTGACATTAGCGGAACCCGATGTGCGTTTTGGCCATTTTCCTTGGCTTGCGTTGGTGATTCGTATATAGTCACGTGACCAAAGTGGTTTTTGGATCAATGGCGCCAAATGTCTGTTACAGAAAATGTACGTCTTTTATGTTATTTTCTTGTCTATAATATTGATTCTATAGACTTTTTAGTTGATTTGATCATCGAAACATACTCATATAAATAGTATTACTAGGCAGAAAATGATGCGTAGGAATAGTCACGTCAAACTGGATACAAAACAGTGCTGCTATCTATGTTGTCAATTATTATGTTATGTAGTCTTTCAATGGAGAAATGTGAGATAAATATTTACGGATTAGATTAATTATAGATGGGTTTTATTGAATCTGTTCGTGTGTTGACTGGATATGTTTTATTCGTCATACTTTCCAATAGTGATTGTGACCCAATGACATCGGTGTGCGCATAAAGTGATGTTTACAGGCCCCGTACTGGGAACAGTCCTTGCCCGCCATAGGTACATTTCGCCAGTGCATTAAGGTGAAAACGTCAAAATCAATCGTAATTTGTCTTTATATGTTTCTGAATACAAACGATTTGTTGTTTGTCGACATTATTCCGTATGTAAATTGAAAAATATACACTTAATAATGATAACAAGTTCACAACATTCAACAATTTATTAGACTATTGTGTTTGACACATACCTACCTACATACATTGTATTTGATTTTTTTGTCGAATTTCGTGAACCAACTAACATTTTAACTAACTCTGCTATTATTTATAGGTAAAATAATGAATCTATTGATTGTTTTTATAACAAATACACTTTGGTTTCGCTTTTTGCATGTTTGCCTTGTAATCTGAAATGTCAATAATGTGCACAAGTATTGTAACATTATGGGACCCTTGAAAAACGAGGTTTACACAAATATTTTGGTTATTGGTTATAAAATGATTACATTTGCCAAAATAGTTAACTCAGAATGATCAACTTGATATTGGTATATCAATTCACCTTGCTATCTTTTCATTCTCTTTCTTGAGATCTGGTGTGATGTGGTGGTTAAATCAAAATTTCTTTCTTGTGCACATAATCATTATATATACAAAAATAAATTTACAACAATATCTAAAACCATATAATATTTTATAAACATTTTTCACTATTGCTACTACCTACATCTGTAAAACTATCTCATCAAAACAATGTCCTAAAACTGACTGATAAATTTTCCCTGTCATTATAATTATATTCTACATATTTCTCAATTGAAACTCTTATTCAAATATAATTTCTTTTTAAAAACCACCAGTGTTATTTAAAATTCCATTTCACAACACAACTAAATATGTCTCAGTATTAAAATAGCTTACAATAAAAATGAAGGCCTTGTTTTCATAACTTATTTGTTTGACTTCCTTATGTAGAAGAAGATAGAAAACTAATTTATTGCTAGACAATACAGGTATGCATTATGCATATATATGGCCTAATTTCTACCATATAAATGGCTAATCGTAATTTATGATTCTACAAATGAACCTTTGTATTTTAGTTTGTTGACTGGGTCTTTGTGTGTAGACTTGGTCCCAATATCTGCATCAATTTCTAGGGACTTGTTACAAAGTGGTCCTTAAAAATTAAATCCATTGTACACTCACAAACAAATAAAAAAGAGAACATTATGAAATTGATTAAGTTAAATATACCTCTTTATACTATTTATATGTTTATAAATACACTTTTCATAATAACATAGTACAAATGAAATAAGTTCAAGCTCCTGCTTTAATTATAATCTAATGAAATATTGAAAATTGAGTTAAATCTATTGAAAATTTATTTGAATCCTTTGTTCCATAAGGGTTGGCTTTGTAATTGCATCTTATGGATGGCTTCTACTCCTATGTATAAGGTCCAAACTAACAATTTAGTAATTTCAGTTTAATTTATTATTGAACTAAAAAAAATTAAATATATGTTCATGATAGCACTATTCTTTTTTTTCATCAAAAGGACATGTAGCTTGTATTTAAACATTCAAGGGCAAAATTGAGACTTATCTGCCAGAAATGCAGACATGTCTGCATTTCTGCCATTTTAAATATTAAATTAAGCCGCCTGCTCAGTTTAATATTTAATCTGAGCATATTTATGACATAAATGATCAAATTACATTGTTTACTTCTTAAAAATAGGATTAGGGGAAGTCGATAACTTCGAAGTTTCAAAAACAAAATTAGTGTTCTTAGAAGAGAAGATACAGTGAAAGAAACTCCAGCAACCACTCTTTTTACTATTCTTATACTTTAGATATTGATAATGATACTCTTGATAATTAACTTTACACAGTGTAATTTTAAGTCGCTTTCTGCATCTGTCAGTATGGCCGCTAACACATTTTGCAACATAACAGATTTTGATGCAGTTATCAACATTAATTAAATATTTTTTCACAGAAGTTTTGTAAATATAATAAAATCTAATTAAGTTTTTTATAAATAGATTTAAAAAAAAACATTTTCCAAAAAAAAAAAACGAAGTGGACGAAAAATAAAGATACATAAAAACACATTTTTACACATACTAGCTAGAGAATTGTAATTCTTCTAAAATCCTAAAGTAAACTCTACTACTTCTAAACCACCCAATGGATTTTAATATGGTTTTATATAAAGAGGGATTAACAAGGAAGGATAACAGGAGCTATTCCTATTCCTTTATTGTAGGGTCTGCTGCACATATGCCTAACACTTGGTTTTGCTTCAATTACATATGAACAATAGTTTAGTTTAGATACATAGGAAATATATTCAGTTGGGCTTCTAGAATTTTTTTTGCTAACAGAGCCCCATAATCATATTAATACATTTAAAGCTAGTCTCAGTAATTATACAGAAAACATTTATGATCTGTACAACTATGATCTCCACAATTAATTTTTATTGAGCTAACTAAGCCTTACTAACTATACTTTAAAACTATTTAACATAACTATTTAGTTATGTTATATGAGCAACTAGTGGCCTGTGTCCGGCTTCGCACAGATTCCTCATTGACTGCTCCTTCCATCAGTGAAAACCGTATCAAAATCCATTGAGTTGTTTAGAAGTAGTTAGTGGAGAAACAGACTGATGCGGAAAGCGACTTTTGTTTTATATTATGTAAAGATTTGTAAAAACATATCAATTTTTGCAAATCTTTGTTATGCTGATAACAACTATAATTATTATTATAGGTCATACTGCATTCTGCAGTCATAACAGGACACATAACTGTCATAACTGACAGCCAGTTTGGTGGTATTATAGTATCAGCTGTGTTGCAGGAGATCATTTTAAAATAACAGAACTTAGGCTTTTGTATTAGAAGTGTTAGCAATTAAAGAGTTAAACGATTTCTCTTTGACATTTTCCAGGTTCGACACGCTGCGGAACCGCAAATGTAAATTGAAGTGTCAACATGTAGTAAGCGAAGGGACGACGTGCGTGATGTTGCCAACACTTTGTATGGACAAAATAACGAGGGAACTAGTGATGATGTAGGTTGCTAAGGTGTCGGCAAGATGTCGTTGCGAGGCACAAAGAGGGCGACGATGCGCGGCGATGAGCCGGGCACGTCCAAACGTCGCCGGACGGAACCCGACGATGCCCTGTGGCAACTTCGTCCCGTCAGTGACCTCAAGATGTCGTCCATATATAACAGGAGTGCCTCCGAGGCACCCGCTGAACTATTCAGGTTTGTGTGCTCATATAAATGCAATATTATAAAAAAATATCACTTGTAATAAAATAAAGTGAATATCAGTGGCGTAATCCTCAATTACATGTCGTCGTCGTGAGCATATTATGAGAAATAGATGGTCATGTGATGACAGTTGTGTAATAGTGTAAAAATTAAAAGTTAATTATAAAATTATAAGTATATATATGCAAGAGTAGAAATGATAACGTTCTACTGTCCTGATTTTATGGTTAACTCTCCTAAATTTTTTTTTTTAAACATGACTGAAGTGAATATGAATGTCTGCGGAATCATATCAAATTGTGACAATTTTGTATTAACCAATGTAAATATAAAATATGCTGATGCGAATGTATTAAAAAATTAATAAGTATAAAAAATGTAAAAAATTGTGTTACAGGTAAAACTAGTTGAAATATTCTAATTAATTATGGATATAAAAATTGTGAAGGATAAAGAACATTTTGGTTTAAGTTGAAGACGTTTTAGTGCCGCAATTTAGCTTATAATTTATTTTTAGGTAAATATGTTATAACTTACATTAAGGGACTCATTGGACGTTTGAGTGTATATACAAAAAAAATTTTGTAGGTAAATATTTAAAAGTGTTTAGAAGAAACATCTTGAAAAATAATGTTGAAATAAAATTAAATATGAAAGGTGTATTTCTATAGAAAGTTGTTCAAATAGTGAGTTAGATAAAACTCTAATGTTTCTGAGTCTTTAACATAAAATCACTAACATAAGCACTTCTATTTTGAATATGTTTGTAACTGATTTATCAGAAATCACCTTGGTTTAGGCAGTTTTAGAATCTTTTATCCACATGAAATCACTTTTAAAAGATTATTTTGCTATTTGAATAAAATTAGTTTCAGATTACTATTATTTATGACTATGAATTCATTTTAATTTAGACATGTATTTTATTTTTTAAGCTGTGTGCTTCCAGGTTCATTAGTCTGTAAATAGTGAACAAAAAATTCTCTATGTAAGGGTCAAAAACAAGACACACAGGACAATGATATTCTGAAAATTTCCATATTAAACAACACTAAGCAATATTTATTTCGAGTAATTCAGACTTTAAGATAGGTGTACCTAATGTGTGGAGGACCTAAATCGCGTTATGACTAAATTTCATATTAAATTAGCTTTCATGCCTAGAACGGTGTCAGTCTAATTTTTATCAGACCTAAATGTTTATCAGCTTAAATCGCGTTTTGTCTAAACTCCCATAAAATAAGTATGTATACCAATACACAAACTTCTTTATCATGCTTAATGGCAATGGAACCCTGGTATTTCACTTTTGTCTTTGATCTTGGCATTAATCATAAGCTATTTTTTAACTATCCACACATTAAGAACACCTATTATTAGTACTAGTATGTATAAATATAAATATTTTGTAACTTGAATGATCTTATATGGACTTCAATGGAGTATGGTCTTATATGGAAATTTCGTAAAAAAATTCAATGATTTTGTAATTTTTTCTGCATTCTGCACAATTTTCTATTGTTTTATCATGGGAGTGGGATGATTGTGGCTCTACAAATATAATCGTAATACATTATTTAATTCGAGTACTAATAGACAAGTCTGTTTTTTTTAGTATTATTGTCATCCTTTGCACCACCATAGCATTTTAGCATAATAGCATCTTTCATTTCAAACCTCTATGGATGCGAAAGGAATTTGGAAAAAAAAGTGGACTTTTTTTATTGTTGCTGTGTGCAATTATTAATTTATTAACAGCCCTCCAATGTGACACAACTAACAATAACAATAAAATACTACGCGTTTCGAAATCATTCAATATATTACTATGTATGTAACAAAAACCGAAACATTAACAAACAACAACTAGAATGGCCGATAATTTTATTAAACTCAAAAAAATATCATATTCTTGTAATAATCATATACTTTTAATTCTTTTAATTATCTATGGATTTGTTTTTGGTTCTTTCCATTTTTTTATAATTTAAATTCTTTATGGTCCA
Source organism: Synanthedon myopaeformis (assembly GCA_944738685.1). Classification (NCBI taxonomy): domain Eukaryota; kingdom Metazoa; phylum Arthropoda; class Insecta; order Lepidoptera; family Sesiidae; genus Synanthedon; species Synanthedon myopaeformis. The sequence continues at coordinate 4,550,001 of OX122913.1, read as the reverse complement.
ATATTTGGATGGGTTGTTATATTCGGCCCCGCGCTACCCCGCGTTACCCCGCGACACACCCGCACCCTTACCGCCCGCCATTGCAGTGAGTGAACTTCATGCTTTGCGCACGTACAATTGTTTTGGAAAGTCTTACACTTGTGTCTTTGAAATTAAAATTACTAAGTACTATTAGAAAAGTTTAAATTAGATACCAAGATGTCTGCACATCTTAATGACGGGTAAGTCCTGTGAGGTGTCAATCATGGCACCAATATGCGTCTATTGTGTCATTACCGGTTCAAATAATGTATTATACCAAATTAAATAGGTACCATTGGAGTCACAATCATCCTAACTTTTATTTTTGAGGTATAAATTTTTAAAATTTTAACAAACTTTTAAGTCTTAATATTTATTATTGTGTGAAATTTACGCTCGGTGGCGCTTGTGACACGTTATTGTAAACCGTATAATTCAATTTTAATGCCATCAGTTTTAGGTTTTAAAAATTAAATTTATCAAAACAAATTAGTTGTTTACCGAAAATACGAAAAATTACCGAATTAATTTACAAAAAGATATTTTGCCGATTTCTGTCATCATCTGTCAAAGACATATTTACTCGAAATATGAGTTGTAGTCATTTTTAATGTTAATAATCAGTATGATTTATATTATTGACGTGAATATGTCTTTAAATTTGGACAATTCAGTTAAGTGATGATCATAAAATCGGGGGATACAGTAGATACAGTTTGACATATCTATTGTCTACATATCAATCGTCTAAATTAGACTATTCGATAGTCAAAAGATCAAAGATTTTTTAGTATATATGGTATATTCAAATTCGTTGGATACATATTCATATAATACTCTCAAAGAAAAACATGTATTTACGTAAAACAACGGCGATGTCCAAGACACAGCCACAGCCCATTTTTTTTTTCTATATGAAAAAGAGAAATCTAATACTATTGTGTCAATAATATCACAAAATCTTTCAGAAGCAGAGCTAAAATCAGCATAAAAATATCAATCTTACAAAACCAAAATTGTCTTTGTCCTATCTAAAACCTAAATATTTTTGTTTTGTATAATTATCAACATGTTTAGAGTGTATTTAAGAATGTAATCATATATTGGTTAATTTATAAAAAAAATCCTAATAAACATGTCAATGTATAGATATTATAATAAAAATTGGCTTACTCGTATTGATTTTGTAAAAAGAATGAATTTTTAGGAAATAGTCGAGATTACGATATTAATAGTTATCGACCAAGCACCATTCAATACTCAAACACACTGTTAAACTTTGATAGAACATAATATTAATGGGATGCTCATACTTCTGTCAGATCTTTCCTGTAATTTTCATATATTTCACATTATGGGAAGTGTCTTACGAAGTATGAGAGGATTGTTTTAAAATAGTATTGACGGGATACTCAAACATCCGTCGAATCTTTCCTGTAATCTTCCTATATTTCATATTACAGGAAAGATTTAATAAGCGCAATGAAACTACCGGATTCAGAGCCATTGGCTCAGAGCGAGTATTGGATCATAACGGACACATGGAAGCAGGATTGGGAACGGGGAGTCCAAGTGCCCGTGAATCCTGACTCCCTTCCCGCCCCCAAGGTCAATGAAATAGATAATCCAAAGCCACCGAACTTTGTTGAATTCAAGCTGTAAGTATATAAAGTGTTTTTTTTTTTCGCAGCATCCGCTCCATTTACGCTTATCTCTTGATTAATTTTTACACTATTTCTTGTTTTAAAGTGAAGGTTTGAAATATTAATCACACTTGAGGCTCTACTTCATATCTTGCATACATTGCACAAGCATATTTATTGTAACTAACAAATAAATATTTTATACTAACTGACCCAAGCCAACCTTGGCCCCGGAAAAGGAAACCTATTAGATACAAAATGTATGAGAAAATTAATTTCACTCACAATTATTTGTTTTCGTGAATATTTCAGATGCTTTAATAGTTATTTTGCTATTCGGAGCGAAGACAAATATCAATGATCATAAAAATTGCTACCTTTAGCCTTCAGCATCAATATTTCGATCTAAATATATAATATTTAAATCATAGTAATATTTGTTTAATATGACTATTTTTAGCCAATCATTTTAGGTAAATACAATAATCTATCTGACCTCAGTTTGATTAAACTGTTAAATGTCATCTAAAAATCTATTTGACTATTGAAGATAACTATTACATGTAGCATAGGTAGAAATATTTATTATAAATAATGATTAACCAATTGGTCAATTTATTTAAATCGTATTTGCGCGCGCTATATTTATTTTCTTATATTGTTTGTCCCCTCGATTTTATGCGCCTTTTTGTGGCGAGGGATTTAACTTACGGACGATGCTTACGATGCTTTGGGGCAGGTGAGAGTTTTTTGATAGTTGCACTCAATGCAATAGTAAAACATTTGATGTTTTGTTTTTATTATTACAGACCTAAAGATAAATACATTCACTTGACCCGTGACTCGCACTATCAACCGGACCAACATCAAGTGAGCACAACACCAGCGCGAGCAGAGGCTGCCTGCAGTTACGATCTCGACGCCATAGATACATCATGGCTTAAACTTTTAAATGCAGAACGCGCGAGAGCTGGTGCTTTGCCCATTAATGAAGACCAGTTTGAAAGAGTCATAGAAGAGCTGGAGGTAATTTGTGATATAATCGTTATATTATAATTTGTTTACATTTTCAATATTGTATGGTTAAAGAATGTTGTCCCCACGTAAACACAGTAACTTAACATACAATAACATGTTTGTACTGTCTTCAAGATAGATTTTATTAATGACTTTTTTATGTTAAACTTGACAGACAGGCTTTTATTTGGACAAAGTAAGTTCCAAATGATGTGAAGGCAGGTACATCGTTTGGTAATTTGTCTGTTAATCTTTAATGATGACTTTGTCTGTCATTAAAAATATTCCAAAAAGTAATTTAGATTTATAAAATGATTTATATTTAAAATGATATTCATTTCATTTTGTCATTGAAAATTTTATAAAATTATGATGGCTTATTTAATTTTCTTTTGATTTTTATTATACATTTTATGTTTATAGGTTCGTACGTGGGATAAAATACAATCAATCATGAAGTCTGAAGAAGGTCTTGGCATCGAGTACGATGAAAATGTGATCTGTGACGTGTGCCGCTCACCGGACTCTGAAGACGGAAATGAGATGGTGTTTTGCGATTCGTGTAACATCTGTGTTCATCAAGCATGCTATGGTATAACAGTAATACCTGACGGACAATGGCTGTGTCGCCCGTGTGGCGACGGAGTCCGACCAACGTGCGTTTTGTGCCCTAATCAAGGTGGTGCTATGAAATGTACACCGTCGGGTCACAAATGGGCTCACGTGAGCTGTGTGTTGTGGATACCGGAAGTGTCAATTGGTTGTGCTGAAAAGATGGAGCCAATAACGAAAATATCTTCGATTCCAGCGTCTCGATGGTCGCTAGTATGTGTGTTGTGTCGTGAACGCAAAGGGGCCTGTATACAGTGCTCTGTGAAAACTTGCAAGACTGCTTACCACGTGACTTGTGCATTTAAACATGGACTTGAAATGCGTGCAATAATAGAAGATGAGAATGCCGATGATGGGGTGAAGCTTAGATCTTATTGTCAAAAACATAGTGTAAATAACAAAAAAGAGAAAGCTCCGACTGCGACCGGATCAGGCTCGGAAGAAGAAGAAGTGAAACGTAAACGTCGTAAGGATATGACTTCAGAAGAAAAAACACAGGCTCGGGCTGCTCGGTTGCAGGAAATAGAGAGGGAATTTTATAAACATGTCAGTGTTAAGGACATAAGCTCCCACGTACTTGATGTTGATCATGATGCAATTGTTTATATTCACAATTACTGGCAAATTAAAAGGCGCGCTGGTCACAATCGACCATTGTTGCCACCTAAATCCGATGACAATGAGCTGCTTACTCATAGACAAGAACAAGCTGATCTCGACAAAATGAAAATGTTTGTACAACTTCGACAGGATCTGGAAAGAGTGCGTAACCTGTGCTACATGGTGAGCAGGAGGGAAAAATTATCTCGCTCGTTCTTTCGTATGAGAGAGCAAACCTTTCATAAACAATTAGCTGTTTTAACAGCAGACCCAAATATAAAGGAACCTGAACTATCAGCCATTCTTGAAGCTAATCATGGGCCTTCTATTTACGACAGGCTCTATTCACATCCAAATGCATCGCTACATCACAAACATGATTTTGATGCATTACTAGCTCGTATTGCACCCCAGGATTCAGAAGAAGAAAAGCAAGGAAAGAAAAAGAAAGATCGTAATGGGTTAGTTCAGAGAGGGTCACGATCATCAAATCCATACAAGAAGCATTATGTAAATGGAACTCGTCGAAGTGGGAGTATGTTTAGTGGTCTATCTAGCGAGGAAAGTGCGCCTGAAATAAGTCGAACTACCAGATATCGAGGTAGAGCTTGTATTGGTTCGAGCACTGATGATGAAAGTAAAAAGAAATCTTTACTGAAGAAAAAGAAAGTAATAGATACAAAACCGAAAGGCAAAAGAGGAGCGCCTAAAAAAATTGATCGAAAGAAGAAAACACCACCAAAATCGAAAGCAATCATTGATAGCACTGATGAAGGAGAGCATTTTAAAACTGATACAAGAAAAGATAAGTCCAGAAGTAAAACACTTCAGCAGTTGGAAAAGGAAATGAAAGCTGGAAAATCAGGCTTGTCGGGCACAGATAGTGATGACTTGATGCCGATGAAAATATCAAGAAACAATAAATTTCCTGTTGATATTTATTCAGATAGCAGCGAAGATATGTCGTCTACAAAGCACGATATTAAATCAGTAAAAAGTAAAGTGAAAGAAGAAAACGAAAAATTTGAAAGGGAAAATCCTGACCAATCACCAAATGGAAACGATTCTCAACAGTCCTTACCGAGAACAAAAGCTGCTATGAAAGAATTTATACCAAGTCAATCAGAAAAGAAAAGTAGTCCCCTAGAAGATAAGCCGCCCCCAAAGAAACGAGGAAGAAAACCTTCTAATAAAGGCAAGATGATTACTCTCAAAAGCCACGATTCTGATGATGAAGCAAAAGATAAAGAAAATATAAAATTTTCTAAGCAAAAAGACAATCCAACTGATTTAATCGTACCTCAAAGGCAAGCAGCTAAAAAGGCTTCAGAAAACATGCGATCTACAACCAAGAAAGAGGAGACTGTTCCAGATAAGCCTGGCAGTGGGGATGAAACTAAGCCTAAACTAAAATTAAAATCTAAGAGCAAAGACAAACCATCAACCGTAGGTAAGAAACCTTCAAAGGATGCAGATAAGGAAACCATTGCATATGTACCTCAACGGCAAGCAGCAAAGAAAGCTGCGGCTCATATAAAGAGTGGACTAGGCACTAAGCTACCTTCAGTGGAAACATCTGAAATCGATAAAAAGAAAGAGAGTGAAAAAACAGAATATAATAAAGTGTCACCAAGAAAGGAAGATGTTAAATCTAAAACACCTCAGAAAAGTAGTCCCTCTGATTCGAACCAGAGTAATGATTCTTCTGCTTGTAGTTCTGAAGAAGAGGAGCAAGGGAAACGTTTAATGAGGCCGACAGCTAAAGCTCGAGAAATCAAACCTGTGACTCGGCAATTGTTTTCACCTCCTGGTTCTAGACCGACAGTGGACTTGCCCTTTCTCGACAAGGTATCAAGACCATTGTCTTCGACTAGTGCCTCGAGTGATTCTGAAAGCTCTAAAGGTTCAAAATATTCTGGCTCTAGTACACCTATCCCAAAACGGCCACGCCGTAGACGAAAAGGGAAGAGTATCTCCACTGATTCCCCTCGAAAGGCCCCAGACAAGAAGCTTAAAACTTCCGAACGGGGTTCTGAGTGTAGGGTATCATCGGAATCTATTGAAGGAGAGAAACTCCGAACCGACGAAACGCGTGCTTCTACGCGTTCTCGGACCAGAAGCATTACAACAAGCGGAAATTTGCTTGACAAGCCTGGTTCCCGACAGAGAAAACCATCTAAAGAAGACACGAATGGGCCAAATAAAACTCCCAAAGAGGATAGCCAGTCCTGTAAACTTTCATCTCCGGAACGGAAAGCAGACGAGGAGGTAAATAAAGTGGTGAATGAACCGCCAGAACAAGTAAATATCGATGATAATGTAATTAAAAATAGAAGACCCAGTGTAATGATTGAAGATAAGAAACACGATTTAGATGTGCCATCGCCTAGTAAGTCTAGTCCAAAGAAAGCTTCACTTTTCAAAGAAAACAGAAATCAAAATAAGCGCATGAAAGAGACTAAGGAAGTATCATCAAAAGAAATAGAAGATTTTTCTGAAGATATACATTCACCACCACGCAAAATTAGAAGGCCTAGTATACTAGAACCACAGCCTGAGAAAAGTAATTGCACCGATAGGATTAGTCCTCCACTTAAGAAACCCAAGCTTGTTGAAAAGCCTATTAATGATTTGGACATGAAAAAGTCTCTCCATATCAACGATGATATTATCATAGATCCTGAAAAGGATAAACACTGGTTCCCGAAACCTCCTAGGCCACATGTTCATCCTCCACCAGTTGAAAAGCCAGGGGATCACGAAAAATATATTACTGAAGATAAAGTTCTTGATTTAGATTCGGCTGATAAGAGCAGTTTAAAAATGATTGCTACAATACAGGCGAATTTAAACGAAAATACTATGATTAAATCACCTAAAACTCCAATGGACGCCAGAACAATAAACATGGATAACATAGACCTAGAAAACCCAATTATTAGGAATAAGAGAAAATGTTCCAACTTAGACCCAGAAAATAAATTTATAGCACATGACTCAAGCCATGTACAAGGAGTTGAGATTTCGAAAAGTGCAAAAATACCTTCAGCTATGAGCCAATTTCCAAATAGATCGATGCTATCTCCACAGCCTAAAGACAGTGAATTTTTCGAATTAGACATGTTGCCTGTCGATGATGGTTTTAACCATGATGACATGATAAAGCCTTTCGCATCTTATCCAGAGTTCTTTTTCAAAGAGGATTCCAAAGAGCAGGGTGTACAGGAAACTCTTAATTTAGTTGATAGACTTAGAATGCAACTAACGAAAAAAGTACCAACTGATAATACCGTACAAGATGGAGCAGTGGCTATAAACGATGATTTAGAATCTAAAGAAGAAGACAAGATTTCAGATAAAAGTGATGTAGAGATGTCTAGTAATGAGCAAATTAAAGACAGCGCTAACAACCATTCAAGGCCTGACTTAAGATCAGAATCATTACGAGATGATAACAAGGAAATACACCCAGTTTTAGAGGCTAATAACGATCATATATCAATTCCTGATGATTCTCAAAGCCAGCCAGATGACAGAAAATACAGTCGAGGACGTGAAGACATGTATAATGAAGAGGCAAAAGATTCTTCATGTGTCCATTTAGACAACAAATCAATTTCTACCACAGCAGATACAATTTCCATTTCGAAACAAAGTGATGACTCTCAATCTATCTCAGTTGTTGATCATTCTGTACCTAGTAATGATCCGGATTTAACACAAGATAACCAACATTATGAAAATAATAATTCGGTAATGAATTCCGACTGTGGCACTATTTCTTCACCGCCGTTTTGTAGGGAATCTAAATGGAGAGAGAGTAAGATAACTACAAGACGATCATCTGCATCAAGTACAAATTCTGACGGGTCAGTTTGTTCTCGGAAAACTGATATAAAATCTCATATGAACAGTTGTGATTCACATCAAGAAAACGTGATGCCTGACATTGATTCATACCCTCCTATTCCTGCATATTCGTGCCCAGTGGAGCCTTCAATGCCCCTAAATCAATACAGTAGCTATCCGCCCGATGCATCTCCATTCTTGACAACTATGGGTACACTTTTTGCTGCTGGTGCTTGTGCGTCATCCCAGTTACCGTTACCATCACCTGGACCAGCTTTATATGGGCCAAATCTTGCTTTTCCTACGCCACCACTTTTACCTTCATTACCTAAACAGGCATTCCCGACATTATGTGCTGCCTTTACCTCGTCTTCTCAAAATATTGCTCTGACTACTGCAATGATTGCTCCACCTACACCGAAAACATTGGATTCTCCGCGAGATGATACAATAGATGTTACTGAAAGTGATAAATATTCTATTCACGTTGCATCCGAGTCAAGCCCGAGTATTAGTGTTGGTTCATTTAACGAAGCAAGTAATACAAGAACTATGGGGTCAAGTAAATTATCCTTGGACAGCAATGATACATCAATGGCCCCAGTTTCTGAGGAAAAATCTCCATCTCAAGTAAAAGTCTCGAAGCTTACAAAGTTTCCAGGAAAATCTCCTGGAAAGAGTCCGGGTATATCTCCAAAACAAAGTGATGCCCCAAAAAGTTCCAAACGACCCAGTAGCAAAAGTAACCGAAGTCAACGTGGTCGTGGTCGATCAAAGAGTCGTAGCCATGCTGTTCACAATTTTGATTACGTGGGAAATTCAATTCAAAGCAAATTAGTCGGTACTGTTTACGACTTCAATGAAGAAATGGCCAACGACGGCGTAGATCTGAAAGCCCTTAGAGATAGACGTAAATCTGTAGACATCAGAGATGATAGGAAATCTGAAATTTCATACAAAGACTCATCCAGATCTCCAGGTGTTGCTAGTCCACAAAGTTCCAAGAGAATTCCTCAAATGGACCTAAAAGAAACAAAACCGCCTTCTACGCACGAATCACAAGACGCCGCTCCTACTTCACCATCATCCAAAACATCTGAAAGAGGCAACTTTTCTCAAGTTCAACCAGTTTTGCCTGGTCCTGTTGATATGCGTACATACAATCCATTCGATAATCCCCCACCGGCTCCCGGTGATCCTTATCATAGTCACTTATTAGCATTCGCCAGTGGAACGGCTGAACAGCAGTTGATGGAGATCGATGAGGAGGTGGAAAAACAACTTCACAGTGCTCTGATGGCCAGTAAGCCAAAGACCGGCTCTCCAACAGCACCAGTCGTAGGGCAAGCCCAGAATAATCAAATGGGTAAAGAAACACTACCGCCTCAGTTGCCGAAAGTATCTTTGTCTGATTCAAGAAATCAATTAAAGGTCAAGATCAAGGGACCATTTCTGGACGCAAATTATTCCACAAGCTCGACACAACCACCGGTAATTCAACCACCAGTACCAACACACGACACCAATCCAAACATATTGAGTTCTAATAGCGGTGTAGCGTCATCTATGACTGGCTCTACGAATTTACGAAGAATGCGCAAAAAAGAGTTGTTACGGCAATATTGGACCCAAGACATGAATATGGACGATCCTACTAATAATGCTACGATCGGCGTTGTTCCTCCGCCCGTACCGCCGCAACCTCTTGCGCGTGCCGTTATTACTATTCCCAAAGCTGTCGCCTCTATGACAAGTATACCTACTAGAGAAGATTATAAAAATTGTGATGCGCCCGTTGAGAAGAAGAAGCGGAAAATTTCCACGGGACCCTCTCGCGAGTTGAGACAATTGAAAGTGAGCATGAATGATGACGTTGTTGATTTAACAGAACCAAATAACCCGGGCACACCATACAAGCGACGGAGCCGTGTCTGCACAACCAAGCCGAACAGATCGAATGCCACCTCGCCTTTAGCTCCAAAGTTGAAAATTAAAATTAAGTCAAACGTAGTTCAGCAAGTGTGTGAAGAGTTCAGCCAATTCAGACCGCCCAAGAAACGTTTATCGAGCATACCGAAACCGAGCTTGGAGGACTTACGTCGTGAAAGTATGAAGTATAGGAAGATGGTGATGGCCGATTTTGAGAAAGACGAGAAGAAGAAGTGCAAAAGCAACAAAAGCCAGAGTAAGAGTGATACGAGCAAGGGTGACGTGAAAAAAAAGAAGGACAGGAAGCCGGATAAGGATAAAACAAAATTGAGTGAGAGTGCCCCAAAACTGATAATAAAAATTAAAAGGGAAGGTGTTAAAAGTGCGGGCCCAAGCGACGCTGTGGCTACAGCTGCCGCCGTAGTGGCAGAGCCCGCTGTCGACCCATTCGAATATGACCCCACGGCCCCTGACCCCCTCGCTATTGACCCTCCGTCGTACGCGGAGGCTTCATCCGCGATCCGCAAGAGAATACGAACCGCCAAAGTGACTCCAATCAGGTTAAAACTGTCGCGCAGTTCGCAGGGGTCTGGATATGTGATGAAGAAAGAAGGCGAGGCAAAAACGGACAATGACGACTCGACCGCCGGTCCAGCATTCGCGGATCCTACCCTTTCAGACTCAGCCCCCAAGGACAATATCGTTACATCTCCAAACTTAGCCGAAAAGAAAAATGAAGTGAGGTGATATAAACGAAACAAAAGACACAAGTTAATGTGACACGACTTTGAATTAGTAACTGTACAGTAAATGTTAGGCATGTAGTTACATTTTTCAAGTAATATATGAATGTCTTAACGATATCGATGTTTTAGAATTAGCATAATATTATTTATTTGTATAAATGGAAAGCTCAATGGTTAACTTAAAGTTAAGACTACTAGTTTCGTGCGTTGAGTGATAAAATACGTGAATAGTAAATATACTTGTACTATATACATTCTATTATAGTTACACCAATGAACTGTGGTGTGTAAAATTTTATCATTGAATATTTATGATAATGTTACTGTTTATTTTTATTGTGCCTCACAAAGAATCTCATTAATTTCGTTGTATGATTATTAATAAGATAAAAAAAGCCTAGTAAAGACACAAGCATACACAATAAACCTGAGAGAATGTCACCTTATCTTAACTTAGTTTTGTTATTTAGTCTAGAGGTCATTCTAGAATTAGAAGGTTACGATATAGTGAAATATCCTTTTTGTATTTACTATTACTTTATCAACATCATAATAAATATGTCATAATAAATATGCCAAATTCTAGGATTTCTTATGTTTTTATTGTTATAATTTTTTATTTTACAGTTACTTAAATAGAATGACCATCACACAATTATTATTATTTTAAATGCTTTTTCATATTTTACATATTTTACAATTAAATTTGTGTTAAAGGTTTAGTTTCATGAATAAAATGTATATAATTATGCAGCTGAATAGATAAATATAATTTATATGCAGAATGTAACTTTTTATTTTATAAAGACTCGGTGGTAAGAAGTCTCAAATATGTGTAAGAGGTCATTCTAGAATTAGAAATGTTGTTACGTAATAGTGAAATATCCTTTTTGCTATAATAATTACTTTATCGACATCACATGTAAGCCAGATATTAGAGAGGATTTCTTATTTTTTTTATTGTTATAATTTTTTATTTTGTTTCGTGAATAAAATATAACTATGCGGCTGAATAGATATTGCAGAATGTAACTTTTTATTTTAACGTCTTATTTCATATCGAGACAGAATTAAAAAAATCAAGTGAGTTTTTAATTTTGATGTATTTTAATAAATACATTTAGTTTGATTGAATGAAATTGGTAAATTTAATTTGATAATAGACCAGTTAATAGTTAAGAAATCTCAATCAAGAATTACTATGACAAGTGACTGTACCTACCGCAAACTTTAACTAATTTGATTTTCTATCTTTGAATATATCTTGCTTGACACTGTTTAAGCTTAAAACAATACTTTAAATAGCATAATATCACAGATGAATAATAAATAGGTATTTATTTAGAATTAGTACTGTTATGTAATTTTCAAATGACATGAAATGTTTTTATTTCAAAATAATGCAGGTTTATGAAACTAGAAAAACTTTTGTGGAAGACCCCGTTCTCATAATAATTTTTAATAATTTTAACTTTCAATTTGAGGATGGGTCTTGAATCTGGGAGTACACGCACCCGCATTCAAAAGTCTGCTCCCAGATTCAAAACATTTCTCTCGATTTGTTACAATTTTTATTAAATAAAGACCTTTTTTCTTATATTTCAATTAAAATATATAAAAAAACAAAAAAAAAAAGAAGAAGTTGATTGTAATTTCCCAAGTAACCACAATCGATTGTCTAGTATTCATACGGCCTCTAGTTAAGCGTGAATAATGAGCGCGTGGTTACGAAGTACTATTTGTTTGATAACTCGCTCATTGTTCGGTGTATGCAGTCTTAACATGTTTTGTGCAATATCGTATCGGGCAATACTCATCTCATAGTCAAGGTTGTATGACCCTAGACGAGGTTTGTTAGTTTTTAAGCGAGCTAATTGTGAATTAATAATTAGGTCATAATATATTTATATTAAGTCGTCAAATCAAAATCTACTATATGCACTTTCTTGAAATTTCAAAATTTTAACCTTAGCGAATGATTAATTTACAGCCTTATCTGTCGTATAAAAAAAGTGCTTTTAATTAAGAATTAAGACGACCTCTTAATAAAATATGCTATATGCAGCAGACAGAATCTACTAGGTATGTGCAAAATTATCAAAAATCATTAATAAATCATTAATAACTAAATAATAATAAATTAATAACAAAATAATCATAATAATTAAATTTTCATGTTTAAAAGACAAATAAGTTTACGTATAACAATCCTAAGTTTGAAATAAAATATATTAAAAAAAAAAAACTTGTAAAAAATTTCCAGGAAATCATTTTTGTCAAAATCTCAAAAGTATAGTTTTTGCACATGGCAGATTTTGGTTTGACAACGACGATGTTTTAATTTTACTTTTTTATAAAAGATACATCGTCATTCTTGTAGGTATTCAAAGTTCTCATTGTAAATAGGACAAATAGTTCTCATTGTAAATAACTGGCGAAGTTGGGCGGCCTAACATTGGTTCGATAATGTGTGGACGTAATATCGATCTGTTTATTATTTCAGCTAAAACGTTGTGTTGATGCGTCTAGTTTGACTGAAATTTGTAAGACTAATCTTTTGTACTTTTATATTTTTCACTAGTATATTCCATATCAATTTTTTATTACATTAAAAAAATATGTTTAAAAACTCATAAGATATATACATGCATTTAGTGTTTTACCTCGAACGTTTTTGAGACGAGTCTTTTTGAAACAATTCATTTTTTTTGTAAGGTCATTTATGATACCAAATCAATGGTCTGACTAGACGCAAACTCGTTTGCATTTTGCAATTATTCTAATGAGCGAACCTATTTTGTTTTCTTTCATGTGGACTATATATCGTTCGTGACTAAAAATCCGAAAATCAACCACAAACTTTACTGTTCTATACAAATATTTACTATCAATCTACGGTAATCTGGTCCCATTTGTAATCCTACATGTTAGTTCTTTGTAGTAGTAACATTGTCTTTGTACACCATTATTATTTATCGGAGTAAAAAGATATTTCTGCGCAAAAACGTTTACCAAATTTCAATTAGTTTAAATAGAATTTCTTTGTATTATAGAATCTGATAGGTTCGATAACCGGATCTCACCTTGTAAAAAACATTGGTCGGAGTACCGCGGGTCGACTGGTATTCATTTTTTACAGAATGGAGTAGGTAGTGGCAGCAAATGAAATAAAATTTATATCAGCCTTAGAATGAGGAGAGTGATGAAAGGGACAAAGAAAAAAAATGTAAGGAGAGAGACCAAAAAAAGAAAAGAAACGTCTATCTCCCGCGATTAGGCTCGTACAACCAATAAAGTTGGAATAGCCATGGGTGGTGGTGGGAAATGTCCCCTTAAAAAGAAAACACAAAATACATTTAACTAAATATTTAAACAGCGAAATAAAAATATGTTCTATAAAAAAAACATATAATTTTCAATATAATCAAAATAAAAATTATCAATCGTATATACAACACCTCTGTGTTATTGTCACAGCTACCATGAACCGTAATAATGTCTTTTTGAAATTATTAAAACTAATACCACTTCCACACAACTTCACAGCGCAATTTGGCATTGTTTTCGTAATTACATTCCTTTTTTTTTCTATCTTCTCAACATGTAGGCTTTCCATCTCGTAATACGCATTGTGATGAGTCGACATGCGTAGTCGGAAAGATGTTCATTTTCCTTAGGCCGATTTTGAAACTCATCGCACATGGATTGCATCGTTTTAATTTTCAGTGCATTGGTCGTACGGTAATCCCAGTTGCTGTCTTGGTTCAGATCCCACTTCTGATAACGAAGGGGAGAAGAACAACATCAGAAGGGAACGTCCCGATGAGCTTCTCTCGATGTGGGCGTATGTGACATGTGGATAGTAGATTGATCAACTTAATTTATTATGTTCTCGGTGTGCGCGAGCGAGAGCGGGTGAGTCCACCAGGATCCCCTGACTGGATCCCCTCAGTGGAGCGACCCGTCCGGTCGTTGAGTCGTTTCTTTTCAGAGCCCCCTCCCGCCGATCGCCCTGCACGCCACTTAAACCCGAACGCAGTGCCAACTGTGTTCGGCGTTCTTTTAAGGTTGTTTCCGTATATAAAAATTCGATATTCCGTGGACGGGAAATAAAATCGCTTCGCATCTCTATCTATCAGAAACTTGTTTTAGAAGTCTATTTATTTAAAAAATAAAATAAAGATGCGTGTAATTTTTTAATAATTTATATATGTGTAAGCTTTTAAAAATTTTAAAATGACGTTATGTTGGACTTCGTGCTTTAAGCGCATGATTTTTAATGAGTATTTTTCTTTACCGAGTGTTGATTGTTGATAGTAGTAGGTTTTATTAAAATATTAATTTTTCTATTATAATAAATTCATGTACGGTGTGCTCTGGTTTCGCGGAACTGGTTTATATTGTACAGAGACGCTAGACAGTTTAGCATCTTGAAATTTTTTATTCTGAGCGTGACTGGTTTGTAATGTTTATTTGTAATTAATTGGTACGTCTAGTTTTAAGTAGATTTAGGACGCTTGGGAATTGTTCTTTCGGTGATCAGTGTCGGTAGCGGACTAGGCTGGAGAAGCGGATTCTGTAAATAGTAGAACGTAAGTAGCTTAGGTACGAACAATTTTGACGTTCCAGCGACAGCCGCACCCTCCATTTTAGGCGTCTCTTACCAGTCATTAGAGTTAATTGTGAAAAACATTTGATATAATTATTTAAACGTTTAGATATTGATTAAAAAGTATTTAGATTGTAAGAGATTAATGTCTTATATCCCACATAAGTATTACGATATTTCCAATTGTTTTAAATATTCTAGATTGTTAGTGTTTTACTAAGTAAGTGTAATTTGTACAAACTACTTATGTACAGTATATGTAAAATAAGTTGATTGATGTATCGGAGATTGGGCAGGTGCGGGCGACGGTGACTTCACCGTCCACCGCGCCGCGCCGTGTAAATATTGTCCAAGTGGTATTGTAATATATAACAAGTGTTTTCAATGTGCACATAGTCGCCTCATTCATTAATAAATTTTTTAGATCAATCAAAATTATACTTTTATTCATTCCCTTTCACCTGAATTCTTGCGGCGGATTAACAAACGTTTGGCTCGTTCAATATTAGAAGAATTTTTTTCATTTTTATGATAAGTTCGACAGACAGGCTAACGGTTTACTTGATGGTGTAGCTACCGTTCCCTACAACACAACACAAGCGATGCCGCAAGTGCTGCAAGTGCGCTGCTGACCATAGTCAATTTTTTTTTGTTCTCAAGTGTACCACACACACCAAACTTTAAATAAAGTGCAAAAATTAGTCATAGCATTCTACACATGGTATCTTCCCAACACGTGGCACGTCAGTTGCATAACCTCGCTTACAAATTGAACGCCGTTATTGCTGACCAGTCTCCTAGGTACACCGACACGTAAAAACACTTCGTTCACCAGGGTCTTTGCACACTCTTCACTCGCGGCAGAAGCAAACAGCTCTACCCACTTGGTACAGGTATCCTCTATTATAAAGATCCACTTGTTACTGGAGGGCGTCACTGGCAGCGGTCCGAATAAGTCTACTGCAAGGACTTCGAAGCGGTCAATTTTTATAGAGTCAAAAACCATGAGATTAACTTTATTACCTAAACGAGTGTCCAAAGATAGTATCCAACTCACAAGAACAAATTCATAATAAACGCTCCGAAACAGTAATTGTATGCCATACGAAGGGCATTAGTTCCGGTATAGCAATTGTAGAAAAACCATACCTGGTCAGCGACGTCCTTATACCTCACGCCTTAGTTGAAGTAAAAAATAATTCTTTTGTGACCACATGTGCGAACCTTTCGAACTTCGACAATGTCATAAATCTTCCTAACATCACAGGACAACCCTTTGACCTCGATTATTGTAACGAACAACCAATAAACAATTTCAATGTTTCTACGGATGATCGACAAAAAAAGGTTCTTGTCCCTTATTAGAAAAGACCACTTAAATAACGAAGAATCCAATTCGTTGGACAAATTGATTACCAAATCCAAATAGCTTAGAATGTAAGTGGGACGGTCCATATACTATTGTTAGATTAGGTTTCAACGGAAACTATGTAATTCGGAAATCAAATCACAACCAGTTAGTTCACGCTAACAGACTCCGTCTTGCTAACAAAACAACATCCAAATTAGTTGATAATGATAATTATTATTTTTATTTTATTTTATTTACGACAACACACATGGTACATGATAACAGGAGTAATCCTAATTCGAAGTATCAGTTCACAATCGAGTACATTATTTAAATTATTTACATTACACACATCAATTCGCTAGTAAGTTGTACATTTATATACCTAATATATTATTCAAATGTGTAAATCATTTTAATGTAAACTTTCATTGAAATCCCTTCAGTAAGTAGTTGGTGAAAGATAATAATAAATTTAATCAAAACTTTCACAATTGTAATATTAAAACGATTAAACTCAGTGTTTTAAAATCATGTGAATTGTGAAGTGAATGTTACATGTGAAATACCTATGTGAAACGTGAAACCTCATGTGTAGCGACAACAATCGCCATAATTATGTAAAATTAGCAGTTTCATTTGAGTAATATGAATTGAATTTTGTTCATGTGAGGAATTGAAGCTACTTTACCATTTAGTGCAATATAAAAAAATGCATTATTGTTATTATATCTTTGGTGGCTATTTTTGGTCTGCTAGAGTACCAGTATCACTTCGTCCATTACTGAAATATTGTGATCGCCACGTGAACTAGAGCTCTCTACCTATACCTACCACGTTCAGAAACTGTAGTACTTTTTTGATAGAGGCATTCCTCACATCTTCGCAGGCCACTGTGTGCCTACCTAGGATGTGACTCCGCTTGTGTATCAAAGGGACACACTCGCACAGGATATGCATTGGTGTTTCTTCTGCTTCACGGCAGAAACGACACTCCCCTGTGTTAGTGAGACCCATTATTTTAAGGTGCCTATTGAGGCGGCAGTGCCCAGTTAGCGCCCTAGTTAATACACACAGATTGCTCCTACTAAGCGACATAGCCTGGTTTGTCACGTTTCGACTATAGGCTTTTATGAGCGCTTTGGAATGGTTCCGACCTGGCAGGTTAGTCCAGCGTTTGTACGATTTAATAAAGCACTGGTTCCATATGCTCCAGCGAGCTAGGCTGTTTGGTAGTCCGCACATAGGTTCAGGACCTATTAGCCTACCTTTTGCGCCTGCTCGAGCCAGTTCGTCGGCAAGTTCATTGCCTTCGATCCCCATATGGCCAGGTACCGATCTTAGGACTACTTTATTCTTGCGCCCTAGAGTATTTAGGTAGTCTATACAGTTACGCACCAGCTTTGAGACTTTCCACGGAGTTCTGTTTGCCCCCAAAGAGTTCTACAATTTATCTTAATAACTTTTTTGATAGGAGCAATACTTTGGTTAGTACGACGATGCAAAGTTCGTGATTTGTAAAATTCCCCCCTCATTAAATTTAAATTAAAAATCTCGAGTGAAAAATCAGCAGAACTATTGATAAAAAATATGTAGAACATCAGATTTGCATGGAGGGCAACTAGAATTCGTTACAACCTCGGGGTCTTCAAATCAAGGGTAATTAGGTTATTAGGTAAGCGTGGTCCACCTTCGGCCGCATCTGCACCTTACATCAAGTGAGATCGCGGCCAAGCGCTACCTTGACAACATAAAAAAAATAATATATTTTTTGAAATTTTTTTTTAAATTTTAAATTTGAAATTTTTTGCGCGAACAGACGATGATGATATTGACAAAAGCTGCCGCCATGTCATCAGTACTCTGGCACTGGCAGTAGTGCCCATAAACGACCGCGCTAGCGGTTTCAGCCGATACGAATCCGGCATAATCCCGCAGTATCCCCTACACCGCCAATCCCTTATCCTTAATCCTACTATGGTTGGCAGCGCACTTGAAGCTCATATGGCGTTGCTTGTGTTATAGGCGACGGTAGCCACCCACCATCAAGTGGATTGCCATCTGTCTGACGTTCTTAACATAAAAAATAAATAAATAATAAACACGAGGTAATAAGAACATACTTACTGTGATCATCTTCCGCAGCACGATGGATAAAGAATGTTGTTAGAATCCATTACAATTTGATACCAGTTAGAAGGAGAAGCGCGATGATACGTGAAGCTTTCATTTGGTTCCCACGGTGATAGTTTTAAGTAACAAGAGAGGTTTTAAGTATTCTTGTATGCCATTTACACTGGTTTTTCACATGCTTTCTCGTGTGCCTGTCCGTTAAATATCACACAAAAAACGATACATAACCACTTATACACTGTAACTATTGTACCTACCTACTCGACTTCGGGTAAATCACTTCACAAATTTAATTAAAGTAAAAAATTATAGCACATTTAGAGAAACTTTATTAGCACATCACATTATAGGTAATATTAATTAATAAATTTAATAACTAATATAAACAACAAATACGTTAATATTTAATGAGAACTCTTCAAAGTTACATGTAACAATGCACTATTTGCTCACGCGCGACGTGCCTGTAAGACGATATTGTACTGGACGTTGTGGACGTATGCGTTGCGTAAGAGACTTACCCATACAAGAACGCCATACTGCTTTGCCTTCTGGGACATGGCTGGGACACGACTAAACCTCCAAATGGTTCGATTACTTATGTTAGCAATTTTATTGTTGCAATTGGAGCTTATACATGCTGGTTCGGCCAATATGTATGATAATAAGTGGACTGTATTTTTCTTTATGGTGCGTGCAATCAAGGGGCTAGGAAGAGAATTGGATCAGGACATGCAACACCTACCTCGTATGCTGCTGGTAATGATGCAGATCCTCCAGGCCGATGGAGACGGGGGCGGGCCCGCCACACACGTTCTGGTTTCCAAATTGTCCTTTCTTTTATTTCACCTCAACTGCACTCGCGGGGCCTAACCACTTGTATGAATTATAAAAGCACAATGCTTCAGCGGGAGCGATATGGAAAAAATAACCGAATTTATTTATATTATAAATTCGCGCGGTGCGGTATGCGTGATTCGAACGTTGCGTTCACTTTTTTTTTCCGCCAGAGGGCGTCCTCGGCGGTGTGCGGTGTATGCATGTTTGTTGGCGTGGATTCGAAGAATTGGGAAGCACCATAGTCAATTAATTATCTTTGCGCCACCACATACAATACATGCCTTTGTTATTTTTTGAAATGTTAAGATCGACAGACAAGCTGACAGCTTTGTTATTTTTTAAAATGTTAGCTCGACAGACAAGCTCACGGTTTTGTTATTTTTTGATATATTAAATTAAGGCGCGATTTCACCATACTCTGTTAGTATTTAACATCGCTGTTAAGTCATTTAGCGCTGTCACTCGCATACTGTAAACGTCTGTTAAATGACTTAACAGCGATGTCAAATACTAACAGAGTATGGTGAAATCGCGCCTAAGCTCGACAGACAAGCTGACAGCTTTGTTATTTTTTGAAATGTTAAGCTCGACAGACAGGCTGACGGTCCACTTAATTGTAGCAGCACCAGTGCACATAACGCCACTGGTGCTGATTGCTAAGGATTAGGAAGGGATAGGGAAATGGGCTCTGGTAACATAGCCTTTCCTTGGCCAAAGTTGAACAACTTTTAACACAGACAAAATTACTAAACGAACAACAAATTGGTTAACATTGCTAACAGAGTTGTCATCGAATCACTAAGTATTTATTGCAGACTAGCGACCCACTCTCGGCTTCGCCCGTGATGTAATTTTTTTTATATACACACAAGACTTTATCCTCGTTTATCCTTTTTCCCTAATTGGAAGAATAATACTAAAGTGAAAACCGTATTAAAAACCGTTGTTTGGTTTAGAAGTAGTTAGCGGAGAAAAAGACAGACTTGGTTGCAAAATGTTTTTTTTCACATAATTCTGTGAAAAATTATCTAACTGATGGTGAAAACCGCATTAAAATCCGTTGCGTGGTTTAGGAGGTGTACCTAAGCGGCTATACAGACAGACGCAGAATCCGACTTTAAGTTATACTATGTAAAGATATATATTATTATAGACATGGTTAAAACTATGTTTAGCTTCAAGTAGAACTTTACGAAGTTAAATTCGAGCACATCTCATAAATATGTATACAAAGACGCCACAAATTATAAATGTGGTTTTGAAAGATATGTTCATATTGTCTTTATATACTCCGTGAAAAGATAACGTCCGAACGCTTTACGAGTCTGATCATAGTTTTATTAAATTAAAAAACCTATTATTCTACATAGAAATCTATATAGAAGATGATTACCTAGATTAAACTATAGGCCGATACTTGGTTTTTGTCCTAGAAAAATTGTTAGTTTCTCTGTGATTTTAAAAAAAAACGAACTAATTACAGCGCGCACGAAGTTGCGGGCACCACCTTAGAATTAATATATATATATATATCTACTTAGACATTGGGTGAAATATGAAGCGCTTTCTTATGAATATGGAATACAAAAAAAATGTTACCTAAAATTCACAAAAAAGTGTATTAAATTACTATATTCAAATAACACACATACATACAATGCATACAGACGCAAACACGTAATAATATTTTCTGCCTGATCATTTTAAATACTCTGGATAGTCATGTTTAGGTAGCTTGAAAAAAATCTACAAAACAATGAAACAGTTGTCTGAGGTTAAACTGTAACTTATCAATTTCAAAGAAACACTTAATTCTGAGGATTCTGAGGAGAAATCCCGGAAGGAATTTAGAATACCATTCGCTTTGAACCTCTTTAAAATAATAAATATCACAATTAAGTACACAATATATTCTTAGATCAGTATCGGTTCAAACCAGGCTTCTTTCGTTTTTTTTTGTTTTTATATTATGAGTATGCTGCTGTTTTAGCGATTTCCATCGCCCTGAGGAGAGCGTACAATTCTACCTGAAACACTGTGCAGAAAGACTCCACAGTGCATACTTCTTCGCAATAACACTAACAATTTAGTTGTTCACTGGGTTCAAAGGGTATTTTTTTTGTCACTAACAGTCTACGAGTATATAACAGTTAGTGTGTTGCTGCGCCTAATGTGATTGATTGAGGAAAAGCACAAATCGTCTTCAAAATTCCGTAAACCAATTTTCTAATTCATGTCAACATCATTTTCGTATATTTATTCAAAGTCAAGTACAAAAATGAGAATGTAATAAAAAAAAAACTAAAGTCTCACTTTAGTAATGTTTTTAGATATGAAAACATTTATCGTACCAAAACAAATAATATCCAAGTTGATACCGATATCGCTATGTTTATATCAATCTTTTATCCATTGAGTGATAATTAAAACATGTTTTACGTTTAATAAGTAAGGTGTTACAAGATTTTAATAGTTTCGGTGACGCGAAGAAATGGACTCGAATAGAATTAGTTATTATGAGAGAAAATATGGAACTGTACGTAAACCTCAGAGAGAATTGGTAAGTACCTACTTATCTAATCTGTCTTGTTTTTGTTATCTTTAAACATATTCGATAAAATTACTAGACATTAATGAAATTTTCAAGAAAAGAGCATGTACGAGTATATTGATGCTTTTATCATCATCTCAGCTGGCAGGACATCCTCTGATGGACATAGGCCTCGTCCATAATTTTCCAATAAGACCGGCCAGAAGCAGCCTGGATCCACCGTCGATTGCGACCCTTATCAGGTCCTCTGTCCCAACCTTATTGCTGCGCTTGCCGGTCTGTGGCCTCCACTCGAGAACCTTCCGGCCGTCGGGTCTATCTGTCTTTTGGTGTGTCTTTATCCTCACTTTCTATCTTATCAAAATAAACCTTTGGTTTCTTTTCTGTACCTCTGTACCTATACTCTAATCTTTTAGGCTGATGGTCTACTTGTTAGTAGGTGGCTACCGTCGGAGGGACACAAGTAAGACCAGAGAGGTTTCTGGTGCGCTGACTACCCTGCAGGAATTCGTTTTCAGCTCGCTTGAAAAAGCCCATATTGTAGCTAGGTTGAATCATCTCAGTCGGAAAATTGTTCTAAGGTTTGAGCATCCGCGGGATAAAGTTTTTACTCATCCGGAATGTGGAGGAAGGTGCCGGCACCTTGTCCAAGAAGAAATTCGCATTGTATCTATAGCGCGCAGAACGGTGGTAAAAACTTTTTAAAAAAGTAATTTTAAAAAGTAATTAATTGGAACAACTCATCAGAGCACTCACTATTGTACAACCGTTGGTTTATGAGAAGTTAGCGGATATACAAATGCGACTTCAACCAGACAGCTACATATGTATGTAATAAGTATGATCCATCTATTTTATTTTAGAACATCCATAACGGCATTTAATTGTGATCGAACGCGTTTCAGAGTTAATTTTATATTTCCCATTGCACTACAAATAATTAATATGTTATTTAAACAGATAGATACCAAAATATATTTAGTATTTTAGTATTTCAATTTTTTTTTCTAATTCTTTTTTCACTGTGGTCCACAGATAGGTAGATAGATGGTCAGTTAACCACCGTGAAATAACAGCTTGTGTGCTGTTGTTTCGGGGATTGTGTAAGGAATGCCAGAGCTCATTTTCCATATCCCTTCCCAATACCTTAAATAAAAAAATAATTAAATAATTATTAAGAATTAAATAGATTAAGGATTAAATTTTGATAATAATCGCATTCAATTTCAGATATGAATTGTATACGAGCACAAAAAAATAAAACAAAATAAAAACATATCTGCCGAAGTAGAATGGACTCTGCCAGGATTCGAACCTGGAATCTTCTGATTCGTAGTCAGATGCGTTATCCGTTCCGCCACAGAGCCTTGTTGACTTGTATTGCGGATTTTTCTATTGCCTTTTAATTTTTGTTGTCACTAATGTTGAATATTTTTATAGTAATCATACAATAATATATATTTTTTACCATTAGCTAATTTATGCGTTTAGCCTTTATGTTTTTGGCTTAGTAAATATTTGCTAAACCATTTACATAATTTTTAACAATAATTATGCTCGTTTTATACACATATAATTTAAATTAGATTCATAAATATAACGAGAATTCTATATTTATGTTTCTATGTATTATATTGTAGCAATAACTGAGTTTATATGTGTGAAGGAGAAAGACTGAATCAACTTGTTAGAGTGAGAAAGATTTTATTTTGATATATTCCATCAATATATAGGTATAATATACGACCATCAAGTGGACCCAGACTGTCCACCTTAACATAAAAAAGGACCGTCTAAGAATTGGTTTACAGCTCGCTTAAAGAAGCCAACAACTCGAAGAGACACATTGTAAAGTTTGTAGAAATATGAACATGACGCATGTAACCTACCTACATACAAGAGTTCTATACATACCTATATACTTATATCAAAATCTCACACCTAACTATGTCGGCATTTTATAAGATAACTAATTCTATACATAAATGAACAGGTTCCACACGACTTGAATTTCCACACGACTTGAATGATATCACTTGAGAACGATCAGTAGTCCCTCCCACCAGCTGACTGGTTGTCATTGGTTCTCTTTAAACCGTTACCGCCTCCACTCACGCGCAGCCATACTTTGGTACAACAAGATTTAGTCACTTACTTGAGTCTATTTACGGACAATCGGCATAATTACAGTCCATCCACATCTATACATTTTATCCATACATATAATAAAATCGTAAAACACCATACACATTAAGATTTTTACAAAAAAAAAAAAAAAAACACTTCTGTTACAGACGTCAAAAAATAGTTTTTAGAATTTTAGTTTGTTTATCTGTTTGTCTGTTGTGCACGCTAATCTCATAACGGCTTAACAAATTTTAATGTGATGTACTTAATTGATGTATTGATAATTAACCTCGTATTTTCTTCTATACGAATTATTATTATTTTTTTTGGTTAATATATCAAAGCAATTCATTGCTATTCGTCAGTTCAAATTGAGGTATATTGAATATTGAATTCGAATTCATATTGAATAAGCCTGAAGCCTATTTTATAAAACAAATTATAATTTGTATCAAAACAAACTTGTGAACAATCTACATTGATTTGTAAACAAAACGATTATTTTAATTCAGTTGGTTTCAATAGACTGGAACAGAGACCAGCGTTACGTTATTATCGTTATCTGAGGTGGTTACATATCATAGTAAAATTAGTGGGAAAACTTATGGAAATCTTCGGTTTTAACTTGTAGAAAGAGGGATAAACGGGGGAAGGTTTGTATCTATAAAAATTGCACCCCGGACGAAGCCGGGAGCGAGTCCTAGTATTATATATCTTTAAGTATAAAATAATAACATGATTACGTGTCAGTTTGCGAAGTAAATAAATATATATAAATTTGCGAATAAAAAAAAATCGAAGCTTCGTATTATGTGCATATTGAAGGCGATCAGGATGGATAGCTAACATAAATTATTTGACAATCTATAGATACATATAATAAAAACATAAAAATGTCTTGTCTGTACCTATATTAAATATTTTTTCATAAAAACAATTTTATGAATAGTTTGTAGAATTTTTGTCTGTTTGTCTGTGCACGCTAATCTCAGAAACGGCTTAACCGATATGAATACGGTTTTCATTGATGTATTGTAGCTAGCTTCCCGTATCATTTAGTGTTTATTTTTTTCCAATCAGTTTACAAACAAAAAAATTACACTCAATGCCGACATAGCAAGCGTACAAAAATGCAACGAAGCTACTAAATGATTGATGATGATGAAGCTAATTGTAAGAAATAATTATATAAATCAAGATATCTGTACCTACTTATTTTTTTTTAATGTTCTGTACTACTCAATAACTTTTCTGTTCCAGCCTCGTATCTCCTTACAAGGTTGTAGAAATAAGTAATTGAAGTCATTCATTCCTTTCTAGCGGTAAAGCGGGTGGCCTAATTATTTTATTTAACCAGACCTCCACTCGTGAACCTTACTATGTGTATTTTTTTTGGAATGTATGATTTTTTTAAAATAAATAAATTAACATAAGTAACAGTTAAGAATTTTTTTAAAAATTTCAACTCCGTGCGAAGACGGTTGCGGGACGCTAGTCTATAATTATAAAATTGTTTGTCCTGACCGACTATCAAAGCACACCCAAAACTACTTAATCTAGAAAGCTGAAATTTGAAACATAGGTTCATTTTATTATAACATAAGCGTCACATCAGTCAAGAAAGGATTTTTTAAAATTTCAACTCCGGGAGCGGTCGCTAGTTTTAAATAAGATAAACGCCTGTAAAGAGCAATCAAAAATTCTTTTATTATTTTTTATTTAACGAGAGATGATATATATTTTTTTTGCATAATTTTGTAGTTTGTCTATGGTGGTTTTGTGGCACGCATGCGCGTTTCTGTGCACTGAGTTGGCTGTCGGCAAGAGAACGCGGCAGAGTCCGTGGACACGCTTGCGTCCCATCGATCCAATTTGCCTTCCCTGTGAAAGCATAGGTCTCTTAAAGTCAGTCTGTCGCGAGTGTCGTGGCGGCGCGCGTTACGATGCAGCCCCCACCTCGTAAGGTGAGTTCACTACTAACATGACAGGTTCACGGCTATTATTCTATGACATTTACATCATGTACAATTTTAAATTAAAGCGAAAATACGAAAGAACGCTAGTACTTAACCTTATCTAATATTATTTAACCCATATTGCATTCTCGCCCGATATATCAGCACGTTCGCAACGTCGGGTGTTTTTGTCGGGAAATTATATAACATTGACATGAATTTTGTTTGTTGACTCGAGTTCAATGTTTTTGTGAAATACAGTTTAGTAGTTCGTAATAATAAATCGTAAAAAAATCGCAATTATTTCGTGTAGTCAAAGTTTAAGTAAAAAAGTAAAACACGCTGGTCGATAAGTAACACAGGTCGATTCCAGCCAAAAGGAATGTCACTGGATTGGAGCACGTATACGAACGCATTTCCTTTAAAACGTTACTCTCTTCTGCAAAAATTTAAAGTTTTTACTGCTTACTGATGTTGATATATTTAGGAATGAAAAATGTAGATATATTTAGGAATATGATTGCTATAACCTATAAATCTAGAGGTAAATGAATCTCTAACCTACAGTATGCTGCAAATATTCATAGAACACAGTTCGTAACGTATTTCTCTGAATACTCTGAAACTAGATTTAGATTGTGATGTTTTTATTTAATTACTAACTGGTACTCGTAACTTCGTACGCGCTGTTGTTCGTTTTTTGAAAATCCCGCAGGAACCTAACACTGATCTAGGATAAAAAATATCCTATAGTTTAATCCAGGCAATCATCAATCATTAGTGAAAACTACATTCA
Source organism: Synanthedon myopaeformis (assembly GCA_944738685.1). NCBI lineage: Eukaryota > Metazoa > Arthropoda > Insecta > Lepidoptera > Sesiidae > Synanthedon > Synanthedon myopaeformis. The sequence goes on along the minus strand of OX122913.1, from coordinate 4,523,222 downwards.
AATGGGTTAAGCCGTTTTTGAGATTAGCGTGCACAAACAGACAAAAATTCGAAAAACACATGTTAACACAGGATTTATACAGTTACAGTACAAAGTATTATTCTACCCGACAAGAGACGCAAATATTTGTATTTAATTAATTTTGTTTATCATAACTTTACGATTTTTTTTAATAAGTAATAATATGATTTAAATATATAAATTAATGAATTTATGTGATTTATTATAAAATTCTTTGAAATCATAATATCAACAGTCCATTATATTGTTAGGTTATTTAGTAGTTCATTGTACGCTTTAATGGCCATAACATAAATATTTTTCTATTATATATACCTATATTCTAATCTACATTTTGGTCTGCAATAAACTGTGCCTAGTTATTTTGGACAATATTTCGCTATTGACTCCTACAGAGAACTCAACGTCAACGGAAATAAAATTAATTGGTAAATACAAACCTGTAAAATGAACAATGTTTCGTACGGAATATTCTGCACACAATGCAGATTGATGCTGGTACAAATGATTCGTCGAAAGTAACATTTTGGCAATTTTGTGTTGATTCATTTTGGTTTAAAAAAATGTTTGTGTCAGCTCTGAAGCACGACTGGAGTTTACTTCTGACGAACGATAAATAAATAATTTAATAAATATAATTAAAACATATGAATATAATATAATGAATGTAATATTATATTATATTAACTAGTATATGCCCGCGACTTCGTCCATCGCTACCAAACTTCACTAATCTGAAGATTATATGAAAGTTTCATCAAAATCGGTTCAGCGGGTTTGGAGTCTATAGGAGACATACATACACACATCGCCCTTTATATATATTAAGATTTTCTTATTTGATATAGTTACATATTTAAACGATTTAACAATTCCTAAAAACTACCAAACTCAGAAAATAATTACTATAGGTAAGGCAATAGAGAATTATTTAAAAAAATGTATTAAATTCATACATACAGACATACATACACACATCGCCTTTTATATATTAATAAAAGAAGATATGTATTGAAGCATATTGTTAGCCTATAATGCGAAACGTGTGACATGTGCCATTTGATTTTACTCCCATAAATTTTCATACCCCGGGCTTATATATGAAAATCTCCAAAACAATATTAAATGTGTTGAACCAAGTAGTTATTCAAACTAAGGGCCTCTTTCACCAACTACAAGTAAAGTGTTGATTAGTTACTTTTAGAAATAATTTTATGTTTTTTTAAATTATGCACTCGGTTTACTGCATCCTTCGATAGGCGATTTTTTTTATTATTAGTACTTGTAGTTAGTGAAAGAGACCCTAAGTATTTCTTTTGTTTCTCATTCACGGCTATCTTTTGTCAGTCTCTTACCTATTCGACTACACAATAATATCGTCAACATTATTGTCTATATATAACTACAACTAGCAACCCGCTCCCGTCTTCGTCCGAGGTGAAAATTTTTATGTAGGTATAAAAATCATGCCCGTTTATTCCTCCTTCCATATGTGAAAACCGAATTAAAATCTGTTTATCCAATTTTGAAATTTGCAGCGTACATAAACCAATTTAACATTTTTATATATAAAGAAAGACTAGCTGTTGCACACGACTTCGTCCGAGTAACGTGCACTCCTACGACTAACAGTTTTTGTTATGTGTACCAATTTCAATGGGTTCAATTTCAATTTTCAATGGCTGTAAAGTTGGAGAGGTAAATAAAACATACGGTGCCTACTGTTACATTTATAACTATAGTGCGCGGACTAGTAGTTATTAAAAGCATTGACGAAGAGTGCACCGGAAAATTGAAAATAGCTACGTTTAAAAGCTTTTTCTCTTGTCAAAAGGCTTTTTACTCGCGCCTCTTAGGTATAGTGAAATTTCGTAAAAAGATTTTCTACATTCCTCACTCATTTTAGAGATGCGATGATGCTATTGCATTAGATGCTTTCCGCAGACCTAGAACTATAGACATCTTTTAAAAAGATGAAATGAGAGTTCGTTAGGGTTTTAGCCATATCCACTATTGTTAAAGTTTCCTATCTAAATCATGTATAGAAAACATAGCAAATTATTATTATTTTATTAGAGATATTATATTATAATATTATATTAATTATTAGAGACATAGTTTGTAGATCCACCTACATTTAAGTAAGAGACGTTGTTACGTAATTATTACAAGACGTAATTATACCTACGCTAGGCTAAATGCTGATTGCCTTGGCGATAAATACGGACGAGCTAAAAATATGAAATCGAAATTAATTAAGTATTAAGATAGTAATATCATGCCGCCAACTCTTTATTGACTTGCAAACGACAAATATTTTTCTAGCACAAATATTAGATATATGTACTCAGGGACAGTGCACCTGTTAGTAAAATCGTTAAAATTTTTGGAATCCTTTCAGTACTTTTAGAGATCAATAAACAAATATACTTTACAACCAATTTATGTCAACGAAAATGTTATACTTACATTGTTTTCGCTACTGCTAGCAAAAATACGGTTCAATAACACAATTGATTCGTAAAGACATCTAGAAATATGTGCATAAGTTTTTTACTCCTAGATCTATAGAGGTACACTTGCAAAAGTTATAAACGATTAAAAATTAAAAAAAGGGGTTCACTTTTTGTTAAAATAACTCAAAAACTATTAATTTCTAAAAAAGATTTTTATTTAATTTTGAAAATAGGTTGCGTGGCAAATGATTTGCCGCTATGTAGCGTCAAAAGAGACCCTTACTTATTAAATAAAATACCATAAAAATTATAAAGAAAAAGACATTTAACAGGTATCGGATAAATATGTTATCGATAATATTGGCATATTTATTGAATGATCGCTGTTACGAATATAGTTTCTGTCTAACTTTAAAAATTGAATTATATCTACTGCGTTACTCAACCTGTGAATTATATTAATATAATAACATAATATGTAGGAAGTGATTATTAGAAATGTATTTGATCATTTAGTAGAAAAATATAACTAAATAACACAACTTTGAGCTCTAGAAACGAAAAAACATTCACTCACTTTACTTTCTTTCTTAATTTTATTTATGCACTAAATATTGATTGATTTACGAATATTAAAAATAGGAACAAAAACAATATCTGAAAATGTACTTTTTTATAAATGAAATGCGTCCTCTGTCACTTGGCATTATATCACATTAATAACAAACATCAGTAAACAAACAATATTCCTTTTATATTCTTTTCCACCTCATATACAAAATGAGTGTATAAAATACATGTTCATATTATCTCATTCAATTTTGTACCCCTTATTCTATCATATCCTTTATTCTATCAGGGCCGAGTGGTCGACAGCTGTCTTTAAAGTAGGTCAGGAGAAATGCCACCATGACAAAACGGTCTAACCATGGTGTTTATTAAATTAAAATCGATATGTCCATTGCATAAGAACTAAGTGACTACGACAACGTGTTTATTTTTTTATATAATCTTAAGTTATATGTCTGTCTGTCTGTAAGTTTGTATGTTCGCGATAATTTCAAAAACTATTGAACAGATTTTCATTCGGTTTTCACTAATGGAAAGAGCGTTAAAGGAGTTAGGTCTCTATGTTAATTTTCAGAAAACAACAGAAACAGAAAACAGAAATTTCCGTGTGAAGCCGGGATCAGGTCGCTAGTCTTCTTTCTTTCTTATAAGCTCTTTCTTATAAGGGGAAGCCGGGAGCGGGTCACTAGTAATGCATAAATTTTACAATCAATCTAGTTCACTTGTATTCTTTTGTTTATTTTCATTGAAAGCATAGAATTTAATTTTAAATATTAACTTAAGTTAAGTTAATTTAAGTAACAAGAAAATTTGCCTGTAAAAATAAATGGCAAATTTTTAAAATAAGAGTGCAATAAGAGTCCAGTTTGTGTTATTTGTTTTGATACTTGTTTTTCATTGCTTGCAAAGAAAGATATAATATTATTTCGATGACCTCATCTAATACGTAACGTAACTAGTACATCAGAATAAAATTAATTATTATAAATATAATAACAATGTTAACACAAGTTAGTTGAAAGTTTTAATTTAGTATCTCGAAATACTTATAGGGTAGAATTTATTAAAAACTAGCTGATGCCCGCGACTTCGTTTGCGCAAAGACTATATAAGACTATATTCAATGAGTTTACGTTGAAAAATTAAGACCACGGCGACAGTGGCGCCCAATTTTTTATATTTTTAGACGATCCCCCAAGAACTTCAACATTTTTCCAGGATAAAAAATATCGCATATGTTAATTCTGGTAATAAACTACCTGTGTGTCATATTTAATCTAAATCTGTTTAGTTGTTTTTACTACTGAGATCCACCCTCAAAAACTATCACATTTACAATATTAGTAGAAATTTTTAATTAATTGTACCACGTAAGTATCTCTTATGTAAAAGAAACTAACTATAATTATCAATGTTTAGTTTAGTTAGTTAGGTATTAGTTAGTAATTTAGATTGTTAGGTACCAAATACTGCCAAAAAAGTGTACAAATTTCGATTGACTGTAATTAAAGCGTAGGCTCTTTTTAAAAAGATAGGTCCAAACAAATAATTCAGCAATCTGAATATGGTGTGCGGTAAAACTCTAATGAGTTTGTTAATTACACCAATGATTAATTAAATTAAAGATTATATTGTATTATAAAATAAATAAATATAATAAATAACAATAAATAAAGTGTTCCGTTGTAACACAATTAATATCCGATGCTTGGTTGTGAAATATAATCAATAAATATCAAGTGCTTCGGTGCATGAATAAGAGATGCCGGCCAATTCTTATTGGCAGCACAATGACGCCCAGTTGGCCTTGTTTGTGACAGGCGACGGTAACCATCTACCACGAAGAGGGCAATCAATTTGTCTGTCAACATTTAATAATATAAGAGCACAACGAGTATATATATAAAAACTACTTAGCGTATATATATACTTTGTAAATTAATATTAACTTTAAAAAAAGATATAGAATTAGTGAAAGGAGGGCACACTGCATTTCTCAGTACTCGTATTAATTGTACAGAAGACCACCGTCAAATAATAGTATATGTGCCGCTGTGTTTTGGTGAGCTAAGGTTAGCTTCGCACTTGTGGCTTTTCTTAGTTGATGGTAGCCACCAACCATCAAGTGAACGTTCTGTTGGACTGTGTCAATTTTAGTTTTTAACGTAATAAAAAAATATATTACCCAGTGGGTACACAAGAATTGATATAAACTGAATCAGTCAAATTCATAATCAATTAAATCAGCATGAGCAAAGTAGATAATACTTATTTTTGTTACGCAGTGAAAAGAAATTATTTAGCATAATATTGAGCAATTCTCTTGTAAATTTATTTGTAAAAGGTATACGATACAATAAAATACTAGAGTATTTGAAGTGCCTAATAACAATGTGCATTCGAAGTTGAAAACACCACAGCGTAAAAAGGGATTGTTAATTACAGCTACTCTCTGCGGGATGAGAGCTTACATCAAAGTCATTTTAGAGTCCCGCAACCCAACTACTCTACAACTACATGTATGTTGATATCGCACAGAAATTCATTATAGGTTTAAATTGATACTCATAGATTGGTTACATAAAATATTTCAACGATTATTTATTTAAGTGAAACCGCTACTGTTACTCGTATTTATGAAAGCTTTTGTCTCATCTCAGCCGTATCACGTTCACCGCTAAACATAAGCCTCCCCCGTAATTTTACAATAAGCCTAGATTCAGCGTCGGCCCACAGTTATTATTAGGTTGTTGGTCCAATTTGTGGGTGGACATCCTAAGCTTGCCGGTCCGTGATCTCCACTCCAGAACTCCCACTGCCATTTAAACTAACTAATCCCTCCAGTTATGTCGGTGATTTTCATTTGTTTGTAGATTTTCTCATACTAAATCGATCTTGCAGAGTTGCAGAAGTTGGACGACACTGCCGAAGACTTTTGTTTTAAGGTTGATGAATTTTAGACAAGAAAATGTATAGTAACTTCTCGAACGCTTCCCAATAATTCTTAATCCTAAAACAAAAAATTTGAATTTTCCTTTCGAAATTACACTCTGAAAATACTTAAACAACGGAATCCCTTCGAGTTCCATTCTCTATTCAGATGGTTCCTTTATTTCGAATTGTTTGTTACAGAGTAACTATACCAAGTTCCTGAAGAATCTTCACACTGAGCAAATTGCGAAACTTCACGCAAAAAATCAACATGAATGCGATTTGCTCGAAGACCTACGCACATATACCATCAAGCGTTCTGCCATCGAAAAATCGTATTCCGAGGTGAGTAAATAATGAAAAGTTGATTTGGCTGTATGCATTCACCATTGTTTTTTTTTACAAAACAGTATAAATATTTAATATTAAATACAATCATACAGACACTTTTCCATATTACAGTTGTCAACTAAACATATTATTCGTAAATTCAATTACTATAAATAAACTGACGCCACCATTAAGTGTGACATGCGACGTCACCAAAAGCCTTATTAATAGGTATTTCACCTAGCCTAAACAACGTCGATGCTGCCTCACATCCTAGTCATCAGATATGCTATTTTCATACGCAGCAAATATACCCGATGCACTACAGTAGCGCGCTGCCTTAATTAAAGCACAAAATACGAAGATGTCGTTTATATTTACTCTTAGACAATGAAAGGTACTACTACTTACTTGCTTTCGGAGCCTTCTTACATTTTCACAGTGAATCTAAATTGGTGTGCCTCCTGGTGGTGGTGGTGGTGTATTAGAAATACGCGATTCACAAAAACTATAAAGTTTTTAAAATAAATTCAAGTTTTAAAATTAAATTAAATTAAATTAATCTCACAATTAAATTGACGTAATTGACACATTATTCTCACCGATGTTTTAAAATCAAAACAGCTAACCAAATTTTTGAAATTATTTTCAATCTCCAAACGTCCTGATTCTAAACAAGAAGTATAATGCGGAGGACTGTGAGTAAAAAGATAGTCTTAACCTAGATCCGAGAAATCTTTGTTAAACCATTCTAAAAAGAAAACCACAGACCTAAAGAAATTTTATATCCAGTCGGTTAAAAAAAAAAATCTTATTACTGGAAGCCATTTGAAAACAATTTCTATTAAAGAAACTTCAAGCTACAGTAACAAATTGTATCTTCGATATACAAATTGTTTTGTTCTAAGAAATTGTTAATTTGTTTGCTCAATACGAATCTTATTACTGGAAGCCATTTGAAAACAATTTCTATTAAAGAAACTTCAAGCTACAGTAACAATTTGTATCTTCTATATACAAATTGTTTTGTTCTAAGAAATTGTTAATTTGTTGCTAATTGAGTCTTAATACGAAAAAATATATAAACGTCATATCATACTTATTAATATTATAGAAAAAATGTGTGCTAAATTTTTTTTATAAGAACTTTATAAGACGTGAATTAGCCCGGGTGAATTAAGTCTACAGCCCCCGAATTGGGTGTGGTATATAATCGGATGGAACAGTAAGTAACAAATTAATATAAGAGTTAAAATAATTAATCAGTGCTACATCGGGCTTCTGTTCATCATATCGGCTGAGTTCATATTCTTAAGGAACGCCGACCTTTCTATTTCACTACTATTTGGTATGGCTTCCCAGTACATTTTAATATGACTAGTCTACTTATAACGCAGACAACGAAGTTGTAAAACAAACGAGGCCGTTAATTGCTATTTTGGTCGAGACTTGTGTAGTATTTTTTTTTTTCTAAAACATATAATACAAGAAAATCAATTTCTTCAGATGAAATACTCATTTTTAAATGTAAAAATGTTGAATTCTTTGTTAATTTACAATAGAATAAATCGAAATTGCAGTTTTTTCCCGTTTTAATTATTTACATTTTAAAACTGTACAGAAATTCCTCTTGTACGCCGGCGTGCGTTCATAAATAGAGTCTATTAACGTATTCTTTTCTATAGCAATGAAGCCACTTTCAAGTTAATGGGAGAAAAATCTCTTCTTTATAGGACTGACAATGATGACAGATTGTATTGTGAATGAGGCTCTCACCCACTGTACTTGGTATTTGTATTAAGCAAATACTTTGATAACTACTTCCTATCTGCTTTTCTCATCTCCGCTCCGCTTTGCTCTCGCAGCTCATTTCGAAATTTACGTTATAGTTTTTCGAAGTTTACTTTATAGTTTCTCGCTTCGCTGTTCTCGCTTTGCTTAGCTACTGTTTCCATATACAAATTCACCCCCATTCACCCCTCCACCCCCTTAGTCTATAGGCAAGTTCAGAACTATAAAGTGTTGTTAAAATAACTAAATCGAAACAATATTTCCCGGGAATTAATTATCGTCTTTCTGAGTGCATCTCAATGTAAATTTAACTTTGTAACAAGTTAATTAATAACTCGCATACACAAATATTTTCATAAACTTTCACATTTATTATATCGAGTAGAAAATATATTCATAAATACAGATTGTAGTTTATGTACACACTATTATAGCGGCCCGCTCCCGGCTCATACTATTTAAAGAAGATTACTAGCTAGTATTAGGGGTTGCGTTGGCGACCTGGATAGGATAAAAGGAATAGGGGAATAAAGGAAGCTTAAATATTTATAGAAATATAACAGTACACGAACTGTTATATGTATAATAGCATTCAGTTATACTGTGTCGAAATTGATGCTCTATAGAGTCATTTAGTGATTTACTTTTCAAGGTGATCGATTAAACGGTGTCGGAGCTTATCAATATCACAAATATGATTCATGCATCTAATACTAATACAAAAAAACTGAAGAGTTTACAGGAACACAGAAAATAAAAAAGTGTTTACTTGAATACAGAAAAAAAATGTATCAATCAGAAAAAAGTTATTGTTAAAAAAAAAATTAGTTAAATCCTTGGAGCATTAAAGATTGAATAAATGTTCAAGAGCAGGAAAACGAACGAAGTCGCTTTTCTTTTTTTAAGGATTTAGATTATGAAAAAATATTAACATATAAAAACATAACATCCATTTGTGTTATATTTTTAATTTTTTTTTTATTAGAACCAGAAAAGCGTTTTGAAGATATCATGTAAATTGCGTCTCTCATTCAGATTTCATTAAAATAACTTTGGTTTTAATAGTGTGATAATAAAATAGTTGAGGTTTATTAGACTTGAATATTTTGAATTAATTTTCTTAAGATAATGTGTTCAGTCAATACAAAATATTTACTTTAAATCGAGGATAACCGTTCATGAATATTTAAGACAATTCTGAAAATGTCTTTCTAGTATGTCGCTTTAATTTTGCCACACTTCAGTGCCTGTCCTATACGATAATGTTCTTTGGATTGGAAAATAAGGATTCGAGCTTGCATTCATTATAATCATAAATTTCCTTCTATTTTTATGAGACTTTTCCGTATCAAATTCAATTATACTATTAAATTTAATTGTATTACTTATTTCTTCTGCGAATTGTTTACAACAAAGCATGCAGTCCGCACTTTGTTCATTTGATTTATACGATATATTTGCAATAATTGTATACCATTATATATTTAACAATTACAATTCACAGTATCCTTCCTTACATATTATAAAACAAAGTCATCCGCCGCGTCTGTCTGTCTGTTCGCGATAAACTCAAAAACTACTGCACCGATTTTCATGCGGTTTTCATCAATGGATAGAGGGATAATCAGGGAAGGTTTTTACGGAGAAAAAATGCACCCAGGGCGAAGCTGGGAGTGGGACAGCTAGTATTAATATACAATACTCATATCTCCTTTTGAACAAGGTTTTGATTTGATTAGACTTGAAAAATATATTGATTGAAAAATATATGAATAGTACTAAGATTGTGAGACTGTAACAGTTTTTTTGTTACATTTTTTTATAGTTTTCAAAAAAATAAACAAAAACTAACCGCACACGAATGGGTGATAGAGGATTTTAAACTTTGCATTTTCTTATTAAACAGTGAACCATATATAAACGACTCTCACGAGTGTTCACAAAAAGGCTATTTTACTAGGTATAAATAGAGGAGGAAGAAAAATTATAAAAATAGTGTTCACCACGACTGTAAAGGGGCCCATGTGGGGATCGAACCCGCGACCTTCATGCTATTAGCATGACGCTCTACCAACTAAGCTAATGGGCCGTTATTGAATATTGCAAATATATCGTAATATACTTGCAAATGCACTGGCCGTCAAAACTTGTACACTGCACTTTCCGGCAGTTTTATTGGCTCGCTAAATTCGCCGAACCGGACTATTCGGACTAATGTTTGTAAACATTGTGATCGAGCTCTTATTTCTTATGTAAATTTTATAATGTTGCTTTGCTTTCCATAATCTAATTAGAATAGAAATCAATTATTATACTATAGTAATGTTAAATGTATAAGGATAAAGGAATGAGGACTGATTTTATATATTATAGTAATAGTTAATAATTAATCTAATTAGAATTAGGTTTTACAGTACTAGGTTAATTAACCTAGTTAGTATCAATTAATAACTTGGGAGTGAACTTGGTCCACCCTACAAAAATTGGTGTATGTCGGTCGCCGCTTTAAGGTGATGCTTGAATTGTCTCTTCGGAGAGTGCCATACCCTAAGGTAAATAGCGCGATATAATATAAAAATCGGCCCATGCAGCGACATCTGACAATTTTAATGGTTTCTGGTACAAAATAATCTAATTTATTATGCATTGAGATTCGCATAGATGGCATTGCATTTATACATTAAACAAACAATGTCATGTTGCCAAACAAACAATGTCATGGCTGCAGCTCCAACAAAATAAAACACTTCCCGTGATTAATAATAAGTGATAATACATAATAATTTATACTAATACTGTTTGTAATGTCAAAATACTTTTTAATAAATATATTTATCATATTATAAAAAAATTTACTCTATAAAAAAATCTCAGTTGCTTTGGCCACATTGTCCGTAGTCCGCCAAATAAACCTCTATATATTATTTATTACGGGCAAGGTAGAAGGAAAGAGAAGGTTGAGAAAAGTGATATTAATGACATTAATTATATTAATGACGCAGGGCTAACAATGATGATGATATTAATGACTTAACAGATTTTGCTATGCTAAATGCTAATATGAATTTACAAATAACGTAAAATTAAACCACAAACATAAATATTGTCTTGGAGACTTATACCTACTTATCGATATTCAACTACGATGAATGTTATTGTGTAAAAAAAATAAAATTTAATAAATTGACTTCGCACACAGGAGCAGCACGGCCCTGCAAATATGTAATGTATAAATAAAAACATAATATGAACAATTAGGATTAACATTTATTTTATTACATTTGTCACAGCTGCATAAGTTTTCCGGTTGTTATTTTGACTTTATGTCAATTGTTACAGGCGCTGTTAAAGATATCATCTGCTTATCTAAACAAAAAAATACCAAACATTCCGGACATTAAAGTTGATGGTGCTGAAGAAAAATGGTAAGTGGACGAATTTTTATACTACGAGTATGTATGATTATTTACAAATAATATTTTATTTAAAAATAAGTTGAATGCTCTAATTGATATTAATCTTATGAAACATAACAAATGTGAAACAAAGTTATATAACATTAGATAACTCGTCTGTTCTAGTAGTCTAGTAACTCACATAAGCGGGTGAGTCACGTCAACAAGGTGTACAATACTCATTGATGTGACCGAGATCATTGTAAACATTTTAGATAAACATTGTTATATTTATTCAAAATCAAATTCATTTATTTGCAGGCAACTGGACCCAGATACAATAATATTAAATAATATCATTTTATCTTAAATAAGGAATTGTCTTCTAATAAACATCGATGTTTCTAAGTTAGTCTTGTGATCTATGTAATTTAATATAACAATCACGTTCACACTTATTTCAAACTTCTTAATAACTGTTCGGACTTAGAAACCATTCCGGTTTCTAAGTCCGAACAGTTATTAAGTCGTCGTCGAAAATAGTCTTTGTCATCAAACAAAGATTTAACATATAGGGCTAAGAGGTCCAAGTTTGAGTGGGATTCATAACTTTGTATGCCTTAATGACAAGCCATAGTCGTGGACTCCATTCTATAATTAAGAATATTACTCATATATGGTGTTGAGCAGTGCTGTCTGTAATTTACTTAACTAGTCTTTTATGCACCCCGTGCATCCATGACCCCGTGCGAGCTTCTATAATCGCGCTCTTGAAAAAATTTCTAATCTTACCTGGATTGTTTACAAAAATAAATCTATCACCCAATAACGACTTCTTATACTTATTTAAACGAGTACTTACTAGCATTGTTAGCATTACTTATACATATTATCAGCAGTTACGTTTACGCGTAACGTATTATTGCGTAAATATTACGCTATAAATGTCCTGGTTATGTATTGTCCTGGTCTGGTCACTTCTGCGCCCCTTCAGGGTCTGCACCCTGTGCCTGGGCATCGCTGGCGCAGCCCTAGTTACGGCACTGAACTGGAGACTCTTGGAAGCTAAAAACATTTCATCGAGTACCTATATTTTTTTTAATTATTTTGTTTAATATTTTTTTTTAATTTCTTTTCATATATTTCTTTACCACAATAAAGTTTTAAATCTCATTTTGTTAATATATTAAAAAGCTATCAGTATTATTACATTTATATTGTATCTACCATTAAACCTTGCATAAAATCAATGTTTGCATAATTCTGTTATGAAGGAAGGTTTCCTGTCATAATTCTGTTAGCCTCATATTAGAGAGTAGACTAATAGGTATGGTAGTCTACTCTCTAATATGAGGCTAACAGAATTATGACAGGAAACCTTCCTTTAGAAATAACAACATTCATTAGGTTCTCCCCACACGGAAATCTTATTACAGAGTACATTGAAATTCAATTGAGAGCCGTTGCGTATGATGCAGAGTGCATGCATGTTGATTTAATTTATACACAGGTTAAATCAATATGTATGCACAGCAGAGTACGATGCAACTAGATAATGCAATACCAGGTGATGTGAAAATTCTAGGAACCCACTCGTAAATTGAGTGGATCCCAAAGCGAATTGCAGGATTTAACAACATTAAAATTTTGAAATGCAAGGTAGGGGAGACTGGGTACGTTTGTGCCATGTTACAATTGTGAAAGTTGTCGTATTAGCAAAACTATAAGGAATACCGTAGTGGGTGCAAGGGAAGAAAAAAGGAGCGTGTTCATCTGCATGTATTGCGTCAACCATCGTGCAACATTAACGTTATCAGAGGCCTACATTACTTTTAACAGTCAAACTTTTATCAGTCAGTAAGTATTTTTATTCGATTTCTTTTAATAATTGTTCGTGTGTGTGTACAGATAGAATAATGAGTATTATTCCTCGTTTTTAGTTAAACATTAGCAGTTAAATAGCAGTGATTACTTTGTACGTACATTATTTTGCATTGTCATGGTGATTGTTTTCTTGCAAAAGAGTGCGTTGGGTACGATAGTGACAAATTTAAAATTTGTTTTTTTTCTTCTTTTAGATGCAAAGAATACTCGTCAGGAAAACCGAAGACACCTACAAAGAACTAAAACAAGAGATTTCTTTACGAAGAGCTGGGAAAATGTGAGCTTTGGTCCCATTTAAAGTGCGCAAATGGTAGCAATAAATTTTTTCTATTTTTTTATATTGTAGGTATGTTGATTTCTATACAAATGTATATTTTTTCTTGAAGAAGACATTTTTAGATTTTTATTTAACAAATTTTTATATAACATTTAATATCTTTTGTTTTGTATTTAGACGCAGTTAACTTAATGAATAATAGAAATGAAAATTCAACTTTTTTGAGCGATTGTAATATGAAAACTTTTATAATAACTATAGATGCTACAGTGTCATATTAGTTATAAGTGATTAAAGTATGAAAAATCGACTTCATTTCTTTTTTTATTATTATTTTTTATTCCATAATAAGATTTGGTTACTTTATGTTCGATATTACTTGCAATAAAAAAGATTTTAAATCATTTTGGAGTATTTTTGAACTTGTCACTACCGACCTCAGGGTCAGGACGGTTGTGACATTTTCCCCTTTTTTCTAATTTGCTCCTATGAGTTAACTATTGTACTTTAGGACAAAATTTTAGTAATTATACGTAGACAAATGTAATTGGTATATTTATAAAATTATGGGCAAACAAATGAAAACTGTCACAACCATACCCAGTGTACCCTACGGCACAGATATAAAGCGTATTTAACTAGCGACCGGCTCCCGGCGTCTTTTTTTTTTTGCAAATTATATACACAAAACTTTTCACGTTTTTCGTTTTTTCCATTAGTGAAAACTGTATCAAAATGCGTTTGGGTGGTTCAAATGCAGTCAGCAATTTTTGAAGTGAGGTTTAAGGCGCGTTGGGGACTTTTTGTGTGGGGAAAAAAAACACTTTTTTATGTTAAGGACGACAAACAAATTATAAAAAAGAAGATAGTGTATTACCTGACATAGACATCAATTTGAAATCATTCACTTATAATCAATAAATTGACTTAAATCTATTGAAATATAGATTCGTAACTACGTTCCTTTATTGACTAATGTACATACGAGTATAATAAAGAATTCAATTGAACGCTGGAAAGGGGCTCTTTTTGTACACAAAAGCTTTACGCAAAATGCACAGCGACCCGTTTTTCCCTTTAAAAACGTAACGTGAAAAATCGCTTCTTATTTATAATGTCCCTAAATTGAATTTCATATTGTATGCTGCATTAAGCAGCCATGTTATGTCATGAAATGCCTTGAGAGTTATTTTATAGTTTTGTAGGTTGTAAAGCTAAATATATAAAACTTAGAAAACATAAAAAACTCATATTTTGTATCACTTATTAGCGGATAGTAACTCTGTTGTAGCGTGGGTAATATGATGAAGTTCATACATTTAAATTATCCGATCAACCTGGTTTTTGTTTGTCGGAACAGCTCAACTGCGCTCTAGCTATCATGATCCACTCCCTGATGTTCTTCTTCCAGGAATTCTTTCTTCGCGCAACTTTTCACTTTCCAGCGACTGTGTCCAACATCACTTGCTTAATTAACGAATTACTTACTTATTACTTATTGTTACCGTCAATGACACAGTGCATCTTATTTTGGACACAGTGTATTCTAAAAGAATAGCAGATTCATACAATCTGTGCTTTTTAATGATTGTATTTTTTTTTATCTCACTAAGGGCCTCTTTCACCAACTAAAAGTAAAGTGTTGATCAGTTACTTTTAGAAATAATTTTATATTTTATTAAGTTATGCACTCGGTTTACTGCATCCTTCGATAGGCGAAATTTTTTATTATTTTCTTTTTAATGTTTGGGACTTTTACCGTACAAACAAAGGTATATCATCTCCTTCATTCCCGGTTACCGGTGACTTTAAATGGCGGTTAGCCTACTTGACACTTTACTCAGAGATGGTGAAAGAGGCCCTGAAGGTTTCAAGTTTGTATAATAAATATTAGTTTGAATTATATTTTAAATAAGGATTCATCTGACAGGAACATGTGGAATGTGTGGCGCACTGTATTGGAAGAGAACGAGAAACTAGCTCGGGCGAGATTAGCTGCAGTTGAAGTATTCCAACAGCAAATCGCAGACGAGGCGAAAGTGTTAAGGCAGCACAAGCTAAACGTCGCTAAAAAGGTATTTTATATTAGGATGTGAGACGAAATAATAGGTCATCTTGAATTAAATTTAAAAAAGGTACATCGACTACTCACACGAATTAAGAATTATAGACAGAAAAATTTTGCGGACTCCACAGTGAAGCCAGTTTTATAAACATGTGTGCGTAGGCCGTTTACTTTTTTGTGTTCCAAGCTATAACCTCAATTTTTGTTTATTTTTATTGAAAATATTGGTTTCCAGGTTTATTTACATATGGAAATGTGATTCTGCACCCTTTCACTACGCAATTCAGAATTTTCATTAGTCAAATTTTTAAAAAAACATCAATATTTTTTATTGCATTTGTGTGCACCGTGTATGTACACGTCCTGATTTAGTTTTACTGGCCTTGCTCTGCCGTCCACAGTCCTCTCTCTTTAGTTCTTATTTTATCTGAGTTCGACAACTTTAAAAACTGTATCGAAATCAGAATACTTCGACTTATAGTTATTCACTTGAATAAAAATACCTGCATTAACAGTGTACGGACTCCCTTGCTCAAGCACACAAAGAACTACAATTGACGGTGGGCGACATTGATAAAACGAAGAAACTTTACTTCGACGAAGAGCATACGGCACATGATGTTCGCGACAAGGCAAAAGATATTGAAGAGAAGTAATTATATTTAATTTATTAACAATATTTGCAATATGAAAACTGTATTGGTTATGTGATAATCATGTTTCCTAGTAAAGTTACATTGAAAACAAATACCAATTTATTGAGTTGAGGCAGCAGAAGTAAATTCACAGTGATCTTTTTAGTTAGTTTAGTTTAAGTTTTAAGCAAACTTGTTGCAGTATCTGGCTAAATATATTAAATAAATTTTAAATTGATTGCCCATATTATAACTATTATGAATATATTATTAAAATGCGCGACGGTTTTAAGGTTAAAGAAAAAGAAGGGCTCGTTCTTTCAATCTATCACTTCGTTGCAAAAGAATAGCGCGAAAGTATCGTCACGACGAGATCAACTAGAAGAGAAATCAACAGGCGCTAGGAATGATTACATTCTAAATATAGCTGCAGCCAATGCTCACCAGGTAACAATGTTATATCAACCTATCAATATCTATATAGATACAGTTAAACATATCATGAATAGACTACATGTATTTATTCTCTTTCGTCTTTGTTAAAAAAATGACTACAAAATATGGAAAAATACTGTCATATTTATCGAATCCTATATTGACATTATTAAACTCTGAAATATTTTTCTTAAATAAATTTAATAAAACTACTGTAAATTAATAACATATGAAAACTATGATATTTGTATGAAATTAATGTCATCTATTGTAAAATTACGTATCCATTCGAAATCTTGTGCATAAAAATTTATGATGATTTGATATAATATTTTAGGGGAATTAATGAGGAATCCTTTATGTGCTAAAACATTAACAATCACCGGAGATTATGTAAAGTCCTGCTAATCCACAGAGGACGCAGTTAAGAGATTTACTTCAGTACCTAACTATACGCATGTATATATATATATATATATATATATATATATATATATATACTTTTTTGTTATTTAATAGTGAACCCGTTTCGAGACTTACACCTTATTAATTAGTGGCTTTGATAGCACTCATTAGTGGGATTTGATGAGCGTATCTATTTGAAACTGATTTGTTAAATTTACACTCGTGGTAAAAAAAAACTCCTATTCATAAATAACTCTAATGCCAACATTAGCTTAATTTTTTTTTCAACAATTCAATCAAAGTAAAGCAGTGGCAGGGAATAGTGCGTTTCGCAATAATTTGTGCAGCTCGTCTGGTAGCACTATCCACCCCTTACAGACCACCGTGAAATAACAGCACGTGTGCTATAAACAATAACAGCATAACTGTGAAACAGCCGAGTAAGGGATGCCAGAGCCCCCTAAAATGCAGAATAGCGTCTCCTTAGACACCCAGGTGACCTAAAGACGTTTTCCTTTACAATTTAATTATAAATAAATACTATACTTATGTATTTAATGTTAATAATAGAATTCTCAAACGTTGTAATGTTTACTGCCTCAAAAGGAAATGAGGAATTCAGTAATACATTTATTTTCAGAACCGCTACTTTCTTGTGGAGTTGCAATCGTGCATGCAAAACATGGAAGCAGCTGTGTATGAAAAAGTGTCGGAATTTTTAACTCTAATGGGAAGAACAGAGCTGTTAACATGCTCAGCTACGCAGCACTCTTTCGGAAAGATCAGAGATCAAGCTCAACAACTCACGAGGGAATATAATCTCCAATGTGTATATCTATACTACCCAGTGCTCAAACAGCACATTCAGGTCAGTACCAAATAGTATCCAATATACGAAATCCGATATGTTGTCCGTTGGTCAAAGGCGAGCTTAGTAACGTGATTCATGTTTACATAAGGCTCTCGCGAGATCTAGATTGACTATTTCGAATTTCAACATGTTTGCAGTTACATACATACATGAATAATAATGGATTGGTATTCTTTAACACTTTTAGGTCTTTAATAACAGAGATATTTATTAGGACTTTTAAGATACGTAGGTATTAGAGATAGAGACGGTTTTAACGATTTTATATAGAATAATATAGACTCCTCCTAAATCGCTCAACCGATTTTAATTAGACTTTCACTTATGGAAAGAGGGATAAAAGGAAAATGCTCTTACTTATGAAAATTGCACTCTTGGCTAAGCCAGGAGCGGGTCACTAGTATGTCATAAAATACAATCCGTATTTATGAATATATTTTCTATTCGATATAATAAATGCGAAAGTTTATGAAAAACCCATATTTCGGTATGCGAGTTATTAATTAACTCGTTACAAAGTTAAATTTACATTGTGATGCACTCAGAAAGACGATAATTAATTCCCGTGAAATATTGTTTCGATTTAGTTATTTTAACAACACTTTATAGTTCTGAACTTGCCTATAGACTAAGGGGGTGGAGGGGTGAATGAGGGTGAATTTGTATATGGAAACAGTAGCTAAGCAAAGCGAGAACAGCCAAGCGAGAAACTATAAAGTAAACTTCGAAACAGATATCATAAACATAACAGATTATCATAACAGATTATCATAAACAGACTTTAAGTAAGGGATGCTAGAGCACACTTTAAGTAGGGATGCTTACTCTGCTTATTTAGTAGTTGTTTTGATCGGCTTATCTGGCGGCAGTAACCAACCCCGTCAGCGGCGGTTTTCGTTTCTGTGTGGCATGTTGCATAACAACACTTACATTACAAAAATTCCCGCCCATCGAACGCTCCCGGTACCGCTTCAGTGAATTTTGAAATTGAATTTAACTTTCTAGTACGAATTTGAGGCATGCGACAACGACCCAGTTGACCAAGTGACAATTGAACATGAGACAGTATCCCAAACTCTGGCTCAGGAGGCACGTCGCTGGGCCACTAGAGTGGTCCGCGAGACTGCCCTTGTGCGGGACGGAACTCGTAAATTGCATTTGTACCAAGCGATGAGGGACGCTGGACAGAAAGTAAGTCTGTTTTAGATTAAAGTATTGATTTTGTTTTATTTTGCTTATCTATTTCATTTTAAATACGAATTGTCTTTTTGTTATGGCAACAATTTATTACTTTATCTTCGAAGTCATAGTTCTGCTATTTAAATTTTAGCACACTAATTAGTTTCTCAGAACTGACATGATATCTTTTAGTATTAGCAGCGAGTTTTTGTTTAATGTGTGAGTTCAAATACAAATAAATTGTATTTATCTTTCATTAAATGAAAATTGTTGTGCTTTAGGTGGACCCTAATGATCCTAATGGACCAGATTTAGAAGTACGCATGGACGATATTCGGGCTAATATACGCCGATCTGAAACATCTAAAGCTAAATACGAAGCAAGACTCGAATGTTTGAGAACAAGTGGAGCTCCTGTTGATGAATGGTTGAAGGATATTGACTTGCTAACTGTTCAGGAGACTTTGCCTCGCAGCAGCAGTTTGTTGAGTGTACGGACCGATGCTTCCGGAGCCGCTGTAAGCATTTTTACCAAATATCTTTCTCGACTTTATTCCAACAAAAATAATAAAGTATATTTCGCATCGTTACTATAACTTTGGATACATAATAGTATAGCCTCTACGGTAGGTAGTAATTTATCTTAATTGATTTAACTTTTTTGTGGCGCGGCATACTATTATACGTTCCGCAGATTTACGTACGTGGGAGCGTCGAAAAGCAATCCCCCGTACACGTTATCCTATCGTTGTTTGGAAAGACAGCTTAGAAAGAGCTATAATTGTAAAGCTGAAAATCTGTGACATTTAAGAAACAAGCTTTGCAGTAACTACTTTATAAAAATAATAACAATAACAGATCCATTTAACTCAACTCAACTCGTTTCTAACTTTCGACTCTTATTCCTTTTCAAACTCGTTGTTATAAAGTTGCGAAGAATATTTTCAGAAAATGAAACATCATTCGCAACTCTCATTCGCAGTATGAATTCCCAATCAAGTTACTATTGTGCGAACCAGCTTCCTATCAATATACGAGTCATGCGAAAAATACAAAAGAAACTGTTAACAGGCAAGAGAGAGGATTATTAATATTTTTTTAATATTGTCAAAAGTTATCGAAGTTACTTATTTTTAATTCTAATAAGGTTACTTTATTAGAATTAAAAAGAAAATATTACTATTTTAACAGGACCAGCCAAGTTCGGATTCGTTTTATGATAGTGACAATACGGAAGGGGAGGTGGCTACTACCGCACCAGCAGCCACAACTTCTGGTCACCAAAGGACAACCTCAGGATCGCAACACGAAGACGACCAAGACGAAGAAGTAGACGGTATGTACAAAAGAGACTACCATGTAACTTAAAATAAGTGAGCCATACCTACATAGTCAAAAACAAATTTTTATTGGTTGTTATTTTTTTATATGTTACTAGCAGACCTGTTTTTTATTTTTTGAAAATTATATATTTTCTGAAGATTTTCACGCTGTCTTTAGACCTTTAGTATCATAGGACACTTTGAACATTATTATCATCATAATCTCAGTCGTGAGACGTCGACTGTTGGACATAGCTTAGGCCTCCCCATGATATTCCAAAAGGACTGGTCAGAAGCAGCCTAGATCCACTTTTGACCCGCGACCCTTATTCGATTGTTTTCACCTTGTGGGTATTAGTGAGAACCTTCCGGATTCAGCGGCCCAAAGCTGTCAGTACTATGTGTCCTGCCCACTGTCACTTCAACTTACTAATTCGATTTGAAGATAATCGAGCATTTCTTTTCTAATTGATGACATGTTTACACAGCTGTATTGGAAGAAGAGCGCATGCGTATAGAGCAGTTGACAGTAGGATGGGATGATCCAACGCAGGTGAATTGGGGGGAGTCGGAACAGGAAGCCGTGCCCCAGGAGGATGTAGTGGAGCCACCGGCGGCACCACTCTATAAATGCACTGCTCTTTACTCATATACGGTAAATCCTACTAAATATTAAACGGTATATGCACAACTCCACCAGTTAATCTTTCCAGTATCAGTAAAATATTTACCAAATTTAAATCTTGTCATAATATAGAGTATAATACAACGATAGAGATGCACAGAAAGAATGCAAATGGGACATATCATAACGTCATGTATAATTTTAGGTTTTTATATATGTGAAATTCTAAATTTACAACAATAGACTTTTCTAAGTACCTACTCGCTGGTCTTCGACTAGCGGCTGCTGTTCATTTGACAAATAATAAAAGTATTCGTATTTATAAATAGGCCCAAAATCCTGACGAGTTGTCTATAATCGAAAACGAGCAGCTCGAAGTAGTTGGCGAAGGTGATGGTGATGGATGGCTGAGAGCTCGCAACTACCGTGGCGAGGAGGGCTATGTACCACATAACTATCTCGACGTTGAACGCGAACAAGTGAGTCTCATGAACTTTATGACGACCAACCAAGTACCAGAAAAACATTTTAGGCTGCCAAATTTTATATGTTAAGAACGACAAACAGGCTGACTGTCCACTTGATGGTAAGTGGCTACTGTCGCCTATAACATAAACAACGCCACACAAACACAGACGAGCACAGGTGCAGCAAATGCGCTGTCATCCATAATCCATAGTAGGACAAGGCATAGATTCTCAATCTATTTAGTGTCGCGACCCAGTAAACAATCAAAAAGTTAAAAACAATGCGCGACCCCCCTCAACAATCGTCTAATTAATACAGCAAAGTTTAGTGCTTTTTTTTTCATATTATATGAGATTCTTTTTTATTTTAAACCTTTGCGAGCGTATTCCTTAATTCACATCGGCGGCGACGAATCGTCCCATCCCATTTATCCAATGAGCCCATCAAACTACTCTCGCGAGCAAAAAAATCGACTCAAGCCGCACGCTCACAGTAGTATCTTGGACAAAAACTACAACTTCAACTTGATTTTTGTTTAAAATAACATATAGTTCTAGGCTTTAGCTTTAACTAGACATGTCAAAGTTGTTAACCTTAAAAAACAAGGTAAGCTAAATATGTGCTACAATCGAAAAACGACGTTTTTTATCTATTTGACCTACGTGCTAATTGAGGGTTATTAGGTCTTTTAAAAGGGTGTATCTCATCAGACGTCAACCGATACACATCTCTCTTATATACAGTCAAGAATATTACCTGAAAATGAACACAACCACCGAAGTGCAGCTCAAGCGGTTGGGCTAGGGGGATAACATTAAGTACTGATGAGGTTTTTGTGATAAATAAAAGTTTTTTTTAACTAAAACTTGATTATTCTTTACAAATTTCTCCCATTAAATTTAGACTTTTAATTCCTCTAAAATTTTAAACTTTTTTTTGTAATTAATAAAACAAAATGTTCAACATGTGTATTTTAAACAGAACTAAATTTGATGTAGTAGTTTCTGTGCCAGACACTTTTGCATGCGTCTTGAGTCGATTTCGAGTATATATTTTTTATCTAAATATTCTATTCTTAGTTATCGATATTACTTTTATGACAGATTTTTTTATATTTCTTTAATCATTTTAATAATAATTGGTAAATCTTTTCTCTGGCAACTGATGTATCTAACCTTTTTTTCATTTTGGACAGACTTCTAGCGTTACTACCGGCCTTACAACCCAGATATCTTTCTCATCGGTTGACTATACAGTGGAAGGCGAAGATGCCGATGTTGTCCAGTCTCCAGATCAGATATCAGTTATATCGGCTCCCGTTACTAAGCCCGAGGAACCGAAGGCCGAAGAAACGAAAATAGTGGAAGAGACTACGGAAACATTGCCAACACTAGGCTACTGTTTTGCATTGTATGACTACGACCCTGAAGGCGGCGATGAATTAACTTTGGAGGAAGGACAAGTACGTATATTTATTTAATTAAAACAATGTTTGAAAGCGTGATTTTATATCAATTACATCATATCATTTTATAAATATGTTTGCGTTTTTTTTTACAAAAAACATGTTTTTTATTCATTTTTAGCTGTTCTCTTTTGCTCTGCAAGTGTTTTGAATATTTTAGTTTTACGGATTATTAGTAATCTTAGTACGTGCAAAATACGTCATATGACATATGACGTACAATTTCCATTACCAAGAAAAATCCTAAATAATTGCATTACACATTTTAAAAAAATATTATGAAGGGTACACAAGCAAACACCTACAAACAAGCATGAGTGGGATACATGGGATACTGTTATTTTGTGCAAATTTTCACTATGGAAATAAAATATTTCACTAGACACTTATTGCATATTTTATATTAGAGGCCTCACTAAAAAGGAAAAAGATATTGCGTAAAATGCTCAACTAATTCTTATGATGAATTTGTCTACTACTTAAGCTTCGCGATAAGGAATTAGATTGATGTGCTATTTGCGAAGAATTTATATGTAAAATCTTCCTGCTTGCTAAGTTTTGTACACTTATCTTGTCTTTAAATATTAAATCCTTTCCGCCCATAAACTAACAGTAATAACAGACAAGCCCGTTGGATGAGTGGTTATGGTGTTTGCCTTAACGCTCTGAGGGTTCCCGGCTTCAAACCCCGGCAGGGTCCACTTTGGAAATGAACTTTTCAAAGTTGCTTTGATCTGCATTTGGAAAGTATTGAGAGGTCACACTGCGTTTCGCAGTCATTTAGGCAGCCCCTCTGGCGGCAGTGACCACCCCCTTATAGAAGACCACCGTGAAAAAACAGCACGTGTGCTGTTGTATTTCGGTGAGTGAGTTAAGGATGTCAGAGCCCGTTTTTCCTATCCTTTATCTTTAATCCTATTGTAGTCGGCGCGGCGGCGCACTTGCAGTACCTGTGAAGTTGCTTGTGTTATAGGCGACGGTAGCAACTTACCATCAAGTGGACCGTCAGCCTGTCTTTATGTCAGCCTGTCTTTATGTTGTTCATGCTTTACTTATGTCAGCCGACCTTAACATAAGTAAAGCATGAACAACATAAAAAAATGTGTCATAAAAGTATTTACTTTTATTTAAAAGCTTATCTCGAAGTGATTTGTTTTGTATCGGTGCGTGAGTAAAAGTTTTCATGCCCTTATTTCCCTATCTTCACCTAACAATCAAGTCGCCAATTAGCCTGTCTACCACTTTTATTAAAAAAAAAATTCCATACTCCACCCACAGTTTTAAAATCTCAACGTAAGCGAATTTGTATCCCCACTTGCGGCTTTATATGCTGTCAAATCGATTCATCAAAATGTATGAAGTTGCTTTTTTTATTGCGCTATAGTTTCACCAATATTAGCGACATTTATCTTCTTTGTACGTTTATTTTTTTACATTTGTTTAATAAATGAGAATCGATGTACAAACGGCTTTGTATGGGTGTAGATCATTCGTGTGGTGTCACGTAATGCACATGGGGTGGACGATGGCTGGTGGCGTGGCGAAGCTAACGGCGTCTACGGCAATTTCCCATCACTCATCGTGGAGGACTGTGACGAGGTAATAATAGTCATAGTACCTATATGTAAAATCGCTACATTATTTACTAAGTCTTCCTGGTTCGGTCACAAGGTTCGATCAATAGAAGCCTCGGCTGCCAACTTGGCAGACTTAAGGTCCTGCTCCAACTCTGTGTAGTTTCAATATAATGATGATAATTCTTTCTATCAGTAAAAGAAAAAATCGTGAGGAAGCCTTTGAAAACTCTATAATCTTTGTAGCGCCAGAAGTAGGTACTGTAGATTTCGAATGTACTTAAAAATATTACCGACCGAGCTACGCTCGGTGAATTCAGGATTTTCAAAATAATTGTATTGCTTCTGACATCCGATAACACAATAATTGCATTGTTACGAGTAATTTTGGATATAAGCCTAATATATTCGTGTTCATATAGCACTATCTCACGAAAGAAAACGATTTCTTTTTGTGTTCTATGAGAATTTACGGTCTTTGAGCATAACATACTCGTACACAAGTTTAAGATATACTTGTATGGATCATATAAGGAAGCGTCAAACATTTTTGTATCTAGAATGGGGAGCCATTGAGCGGAGTTGAAGATTGGACACCACCTGATTCCACAGTTCCAGTGTTCTCTTCTCCGCCAGGCACTCCGCCAAACGACGCCTCCGCATTCGACGATGAAAGTAAGAAATGCATTATCTACTAATATTTGTTAATCTCTTAACTACTATGCACTGAAACGCACGTCGATAACTTCTGTTTGTGCTATTTACCATTTTGTTGATACAGAAATTCTGAGAATTTATCGACGTACGAGCGCAAATGTGTCACTGTCTTGCTCAGTATAAACGTTTATTTATTTGTTTCTTTGTACACATATATAGACGCCATATAATGGTTGTAACACGCGATAGATAGCTTTTTGGCTGATTGGGTAATGGATGTGACTTTTATTCCCAATTGGCATGGTATTTTGTCTCATTAAAAAATGTATGGCACGCTCACATTCAACCGTTACAGTTACGTTACGACAGGATTACCATCACACATGAACGTTTGTTTGCATGATTTTTGCACGATCTCAAATAGTCAGTTTGAAGTGACTCAATATCCGCTAATACTTGAATTCTTCATTAAACATCTAACTTATGTTCATCTAACTTACACTATGATAATCTCTTTATAAATAATCTGTATTATATAAACATTTTCAATATATATCTCTGTATGTTTGTGACTTCAATATTAATCGCACAT
The DNA here is from genome assembly GCA_944738685.1 of Synanthedon myopaeformis. Lineage (NCBI taxonomy): Eukaryota > Metazoa > Arthropoda > Insecta > Lepidoptera > Sesiidae > Synanthedon > Synanthedon myopaeformis. Next base: position 4,497,274 of record OX122913.1, on the reverse strand, counting down.
ATACTTAATATTACTAACTTCAATGTGACGTACATACACCTAAACCTTTTTTAAATTTTCGTCATGATTTTTTTAAAATGGTATAAAATTGTTGTCCTATTATTTGTGTTACCGAATGTTCGATATAAATGTCAGTCCTATTCCTCTTTCATTGTTGTAATAATACAGTATAATTATTAAGCTAATTTATCTGTAAAAAAATAATAGAACAATTTGCATCTTCCTATGTGTATATTTTTGTTAAGAATTTTATACAAGATAAAATTTCCTTTGATTTCTAAAATATGGAATAAATAGACACATATAATCCAATCATTAAATGAATTAAATTTAAATATTAACAAATGTATGTACGTACAGTTTGTGCAATTCCGTTAGCAATTACACAAACAAGCACTTCTATAGTAAAAGAAATACTAATATAAGTCCGTTGCGACGTATTTTAATTTATAGTAGGGGAGCCCAAGAGGGGATTTTGGGATTCACTCGAGCGCGTCAGATATTGCCCCACGTACCTCCGATAACTGCTGGTTTGGATGGTGGGGGCAACCATACGAAAGGTTAAAAATGGGAAAAATATAAATTTCAGATTTCGAGCGTGTCAGATTTTCAGAGGGGATGTTAAGTAAACCCAAATTAAGCTCCCAGTCAAAAGACTGACAACTCGGACAACTCGCGACAGCTTTTTGAAAATGCAAAAAATTAACCATTTTGAAATTCTCGAGCGTGTCAGAATTTCACACAGACGGTTTAGCTTTTTCTGATCGTGCATATTGATAATCTTACGATTATTTACTGTACTAAATATACGCACCCTCCACCGATGAAAAGGTAAACATCATATACCCATCCAATTGGTACCCAAGACGCTAGAGTAACTCCACATTTAGCATCGTGGGCTCCCTTACCATTAAGTCTGTCATGTCAAGAGAATAGGGGCCACTTTTACCAACTACAAGTAAAGTGTTGATTAGTTACTTTTAGAAATAATTTTATGTTTTATGAAATTATGCACTTGGTTTACTGCATCCTTCGATAGACGAATTTTTTTTATTATTTTCTTTTTAATGTTTGGGACTTTTACCGTACAAACAAAGGTATATCATCTCCTTCATTCCCGGTTACTGGTGACTTTAAATGGCGGTTAGCCTACTTGACACATGGTGAAAGAGGCCCTAATAGTAGTATAAACTTAGTTTATATAATGTGTTTCTTTAAATAGGTTTTCAAACTTAGTATAACAAACATGAAAAATGCGGGTTTTAAAATTCGGGTCCCACAACGGTACGGCACTATTATTGAATAGGTGGACCTTTTTTACGGTTACCTACATTTATAAATGAAGACGTGAGTGGATGAAGGTCATAAGTCGCCACGGAACTGATTTTTGTACTAAATTAAGATGCAAAGTTGGTGTAAACAACTTAAAATATTAATGGTATGATAGCAATTAAACACTTGTATTATTTTTTTCTTATTTAATTAAAAAAAAAAGTGAACATAGCTTCTTCTTCCCTTAACAAAAGTAAACTTTTCTGCACTTTTTGCTTTTAAATTTAACTGTACATAACACCTTTTTCAACTTTTATTTTCTAAAATATGTCTTAAGTCGACGGTCTTAAGGTATGTAATCATTTATATGGACATAACCTTCATCAAAGCAAAAAAAAAAAAAGAAAAATACCCAAATATACGACATATCACCTTCATCCACTCACGTCTTCAATTGTTAGAAGATTTTATAACTAGCAAACGAATGACCCGGTGGTTAGAGTTTAAATAAATATTTAATTTAATTAATTTTTTTTAAAATTGAAAACTTAGTCATAAAAAATATATTAGTTTTTAATTAATTTCATTGACTGATATCGTGAAATTACTTACAGAATGTTTTTAAATCTACGATACAATAGGCGCCTTATAATTCTCGAGGTTTCTGCCTACACGCCTAATAAAATCTTCTTTTTAAATCTAGAGCCTTTCAAATATTTAAGAGTTTTGAGAATAGTCGATTATTGAGATCGTTTTGAGAACTATTGATAATAAATTTGTGATATTAAATAAATCGTCGATACTAAAAATACTAAACTTGCACACGAACTGTATTTATACTTACTTACTTCAAAAAATATTTGACAATTTACAAAAATATGAAAAAAAAAAATATACGCATACTATTTGAATTGAGATTATGTTTTTATAAAAAGTTTTACCTTCTACACATATTAATAAAATAAAAGTCTATATTAGGTTTTCTCAAATTTCAATAACTTATCTGAAATTGTATTTGAAAATGAAAATATATTTATTTAACAGAAAACACATACATATATCGTTATGGAAACACACATTTGAAATCGTGTACTTCATAAAATGAATTTTGTAAGAAAATAAAAATTATTGTTACTTTTAACATAAAGTACTACATACTAAAACTGTACCTATGTAACGGTTCTGTTAGTGTGTATACGTGGGGTTTGAGTAGTATATGTTGGCCTATGTTTGGACGCTGCTAGTCGTGAGTGACAACAACAATATGAAATATGGTGCTCCCCCCGCGGATCCGCCTCCGCCGCCGCCCCCCAGCGCCCAAGAGGACTCGGATAGTGGGCCCGACCTCAGCTTCAATTTAGAGCTAAGTAGGAACCACCAAGTACAGTACGGCACACAGTTCTCGGCACCACCTTTGGACATCGCCCCACAGGTCACAATTGTCGGTGAGTATACATATACCTGCAACACCCAAAGATTATATAAACCACGTTTGCTGTTTATTCTTGGTAATACCGATTGATACCGAGGGATCTATATTCTCATATTATCCTCTCACTTGTTTCCTTATTTTTTATCTTATCAGGGTCAACCGTCGATTAACCACAAAGTGGGCAGTAAACATACTTGCTGATGTATCATAATAGTAGCTTAAGAAATATTTATGAGTTCATTATTAATTAGAGAATATGTAGTTACATTCACAATAATGAGTCAGACCAATGTTTTTTGTTATCAGCATATCTAAAAAATTGGTAACGCGAGAAGAAAGAATCTGTTTTTATTTTTTTCTATTTTCAAAAAGGACTGAGATATTAAACGTTAAAGTACGGCCTCCGGGAAAATATCAAGTAAGCAACCGCGTTAACGTGTGACGTCATGCCGCGAGACGGCGCTTGTCTACCTACATATTTTGGCTTGTTAACATAACACTCGCTGCGTGACGTCATCGCAGTAGCGTGTGAAAAACGCAAATTGAAAGTTAAACTTTACAACGCTGTAACTTTTGAAATCCTAGCCAGATTTCGATGAAACAAATAAAAAAATGTCAGTCGTAGGACTGCACGTCAGAAGTGAAAACTAAGCTCACACACCCACACACACACACACGTGTGTGTATATCCACCTTTTCCAAATATAAGGTGGAAAATTTAAATAAGCAAATTATTAAAATATCCATATGTTATGATTTACAAAGATTCAAAAACACTAAATGTTAAGATATTTAATATTACAAACCATTGTATACCTATCTATTACTTGGTAATACAAAGTGAGTATTACCAGTGATAGATGTATGGGTTGTAAATAAGTCTAAATACGAATATTAGAGTTTGCGAGGTATTGAATAAACTGAATTCAAAAACATATCCTTATCTTTATGGCGAACGAGTGCAGAAATAGACGCATCTAGCATCCCTTGCGCTTATCTATGCAAGTCTCGCAATATTCACTCCACAGGCAGCTTAAATTCGTATAAGTATATTCAGAAATATAGGAGCGACTTGTAAGAAAAATAATTTTATACGACTGAATGGTATTTCATACTTATACGGTCGGTTGTATAAGCACCAGTAACAAAGAAACAGGTGTTTGATATGCTGGACCTCTCGTACTTTTATTAATCGCTCGGGCAATTTTGAACTACAATACATTTTCGATAAAATTAAAGTTCATTCATCACACTTCATTAATTTACGGCTGGATTGTATCAAATTTCTCTACTTATAAATTTGTTAAAGGAAACCACATCGCAGTTACTTTGAAGAGCGAAATGAACAAACCGATAGAGCGATTTTGTTTTAGAATATTTAATGATGACATTAGTACCTATACCAAATAATATTATTAACTTCATATTAAATTGATACCTCAAGGTCAACCTGTAGAAAAGTAGGTAACTCTTTCTAGAAGTAACGTATACCGCAGGAAAAAAGTTATTCAATTATCTTGGATAATTTATGCTTTAAAGGAACATGCAAAAAATGTATATGGGCACTGTCCCCAGCCACCAAGAGACGTGGTATACTATATTATTAAAACGTCTATAAAAAGACATAATTATAACCATTTTCATTCAAAAAATCGATGGGGCTCTTAAAAAATATAAAAAACTATTGGGTAATCTGTTTTTTTTTTTTTACTTAAAATATAACACCGTCAAACGAAAGTTGCAAGTAAATAAGTTACTTATCAATATTTTTCCTACATTTAAAAAGTTGAAAGGGCAGAGGAGGTGGTCAGAGAGCGGGGACGTCTCACAAATTCTATTCTCTTGTAAGAATAGCTTTTTTTAGTTGGATAGTTATAACTATATCAAAATATTCACTGAAAATGCATTTAAAAAATAAATAATTCAATTTAGTTTCCATGGAAACCCGACGGTGGAGATTCGTATGAAGTCTACGAATTTATTTATTCGTAATTTGAAGTCTGTTGGTGGGCGGGGACGATTTATTCCATGGTCCTTTCACCTGTAAAGTGTAAATATTTTTACCTAGTTTTAATCATGTATTGAATTCTTTTACATGCTCCAGTCGATGAAGTTGCTGGTCGTAATTTTGAGGACGAGGTTTGAAATTCACTACAAACATTAATTACTTCATTTTGTGTTGTGTTCATGTAATCTACTTACTGGCTTCTCACTGCTTTGTAATATAGTTATGAAGATACAATTTGCTTGTTCCTGTTGTCTGTCTATTCTGCTTTTTGCTGAGTCGTATTGTGTCTTTTTCACTGTGTGTCTATTATAGTAATATGGTGAGTCGAAAAGATGCGCGAACTCGAAACACAACAAAATTAATAAGTACAAATTTATCAATATCAATAACGATTCGGGACATACCCGATATCTACACCACCTCGATATGTGGCTCGATGTACAGAACTACAAAGGAGACAGTAACCCTCCATAGCATATATGTCGGATATGTTCCGAAGCCTATAGAGGTGTCCTTTTAAATGTATGTGCTTACCCTTCAGCCAGAGTACCTATACTTGAATCGTAGCGATCAAGTAGCTCTCTCATAGGAATGTTGTTATTATGCATGATAGAATTTCTTGGTGCATGAATCTCTAACATCAGTTAATACAAATTGTAAAATTAATTTATAACCAACTTCCTATCTATATTTTTTGTAATATTAACCCTATCAAAAATTTACCTTTTAAATTTAAACTATGTTGAATGTTTGTATGTTAAATTTAAATTAAAATACTATTAAATAAATTTTAAAATGACAGTACAAAGTATAACTTTTTCAAATGCAACCCTTCGAATGTAGAACAGGCTCTTTTTACTATTTTATAATACACTAGCTACACGTTTCCGGCTTCGCCCGGGTTCAAAATAAAAACTATCTTATCTTTTAATTTGGACCAAATTACACATAGTTACGAAGTTTTATCAAAATCGGTTCAGTAGTTTAGGAATTCATCGGCAATAAACAACGTGACACGAAATTTTTATATATATGTAGAGATTTAAATAGTACTGAAATTCGAACCAGTTACGTTGGAGTTTCTATTTGCCAGAGATCGCTGATAATCAGAGCTGATTGGAACCATTTTTTAATTATGTTTGAATATATTTGTTTAAATTTAACTTTCAAAAGTAAATCAATAAATTTATTTTTCCTTCACAAAATCAATTATGCCTAATTTGATCTGTGGTGGATATATGTATAAATTTTGCGTAATGCCTGATATGCCGTCATAACAAATTGTCTTTGATAAAAGCAAATAAATTGCTTTCATTGATTAATCAAAAGAACTTCACTCTTGAGAATAGTTTGAGAATAGTTACGAAGTGACTTCTCCTTTTTGTAACATTTTCATAGTATAAAATTATATGAAAAATTATATGAAAATATTCTGAATCATCATAAAAAAAAACTTCGTCATGTCATCTGTTTTGCAATTTCGAGTGTGTGACTTTAGTTAATAAATTTTATAAACTAAAGTGTTGTAATTTTGTGCTAGGAGGAGGAAGAGGACACGCCGCAAGCGGCACCGCCGAGCAAGCCTGTGCCGCCAAAAGTTGAATTACCATCGGACGACAGCGGGCTGGGTGTGGCCCAAATCGTGATCACTGCAGCCACACCTATGGTCGAGGAGCCAGAGCAGCCGTTCCCACCGCCAGAACCTGAACCCGCACAGCAAACCCAAGACGAGCCTGAGCGTTTAGAAGACAACGGACAAGATAACGATGAAGAGGAATCGTCACTCTCCGAGCAGACCGCTGTATGCCTTCGGGAGTCGGACGAAGGACACGCGGATTCGGCACCTCACCCGGCATCTAGTTCTACGGCGTCAGAAGGCGAGTCTACAGGCGCATCAGTAGCATCGGGACCACCTACTGCACCCCAATCGCCCCCTTCATCAGCACCCCGCGCCGGACGCGCCTCAATTCCTGACGAATTAGAGCCCGCTCAGCTAGCAAGGCTCACTGATCTGAAAGAGTCCAACGCTTAGGCCTAATAGTAGTCATTCTTAGAACGGCAGAAGACCAGAACACCACGAGGTAATGTACCTGTCCTCGATCGATTTAAATAGTATACATATTTATCGAAGTCGAAGGCCGTTTCTCACGCACTGTGAAATGATCGCAAAGTTGTTCTGTGAATATAAATGATCCTCTAAAATTTTGTTTAAAAATTTTAAACATAATATACACTTGTTATATAATTTCTCACGTATTCGACTATGAAATGTGGCTCAAATAATGCTTTAAAATCATTTTCAACATGCAATAAAAGTGAGAAAATCATTTTTTGAAAATTTTGATCGTCCTGATCTTACAGTTATACAAATAAATGTGGAAAAAATTTTATACCAAGAATAAACTAAGAATAAGCAGAGTGTCTACTACGAGTAATTCACCAAGACGATTTAAAGTCCTAGTACCTATAATGTCGTCATAACATAAGTGTTTTACTTATATTGTTCATTTCGTCGTGTTATAAATGTATTAAAATATTTTTATATTTTTCAATTTATGAATTTAAAGGTAAAAAAATATTTTTATCTCTTAAAAAGACTTTAATGTAATCAAAGTAATTATCCTTACTTGAATTATATTGTTTTACAGATAGTTTTCTTTATTTTTTTTCAGTTTAGTGTCTTTAATTATAAGAAAAACCTTTATAATTGCTAAATCATATAACCATATTAAAGTAAATAAAATAAAATACTGCTCTGTAGAAATGTAATACTGTCCTATGACGTAGGTATATTATTCTACGTCTGTTTGTCCTATTAGTCTATTAGTTCTTATTTGGCGTCGTCTTAATGCAACGCGATTACGCGATCATCGCGCGAGTAAGCGATGCGACCATCGCATGGTCGCGCGAATAGATTTTAAACAATTAGGTCATTAGGTCATCCATTCGAACTCAGTATTTTTTGATAGCGCATTCGTACGAATAAAATTCGCGCGAACTTACGATGGTCGCGCATTTGAGTTCTATTAGGACGACGCCTTAGTCTATATATATTAGTCTATACCAATTTCTTTTTTTTTATTACTTTTTCAATGAAAAGTAACGCTGTTCTTTTGCACTTGGAATTATGTCAGACTAAAATTATCAAGATTAATTAAATTAATTTTATTCTATGATCAAAAATTCCGAAGGTTGGTTTATTTGTATCACTGTAAGGAGATTTAATGGTTTTTCTGTTTGAGAAAAAATTTTTCACTGAGTTTAGAAATGTATAGAAATATTATGTTAATTGCAAAAAGAATTAGAGAAATTTTTTTTATTGTATGACTAAGAAAACGTTTTTTTAAACTATGTACTTTTATTTCATATTATGTAAACTGTATATGTAAACTGAACGAAAACATAATATAGCGATCACCAATATTGGAATACTTGTCACAGGGGTCTAATATGAGAGGTGACAAATATTATAGACTTATCTTAATAGTGAAATATACTAATATTGTTTCATATACAACATATATGCTAATTATTATAATGAAAATATTGTGAGAGACGGTCGTGTTAATGTAGTAGTTCATTTGTAAATAACTAAATTATTACTTATAGATAATGACTAGAGCACCTGCTGAATAGAATGGTATGAACAGAATATGTCGTATGTACAAAATACGCAGAATTCAATACTTATGCCTTATACTGCCTGTCTCCCAAGTTCACATGTATATATTTCTAAGAATCAGCTTTATAATCTGAGTATGTATTCTGAGAATTAGCTTTTGCTCACGACGTCGGTCGTATATATTCACGTATCCAATATGACTTTTATAGATTGAGATGATAAATAAACAAACACGATGAATTTGACAAAAGCTTTCCATATGGGTTGGTTTTAATGTCATTGTTATAAAATCACACACCTATAAAACACATGATTGCATTTGTCAGAATAATTATAATATATTAATTAATTTTACTTGAAATATAACTGATACCTTACTGAGGTACATTTGAGTATTTTATTTAGCATTGTTTTGGTGTTGTATATCGGTCAAAACGAAATTAGGACATTACGGCGAAAAAAAAGGCGGGCAGCGATATCAAAATTATATTTTCCATTTTGCACGACTACAGTGTTCTAATCTATCTTCTATCCTATATACATAAAAGAAAAGAAAGTCGTGTTAGTTACACCATTTATAAACTCGCGAACGGCAAAACCAATATTTAAGGTCTTTGATTTGTTGACATTGTCCCCATCACGAATAGCAAAATAACTAATAAAATACCGGAAAAATATTTACGAAAAAAATATATTAAAAAAATGTTGGGAAATCCTCGTGGATATCAGGCAGCATAGGGGATTTTGCGCAGTCTCCTACCGGCTAAAACTCAACGACATTGCGGGAACATTATGACAGGACATCCGCTACTCACCACGAGGGAACCCGATAGTAGAGGGTATGCCGGCCATCTCTTGGAACCTCAGAACCTTCGCCTGAGCCTCTTCCGGCGGATCCTCTTCTACTGCTTCCTACTGCCTCTCCGTCGTTTCCTTGCGCAACATAACGCCCTCACAAAACGCGTACTGAGTGTTGCTTTTCTTTAGCAATTGTTTATGTTTGTATAACATACATATTACTATCAAGTAGTCCGTGCTTACTATGTAAAACGAATATGTAATATTTTTTTGTTAGGAAAGAATCTCTCTAATGACTTATGACTCTAAACCATTGAACTTTATATATGTAGAAATGTTTCTAATGTACCTAATTAATTTTTTAACAAAGTAGTGTTACCGTTAATGTTTGTTAGAAAAACTCATTAAAGTTGCAAATAAATAGAATTTTTCCTTTGATTAACAAACTGAAACTGAAAGATTTAAAACTCATACTAAATACTCTGCAGTATTAGTTCCCTGCTTTGTTTTAGAAATGAGGAAGTAAGTAGCAAATATTTCTAAGGGCGCGTTTATATGACAAGAATTATTTCGTCAGACAGTCGCGCGGTTACTACACGGCGATCTGTTGTTATGAAAAAATTAACTTTAACGTTGTTACAACTATGTAAAGTTAATATACTATCATAAAATTTTCATGGGAATAACAACAAGAGAGCGTGCCAACTGTCAGCTTTGTCACCACGCGTCGGTCGCGCGGTTGTGTAGTTGCGAAGAATTTTAATGTTATGCCTAGTCAGTAGAGTTTAAATTTGCTGTGAATCAACGAGGCCAGTAAGGCTAGTTGCGGTGGCCGCGAGAAATTCCCAAACGTCTAACTGCAGCCTTATGCACCAAAACTGTCCCAAATTGTCTTTATAGACTAACAAATATTCACTTTCTGTTTTTATGGATATCGTCGATATTCGTATTCATATATATAATTTACCCATGCTACGCAACCTTTTGCTGTTGAGTGTAAATCTTTTGAAATGAAATCGTTTCTTTGAGTTAATTTTACAAAACATCAATTCTCATCTAGTCCTTACATTGTTTTGCTAAGAAATATATGAACGATTCGTGCCAATAGATGACGTTAATCTATTGGTTAAGGGTTGTTTGACCCGAAAGCATTTTTTCTTACCGAAGCATTCCTCTAGAAGATTAGCATTTTTCCTTGCCCATATCCAACATTTACTTTTATGTTTACTGCTATACTGAGTTTCCACTGACCAGTCACCGCTGTGTCCGTTTTATACGATCATTCTCTATTTAGCAGTAGTGCTAGTACTACAGACTTTGTATACCATGACTTGTCTTAGAGAGTCTTAATTGAATTTGATTTGATATTTGAAATATATCAATACAAAGGAAAAGTACTTGAGGTATAGACGAATTAATTGTTCTACTCTCATAGATTTGTATACATATTTATAAACGGTACATTAACAATTATTTATATTACTCATATATTACCTGTATTAGAATTCTGTACATGATAACGAGTTAAAAATGTTTAAAATCTCTACAATTTTTTGGCGTATCCTTAAGAAACCTAATTGGAAATTGTCATTTTTGTATTTGTTTTGTTAGTTATATTATTTTAATAGTTGTTCTGAAATTTACTGTTTTAGTAATTAAATTTTTAAATGTTTAATCAATTTTATTGCAATCATCGAAGGAATTTTACGATATTTTTTTAATATTTTGAATAGTTTATACAAAAATCTCTAACCATCAAAGTATTAGACTTTATAATAGCTTCAGTAACATATCTGTGCCGCATGATAAAGTGGTATTTAAAAAAAAAACATGATTACGATCGAGAACAGTTTATTTATATTCAATATAAGAAAGTAAGTTTTAATTTCAGACCAAATATATAGAACATCATGGCTAAAATATCTAAAACAAAGGCAAACTTTGTTCCATTCAATATTTTGTTGAATTCATTTTCTTATGTACAATTCTTTGTTTAAAATTTGCGCTTTCCTTAGTTATTTTGTTTTTTATATTATAATAATTGAAATAAGTGTGGAATTAAAAATATTCTAGTTTAAGTTACGGAAGCTATGAATTAAAATTCATTTAATAATAATAAAAACTATATTCGACGAACGACAACATGTCTTATTATTTTACCTATTTGATACACATTATGTTAAAAAATAATTTGTTACATAGAAGTACAGTTATTCTACCAAAAATCGGGAAGTTATGTCACTAGAACACTTAAAAACTTTGCTTTCTCTAGCAACTTTGAAATACAATATTAATAGATACCTAATACTATAACTAAGTATATTAAAATTTACACAGACTATTTATAACATACATAAGGAGTTGAACAGTTAATCACAGATATTTTGTGTTCATTGATAGACACCTACTCCAAACTAGACGTCGTTAATTTATTTAAAAATTCGATGATTGTAATAATATTGAACGACTTGAACGTATTAATATAATAAGATAATAAAACCTGTGAGCCTATATGGTAACAATAAAGAAGTATTGCTTTATCGGCCCTCAAAGCCTTTTTGACCTGCAATAAACTTTCTAAATAGATTCACTGGATGTTTTATTTTACCTAAATTACCTACTACCTACTATTAGATTACCTACCACTATTAGTTGATTGCGTAAATTTTTATTATTCTTCGTTAATTTGCTAAATCTATTTACAAGTATTGACTTAAATATGAAGTGTAGATCGCGCATAACCATTTATAATCAGGGTGTCTACCACTTTCACAGGTTTCGGCTCATATGCAATAAGGCGTGGGACTTATAATAAATATATTAGAAATAAAATCCAAAATTGCACCTATTTTTCTTAAAAATATGTGACTTTTTGTCTCAAAGGTTTTAAATAGAAAAGAAAAAATATAACTCTAAAATAAAAACCCAACAATCGGTGATTTTTCACCATAACATATATTTATTTATAGAACACTATAGCATAAATTTTCACTCGAGTGACTACTGTGGTTTTTTTTTAAACAGTTTTTTCTGTTTTTTATACATACATAACAATAAATCTCAGAGATTATCTTTTACAAATAAAATAATAATTGATAATTTGTCTCAAAATAAAATTTTCACCCGAAAATACAAACACTGTTTCTAGTATTTGCAAAAAATAGTAATGAAATATTTATCAAGGGGCAAGGGTGAAGCGGGCGGTGAGGTAGTACACTGCGCGTTGTCAATGCGGTCCGATTCAAGTTTCAACGCGTCTTTACTGTCACTTTTAAGTACATTGCTTCTTGTGTTCGATTACAGCTGGAACGTACCTCACTATACAAAGAAATGTACTTCTCGGTGAGCAACAATGTCGGCACTCGAATTTTGGTGGCAGGCAGCAAATATTCTAAGAGTGATTTAGCAAATCAATGCTACGTAATTGTAACCTTAATGAACTACTCTTACGGCTTAATTCACTTTAGTTTGCATTCTCAAAGCATGCCTAAGTGTGAATGCTTATAGTTACTGTATGAATCCATGCTCCAGTAGTAATTCTCACATACTACTGCCTGCACCCGGACGTGTCTACTGAATAATTATTTAAGATCTTCAAAGGCCAATAACTTCGCAACCGATTGCGCCAAAATTCAGTGCGATGTGTCGTTGGATTTGGAAAATCAACGCCTTTTTTCCCGACTTGGCGGCAAACACTACTTCCCTCACCCGACTTTACCCCCAAAAATTGAAAGTCCAATAACTCCTTTGTCCTTCGTAGTAAATAGACGTGCAATACGTCGTTGAATAGGCCTTGACGAGAGCTGTGTGAACCTGGAACCCGACATGAAGGAATCAATTTTTTTTTAAATGTATACGTTTGTACTCCGTATGTACTGGTTTGTACCAACTTTTTTTTCGTTTGTACCTCAATGGGTTCGGAGATACAAAATTTTCAAAATACCCAGAACCCGACTTAAAGGAATCGATTTTTTTTTAAATGCATACGTTTGTACCCGTTGTGTACTTGTTTGTACCAATTTTCTTTTCGTTTGTACCTCAAGGGGTTCGAAAGTACCGGCATTACAAAAAGTGCGAAAATGGTAAATCTGTCATTTTTCGAGATATTCAAAATCTGCAAGCGGGGATAGATTCCTAGTCGTTTGTACCCATCGAAACCACTGAAAGTTTCGTTTGTACCTCAAGGGGTTCGGAGAAACTAAATTTTCGTGATATACAGAAACCCAATTGGAGGAATCGATTTTTTTTAATTGCATACGTTTGTACTCGTTGTGTACTTGTTTGTACCAATTTTCTTTTCGTTTGTACCTCAAGGGGTTCGAAAGTACCGGCATTACAAAAAGTGCGAAAATGGTAAATCTGTCATTTTTCGAGATATTCAAAATCTGCAAGCGGGGATAGATTCCTAGTCGTTTGTACCCATCGAAACCACTGAAAGTTTCGTTTGTACCTCAAGGGGTTCGGAGAAACTAAATTTTCGTGATATACAGAAACCCAATTGGAGGAATCGATTTTTTTTAATTGCATACGTTTGTACTCGTTGTGTACTTGTTTGTACCAATTTTCTTTTCGTTTGTACCTCAAGGGGTTCGAAAGTACCGGCATTACAAAAAGTGCAAAAATGGTAAATCTGTCATTTTTTGAGATATTCGAAATCTGCAAGCGGGGATAGATTCCTAGTCGTTTGTACCCATCGAAACCACTGAAAGTTTCGTTTGTACCTCAATGGGTTCAGAGAAACTAAATTTTCGTGATATACAGAAACCCAATTGGAGGAATCGATTTTTTTTAAATTCATACGTTTGTACTCGTTGTGTACTTGTTTGTACCAGTTTTTTTTTCGTTTGTACCTCAAGGGGTTCGAAAGTACCGGCATTACAAAAAGTGCAAAAATGGTAAATCTGTCATTTTTTGAGATATTCGAAATCTGCAAGCGGGGATAGATTCCTAGTCGTTTGTACCCATCGAAACCACTGAAAGTTTCGTTTGTACCTCAATGGGTTCAGAGAAACTAAATTTTCGTGATATACAGAAACCCAATTGGAGGAATCGATTTTTTTTAAATTCATACGTTTGTACTCGTTGTGTACTTGTTTGTACCAGTTTTTTTTTCGTTTGTACCTCAAGGGGTTCGAAAGTACCGGCATTACAAAAAGTGCGAAAATGGTAAATCTGTCATTTTTCGAGATATTCAAAATCTGCAAGCGGGGATAGATTCCTAGTCGTTTGTACCCATCGAAACCACTGAAAGTTTCGTTTGTACCTCAAGGGGTTCGGAGAAACTAAATTTTCGTGATATACAGAAACCCAATTGGAGGAATCGATTTTTTTTAATTGCATACGTTTGTACTCGTTGTGTACTTGTTTGTACCAATTTTCTTTTCGTTTGTACCTCAAGGGGTTCGAAAGTACCGGCATTACAAAAAGTGCAAAAATGGTAAATCTGTCATTTTTTGAGATATTCGAAATCTGCAAGCGGGGATAGATTCCTAGTCGTTTGTACCCATCGAAACCACTGAAAGTTTCGTTTGTACCTCAAGGGGTTCGGAGAAACTAAATTTTCGTGATATACAGAAACCCAATTGGAGGAATCGATTTTTTTTAATTGCATACGTTTGTACTCATTGTGTACTTGTTTGTACCAATTTTCTTTTCGTTTGTACCTCAAGGGGTTCGAAAGTACCGGCATTACAAAAAGTGCAAAAATGGTAAATCTGTCATTTTTTGAGATATTCGAAATCTGCAAGCGGGGATAGATTCCTAGTCGTTTGTACCCATCGAAACCACTGAAAGTTTCGTTTGTACCTCAATGGGTTCAGAGAAACTAAATTTTCGTGATATACAGAAACCCAATTGGAGGAATCGATTTTTTTTAAATTCATACGTTTGTACTCGTTGTGTACTTGTTTGTACCAGTTTTTTTTTCGTTTGTACCTCAAGGGGTTCGAAAGTACCGGCATTACAAAAAGTGCAAAAATGGTAAATCTGTCATTTTTTGAGAAATTCGAAATCTGCAAGCGGGGATAGATTCTTAGTCGTTTGTACCCATCGAAACCACTGAAAGTTTCGTTTGTACCTCAAAGGGTTCGGAGAAACTAAATTTTCGTGATATACAGAAACCTAATTGGAGGAATCGATTTTTTTTAAATGCATACGTTTGTACTCGTTGTGTACTTGTTTGTACCAATTTTCTTTTCGTTTGTACCTCAAGGGGTTCGAAAGTACCGGCATTACAAAAAGTGCGAAAATGGTAAATCTGTCATTTTTCGAGATATTCGAAATCTGCAAGCGGGGATAGATTCCTAGTCGTTTGTACCCATCGAAACCACTGAAAGTTTCGTTTGTACCTCAAGGGGTTCGGAGAAACTAAATTTTCGTGATATACAGAAACCCAATTGGAGGAATCGATTTTTTTTAATTGCATACGTTTGTACTCGTTGTGTACTTATTTGTACCAATTTTCTTTTCGTTTGTACCTCAAGGGGTTCGAAAGTACCGGCATTACAAAAAGTGCGAAAATGGTAAATCTGTCATTTTTCGAGATATTCGAAATCTGCAAGCGGGGATAGATTCCTAGTCGTTTGTACCCATCGAAACCATTGAAAGTTTCGTTTGTACCTCAATGGGTTCGGAGAAACTAAATTTTCGTGATATACAGAAACCCAATTGGAGGAATCGATTTTTTTTAAATGCATACGTTTGTACTCGTTGTGTACTTGTTTGTACCAATTTTCTTTTCGTTTGTACCTCAAGGGGTTCGAAAGTACCGGCATTACAAAAAGTGCAAAAATGGTAAATCTGTCATTTTTTGAGATATTCGAAATCTGCAAGCGGGGATAGATTCCTAGTCGTTTGTACCCATCGAAACCACTGAAAGTTTCGTTTGTACCTCAATGGGTTCAGAGAAACTAAATTTTCGTGATATACAGAAACCCAATTGGAGGAATCGATTTTTTTTAAATTCATACGTTTGTACTCGTTGTGTACTTGTTTGTACCAGTTTTTTTTTCGTTTGTACCTCAAGGGGTTCGAAAGTACCGGCATTACAAAAAGTGCAAAAATGGTAAATCTGTCATTTTTTGAGATATTCGAAATCTGCAAGCGGGGATAGATTCCTAGTCGTTTGTACCCATCGAAACCACTGAAAGTTTCGTTTGTACCTCAATGGGTTCAGAGAAACTAAATTTTCGTGATATACAGAAACCCAATTGGAGGAATCGATTTTTTTTAAATTCATACGTTTGTACTCGTTGTGTACTTGTTTGTACCAGTTTTTTTTTCGTTTGTACCTCAAGGGGTTCGAAAGTACCGGCATTACAAAAAGTGCGAAAATGGTAAATCTGTCATTTTTCGAGATATTCAAAATCTGCAAGCGGGGATAGATTCCTAGTCGTTTGTACCCATCGAAACCACTGAAAGTTTCGTTTGTACCTCAAGGGGTTCGGAGAAACTAAATTTTCGTGATATACAGAAACCCAATTGGAGGAATCGATTTTTTTTAATTGCATACGTTTGTACTCGTTGTGTA
Organism: Synanthedon myopaeformis; assembly: GCA_944738685.1. Lineage (NCBI taxonomy): Eukaryota > Metazoa > Arthropoda > Insecta > Lepidoptera > Sesiidae > Synanthedon > Synanthedon myopaeformis. Next base: position 4,480,614 of record OX122913.1, on the reverse strand, counting down.
CTTGTTTGTACCAATTTTCTTTTCGTTTGTACCTCAAGGGGTTCGAAAGTACCGGCATTACAAAAAGTGCAAAAATGGTAAATCTGTCATTTTTTGAGATATTCGAAATCTGCAAGCGGGGATAGATTCCTAGTCGTTTGTACCCATCGAAACCACTGAAAGTTTCGTTTGTACCTCAAGGGGTTCGGAGAAACTAAATTTTCGTGATATACAGAAACCCAATTGGAGGAATCGATTTTTTTTAATTGCATACGTTTGTACTCATTGTGTACTTGTTTGTACCAATTTTCTTTTCGTTTGTACCTCAAGGGGTTCGAAAGTACCGGCATTACAAAAAGTGCAAAAATGGTAAATCTGTCATTTTTTGAGATATTCGAAATCTGCAAGCGGGGATAGATTCCTAGTCGTTTGTACCCATCGAAACCACTGAAAGTTTCGTTTGTACCTCAATGGGTTCAGAGAAACTAAATTTTCGTGATATACAGAAACCCAATTGGAGGAATCGATTTTTTTTAAATTCATACGTTTGTACTCGTTGTGTACTTGTTTGTACCAGTTTTTTTTTCGTTTGTACCTCAAGGGGTTCGAAAGTACCGGCATTACAAAAAGTGCAAAAATGGTAAATCTGTCATTTTTTGAGAAATTCGAAATCTGCAAGCGGGGATAGATTCTTAGTCGTTTGTACCCATCGAAACCACTGAAAGTTTCGTTTGTACCTCAAAGGGTTCGGAGAAACTAAATTTTCGTGATATACAGAAACCTAATTGGAGGAATCGATTTTTTTTAAATGCATACGTTTGTACTCGTTGTGTACTTGTTTGTACCAATTTTCTTTTCGTTTGTACCTCAAGGGGTTCGAAAGTACCGGCATTACAAAAAGTGCGAAAATGGTAAATCTGTCATTTTTCGAGATATTCGAAATCTGCAAGCGGGGATAGATTCCTAGTCGTTTGTACCCATCGAAACCACTGAAAGTTTCGTTTGTACCTCAAAGGGTTCGGAGAAACTAAATTTTCGTGATATACAGAAACCTAATTGGAGGAATCGATTTTTTTTAAATTCATACGTTTGTACTCGTTGTGTACTTATTTGTACCAATTTTCTTTTCGTTTGTACCTCAAGGGGTTCGAAAGTACCGGCATTACAAAAAGTGCGAAAATGGTAAATCTGTCATTTTTCGAGATATTCGAAATCTGCAAGCGGGGATAGATTCCTAGTCGTTTGTACCCATCGAAACCATTGAAAGTTTCGTTTGTACCTCAATGGGTTCGGAGAAACTAAATTTTCGTGATATACAGAAACCCAATTGGAGGAATCGATTTTTTTTAAATGCATACGTTTGTACTCGTTGTGTACTTGTTTGTACCAATTTTCTTTTCGTTTGTACCTCAAGGGGTTCGAAAGTACCGGCATTACAAAAAGTGCAAAAATGGTAAATCTGTCATTTTTTGAGATATTCGAAATCTGCAAGCGGGGATAGATTCCTAGTCGTTTGTACCCATCGAAACCACTGAAAGTTTTGTTTGTACTTCAAGGGGTTCGAAAGTACCGGCATTACATTTTTGTAAATTTTTGTAAACGACTAGGAATCTATCGATTCCTCCAATTGGGTTTCTGTATATCACGAAAATTTAGTTTCTCCGAACCCTTTGAGGTACAAACGAAACTTTCAGTGGTTTCGATGGGTACAAACGACTAGGAATCTATCCCCGCTTGCAGATTTCGAATATCTCGAAAAATGACAGATTTACCATTTTCGCACTTTTTGTAATGCCGGTACTTTCGAACCCCTTGAGGTACAAACGAAAAGAAAATTGGTACAAACAAGTACACAACGAGTACAAACGTATGCATTTAAAAAAAATCGATTCCTCCAATTAGGTTTCTGTATATCACGAAAATTTAGTTTCTCCGAACCCTTTGAGGTACAAACGAAACTTTCAGTGGTTTCGATGGGTACAAACGACTAAGAATCTATCCCCGCTTGCAGATTTCGAATATCTCAAAAAATGACAGATTTACCATTTTTGCACTTTTTGTAATGCCGGTACTTTCGAACCCCTTGAGGTACAAACGAAAAGAAAATTGGTACAAACAAGTACACAACGAGTACAAACGTATGCAATTAAAAAAAATCGATTCCTCCAATTGGGTTTCTGTATATCACGAAAATTTAGTTTCTCCGAACCCCTTGAGGTACAAACGAAACTTTCAGTGGTTTCGATGGGTACAAACGACTAGGAATCTATCCCCGCTTGCAGATTTTGAATATCTCGAAAAATGACAGATTTACCATTTTCGCACTTTTTGTAATGCCGGTACTTTCGAACCCCTTGAGGTACAAACGAAAAGAAAATTGGTACAAACAAGTACACAACGAGTACAAACGTATGCATTTAAAAAAAATCGATTCCTCCAATTAGGTTTCTGTATATCACGAAAATTTAGTTTCTCCGAACCCTTTGAGGTACAAACGAAACTTTCAGTGGTTTCGATGGGTACAAACGACTAAGAATCTATCCCCGCTTGCAGATTTCGAATATCTCAAAAAATGACAGATTTACCATTTTTGCACTTTTTGTAATGCCGGTACTTTCGAACCCCTTGAGGTACAAACGAAAAGAAAATTGGTACAAACAAGTACACAACGAGTACAAACGTATGCAATTAAAAAAAATCGATTCCTCCAATTGGGTTTCTGTATATCACGAAAATTTAGTTTCTCCGAACCCCTTGAGGTACAAACGAAACTTTCAGTGGTTTCGATGGGTACAAACGACTAGGAATCTATCCCCGCTTGCAGATTTCGAATATCTCGAAAAATGACAGATTTACCATTTTCGCACTTTTTGTAATGCCGGTACTTTCGAACCCCTTGAGGTACAAACGAAAAGAAAATTGGTACAAACAAGTACACAACGAGTACAAACGTATGCATTTAAAAAAAATCGATTCCTCCAATTAGGTTTCTGTATATCACGAAAATTTAGTTTCTCCGAACCCTTTGAGGTACAAACGAAACTTTCAGTGGTTTCGATGGGTACAAACGACTAAGAATCTATCCCCGCTTGCAGATTTCGAATATCTCAAAAAATGACAGATTTACCATTTTTGCACTTTTTGTAATGCCGGTACTTTCGAACCCCTTGAGGTACAAACGAAAAAAAAACTGGTACAAACAAGTACACAACGAGTACAAACGTATGAATTTAAAAAAAATCGATTCCTCCAATTGGGTTTCTGTATATCACGAAAATTTAGTTTCTCTGAACCCATTGAGGTACAAACGAAACTTTCAGTGGTTTCGATGGGTACAAACGACTAGGAATCTATCCCCGCTTGCAGATTTCGAATATCTCAAAAAATGACAGATTTACCATTTTTGCACTTTTTGTAATGCCGGTACTTTCGAACCCCTTGAGGTACAAACGAAAAGAAAATTGGTACAAACAAGTACACAACGAGTACAAACGTATGCAATTAAAAAAAATCGATTCCTCCAATTGGGTTTCTGTATATCACGAAAATTTAGTTTCTCCGAACCCCTTGAGGTACAAACGAAACTTTCAGTGGTTTCGATGGGTACAAACGACTAGGAATCTATCCCCGCTTGCAGATTTTGAATATCTCGAAAAATGACAGATTTACCATTTTCGCACTTTTTGTAATGCCGGTACTTTCGAACCCCTTGAGGTACAAACGAAAAGAAAATTGGTACAAACAAGTACACAACGAGTACAAACGTATGCAATTAAAAAAAATCGATTCCTCCAATTGGGTTTCTGTATATCACGAAAATTTAGTTTCTCCGAACCCCTTGAGGTACAAACGAAACTTTCAGTGGTTTCGATGGGTACAAACGACTAGGAATCTATCCCCGCTTGCAGATTTTGAATATCTCGAAAAATGACAGATTTACCATTTTCGCACTTTTTGTAATGCCGGTACTTTCGAACCCCTTGAGGTACAAACGAAAAGAAAATTGGTACAAACAAGTACACAACGGGTACAAACGTATGCATTTAAAAAAAAATCGATTCCTTTAAGTCGGGTTCTGGGTATTTTGAAAATTTTGTATCTCCGAACCCATTGAGGTACAAACGAAAAAAAAGTTGGTACAAACCAGTACATACGGAGTACAAACGTATACATTTAAAAAAAAATTGATTACTTCATGTCGGGTTCCAGGTTCACACAGCTCTTGACGAGACCTGTCCGAGGATCGTACTTGACTATAGCTACACCCGGTTTCGTTTGTAATTTTAAAATAAACTATTTTTAGTATTTTTTATTAAAAAATTCTAAATTCACTCCCTAACCGATTCCCCTCCGTCGTGACCCTTCCTTTATTTGGCTCACCCCCCTCCCCCTAAACCTCTGCTGGAGTATTTCGGGATCTCCAGCATGGATTTTTACAAAAATCGTAGGGAATGTTATGTTCTACAACTTGAGATATTTTATCGATAGATTATCGAGATATTTTCCGAAAACAAAAATTTGTTTTTTTTAATCGATCATAATTATCTCGGTAAATATTAACAATGGAGAAAAAAGTTTCAAATAAAAAAGATTGGAAATGTTATCCTCTACAAAAAAAAAAAACCAGGATTTTTAACGTAAAAGTCACTGTTTTTCAAGCGCGTTTTTAAAGATGGCCAACAGGTACAGAAAAACAGCGATGGCAACTTTCATTGCGCTAGAGCTCAGTAATTTGATTTAAAAAAAAAAGTTTTTCTTACAAAAATTGTTTCTTTTTTTTTGTATTTTCAAAAATTATCGAGATATTTCTAAAAACAAAAATTTGTTTAATTTAATCGATTATATCTCGGCAAATATTAACAATAGAGAAAAAAGTTTAACATAAAAAAGATGGGAAATTTTATCGTCTACATAAAAGGTCTGCGATTTTTAACATAAGAGTCACCGTTTCCGAAATATTTGCAAAAAGGCGTTTTTTAATACTCGTATGGTGGCTAACGCTCGCGGTTTCGGATGGAAGGTTTATATGTGTTTATACTTTATAACTATATAGATCAATACCAATTCTGATGAACGAATTAGACATTATATTAAGAAATAATCTATACTAATTTGTATTTTTGTATGTTTATTATGAAAAATCCTTTCACGTATAGAAAGCTAGAAACATTATCAGCGAGCAACTAAGGCTATATTTTATAAAGTTACGCAGGCGAAGTCGCGTGCAACAGTGCAATAGAAATACTAATATGGCACCGCTATCCCAGGAAAGCAAACAAAGTAATATGTCACGTTGCATCGAAAATATATCTCCCTCCCTTTCGCACACTAGCCACAAAGGACGGGTCCAAGGTCGCGCGCCGAATGTGCGCGCATTATTATATAGTTACAACTATTACCTAAATTTTAAATTAATTCTGTTTGCTTAAATATGTCATAAAATTTTGGTGCCTTTTTGTTGAGTGTGTATAATATGCATACAAATGTGTGTCATAAAATATCTTCTCTACAATTAATTGATTAGTAAAATAAAGACAAATAACTTCATTATAATTGTATTTTTATAGTCACCGGGGTGAAAACTCATAGTGGCTACTGAATATATCTAGAGATCATAATATCAAAAATTCACCTTGTCTATGACTTTTTAAGATAGTTTATTAGAAATTCTTTAAAAATAACATTTTAACGTATTGTGTATCCAAAACTTTCTATTAAAAAATATGTGGAATTTTTAAATACAATGTAATGAAATACAAAGCTTAATGAAAACACAAAGATCTCCTCTGTACGATTTAACAATAAAATATAATAGCAATTAAATATTTTACCCCCTATTTCTCGTAATAGCTGTTGGGAGGGAGGGCATAAAGTGTAACACGGGTTTCTAATGAAACTAAACTATATTCAAAACAAGAAAAACAAACTATACGAAATAATGTGTTCAAAATTTTATTTTGCCCCGACTATTAGCGCTTCAGCCATATCCAGTCTGGCGGCAGTAACCACCCCCTTTTCACTGTGTAATAACAGCATGTGTGTTGGGCTTCGGTGAGTAAGTAATGGAAGCCATCACTTCCCAATCCCTTATCTTTAATCTTAGTCGGGAAAAAATAAAATTTTGAACACATTATTTCGTCAGTTCGTTTTTCTTGTTTTGAATATATTATGTAGTTTAGTTACATTAGAAACCCGTGTTACACTTTTTCCCCCTCCCTCCTAATAGCTATTACGAAAAATAGGGGGTAAAATATTTAATTGTTATATATTCTAATGAAATAAACCTACAGTAGAGAGTTTTAGTGTTTTCATTATTAGTATTTAAAAAATTAACATTTTTTAATTGAAGGTTTTGGATACACAATACTTTAAAATGTTGTTTTTAAATAATTTCTAATAAACTATATCTTAAAAATCATACACAAGGTGAATTTTTGATATTTGATAGTGTATGGATCTTTTTTGTAGAAGATAAAATCTCCCCCCTCTTTTTTATTTAAACCTTTTTTCTCTATTGTTAATATTTGCCGAGATATGATCGATTAAAATATTAGCTTTTACCATAATGTTTTTAAATACCATAATGTTTTATGAATCAATAAAATTCGCTTGTTTGCGAGAAGCTTGATATATAATATAACTCAAAAATACCTTTTGGGTATAAGCGTTTGAAAGTTCAAAAAATTTAAATAAGCATATATATTCAGTAAATATTTCAAGATTAACTGTCTTAAATTGTTTTGTTACTTGTTACTCTTCATGAAAAACTGCAATAGAAAATAAAAATGCAAGTACTTTAATTATAATTTTTTTCGGGACAGCCTAGAGTGTAGAAAAGTATAAAACAGATAGTGATAGTGATAAAAAAAAAGATGGAATATGTTCGGAACATTTAGAAAGAGACAAAAAATACTGTGCAATAGTTGGACTCTTCTAATTATTATTACATAGGGCGGTCCTAGCATGACCGTCGTCGTACCGTAGTCGCATGGGTCAATCTATTTTATTTATTTTATTTTTATTTATTTTTCTATTTTATTTTTTAATCCGCTTTTCGGAACATTTAGAAAGAGACAAAAAATACTGTGCAATAGTTGGACTTTCATTTCATTTGAAGTTGACATAATACACATTAATATATCTCTTTCATTTTTTCTCTCTGCTCTGTCTTTAATGGTCAGTTAACAGTGTGGACGTTTGTACAAACTTAAACTAAAAAGTCGAAAAATATTATTTTAATTACCTACTGTATTCACTTCAATGTACCAAAATTCAGAACATTTTGGTGCTTTCTGGAGATCGAGAAGCAATTATTGATTCACTGATCGACTGAAGAAACTTATCACTGAGTCGATTCAGTAAAGAGCGACACACGCCTAAACGATATGCGTTCACTCACTCCTTCAGTTCAGTAGTCTTCGCGCTTCTAATAAGATCACATCGCTTACTCATTTCGCGCTTTGTATTTAAAGGTGCTAATAATTTCTGTGTTTTTTTTTATTAAAAATTACCAGAACAAATCAAATTCAAGATGCGTACAATGAAGGTAAGTTTTTTTCGATGTTTTTCTCGATTATTTTTTCGATGAATACGCTTCTGTAATAAGATCCCAAGCAATATTGAAGTCTCACCGCTATATTATAAACTCAAAGCAATGGTGAAATTATGTGGACAAACAATGTCTAAAAAAGCTGCTTAGGATTGATTATAGGCATTTTTTGTTTTATATCTCTTATACTTACTTATTATTATAAAGAGAAAAGATTTGTATGTTTGTACTCGTAATGAATAACATCCTTAGAAAATACTACTATGAAATAATAAAACGTGTGTTGTTTTCAATAGGTTCGTGAGAGAGACACTCCTTATACAGAGATCCATCGTGTATAACAGCATAATATGTGCTGTTCGGTTTCGGTGTTTGAGTACATTTCTCCATCTTTCTCTGATCGCTTCTATTTAATCTTACTAATGTCGGGGGCACAATTGCACAAATTGTCTTGCGATGTTAATGGGCAATGGTAGTCACTTACCATCAGATGCACCATCACCCTGTTTGACGACGTTTACATAAAATATATGAAGCATTGTATTATCGTTTATTAAAAAATGCACCTCTGAGTTTTAGTGAGTCAGATTCACAAACATAATTTGATCTTAACCAGTCTACCTTATCTAAGGTTTGCATCGTTCGCAAAAAGTTATCTAGAGTAATGCGTGGTGCAAGAGAGCATGGTGATATGAAAACATGTTGAATGGGCACTTTTATTTCTGACTTATTCATCGAATCAGGACAGCATACGTTATATGTACTTTTACTTACACGATTGTCTCTTAACTCGAAAATATGTTATGTATTTATGTAAAAATATTTAATGTATTTAAAGGTTAGTATAAAGTTAAAGTCTTTTTACTTTTTCGTTATTGATAATAATTTAACAATAATAAAAAAATAAAAAAACACGGCCGCTTACACGTTTATGCTGACAATGTGAAAATAAATAAGAATGCAAATTGCGCTGAAACAGAAAAATTTAACATTAAATTCGCACTAATATCATTACAGCTAATTTTATTTCGCAACAAAATCGAAATATATCTTTTTTCTACCTTAAATTTCGAGTTGTAGAAAAATGTTGTGTGCCGATTGTAGAAAATGTTAAATTATATTTTTAGACATCTATACTTTTGTTAGTTAGTTTGTTTGTTTTTACGCGGGCGAAGCCGCGTACAATAGCTAGTTGTATTATAAAATAGCTCGATTACGTGGTGAAATCTCTCGGGCACTTAGGACAAATTATTTATGAATTAATTTGCTTTACAAAGGACAAACTTGATTTACCTATTGGTCATGCGGACACCTAGCACGCCCTCAGGGAACCCCCAACTAAAAAAAAGTGTCAAATAATAGTGCATATTATGCAATAGATAACTTTGTAATGACATACGTGATCAGTACAGAATTAGGATGGTAGATTTTTATATTAAACCTACTCGTGATTAATATTTATATAAATAACATGCGACCCGCTCCCGGCTTAATCCGGGGTGCAATTTTTATATATAAAAAAATCTTCTCCGTTTATCCCTCTTTCTGTATGTGAAAACCGAATTAAAATCGGTCTACCCATTCTCGACTTTTTTTTAAAGCGTACACAAATCAACTTAATATATTTACGTACATGTATCTAGCGAGCCGCTCCTAGCTTCGCCCGTAAGGTGCAATTTTTATAAAAACCTTTCTCTTTTAACGCTCTCTCCATTAGTAAAAACCGCATTAACCCTAAAGTACGCCTTTCCATGAAACGCGAATGATCGCGTGGGGTGCATTTTGCCGCCCATACTTGGTGGTGCTCAAGAAAAAAGCCGTGGATCAATGTTAATATTATTGATATTAATAAAAATAATTGAATTCTACTCAACGCTTCTCTCATATTAGAAGTAGGAGGTTTATGGTATGGCTGGGCTGACTAACATAGATTCAGGCTTGGTTAAGGTTATTAAGTAATTTAGTGTGTTCACGTATGTGATATTAAAATAGATAAATACGCTTGGGTACTTGGAGAAATTATTTCTTTATATTTTTTCAGTATAACGTACAACGTAAAAATTTATATGAGGTGGAAGAGAAGCCACCAACGTATGAAGTTGGTAGGGTTACTGGTAAGTTTACATCTTTGACTATTTGTTACTGATAGGGTTATACGATTTTTTTGACAATACCAAAAAGATCTTTGAAATTGAACAAAAAATATTAATTTCAGCTTTCCAATAAGCAACCGTGGAATAACGTAGAGTTTTAATCCCTAAGTCTTCTCAATGTTACAAAAATTTCTTTAGTAGATATTTTTTTCTTTAGTAGACAAATAAATTAATACTTTAAAAATGTAAGTTAAACCGATAAATGACTTCAAATATTGCTATTTTTTAAACTTTGTTATAGGAGACAACTTAGTTAGACGTCCAGTATACTTATTTTAATCCTTATGAGGTTTAAAATAAGTGTTTTTTTAAAAAAAACTCGTTGACTATGAAGAAAAAGTAACGTCTTTATTATTTCAGCCGGGCCGTCTTCTGAATGGTTTCCAAATGAGACAACTAACAGGTAATTGTAGCGACAATTATTTTAATACATCAATCAAATATGTTTTCTCATCAAAATATAGTCACAAAAACATCAAATTATTCCTTAATAATAAGTATAGAAAGTTGGAAAATATACCGATTTCTTAATAATTGTCTACTTAGTGATATGTAACTATTGTTTTTATGTATAAACGTTTATTTATCAATTTTATTAAGTATAATAATAAAAACTAACTGCATTTAATTGATAGAAATGATTACTTATATTATTTATATAAAAAGATACCGCGAATGCTGATTACGCAGCCACTGAAAGTTTTACTGAAACTGAAGATTAACTGAAAGTTTTAGAGACGTTTGTTTATATATTTTTTATAATAAAAAAAATAGATCGCGTTTAAATTTCCAGAACTAATTAACTTTTTGAATATTGGTCGTATTTAAAAAGATTTATTTTAAAAAGATACCGCGAATGCGAACCACACAGCCGATTAATTACTGAAAGTTATTGATAAGCATAAAAATTGCAAACCCCTCATCATTATCCATCATTATCATTATCCAAGACATAGAAAACTTACTAAAATGTCAATTAAACTGCCAACGTTTTTCTTCGTTAGAACCAAACTGTCCTAAGTATAAAAAGGTATAATATTTATTAAATAAGGTAAAAATTTAACGGGTTTAAAAATTTAAATTTAAAATAACATTTAAAATTTAAAAATGTTATCTGTTTAAAAACATTTAAGTTATTTTTATTAATTTATTTATTTATAACTAGTATATGCCCTCGACTTCGTATCGCTACCAAACTTCACAGGAACACCCGCTAGACTAATCTGAAAATTGTCTAAAAGTTTTATCAAAATCGGTTCAGCGGTTTTGGAGTCTTTTATATACTCGTATATAGATTTTCACAATTTTAAAAGCTAATAAATACAATAAGTACATGTAATAGGTTTAGTTTAGTTGGTTTTTAAATTAATTTAAATTTTAATTAAATATTTAAGCCAATTTAAGTAAATTGGGTTAGTAAGTATTCAGTATAAGTATAGTCAACCAGTTTAATTGTAAACACTTATGATTCATTTACCACTTTAATCAAGATTATGACATTATTTTCAGTTTTAAACCAATTAACAAAAAAGTTGGTTTATCATTATATGAAATTTTAGTAATATTTTAATTTAATCATTACGTATCGGAATCAATTAGTTACTTTCACCCATTAATAAATTTTCATATTTTGATTTTGCGGTAATTGGAAACATTATATCAAGGGTTCAGGGGACATGGAAACTAAAGCATTTACCAACACGGAAATTATAAAAAAATCTTTAATACGCACAGTGAGGTATTAATTTACGCATCATTGAATTTTGACAGTTGCAATCATAGAAAATAAAATAGAATAGAGTTCCGTTTGATACAACTTCATTCTTTTTATAAACACAGAGGAATTATGACCCTACCTACATAAAGAGTGTGAATAAATAAGTATTAGTAAGTGTATTAATGTAAAGTATTTAAAAATCATACACTCAATTCTATATTTACTACAGGAGTAAAAATAATAGCGAAAACAGGCGCAAAAACAGGCGCGCAAAAAGGAGCAAAAACAGGAGCAAAAACAGGAGCAAAAACGGGAGCAAAAACAGGATCGAAAACAGGAGAGTAAACGCCTCGAACATGGCGATTTATGAAGAAGTTTTCAATAACTGGTTAACGATGTTTTTATTGGAACGCCTTTATAAAGGAATAACGGGTGTTGCATATGTTTATGGACCACCGGGCATAGGAAAGAGAACCGCTGTGAACAAAATCGTCATGCATGAGCTAGTGGTAAGGTTACATTTTGTTTATCCGCTAGGCTAGGTCACGCTTTTTGTTTTTCAATTGCTAGACAACGGTGGCGCCATCATAAATTAATTTTTAAAATATTTTTTGACAATCCCTTAATAGAAGTACATTTTTCGACAAGACACCTGTCCTTTTTTGTATCCCTAACAACGTGTATGTAAAATTTCATAATGATCGGTTCAGTAATTAAGGCGTGAAAGTTAACAATCAAACAAACTTACTTTTGCATTTATAATTTTAGTAAAGATTGTATAAATATTGATATGGACTAGTGACGTCATCGTTGATCTCATTAGCATTTATTGAGATTAATTATTGAGTTATTAGATTATTTTGACAATACACGACGCATTAACTTTAAATTAATATCTTAGGAAAAATAAAAATAAAATAATGTCTAGTGTGACTGCATATTGTCGTTGAATATGTCTGTTTCTTATGTATTAATACTTTTATTCTTCATTTCAGATAATTAGGCAATTCCGCTTACTTCAAATTGACTGCGGAGAATTGGGTAAGCCGTGCAGACTTTTCAAAACGATGTGTAAAAAATTGAAATTAAAAACGTCGCGAGCGTTTTACTTGGGAGCTCTAGAACAGCATCTCGCTACAAAACCAAAACCAATGTAAGTGCCTCAAAATACGACTTATACCTATTTCATTCAGTCATGCTATTCTATAATACATATTCATTTTTTAGAAACTATTGATCAAAATATTTACGAAGATGGTAAATGATGAACAGGAGAAATAAATTACTTAATTGTATATGGCCTTTAAATAGATCTCTTAAGATTTCATGTAGGTCTCCCGCTGCATCTGACTGTCTGTATGTTCACGATAATGTCAAAAATTGCTGAATCGATTTTCGTCGGGAGTGGCGAGTCTCGCTAATAAATTCATAACACAACTTAGCTGCGGAAATAAATAATTAATATAAAAATTGATTGTATTATACTTTGTGGTTTAATAAGATATGAAAATTAATATGACACAAAGAAAAGAGAAATTTAGACAGGTTAAAAAAAAGTTTTATTTTTATTTCTACTCTTTTGCAGATTGTTAGTATTATACAATGTTGAAGCGTTGGGAGAAAGAAAAAGTGAGCTATTATATCACCTGTTCACTTTGGGGGGTCCGAAGGCGAGTCTTGCGATTGTGGGGATGGGTACCTCGCCGTTACTGACGCCAGAACTAGAGCAGCGGCTGCCGTTGGAGACACAATGTAATATAATGTCGATCCAGTACAGGCCTCATAGAGAGAAGTATAACTTAAATCTTCTCAACGCAGAGTTTGCAGAGGAGTCATGTTCGAAACATCCACATTATACATGCGGAGAGGTAAGGTTTCCTTTTAATTAAACGATTCTTTTTCTTCTTTTTGAGGTGCCTCTTCAACTAGTGAAGTTTGACTATCAGCCTGGAACAGTCCTCTTCAGCTAGGTTCCGCATCTGCCGGTAATTTCAAATAGGCGGACGAGCGGAATTACGGGTGCGAGCTCGTTCATATTACTCAGGTCCATGCGTTATGCCGTCTCTCCGCAACAATGCCAAGCTCCGCGTTTTTGCCTGATCCGGCTTAGTTTGAAAGTATAAATTGTACAGCCAGTAGACTGTCCGGCGTAGTAGGAATCTATCCATAGTCTGTCGTTCTTTGGAACAGCTGAACTGCATTAGGTATCCCGGTCCACTCCCTGCATGCAGTTCCTCAGCCACGATTTCTTTGTTCTCCTAATTTTTCTCTTTAGTGTGACTTGCTTGGTCTATCACCTCCAGCTGTTATTTCGAACGAATGTGTATTCAACTTAATTTGAAAATGAATGTGCTTTTTTGTGGGTTTCCAGAAACAATAGCTATGAGCTCGGGCGAAAAACGGCAACTATACAATACACCTGGATGATCGAGATATGTTTTATGAGCTCCGTACATTTTCCATATTGAAAAATTATGGGTTAGGCCTATGTCCACCAATGGGCGACTTGCTACTGATCTTACTATATAGTGATGATGATGATGGTCACTTTCTTGGTAGTAAAGTGCCGAGGCAAAACAAAACACTTATTTTATTCTTACTTTAAGGGCCTCTTTCACCAACTACAAGTAAAGTGTTGATTAGTTACTTTTAGAAATAATTTTATGTTTTATTAAATTATGCACTCGGTTTACTGCATACTTCGATAGGCAATTTTTTTTATTATTTTCTTTTTAATGTTTGGGACTTTTACCGTACAAACAAAGGTATATCAGCTCCATCATTCCCGGTGACCGGTGACTTTAAATGGCGGTTAGCCTACTTGACACTTTACTCAGCAGAGATGGTGAAAGAGGCCCGAAAAATATATTAATTATTATCTTATACTAATTCCAATTAATGCTATTAATTACTATTTGTTGTTGCCATTATATGACAAATTTATACTCATATAAAGCAATCACATTGTGTAAATATTGCTTACACAATGTGATTGTGATTGTGTTACACAATGTTACACAATATCAAATATTGCTTTTAAAAAATAAATAGATTATAAGCTTTTAGGCCTTTAGAATATACATCTTCATTTAAAAACGAATTTAAATTAGACGTAGTCGATAATTTTAAGAGTTAAGGAAGGAAGGAAATTAAACTTAGTTTTGTAAATTAAATATAAAGTTGTAGAGAAATATTAAATAAAGTGTATGGAAAATTAAAATGTATGATTTATTTAATGAACTGGTTTTGCTAAAGATTGCCTCTACCACTACTGTGGTAGAGTCAAGTGCATAAATATGGCTTACGAACACTAATTAAAAAAAGGTTAAGTCCGTCACACACGTAGCAATAATATATATTAATATAAATTATAGCAAGGCATATTACTATATATTTTCTATACAAATATTGGAGTGACCACACACGCAACTATAATGTATATTTCTATGACGTTTTCAACGTATACAGTAATATATATTATAGTTACGTGTGCGACGGGCTTTACGCGGTTATTAAAACAGGTTAAGACGCGTGGCTGTACCTCTGGCCACCGCAACGAATCAGAGCTCTCTATAGTTATACAATGGCGGATGATTGGCCGACAAGGACAAACCAATCAGAGAAACACATTCGCAATTCGACAGATGACGCGAATATATGTGTTTTGTAACCATTTCGTATAAACTGTCATTAATATGTGTCTGGGGCCTTACCACCACCTCTTATAGCAGTATTATTGTAATCTTACTTTCAAATTTCGTACCATGACCCCTTAAAAGTAAGCTTACTTTAATATTGTTTCTATTAAGAAGTTTTGTGACGTCATTCGCTATTTCGTTCAATCAATTCGTACCATGACGGTCCATTTGACAGTAAGCATTATTGTTTTAATGTCAAATTTAGCAATCTTAAAAAAGTTGCCTTTTCAAGACGGATACAAAACTGCTAAAGTAAAGTAAAGTGATTTCGACAAAATTAATAATATTACTGTGTTAAAAAGTGAGTAAATGTTATTGTTATATCGATCTTTAAGTGAATAAAGTATTTTTCTTTATTCATTGCATTTTAATAATAAAAAAATGTGTTTGTAGATGGCTAGTGAGTACGAAATTTTCGAATTTTTGGAAAACGATAACGCCCAAAGTAATATACTACGAAGAAATCGACGACGACAAATGCGCAGCGAGAGTGATCCTTTCGAGTTGGACGATGTAGAGTTTGTGAAGCGTTATCGACTTACAAAAGAGCTCACTTATGAGCTCATCGATGAGCTAAAACCATTGATGAAGGCTCCTTCAAAACGCACAGACTTAGATGTAGAAACGAAGGTAAATGAACTTAATGCTATTTTAAATAATAATGATTTATAAACACAAGATTATAATTGGTATGTAGCTTAAATTTACTTACTTTTAGTACTTATTTACTTTTAATAAAAGCCCTTATATTACACTTATTTGTAGTTACTGACTGCGTCATCATTTTACGCGACTGGCTCGTACCAACGTCCTATAGGGAACATTGAGGGGCATTCGATGGCACAGCAAACTGTTTCGGCTGTAATAGCACAAATTACAGCGAGCCTTAACACGCCGCAGATGCGGCAAAAATATATAGTTTTCCCGGAAAATGAGCAAAGCCGTCGTCAAATAAAAACAGAGTAAGCAAGTTTTTGTATTTGGTATAAATAAAACTTTTCACAATTTTCAAATTATATCACTTTACTAACGAATACTTACCTTTTCAGATTTTACAATAAATATGGCATACCCGGCGTTTTAGGTTGTATAGACTGTACCCACGTAGCTATAGTACGGCCTACAATAAATGAGGAACATTTCTTTTGTCGGAAGCATTATCATTCCCTCAATGTTCAATTGGTATGCTAATTAAGAAGTTTTCTAAGATATTATTATTTTTTAAAACAAAATTTAAAAAAAATAGCTTTACTGCTTTTTACAATTAGTTATGTTTTAATTCTTTTTAAATGTAACGTGCCACTCATAACATACTAGTTTTCTGACTATTGTACTAGATGATCTCTCTTACTGTATCACATTATTTGTCATAGGTATGTGATGCAAATATGCAAATATTAAGCGTAGATGCAAGCTATGGCGGCGCTAGTCATGATTCTTTCATATGGAACAATCATCCATTAAAAACGCACTTGGAAGTTCTAAGCAACACAGAAAATACTTGGTTTCTTGGTAAGTAAATAAACAGATTATTTTTACTCAATTTTTCAATATATTTTTCCATCAGTTGCATACATTTGAAATTGTTATAATTACAGGTGATGCTGGATATCCATTACGCAGAATCATGATGACCCCTATATTGAATGCAGCACCAAACACTCCGGAAGCACACTACACCAACTTGCATGTCCGGGCTAGGAATGTCATCGAGCGCACAAATGGGCTTCTTAAAGCACGGTTTCGTTGCTTACTCGTCCACAGAGTGTTACATTATTCGCCAGAAGTAGCAGGTTCTATTGTAAATGCTTGTGTTATATTACACAACATCTGCAATAGAGCAAATACTCCGATAGTACCACTCAGCAATGAAGAGCTCGTTCAAGAAAACCTATTTCAGCCGAATAACATCTATGAGCAGCCTCGTAGGAATAATAGGGCACTGCAACAAGGTTCTGCTGCCCGGAATGCCCTCGTTAATCTGCTGTGGGAAAGGCAAAACCTGCAATTCTGAAAAATAAATGATTTTTTTTTAAATTGTTTTATAGAATATCAATACAAATATTGTATTAATAAATAAAAATAATTTTAATATTATAAAATACTGCAGCAATATTGGGTAATTATTTAAATTTAACTATTTAAGTGTTTATCTAGAACAATTTTCAGTACATTAGATATTTTAGTTAGATGGATTTTAGAAATCTATTTAGCCATTTCACAGATACAAAGTAATAAATAATTTAGAAAATTAATAAGTTTTTTTATGTCAGTGTTGACAAACAGTTGATGGCAATTGGATACCGTCGCCTATACACAAGCAACGCCACAGGTACAGCAAGTGCGCTATCGACTATAGTAGGGAAATGGGAAATGAGGCGATGGTTTAGGTATAACATAGATTTTAGATAACATACCTTTCAATCTTTTGTAGTGTGTTAGATATTTGCTCCATGGTTTGAGACATTCTTTCAAGAGCTGCACTGCCCCTAACGGCAGCCTCAGCTCGCAACTGAGATGACTCCACGAGGGCCCGTCTTGCGGCTTCCTGGGACATTGTTAGTTGTCGCCGACGTCGGCGCCTCGGAGTCTGTCTTACTTCAGCTGCTGCTACAGCTCCGGGGGAGGTGTAACGGCTGCTGCTGCTACAGTCCCGGGACAAGTGTAACAGCTGCAGCTGCTACAGTTCTAAGGACAGGTGTAGATGTTGAGAGGGGATAAGGGGATGGGGTGCGGGTTCTATATGGAGAATGTGGTAAAACTGAGTCCGCCACCATCGAAGTGCTGGGCTCCTGCACCTCCGAAACTGTAGAAGTATTCGGCTATGGAGAGGCTAGAGATCCAGTCTCATCAATGGCACTTCCTGTGCACTGGGAACATGAAATTGAAATTCATTATTTATTGCTGCTTAAAATAATAATTGTATTTTAAAGTTTTATTAAAAATATTGTCTAATAATCTACTCTTTTTAATTAAATTGAAATAAAATAGCTTTACTCCGATGTATGTGTGTTATTAAATACAAATAATGCAAAATTTTATCTTACTTGTGAAAATGGTTCTACTCTTATACCTGGTAAGCCTTCTCCGAAGTTGTCCCCGAGTATTCCTAAAAATTTTAGTTCTAGTTCAGACAAAGGCTGAACCGTGGATGCCCCCCCCCCCCCCCCCCCCCCAGTGCCGGTCTGAGAAGCTCTCACAGAAGCTACTCTTTTTTTAAGTTTGGTTTTGTAGTCCACCCAGTACTAAAAAATTGCAGTTGTAATTAAATAAAAGTTATCGTCTATGATTTAATATAAAGAATTCAATCGACACTGCACTTGCAGCACCTGTGTCGTTGCTTATGTTTATAGCTGAAGGTAGCAACCTTTATCAAGCCGACCGTCAGTTCTGTCGACCCTGACATAAAAAAATACTTTAGACATGAATAAAAAAATAACATCTTACTTTGGACCAGCCTTTCCAATCTTTATGAACTCCGTCTCCAATAGCGTTAAGCGTCTCCGTCACTGCGCTCCACTTTCTCTGGGAATACTCTTTTGCTTGCATGGAACGGTTGTAGGCCGATGCTATGTCTTTATTTATATTTAGAAATTCCCAGAGAATGTGTAATTGGCGCAGTGACACCCGGCGAGACCTATTACTGTAAAGAAAATACATTTAACACTTTAATCAAATTTTTACACTTATTATTTAACAAAATCACAAAAATAAAATGTTCACTTACTTTATATTTGATATTTTTTAATTTTAATTATAAATATTTAGGTATGTAAGTAAATATAAAATGATAATTTTCAATATAATAAACCGAATCGAATAATGTACTTATTTCGTTTTAAATATCGTCACTTAACGTCAGTCACTGACAAGTGTAGATACGTTCTAAAACTGAACAAGTGAAAATAGAAGTCGCGCGAAGATATGGCATTTTTGGTCAATTTTTACATTAATCATGTTATCTTTGAGCTTTATTCCAGTGTTTCAACAATAATTCTTTGTTATAACTATGAGAAACAATTGTAAATAGAAAGAAATTATGATATCTTGGTTTTGTAGCGTAGAAATAAAATATGTTTCAGAACATACCAAATACGATATGGCGTCATACTTAGGACTCTGTGGCATTATTTAGCAGGGAATAGACAATCATGCAAATATCATTCGTTCACGGCAGGAATAAAACAATATTGTTTTGTGGACGTCATGGTACGAATTTGAGTAATGTTACTTTAAGCTTAAAACAAAACTTCCTTAAAACATGATAGTTTACTAAAAGTTCATGGTACGGGCCCTGAAGTTTTTCAATAACATGTATAGTTTTTCATATATCTTAACATAGATTTTAATATAATTTGCATTATTAAAAATTATTAATATTGAAGTTTATATTTTATACTCATTCGAATGAAAGGAAAAAATCCTTTTATTCAAAACCTCGCTATTCAAAACTTATGGGCTATATTTTTGGGACATATTACGTGTGTGGTAGTTAAGTAATAAAATTTTGGAACATTTACGAACACATATTAATGATGAGAAAAATATAATAATACGCTCCCGGATTCTAACGGGTGCAATTTTTTACTCCATCCAGTCGAGTATCTTGTTTCAAGATATATATAGATAAAGATAAAGATGTATATTTCATCATACATGTAATTGTAATAATTTAGTAGATACATATTTTTACACTTGACATAGAAAATTACTTATTAAAATAAATGGGTTTGATTGATTTAGGTATTAGGTCTAAAATAGGTATTTGTTGCAGTGGTTAAAAATTAGCTCTCAGTCCCGAATCCCGGGTTCGATTCCCGGTATGTCTAACTTTGATCTAGATCCTGCCATTTAGCGCCAGGTAACAACTACGTTTCGCAGTCATTTCTGCGACAGAACAGTGACGACAGAACAGTGACGACAGAACAGAACAGACTGCGAATTACAGAAGACTGCAGTGAAATAACAACTTGTGTGCAGTTGTCAATCAACGAGTAAGTATCCCTTCCTAACCTTTATTCTTAATCCTACTGAGGTCGGTTACGCACTGGCACCAACTGTGGCTTTGTTTCTTAGGCTACTATAACCACATAGCTGCGAGTGGACCGTCAGATCGTGTGACAACCTTTATTATATAAAAAAAAACATAAAAGTAATTGTTGCAAAGCGATTTTATTCTCAATTCATATTAATTATTAATATATAAATCCATTGGATTTATAGTAGGTAATTTAATCCAACAGGAACAATTTGTATTTTCCCTGCGTTCTAAACGCGCCCTCCTCCCTGTAACAATAAAAAAATATCTAGTTATTAAGATAGATAGAGATATAGAGCGGAAAGTTTTAATTGTGAATTTATTGTTATAATATACCTTTATACTATTAAGGCACTTAATTTCACTGTTTAGAATTAACATTAACACTTTTAGATAAAAGTACAGTGCATAATAGACTAACTTTAAAAATGTTTGATTAGAGCAGATTTGTACAAAAAATTCTATTTTCTGAGAGAAAAAAAAAAGTAAATTACTGCTCAAAAATCTTTCTCGTCATGGCAATAAAAATTTCAACAAACACTACATTTGTTTTTAGGCTAAATAATTAAATTAAGTTCTGTACTGATTGGATTGGATTGGATTGGATTTGATTGGATATTTTACATATAAATTATTGCACTAAATTATAGTCACTAAATTATTGCAGCTGTAATTAGCTGTCTCTAGCTTTAAGGCTGTATAATAATTACGAACAAACTTACATTGTAATGCACAAGGACAATTCGATCAGGGTCGGCCGCGGCGTAGAGTCGAGTCTACGATTGTACTGGGAAAGATCCTCCATAGTTAAAATCTGAATCACGCAAACCTGTAAAGTATATAAGTTTCATAAGAAATGTTTAATGGCAATATTAAAACGTTTTGTTCTATGGAAATAGCAATTTACGATTTCGAAAAAAATACAATTATTACAGTATCCTGTTTCATATAAAAATAGAAAAAAAAAAACAGTGGCACTCCGGGAGCGCCGACAGAAGTGAAAACTTGAAAAATTACGTGTGTATTTCTGAACCGCCAGGAAAGTACATACTTATATACAAAGGTGTCGGTTACGGTAATAATGTTGCGAGTTCAATGGTTTTTTCCAATCTCAAAAATGCCCAATGCATTCAGCGTCAGCCTGACTGTTGAGTTTAACATCAAAAAATATATATAAAATTTAAAACTTACAATCAAAATTGTGTCTGGATTGTTTCTACCGCACGGTTGTATTTGATTTGCAATATATTTTAGAGATATATATTTTACGAATTTCATAGTAACGTTTTCAATCACAGTGAATGTGAACAGTTAACTCGGTATGAGAAATGTTTTTTTAATATTTCACACGAGCAACTACAACTGTGACCGTCTAACTTAAGTTACGAAGCGACATTAAATTTATAAAATAATTTTCAGAAGCATTTGGAATTTCAATTCATTTACTGGTTACTCGTTATTCAACACTTTGATATATAAGAAGCCACTTTATAGTAGGGGAGCCCAAGAGGGGATTTTGGGATTTACTCGAGCGCTTCAGATATTGCCAATGTATATTCCCCACGTGTCTTCGATAACGGATATCTATTAATCTGCCAGTTTGGATGGTGGGGTTAGTGGGGGTTGGGCTAAAAATTTAAATACAACTCTAGCGCGTCAGATTTTCAAAGGAGGTGTTAAGTGAACCCAAACTAAGCTCCCATTTAAAATACAGACGATTCGGATGTAACACAAGCTTTTTTGAAAATGCAAAAAAGATTTTTGGCGATTGCCATTTTGTAATACTACATTTTCATACAGATGGTTCAGCCTGAATTCCTGATCGTGCTGATTATTAATCTGACGATTATTTAGAGGATTTTTTTTTAATACAGCGTCTACAAACTTTTGAACGCCTATAGACGCTCACCCCACCGTTGAAAAGAAAAACATCATATAACATTTTTTTCTTCCTACCATCTAATCTTCAAAATCCAAGAGGTCCCCACGATGCTCGAGTGACTCCACATTTAGCATCGTGGGCTCTCCTATCATTACTCTTGCGAAGCTTGCATTTTTAGCGTGGTAGTCTTGTTCGCTGTATGGGCGTAAAATGATACTTACAAACCGTAAGTTGGTTCTTTGGTTCCTTAGCATTGTACACGATTAATCATATTTTTAGATTTTATATATAATACTTATAATAAAATCGTAAACGAGCCGTAATTTTTAATGTAATTTTTTTTTTCAAAAATAAATAGTTTCTGGAATTTTTGTTTGTTTTTATGTGTTGCTATCTCAAAAATGGCTTAATCGATTTCAATACGGTTTTCAGTTATTTATTGACACTGATGTATAATATAGGATACTTTTGTCCTGTAGAAATGTTAGCATCCTGTGGGATTTTCAAAAAACGAACTACAACGCTTACGAAGTTTCGGGTTTCGGGGACCAGCTAGTCTTTTGTACATAGTATAATTTGATGTCATTTTTGGGTACTGTGATCCTTCTTCTGGGAATTGGTTTGGGGAGGTATAAATAGGGTGATTTTTTGTGAAAGACAACAAAAAGGAAGGAGGAACAACCGTTAAGGAAACAAGGAGAGTATTAGAAGGAGACTAGGCTGGCGAAGGACTCTATCCCAGAGATAACCGAAAATTGGACAGCGAGGAGCATCGGCAATACGCCTAGCGGAAAGAGTGAATGTGGATGATCACGGTGACTCTTATGATCCTCCATTCACCCCGAATTAAAGAGTGTGATAGGATTCATTAAATCCAAAGACTGCGCTCGGTGCAGATGACTTCATGGCTGACATTTGGTCCCAAGAAGTCGGCTGCGATCCCAAGTTATTCTTTGCAATATATAGTCACTGTTTGACCGCTTTGCAAATCATAGCGGCGAATCATGCTTAAACCCTCTAGCCGTGAATAATTCCAAATTATTTTGGAATTATCCTCACAGCAAAACAAAACTGTGGCCTTGTTTTCGATAAAAGCTCACGCAGGACTGGAAGGTAATGAGCGGGTTGATTGCATGGCGACGGTACCCACTTACCGTCAAGTGGGCCGTCAGCCTGTCTCGACCGCTTTTATTGTGACACCTTACATAATAAAAGCGGTAATATAAAAATAAAACGTATGCTTATTGCTCAATCAAAGAGGTCGTTGAATATTAACATTAATACAATATTGGAAAATATAAAATTTGCTAAAGTATATTTCCTAGAAGGAGTAATAGATGTTCAGTAAGCAAATACTTGTACGCGCGTGCGTATAAATTGGCGCACACAAACATGCAACTAGCTTTCTATACGTGAAAGGATTTTTCATAATAAACATACAAAAATACAAATTAGTATAGATTATTTCTTAATATAATGTCTAATTCGTTCATCAGAGTTGGTATTGATCTATATAGTATATAAAGTATAAACAGATATAAACCTTCCATCCGAAACCACGAGCGTTAGCCACCATACGAGTATTAAAAAACGCCTTTTTGCAAATATTTCGGAAACGGTGACTCTTATGTTAAAAATCGCAGACCTTTTTTTTGTAAAATCAAATTACTGAGCTCTAGCGCAATGAAAGTTGCCATCGCTGTTTTTCTGTACCTGTAGGCCATCTTTAAAAACGCGCTTGAAAAACAGTGACTTTTACGTTAAAAATCCTGGTTTTTTTTTGTAGAGGATAACATTTCCAATCTTTTTTATTTGAAACTTTTTTCTCCATTGTTAATATTTACCGAGATAATTATGATCGATAAAAAAAAAAAACAAATTTTTGTTTTCGGAAAATATCTCGATAATCTATCGATAAAATATCTCAAGTTGTAGAACATAACATTCTCTACGATTTTTGTAAAAATCCATGCTGGAGATCCCGAAATACTCCAGCAGAGGTTTAGGGGGAGGGGGGTGAGCCAAATAAAGGAAGGGTCACGACGGAGGGGAATCGGTTAGGGAGTGAATTTAGAATTTTTTAATAAAAAATACTAAAAATAGTTTATTTTAAAATTACAAACGAAACCGGGTGTAGCTATAGTCAAGTACGATCCTCGGACAGGTCTCGTCAAGGCCTATCCAACGACGTATTGCACGTCTATTTATTACGTAGGACAAAGGAGTTATTGGATTTTCAATTTTTGGGGGTAAAGTCGGGTGAGGGAAGTAGTGTTTGCCGCCAAGTCGGGAAAAAAGGCGTTGATTTTCCAAATCCAACGACACATCGCACTGAATTTTGGCGCAATCGGTTGCGAAGTTATTGGCCTTTGAAGATCTTAAATAATTATTCAGTAGACACGTCCGGGTGCAGGCAGTAGTATGTGAGAATTACTACTGGAGCATGGATTCATACAGTAACTATAAGTGTTGCGGCTTCACGGCAACAAATTGCAATTGCCCGTGTCGCAGGCGCTTCCGGCGGCTCGCACCACACTTCAATCAAGTTACCCACCTTCAGTCATCATTCATAATCCATACGCTAAACAGCCAAGGCGGCAATACATGTAATTTTTCATTATTAAACTGTTTTTTTTTTTTTTTTTAATTTATTAAGATACACCAACAGTACACGTGTTAAAATTATTTATGATATAATGATTCACAGAGTATTTCAGCTGACACGAGCACCAATTACAGGCGTATACAACATTAGCCGCAATAACGGTAACAAAGAACAAACACATATAGTATAACCTAGTATAATACAAGAATATAAAAATAATATACACAAACCTCCCTCGTTCATCATTCCTTCCATTTAGTGAAAACAATATAAAACAACAGCAAGTTTAAGAAGAAAAAAAAAAAAAAGTATAGGTGGACCACGGGCAATTTCTTTTTTGTGCCCGTGGACCACCCAGGTGTACAAAGTAGGTGGACCACGGGCTTTACGCGGATATAATTACTAGTACATATAACCTACACCGCATTACATGCAAAAGTTACATACAATGCAATGCCAGTCCAGGACGTCAGAACACCATCGATGTTATCTACCCTGGTGATTCCCACTTAGCTTGAATGCTTTATAAATTTTATTTCTAAACGCTCCAATCGTATCAGAGAAGATGTCGAGGTCCCTAACGCGGCTGTTCAGGTCATTGTAGGTTCGACACATTCTCACCATTGTCATTCTAAACTGTTAAAGTCAACGTTTGAGTTTTTTTTACAAAGGCTCCCTTATGTTAAATACAATAAGCATTCACACTCAGGCATGCTTTGAGAATGCAAACTAAAGTGAATTAAGCCGTAAGAGTAGTTCATTAAGGTTACAATTACGTAGCATTGATTTGCTAAATCACTCTTAGAATATTTGCTGCCTGCCACCAAAATTCGAGTGCCGACATTGTTGCTCACCGAGAAGTACATTTCTTTGTATAGTGAGGTACGTTCCAGCTGTAATCGAACACAAGAAGCAATGTACTTAAAAGTGACAGTAAAGACGCGTTGAAACTTGAATCGGACCGCATTGACAACGCGCAGTGTACTACCTCACCGCCCGCTTCACCCTTGCCCCTTGATAAATATTTCATTACTATTTTTTGCAAATACTAGAAACAGTGTTTGTATTTTCGGGTGAAAATTTTATTTTGAGACAAATTATCAATTATTATTTTATTTGCAAAAGATAATCTCTGAGATTTATTGTTATGTATGTATAAAAAACAGAAAAAACTGTTTAAAAAAAAACCACAGTAGTCACTCGAGTGAAAATTTATGCTATAGTGTTCTATAAATAAATATATGTTATGGTGAAAAATCACCGATTGTTGGGTTTTTATTTTAGAGTTATATATTTTCTTTTCTATTTAAAACCTTTGAGACAAAAAAGTCACCTATTTTTAAGAAAAATAGGTGCAATTTTGGATTTTATTTCTAATATATTTATTATAAGTCCCTCTATAAAAAAGTCACCCGTGTAATATTTACTCTCATTTAATATTTGAAAATTTAACAATCAAAAGGCATTTAAAAAAAAATCTGGAACGTCAACTTGTAGCAAGTTCAAAAATACCATTTACAAGCTAATAAACTCAAAACTCAAACTCAAACTCAAATTCATTTATTTGCTAAAAAAGCGGTACAATTGATGGTTAGGTAAATACATGGGTAATACAGATCGCGCTTTTTACCAGAATCTGGCATGCAAAATCAGTTATAAGTACATCGATTCTATGCAGTTATACAATAATTTTATGTTATGCAACGTCAAATACGTGAATTTATTTCAATTAATACAAGTAAGTTAGCAAGTACAAATACAAATAATATAAATAAGTAACAAATAAGAATAATACAATTACCTAATGTCAACATGTGAATTAATAAAAAACGAAAAAAAAGACAAAAAATATTCCATGTAGAATAAAAATATACAAGACAAGGCATATATGGGTTACAACACTTAACCGAAATATTCAAAATATTCTTGTACAGAATAAAAACTGTTCGATATTAGCCAACCTTTTAGACTGGCCTTGAATGGCTTTATGGGCAAATCTCTTATTTGACTATTTAATCTATTAAAAATCTTTACCGCCATGCACAGCGCATTGCTGCTGTACAGTGACGTTGTTCTCACAGGCGCCACGTGTGTCTTTACAAATATGCAAATTTCAAAAATGTATAAACAAGGGACAGTTAATAATTTTAACTTTTTGTAGAGTGGTCTACAGGAAGTCCTAGAATCGACACCACAAATCGCTCTGATACATTGCTTCTGTGCAGTGAGCGCATGACTTGCATGTGGCGAGTTTCCCCAAAGAAGAATGCCATATCTAAGCTGTGAGCATACATAACCGTGATAAGCCTGAATACCCGTTGTTTGGTTGCTTACTCTCACAAGTCGCCATAGTGCATAAGCAAACGAATTTATTTTATTGCAGACTTTGTTTAAGTGATCAGTCCAACTCAATCTATCATCGATTAAGATACCCAGGAAAGTAGTCTTACAAGATTCGTCAATAGTCTGATCTTTAAAGGAAATTGTCAATGGACGTTTTTTGCCGTTTTTATTTATAAATTGTATGTAGGTAGTTTTTTTGAGATTTGGGTTTAGATTATTAACATTCATCCATTTTATCATTGTGCTAATTGTTTCGTTTATTTCATCATGCATCATAATATTTAATCAAACTACAAAGCGTCCCAGCATGCGAACGCTTGCGAATGTCACTTGAAGTTTGACCTTAACAATCTGAACAATCAATTATTCTAACCCGCGGATCTCATATTTTTTATCTCATATTTTTCAACAGTAGTGTTTTTATCCAAACAATGATCATTATGGTGACCAATATAAGTTATGTTATCTTTATTAAGAATTCCTAATAAGTTTATTACATTTTAAGAGTCGCACAGACCATGCTTTATATTAACACTACTTGTTTTTAACTAAACAAGGATCTTTGTTTGTTTTCGGCGAAACACAACACACACTATCTATGTAGATTACTTTGTATGTATATATTTAGATTACTATATAGATTACAATTTATAATGTAGGTATTGTGAGTGTAGATATTTAGCTATCTGAATAATTCTGTAGGTCAAAATCCGTTCAGTCACGTCACCGGGCGAATCCCATACATCCCCTCGTAGACTGTCCTAAGTCGGCGAGGGATAGCACGTAAATGGTGATTTCCCCTCCTCACAAAAAAAGATGAAAACCGCATAAAAATCCGTTCAATAGTTTTTGACCTACAGAATTATTCAGATAGCTAAATATCTACACTCGTCACTCATAATACCTACATAGTAAATTGTAATTTACATAGTAATATAAATATATACATACATAGTAATCTACATAGGTAGTGTGAGTTTTGTTTCGTTGAAAACAAAGATCGCTGAAAACAAGTAGTGTAATACAAACCATGGGCTGTGCGACTCTTAAATGTAATCGGGGACAGTCGACGAGGGATGGTGCGTAAATGTCATCTTCCCTACTGAAAAAAGCTAGATGAAGCCAAATAATAGAATTTTGATTAGGAAATGCAAATTTACGTACAGTCTAAGGCATCACTTCAAGCTGTTTTACCCACGCCTTATTGTATATGAGCCGAAACCTGTGAAAGTGAAAGTCTATACCTCAAGTACTTTTCCTTTGTATTGATATATTTCAAATATCAAATCAAATTCAATTAAGACTCTCTAAGACAAGTCATGGTATACAAAGTCTGTAGTACTAGCACTACTGCTAAATAGAGAGTGATCGTATAAAACGGACACAGCGGTGACTGGTCAGTGGAAACTCAGTATAGCAGTAAACATAAAAGTAAATGTTGGATATGGGCAAGGAAAAATGCTAATCTTCTAGACGAATGCTTCGGTAAGAAAAAATGCTTTCGGGTCAAACAACCCTTAACCAATAGATTAACGTCATCTATTGGCACGAATCGTTCATATATTTCTTAGCAAAACAATGTAAGGACTAGTTGAGAATTGATGTTTTGTAAAATTAACTCAAAGAAAAAATTTTTATTTTGAGACAAATTATCAATTATTATTTTATTTGCAAAAGATAATCTCTTTGAGATTTATTGTTATGTATAAAAAACAGAAAAAATAGGGGTATGTACCTATATATACAGCTTGACCTTTTTGAGCCCTCGGAATAATTATGTTTAGAATATTGAAATAAATCTACTAAACATTCAAACAGAGAAACAGCAATTTATGCATGCATTACTTGCATTGGTTTCAAAGAAAAACTTTTAATCATCGGTTTATTTATAGCCCACAGCTTTGTCTGCGCCCCGTTTTCATTTTGTTTTTATTTTTAATGATGAACAGTACTTTTTTCTCTATCAAAGATGCCTTATTTTCTATTTCCAATTTTAAAATTTGAAAATTTTATGACGATCGGTTGAATAGTTAAAGCATGAAAGCGTACCAAATTCCCTTTCGCGTTTACTATGTTAGTTAGGAAGTAGCTAAATGTTTCTGGTGCCTTCTTTTCCTGGTATAATAATAAAACTAGGTTCCATCAAACTCTAAGTCTGATAATATGAGATTGTAAGTTGTTTTATTCCGTTGGCTTTTACGTATATTTATGAGCTTAATGATACTGACATAGCTTTTGATAAGTTTCATGAATATCTAACAATATTCTACGGATTGTGCTTTCCTAGAATACGAGTAAAAAAGCGCACGAATAACAAATTCCGAAAATAAAGTAAGGGCAACATGGAGTGTTGTTAAGCGCAACCTGAGGAATTTCCATCAAGAAATAAGTTTAAGTTTATCATCAAGAAATTTTAAATTTATCTAAATTCAAAACTTAAAATTTATCAAAATGAAAAATAATATTATTATTCAAGTATTTATTTTCTATCTTTTTGACAATATATATAAAAATCAATCAAAATTATAAAAAATACTTAAAATTAGCTGTTCTTTGGTAGCGGGGCAAGGTCCAAGCTACCGGTGGTTAGGACTGCAGAGTGAGGAACCTCCTGACAATTCGTGCCCCTTCTGTATCTGTCCCTTGACCCAGCCATCTAGTGAGAGCCTCTTGAGGTGATGTTAGAGGCTCTTCGCTATAAGACCGTTCGCCGACACGAGTATCGGGACGATGATGGTCGAATCGACATCCTACATGGCGGTCACCTCGTGAGCCGATCTAAGTAATATTTTAACCTATTTGAAATTTTTACTCCAATGCCATATAATTTTTTTTCATAATGCGAACAATTTTTGAATAAAATTTTGCAGATATAAAACAATAGGTATGTGTGTTTTTACAAATAATATCTACATTTCCTAATTCAATTAAATTAAGCCTTTGCTTAACCACATAAATCCAATCTATTATCAAATACTAAAGTTTAACAGTTATCCATCCATACTTCTGTACTAATATTATAAATGTGAAAGTAACTACTCAACCAATCATCATGAAATTTGCATACACGTTGTCAGGGACACAGGAAAGGACGTAGGGTACTGTTCCCGAGGATCATCAAAAAATTAAATTAAAACTAACGCCTATAATAAGCATTGATATGATGCTTGAACTTTTATAGCAATAAAAGGTCATTCGTGACACGTAACACGTCACACGTAATTGATGATCTCCTAAACTACTGAACCGATTTTGATAAAATTTGGTAACTATGCGTAATTTGGTCCAACTTAAAAGAGCTCTTTTTGCATCCGTGCGAAACCGGGAGCGTGTAGCTATATACAAGCAGAATCAAAATATATTTGGCTGGCACCGACTCCAAAATTAACTTATTATAAATTGTAATTTCGTTTCATTGAAAGCGCTCTTTGAACGTCGAAAATAAATTAAAATAGTATTTTCGACTTTTTAGTCTTGAAGTCGGTTTTTTTTAATAGGCTTTATTTTAAATTATTATGAAATCTTTATTTTTACAAAATATTTATAAATTATATATTATTTTTGATTAATTTTTTGACGCCGTTTTGATTAAATGTCGCATTAAATTAACTTTATGCCTAGAACAGTCAGTTCCAATCTTTATCTCACCTAAATATTTATGAAATAACCAGAGGCCCCATGTTCACAAGCGGGCGTTCATGGCGGGTTGCCACCCAGCGACGAGCTACTATGACGGTCGAGGCTACCGGCTCATAGTGATAGATACTGGCTGGGGTCTCAACCTTGGAGCATAGACGACTTGCGCGCGGGCGAGACCCACTGCCGCGCCGCCACGCCGGTGCACGGAGACGAGGACCGGGAGAGCATCAAAAGACGTCTCGCCAGTTAATAGTGCCGGTCACGGACAATAACAATAGCTCCTCTCGCCAACAAGAACTTATAACCGAGTGCTGTAATTTGCCAACAAAAGGTATGTGTTTCTCATTGATTTTGCATTAGTGAAAAGGGTTCCTATTTACAACCGAGTCTTGTGATTTGCCAAAAAAGGGTATGTGTTTCTCATAGTTATGTGCAAATAATATAAGGCTTGCATAAGGCATGAAACTGTGTAGAACTCAGGGGTAGACAAACTATTTGCTCAAATATGGGTTAACGCCAACGCTGGTATATGCATGCAATCTGTAGTGGGAAACCGACTATGTTGCGTCGGAAGAGTGTATTTATAGCCTTAATTCTGTACATAATGTATAAAATATCTAAATGTAATGATATATTATTTTTGGTACCTATAAGACTTTCTAGAGAAGTAGGAGGATATTATTGATTTCAAAACGAATTCTGTGCTCTTATGGCTCTCAATACAACATTCTTCAATAAATATGTTTGTGTAAATAGTTCGACTGTGTAAAGTATATGCAGAGTGTAGTGTAAAGGATTGAAAATCAGGAAGTAAACATAAATTCTAATTAATCCATCGCATCGGAATTTATAAAGAAGCGACCGTTCACCATTAGGTACTTACATAGTATAAAATAAACGACGGATTTCCTGCCATCTGTGCCTCGATAAGTTTAGGTATTTTAAATTTCTCAACTGATTTTGATGCGGTCTTCACTATAGTAGGGACAAAATGGCTCTGCAGGCGCGGCAATAAAACGTGTGAGTAGAGCGGAGTACTTCCTTTACTCTTATAGGCCTTATGGGAACGTGTAGTGATTTACAGAGCGTTCGTGTGATAATGTTATCAATAACTTTACAGAAGTTTAAAATTTTATAAATTATTTATGTATTTAAAAATTATGAATTAAAAATATTCATCGGAATCGGAATCATCATCGTCAGAATCAGTATTTACATTTATTATAAATGATTCCGCTATGTGTGACTACTTCAGTTTAGTAGTGTTAGCATCTTGTTACCTGCTGTTGCGGACCCCGACCAGTTCATCGATAACTTTTGCCTGCATGTGCACATTACTATGCAAAAAATAATTTATGACTCGACTTGCAGCGACATTTTGTCCTTACTATAATAGTCCAGTAACATTATACAGACCTTGCCTTAAATATAGTAGTTCTGTTTTTTGTTTGCTTATGATATTGGTCCAATGAATAATTCACCTCGATTTGATAATTTGAGACCTCGAGCGCTGAACGTAACCTAGTCATCAATAAAAAAAATTTTTTTTTTTTTCGAAATTTTCGAATTTACTTTAGTTTTTGGCGATTTTAACCCTAAACTATTTTAAAAACTAATCAGTTTTTCAATAATACGTACTAAATTTTTCATAAACGTTTTTAAAGAAGATTATTGTCGTTCTGAATGATTCTGACATTTGTATTTAAAAAAAAAACATTTCGATACACTGAGTTAAATGTTATCTGATTATTGATATATTTTTTTATAACAATTATCCACGAGTACAAAAAATAAATTTGATCCCTTTTCTCTATTTACAGGTTTCAAGATGTTCCTGGAATTTATATCTACAAAACTGGTAACAAATCAGAGGTGTTCTATCAATATCGCAGACGCAACTGTTATTATAAGTTTTATACAATTGTTATTGTTATCAAGTGGATGCCCGACAGACGGACAGGCGGTCCACTTGATCGTTGGTAGCTATATAATGGTCGTCGCTTATAACACAAGCAACGCCACAAATGCTGCAAAGACAAGGGTTTAGGAAAGGCTTTGGTATCCTTTACTCACTCACAGAAACACAACAGAACACTTGCTATTCTTCTGTAAGGGGGTGGTTACTGCTGCCAGACGGACTGGCATATGATATATAATTAGTCGCTAATTATATATCATAGAAAACATATTTCAGTTACTGTCACTTTTTCGAAATAATTGTTATTTTCAAGTAACAAAATATTTTATTATTGTCAAAAAATATTTCTTATGAAACTTATATACTTTAAAGGATTGTGTGATTCGGCTTTTAACTATGGATGATTTTTACCGATTCGAATAAATTATATATGTACATAATCAGCATTGATTATAAACTATTTAGTAGGAGAGCAGCCTGTATGTAGGTATCCACTATCTATCCTCCTGCAACTTTTACTTCTACTGTAGACCACAAATCAAACGTTGGCTCTTTCAATACATTACGGTCTGTCGATACCTTTTAAGGCATATATTATGTTTTATGTAATTACGATATTGCCAAATAATGAACTTATTCACTATAACTCTCCGTTCTATGCTATATTTTAATAACTATTTCTTGATTGTTACAGAGACGGTGACTCGGTTTACATTATCGTGAAAATAAAGTTTGTTGCGCTGGATTTTTAAATTACTAATTTATAAATCATAATTATATTAATTCATAAATAACTACTCACTCAATTTTAATATTTAAATTTAATTGTTATAAATGCTTAATTGAGAAAAAAAATCACAACAATGAGTCACACAAACACATCCAAATATTACTATAAAAGTTACTGCATTTAGTGCGCGTACTCCTGAAAATAATAATAGTTTTTGTTTCATCGAAATCGGGCTAGGATTTCTAAAGTTACAGCGTCAGAAAGTTTCATAGCTTTTTAAATTTGCGTTCATTAGCGCGCTACTGCGATGACGTCATGCCGCCAGTTTTATGTTTGTGATTGCAACGAGCTAAAGTAAGTAGGTAGGTACGCAAGAACGCAAGCGCCCGACTCGCGCCGAAGTGTGAACATAGTAGTAGGGGAATAGGAAGTAGTAAGTTTGAGGAAAGAATAGGGAAATGGGCTCTGATATCCTCATCTAATCACAACTGAGCGTTAATCTTTAACCATTCAACCAATAGGTTCGTCAACCACAAATACCTATGTAGGACTTAACAATCAATCAGACACAGGTATTCTAATAATTTTCAGTGTTATGTACAAGTACAATCAAGTGTAAAAATATGTATTTACTAAATTAAGCCTTTACACACACGTATGGCTACTAAAGGAATCGCGAAATATATATCTAATATTTTTCTCAATGTTTTCGAAAATGTTCCAAAATTTTATTAATTCCAAAATTTATTTTTCAAAATGCTAAATGTGTAATTACTCGAGCGTCGGGGGACCTATTGGTTGAAAATTAGATTGTAATTAGTGCCAACGCTCGCAGCCAAGTCAACCTGAAAGGCGACAACTACGTAGCCGGTCACATTCAGCGCAGCCTTCGACGCAGTCCGACGATTTTCGACATTACCACAAATTCGGCGACAGAGCAATGAAAAACTTCCAGCCATGCATTTTGATCGTATCCATGTTATTAAAAAACCTCAAGGACATATTAATTACCAGCTGTTGCACGCGGCTTCGCCCGCGTAACTTTATAAAATATAGCCTATGGTTACTCGCTGATAATATAGCTTCCCAACAGAGAAAGAATTTTTCAAATCGGAGCCTATTTAATCCAAACAAACAATCAAATCTTTCCTCTTTATAATATTATTATTATAGTATAGATTGAGACTTCAGGGACATTATTAAGCACTTGCTTCCTCTTTCGCGCAGCAGCTTCCAAGGTCAAGCAACATAGCCATAATGGTGCCTAGGCCTACCTTCGTAGACGCACTTGACTCTACCACAGTAACGGTATCTTTAGCAATTCCAGTTTATTAAATAAATTAACCATTTTAAGTTTCCATACACTTTATTTAATATTTATCTTCAACTTTATAATCACTGGTTTAATTATAATATGCCATCCAATATCACTGTTTAAAACAAAAGGCTGTCGGGAGAATCGAATACTGTTGTATTTGTTGGAGCGGCCTGATGTTTTATTTTGAATCGTGTATAGCATTTTTGACCACAAATTTATCAAATTTTTCTTAATTTATTTAGGTACTGTAGAAAGTATTTAATTACATTTTACTCTACAATTTTAATTAATAAATAAACATCTAATCTTATCTAAAACTATGTTATATGTTTTTATAAATTGTATATAATTTTTTAACAAACTAACTTTTCTAAATAGTTGCTAACAGTAATTAGAATTAACATACATTAATAAGTATAAGTTAATAAGAATGAAATTTAATATATGTTTTATTTGACCTTGAGACTTTACTACGAAGTAAACTTGGCAGTTAATTGGTGGATTTTATAAACTACAGTAATCAACATTTAATTTAATTTGGCACTTCGGGAAAAAGAGTGAGATATTCTGTTCATTTCGGTTTTATTAGCGTTATTTTTGTCTATCGCTGTCATTCAATAACACCTCATGTATCTTCAGTCTCTTTATTGCATTACTGTCAGATTACTGTATATTGTGCGACAGAGAGAACTCTATACCTACAAAACCGAATATATCTGATCTTAGACGTACATCTTGTTTTTGTTCCCGACGAGCCGGCCTACTGCCATATCGTACAATAATTTTATCCCTTGACACATACATTGTATATCAGTTATTTTAAGTTTTTTTATTAGTAGTAGTACATTGTTTAAAGTGATTGTTTTAAGAATGAATACCTACATATTAAATGAAACTTTTTCAACAATATGTTTCGTACTTTGTTGTTTAATTTATTAAAACTGTGTCCAATGTTTTGCAAAAAAAGAGTCAGCTTGCTCAATTATTGTGCCAAAGAAAGGCAACTCTTTCATGTCCCCCTCAATTTTTTCTCGATCCCCAACCAGGCGTATATGCCACTCCAGCAACGGACGATTGTTCAATGGGATAGCTCTCAAAACATTGCGGCACGTCATAAACTCACACAATGTCCAAGCCTCTGAAATATCCAAAGGCGGTATTCCATGTTTCTTTGTAATCCTGCAAGAAAAACAATGTAAAAACATGAGTCCCATTTCTACAGAGTTAAAACAATCAAGACACACTGTGATTGGTGATCTTACCTTAAATATATATTGTTCACCAAGCCGAACATTAGTGTTTCCTTATGGTAGCGTGGGAGTATAATGATCACACAGCACAGTATAATCCTCGCTTGTAAGGATAAGTCCTCATTGGGGTCTAAGATCATAGGCTTGCGCAGCTGATGATACATATCTTGTACATCCGATAGGTATACTATGCTGTACCCGTTTGATAGACGCACTAAATTCTTCACAAGCCGCATCATATTCACCGCTTCCCTCATGTCGCCCGAACTCGTAGCGACTTTTTCTGAAAACGAACAAAAGACGCAAATTCATATTCAAATTTCGTTGAATAAACAATCGTTTTAAATCGTTTAAATGATGATGGTCAAAGTGGTAGGAAAGATAAAAGTAGGTAGAACGAAGAAGTCGTGGCTGAAGAACATTAGGGAGTGGATCGGGTTGACTAATGCAGTTGAGCGGTTCTGAAGAACGAAAGATTGCCACTACGCCGGCGAATTTACCGGTCGGTAAAACTGCCGTAAAATTTAGTGACTGTTCAAGTCGGCAGAACGCCTGGACCAGAGTAATGTAAACGAGATCGCAACCGTATCCCTGTCCACCGCTCGCGCGATTCTTTGAAATTAGCAGCATGACATGAAGTATGTTTTATACTGAAATCAAATTTCGATGTGGATACCCACGTCCGTCCGCCGGTTTTCTGGAAAATCTGCCTGTCCGGCCGTATCGGGAACTTAGACAAAGAGAACTGTTCCACGCTGATCGCCAAACATCACTAGTTAAAGAGGCACCTCAAGAAGAAGAAGGATCATTTGGAAGGAAACCTTACCTGCCAGCATGTCTAAAGCGGATGTCTCAAAGATGACTTTTTCATCACGTGATAACTTTTTGTTAAGAATATGCAAGATATGCTCCTTTTCATAAGGCACGAACTGCATCGACGTTATTGTATGTAACGGCATCCAGTACTTCAGTACGGGTGTCACTAACGGCGAGGTACCGATCCCCACAATCACAAGACCGTCCAAAGTAAGCAGTTGATATAATATATCACTTTTTGCTTCTCCTAGTAAGTCCATATCTTCTAATACTAACAATCTGCAAAAAAGTATAAACTTTGTTTACGTTTTTATTTTTGTTAAATGAATATATTTTTCTCTTTACCTCTTCTTTGTGTTATTTTAATTTACTTGCCCTTACACCATAAGGCATAATGCAATCAATTTTTTGATTACCTACTATATCTGACATACTTCATTGAATGTGAATTGTAAACCAAAATAAAATACATTCATCGCTAGTTATGACTGAACTAACGTAACTGACATAAATACGAGTAGCATTTGTGTATGGCATGTTAGTTTTGTGTAATTTCGTAGGTAACTACTTATGATTTATATTTGTATTCTCACGACGAATAATCATAGTTATGATCATCATTTTCAACTCGTACTCATTGTTGTACACACTGTTGATAATAGAAGTAGGTACTTGGGTCAACTAGATGTCAATTAAGCATGGGTAAAGCAAACGACAACAATTTGAAGCATAACCCATTCTTATACATAATATTGCATTATCATTATCACTTGTACACATTTTCTAATATAGGTAACCAAATTATGTTTTTATTCATAGTTTAAATCTATGCTTTTCTTGTTTAATATATTTTCACGGAAATTGTAGTTTTTATTGTGTTGCTTATATGCAAAGGGTATGCTATGCTTTACAATTTCATAACAAGTATTATTAGCAAAATTTACTTCTCAAAATTTTTGCTGGTGCAAAATTTGTAACTATTATTTTTACAAACAATAATCGCAAATGGCCGAGTGTGATAAAAAATTTTTACAATTAACAATTAACTTTATTTATTTAAACGTTCAATATGCAATTAAAAGAGTATTTAAATAAATGTAGAGTACGTATAAGTACCTTTATGTAACGCACAGGCGTCATTACAGTAACAAAAACCCTGCTAAGTCACTATGTGATACACTATGTAGTTTCGACGAAACTGTTTTAATTATTTTTAGTGTTCTCGTAGAAATTATAGGATTTGCGTTATAGTATCAATTTGTAAGCTTTTACAAATTGATACTATAGAGTAAACGGTTGTAACAGATACTTTAATAAAGCTTTATTATAACGTTTTACTGATAAAAGGTTATCTTAACGGTCTACTTTGCTGCTTGGAAGTCACATAGTTCCTAAAGACTTACGGTATTGTGGATTAGCATGACTGAAATAGATATATTAAGTCGCATTTTGAGGTACTTACGATGCTTTTGATTTTGTTGAAAAATACTGTTCCAATTCTTTGTAGTAATTCCCATTTAATGGATTTAATTTTAACAACTCGCACATTTTCTCAAATATGCCATTTTGAACCAGTTCTGTACAGCTTATTTCAATTAGTTGGTAATGATTACGTATCTGAAATATAGAATAAAAGTATAAGAATACGTAATAAGTAACACAAATTACTTAGACTAGACTTGCTTTTATTAGCAACTAAAGTACTAGAAATTATTTTGCTTCTATTTTTTTCTAAGAGATACTTATTTAAATTGAATGCGTGAATAATTGAAACGCAACAATGAATCTCAAAAAATGCTAATGATATCAACGATGGCGCCACTAATAGTCCAAATCCGAAAATTTACAAGTTGTTAAGCAGTAAAAATCCCAAACCATCTTAAGAACTGGTATTTCTTATACGTTTTTGCCTATATCTTTTTGCAAGTTAGAAAGTACAAGTAGGTACTTGTACAAATCTCACACGAATTAGCAAGTGATGGCCTCGTTTGTTATAAAAAGGCTTCTGTTAACGCCTCGATCTCTTAAACCGATTATTATTTTATATCCGGCCTGGACAGTAAGTAAGTAATTTATGTGCAACCTTACCAATGGCACAAGCAAGACACATTGAACTGTGACGGTCTTTCCTGTGCCTGGTGGTCCATAAAGATATGCTACACCCGATCTTCCGTTTTGAATGTGTTCCAATAAGAACGTATGTAACCAATCGGTGTAGCGTTCTCTAAAATACAATCGCAGCAACTTATTTGAGTCGTTTTCTGTCCTGTAATAAATATAGAATTGAGTGTATGATTCTTTAAATACTTTGCATTAATATACTTACTAATATTTCTTTACACATTAAGTAGGGTTAACCTGGATAAATAAATAAACCGGGGGAATTGGCAACAGTAATCATAATTCCTCTTTTTTTTTTAAATGAATATAATGAAGTTGCATTAAACGCAATTTACTCTATTTTATTTTCAATTAGCTGATGTCCGCAACTTCGTACTCGTTGTAGTTAGTTTTTTAAGTCCCGGAGGAGCTTATAAAAAGTAAAAAAAGGAAGTAACATTAATTACTAAGTAGACAATCAGATAATAGATATGTTTTCTATACTTTATTAGTGAGGAATAGAATATTTTTGTGACTATATTTTCTTGACAAACCTATTCATAATTGAAACATACTTGATCGTGTATTATGATAAGAGTTGCCACAATTACCCGATATTTGTCTCATTTGAAGGCGAAGCTTGACTCGTTTGTGGAAATACTTTATCTTCCATTGTGGGCAATGCAGCGGGCATTGCCATGGGTTCTTCATTCATTTCTGTGTCAGAGGAATATGTGACTAAAAAAAAAGAAATAATAAAGAAGTTTTTTTTTCTTCATAGGCACAAACAAATACTTATTTTAACCCTTAACGTGATCTATCATATGATCACAGAAGTTGTGGCCTATAATTAAGTTATAAAAAATAACGTTATTTAGAATTATATCTGTTTAATATAAGAAATTTTTAAAAGTATATTTTTATGTGAAAATATTATTATTCTTAAATGAAATTTAAACACAAATTAAAAGAATACATATGGACCAACGTTGGATATAACTAATTTATCTCCGATGGATTAAATGTATCGATATTAATGTAGTTATTAAGTTCTCATAGCTTAAGTGGACCTCAGCAATCCGCCAAGCTAGTTTTAAGATTAATGTTTACTCTCCTTAATTAGCGCCTACTGATTTCCACTTACTTCCAAAGTTAAAAGAGCAAGTCCGTAAAATCATATTTGTCGATGATAACATGGCTGCCGTAGAGAAGTTTTTCGATACTTAAGAAAAAAGCTTATTTTACAAAGTAATTAAAAAATTGAAAAACTTAACCTAAAGTGTACTTGTCGAAAGACTATGTCGAAAAATAAAAATTTTTTGATTAGCCCTGGTATTGCAAAAAAAAAAAATCGCAATTCGTAAGTATGACCCGTTAAAAACTATAGAAATAGTAAAAAATGTAAACTTACCAATATCCATCATATCAATTACACTCTCTTTATCTTTCATCTTCTGTAAAATTTCACATCGTTTATCGAACTAAAAAATATATAAGAAAATATTTTACCAAGTGCCCACTCACCTTATACATGACGTAATAACTTAACCAAGCGTAAATTTATATTAATCCGCCCAGCCCAGCTCTATAACTTAAAACTTTTAGTACTTTTAGTACGAAAACCTTGATATTCAATTATTTTTTATTTATATCAATATAACCTTAATGGTGGCGCAAAGATAATTAATTGACTATGATGCTTCCCAATTCCTCGAATCCACGCCAACAAACATGCATACACCGCACACCGCCGAGGACGCCCTCTGGCGAAAAGAATAAGAAAGTGAACGCAACGTTCGAATCACGCATACCGCACCGCGCGAATTTATAATATAAATAAATTCGGTTATTTTTTCCATATCATCTGCGTGATCCTGTTGTGGTCCCATCCAGCCGCCCTTATTAGGATACTTTATAGGCCCTAGTAAGAGATTTTAATTTATTCATTGTGAATATTAATATTATCAACCCGCAGTTACCTACTTATTTACTAAAATATTCACCTTTTATTTTTTTACATAAAAGCCCGTAACAAACTAAGTTACGTGATTTCCCGCCTAGATATAATATATATCTATGTAATACATAATATATTTCATAAAAATATTAAGCCAATTAATTATAAAACTGATATTTATAAATTATTTTATAAATAATAATCTACCTACCTAATCTACCGCGCTAACAAATCGTGTTATAGTAAATTGTTCGATATTATACCACCGAGTCACGAAGTCACGCGTTATCATTCGCGTCGTATTGTATTTTCCCGCGTAATATTTGATTTCATTAATTTAAAAAATATTTGATTTCACTAATTTAACTTAAGTATATTATGTTACATTCTATAATGCCGCCTAAAGAGGATGTTCCAGACGCTCAACTAGCTATTGCAAAAGCTAAATATGAAGCTATCTTCGAAATGTTACAAAATATTTATGATATGTCTTCAGATAAGGAAAGTTTCTCTGGCGCTTCTTTACAGATCGAATCGCTACGCACACAGTTCGAAACGAATTTAGATAATTATAATTCCCGCTTATTAGCATTGAATCCTAACGCGAAACCTAGCTATAAAGGCCTCGTTGCTTTCGAGTCTTTGTATGCTAGAATAAAGGGAGTTCAATTAAAATATTTGCCGCCAACTGATAAGCGAGATCCACACGCACATAAGGCTAGTGCCTACACCTACACACTGCCCCCGATACAACTGATGGACTTTTCGGGTGACGTTCGCTCATGGTCATTGTTTTATGCCAGCTTTAAGTCTACCGTTCATGATAACCCATCGCTCACAAACTCCGAAAAGTTGTACTATCTGCTAGGAAGGCTGAAGGGCAAGGCTCAATCCGCATGCGCAGGTATCTCTCCTTGCGCTGAGAATTACGAACTTCTTTTACAGACGCTGATTGACAAGTATGAAGATCAGCGGATGCTCGCTTCCGCGTATTTAAATCAAATGTTTGAGTTTAAGCCTTTACAATCTGCCACCGCGACGAACTTTGATTTATTTACAGATTACTTTACAAGTGGAGTGCGCGCTTTAAAGAATCTAAAGTTGGATAATCTGACCGACTTAATCATACTTCATATCGCGCTTAAGAAAATAGACTTAGATACTGTTCGCGCTTTCGAGTTGAGTTGTGATTCCAAAATACCTACGTTCGATAACTTAGTCGAATTTATTACCTCCCGCGCTAAGGTTTTGGAACGCACTCAGCCTAGCTCATTGGGTGCAATGAATACTCGTCAAAATAATAATAATAATAATCGTCGCTCTAGTAATAATAATAATAACGCACCGCCGCCTAAGTACCAAACCTACTTGAGTACAACGGTCGACTCACAGTGCAAGTGTCTTTGCACTAATGTAACGCATCAGCATTTATTTAAATGTTCGGAATTTAATAGGATGACTGCTCATGAACGCTTCCAATGCGTGAAGGATAACAATGCTTGTGTTAATTGCCTAAGTTTAAAACACCGAGTTTCAAATTGCTCATCGAATTCTAATTGCCGCGTTTGTAAACAAAGGCACCACACAATGTTACACTTCAAGCGAACGGAGTCCGGCAGCGCAGTCCCCGGACCCGCGTCGTAGCCTCCGCCTTTGATCGCTGCTCAATGTCATACCGCTGGGCACGCGACCCCCGCGCAGTCGTCGCAACTTTCCCCCGCGCGCTCAGATGTTGCGTTATGTACCTATTCATATATAAATAACCGATTGCATGATGCGCCCGCGCGTAGTAAACAAACTACTATTTTATTATCAACCGCTCAAGTCGTCGCGTATGATATTAAAGGCGATCGGCATGTTATTCGCGTACTATTGGATTCAGCATCGCAAAGCCACTTTATTACGAAAGAGTGCTGCGATCGTTTAGGAATACAGCTTCATGATACTGAACGTACTATTGTGAAGGGGTTCGGTGGAGCTGAGAAAATTATTAAGACTAACTCAGTCGATTTGAAATTTTATTCGCGCTTTGACAACAACATTAATTTTAATATTTCGTCGCTCGTTGTTGATCGAATTACCGATTTATTACCCACTGCTGTGGTGGACACTTCTTTATTATCACACCTATCAGGGGTGCCGCTCGCGGATGAGAGTTTCCAAATAAAATAGACGCGCTGATCGGAGCCGCACTCTTCCCGCATCTCTTTCTCCCCGACGTAGTTCACTCCCCGCGCGACTCGTCGGCGCCCTCTGCTTTACGCACAGTATTGGGGTATGTTATTATGGGTTCCGCACCCACGATACCCACGCTCATTAACAA
Source organism: Synanthedon myopaeformis (assembly GCA_944738685.1). NCBI lineage: Eukaryota > Metazoa > Arthropoda > Insecta > Lepidoptera > Sesiidae > Synanthedon > Synanthedon myopaeformis. The sequence continues at coordinate 4,437,599 of OX122913.1, read as the reverse complement.
CCAGGCCTTGACATGTTGCCTCGCTCAAGAGCCTGCCGCTATTGACTCACTAGTCAGGCGATTTTGTTAGCTCGAAGAGCTTCCATCCGCACCGCCCGTTCTTCATCCCGCCGATGTTGAATGCGAAGAATTTTATAAATCAACTACGACCCGCGATCGCGTTACTGGTAGATACACTGTAGGCCTACCATTTAACGACGATGTTTATTCTCTCGGAGATTCTTTCGAAACCGCTCGCAAGCATTTCTTATGCCTTGAAAGAAAGCTAGAAGCCTCACCTAAGCTTAGGTCGGCATATGATGACGTCATTAACGATTACCTCGCTAAAGATTATATTGCTCCCGCGCCGCTGTACGATTTCCATGACCCCACTCCTATATACGTCATACCGCATAATGGAGTCGTGCGCGAAGACAAGACATCCACTCGACTCCGCATGGTTTTGGATGCTAGCAGTAAGACTAGCAGCCGCTCCCAACGATCGCTGAACGACATCCTGCATGCAGGGCCGCACTTGCAAGGCGACTTATTCCAAATTATTTTTGGTTTCCGCTTACATAAATTCGCAATGACCGCTGACTGTCGCCAGCAGTTCCTACAAATCGTTGTCCGCGAACCTGATCGTCGTTATCAGTATTTTTTGTATCGATTCCGTTCACAAGACCCTCTCATATTGTACCACTTCAATCGCGTGTGCTTCGGTCTAACGTCGAGTCCATACCATGCACTGCGCACGGTTCGACAGCTCATCGACGACGACGGCGCTAAGTTTCCGCTCGCGAGTAGCATTGTGCCTACTTCGTTGTTCATGGACGACCTCGCCTTCTCGCTTCCTACCGAACGAGAAGCGGTCCACGCGTCTCGGCAGCTGATTGATTTATTTAAGGGTGCACAGTGGGAGCTCGTTAAGTGGAATAGTAACAGTCGATCTGTCTTAGATAATCTCCCCGCTTCGCACAGACTTCCCACTGAGGTGGAGTTTGATAAGGCCGTGCAACACAAAATATTAGGCTTGCACTGGTCCACAGATAATGACGCCTTTTATTTTAAAATCTCCGCTCCCGCCGAAGTGAAGTGCACTAAGCGCTCCATTTTGTCCACCGTCGCGCGCCTGTGGGACATAATGGGTTTCGTTGCCCCCACGGTTGTATACGCCAAGATGTTAATAAAACAGCTTTGGCAGCTTAATCTCGATTGGGACGATACACCGCCGCTACACATCACTAAGATGTGGCAGCGGTTTTGCTTCGAATTGCCGGCTCTCAATAAACTACGCATCCCTCGTCACGTAGGCGTGTCCGCGGACTGAGACGTCACCCTCGTGGGTTTCTCCGATGCCAGTCTGCAGGCTTACGGTGCCGTAGTGTATATGCACATGACCGCGGCCACTGGCAACACGGTTCAGCTGGTGTGCGCGAAGACGAAGGTAGCACCTACCAAACCGCATTCGATCGCCCGACTCGAGCTATGCGGAGCTGTTTTGTTGTCGAAGTTACTTCGTACGGTTCACGATAACTATTCTCGTCACCTCCCAATAGAGACTTACGCATTTATAGACTCTAAAGTTGCACTATACTGGATTAAGAGCTCACCACACAAGTGGCAAACGTTCGTTGCAAATCGCGTTATTCAAGTTACGGATAACATTCCAGCTGACAACTTTTATCACGTCGCGGGCACTGAAAACCCCGCCGACATACTCTCGCGTGGAATTACGCCACAGAAATTACTCTCGCACCCTCTGTGGCTCCACGGGCCTCAGTGGGCTTCATCGCATCCGTCTGAATGGTCTCTTAAGAGTCTTGACGGACAGTCTATTACAGACATACCGGAACAGAAGGTTTACGCGCACCCCGTGTGCACGCCTGTAAAGCATTGCGCTTTATATGAACTCGCTCTTCGCACCTCCTCCTGGAGTAGGCTCCTACGAATCATTACATACGTATGTAAGTTCGCAAAATTATTGCCTCGCCGCAGCACTGTTGATTACTATCACGTAAAATACCTAGCCTGGCCGTTAGCTATCATAGATAAGATTCATCCCTCTAAGGATGGAATCGTGCGCGCTGCGACTGTGAGGACCGCCAGGGTAACTTACCTTCGCCCTGTAATTAAGTTATGCCCTCTTCCAAAACAATAATTTTAGTCTGTTTAGTTATAAGTTTCGCACCGCGTTTTAGTTATAAGTTGTATATATCAATACCGCTATATTAAATAATTTATTATTTTACCGCTTCGCATATCTATCTATATCTTGATTTTACTTCCGCTACACCGTGACTTTTGGATTCATTGCTAACCCCGCGCGCATTAGGCGCTTCATCCTGAAGTCATGGGATATATATATATTTTCTCTTTTTTTCTCATTTTTATGTTAGTTTCTTTAATGGTGACCCATTAAGGGCGGGTGGAAATGGTGGCGCAAAGATAATTAATTGACTATGGTGCTTCCCAATTCCTCGAATCCACGCCAACAAATATGCATACACCGCACACCGCCGAGGACGCCCTCTGGCGGAAAAAAAAAGTGAACGCAACGTTCGAATCACGCATACCGCACCGCGCGAATTTATAATATAAATAAATTCGGTTATTTTTTCCATATCGCTCCCGCTGAAGCATTGTGCTTTTATAATTCATACAAGTGGTTAGGCCCCGCGAGTGCAGTTGAGGTGAAATAAAAGAAAGGACAATTTGGAAACCAGAACGTGTGTGGCGGGCCCGCCCCCGTCTCCATCGGCCTGGAGGATCTGCATCATTACCAGTAGCATACGAGGTAGGTGTTGCATGTCCTGATCCAATTCTCTTCCTAGCCCCTTGATTGCACGCACCATAAAGAAAAATACAGTCCACTTATTATCATACATATTGGCCGAACCACTTAATATGAGTTATTTTTGACGAACCCGTTGGATGAGTGGTAAGGTTGCTTGCTAACGTCTCAGGGGGCCCGGGAATTGAATTTTTCTGGTATGAATTTGGAAAGTAGTGGCAATGACACATTGCGTTTTGCAGTCATTTGGGCAGCCCGTCTGGCTGCAGTAACCACCCCCGTCTGGTTACAGAAGACCACCGTGAAATAACAGCATACAACAGCATAGCAAATCTGCTGTTGTGTTTCAACAGTGTGTGAGTAAGGGATTTCAGAGCCCATTATCCCATCCCTTCCTTATCCCTTATCCATACGTACTACGAGTATACAAAATATAAAGGAAAAATATAAATGAATAGGCCGATTTTAATGATATTTTTCAAACTAAACATCGACAAATGCAAGAAACAAATTATATCTATCGTCACATGACTATAGTGACGACCGCGTGGCTTTTTGTTGCAGAAGCGTACTTACTCATACAAAAGAATTGAAGACAAACTTACCCTTACTGCTCGCATCTTGAATTTGATTAACTGGTTATTTTTAATTAAAAAAACTGCAATTATTTAATACGTTTAAATAAAGAGCGCGTAATGAGCGATACGTTCTTATATAAGAGCACGAGTCAACTGTGCGCATATCGGTTAGCCACTATTGCCTCACGAGTCCACCCGAGTGACTTACGAACACCCAAGCGTTCGTTTTGCTTACGTGGTACATGTAATAAGAGCTGTGAGGCCCCAGACCTACGTCTTTTTCGAATGGCTGACTCAGATAGGCGGGCGATTATTTTATCAGAAAAGATTAGTAGGAGTCTTAGTAAGTATCTTAGAAGTATCTTCTTCAAAAACATATCGTGTGGGGTGTCAAATGGGGTGCACCATGAGCAGTTCCAAAAAATATGTCACACCATTACATTTCAGCCAGTGGAATAGTAAAAAATAAAAAACATTTTCGGCTCGGCTCCTCCTGACAGGAAATAATCCATGGAAATCGTATCAAACAAGCGGCGTTGCCTTACATCAAATGAGGTAGTTCTGATTTTTTTATATGTTGGTACCAAAGATTTAAATCAAGAGATGCGCCCTTACTAGCGAAACAATTCGCGAACTACAGACAGTAGCTCAATAACTGTGTTACTATGCGAGTCTTTTGTCTAAACACACTTTTAAACACAGACAACATTTCGAACGAGTTTTTTGATAGTAAAAGCAACAGAAACAATCTCTTCAAGCTCACTCACTGTAGCTGGCGTGCTGTTGTAGTTGGTTGAGCGCCTGCGCTCAAATCATTGTTATTAATTTTCGGTGTGTTTTAAGTATGGCGCGGGGAGATTAGCGCGCATATTTAGATTTTAATCGTTGGTTGGTACTGATGAAATGGTAATGACAAATCCAAATTTTCCACCTCGAAAGCCTAGGTATTTTTCAGTTCTTGTTGATTTTCACAATCAAGGACCTGTGCTACGGCAAAAACACTATCACGCTTTTTAATTAGATTAAATTTGCAATTGAATGAATATAATTTAGTCTTGGGAGGCCAAATGGTTTTAAAGATACGTCTATTCAAAGGTTTGCAAAATTTCTTAAAAATTGATGTTTTTCAGTTGTTTTTAGTATTCGACAATTTTGAATATTAAGAAATGGGACTATTAAGAATTAAGAAATGGTATTATGGCAAAAGTTATCTCATAAGTTATTAAAGTGCACTAAATTTCCAATAAAATGAGAAAATCTTGGGCTACATAGACCTTATAGTTTCTGAGATACAGCTGTTCAAAATTGTGAAACTTTTGAATAACCGTATCTTTAAAAATATTGGGCCTACCAAGACTAAATTATTCTCATTCAATTGCAAATTTAATATGTATATTTAAAAAGTGTGCATTGTGACTTTTGCTGTAACATATGTCCTTGGTAGTAAAAATCGTCAAAAACTGTGAAAAGTCCTACATTTTGATGAATTTAACAATAAAAAAATCAGAACTACCTTATTTGATGTAAGGCAAATAATATTAATTCCATGGTCTAAAACGGCTTAATATTTTTTTCTAAAATATACGCCGAATGACTCGTTATATTATCATATCTAAAATGTAATGAAAGGAATTCGGAAAATATTAATGCTTACTAATTTTATTATCTTATCTCATATTTTTTCAATTTATTCATACAATGCAAGCATCAGATGACCGATATATAATATAAACAAAACTCACACTAACATTACATAATTTAACCCTTCGTGGTTGATGTTCCTCGGACACGCACGAAGCGTTACAGGTCCACTTTTCTTGTCCGAACCGCTAGGGAGTGGAACTCACTGCCTGCGTCTGTGTTCCCACAAAATTACAACCTCGAAGTCTTCAAGTCAAGGGTAAATGGGCACTTACTAGGTAAGCGTGGTCCACCTTCGGCCGCATCTGCACCTTACATCAAGTGAGATCGCGGCCAAGCGCTACCTTGACAACATTAAAAAAAAAAACCCCATTTGAGATGGTGACATCGTACTTCATCCAGTGCCACACCACTTCATCCAGTGCCACGTTTTATTACCTGCTACAGCCGATAAGGATCAATTGTCAAGGTCAAAGTGAAGTAAAAAGTGGGTATTAAATACATATTTTAACTCATCGATGTTTAAAACGCATAGATTTTCACAAACATTTTAAAGCATACAATCATGCAAATTAATACTTGCTGATTTGCATATTATTACTTGTTATTAATAATGACACGTTTAACCTAAATTTTTATTGTGCAATAATATGTTGACATGGATAAAATAAAATCCTAAGGCTCGATTTCACCAACAGACGGATATTTTTAAACAGCTGTTTAAAATTTAAACAGCCGTTTAATAATATTTTTTGTTCAAAATCGCTAAAATGCGGGTTAAATGTCCTAAACATCTGATTAACTTAATGATTCATCTGATGTTTAGGGCGTTTAACCCGCAGTTTGTAACGTAGCGTTACTTATTTTATTTATTTTATTAGTTATATTACCTTATTTATTTATTTAAGTATTTAAAAACTTATTATTTTTTTTTAAATATATAGAATTGCATTTGACGTTCAATATTCAAAATTTTCAGTCAGAGAGCGTTTTTTGTTTCTCTGTCGCTCGCAGAGAGCGGTTTAGTTTTTGTGCTGATAATAGCCTGTATTTGCCAGTTCATTTTCTTTTAAAATTTTAATTATTCAGTTTAAAATATTTATGTAAAAAACCCCGGTTTATAAATGGGTACGTATTTCATCTTATTTCTGATGATAGATTGTTGATTAATGTTTTTTTATTATAATTTGTGTTTTAGTTCATTTTAAATTTATTGTTAATTTACTCATTTAATTCTATTATCTTTTGCAGTTTTTTTTAATCCTTATGCAATTGTATTTTTTTATTTTTCTCTTGTTTATTTTTGCCTGACCATTTATTGAATAAATTATTAACATTTAGGGATCTTATATCTAAATTTTAGATTCCCACGGTCAGGCACACATATTTTTTCTTTTAGATTTGTGTTTAATTATTTCTTTTTCATTTCAGGGTTTTTTTGTTATGGTTTTTTGTTTTGGTTTTTTGTCATTCATGGATTTAATTAGAGATATATAAATATTATATAATGAATCCTGGGTTTTATCCGCATTTTACATTTTGATGAGCCTTCTTCATTTTTCTTTGGTGACACTGATGAGCAGCGTGTTTTATTTTGCCGAGAAGGAAAACTTTATTATTACATCCAGCCATTTATTCACATCCAGCTAAGTTTCTAACTTTTATTAGCCGGAGTTATTGAATCAAATTTTAAATTTCATATATATATAATAACGTACGGGCTTAAGGACCACCCCCTGTGTATTTTTTTGTTTAGTTTAAATATATTTTAAGTGCTAACATATGATTTTTTTCATTTTTTAGTTAGCTGGCGCCCAATTTTTTTAGTTAATTTCATAGCCGATAACGTTAGCTTACTTCAATTATTTTCAACGTTTCAAGTTTAGCTATGGTTATCAACCAAATATTATTAAACGGCTGTTTAAAAATAACCGTCTGTTGGTGAACTCGAGCCTAAGTAGAGAAACATAATTTGCTGACAAAATGTGACAAGCCGTAGTGCTCAAATACGCTATTTTTTTTTTTTTTTTTTTTTTTTTTTTCAAGTAATAATCTAGAGGCGATACCAATCGATCTTAATAGGACTAGCATAGGGAATCAAAACGACATCAGTATATAAATATGAAAGTAACTCTGTCTGTCTGTATGTTACCTTTTCACGCCTTAACTACTGAACTGCTCATCATGAAATTTTCAATCATGAAAAGTGTTGATTAGTTACTTTTAGAAATAATTTTAGGTTTTTTTAAATTATGCACTCGGTTTACTGCATCCTTCGACAGGCGATTTTTTTTTATTATTTTCTTTTTAATGTTTGGGACTTTTACCGGTGGTGGTGATCGCTCTATGTTAAAGAGTTTATCTATTACAATATCTCTGTTCCGTTCTAAATGTTCCGAACCTATGATATATTTTTATAAAATGCATAGATCGACCCCAGCATCAATGCATCTGTAGTTCCGTATATCATTTATTTTGTACAATCACAGTTCTGAAACCGTCTTAAAGGATACTTTGCCCAAAAAATTACTTTGATTTCTATCTCTAATCACTGTTTTCATCACTATTACTGTTTCTTATCACTATTAAAACTATAGGCCCCCCCATATTTATCCGCCTACTCCTGTGGCGACCCACTGGAACATCAATGGGCCACCACACCTCTCACCTGATGAGTCCCAGACGCCAGATGCCCTCTTCTAACATCCAGAACAACGAGACTGCGCCACATGACGCCGACCAGTTCTCAGCCCTATGTGGGGCAGTCTATTGGGCCGGAAAACACGGTAGGAGATCCAGCACGTTCCATTTCACAGCCACCACGCGTAAACTGGGGGGTCAACCGGTGACCCAGGGCCGGTTAATCCTCCTTTACGGCCCCGTGTGGGGGCAGCCTAGGGGGGGATGCTCACCGGGAGTTTCTTTCGTTGTATTCTGGGTGACCGCTTCCAGAAGAACTCTTTCTTCTCTGTGTGAACTGTGTCAGGAGCTCCGCTGAACGGAGCCCACTCGAAGTACACTGGTATGGGCCTTCTTGGTCCCCTACAAACCAATCCGATTTGACGAGCAAAGATCGGTGCCTGCGACCCACCGGCCTTTGCAACCCATTGGATTGTCGAAGGTATGCCCCTCACCACGACAAGGTCATGGTCCACCTAGGGGGGACAGTCTATATCTATTTCTCTCCAACTTTTTCTAAATCACCCAACTCATTTTGATATGGTTTTCACTATAATGGAAAGAGCGGTAAACGAAAAAAGGTTTATGTTTTTATTCATAATTTGCTGAAAAAAATGCAAAGAGGTTTACTGCCTTAAATGTTAATCCAACAAAAATTGTAAAAAATATTTTTTTTTACCTCGATAACACATGTGCCTACAAAAAATTGTTATAATATTTTGAAAATATTACATACATAATGGTCACTTATTACGATTCGTTTACGATTTCATTACATATATGTATAAACTTACTTTCATTACATATATAACGCATCTTCGTAAGAGCTGTAGTTCCTTTTTTGAAAATCCCACAGGGACCTAAAAATTTTACAGGATAAATCATCAATAAACCAGTTAAAACCGCATTCAAATCGGTTAAGCCGTTTCTGTTATTAAGCGTGCACAAACACACAGACAAACAGACAAATATTTAAAAAAAAATGTTCATAGGTCACAACAACACAGGTCCAAATCGTTTTTAGTTTTTTTTTTCGTGTATTATAATTTATTTGTTATATATTAATATAGAGTTTATTATATGCATATACCTATTAGGTATATTATAAAATCGTTGAAATATTTGATGATTATATTATACAATGTAAAACAAAGAATATTATTATGTCTCGCTTAAAATGCAAGCTTCGCGAAAGTGGATAAAAACCGTGTTAAACACAGACATAACACGAGACCAGAGGCGAAACTTCATGCAAAGCGGCCATTGAAATCTTACATTTTCTACGACAAAAAGGTACAAAATTAAAGTTGTAGATAATTTAATTTGCAACAAAAAAATGTTTGTACAAACTTTCTGTGTTCCTGTGAAGTTTGCGATCGGACGCGGACGAAGTCTCGGGCATATACTAGTTAGTAATATTTCAGATGAAAAGTTTAGTGTGTGTCAAATACATTTTACAAGTGTACCTACATTTATTTTTATTTTTGCCCTAATTCTGTATGAGTGACAAGTGTCCCTCCCTATAAAAATAGGTATACATTTTGTACATTATTAAAGAGCTTGGCCTCTGTTCTAGTTTTCTCCTCTATGGTAACGGCTTATTAAAACGCTAATTGTAAAATTAATATCACTCCGTAACTTACAGCTAAGCTAGGAGGACATCTCGTGTAAAATATTAGAAAAACATTTCTTATTTTGCCAGTTCATTGTTGAGACATTTGTTTGGAAGAGATAATTGTTTAACGTTTTTTAAGATGAAATACGTACAACACTTTTCTACAAAATACGTAACACTAAATGAGCCGTGTTCGAGAGAATTTCCAGGCATAGCAGCAGTGGTAAGTTTTTATTTTATAATATTATATATACTTATATGCACTTGATGATTGGTGGCTACCGGTCGCCTATAACACAAGCAGCGCTACAGGTGCTCCAAGTGCGCTGCCGGTTATTTCACGGTGTCTTCTGTAAGTTTTCTAATGACTGCGAAACTTTGTGCCCAAATGACTAATAGTTTTTAAAATAAATCTTTTTGAATATAATAGATATTGTACAATACAAAACACATTTAAGTTAGTGTAATTTTTTTCCAAATTGTAAATTCCTATTTACCATAGAAGAAAACGTTTTAATTTTGTAATTAAACATTTTACATAGAACTTATATGTTTTACAGGAATTTACCATAAGGGTCTTAAGTATGGAAGAATATACCGTGCAGGAGGGAAATGGATTCATCACTTCGCAGCGGCCGACCATGACAGAAATCTCCTTGCGCGTATTGAAGTAAGTTTATTTTTCATAATTATAGCTGCATTAATTACTAGCTGAGTGTGCTATTTAGAATTCATTGATAATATTTTTCTATAATAAGCTCTTCATGACAATTATTACAGTTTGAAATAGTAGGTATCGCTTATGAAGATTTCATTCCAATAGATTATTATTATATAATGCTATAAATTTACATACACATATTATTAATTGTAAAATGTCTTTGTTAATAATACTTAGTATTTTATAGGATTAAACTCTTTGTATGTAATAATGAATATATAAATAAAACTATATCTACTATACCTAGACTAAGGGCCTCCTTCACCATCTCTGAGTAAAGTGTCAAGTAGGCTAGCCGCCATTTAAAGTAACCGGTCACTGGGAATGAGGGAGCTGATATACCTTTGTTTGTACGGTAAAAGTGCCAAACATTAAAAAGAAAATAATAAAAAAAATCGCCTATCGAAGGTTGCAGTAAATCGAGTGCATAATTTAATAAAACATAAAATTATTTCTAAAAGTAACTAATCAATACTTTACTTGTAGTTGGTAAAAGAGGCCCTAAGTGTAATGTTCGCTAACACGGCAGCATTTTTTTTACTTTTACCATTTTTATACCCCTCGTAACTTCTAAACGAAAAGTCCGATTGGAATAATTTAAAGAGAAATTTAAATGTACAATGTTGAATAGCAGCCCGCATTCATCATCTTCCCGCAACTTTTACTTGGTCTGGCTTGGCTATAGTACTAATGACTATTTTTTTATTGTTACAGAGTCGATGACATATTCAAGTACAGAGCGAAATTCAAATTCTACCTCTTGGATTTATAAATTGACTTACAATGTAATTAACTAAATTTAATGATTGTGAATACTAATTGAGAATAAAATTCGCTTTCAAACAATTACTTCTGTGTCCTTTTTTTGTAAATACGACCTGACGTTCCACTCGATGCTAGGTGGCTAATCGTCGCCTATAAAACAACCCTAATGTTTCTGCCAGTGCATTCCTGACCATTCCGATCTTAGTAGGATTAAGAATGATAAGGGATAAGGATAAGGGATTAAGAAGGAATAGGGAAATGGACTCTGGTATCAGTTATTCACTAGTCGAATCACAACTGTATACATGCTGTGGTGTTCTATAAGATAATGGTTGATTCTCTTTGGTTCACTGTGATTTTTTAAAATTTTACCTATCAACTCTTTATCTTTTTAAACTTTGTTAATTTTAATTTTAACAAAAAAAGTTAAATAAACCTTTTCATGTAAAATTAAATTATCTACAATATTTGTTTATAACCTTTTTTCGTTATTTCCATTTTTGTATAATTTAAGCATTTTTTTAATTGTGTTGCACCCCTTCGATGCAAAAATTTATTTCACCCATCAATTTTACTTACATAATATTCTAGAAACATTTATCAAAAATTCCCTTAAGGGACACAAATTTTGATTTGCTATTAAATTTTCCTGGAATATGTCAACACATTGAAGTTTAAAATCAATAGTAAAACTTGGTAGTTACTACCTTTTACCATTGACGCGTGAAGGCAAGACTTCGCCATGATTCCGTTTTAGGCGTATTTTTTATATGCCGCTCTAGGCATTTGTTTTGTATGAGACTGTAAATCTAAGTATTATAGTCGATCGACGCCACACTAGAAAATGATCTAATCACAAATATTGATTAAAGGAGTGTTATCTTAAACTTAGCCCACATTAAATTACGAAAAGTCTTTTAATAGATAATGCAGTAGCGTAGGTACTGCCCATGTATGATATGATTTTATACGATATTTAAGGCGATTGGTATATATATTTTCTATTTAAAAATTAAAATTATATATTCAATGCTGACAAAAATGTATGAGCAAAAAAGTGTGAAGCGTGGACGAAGTCGGGGGCAAAAGCCTGTCAACGTAAGGGCCTTTAAACACACTTACGGTTTTTTTTTTTTTCAAAGGCTGCCAACGCACGTTGCACGCCATCGCAACGCGTTGAGAACGCAATGTTGTCGCTACGAGAGTATCTAATACCTATGCACACGTTCATAAAATTGTAGTACACAGACGACTTATTCTCGCGCCGTTGACGCTCATAGATAGATAGATTAGATAGCGCGCTCTTTTAAAATACAAGTGGTAAAAAACGCGCGTTTGTAGCGCGTTTCTCGTGTGTTTACAGCGATACAATAGCGATTAATCAAGTTTAGCTGCGCATCTAACACGCGATCATGAAACGCGCGTCGATATCGCCCTGAAAAAAACGTCGTGTGAACGGGCTCTAAGGCTCATGTGGGGTCATAGATTTACAGCACTCGCTCTATCAAAATAAAATTAAAATAAAATATGAAAAGAAGGGCATATAGTATACTAAATAAGTGATGAAACTTTAGTAGTTGAACGTATCAGTGCATAATGGATGGCGTTTGATGACGCCAGGCGGCTGTCGGGGGCGTAGGGCGTATACTTTCCCTACACCACCCACGCCATCACTTTGCGATTGTCTTAATTTAAGCTCATGTATGTCTGTGGCAAAGAACATCTATAGATGTACCATCCCAATTTATAATTCTTATTTACTATTATAAAAAAACTCATATAAAACCTTCACCTTCACAAATAATATCTGAACGGAACTTAAATTATTTTATCGTATTTGTTATTGATGGAATACATCTTTAAATTTGCTTCCAAGATAAAAAAGAAAAAAAAAATTAGAGATCGGAGCTCTGCAAAGTGTTTACAAACGCATGCAGTCCGCATTTTGTTCATTTGATTTATACGATATATTTGCAATAATTCAATGACGGCCCATTAGCTTAATTGGTAGAGCGTCATGCTAATAACACGAAGGTCACGGGTTCGATCCCCGCATAGGCCATATTGACGGGGTGAATGCTTTTTTTATAAGTTTTCTTCCATTGTTCTATTTATAGTAAAATAGCATTTTTATATATTTTTTTTCTTATTAATTATTTTAATTTTCTTTTTACTTTTTTTTTGTTAGTATTAACTGTACTTAACGCAAATAACATCGGCATGCTTAGGTTTTACCTGTTGTTAACAAATAACAACAGGTCTCGAATGTTTCTTTTTTCTTTTCTTTTTTCGTTTGTTTTTTTCCTAAATATGTTAATTTAGTTTCTAAATTTTTGTTACTTTTTTGCTTGTCTTTAAGCACATAAGATCGCGATAACACTTATTTTTTACCAGCCTCCCTTGTGTTTATTCCTAATGTTTATTTTCTACTTTTTTGGCTTTTTAAAGTGAAAGTAGACAACCCAATTCGAAGTGATGCCCATTCACTATTTGATTTCGTACAGCTGATTTCCCACAAGAGCTCTACCTTTTTCCAGAATAAAAAGTATCCTATATGTTAATCCAGGTAACAAACTATCTATGTGCACAAATGTCATCCAAATCCGTTAAGTCGTTAGTGAAATTAACGTACACATCACACAGAAAACAGAAACAGACAAAATTCTAGAAACTATCAAGTAACATAAGTACAACGTGTACATTATATATATATATATATATATATGTGTGTGTGTGTGTGTGTGTGTGTGTGTGTGTGTGTGTGTGTGTGTGTGTGTGTGTATTGACTATGTTACTAGCCGATAGTGTAGCTTTCTATAGGTGAAATAATTTTAAAATCGATCCAGTAGTTTTTGAGTTTTATTCATTATAACCAAAAATACATCTTTTCTCTTTATAATATTGGTGTAGATTATAGAATCGCTGATTACTATAAACAGGCTGAACATTAGGTACAAGATATCATTATGATGCGTATTTATGTATCCCAATTAAAGCGCCGATTTAAGCAAGTATTTGCTTTCTGAAAACAATTACAACACATTCTAGGTAATTACTTACTTTAGCAAATTTTACATATTACAATATTGTATTGTTAATTGACATAGTCAATGACCTCTTGGATTGAGCAACCTAAAACTAAAAACTACTTAAAACTAGCTGGCGCCCGCAACTTCGTATGCGCTGAAGTTGTTTTTTGAATATTCCACAGGAATCAACATTTTTCCAGGATAAAAAAGTATTCTATAATTTAATCATCAATAGGTACATCAGTAAAAACCGCAATCAAATCGGTTTTAAGCCGTTTCTGAGATTAGCGTGCACAAAACAAAACATAGGTGTACAGACAAAATTTTGGAAACTATTTTTTGACCTCGGTAGTATTTAATGTAAAAAAATATTTTTTTGTAAATAATTAATGCACCGACATTTATTTATTTATTTTATTTATTTATTTATTATCTAACATGTATAGATGATAACAATGTCTGTAAACCATTACTATGGTCCACGAGCCAGGCACAAATCATGAAGCCCTGTGAAAAAAAAAGTCATATCCTCCCGATTGAAAATTTGTCATATTATAGTCAACCTAATATCTTGAAAAAAAAAAAAAAGTCAGCTATAGAGTGATGTATCCATCACTCTATAGCTGACTTTTTTTTTTTTTTTTCAAGATATTAGGTATCAAGATATTATCGCAATGACGTATCCGTCAGCCGATCACATAAACTTAAAAAAAAATCATCGAGATAAACCAGCTGACATTTTTATTTATTCATAATACGAGGGGCACACTGAAATGATCGGGAATAGAATATTACGGATTGAGTTATAATAAAACCTTTTTTAGAATTTGAATACTGGCCTCTTAGAATCTTAATGACATTCAAACAATTAAAAAAAAATATTAAAAACAAAAAGTATGTTGGTTTAAAGTTGACACGTCGTTAACAGAAATGGAGCTCACGCGTGAACATTTCCGTGCCTAATTTATCACAATTTTCGTCGCTGCTTATCTCAAGATAAATGTCTCAGCGAACTTGTTTCGATTTAAGATGTTGAAGCACCGAGTCAAACGACAATATACCGCTGGTATGCCGAGTTCCGACACGGTCGTGTGTCGCTCAGCACTGTTTCTTCTGCAGGTCGACCAAGAACAGCGGTCACGCCTGAAAACATCGCAGCTGTGCGAACTATTATATTAGATGACCGTCATGTGACATACGAGCAGATTCGGGCTGTTATCAGTATCGCAATGACTGCAATTCAGTCGATATTACATAATGAGCTGTGTGTAAGAAAGCTAGTTTCCCGCTGGGCTCCCCACAATTTGTCCGAAGAGCAAAAGGCGGCTCGTGTAGATTGGTGCCGGAATACTCTGCAACGCTTCAACGGAGGGAAGTCAAATGCCGTTTATAATATCGTCTCAGGTGACGAATCATGGATTTATTCATACGAACCTGAAAGAAAACATCAGTCAGCAGTTTGGGTCTTCGAAGACGAGGTCAAACAAACGAAAGTGGTTCGCTCCCGCAGCGTGTCAAAGAAAATGGTCGCTACGTTTGTCTCAATAAAGGGGCATGTTGTTATAATTCCTTTACAGGAACTCAGAACGGTTACCGCCGAGTGGTATATCACGGTTTGTTTGCCAGAAATGATAACCGAACTCCGAAAAAATAACCCGAAACGTCGCATCATCTTACATCACGATAATGCGAGCTCCCATACGGCTCGGAAGACAAATGATTTTTTGAAGCAGGAAAACGTTGAGCTGATGAGCCATCCTCCGTACAGTCCTGACCTGAGCCCAAACGATTTCTTTACATTCCCTAGAATGAAAGATTTATTACGCGGTCAACGGTTTGAAGACCCCGAAGCAGCTGTGGAAGCGTACAAATTAGCCATTTTGTCAACATCAACTTCAGACTGGAATTACTGTTTTAATGATTGGTTTGCACGAATGGAAAAGTGCATTAAGTTGAACGGAGAATACTTCGAAAAACAATAAAATACAATTTAGCTATACCGTGCATGTGGTTTTTCTTATTCCCGATCATTTCGGTGTGCCCCTCGTAGCAGATAGCAGCATTTTTATTTAATCATGTGACAAATTTTCAACTGAGAAGAAATCACTGGTTTTTTTTTCAATTTCGTGTGATCAGCTAACGTATAATCCACCACTTTTATAATCAGATAACTTTCTTTTTCTTCAAGATATTAGATTAACTATATTATGACAATATTTCAATCGGGAGCAAATCGTCTGATTCGTCAGAGGAATTCATATACTGCCAGAAAGATGGAAGAAAGTGGTTTCTAGTGATGAGCAAAACTTTGAGTGAAATGTTTTTGTTCCTTATATTTTAAATAAAACCTTTATTTTGTAAAAAAAACAGCGAGAACTTATTCAATGACCTATATATTTATTTCCATACAATTATAATTTTTGCTCTCGTTAGCGAGTACAGTCATTATAAACTCACGGTACTGAGGCTTCTTCCGAGAATTATATCAGCAAAATTATATTTCTATAATGGACAAGTTACTTTACATATCATATGCAGTCTAAACAAATTCACTCATAACTTCTTTGTAATTTCAACCATCGAGACACACTTTTGTAGATAAAGCATAACAAAATAAAATAGTTTTACTTTGTGCATTCCATTACTTATTACAAAGCTTTAGATTAAAGTGAGTTGTGAACACAGAATTATTAACAATTGCTAATAACTAGAACTTAGAACAAACAAGTATTTTTCACTTTAAATTGAAAAATAAATGAATATAAATAAACCTCAGTCAACAGAATCAAATTACTTATATGTGTGCGTGGTTCTTTGAATATTTTAATAATTTTAATAATACAAGTCGAAATCAGTTTAATTCTGTGGAATCGATTTAGATTGATGTATTACTTTATTGTTTCAGGAGAGGTGAATAAAAAGCCTTCATTGTTTCACTTTCATTGTGGAATGAATAATTTAGCTAACGGAACCGGTAAGAAATTATCTTTTTATTACATGTTTTTAATACAGTCAATGTTAAGTGCAACACATCTTGGAATTTATACATATCTAAATGACGACATAAGAGGCGCTTTTATTCATTTATTTATCTTTTACAGACAGATAACAATGTCTGTAAACCTTTCATTAAGTTTATCTAGACATTTTATTTCACGCCATCACAATATTACAATAATTATAAATTTTATATAGCACATTATGACAACATTGTAACTCATCAATAGGTATGTCTATGCAATTCAGTTAGCAGCATAAAAAAACCGACCGAGCGAGGTATTGTGCGTGTACAACCAGTACTAACTCGCTACACAGGTGTCCCTTTCTATGTAATACTTTTTAATACGAAATAAAAATTATTAATTAATAATTAGGCATGTATTATTAGAGGTAATTTATCTAATTTAGGTCATATTTTTTTAGGGTAAATTTTATGCTAGTTTGTGTAATTTCATTTATTAAATTTATAGATAAATTATTAATGAGATAGGGAAATCTAGTATTGGGAGATTCTTTTGCCATATTCATTAATAAATTTTGGTTTACATAATACTTTTAAATCGGTATTAATAAATAAGAACTAGGGGAGGACTATTAATCTCAATTTAGTCAGGGACTAAACCTTAGATGTATGTATAGATAAATAATATTAAAAAAAAACTTATAACAAAGTTCGTGTATATACACACAATGCAAAGCTTCAATTAACAATTAAACAATGAAAGAAAAATAAATAAAAATAAAATTTACATACATATTTTGGTTTATTTGTGCGGATATAAATAACATTTTTATGCTAATAAATTTTCACATTTTGGTTGTTTATGTATAATATAATAATACTAACGATTTCCATTGCTCTCTATCCTTTGCAACTCTTCTCCAGTTGCAACCTACTGTTAATTTAAGTTCGTCCTCCCATCTTTTGCGTTGTCGACCTCTATTTCGTTTTCCGTTTCTGGGGTACCATTCGGTCAATATTTTGCTCCATTTCTCATGTGTGCTCCTTAACATATGACCCGTCCATCTCCACTTCATTTGATCTATTTTAGTGAGAATATCTGTTACACCTGTTCTAGCTCTTATGTATGAGTTTCTTTGCCTATCCATTTTTTTGATTCCCAGCATGCTTCTTTCCATGGCTCTTTGGCAGTATTCTAACATGTCTCTGTGATGTTTAGAAAGAGCCCAGGTTTCGCAGCCATATGTAAGGCAGGGGAGGATACAAGTATTGAAAACTTTGCACTTAATTTTTCTACTGAGATCTGTTGCTTTCATAATCTCCCTCAGTGACCAATATCTTTTCCATCCATTGGCTATTCTCCTTCTGATTTCTTTGGTAGTTAGGTCACTTTGAGAAATTAATTGTCCCAGATATATGTACTCTTCCACATATTCCAGAGGTTGGTCATTGATTTTTATTTCATAGGGGGTTGAATTCGATAGTAGCTTTGTTTTTCCTATGTTCATTGCCAGCCCGACCTTCTCACTTTCATTGTTTAGATCTTGTATCATTTCTTCAAGCTTGTGAGGATTTTCTTCGAACAAGACAATGTCGTCTGCAAATCGAAGGTGATGCAGTCTTCTTCCATCAATTTTTAGTCCAAATTCATTCCACTCTAGTTTTCGGAATATGTTTTCAAGCACAGCAGAAAATAGCTTGGGAGACAGTGGGTCACCTTGCCTAACACCTCTTTCTATTTTGAATAGATAATATTTTATGTATAATATTATATGGTATAATAATATAATATCAGAAAAGAAATAAAATAAGTTATACTTTCATTCCCGATATAAGTTTATGTTTGAAAAAATATTTATTGGAATCGATTTGCATATACTCGTATATAAAATTATAAGCCCGTGGAATGAAAATTTATGGGAGTAAAATTAAAATTGTTATACAAATGCGTTATGTTTATGCGTTACATTCTATTTTTGAATATTTTAGAATATCTGAAGTTTCAGCGATATTGCGCCATCTACACAATATCACTGAAACTTGAATATGTTACGTAATAATACATCCTTACGAAAACTAATTGAATTGAAATAATACATCAATGCGAACGAGACGGCGCTGATATTAATTTAAAAAAAGAACAATGTTGTTCTCACCAGTCGTTCGTCGGAGCTGACACACACACATTTTTTTTAAAACTACGAACTCTTTGTATGTTTATTTTACAAAATTTACTACATATTAACTAATTTTATAACAATGCATTAAAATATAATTATCCAATTACA
Organism: Synanthedon myopaeformis; assembly: GCA_944738685.1. Lineage (NCBI taxonomy): Eukaryota > Metazoa > Arthropoda > Insecta > Lepidoptera > Sesiidae > Synanthedon > Synanthedon myopaeformis. The sequence continues at coordinate 4,418,548 of OX122913.1, read as the reverse complement.
ACGAAAATCCCTTGAAACCATATTCTTACTTTCCTGAAGCATCTTATAATAAAGTTTTTATATATATTAATTGCAATCCATTTAGAACAGATAGATACGATTTTTTTGTACCTTTACAATCGGCCAATAGGTGGGCAAACTAGCCAATATATCTTATCTGTTACGGTTGACTCACAGTAACCATTTCTTTCATTAAAACTTTAATTTACATCCTAATATATAATATTATAAATGCGAAAGTTTGTATGTTTGGGTGTTTGTTACTCAGACACACAAAAACGGCAGAACGGATTTGGATGAAATAGATTATTACCTGGATTAACATGTAGGATACTTTTCGATGACTCCAACGAATAAACTTGAAAGAGTTCTTACACGGTTTTTTTTTTGCATTTTTCCTTAGCCTTACATACACCCTCTTATTATTTTTATTAATTTTAGACTGAAACTACGCCTACTATAGCAGTTATTCTTTTATTGTTCTGAAATAATACAATTTTATTCAATATGAATGGATACTAGTGTATTTTTCGATAATTGCTATTGCGAGTATCGGTTTTGATTTCGGTTTGACCCGCTACTGTTAAATAATGGAAAACTATAATATGTACAATCAGACAAGCATTACTTTAAAATCTCAAATAAAATTTCTACTCATTCGATTTAAAAAAATCTTTCACCAATAGTTACAATATAATTTCAGGATTGACATCTAATAGGCTAAATATTGAACGTGGGCGAAGCCAGCTATCTAAAAATAAAGATCCAACGCATAGCAAAAGTACAAGGTCAGGCGTAAAATTGCCTGTACCTTTGTGTTCCCACTCCCACCGCGCATTGAGAGTACCGCGCGACAAAACACTAGCTCAAAAACATACGCCGCTCGCTTGCGCTTACAGAACCCTGAATTTTGATAGCTGATAAAATTTATATTTTTACTTGTACTCTCAATGAATTTACTAGAGAGCCACATTAAGTATTTAAAATTTTCTATATAAAAATATCAGATTATGTTGTAGTGAGATATTATATGCATTTTTTTGGACAGGGTACCCCGAGGAGAAGAAAATGTCTGGAAGCGGGTTACAGAGCGAGGCGAGCCCGGTCTCCGCCGACCCCGACATAATAGACGCAGCAAAAATACTAATATGTTTCAAATACCGAGGCGCGGTCCCCGCCGGCCCCGCCCCCGCTGCTCCGCCGACGCCCTCGCCTTCGCCCGCCGCCGTATCAAAAAGTATTCGAGTCACACCTCAACGCTCGTCGCAAACGAAATTTCTTCAGCGGCGTGTACCATTTAGTCTGCGCCAGTCGACAATGATGTTCTCGATTCTAGAGGCTGCCGGCACGTTGTATAGTCTCAAAAGGCCATTTCCATATAACTGGTGCAGGACTCTTTGCTTGAAATGCGAGGTACGCTTTAGGGACGAGGTGTATACCAAAGGTATCTCGATGGCGGAGGCAGCCCGCTTAATTTACCATCACAAGTGCACGTTGCGAGATCAAAAACACCATGATGCCGCATGCACGGTATTTTCATTGAGCCGCCTTAGCTGGACTCGTGCTAAAGTTAGCACGACTCAAAGGGACATAAGCCACGAACATAAACTCCTTATTCCAAAAAAGTATACCTACATACATAAGAAGTCGTGCATGTACGATCAGAATGGTCGCCTATAACACAGATGCTGCAAGTCCGCTGCCGACTACAGTGTAGGAAATAGGCTCTAGCATCTTCTCACCGAAACACAACAGCATACGTGCTGTTGCAGAAAATTTCTATCTGGTTTTTAATCATTTTTGCTGTTTTCTATACAGCTATTAAAGCAGACATCTGCAGCCATGACATAGCTGCCGATGTTATGTAGGGTTCCTTCGTAAGCCTTAATAAAACATTTTTACATTCAGCGCTTGTTATGGCATGTTAGTTTTATAAAAATCAAGAATTGTAATTCGTACCTACTTAAAATTTATTTTTGTAGTGAAATATTAATCTTGTAGGTTAAGTCTTAACTCTTAGTTAGCTCTTAATTTCTCATTAATTATTAATATGCTATACCAGTAATTAATTTTTGGTTAAAAATGTTTATATGGTATGATTATTTTATTATTCTATCATGTCATTTCTATATTAAGTACATCGAGTTCTATTTAGTAATAAGCTTTTTTAAAATTTCTTTTGTGAATCTTAGTATTAAAATAAAAAATGTCTTAAGTATATTTTCATAATATGTTTTTATTTTCAAACGTAACATTCATACCCATACATAATATATTTAATATTTTATTTAAAGTGATCTTGTATTCTGCAGTAAAAATATAATTACATATCAAATAATACATAATCAAAGTACTTGTATACTCGAATATCGAAATGTTTTGATTTGCAGAAAATTATTTGATGAAAATGTCGTCTTTATTTTGCATAATATAAACCAAGAAAGAATTGATACGAACAATGTCGTACAAAGTCCTGGTCCCAATGAATGGCCACGCCAAGGTCGGTCCAAAAACAACAGCCAAATTAACAAAGTCCATCTTGTTAACGCTGCTTCTTTCTTTGACCTGTAAAAAAAAATTTAGTATTTGTAAATATTTATGTAAATATTTATTTACAAATAATTACAATGATTTTGTAGCTGGCATATTATGCAAAAGCAGGTAATCATTAATTTCGCCATAAAGTTCTATTTACAAGTGAGATTAAGGCTTGTATACAAAATTCTTTATTAGTAATATCAAGAATGATTAAGTTTTTTTTAAAAGTTTTTCATTTTTCTGAGTTTCGTATAAATTTTGCAGATTGAGACAAATTAAAAGATTTATTTGCTAAAAGTAGTTTGAAATTCATTTTATATTATTTGAAGAATTTATTAAATATCAGAGAATTAAGAGACAGTCAAACAAACAGTGTCGCTATCGCTACTAAAAGCCTTGTTGTCGTTTTACCTTGCATAGATATTTAATTAAATATTTCAGAATGACATAATTGTCCTCAGGCAGCTTTTCCAAAATGATCGACTTGACCATTTTTGCGCTGGTAGCGGGTGATACGGCTGCAATAATGATTCAAAATTATTAATGTTAATATAATTAATATTATAAATGCGAAAGTATGTTTGGATGTTTGTAACTCTTTCACGCAAAAACTACTGAATCGATCACCATGAAATTATGCATACACGTTGCTGGGACACCAGAAAGGACATAGGGAAAGGACATTCATCGTTCAACGCGGACGAAGTCGCGGGCACCAGCTAGTTTTATAATAAACGAGCTGACCCGCGGACTTATAGCAAACGCCTTGCCAAAGTGTTATTGCTACACGAGGACAAGCGTTATATTGCTTTTTCTTTAATTTTCAATGCGGACGAAGTCGCGAGCACCAGCTAGTCCTCCATAGTTTAGATGCATATATATTTATGTATGTAAGTTCCGGAAAACTGGGAGTAATAAACTATTTTCTGAAGCAACATTTCAGTAGTTAATAATAATGGGATAAATCATAAGTTTAATTTGAACAAATAACCAATACAACGTGAACACATTAACTTTATGAATATTATACTCGTCATAATAGGTTTTGATGAAAATTAACTATTTTTTGTATTCTTTGTGTGAGTTTTCTTTGAGTAGTCCTAGTTGGTTAGCTCGGTTCTAGAGAAACTATAACGCTTGACTTGCTTTAAACAGCTTATCCATCTAAGGCAGGATCACTGGCTTGGTCTTCGGTCTTGTCATCTAATCTGAAGGAATTGTGGTTCATGCACTCTTTAGTTTCATGTATTTGCATCTAAGCTTATTTAAAAAATAACTGACTATTCGCAAATTGAGAATCAATTCGGTACCCAACATTCATTTCTAATATATCATCAAAAATATTTAGGGGCTATACTTAGGTTTGAACGCAATTTCAAGTAAACGATGAATAAGATACTTACTTTTCCAATTGAGGATTTGCTCATACAGTTCAAAAGTGAGGAGTGGCTCCTCTAAATCACGCAAAAAATTCTTTAATAGAGCAACGGCGTCGTGAGGATTGTTTTCAAATATTATTTCTTCTCCGCTATTGCACATTCCTTGCATTTCTCTAATAACTCTTGGATTTGACGAAATATTGAAAATATTCTCTGTTTCAAGCGCTAAAAACAAAATAGTGTATAAGTTGTGAGGTTTATGAAGTGTGCCGATTACCGATCTAACTATTTTTTATGTTAAGACAGGCTGACGGTCCACTTGATGGTAACAGGTTGTCGTCTAGAGCTGTAGGAGAGCTAGTGAACCATCCGACTACGAGTTGCCTAAATGAGTGCGAAATGCAACATGCCCTGCCACTAATTCAGACTAGAATCACCTTTGAAAAGTTTATTTCCAAAGTTGAATTCATCCTAATGATTTCTAAGGCAAAAGCAAACTTGTGGCTCTTCATGCAAAATATTATCATTTTCAAGAAACTTTAGCTTATCATTTTCACAGAGTTCAAACGAAATAAACCAATTGAGTTTTATTTGTACTAAACATTTTATTTGTTTTGTTCAAGTACAAGTACAAGTGAAAGTAATAACAACAAAAAAATGTGGATGGAGGCTACGTCTAAACAACATAACAGTAAAACACGACTCACCCTCAGGAGTAGACAAATACTCCACGCATTGTCGTACCACCGGCGGGATCCCATCCACCATGTTAATATTAAGGTTTTTTATGTAAAATATGGTAACACCAAACTGTTGGTTGCTTATTGAGCTTGGTTGATCATCAGCTTCCAATTTACTCCACATATTTCTTGTACGACGTTATTGAGATAACCTGACGATAAAAAAATCAAATGCAGGTAAGTGATCTGAACTGAAATTCAACTACAATTTTCTATAGGTAACTATAACGCATTCGTACTCGCATTCGTGTGACAATTTTGATTTTACTCCATGGACTTATTGGACATCCTTGACAACAAGAATGCACACTTTCTATAGGATGTTTCAATGTTATTAATCTTTATTTTAATAAATTTATAAATATAATGTATAAATTAGGTATTATATACTTTACAGATAATACTACTTTACGGATATAAAATATTCTTTTAATTTATATTTAATATTTTTTATGTTTAATTTATTTTTTAAATCTGTTGGCAGATTATTAATAAGGTGAGGTAATAAAAATCCCAATTTACGTTTGCCATATAAGTTATTATATTTTGGCAGTTCTAGTTTTTGATATTTGCTGCTGCGTGTACTTATTTAGTTTGTTTGGATTAATTATTTTAACGTTTTTCAGTTCGTTGTTGAAGTATTCTTCTAATAATAGTGTTAGCTATACCTTTCTATGGACTGGAATGGACTGGAAGTAAGACAAACTTGGAAAAAAATAAACCACAAATACATGATAAATATAATACAGTTGTAGGCGGTAAATATTGCATATAGATTTTTAGAGAGAGATGATCGGCTAGTTTCGGCTTAGTAGAGCGTTATCTCTGCCGCTCGAAGCACTAACAGTCTAATATCTATTAAGATCTGTTGCATGCATATTGCATATAACCAGCTAACCTATATACCATGTCAAGAAAGTGCCGGGAATCGGCCAATAAAACACAAAATATGTATTATTTATCCAAATTTATTGTATCGCCTTCAAAACTATCTGCGAACGGAAAATACAGAAACTTATACACTTCGCCAACGAATAACTTAATCATCAAAACATTTTTTAAACGATTTTTGAAATCGATTTTACTGCTTGCTGCGGATTCTCTTTTATGTCTTCTATCAACTGAAAACGGGTGTCTCGAAGTGGTAATTTGAGCTTTTGAAAAAGAAAAAGTCGCTTGGAGCTATATCAGGGTATACGATGGTTGTTCCAAAAGATTTGTTGAGTTTTTGGCCAGAAGTGCGTTAACAATGAATAGCCGTGTGAGATGACGCATCGTGGTGCAAAATCCATGAGTATTTTTTCCACAAATCTGATCTTTTTCGACGAATTTGCTCTCTCAAACGTCGAATATCGCCCAGATAATATTCCTTATTTACTGTCTCACCTTCTCGCAAGAATTCCAAGTGCACGACACCCCGATAATAAAAAAAAACTGTCATCATCACCTTCACTTTTGATTGAATACGTTGTTGGCGATCAGAATCTTGAATTCACTGTACCACTCATACACACGTGTTTTTGATAAAGTGGATTCACCATAAGGATTCACCATATAACATTTTCAGCGCTTCGGTACACGAAATTCCATTAGCAATGCAAAATTTAAGACAAATTCTTTGTTCGATCCATTGTGAAAATAGCAAAACATACTTGACATGAACTGACAAAATAGCGCTGTGTAAATAAACTAAATGACCTATGGCGCTCAAACTCCTCGTGAGTATAGAGGACAGTTGTGCCGACATAGCGACCAAAATAATTTCGATAATCCCTTTAAGTGGGCTTTAAATCATCAATTCCCGGTACTTATTTGACAGAATGTATAACACATAATAATAATAATAATAATAATAATAATATAACACATATATCCATATTAATTAAATAAGTTGTGTTATTTGGGCCACAACTTATTGATTTTATGGAAAAAATCACTAAACAAGAAGTATCTTTTATATCACACTTCAATTTTTATTATGTCTATAGAATACCTATGTATTTGTTACGTTAAATAATAAAAAAATAACAATATATTATGTAAAGAATATTTGTTAGTGAGTACATAAAATTATATTAAACAAAATACACAGATTTACCGAGAAAACATCAAAATTGTAAGAGATATATTTATTATATTATTAAAAAGTTTACCAGAAATCCAAAGTACACAAATTTTCTTTTTATCACTGTATGCTTTTGAAATTTATTTGGCGCTGAAAGTTCGGTAAAATGTTATAATTTTTGTGTAATAATAAACACAAGAAAAGTATGTTAACACTGCATTGTATTATTTCTTATTAATGGAACTTTCTGTTAAAAAAAGTAATTACTTACATATTTTTTTGTAATTAGTCACAATAAAAAAAAAATTAAAATATTTCAGCCGTCAAATATGCAAACGTTTGCACACGATCGCGGATGAAATAGCAACAAGCATAAATGATTTGATAAAAACATTGATATCTCAAAAAAAAAAAAAACGTAGGCCTCTTTTATCAAGTATGGAAGCCTTCAGATCTATAAGAAGCTTTTGATGCGAGGCTTGAGTCACAATTAGAGTTATAAAATATATTTCACCTCAACAGCGAGAAAAGCGTTACTAGGTCATCTTTAGGTAAGAAAATCAATTAAGACAATTATAAATATTCTTTATAATGTTTAAGTATGTATTCTTATTCTGACGTGAAAAAATTAATGTATATTTTATTTGTTTTGTTATCTTTATATGTATTCGTAAGTGTCATGTGTATGCAAATAAATGTTTTCTATTCTTATTCTATTCTATTTTAAGCTTCTTAATAATATTTAGTTAAAAATTCGATTCTCTTAAGTTATACACAATTTAGCTAATGAAGTAAATAAATAATAAATGTTTATGTGTTTGTATGTATACATACAAAAATAAAAGCTAAAATAATTGGCAAACGAATTTATTTGTTGTGTACGTATTAGTTTATAGCTTACCTAAGAAAATATATAGCTTCGGATGTTATGGAGAACATCTTTCTTACTTTTAAAACGAAATAATGACTACGAAATACAATGGAATATTTCACGTTTTCGGGAAGAAAAAGATTTATGCCCACACAACGTTGTATTGTTGAAACTGATCAAGAGAAGGCAGACAATAAAAGCCAATTTGACGATTTGACGAGCCAATTGACAATTTGAAGAGCCCATAGGTCGAGTGGTTTAGGTACTCTCTCTGGGGTCCTGGGTCCGATTTCCGGGTCCGGGCCTACTTTAGAAATTAACTTTTCAAAGTTGGCTCCGGTCTTGGTCTGGAAAGTATTTAATTCGTTTATTTTTGGGAAAAATTATAAAACTCGTGAACATTAATTTTAAATAAAAATTTTATGTTGCTATTAAAACACCTTAAACACCTCGTCCAGTCAAAATAAGGCAGTGATTACTGAAAGTTATAAACCGTACGCGTATTTCCGTTTCCTTGTTCAATAGGAGGAAGCGCAAGCTTGAAATCAGCAAGTGTTTGTATTCACATTTCTATGCACCAACTTAATAACACTTTCTTATGGAATGATGCCTAATTTCGCTTCAGCCCAAAGGTGTTCAATTGTATCCAGTTCTGGAGACTCAGACAAGATCGGTTTCCCGTCCATGTTAATACCGCTGGCCTTCTGTACACTCTAACACGTCTGTCGTTGCAATAAAGACAGACTCTGGTCTCATCGGTGACAGACCTTGCCTCCATTGATCAAACGATCTCTGCGATGCTGTGTGGTCAACATGGATATTCTTCTCTTGTAGTCTTCTTCTAATCGTGGAGATGCTAACTGCGGTGGTCCGAGCTACCCTGACGCGTTGTTGCACCTGAATAACACTGGAGAAACGATTGCGTAGTGAAGACGTCACAATGAAGCGATTGTCTCTTTCGGATGTGCAGCGTCGCCGACCAGCTCCATGTCTTCTGATGTAGCCCCCAGTCTCTTGGAACCGCTGGAATACTCGGCGGACAGCATAACGGCTTAAATTCAGTTGCCGAGCGACATCACACTAACGAATTTCTGCTTGCAATAGTGCGACGACTTGAGCAGATTCAGCGGCGGTGGGTTCCATCTTCGAGGGTTGATTTCTTGCTGGAGCTCCTTAGATGTGTTCTCTTCGACGTTTAGACAGTATGATAGACATTTGACCTTATACAGATCTTTATTACCCAAGGGAACAGGCACAACTAGCGACCTTTCTACCGCGAGTTTTGACACCTTTTTTTAACGCTCAGTTTTGGAAACCTAGTGGCTTTTTATTTAAATTAACCATTAATTGAAAGGTTATTAAACGTGCATTCGTTTGATATCAGTATTAATAATGTAAAGTAATTTTTATAAGTTTATATTATCTTGAATCAGATTTTCGCGGAGGGGCGATATTTTTGAAGCTGAGTATAGTAATGTATTTTTTTTTTACTTAAAAAACAGTTTATTGCTTATAATATTTTTTTTTTTTTGAATCGTTAATTTTTGCCAAAACTTTTGCCAAGTTGTACTGCTTTTGTTAACAACATGAAAGTTCCTCTCGATAGTTACAAAGAAAAACTTTTCAGATTTTCAATGCCAAGCATCGAATGCATTTCATGCGAGGTTATAATGTCGAATGAATATTGATTTTACAAGAATTGTATCAGATGGCAACAGTCCTCGCACATTGGGACGAGTAAGTAGGCACTAACGAAGGTTAATACAGTCGACAACAAAAATGATTTCCATTTTAATTTAATCCATATTGTTTGAATTTATAGCAGAAGTAAAATAAAATAATGCACAATTTGATATCTAAAGCTGTCTATGTTGATATTAATATGCTTGAAACTTGTAATTATTAGATTCTTAAAATAAAATATAACTAAGTAAAAGAAATAACCTACGTGAAAATTTTTGTGAACTTGAAAGCCAATTTTTAAAATTTCATTTCCAAAGTTGACCCTGCCGGTTATCGAACCCGGGATCCCTATAGCAAAACGTTAATTCAAGCACCCTAACCACTTATCTAACGGTATCGTGAAATTCGAGAAAGCTAATCAAACGTCTAAAATTATATGAAAATAAAAATATATGCAATTGACTTTGATGCAGACTGTATCTACCTCTAGAAAGTAGAAATATTTGTTTCGCCTTGTTATCTCACAAAATATAAATTTCCCAAGTAATGAGCATTCATTTATTCTTAATTTTCTATAATTCCTTGAAACAATAAATCACTTTTGAGTACCTCTTAAACATTATATTGTACAGTAAATAATAATATAATAAAATGTATGTTTATTTGTTGAAAGAGAGAATAATTAATTTTTGAAGTGAAAACTTCTTTAGTCGCGTTGGTTTCTTTTTGTATACAGAAACGGCTAGTTTACGATTTTATTATATATGTAATATATAAGAGTCGGGATTATTAAAAAAATATTTTAAAAAGAATATTACTAGTAGTTGCGAAGTATTATTTACTTAATTAATGTATTTTTTTTTAATCGTTTAATTCTCACATACAATTTTCAACTTTCCATCTTTATTGAGTTTAGGGAAATTTTAAATGGTTTAAAAATATAATGTATAAAGAAAATAATACTTACATAAAACCACGTGGCCACAATTCCAATATAAAAGAGTTTATATTGGATAGATTTCTTAACATAAATAAATATATTAAGTATAATGTAATGTACTAATTTGTAATTAAGTTCACAATTGGTAAGAGCCAACAACAATGAATACAATATTTGTACAAATCGAGCAATAATTAACATTACACATTACGTAACACAGTAATTTCTGAATCCATACTAATATTTTAAATATGAAAATATCGGCGGTCCGGCGCCAACGTCACCACAGCAATAAAAAAATCGGGCGCTATATTACCATATATTTTCTAAGGTGGTTTTTTTTATTTTTCAAAGCGGACGAAGTCGCTGGCACAAGCTAGTACAAAATAAACGTTATTAAAATTGTAGTAAATGAAAATCAGTAATATTAAAATAATATTAAAATGGTATATCTCATTTTTCTAATATAAATGTGGACTGCATGAACAATCAAAGAGGTCATTGACTCTTAATAATTAAGAAATACAATTTTTTAAAATATGAAACTTACCAGTAAAGCAAATACTTGCACACGCGTGCGTTTGAATTGGTGTAAACATAAAATGACATGTTCAGCCTGACCTGAAAATTATGTTTAGAAATTGGAAAAAATCTACTCAGCATTGAAACAATGAAAATGTAATTTATCGATTACTTACAATATTCAGGTCAAAGAATTCAGGTTATTTTAAGCGTGGTTTCGAAAAAAAAAAAAACCATCCTCAAAGAATCTTGAGTTTCTTTCGGGATTTCGTTTTTAACATTTTTAAAATAAAATTAATCACAATTTAGAATAGGTAAACACTAAATCTAATAATAATAATAATAATATAATAATAGCTCAGAATCTTTTATTTTTGTTTGTAATGAATAAACTCAAAAACTACTAGACCGATTTTACAGACTCCAAAACCGCTGAACCGATTTTGATGAAACTATTAGACAATCTTTAGATTAGTCCAGCGGGTGTTCCTGTGAAGTTTGGTAGCGATCGGACGCGGACGAAGTCGCGGGCAAATATAAAATGCGATGTTGGCTCTGATCTGGATTTGACAAATAGTCCCAGGGCACACTGGGTTTCGAAGTCATTTGGGCAGCCCGTCTGTCACCAGTAACCACCTTCTTACAGAAAACCACTATGATTTAACAGCATGAGTGCTGTTGTGTTTCTATGAGTGAATAAGGAATGCCAAAGCTAATATTCCAGTCCCTTGCTAATATATTATTCTTAATTATAGTCTGTATGTAGCTCACTTGCAGTACCAGTTGCTTTGTTACAGGTGACGGATATATAAAAGATATGTTACAGATTTTAACATGTTGAATAGAATATAATTGACATTTCTTAAGTAGACAATAATAATTTAGACATCTATTATTTATTCTGTGATACAAGTTTAGTGTTAATAATCTTTGCCGCCTACTGAGCAAAATTATATACCATAGTAATAGCGACTAATCAGAAATCAATTACATCTTGCAACCAAATTTTTTTTTTTTTTTTTTGACAGTACCATTAGGCAATATATTTACACACATTATTAATACAGTGTACAATCAACGTAAATCTAGGGTATATTTATTATTAGTTATACATTTAATATTTCAAATCAAATTATGTAATTACAATATGTGCAATGGTATTTTTATTTATTTATTTATATATTTTTTTTTTTTTACTCTTTTCCTGATTCTGTCTCAGAGCTTGACCCAACCTACGGCTTTAATTTGTCGATGGCTACAACACTATCGTAAGTATGATGTCCCTTATTTTTGTCAAAGAAGTAACTTCTATAACAAATATTTGTAATTCGGTACCTGTGCGGTACGCGGGCTTTGAAACTTTGCTGCAAGTTCCATGGATTTACCATCACCAGGTAGTTCTCTCCTGACGCTTACTGGATCTCCTACCGAATATCTGTGACCGGGTCGGTGTTTGACATCAAATCTCTGCTTATTTTTCTTTGCTGATTGCTTACCCGTTTACCTACCTCTGATCTAACATCACATAAGTCTTCAGTTGACTTATATGATAAATAATAAATATCTTTACACACAGCACCATCCAGCTCCACAGTAAGCAACCAGTGCTTGTATTATGGATGCCAGACAGTTGATATACTACATAGATTACTTTTTTTTGTAAATACATACATATTATAAATACAAAACATCCATGACTTAGGTTATAAAATGTTCACACAAACATTTACCCCTAGCGGGACTCGAACCCGCGACCGTTTGGTTAACAGCTAGGGTTACCAGCCACTAGACCAAACATGTCGTCAAATGTCAAACATGATATAGACCTGTTGATAGTTTTAACAACAATCGCGTCACTTAAAATGTTTTCCGAAGCATTATTTATTTTAAAACCGAACAACAATTCCGACGGGCTTTTGCCCGTTGTAGCTCTTTGTCTTCTTTTGCACTAGTGCATTTAAGCTAACAAATGGAGAAGAATATTCACGGATTATACCATCTGCCAAAATATCCTCTACCATATTGCGTACCTGGATTTTCTTACCATACGACATTCTGTAGAGCCTTTAAACGACTGGGTCAGAGTCCCTAAGTTTAATGTTCATCTCTCCGTTTTGTATAAATCCTAAATCCTTAAGCTTAGTCGAAAAACACCCGATATAACCCTACGATAGCGTCTGTAGTTTTTTTTCGGGCGCTATCTGACTACCACAATTAACGTTTTCATATGAAGCGCACGTTTTCATATGAAGATCTACATCCTATAGGTGAGTTTTTGGCACATTCACAGTACTCACACTATGTTGAGAAGAAAAATAGTCATATTTTAACCAATTTCGCAATATTTATGAAATCTGTTGGATGGAGATCTGAAATCTCTGTAAAAATGAAAACAAGAGGTATGTGCGAATGTGTTGACGTGTCAACTCTCGCTAACCCGCCTATACATCGTATTCGTGACTGGCAGATACGACACCAATTAAAAGAAAGTTCTTTTTAATAGCAAGCTCGCTTATTATTAATGTTTTGGTCTATTAGGCGTCCAAAGCCTGCTTCTAGCTAGTGTATACTCCGGGTAACAAGTAGTATTCCTTTCCTGCTATACCCCTGAGTATTTTTCTATGATGTCTAATCCTTTCCTCTTCGCGTTTAGCGGTATTAGTTGTCTTGTTTCTCCTGTAATATTCGTCCAGAGGACTCTCTACAGCATAAGGTGCATTTGACCGGTCGTTGTCCTGGCCGTTGCTCACCCTTACGGCCTTTAGGTGCCGTAAGGGTACTTCTTCAGGACCTTGGAACCGGGCTGCTTGTACCCAACGCATAATGCATCATCATCAATGCCATGAAGTAGAAAATCGCCCGCTTTCCACCCTCTTATTGAGAGCCTATTGAGTAAATTAAGTTTTTTTTTTTGTAATAGTAAAGTTGCATCGGATCACCGTATCGGACGTGTTTATCTGGCATTCATGAAAGAATTTCGGCATAGTCACCACGGCACGGAATGGACTCCTCCATTCGTTCTAGGAAGAAGCTAAATGTCCCACACTTCGACATGTTAAGGACTAAGATGTATTACTAAACATGATATCAGTTTGAAAGCTTTCGTGTGATGAATATTGGTATTTTGCCAGTAATTTTAATGCATGAATTATGTAGTTTTAGTACGAACTGTTTTTTTTTTATTTTTTTATTTATTTATTTTTTATATTAATTTATTTGTGGGCCTTTTGTTTGAACCCTGTTTCGTGATAAAATTTAGGTCTGCTTCAAGTTTGTTAGCTCGTGGCCTCTGTTTCGGGGTAAAGTTTTTTTTTTTTTACAGTGAATTATGATGATTTATTAATATTTAAAGGGGTTTAATAATTAAAAATAGGATAAAGAATTTATGAAGTGAAAATATCCTCAGGCGCGTTGGGCATTTCCGAAATGGAAAAGAAATACCGTCGAACTCGCGACCTGCAGTTGTGCAACCGACACCTCAGTATATAAGTATGTACTTTCCTGACAGTTCAGAAAAAAATACACACGTAACCGCTCAAATTGTCACATCCGTGGGCACTCCCGGAGTGATACTGTTTTTTTTTTTTTAAATAAAAATATGTGAACATGGGAAAATCATTACCAGATCGCCCAGTTTATATCCTTTTTAGGCCTCTGCTTGCCAATAGAGATTAACCTTTATTGGTACAAGGAAAAAAACTAACTCGTCACAATAGTGACGAATTCAATAGAATATTCGAGACGGATCTACAGACATACAAACAGTTGATCGCTTCCAAACACTTACTTCGTACCAGTGTGTTTCTGGAATTCCATCTTTAAATGAGTTGGGCCTAGTCAATTCCTCAACTGATTTAATGTGCCAAGAGAATGCAGTAACTACTCCTTTGTGACAGAAAACCTGATCTAATTCTTCTTCCTACTTCGTGAGCATGCCCAGGAGGATTTGTATAACAATTTTCTCTAATAATGTTTGGTAGTACCTTAGTCAATTTTCTCCAATACGTTGTATAAGCACTTTACCTACACAATTTTGAAGCCTTTTATATAAGCAGTCATTTCGCCATTTCTAACTGATACCAAATCATGGTCTAAGTTTTTGGCACTACCTTTTGGTATTTTGTTCATGGCCTGTCTGTAGAAAATAAAAAGATCAAATTTTTAAGTAAATACTTAACAGGCTAATTCCTACCTTAATAAACACCGAGAATAAAATAAATAAACCAACTTCATATCTATTGCGTGAGTGGTCTGTGCTTGCCTTACCTACTATTATAGATTTGTGTCACGAACTTGGGGAAATGTAAAAAAATTGAGTCCCTTGTTTCGTGTTATTGATTTTTTTGAATAATCCTGCACTCAAATTTTATTTATCATTTTTAAATTATGTGAATTAACAATTAATTGCCCGATATATAATAAAAATATACAAAAACAAATTAAAATAATCGAATAACAAACAAAATCATGCTAGTAGTACCTATGCGAGTTTACCTTAAAAATGTAAATTTTGGTCACCTTTAAACTCTTATTATATTAATTCTAGTGAATAAAACATATATCGAATTTAACTCATAAGGAACTTTAATATATACGTTATATGTTTTTTTTTTATATTTACATTTGAATTGTCTTTATTTATAATATTATATTAATAAACAAGAAACAGAAATGTATCTAAAATAAAATAACCGCTATTTCGTGAGTCGATTTATTGCAATTTTAAAGGATTCTATGTTTGCATATAAGTTTTTTTTTAAAGTCTAATCAATTGTAAAGGAACACAAACAAGCACTATTAAAAGTTCTATTCAAATGCTGCCTGTCTTTGTCTGTCTGTAAGCTTAAGAAGTACGATAGCTAGCCTTACGGTGACAAGGTATAACCCGCAAGCCGCACAGCTGTTCGGGGCCGACCAAAAGTTAGCGTCGCATTTCTCTCAGTTTATTTGCTAAAATGTTGGTACTTGATTTCTTAGATAGCTTAAATGATAGAGAATTAGTACTAATGTATAATTTTAATTAAGTAGTATTTAAAATGCTCATTTTTTTTTTGCGCCGAACAGAACTAACGAATCAACGTACTAGCACGAAACAGTGGCCTTTTACCTTAAAGAACAGAGTTTAGTCCTTGACACCACGTCTTTGCTACCCTAGTAAGTTTAGGCAAAGCGTTATGGGTGGTTTCTACTCCGCTCCACCCGTAAATTTTCATGCATCCTTCAACTTTTGTGAGCCACGACAGTATAGTATTATATGATACTTAAGCATTGGGTTGTATTTCGGTTTCATGTTATTTAAAGATATTCTCGAACTCGAGTGACTTTTGATACTTTACCAAATACTCATAAATTTGTCCAGGACATCACTGGTATCATTAATACACGTGCGTTGGGTCGGTGAACTAGTACCTGGTGAACGAGGCCTCTTACAACTTAATAGTTAACTAATAATTTAGGCACATCAGAATAACTGACTAACGTTTGATTAAATTAAGATACGTTTTGTCCCCATCAGGGTATCGTTTAGTTAATGACTTAGATCCAGTATTTTCTTCCTGATGATACACCCGAATACTGGTCCCACGGGACCGGCTACAGCTACGTCGTTGTCGATAAGCATTTCACAGGCAACACAATGGAACGACGCCTAGAGCAACAATGTCGGGACTCCCTGCTATAATCAGGACCCAGCCTCGACAATGCTCCGTTTCCAGTTTTGGGCAGATCATGGTTAGTCTCTGGCTACTTCGTCGTCGGTAAGCATTTCATCGGCAAAACAATGAAACGACGCCTAGAGCAACAATGTCGGGACTCCCTGCTATAATCAGGACCCTGCCTCGACAATGCTCCGTTCCCAGTATTGGGCAGATCATGGTTAGACTCAACAGGCTTTCACCATCACCCGTTTCATTGTTTCGATGAACCAATGCTTCGTGTGTTATATTATGTTGGCGCTCACCATGGACGTGAAACTCGTCTGCGTCGCCGTGGTCGTCAGCAAAACTACGTACGCTCCGTCGCATCAACCCCCGACAGTCTATCGTCATTTCCTTCGAATGCCATAACACTGAAACGTTAATGAAGGTATTATGGGTTAAGAGTAAGCTAATCAGAAAATTACGAAGAGGTAAACAAAACTGTGAGCAAAGTCAGCTGTTCCATATACTCGTAGATACACGTCGGAGAATGTATATCATCCATTACTTTAATCTTATATCGCCAAAATAGGAAAACTAATTAATTAAATCAAATATTATATGCAATCCTCGTAGGTTGTAAATTGCTATAATATATACAAATATTAACTCCAATTTCTTGCACGAAATAATATTGTCTAGTTAGTTCTTCAACTATATTACGTAATATCCAATGTAATCGCAACTTCCATTATTGTGATGTGTAACTAACTAGCCCGCCGTGAGCCACAGAATCTAACTGTACATACCTACGTGATAAAAAAACCCCATTACTTACATTCTATTCACTTATGCAGGTAGTTCCCGATTAAAATAATTTTTCTTTCAAAAATAATTTATATACACTACATATTCTTTTTTTTAAGTCACTTTAGTTAATCATGATAGTTATTACTTTGGTATACCTACCAATATTCAACAATCAAGTAGTGCGAACTGACGGACTTGGTTTACTGTGCTAAACAAGTGAACCTACATCCTTACCAAACTCGTACCTACCTACCTGTTTACACAAACATATTTTAAAAGGAATCACTGTCGTGTTTTATAAGGAAATAATTAAGTTTTTCGCATTCATACACTTATAAAACTACCCTGGACGGCAGCTGTATCCCTCAGACGTCAATGGAATAGCATACTGGTGGTTATATAGCTATTATTTACGTTTAATTGTGGATATCAATTCGTAAATGAAAACGTAAATTAGCGTAACGTTTTAATAATTAATCATTAGTGAGATTGTTTCCTGAATCAGGTCAACCAAACGAAGGCAAGTTAAGAAAAAAAAAATTTTTAACATTTTCACACCCGTGGGCAGGGATAAACAAGCAATTTTATTGCTAAATTGCTCGTCTATCCCACTTCTGAGCTAAAAGTAACGGGGTGAGCGTTCAGACTTCAATGAAACAATTACTATAGATTTAGGCAAAGTTACATTTATTACTCGGTATCATTTTATCGCTTTACATTGGAGAAATTAACCACCAATACGCCAAGAGGTAAATTACTGATTAATTAAAATTAAAATAAATAAACGTTGTAATATTATATAAAAGAAAGATACAACCTGGTTTTCCTTAGACTCAACAATACACTTGAGACTTTCACACTTCGCTTTATATTACATTTTCACAAATTGTATGTCTTCATGGTGATAATATATATGTATAAAAATAATACTTGTGCGCCGCGGCCATGCCGCGGCTTGCAATTTTTTCTAAAATAAAAACCCCCACCGCTAAATCAGTTGTGTTGCCATATATGAAAATATCTGTCAAACCTACATTAATAATACTGTATCCTAACAATAGTGATCGTTTTTGCGTGAAAGAGTTACAAACATCCATACATCCATACATCCAAACATTCTTTCGCATTTATAATATTAGTACGGAAGAAGATATTATAACATAAAAATTATTTTTTTTTTACGAAAAAACTGGCTGAAATGTAGTGTTGTGGTATATGTTTGGACTAACCTCATGGAGCCTTTTCATTTGAAAAATTGGTGACGTCATAACTGGAACATGTAGCAGGTGGCAGATACCCACCCGAGTCTAAAATACTTACTAAAACTCCTTCAAGCTTTTCTAAAAAAAAATAATAATTCCCCAACGCGAATTTTCCCACAGGATTGCACCTAGATCATATGGGATCATATCTATTTGTGTACTTGTTACCATTGTTTTAATATTATAAAGCCATGTGTAATGATCGCTGCGGCGGTCTAAGAACAGAACTTTAGAGTGAAACTGATAGAATAGCGAACAGTCGTTATTGTTGCGTATATATCAGTATATCAGTTTTAGTGTCAGTATCGTATCAGTACTTACCAGAAATCAGACCAAGTTTAGAGGACAGGGAGGGCTGTAAGGAGAGGTTAGAGGCCCACTTCCAGAGTCTGCGGACCATTTCTTTCATTAGATATTTAACTCCACATATTATAAATCCGTCATGTCTGTTTCTTTGTTTCTGATTTTAATATAGTTTTCACTTATGGAAGCAGGGATAAACGAGGAAGGTTTGTGTATATCAAATAATGCACCCTGGGCGAAGCCAGGAGCGGGTCGCTAGTAAGTTATACATTTATATACCTTATGTGTTATTCGGATGTGTAAATCATTTTGTTTTAATTTTATTTTATTTTATTAGGGAAAACAAACAATTACACCAATATAGTAAATTTAATAAAGTGTGCAATCTGTAACAACATTTTCCACGAATTGGTAAACTAATTTTATACAAAGAGAAACTTTATACATATTTATATACAAAAATACACCAAGAAAACAAAAACAAAGTAAAAAACAAAACAATCTCATAAACTAAAACATTAACTTAACAATATTATTTCAATATTCGTGTGAGCCAGTCGAAAATAGATCATTTGAAGTAGAAAATAGATTTAATATAAATTTTCATCCAAATCTCTTTTGTAGTTCGTGAAAGAGTGATAAATTTAATGAAATATAATACCTATATTGGCATTTATAATATTACAAGTGCATTGAGTATTACAAGTGAATTTACGTATGTGGGAAACGTGAAACGCGAACCTCGTGTAAAGCGCAAGCATGCATTATTACAGCAGTATTAACGTTATGAGCCATGACCCACTACTTATTTGTATGTCAACCGCGAAACACATTAATGCCTTCTATTAAAGTTATTAAGAGTGTGTAACAATCTTGTGGACACCTTTTCGAAAATTTTCGAGAATTTCGGTATGTATAGTTTTAAAAATCAAATTTTTTTGTATGAGTATTATTATTATTTACAAGTGTGTACAAGTTATCGCGCGCTGGAATATATCCTCTAACTCCTCTTGAATTTGATGCGGTTTTCACCTTCAGATATATAATTTTTCGTGGAATATTTATGTATATAATAAATCCTATTTAAGTTTAAACGTCAGTAGAAAAAAACAATACTTTCCAAGCAAATCGTCGAAACTGCCTGTGTCTATTTCTCGGCTAACTACTTTTAAACTACCTAACGTATTTTGATACGGTTTTCTCTAATGAAAAGAGGGATAAACAAGGTTTGTGTATAAAAAAATTCAATGTCGAGAGAAATGGCTTTATATAGAGATAGTTTATTGCCTGGATTAAAATAAAGGTTACTTTTAGGATTAACATATAGTATAGTTTCAGTTCATGCTCTATCACATTTAAAAAAGTCTTAGTAAACATCTCGAGTCAACAACACTTTTTATATATTCCATTCTTATTAATTCTTTACTCCGTGACAGTTATTTTCTTGCCATTTCTACAAATGTCTATACTTTTCTAATTAGTTTTCTGTATAATATTACTACTGAGTTTAACTATCGAACACAATCAGCGTTTCTTTGATAGTGCCTTATACAAATAAATAAATTTTGATTACTTACCGGTGCTCCAAAAAACCAAATAGAAATATTCCTTAACAAAAAAAACAAACATGCAAAAATCTGATCTGATCTCATTTTATAAAATGTTCTTTGAGTTTTGTCTAAACAATTGTGAAAGTCAGTTGCTTATTTACGGAGAAATAAGCTGATAGATATTACTTAACTTGATCCATGACCTACAGGTTTACAAAAAAACAAGTTTACAAACGGGTTGTAAGTTCTTGAATGACGTCACCGTTGGAAACTGAGACGAAAACCGAGCAGAAAATGGGAAACTTCCTCGCAAAGAAACATCCCCATCCTCAGATGGGTCCTACAAGTCGTGACGAGACTTATAATCATCTTCAGGCTGATAGTAAGTTTTGTTGTATATAACTCTTATTATTATTTTCTATATGTTCAACGTTGGTCGAAAAAGCACAGTAAGATAGCGTTAGATTTTTTTTTTTTTATATATATACAACTAGCTGGTGCCCGCGACTTCGTCCGCGTTTTAAAAGAAAATATATGAGTAACAACGCCTGACATCGTTATCGCTGTGACGAAGTTGCGATCACTGTCGGGAGCTGCCACGCGACAGTGTCGCTCAATTCTTTATATTTTTAGACGATGACTCGGGAACAGTACTTTTTTTCTTAATGAAAGGTACCCAATGTCCTTCCTTGTATCCCTGACAACGTGTATGCAAATTTTCATTATGATCGGTTGAGTAGTTAAGGCGTGAAAAGGTAACAGACAGACAGAGTTACTTTCGCATTTATAATACATGGATTATCATTTTTGTCATATATATTTTTTTTAATTCTCTACTCCGTGACATTTATTTTCCTGCCATTTCTACAAATGTCTATACTTTTCTAATTAGTTTTCTGATAAATATTACTATCGAACACAATCAGCGTTTCTTTGATAGTCTACAAATAAAAAGTCTTAAATCGGTGTTTTATCATAGCGATAATAAGTATTTAGAATACTTACTGGTGCTCCAAAAAACGTCGCCATTAACAGAAAACCAAATAAAAATGTTTCTTATTTTGTGGAAACGGCATGTAAATAATATATAAGCGAAAGGTTGTCGATTTCCCAAAAAAAAAAAAAAAACAAAGATGCAAATCTCAAAAATCTGATCTGATCTGATCTCATCTGATCTAATTTTATAAAAGCTGCTTAGAGGCACTGTTCCTATTCTTGTTCCATTTGAGTTTTGTCTAAATAATTGTGAAGGTCAGTTGTTTATTTACGAAGAATTAGGCTAACAAAGAAACAATTCATTTATAGATATTATTTAACTTGTTTCAGGACCGTTAAAACAGGTTCACAGGCGGGTTGTAGGTCCTTGTATGATGCCGCTGGAAACAATCTTCGAAGACGAGGAAGAAATGGGAACCATGTACACAACGAATCCTCAGATGGGTCCTACTAGACCTGATGAGACTTATGATCCTCTTCGCGCTAATAGTAAGTACTGCTTTTTTATATACAATTATCATTTCTGTCTACTTTATCACAAATGACGGACATTAGACCTTGCTACTCGTATTACATTTTTTGTCTACATTTTTATGTCTTCTTTCTCTATAATTTTTACCTGTAACTTTGTAGGTTAGGTTTGACTTTGTTGAACTGCATTATATTACTTTGGCTTATGTTTAACTTATAATCGGATATAGTAAAAAAATATAACAGTAAAAATCAATTTATGGTACCAAAAATAGTAAAAATGAATTTCCCATTTTAGTGTGAATATTTGACTAAAATTCTAAAACTCGTATTACTATTCTACTTAAAGTAAACAACACCAAACTAATTGTTGTTTAACCGAAAAATAGTTAATGACCACCAAAAATTTAACATATTATTCTTTATAAGTACATTACTCTAAATAAATCCAATTAACTCATAAATAGTAAATGAACTCCTAAAGTTTGACTTTTATCACTCTAAATTAATTAAATTGGTAGTATTTAATTAATTTAGATCCATATTTTCTTAAGCGTTTATTCAATAAGGTTAAGAAATACAATTACAATACTCATTTTATTAAAACAATATACAAACTTAAAAATTCTGACTTATAATAAATGTCTAATAAAGCTGAGGGTCTCAAAGTTTTTTGGTTTCATTATATTTAATCCCAATTTTATCAATATTTAATTGAAGGTAATATTTATTTAAACACAATCTGTTATATTTATAAGCAACTAGCAGCCCGCCTCCGATGCGAAACTAAACCGACAGATGCGGAGAGCGACTTCAATTTATATCTAGATAGATACTATATTAAGGTTGCATTTATTTCCAACTTTTCTAAACTGTCCAAAAACTGACTAAAACAAACAAAATATCCATCACTACAATAGACTTTAAAACCGACCCAAAGTCTCTGTATGTGTTATTTTTTTGAACTTTGTTTAGTTTGATTTCATTTTCCTCATCCTGATGTTGCTATTTTATATCCTATGTTGCCTAGGTGTCGTTTTTGCTGCACTTGAAGTTCATGTTATTTATTCAAGTTTAATATTTTTATACACATATAACTTCTAACGCTAATTCAAAAAGGTTTATAATGAACCGCAAAATCAAAATCAGTTGAATTCTTTAGATATAGGTATACCCAAACCTTTTTGTCACTTCTTTTTTGGGGGCAAGCTAATTCTCGAAAGTTGTAAAGTCCATAATTTTTTGTACCCCCTCCCCATTCCTTGCCACTGTGTTTTGAGGAAAAAATAGAAGAAATTATTATTTTTTTGTTTGTTTAAAAACATAATATCTGGAAATAAAACGTGAACTTATATTTATGTAACAATATAATAAAGTACCCCACAAAAAAGCCCTGAGTATACCCATTTAGATATATTATTTACATTGTTTCAGGTATAATAAGAATCCAACCGTCTATAATGGCCAACCGCAGTCAATCGGCATGGATGTCGCCGTCGCTAGAAACAATTAAGGAGGAAGACGAGGAAGAAATCGGAAACATCATAATAATTCAGATCAAACGCGCTAACAACTACGTAACCTCGATTGACATTGATGACGGAAACGCTGGAAACAATCGTAAATGAAGATGAAGAAGGTCTGTGAAGGTGTTTACGTGTTTTTTTTTTTTTTTTTTCTTTTTTTTTTGTATTTCAATTACGTGATCACGTGTGAGCTATACACGTTTCAAATAAATTATACACTCAGCGGCAGAAAATATGGTAAATTATACATATTTTGAATTTGTAAACAAGCTAAGCATCATTTATGATACTTTTTAATGAGGATAGGTGTCAAGTGGATTGTTTTGTTTATATTGAGATATACTTGCGTTATTTTTAACTTATGTTACATTGTTTTGGACTTAACAGGAAGGTTAATAAAATTATTCTTTTTAAGATTTTCACTGCGGAATATTTTTTTTGTACTTTTTTTATTGATTTGTTGTTATTTCGATTCCAGAAAAAATAAAATTTTAAAAATGCAAAAAGATTTTTGGCGATTGCCATTTTGCAATACTAGAGCGCGTCAGATTTCCATACAGACGGTTCAGCCTGAATTCCTGATCGTGCTGATTATTAATCTGACGATTATTTGGAGGATATTTTTTAATACAGAGTCTACAAACTTTTGAATGCCTGTAGACGCTCACCCCACCGTTGAAAAACATCATATAACCTTTTTTTTCTTCCTACCATCTTCAAAATTCAAGAGGTCCCCACGACGCTCGAGCACTCCACTACCATTAATAAGTTTTGGTTTATATAATACCTTATAGTGACTTTTGACTACCTGAATTTCCTCGCGAATTCCGTAATACCAAAATTATTACAGACAATATTCATGTATCTGCAAATTACGCACCCCAGTTAACAATTTTATATGCATTTAAAATTAACTTTGTTTGAAGCTGATACTGTATAGTTTATCCAAGTGAAAACAATTTACTTGGATAAACTATACAATAAAACAATCAAATTATTTAAAATTATTTGAAAACCAATTTTTTAAATTTTTATCTGACTTTTCCCGGGTAATTCCTGAAACGGCTTGATCAATTTTGCCGGGACTTTCCCAGGCAGATGGCTGATGTATAAGGAGTAATTTAGTCCTTTTTTATTTTATTTTTTAAATATACCTACATAATCTAAGTAGTGTCCAATCCAATGGTTCAGGTTATGGGTCCGGTTCAGCTAGTATAAAATAATATAAAGTGGCAAAGGTTAACATTGTACAGTTTAATACCATTCATTACCTTTGAAATAAAACAAGATATTTTTAATAAATTTATTAATGAATTGTTATTACAATTTGATTCTTAGAACAGTAATCGCTATCACTAAACAATATTTGTTTTCAGATCTTTTATAAGGAAACCTTACAAATCGTAGTAGTGGAAAAAGATAAAGAAAAGAAAAAAAGTACATGAATGGGAGCGTCTTTGGCTCGTATTATCTTATGTAGAATTCATTTTTCTTTTCGTCTTAATATAAACTTATAAGCCTATCTTATAGATTTATATTGCATACTTCATCTCCGGCGAAAATGAATAAAATACGTAATCTGATTATAATCAATAAATTCAAAATTGACAAGTAAAAATATAATGTTATCCGTGTGGTTAGATTTAGACCATATAGAACAAAAGCAATTAAAGTAGTCATTGCCGAATTATATCCGACAGTTATAATAATATAAGAGTTATTTTGTCGAATACGACTTTTTACAATGCACAATGGATTTTGAAGTCAATTTTTATTACGAAACTGAGCATATTAAGGAAAAATAAACGAGTCTTACAAAAAACATAAGTAATAATATTGACATTTAAATAAATAAGCAATAGCCTTGTCGCTACTGTAATCAAAAACAATGAAAATTTTATACTGTATGAGTTTATATTGGAACGGCAAGTTTATATTAGATCAATTACATTAACTATGGTGGAATTCTGTCATAAAATTAGGTTATTAAGGAATATAAAAAGGCAATGGATAATTGTAGATTAGACACAAGAATACTTATATATTAATAGTATATACTCGTATATCACATTCTGTTTTATTTTATCATTTTGCTCGTCTCGTAGGCGTTTGAACTGAAAGGAAAAGGTATTTATTAATCCCTTTATCACTACATTCTAAAGTATTTCTATTGTAAGGTCTTTAGATGTTACTTATTACTAAATTAATCAAAACTTAACTTAAAGTGCGCATTTTAAATTATAAATTCGTTGATCTATTTGTGTACTAAGGTTAACCCAAAAGCGGCAGGGCAGTCGCAGTCTTTGGGTAACCAGTCTAACTACTCCCTTACAAAATACCACTGCAAAATAACAGTATGTGTGCTGTTGTGTTTCGGTGAGCTCATTGTCGCAAAACGAACTGAGGTGAGGACTATGCTCGAGGTTACTGCGAGATCGCTGGGGCCGGAAGGTTCTCGAGAGGAAACCACGTACCGGCAAGCGCAGCGTAGGACGTCTACCTACTAGGCTGTGGCTGTGGAGAATGTGTTGGATCAGTTAAATAATATACTTAACTGATAATTAAGAAAATAAATTGTGTTAAGTATGAATTTAAATTTAATAAATTATAGTTACTTTGAGCTTTGGTTACGTTGTTCCATCGAGTGTTCTATTCACTGAAAAAAAAAACAGTTATTAAATCAATTAAACATGAAATTTTAGTTTGTTTTATTTTAAATAGTAATTACTTAATAACCTAGCTTAAGATTCGCTTAAGAGACACGGATCTCTTTATTAAGAAGGTTTATTTATTCATTATTTGCACTATGAATCGAGGGTCTCAAATCTAAGAAACTCGCATTATTAATTATCTTAAGATATATTTTTATCTCTCCAACACGAAAAGGGTGCATTTGGTGCCTAAAAACACGCAGAAAAATCGATTATATATTTTTTGCGTGATTCGAAATTCGAACACCACATTTTGCAATTATTCGACGCAATAAAAAAAAGAAAAAGTGCGTTCAGAAACTCTATAAATAAATAAATTCAATAAAGAAAAACAACTATCTCCTTACCAAATTTCTTGTAAATCGGCTCAGCGGTTTAAGTATGAAGAGCTAACAAACAGACGCACTTTAACATTTATAATAGGTATTACTCGTA
Organism: Synanthedon myopaeformis; assembly: GCA_944738685.1. NCBI lineage: Eukaryota > Metazoa > Arthropoda > Insecta > Lepidoptera > Sesiidae > Synanthedon > Synanthedon myopaeformis. Next base: position 4,392,110 of record OX122913.1, on the reverse strand, counting down.
ATCGACCATGGTACTGAAACCTTCTGGTGTTGCATAAGCCAAGTGACATCCTATTGTCTGTTGTACATTTTAACGTTTTGTATTCACACAAGCTGTAACATGCGACTTCATAAAATATAGCCTATGTTACTCGCTGATAACGTAGCTTTCTATAGGTGAAAGAATTTTCAAAATTAGTCCAGTGGTTTTTGAGTTTATTCATTACGAAAAAAATACAATTTTTTTCTCTTTGTCTAAAATACAAATGTTTACACTTTACGAAAGTAGTTTAAGGTTACTATTTAGGTGGTTTTAGGAGATTTTCGTAAAATTTGTAGGCTAGTGTTAGTATTTTAACATTATTTATTGTAATTCTTTTTACGTGTATTTTATGGTTTTCATTTAATTGCAATCTGTTTGTGTACTATATATATTAAATAAATAGATATAGTACATAAAAATTTGATCTTACAATTTTTCTTATCTGAAAGTCTGTTTCTCCTTCTCTCTCTGGGGATAGACCTCGGTTTGGATGTTGCTGATTTTACAAGGCTCTCGATTATCTCGTCATCAGCTGATAGGTCGCCGCTGAAAATTTTCAATTTAACTATAAATGCTGGTTTTTTAATATTGAACAATTTACAGGTGAAGAACTTTTCAAATGAAGGTGTAGCAGAAGGACTGAGTATGATGGCGCCGAACTGAAAAGGCTTTGTGATCTGTCTGCGGTTGATTGATATCTATTTATAGGCTCCTTTGTCGATACAGCTAAGAAAGAAGAAATATCGTAGCGTTACTTTTATACTTGTATAAAATAAATTATGTTTTCTTATATGTTAAGCCGGTAAATGTATAAAAACAAAGTATAATTTACACGGTAAAGTTAGTTGGCTACCCCTGGGTTTAGGTAATATCTGTCAAGTTCGGTTTGTACGGATTCATAGCAACAAGTACGACCAACAATAATACTAGATTAAGTTCGGCTATTTGATTATTAATACGTGTAAAATACGCCAGTACCTATTCTATATAGTATCTAGTAGCAAATATGTTAAGTGCTTACTATGTAGTAATAATGATGACTATGTGATTCGAACTCTTGGTCCCTTTTTATGCATTTGTTTTTGTAATATTTTCGCGTGCTTGATTACACCACGAAATAAAGTTCTCTACTCTCATTACTTAGTACCTTATCTTATGCTGCTATTATTTTCATTACAAAAAAGACTCATTAGGTATTAAAATAGAAAAAAAACTTACTTGACAATAATTCTTTTGTTTACTGATGGTGGTTGACTCTTACGTCTGGTATCTTTGAGGCTGTTTGTATCGGTGTCAGTCTTCAGTAACTCCTTCAATGCATTGTCCGCTGTATGATCGCCATTTTTCATTGTGTAATTAGCCATCTGTAAAGTACAAGATTGAATTTTGACAATGATATCGTAATCATATTATATTTGGGTCACGCAGCGAAAAAAAAATTTTTTTGGAGTTTACTTCTTAAGAATCTATTTTCATATATAATGAAAATTTATGGGAGTAAAATCAAATGTCACATGTCACACGTTACGCGTTAAAAAGAAATATGCTTCAATACATATTAATATAATATAATACATATAATATATTAAACTAGTAGGTGCCCGCGACTTTGTCCGCGTCCAATCGCTACCAAACTTTCCCTATGGTTCGTAAAACATAAATATTACGAAAAAAAGTTAATATGGACGCTAGCGTCAAAATATCATTACATTACACAATATCATACAAACAAGAGCAAAGCTAATTATTTGGCTATATTAATGTTAAGTAATGGAGGGATCTTTGCGCTACGCAGTCATTTGGACAACCTGTCTGGCGGCAGTGACCACCTCCTTTAAGAAGACCACCGTGAAATAACAGTATTTGTGCTGTTTTGTTTCGGTGAGTAAGTAAGGGATGCTAAGGCAAATATTAAAACCTTTCTAATCAATTATGTATGATTAACATACTATGGTCAGCAGCGCTCTTGCAGCACCTGTTTCGTTGCTTGTGTTAGAGGCGATGGAAGCCACCTATCATCATATGGACTGTTAGCCTACTTTAACTTTTAAAAAAATCGACTGATTTAAATTGTTTTTAAATATTAAAGGCTAGGTTGGAATGTTGCTTAATATTTTATAGGAATGTCAAAATATACACGTACATTATTATCGTTATGAAATTCTAGATAAAGTCACGTTGTACGACATATCATATTACATTTGATTTTGTATTGCATGCATTTTCAGGCACGTATCGATCTGTACTTTGATCGAGACCTAGATTATATTACAAAGGTGTGGCAGACCGATAATTTTTACAGTTTTTTATTAAAACATTAAGTTAAGACTTATCCAGTTGGTGGTTTCAATATACATCCCTTGGACAAGTTGGAAACACACCGACATTATTGCATTACTTATTACATTTGCATATAATAAGCATTGTAAGGTTTGCATACACCTTAGGCATTCACGTATATCTTTACATAGTACCTACTAGCTGTTGCACGCCACTTCGCCCGCGTAACTTTATAAAATATAGCCCATGTTACTCGCTGACAGAATTTTCAAAATCGGTCCAGTAGTTTTTGAGTTTATTCTTTACAAACATAGAAATCTTCTCTCTTTATAATATTAGTATAGATAAAAGAAAATCGCTTAACGCCGTCTGGGTCTGTCTGTCTGTCTGTCTGTCTGTCTGTCTGTCTGTCTGTCCCTCCGCATGTACGCTTAGATCTTTTAAACTACGCAAGTGATATTGATGCGGTACTCTCTAATAGAAAGAGCAATCAATGAGGAAGGTTTTCATATTTAATTCGCAGAAAAAAATCCGTGTGAAGTCATGGTCTGGCCGCTAGTTTATAATAAATCAAAGAGTATACTTACATCTATAATCATTTTGCCTCTAGTCTTGTTTCTCTCTCTGTGGTTTGCTTTCTTCTCTAATTGCTGGAGTACTCTTTCTCTAGTAGTTCTATATTCGAGCGCGAATTCAGCGATGACTTTCAAGAAGTCCGAAGGCCTCGTTTTGTGTATATCTGTTGCGGGTACGCCGAGGTACAGCAAGAATTTGCTATATCTGTGATTAACATTTACAATTCAGTGATAACGCTTCATAATATAAAAATATCGCTTTCCAATAAAACGCTAGCATAGTAATAATCACTTCGCTAAGTATGTCAAGAAAATATGTCGCAAAGGCTTATGGTAATAGTCATGACTATTATTAAGCTTCACGTGTAAAACTTACTTATTGAAATAGTTAAAAGTGTGATTTAAGTTTCTTCACTTGAATTTACGTAAAACAATACCTAGTATTCACACTTTTAACTATATTGAAATTCAGCAACTCTATTTACCTGTTCATTACTCTGCTTTTAATGATACTGAGTAATATTATTCTTTGTGCAGCGTCTGTTATGAATTCGTTAATTTTTGTTTTGAATATTTGTGAGCCGTCGTGTTTGGCGACGCGTTTCATGTGGTCCCAGGAGGCTTTGCAATCAGATTCTAACTTCTGAAGGTTCACGGAGAGAATATCAAAGTCCACCTTGGATGCTCTTATTACGGGGCCAACCTTAAGTTATATAAAAATATATATATATAATAATATATAATAAACATTTTTAAGTTAATTTTTACACATTTCTACGTAACTATGCAAAATTTTCAATCTTTTCCAGTCACAAAGATGTGGTCATAAAAAATACAAAAAAAATTATAAGTAGGTAAGAACAACACTTACCTCACTAAACAAGTCTGAGGTGTCTGGAAATTTTTCAATGATCATTTCACAGACATGATGCAGCAGCGGATGTTTATGAACTGTGTCTTTAACCTCCATAACTTTTGACAGATACTCCAAACGGAATCCCTTCACATTGTTGCCATTAAGAAAAGAACCCACAGACCTCAGAGTGGATAAGATAGTTCTAAAGGTTTTATTGACTTTCAATAGTTCTATACCTTGTTTTAGGTCCATAAGCGGTTCTGCTATTTCTTTCTGTAATTTTTAAACAGTATTATTTTATTGCTTCAACTTGAATCTTTATTAATATGTCATATAACAATAATTCATTACAAGTGACGAAATTTAAAATTAAGGTATGAGAACAAATAACTGTGTAATAAGACTTCCAAATAACGAGTAATGACCGTAAAAAGAAAAATGTGAAATAGAGATATCACTACAAAACCTTTTCATCTGAATAATACAAATAAATAAATGTAGTAAATATAATATATAATTATAATTCAATAATAAACTTAGAGAACTGTTCGATTCGCAGCCACACTTACCGGAGTTGCATTGAACAGCCTTACCAAACGACATAGTGAAAGTCGCAAAAAACATTTCAAGCCACCTGCTAGAAATTCAAGTTGGAGGTCTATGGTGAAGACTTCCATATTTGGAGTCCTATGTCTAATACAAAGCGTCTGGGTTAATTATGGTAATGTTGTTTTTAGTTAAATTACAGTAATTGACTTACCTCCAGATTATCAAAATCTAACTTGAAGACCCATAGTTTAAGACGCGAGGAAAGCTCGTTGATAGAAGCTAACGTAAGTAGAAATTGTTCAGCACTGCCGAGTGGTAAGTCAGGATTGGCATACTTAAAAAAAGTAATTTCATTAAACTAAAGTAACAATCAGCATTGACAATTGATTTAATGTGACTTAATTTATTTTTAGTTACCTGAGCCTCTTGTATCCTAATTTTCTCTTCTTCAGTTGGTAGCATTGTCAATAATTTTTCTATACCTTCCCTTCCGATGACTGTAGCGTCCATTTTCATTATAGCCGCCTTTATGGTCTGGGGCGTGGGTAATTTTTTCATTGCTATGTTTATAGCATTAGATCGTTTTGGTTCTAAAATTAAATTTTTCTTTGGTTCCATTAACTTCTGAAAATAGAAATTTTAATAAGAAATAGAAACTAAGCCTTAGTTAATACTCACGTCCTGCTTACTTTACATACCTCCTGTAGTGCGTATGCGTCGAGAAAAATATGTGAAAAGAAAAAAAAAAAGATTAGATCATTCTAAGTTATTCAGCAATATGTAAATGATTTTAAAATAATAACGTTAGTAATAACCGACCTTAATAATTAGATCGTTTGTCTTAGATTCAAACAAATGTTCCAGCATTTTGGTATCAACGTTTATTTCAGGCAAATCGTCCCAAATGAAACCTCCTACTTTAGATCTTGCTGTTACCGGTAACGGATTTTCCTGAATTTCTTTCCAAAACAATTTCACAGTCTTTTTATTCTTTTTGATAGTGGAACTGTCCGAATCATTCGATAATTTAGCAAAGAGTGCTGGCTTTGGTGGTGGTGCTGGTACCTCATTTTTGTTATTTATTGAAGGAAACATCCCCGGTGGTGGAGGAGGCACACCAATCAATGGAAACATTCCTGGAGGAGGTGGCGGAGGTACACCAGCGGAATTTACCGGTAGTGCATACATATCGTCATCAGAATCTTGACGCAAATCCGAAAAATCCAAGTCACATAGGTGAAATTCCTTATTTAGGCAACCCTTTTTTAATTCCTCCCAGTGAAGATCGTTTTCGGAAACCTTAATTTCGTGGATCTTAGGCGCGATTTCTATGGTCGGACTCTTAATTATTTCTAAAAAAAAACAGCAAATTAATTTTACATTGAAAAATTCTGTCTAAAAGTAGTAATAACTGTCAATCTACACCCTACCTTTTGACTGAGATTTTGCTAATTCTTCTTTAGCCTTTGAAACTATTCCCGCCATATCCGCAACCCGTATCGGTTTTTCCTCAGTCGTCGGACTGACAGTGCTCGTTAACTTTTGTGCTAGGTCTTTTATACTATGTTCCCTGTGGAGTAGTATTCCACGATCATCCTTATTTTCTACGTTATTTTCACTTTGTTTTTGTCGAATTAAAGCTAACGCATCAGCAGCATTCACACTATGACCTAAGGTTCCATTTTGCATCCTTTGCTTTAACCCGGATGTAAATCTTTGGTTTCCTGAAAAATCAATTAAATATCTATTGATTTTTGAAAATTATAATAAAAAAACAATTCAAATTTAGTAATTTTGTAAATGAAGCAATGGCAAGACTGATACAAAAAGCAATATTATTAGTGTGTTAGTAATGTTTGATTCACCATTTTTTAATACGTCATCCAAATTTATATTCTTCGTTGTTTGATTAATATATTTACTCTCTTCACCATTTATCCCATTTGTTTCGTCAATATGTTCGCTGTTATTTACAACTGGATAGTTACCATTAGTGGCTACAACTGATCCATTGGTTGTTTGTTGAGATCCATTAGAGGTGGGATGAAGTGTTGTTGTGTCCCTTTCAAAGGTAGTATGAACTCCATTCGATATTATGTCCCTTTTAGAGGTAGGATGAACTCTATTAGATGTTGAGTCCCTTTCAGAGGTAGGATGAACTTGATTAAATGTTGAGTCCCTTTCAGAGGTAGGATGAACTGCATTAGATGTTGTGTCCCTTTCAGATGTAGGATAAACTCCATTAGATGTTGCGTCCCTTCCAGAGGTAAGGTGAACTCCATTAGATGTGCTTTCAAATAGTCCCTTGTATAATCCATTTGAATTCCTCAAGAGCTCTTGTTGCTGCGTCATATGGTGCGCCTGCCTCGCGCAACGATCTCTTCGTCTTCTTACAGATATACTTACGTCTTTATCTTCTTTATGGTCAACAATAGACGGCAGCGAATGAAATTGTGGTCGAATATTATTTATTATTTTGCTTTCGTGTTTGGGTGGCGTGTGCGATGATATTGCTGTTGAATGTTAGTAAATGCCACAAGACTATATCAATAAAAAATTAAATGCAAAAGGATGAAGATGAGTTTTTTATTTTTTATAAAGTTATCGTGTAAATTCGTTTGCTTTATGTAGATGACATAATGCTCAAAAGAAAAAAAAAAAAACAAACATCTATATCACAAACGATAAATGAGGAGAGATCTATTACAAAAGATAATATTTTAAGAATTTTCTCATGCAAAATTTTAAACTACACAATTAAAAGAATTCACAAAACTCTATTTCACAAAAACACTTTAAAATTAAATATTAATCCAAAGGGATACCTTTCTCTTTCATTAGTTGTTTTTTAGATTTCCTTCTGTCTGAGGTCCTTAGATTAAGACTTCTGCGTCTAACAGAACTGACGATGGTATCATCTAACTGCCTGTAAATAAATTATTTATAATTACGGGGGTTTTCAATGGTTTCACGGGTGTTGCAAATTGTAAAATAGTACATTTGCGCTCTGTAATGATCAGCAGTTCTTCTTCCTCATTGACCTAATGCTTTAATCTGTACATTACAGGCGAAAGATTCAGGTGAGAACCGCCTTAAGAATGAAATTGTCAGATTACCTACCTCGTATTTACATTTGCAGTATCGAACTGTTCTATATAAATAAGTAGCCATATTATAATATAATTCATTTGGCAGTTAGAACTTTGTTCTCTGTAATTCTATTATATTAATTTGAGGACCCAAATAAAGATTTTAAGCAAATAGAATATTGTTTCTGGTTTTTAGGTAAGTACCTACATCGAACTAAACATTTTCTTATAAAATTGCATTGTATTTAAAGAGACTTACTTTAACTAGCAATTGAACTACAGAACTAAGATTAAAGGTTTAGTGAAGAAACAAAAAATCTTAAAAAAAATATATTTTTTTTCAACCGTCAACCGAGCCACAGTAATTTTACACAATGAAAGTACAATAAACACACAGTACTTACTTAAGAGCAGTCCCACTCTCATCTCCATCTTCATAAAGAAGGACAGCTTCAAATATTTGCAATTGCCTCAAAAGATCCAAATCAGTGCCTTGTTTCGACATGTACAGTTGAATAACGTCATCCATCCCTTGATCTTGGAGAGAATCTACTTGATCGTAATACGAGTCTCTGTCGGGAACACTGTTAAGACATCTATTGATGAGGGTCGTAGCATATATTAATAATTCAGTGTCCGAAGCGTCGACGTCTTGAAGGATCTTCATTATGTTGTACCAGGGTTTTCGACCGTTTGAACTATCTACGCAGTTAATGGCGTCTATGAGTAGAAGACAATTCTTTTCAGTGTATTCAACGAAGACTAACAGTAATTTCAATGCTGTTTTCACGATATGTCTGAATCTGCTGGATACGAGAGAGTAGAGCCAGTAGATGCAACGGTTGTGCGCCATTACACCATGCATTCCGTCTACGTATAAAAGAACCTGAGTGGAAAATAAATAAACAATTTAATGTATAGGTAACAATTTAATAACACTGTTGTATTTTTGGAAGGAACCCATTTTTATTTAGACTTATTTTTACTATTCAAATAATGAAGTGTTATTTGTCCTAAAAAAGTTATGTCTTGACGACACATCAAGGAGATTTTTGGGATGTCCTTTAAGTCTTTGATTCAAGTTACTATATGTCCTAAAAAATGTCCTCGAAAAATACACTTTATGAAGAAGAAAACAAGATTTTTTCGTTTATACATTATTTTAATCTGAACCTACAGAACCGATTCGAAAAATTCTCTCACATACTAGTTTTACCATTTGTAAGTCACATTACACGAAAGTTTGTTTTCAATTTGAATTTCTAATATCTGTAACTGAATTCCGAAATTGATTTTTAGGTACTGTGCCTGTGGAGTCATTAACCCTTCGGTTATTGCATTTTTTTAACACCAGGCGCTTTATAAATTCTAACAAATTATGATTTAAGCAAAAGCCTCAACTTAAAACAAGTCTTTTTGTACAGGAGTCCACTTTATTAATCCAATTCACAGGCCAAATCTAGTACATAAGGTGTCTGAAAATGCCAATTTTGTTAAAAAGAATGCTAGGTTACTTGATTTGCAATTTTGAATTTTTTTGATTTTGTAAAAAAATACATACGAGTATATTTATTTCATACTATTTCATAATATTTGACGAGCCCGTTAGATGAGCTTGTCTAAGATCTCAGGAGCCCGCCCCGGGTTCGATTCCCGGCGAGGTCAATTCAAACAGAAGAACAGAGACTATAGAGCGGTCGCGATTTAATTTTATGAAATAAAGATATATATATATATATATATAAAATATTAATTACTTATATAAATTACGAATAAAATTAACATAAGAAATCTAACATTCTATATTAATTCTTTGCTAATCACGTATGTTATTCATTGTAGATTACAAAGTTATCTATTGCAGAATATGGACATTTTTATAATATAATTGCTGACAATTTTTATAATACGATCCGCGTGATAATATTATTAATAAATAGTTTGTCCTACCTGTCCGAGAGCTCTCAGTACGTAATCGAGAAAATTTTGATCTTCCATACTGCCAATCTGCATCAAACAATCTAAGCCTTTATTTGCTACAAACTCGTGCACCAAGTCTTTATCCTCTTGAAGAATCTGCTTTAGGGTAAATAAGCTTCTGCGGAGCTCACGGCCCTGCGCTTGGAGAAGTTTTTCTAAAAACAATAGTCTATTTTACCATTCATGCCTACAAAATATAATGTTGGCCTTTTGTGTCATATATTGTAATAAATTCGTGTCAGATGGATATCTTTAGTTTGTACCTAAGTATTTATATAATTTTGTCCCTACAATAAAAAATAGGTATCTGTTGTAAAAACAGATAAATTACGCAATAACAAAACAATTAATTTTTAACCGGAGGAAATTATTTATTCATTTAACTATAAAAAATATTTCTAGTATTTATCACTATACTTAAAATAATCAAAGAGCAAATATGTGACATCTAAAATTCAATACTCATTACGCATACTAATTGAGAGGTTAAATTCTTTAAACTATTCAATAATATTAAAAAAAATAAGTTAAAATATCTTATAAAATGTAGTATTAAAACTAAAATTTACTCACCAATGATTGCATGCACTCGAACGGATAACTGTGTGCGTAGAATGATTCCATTTTTTCGACTAAAAGAGAAATAAAATTGACGTTAGGATTTATTAAAATATTTAACGAACCTAAAACTTAGTGACAACAAATCCACATTGAAATTGAGAGAAGAGAAAATTGTAAATAAAAATATTCCCTCTGAACCCTAACTGATAAATGACGTTTGGTTAATTTAATTTAAAATGCGAGACTCCGTTGCCTTGCCATCAAAGTTTCGAAGTCAAATAAAACTCACTGGTCTAAGTCAAAATCTATACACAAATCACTGATATCATGTTCTTCTATTCCATCGTCTTCTAAGACACTCGTGTTCTCCGTCATTTCTATTCCGGAGTCCGTGGAGTATTGTTTCTCCATGTCTCGTCACGACGGCCACGTGGTAACTGAGCGAAAGGTTTCACAATCCCAACAGATTCGTTATTAATTTTCTTGATTAATACACAGTAGGTTGCATTAAATTAGCTCTTAAAGTTCTTAAACTAATCACTGTGTTAGATTCACATTTGATGCACATCAAAAAAAGAACACTATTTAAAAAAATTACGGGTGTTGATAAATAAAAATAAAAACTAGTTAAAAAAATCTGTTTGATTTTATCACATAATTGAACTAGTTTAATGACAGCATAGTCCATATCGCGCCCCGTTTCAGGATCGACTGTTATTTCATGGTCGGTCTGGATCCATTATATAGGTAACTGACAGTGTACTACATTTTCCCACATGTCTCTAAACGCAAAACACCATGCATTAAATGGAATCTTCATTTATTTGGTACAGTTAAATGAAAATATATATTTTTTATTTTTCCTAATTTAGTCCAACGTTCTCTTCATTGAAATTTCGGCCTCGTTAATTCAATAGTTGGCACATTTTAACTCTATTGATATAATAAAGTAAACTCCCTGTATTGTAGTTCATTGTTCAACATTAAGTGCATTTTTTGTAATATTTAACTTCATCGCGATTGAAAAGAGCTTAAAAAACTTAACGGCGTCTCGTACGAACACTCACGGTTTCGCTTGTGAGTATTTTCCACGAGCTTTCTTTTGTGCCACGATGTTTGATTCGCTACTATAATTATTACGATAGATAACATTTAATAAATACTTTTAAGCTATTTCCAATATTCTGAAAATTATTTGAACTCAATTCCAGCATTGTTTAAAAAATATTTGTTGTAAATAAATTAAAATTCTCTAACATGGTTTCGCGCTAATAAAGTTTATTCTTTTAATTTATTACATTTTCAACGTACGGTACGTTTTAAAGCTTTAGTTAAAAAATATTTAGTCAAAATTTTAGTTTTTTTTTTTTATTATATAAACCTTTAACTATTCATCAAACCTATGACAGTTGGATACTAAAGATACTTTGATTAAAAGTATATTTAAAGTTTTGAACTCGTCAAGGGTCTTAGAAAATTAATGACTGGGCTATATTTTCACTTCACATTTATCGATAAATAAATTTTAAGTGTTTTAGTGATCTTTTTTATTGAAATAAGTGCTATCAAATGTAAATTTATATCATACTTCATTCAACGAAATTGTCTTTTTTCTTTAATTACAAAACGTTGATCTATTTGAGTACAGTGTAACATTAACCCGAATAAATTGTGCCTACTTCTGTCGATGCTTTTCCGGTCAACGTCTATTTTTACTGTTCTGGAAAATAGTCCGATGTTCATTCCCTGTGTTTTGATATAGACAACTTTTAGGTGTAGACAGAGTCAATGGGCTGACACTCCCATGAAAAACAAAATCTAAGAATACACTATTTGTATTGTTGTCGTAAATTTGAGTTTTTTTTTTTATTATAAGTTTGTTATGTTTGAAAATAAAACTGAGCTACATAGTGCATGAGTAATGACGTGCTGTTAAATTAGTTTGCTGAGGGAGCAGCCACCATTAAAAGGGGGAACACAGGATACGCGGCATCGAACTGATAGAGGAGCTAAACTATTACGCACTTCATTCATCAAACTTATACTTACACGTCTACTATTCAAAGTGTATTAATATTTTTTACAAATACATGTAGGTAGGTACTCAATAATCGATACTATCGATAGACGACGATGGATTGGTATCGTAGCTTACTAGATCTCGGTAGTCAATGCAATGTCGACCCAACATCGATAACCAATCACTGATTAATTGACCATGACAGGATTTTTTAAAAATATATTCAGAACAGAGAATTTCATTGTTTATGTAGTAAGTACCACCCCACTTTATTACTCAATATTTAATACGATTGACTGCACAATCGCAGAAACCTGTGGATGCTACTTTTTTAGAGCTGGAGTTCATAAAGTATATCGAGACTTCTACATTTTCGTTAGTGATTTAGAGAACGCCTTACGAGTGAGTGTCTCAGCCTTTCCAGTGAACTCAGTAAAATTTTAGGAGTTTTTTCTCGGAAGATTTTGTTCTCTTTATATAGATAGCACCTAACGATCCGGACCCGGCTTGCCAGGGATAAAATATTTTCTAGGAATTATATACAACCATCCTCATTTATCGCTCTTTCCATTAGAGAAAACCGTATTAAAATTCGCTGGTTGCTTAGAATAGTTAGAACGAGACAGACGCGGAAAGTGACTTTGTTTTTACTATGTAAAGAATACTCATAAAGAGTTTTTACTTTATTTTTTACTTTCTCTGAAGAACTTTTCATTCTAGACTATCCGTCACTCCAACGACATTATGCCAACACGTTTATATTCACTAAATGTACTAAAAACCATTAAATATTTTTTTGCCTTACTTTTAAATGCTCTGAGATTGGCGTAGGTAGATACTACGTATTTGGGGCGAGAATCGCGCCAAATATCTATGTAATTTTGTTATTACATCAGATTAAGTACTGATCACATTACATCATTACTGTTTTGGCTTTCTGGCCCTAAAATGGTGATAGATATTTGATCGAAGCTTTCTTTAATCAGAGTTCGATGCCGGTGATATTTTCACTACAAGGATGTGTTAACTAGTTAAATATATATTTTATTTACCTATCTTGTAAACCTTCCAATTCCTCTTCTTGCTCCGCCAGCGTTGAGTCCAAGTCAAGGTAAGGTCCGTAATCACCATCTTTGAAAACTTGTAGAGCCGCATCGTCCAACTAAAACAAAGAATTTCGACAATTAGTATATATATAAAAAAAATAGTAGTAGTGGTGTTATTGGGCAGATCCTGTAAGGGGGCAGTAACCACACTTATATAGAAGACCACTGTGGAATAACAGCATGTATATGTCCTATTGTTGTTATGGTGAGTGAATAACTCCATATCATTTCCTAATTCCTTATCCTTAATCCTATTAAGGAAATGCTCTGCATTAATTTTTGTCATAATTTAGTTTTGTAATTGATTTTGTTAATAGGCGACGGTAGCCATCTACCGTCAGAACTAGACCGTCAGCCTGTTTAACTAATGACTAAAAAATAAGACTAATGTGAAAATTTTAAGCCAATGTTCACCGCCCTATCTCTTCGAACTCAGATTAATAGAATCCCGATTTTGATATTTTATAAATAAAATAATTTTAAAGTTCATTTTATCAAGTCATAGTCAGCTTAGGCAAATAAGTAAAGAAAAATCTTTAGGTATACAGGTGCCACCTATGAGAAACGGGATACATTAATTGTAATTATAAAATGGCAAAGCTGCCGATTTATTAGTCGTACTATAATGCGCAACTAGAGGGAGCTACAAACTCCCGCTGTAAAAGAGAAGTGTTCGAAATTTGACTCCTGTTTTTTTTTTTTTTTGAAAGCTCGCGTGATCGAGATGTTCTTAGCTAATTAGCTACTTTAGAGAATAACATAGGTATGCATTTGCATAGTGAAACACCAATATAACAGATTGCTCATAATTGATAAAAAAATATTCGGATGAAATACTACTTTACTAGTACGACGCGACGCTCTAACCAATTTAATTGAGCTTATGAGCCGGTGAGAGAAGTTACAAATTACAGGAACATACATGTTGCCATCTGAACCTAAAAAATGGTTTTTTATACGATTTTAATGACAATGTGCGATGGGAAAACTAATTAATAAAATAAAAAACTAATGCCTGGACAAAGTGTTATAGCAACAAAAGCCCATGTAGCGCCCGGTGCAATCAACCCTGCCCTCTAGTAGGCGGGCGGTCAAATTGGAATACACGAAAATTCGGATGCAAATGGTGCAATTTTAAATTATGTCGGGAAGCAATAGGTATACGAGTAAAAAGTATCCAACGGCATAGTGGATTTTTGAAGTGGAATCATATTTAGGCGCGTTGGGTACTTTAGTTATGGAGAATTATGAAGGAGGTTAAAACGTCAGGCGCTGTAGTTAATGTAGTTAATGTTTTAGGACTAAATCGTTAGATGGCGCTGTGGTTAATTGATAAATAATTTACTAAGATTACTTTAAATAAGTTACCAGATCAAAAAATTAGTTTTAGATTTTTATTTCTGTTTATTTGTCTTAACTGTGTAACGAATTTGGATGAATTCTTTTACACAGACAGTTTATTATCTGGATAGGTTATATTTTTAATTATTCAGCGCAGACGAAGTCTGGTTGGTAATTAAAATAAAAACCAGAAATATTAAAATTGATTTTTTTGCTGATTGCTCAATCATAGAGGTCACTGACTATGTCAATTAACAAATACAATATTGTAACATGTAAAATTTGCTAAAGTATATTTCCTAGAAGTTGTCATAATACTTTTTCAGAAAGCAAATACTCGTACTTGGACGGGTGTGCTTTCAAATTGGCATGTTGCCAGCCTGACCAACATTTGCCGGAAAACTGGAGCGAAACTTATTATAGCCTGACCCTTTTGAGCCCTCGGGATAATTATGTTTAGAAACTTGAAAAAATCACTGTAAAAAAAAATTTCGCTGTTCAAACAAAATATATTAAAACAGTTAAACTGTTATTATTGATTAATCCGACTTTTAAGGCGCTCGAAAAATAGGCACCAAGCCAAGGTAGTTCTTTTGTCATCTACAAAAACTATCTTAAACTAGCTACACGCTCCCGGCTTATATGATTAATTACCTATCCCATCTTTTAAGTTGGACACATAGTTACGAAGTTTTACCAAAATCGGTTCAGTAGTTTAGAAGTTCATTGGCGTCAAACAACGTGACACGTAATTTTTATATATATAGAAAACAATAATTACATTGATTTGTGCTACTACATAAATACTGAATAGTAAAAGCTCAGAATGGTTTAAACTGAGGCTTCATTGTTCAGCGATTCTATAATAACTAATGCTTTAATACTAAATTGGTTTTGATTACACCTTTATATTATTATTTTTTATAGGTAGGTTTATAAATTAGTATGTAAGTAATGTAAATAAACGGCATAAAACGGCGGAAGATCAGCGTCATGATAATATATCATCAAATCAAGATTACATGCTGAGCGAAGACCAAAAAACATTTTTACATTACATGCTACTTTAAATTTAATGAAATTTAAATTTAAATGTAATTTAAAATGTACGCAATAAACATTTTTTCTTTCTTTCTTTTCTTTCAAATTATTCTAAGATGTTTGTTGTAGTATTTATGTTTGTAAATAAATCATACATTGACCCATAAAAGAATTATGGAGACGCGTTTTGTGTGCAACTTTTTTTAAATCTAGAGTTGGTTTGTGAACGCTTCAAAAACTCGGGTATAACTACACCGATTTTAATTCGGTTTTTGCATGTGGAAAGAGGGATAAACGTGGACGATTTTTATATATATAAAAATTGCAACCCTGGCAAAGCCGGAAGCGGACCGCTATTTATATATATTTTTTGGATATTCTTTTTAAAGCAGTGAAATATAAATATTTAAATGTATATAGTTATTTGTTACGTTTGAGGTCAATGTCTAGGTATATATGACATCATCACGAAATCTATTCGAAGCCGAAAATAACTTATGAAAATTATGACAATAGCACTTAGCAATATATTATAGGTTTTGTCGTTGAAACGTGTACAAAACAATTATAAAATATGTTCATATGTTTATAAGTCAAATAATTAGTACCTACTAGTGTTCTTATCTGTGCAGTATGTAAAATCGGCTGGACGGTTTTGGAGATTAGCGTGAACAACAAAGCTAGTTGGTGCCCAAGACTTTGACCGCGGCGTAAAGTAAAAAATATAACACTTGAGAAAATACTTGACATCTTTATCGCTTTGACAACGGTGGCATACAACGGTCTCAAGACTATGCGACATGAAGGGAAAGTATCCTAAATATCGTAGATAGGATATTTTGCTGAAAAGTATCCTATCTACGATACTTGTCATTTTTAAAAGTTACGAAGACTTTATGTTATTTTTAAAAGTTAGTAATACTGCATTCAAAGATTTTGTTAAAAATTACTTGCTTCGTCGGCAATAAATAATATTCTTGAAATTTGAATCAAACATTTTACGTTATTCCTTTCTTTTAAGATACTATGTTACTTAAGAAGAATTATTATTTTCAGCATCATAAAAATACGGGTGATTTTTTTTTTTTTTTTTTTTTTTTCAAATTTAAGTCGGTCGATTCCCAGACGAAGCAAATAATTTTAGAAAATTTTTGAATGCAGTATTACTAACTTTTAAAAATAAAAAAGTCTTCTTTCAGCAAAATATCCTATCTAGACTTTCCCTTCATGTCGCATAGTCTTGGGAAGCCCTATATTTACCTACCGTTTTTCTTTACTAATTTGAACCCACACAATTTACAAATCTTCCCAATTGTGCATTTTTCGAACATTAATTACCCTATATTTAATTTTTTATGGCGTTCTTTATGGCGCGTGGTCTTTAACCGTGGACCTCGTAAGAAAACTCAACGTCGCTCAACTATGCTCAGGGGGATGGAGAGGGCTTAGTAACACATTTAACTATTCATTTTATTTTTTAAGGAAAAAATTATTTTATTTTTAGAAATTGTCTGAACTTCTAAAGATTTTCAAACAATTTCTTTCACCATTTTTATAAATACTAATTTTAAACTACTAAATAGGTATTCTAGGCTTAGGGTTAAGCTTTACCCTTAAATCAGCCTACTTTAGTTGCATACCAGCTGCGCGCACAGTGACACAAAAAGTGCACTTGCATTTTAAAAGTATTGCAACAAGAAAATATTTTAAAGAGGAAGTCACGGAAGCCCCTCGTTATTGTTCAAATTTTCGGTCGATTGGCCATGTTGTCCCACAATGAGAAAAGTTAGTGGGTTTCTGTAGATAATAATAGCAAGCAAGCGTATCATGATCATTTTCTTAGTAAGTATTCCAATCGTTTCTTGTTAGATAGCCGAGTCGAGTGGACATTATACATAGTAGTACGTAGGAGTAGCCTTGTCATTACGCGGCTATTCAAGCTTTCCTTCGGATGGTCTCCTTTAGCGTTCGCTAATTGTGTGACATTTCTGTTTTATAAACGTAGCCTTTTTACTTAAACTTTATCAGCGGTGTTATAAACGGGTTCAAATCGGCCCAGTAGGGCACAGTTTTTTATTTATTTATTTATCTTTACATAGTATAAATTGAAGTCGCTTTCCACGTCTGTCTGCATGGCCCCTAATGGATAGACCGATTTTGAACCGGGTTTTTCTGTTTCAAAAGCTGACACTAACTTCAACATGTTCGATTGATGCGAAATTTGTTATACTGTTATTTCGGTGTTATTTCCATGACATTGTAACCTTGACCTGATGCTATCAGCATCAAATAGTATGCGTAATAACCAAATCCTCAACAACTTACAGCGGATATAACATGTTTGGGCTCAATAGAAAGTCGAGGAATAGTTTATAACCGTACTAATCCGTACTAATATTAAAAATGCGAAAGTATGTTTGGATGTCCATACATCCAAACATATGTTTGTAACTCTTTCACGCAAAAATTGTTGAACCGATCACCATGAAATTTTGGATACACGTTGTCTGGGGTACCTTTAATCGTTTAACGCGGACGAAGTCGCGGGCACCAGCTAGTTTTAAATATTACCAAAAATTAGGCTTATAAACATAAAATAATAGAATTATATAAATAGAATAGATATATAAATATCATTATTAAAAAAACTATTAATAACTCCTCACCTGTGAGTCGTTCAGGATAAATATTTGGAGCAGATAATTTTAGCAGAATCACCGACGAAATGCCGTGATGAGTAAGCTTGCGTATTCGTAATGCACTATTGTGTATTACAGCGATGTATTACGAGACTTACTGAGTAATAATTAGAGTGTTGCTTCTTTAAAATATTTTAAATTATTTTCTTTAAATAATTTTAATTCGGTATATGAATTTGTTATAAGAGCCAATTAATTATTCAAAAATAATTATTATGACTGACATAGAAAAATAACAAAAAATTGTTTGGTAAATCTCCAAACAATAAATAATAAATTAAACAAAAAAATAAATGATTATAATTTCGTTTATAATAATAATAAAAAGTAAAGCAGAATGTATTAAAAAGAGAAATGTTTTTTTTTTAATTTAAAATACGTACCTACTGTAATCATCTTGAAAGAATAAAGAAAGTATGAATTTATTGAGTAAGAATTATGCAATTTTTTATATATAAAAATCTTACCCGGTTAGCCCTCTTTAAATAAGTGAAAACAGGACAAAAATACATTGATTTATGTACCATGTTCTATGCAAATGTTTTGGCTTCATCATTTCTTCTCCGATGATCTTGCCAGATGGTTTTGTATAAATAAAAAAAAGGGAAAATTCAAATCAAAATCAAAAGTATAAAATTTTGACTAGTCACTCAAGTCGAGTCCTAAACAGCCAAGTCCTGTAAAATAATTTTATCGAAAACTTACCCTATGAGGTGCTTGCAATAGTCGATGTACAGCAGCTATTTGGTACGACAGTGGAATAGTCGTGTTGAACGTGTGGTACAAGGGTCTTAAGGGTTCCCGAACATTATATTCCGCGAAAGGTTCCAGGTCGTTAACGTACTGGACCCGACACAGCACGTAAGAGTCCACAGCCTTGTCTCTCATTTTACACTTTTTTTCACTCTCACTTAAATTATGAATATTGTATATCATCATTAGCAATATAAAGTGAAATTTAAATTATTTAGAAAATAATGGAAAATTATTGATTTTAAAAAAAATTAAAAATTTAACATTAATAATTGAAATAATTTAATGTATAATGTTATATAAATTTAATGTTTTATTTTATGTTAAATTTTTAATATTTTTTAAAATTTAAAATTTAATTATGTTGGAATATATTTAATCCGAGAAATAAAATATCTCAAACAAACTAATCGGAGCCGGCTTTTTCTTCGCGTACGCCAAACATTCTATAACCGCGCTATTGTGAATCACAAGTCACGAATGACGTTACTGGCTGAAGATCGAGTGTCGACTGACTTGTCTTGCTTGCAAGTTCGAGTTTATACGAAAAAAAACAGCATAGTCATCAACTTTGCAGAAAGATCGGAAATATTATATTCAATTATTGAATTTTATCATCGTTATAGACAGTTGAACATCATTGGTAGACATTACACTGGTGTACAGGTTTATAAGGGTTACGATCGGCTTTCGGCTTAACCCGGGGTGTAATTTTTATATATAAAATTTTTCCCTGTTTATACCTCTTTCCATATATGAAAAACGAATTTTAATCTGTCTACCTGCGAGTATTCTCGAGTTTTTGAAGAATACACAAACCAACATAACATTTGTATATATAGAAAAATAAGATTATATCTGATCTAGCTATAACTAAGTTTATAAATAAATAATTAAGGTCTTATATAAAAAAGTTGCATATGATAAAAAAAATTCCTAATAGTCTACGCTTTCCACTTTTTTGAAATTATGTGCCACGAGACGCGAGGGTCAAGAGCTATATGGTGAAATGTAAGAGCAAATAGTATAAGAAAATAACTAAAGAATGGAACTGCTTTTGCGTATATTGGGTTGAGGGTTCGAAAAAGAATATAGGAAATGATAATGGGAAACAATCTCGTAAGTAGTATGTATAACCGGAGTACCAGATCGCTATTTCCATGGTCCGCCTAGAAAGTTCAGATAACCATAATAATAGCCAACCTCTTGTAAGAAATAGCATCAAAAGAAGAAAAATAAACCTCAGACAGTACCTACAAGATTATAATATAACTAAAGAATCGAAGTGATTTCGCGTATGTTGGGTGGGAGTTCGGAAAAAGCATTTTCTGACTATTTATAGTCGGCTATTCTTGTGCACGTGTCTGATTAGTTTTCTTATATCAACCATAAAAACTTTTATAGATTATGAGATAACGAGAGGTTTTTAGATTGCCTAACAACTTTTTTTTAATTTAATATATTATTGTTTTAAGTATAACTATTAAGAACATGTAAATAAATCAAATATCATTTTTCGGATTATAGGTCAATTATTATTAGTTGTTTTAAAATGTAAGGCTGTAGGTTAAGAGTTTCTTGTTCCGTATAGTTTCTAGTGTATGACATAAATTAAGAGAAATTGTTAAGAGTCACTTTACATTTGTAGCATATTGTGATTTTGTTAAATGAATTAGAGCATTTTAGTGATTCAAATGGCATTTGACAAGAACATGAAAAAATTAGAGTTGATCAGTATCAACTGATCATTATACTGTATAACCAAAAGTTGCTAATTTTAGACAAGGATTACTACTGTGTTACAATTTTTGAAAATTCAGTACTATCACTAAAAAAGTTACAATGCACCGCATCGAAATTAATTGATTTATAATATTTTAGGCACGTCCTTTGTGAATATTTCTGTCATAATCTTCTGGCATTAGTATTTAAGCTTCTCAGATTAAGCTTAAATATATCTAATTTTAAAAATACTTGTTACTAAAAATATTAGGGTTCTTAATACTTATGCCTGTTTCTCCGCCAATGATCGGCTTTCACTAATGGAAGAGCGATAGAAGGGGAAGGTTAGTCTAATTTGAGGATAAAGATTACATTTATATTAGTTCTATAATATAAAATATAATGTTTAACATAAGTGATTATTTTTATTATTTTTGTAAGTGCTATGAGACAAAGAATTAACTTAGTAATCATGACTACTCCCTGTATTTATTATATAAAAAAACTAAGATCTGGAAATAGCAGTCAAAAATACCATGTTCCAGTTAACTTTGACGATAACCTAAAATTTTTCGTAATGTTTACCTCGTCTTTATTTGCTCTTTCAAATATTATAATTTCATAGTTATTTTTATAATTTTTAATGACTTAACGATTTTATGGATACAAAAAAATATTGATAGCTCAAAAATATTTCAGATCTGTTGTTATATTATAACTGTTACAGAGAATTTCAATATACTAGGCCTCGCTTCTTATAACTTTTTATATCCCACTTAATCGGGGATATTAAAATGAGATTATATAAAAATACAAGTTACGAAAATCGAAAATCTTTCATTTATAGAACTTTTTGATAATGATTTGCTATTTTTTGGTAATGAGTATCTTGTGGCCCATCTGGCGGCAGTAACCACCCAGTAACCTCTTATAGAAGACCACCGTGAAATATCAGTATGTACCTATGTGTACTTTGGTGTTTCGGCGAATAAAGTAAGGGATATCTCTTATAATTAATTTATTCAACTAAAATCGGGGGCGTAATTGCAGTACCCAAGCGTTTTATAGATGCTAACCACCTGCTATCAATTGGGCCGTCAGCCTGTCTGCCGACATTAACATGTATAAGAAAAGAAAAGAAACAGTGGCAAGTTAGTAATAAAACTTTTGTGTATTATTGTTGTTTTTAAGGAATCTTTAAATGACCACATTTTTTAGCGTTCCTCATCGGAGGCGTGATGAATCGTAGAAACAGAGCGATGCTAGCGCGTGCGCCCGGGTCAATGACATTAAAACTAACTATTTCCCGGTCCAACCAGAAAGTTGAGAGCGATTTTGAAATACAAATCAATTTTTGTTATGACTATTTAATACCCATTATTACACACCTCGTGCTTAGTAGAAAAACAGTGGCGTTTTCAATTATTTTAATTTAAATAAATTTGTAATTTTATATGTTTATAAACATGCGACTTCGTCCTTTTGAAATTCTATTTGTTTAATTTTGCAATTGCTAATAAATCTATGAGTATAAAGTTAAAGTATAAAGAAATACCTACACTAAGTCTAGGTATTCGTTCCTACAGAAAAGAAAGTAGATAGGTGCTATATTTAAACATCTTCATCTAGATATTTAATAAACGCATAGGTTTTTAACGCCAAAATTTGTGGAAATTCTATATTTAGTTTCATTTCCTATCCTCTTTGGGTAATATAACAATACCTAAGTTTTCAATCTTGATTTTTTTTATGTAATGGTCATCAGACAGGCAATTAACAAGCCTTAACACGACATAAACGCCTCAGGTATAGCAAGAGCTCTACTAACCTACTTAACCCTACTATAGGTAAGATTTAACAAGGGATAGGGATAATAGGCTATTAGGTTATATTAGGTTTATTTCACGGTGGTCTTTGTAAGGTGGTGGTTACTGTCATCAGACAGGCTTGTGACTACGAAGTGAACTGTGCCCTGCCATTATTATTAAGTTAAATCATATTAATTATTTTAAAAGAATTGGAAAAGTTTTAATATAAATTTTTATCTTTGTATACTTACAACTTATATGTTAAGACAAATACATCACACATTATTATAAAGGTACCTCCTCGTTTGATTATTTTACTTTCAATCAACCTATACAGATTTTCAATCAAATCGAATGGGAAACAAATTGGCACAGCCATTGATTTTAATTTAAACCATAAAGTTTACAAGCATTACAATCAAACATTTATAGCTTGTTGTAGTTGGAATAATTGTCAGAGTAACGCACCAATTATTATTTATTAAATGATTCAAGCTACTAGCGTTAACGATATAATCTTAAAAATTGTTCAAAATCAAGTATCAAGTACTATCCGTACTAATATTATAAATGTGAAAGTATGTTTGGATGTATGGATGTTTGTAACTCTCACGCAAAAACTACTGAACCGATCACCATGAAATATTGCATACACTCTGTCTGGGAGACCAGAAAGGACATAGGGTACCTTTCATCGTTCAACGCGGACGAAGTCGAGTCACCAGCTAGTAGTAAATATGTAGTAAATGATTGTATAATAAACTATAAATATGTTACAGATATAATTTGGATTTAACATTGTTTTATAATTTATATTTATAATTATTTAGTTAAGGAATGATTACGACGCTATCGTAGTGGGTAACCAAGTAATGGTTAAATATAACGATTATTAAACGAATAAAATATTGCTCCATATAAAAATATACAGTTTGTCATTGTTTACATACAGTTTGTCATTGTTTACATAAAGGGAAACAATAACAATACATGAACATGAAATAATGCTTGCATTTGTGTAATATTTCTTAGAAATATTGCTCAAATGAAATGGAAAGATAACTTTCAATATTATTAACCTTGATATTGACATTGTTGTAGGTCAAATATTACACAAGAAGTCATTTTAACAATAATTGAATACAGTTCACGGAACTGTCAATTTTTCTTGTCAAAGTAGTTGTTCTTTTTAGATTTAATTAATAATTATTAAATAAAATTATCTATAAGTACTTTATACTTATAGATAATTTTATGCCATTCGTAATAACTGATTTTTACTAAATATATATATATCAAAGTACGAGTATATACGGTACTTATAATAATAAACCATTTTTAAAAATTTTTGTTTCTGTCTGCCTGTCCGTATGTATGTTTGTTCTGGCTAATCTCCGAAACGGCTACATTGATTTTGACAGGACTTTCACTGGCAGATAGCTGATGTTATAAGGAGTAACTTAGTTTACTTTTATTTAAAATATATAGAATATATTAGAATACGTATATACTTAAGCAGTGTTCCTACCACTCGCGCCCGCCTCGTGGCCGGGTTCAGCTAGTCTTGTAAATAAAAAAATACTGTCGACTACAACAGCTAATCAATATAATGTGTATTTAATTTAGCCTTAAAGTCTCACTAAACCTATACTTTAAATTACTCCTTAAGGCGAAGTGCCGGGGGATCATATGTATCAAGGGAGAAACCCTTCACCATCAAATGGAGTAGTTGCCACTTTGTCATTTTCACTGAGCAAAAGCCTCGCTTTGAAATGCATTACAAAGGATTCTATTCCTAATGTTGAGACTGGATCTACGTCACAAGCATGAGAGTATACTTTCAGCCTTAGTGCCTACTAGAAGCTTCCCCTTGTATTACAAAGGAGGGTTGGTTTCACTTAGATACCTACCTCTACGTATATCCAAATGTAATATTTAACTACAAATATATCAGGGTGTTAAAATATATAGACTACTAAACTTATCTAGTCTATTTTTCTTCGTTAATTTCAGTAATTTCTATAGAGAATTCATTCGGTTTTAATATATGCACCTCGGGTGAAGTCGGGAGTGGATCGCTAGTAATTTATAAATATTCTGTGCAAAACTGCGATGATCTCAGTGATGTAGGAAAGAATTGTGAAGTCTGAGAACTTTTTTGGCATGCGATGCGATGTTTCAACTGCCTTAGATTATAATCAAAGAATGTATGTAACGGAAAGACCGCCTCAAAAAGCATGTACTACAAAAAGTCGTGTACTATTACTATACTATTACTTTACAGAATACCACATATAACGTGCTGTTGTGTTTCGGTGAGTGAGAAAGGGATGCCAGAGCCCATTTCCCCTATCCCTTATCCTTAATCCTTCTATGGTCGGCAGCGCACTTGTAGCACTTATGGCGTTGCTTGTGTTATAGGCAACGGTAGCCACCTACCATCAAGTGGACCGTCAGCCTGTCTGTCTACCTTAACATAAAAAAAACTTGTGTAGATTTTTTTAAAAAATACATAAAATCTTGTTATAATGTATATTATTTTGTTGGTCAGCACAAATTAAGTAGTTATAATATAAAATGCTATATTAAGTGTTTTTGTCTTCAAAATGGATATAGGCATATTGCATAAAGAGATTGAAGTTCCGGGTGAGAGCTAGTAGAAACATAGCGAATCCGTACGGATTCGCTATGTTCGTATCCGTATGGATTCGTAAGATAGTACATCTTGCTAATATTATAAATGCGAAAGTATGTTTGGATGTATGGATGTATGGATGTTGGTAACTCTTTCACGCAAAAACTACTGAACCGATCACCATAAAATTTTGCATATACGTTGTCTGGGACACCAGAAAGGATTTAGACTTAAATAAAATAATAAAATTTTCTTAAAAAGGATAAAAATAGAGGTGTTACGTGACAAATTAAAACAAATTTTCTTAAATTAATTTATAATTGATTTTCTCTATTTGAAACTAACCGATTGGTTGGCGTAGCCAGTCCATAGTCTGTGATGTGTTGATTCCATTGTATTGCAATTCTCACGGCACGCTATGATTTAACATTAGCCGTAAAGATTACAATACTTTCTTTGCTTTTATTTTAATTAGAGCGAGGAGCAATTTAAATTAAATATACATATATGTATAATTTCCTATACCATTGAAATAAAATACTGCAAATATGAATAATGGAAAATTATTTAGCAAAAATATCTTATACTAGTATATGTCAGCGACTTCGTCCGCGTCCGATCGCTACCAAACTTCACAGAAACACCCTGTCTAATCTGAAGATTGTCTGAAAGTTTCATCAAAATCGGTTCAGCGGTTTTGGAGTCTATAGGAGACATACATACACACATCGCCCTTTATATATATATATTAAGATTTTCTTATTTGATATAGTTACATATTTAAACGATTTAACAATTCCTAAAAACTACCAAACTCAGAAAATAATTACTATAGGTAAGGCAATAGAGAATTATTTAAAAAAATGTATTAAATTCAAATTTTTAGTTTCTTTACCGGACCGCACTATGTCGAACGTAAAGTCACTCAGACAGGAAACTTTATTCCAGTTTAACAGTAAATTAGTGGTATGATATGAAAGTCTTATTTGAAATGCATCCAAGCACTTATATTGTTTTGTCGTGATGGTACCCCATGACCCCCAAGTCCGAAGTCACGATTCTTATAAACTTAATGCCAGTAAATGGGCCACAGTATGAATTTAAAAGTGATCAGCTCTTTTATTATACTATAATTTTAATATTTTTAATATCTAATACAACATTTCAAAACATACTTAATACCTACTAGTTCATTAATAATTAAAAAAAAATGTAGGTAAATTTTGCAAGAATCATCTTTAAAATGCCTATAAATTTAATAGTAAAAGGTTTTAGATGACCTAAGTGCGCTTCACTCGCATTTAATTTCATAAATATTTTTTTCATAAAGCATCTCAATATTGATCTCAATATTTCATCTCAATATTGATTAAGTATAGAAGTTATTTAGTCTAAGTCATTGGGTGCTTGGCATTTATTATAAGCAATGTTAATTTGTTATAGGGATTGTTTGATTGGTTGAACTTTGTGAATTTTGAGGAAAATTTATTTTCACATACATTTTGTAATGGTTCGGCTTTTCGGATTATACCTATATATCTTATTTCGATGTTTTTTTTTGTTTTGTTCGTCTCGGCCTTGAGAAGTTTCCTTGCACATTGGAAAAGTAAACAAAATTACAAAATAATTATTAGTAAAATCCAATTCAGCTAATAAGTTAACACATTTATTGATTCTGAGGCGGTACGAAGTTCGTCGGGCTAGCTCTAGTTTTATATAAAAACATATCTGTTTATAGTTTCTGTATAATATTGAAGCGACACTATTCTATTCTAATTTTAAAATGCGTTACGTAACGTTGCGTGGGCACCGAACTAATGTACGACTATGAACTAATCTATGTCGCAACACAAGAAAATTTGTTAGATTTATGAGTTCATACCGTTTGCAATTATTTTAGTTATTTAGTAATTAAATGAGCAGGGCTATACCAGAACAAAACAGCAATTAAGAAGCGGTCTTGTGATCAATCAGATTCTACAATACTTACTACAATCAGATCGATTGTGCAAGGTAATTTAGGTGGCCTAATTTAACGTAGTTACACTACACGTGGATTATGACTGTGAAATGTTAGCGAACAGTTGGAAAGCAATATGAATTCTCTACACTTTAAACTATCCTTTGCACCAAATTTAATCAAAATTGGCTTAGGGGTTTTCTCTTCATAAGAACCTTTCAATTTCAACGAATATTTGTATATATAAATTGCCGCATTAGTCCAGCCGTTCTATAAGAGTTTTGCTTTAGCAACACATTTAACTATTAATTTTTATTTATATAAATAGATAGACCATATTTAGAGACTAGTGATGTATTTAGAAATGATTAAAACACGATTACTTCTATGCCAAAAAAAAATGATGAAAATTAAAATAAAGACAATAGAGAAAGGATGAACGCTTGCATAAGCGTAATTTTGAGAGCGTGCATTTTTGCAACAATTTCATACAACGCTCGCTATCTTTGAAGATTATAATTGTGGGTTATTGCGTGTAATTTATTATGGTTCAATTGCAAATTCACACAATAGCTACATCATAAATTCAACAATTTATTATTAATTATAATTATAGAAATTTATTAAAAATAAATATATACAAATTATTTACTAAAATAAATTATTACTTCTTATATTTATCATAATTTATCACACCAGACATGTTTTAATTTTAATTTAGCTGCTTAATTAAATTAAAGTAGGTTAAATTGATATTAGTAAAGTTGTTTGTAAGAATAACTAGTAAGTTCAAGAGATTATTAACTACTGGTGACCCGCTTCCGGCTTCGCCTAAGAAAAAACTTAATGCGGTTTTGTTATATTATATATAAAAATTCAATCGAAAAATTTCTAACGCATAGTGAAAACCGTATCGAAATCCGTTGATTATACTGATAATATTATTAGATTCATCTCTGAGTATAGTGTCAAGTAGGCTAACCGCCATTTAAAGTCACCGGTCACCGGGAATGATAAATACTGTTTGTACGGTAAAAGTCCCATACATTAAAAATAAAATAATAAAAAAAAATCGCCTATCGAAGGATGCAGTATACCGAGTGCATAATTCAATAAAACATTAAATTATTTCTAAAAGTAACTAATCAACACTTTACTTGTAGTTGGTGAAAGAGGCCCTTAGTTTAATAATTTCTAATGAGACTTTTTTGGGAACACAAGGTGTAGATAATATCCAATTTTGATACCCAAAATTCCAATAAAGTTATCAGAATTCACGTGGATATGATAGTCAAAGGTTTTATTGCAATTTTGTTATAAATGAGGCTTGTAAATAGTGGTGCATTAAGTAAACAAGAGAGGCAAGTAGCCGTGTGATCGGAATGTTAGTTGTTAGTTTAGGCTAACACTTTCGATACGCGAGCCGACGTGTCCTGCCTGCGTCACTTGTGCTTCGCTACTTCCGCAATACACATAATAACTATGATTTCACTTACTATTTTGATCAATGATGTAACAAATTGTCAATACTAAGTGATAAAGAAGCTAGTAGAAATAAGTTAAGTGATTTTTTATATGTCTTGATCATTCTGATTTTAACATTTAATATATACGTCCACTTAAAGATCTCTTGAAAATTCTTTTAAAGATTTCTCTATAGAATCTTGGAAGATCGAGTTACCCCTACGAGATTTTTTCATTACTAGAGCAACTTTTTTCATTTCGCAGTCATTTGGACAGTTACCACCCCCTTAAAATAACGGCACAAAATCAAAATAACACAATGAAATAACAGCACGTTTGCTGTTGTGTTTCGGTGAGTGAGTAAGAGATGCCGGAACCCATTTCCCTATGCCTTATCCTTAAGCCTACTGTAGTAGGCAGCGCATTTGCAATACATGTGACGTTGCTTGTGTTATAGGCGACGTCATGTGCCATAGTGAACCGTCAGCCTATCTGTCGAATTTAACATAAAAGTACAGAAATTGTGTTAGAAACATGAGACGCGTGCGTATATTATTACGTTATAAAAGGATTCCGTCTGCATTATTAGCGTGTATTGACTAATGAGATTGACCATGACAATACAGCGAAATTGGGATCAAGTCACAAATTGACGGCGATAGAGGCGTGACTAAATCGGAAATAATTATAATAAAAATCTTATGCTTACGCATTTTTATGCGTTACATACTCTTTTGTAAACATACTCCAGTTTAATAATAAAAACAATGTTACTTCCGATTTCTAATTGTTACTTCCGTTTTATATTATAGTCGTAGAGTCACGTCGTGACGATTTATTGCAGCATAAGTATTATTTGCAGTAACAATATTTTATATAAAAATGTTAAGTTGGTTAATTGGTTAAAAAACTCGATTTTAATTCGATTTTCAAATTTGGAGAAGGGATATATAAATTGCACCCTTGGAAAAGCCGGGAGCGACCAGCTAGTATAAAATACAAAAGAAGTTAAATTCATAGCTTATTCACATTCAATCATCACTAACACTTTTACATACAAGTGTGGAGTTTACTTTCAAAGACTGCCCCACTCTATTACGTTAACTATCTTTATATCTTAACTTCAAATTCAAATTTATTTGTAATCTTATTACTATATTGGCCTTAGCATGACTGTTTACCCGAAGAATTGTTATTTTAAAATAATTGAATTTATATATATTTTTTATATATTATCGTGAAGTTGAAGATTAGTACGCTACCACTTGTGTTTCACACGCCATAGGCTTGTGTTTCATAAGGTCGCAGGTCAATGGGTAAGCTGGGTTTAACCTCCAACAGTCACATATTTCGTTACTTAGTACGCATAAGTTTGTATGTTTGAGCACTGATTTAGGTCGTGTGCTATACAGAATTATTTCATAAAGCGGTAAAATCAATAATTATAAAATGGGCTGTATCCCGTTTTTTCGTTTTAAAAAAATCATTTAACTATTTTCATACGCCTATATCTACGTAATCGTCACATATTATTGTTTTTTAAGGACAATTTGTCAAACCTTAAATATATGTATAGTAACAAAAACTACAATTATAATTAAATATGAATATATATGGTAATAATATCATCGTAATTATTCATTTACTTATAAATGGTAGTCAGCATTAAATAACATCGACCAACGATTATCTATCAACGTAATTACATTCTGACTTATAACGGCGCAGATAAGTAGGAATATTTCCTTTAATAATTTCATAAAATCTAGATTATATGATCCATAACGGTGAATTCTACTAAGGTTACTCACTGGCTTCATTAAAATATTAATATGATTTTTACTTCAATTTTAATGATTAGAACCGATATAAGTATACCTACTTCGGAGTGAAAATCTTACCAAGCTATATAGAAAATTATTGGGCATATTATATTTTTACAATAAAATTGTTATGTATAGTGTATTGACAAGACTGATAGGTTCGGTAGCTATCAATCGATAATATTTTAATAATAAGTACCTACGAGAAGAGCATACAATTTCAAAAAATAAAACAAAAAAATGACAAAATAAATAGAAAATTAATCAAAAAACATTACTTAAATCCAAAGAATTCGAATTTACCATATTATATATGGTAAAAAAAAAAGTCTTTGTTTCTTTATTTATCGAGTGGCTACACTATCAAGTTGTATCCCCCGATTTTGTTATTATCAGTTTAAAAAAAAGACACATAATAAAAAAATAACACCTGACTGATGTCAGATTTAATTTAGCTAGCGTTGATAACGTAAGTTAAGTGGCAACCTTGATTTCCAGGCGCAGTGATTATAGCGTCGAAATCCCGTACTGTGACACGTATTACACGACCCCCGCAGTTATTCTTCGCTTCCTCGAACTTGCATAGAAGTGGTATATTTTGCCGGTCTCTAGGAACAACGGATCATGGGAAACAATAAACAATAGAACACCACATCTCGTGTTCTTATTATATGTTCGCGTTCACTTCAAACTGGATTAATCTGCGGAAATATCTATTATATCCATACGTCCTTACATAGTATTTTTTTTATAATATTAGACAATATGACGTGTACCACAGTTTTTTTAGAATTTTAGGTTATTTCCATACTAATTAATACAATATTGGATTTCTTCTATTTAAAATTTAAAATGAAATACAATTAAATACCTGACAAAAATATATGAACAATAATGAAGGTTTTAACAACTAAGAAAAGGGGCGCCGACGAAGTCGCGGGCAAAAGCTAGTGTATGATAAAAATTTATAAGAATTTTTTACTTGGCCGTACTAAACTTGGTCAAGCGTGAGTCGTAAAAGTTATTTAATATTTTGTATAAATAATAATTTCTTGGGCTAATTGGAAATCAAGTATGAAATATAATTTTGGGGCTAATTAGAAGTCAAGTAAGAAATATGATTTTGAGGCTGAAATGATTTGGTGCAATCAGGCACCACCCATTTCAGGTTTATACATAAATTTTATCTAAAAAAAAAACAAGGTTATATCAATAAGCGGTATTAATGTTATAGGCAATTTAAAGACGGTTACAATTAATTAGCGAGCTCAGCCACTAAACGGCTAATGCTCAAATAGGACCTTCTCGAACACAAAAGGCGACCCGTAACAGTGTGAATTAAAGTGACCTTGTACACTTGAAAAGCTCAATATTTTAAAGATACGTTCATAAATTTACTGATTTGTAAAAATGTAGACTTGTTGTTTTATTTTATTTTTCTATTAGAAACATAGTTCACAAATGTCTGCTTTTGACATTCCATTCATAACTACATCCCGTGAGAGATACAGACGAATTTTGTACCCATTGTTAAAGTAAATTATCGATTCATGGCCCGTAGTAAACATCGATTGTATCGAAGTGTCAAATTTTGTTTGTTGGTGTCATTTCCTCTGTTTCTTTATGAGAGGCATGTCAAAGAACTGTTGAAGGCATCATAGGTTTTTACGGCCACATTTTTATGAGGTAACTTTTGGGGATGCTCGAGATACTTTTGGGTATGCCTTTTTAAATGATATTTACTCTATTAATCATATCAAATGATTTAAAGGAAGATTTTGATTTGTAAATTATTATAATAGAAAAATGGTTTTCAATTTAATATTAGAGTCAATCGGTTGTCCAAAAAAAGTTTTGTAGCTTGGTGATATACCCAAATAGGGTTTGTTGGTCCCCCACACAATTCCCCCAAACATATTAATTCAGTAACTTACTATCCCAAAATGTGTTCTTATTGATGCATTAAATAGCTATGGTATGTACCTAGAAATTAAATTCCTAATTTCAGTAATGACTGTAACAGTCGGTCATGCATGTCATTCTGGGAGAGTGTGAGTCACAAATTCTAGTCACAATGGAGAAACAGCGGTATGTTTAACCTGCATTGAATAACATGAGCTATTTCATTCTGCGTAGAGTTTACTTTTTGTTACCTAAACTACAAACAAAGTCATAATATTACACACACGGTAAAAGATTATTTATTGTGAATTTTAAAAAATGGAATTAAAAATATGAGTGTCTGGATAAAAACTTGCCACAAATAAATCTGCCACAAAAAAAAAATTAAGGATTCTGCTGATAGAAGTAGAAAGGTATAGAATAAATATTTTAAAATTCTATTAAGAATCATAAGGAAACCCTTCAGTATGTCCTTCACGCGCTGGTAACAATAACGTAACGAAGACTCCATGTTCGCGAATAATTTGCTTAATTACCCACGTTAAGTAATAATAATCATCATGAAAGGTAAGCATAGGTAATTGTATATTATTTCGTTGCGTCATCATTTCGTTGATTTTAAATCAACGAATAGAATAGGTATTTTAAATCAAAGAATGTACACAATTTAAAAAAAATTGCATCCTTGCGAACCCGAAATTGTACAGCAAGTTGAAAATATTTGTAAATATTAATGTCTAAGTTATCAATAAAATAGCCCAAAAATTAACGCCTTAATCAGTTGTTAATTCTATATTGACCGGTTCTGTCATTACTACAAAGACGTCATGCGAAACTATGGCGCGTCTACTGTATAATTATAATTTTTTTTAGAATACGCAACTCTAGATTCTTATCATCAGTGCAACGCTTGCAAAAAGAATGTATTCTAAAATAAGTGGGTAGGTATTAACCTTGTACTCATTTTGTGTAAGTAATGTATATTTATTTTGTTGTTTAATTCTTCTTACCCGAAGCAATTTTTATAAATAAAATTTTAAAATGAGTATACTTCTTTAGGAAAGTTTATACCAATATTACTATCTGGCTGTGAATTTTTATGGCGGCTTATGTAAGTACCTTGCATGCAGCCGCTCCCTGCGAAGCCTTTCAGGCCGTCTATCCACATCAATTAAGTATATTAAAAGACCTTAAGGTACAAAATATTATGAATACTATGCCGTGTTGTCGTCCAATGTGCGCCGGCCCTACGATGGGAAATAATGCCTTCAAATATTGTAGTGAACACCGACCGGCCAAGAGTTTAGTATTAGTACGCGCTATTAACTCGGGCATTTCCCGTGACTGGCTTCTTATTGTTGGTTAGGAAGTACCTACGTATATTTTAAATTGTTGAGAGCAGAAATGTATGGGCGAAACCGATGTTTATTGCAATTATACTCTAATACGGTGATTACTTGGAGAGAGGTTGAGTAGGTATAACGTCATTCATCATTTAGTTGTCGGTGGTCTGCGATTTCTTAAAGAATTTTAAGTAACAACAAAATCAGACTGTTCCCTTTTTATATAATTTTAGTAATTATGTGGAATAGTTTAGTTTTCAGGTTTAGGTGTTTGAAAACAACTTGGTGCACCATCGTTATCTTTTTATTTGTACACATTTATGTGATTGTGAATTAATAATAATATTAATTGGTACAATTATTGTGAATTGTGAGTCATAATATTTATTGGTTAGCAACAAATATTTGATAGCGGCTAAAGTACACAATATTTCAGAACTATATTATTGCTGTATTATGATATATTTAGGGTCTGTAACAATAACTTGCAGCAAAAATGTAGGCAAACTAAGCAATTGTTTCGGAAGAACTACTTAAATTTTGTTTGTGAATATTCTAATTTTATAAGCTAGTTGCGATATATCTAGTTACAGCAGAGTTACAGTCGCAATTTGTAGCGCTTCATTACAATAGGTGACAGGCTGACGAAGTCACACAGTTTTTATTTATTATTACCAATTCAATAAAATAACTAACGATGTATCATCAATTTGAGCTGAAGAACCATTTGTACAGGAGCTGCAGAGCACATTTTTATCCAGAAAAAAGTCCTGTACCCGATGGAACGTCAAAATAAAATCTGTCAAAATATAACTACAATAAAGATTGAATAAATTATTCTCTATATATTTTTTCAGGCGTTAATATTATAAATTTTTTAACGTGGCCAAAGTCGCGGCCAAAAGCAAATTTTACATGTATACACTTGTGCAGAAGTTTCGTATAGAGAAAAAGCTTTATTTTTCTTAACTGTTGAGAAAATGAGAGAAACGGTCTCGATGGCCGATTGCCATTATTTAGCTGGAAGCGCCTACGCGCAGTCATGTGTTGTATTCCCACGTTTACCTATTAATGCACGGCATCCAGCAACCTAGCCTGTTCATTAGCATGTCTTTAGAGAGGGACCGCAATACATTTGTGTGCTTTTCGAATGTGACCTGTTTTTATATTCATTATTGTCCTTTTGGAACTCTCTTTGCGTTTGTTAATATTTTTGTTATTATAAGTATGTTGTGCGAAGGTCTAATTATACCAAATATCAGTATATAAATCGGTCTTGCAAGAGTTCGTGAAAATAAAGTAACTCTTAGTAATTATAATACAAGCAATTATAATTACTAAATAATCAATTAACGTGCGTTAGTGTCGCATAACTCAAGATTGGCTAAACCGATTTTAATTCGATTTTCACATATGCAAAGAGGGATAAACGGGGAAGGTTGTCAGTCTATACTAAAGTTAGAAATTAGTAGTAATAAATCGATTGCTTTGATAGTTCAACTCGATCTTCTATTGTCAATGCAAAGGTATATTTTAGGATTACGTCACATGACAAAATTGCAATTCAAAATCCTTTGTCCGTCCAGTTGAGTGCGATATTTCATGCCATCATCATCAATAGATAATATCTAATCAGTATTTATCAAGTCAATACTTAATGGTTTGGCATAATATTGATTGTACTAAACTGGGTCGTATCTTGAACAATTCACTAGTAAATTGCGATTTCAATAACGTTTAAATTGAAGCATTAGTATTAAAAGATATTAATTTATATTGAACCATAAGAAAGACAGAAAACATTTTATATTTTCTGAATATTTTAAGTGTTTAGACAGTAATATGAAAATCTGAGTTTGAATAAGATTTTATACACTTATGGGACTGTATGACATCCTCCCTTCAAAAGAAGCGGTGTAATCTATAGGTTATATAATAAAATCTATACAGTGTATTTTTATAAATCAAATATTTTCAGCTAATACAGAAAATTGCATTGATATAATAACACATTTACTTTGGAGTACTTCCTAGCGTTTTATATATTCATAAAATATTACGAGATGCTTCTTTAAATTAATTTATTTATTTCCTGCCATAACAGTTTTATTGTGTTCTATTTGTTGATTAAATCACAATTGGCGAGGACGTTCACAATAATCTTAACACCATTGACGAGGGGTCATCGATCGTTTTATCTTGTTTAAAATTATATTAGTTACTGTTATTTTGCAGGCAATCAATACGTGTTTTGATTAGCAATTATATTCGCATTTAATATCGAATCGGTAATTCAATACATAGATTTACACTTCAATTGGTGAATAAACAATTGTGTCCCTCAAATTCTTGTGTAAAAAAATGTAAAAAATTCTATATATGTAAACACATATATCATCTTACGTTTTTCGTAATGATTTATTTTATATTGACTATAAAAAAAAAATTTGTTATATTAAAATCAGATTTTCAAAGCTAATCACTGACAAAGATATGAAGGAATCTTATTTTTGATGCAAATGCTTGTATAATAATAAACAAAGTCTATAGCCGCGTTGGTCTCTCTGTATGTTTGTATGTTCGCGATCATCTCAAAAAGTACTGAACGGCTTTTCATGCGGTTTTTAATAGTATAAAAAACATTAAACGAGGATGGTTTTTGCAGAAAAAAAAATGCACCCGTGAGAAGCGTTTCACTAGTATAAATTATATAGTAAATAAAATTCATTAGTTTATAGCATTCCGAAACGAATCGAAATGAATTAAAGGTACAACTGTGTAGGTTCAATAAAGCGAATTTAAAGTCTAAATTGATCCTCTCGTCTGATCAAAGCAACTCCACATGTTTCTATATATTTTGGCGCTATCCAAATGAATTTATTAATGAGTGTCAATCTGTGACCACTCACTTTCCAATGTCAAGTGAAACCAGAAACACAAGGCTTTCTATCCTTTTGTTAGTCTATTAGCAAAACGTATTATAATTGTTAATTGATTAGGAGCATACATGGAAGTTGGACGTGTATGTGCGCGATTTTATCGATCAGATATTTAACATTAACATTTAACTGAGACACTAAGTTCCCATAGACATCGAATCTGAACTAGACACTGTGACAGTTTGTGACACTAAAACAATATTTCATTGCTCTTGTTTCATATAATTTCTCTAGTTTTGAATGGTTGTTAAATTTGTGCTATGTGCACAATTTTATAAAACTAGTCCTTATAAAGTTACGCGGACGAAGTCGCGTGCAACAGCTAGTTCGTCTTTCACAATTGGTTCTCACCTAAGAGTAATAATTCCAACAAGATTACTCGTTCTCACATTTTAATGTTAATTTTTTTAATGTTATTTACGATCACGATTTACGAAGAAAAAAAAATATTAGGTAATTATGCACAGACTGATGTTCGCTAAAATGTTTGGTCACCTTTATTTTTAGCGGCCTATCAGTGATGGTGCGAAAAAACCAGTCAGTTGCCGGTTTTGGAACCAGCTGCAATAATAATAAAACGTTATGTGGCCTCCGTTCAAGAAAAAAGGAACCAGTCCGAGAACCTACAAGGGTTGTTTTAATTATCCCTTTGGCAAATACTTTTTCAATGAAATTTTTGCTTTAAAAAAAACTATATCCTTATGACCCACGCTTAGTGTAATTGATTTATTTATTTCAATTTTGTTTTTATAAATATTTTGAATATTATAAAAATTACATAAACTAAAAACGTTATGTATTTATTTTAGATTCTTAAATAAATAAATAAATATTAAATTAAACAGAACGTTTAAATTTATTAGATACGAATAAATACAGGTACGAGTATAATGTAATTAGATTTTATGGACTTAATGACCACAATATATTATATAAATTCATGACGATCAATATAATCATGACAATACCATTATGGCTTCATAATTGAAGCTTTTTCAGTCGTAGGTAATCACGAAAAAACAAAAACTAAATTATATGACCAAACATAACATAAATATGGGTTAAATAACAAAACAAAAATTTTTAAAAGTAAATGTATAAATTTTTAGTGCATTAAGAGTATATTTTTCTCTACCCAAGGCACTAAAGTAGTATAAGTTTTTTCTAAAAACTTGATTATATAATGCTTCTAAGAAAATACAATCTTCAAACTTATCTAGACATGTAACAAACGCGTCTACATAATATGACGAAACCGAATGTTGCTATAAACTTAGTACATTGTACCTATTTTTAAAATAATCCCAACAATTAAATTGATATTATAAATAACGAATTGTTAATCAATTTGTTCTCTAGTTAAAATTTTTTCACTTTACACTATTTTTCTAAATCTTTAATTCAAATAATTTTGACTTGTGTGGACTAAGTCTAATATACATTTCATTTTTATTATACATATCTAGGTATACCATTTATCACACAACTGTACATATAACAACAGACAAAACAGACAAAGTTGTTAAATTAAAAGACTGACCTCATTCAAACTGTCGTGATGTAGTCATGATACTTAAATGTTGTATTTTTTGTAAAAGTTTGAAGATGTATTTTTGTATAGCTGAGTATTTTTTTTTCATTAACTTTGTATTCGTATACGAGTATAAATAAGCAAAGCACTTTAATTAATATCACATATAACTAAAAGAATTATTGAGATTATATTTAATTTTCAAGAAAAATGTTTAATGTTAATTTTGTTTGACAGAACATAAAGACATTTTAACCGTCTTTTTATTGATTAATTTTGAATACTTTTATTGTATATTTGACGTAAGTAATAAAATCAAAAATTATTACTCGAAATTAGATAGAAATATGTTTTATTTTGTAATTTTGAAATAGTATAATAGCTAGTTTGAATTTTACAGAACTGTTATAAATATTTTCATTTATATTTACTTATATTCCACACTAGCGAAGCCGCGACTAAACGTTCGCAAATTTACTCAATGCATCGATACGAAGCCGGGTGCCGATCGCTAGTTAGAAATAAGTGTCCACCAATTTTATTGTTCATGTCGTTGCTTGTGTTTCTAACTAGTGTGTTTAAAGGACTTTGTGTAGGCGCTGCTACTCGTTGGTATGGTCATAGCAACAGATCGCAATCCTATTGTTTCGTGACGGACTTGTTATGACTTGTCTTATACTGATTTGCATACACATAGGTTGTATAATAACGGCCATGTTATAAATACATATTTAAGTTGCTCTATATTCCATGTACATATTTCCATTACGAATCTATTACAATATTCTGAATTTGAAAAATACATTTCTCATCCGATTTATCAAAATAGGACAATACTAATTTTATGAAACTGGAATACATGTATTTTTTTCGGTACCTATATATTTTTTTTTAATTTGACTGACATTCATACTGAATATCTTTACATAGTATAAAACAAAGTCGTCTGTCCCTCCGCATACATATTTTAAACTACACAACGGATTTTAATGCGGTTTTCAATAATGGAAAGATCGTTAAACGAGGAAGGTTTTTATACATTATTCACAGAAAAAATTGCAATCGTGCGAAGCCGGGAGCGAGTCGCTATTCAATAATAATAACTTATGCTATGGACATGATTAAACCACACCAAAGTGGTTTGTTTTTTCTGTACTTACACAATTTTTTCTAATTTAAAAACTCAATAAGAAAATTAATGCAAAGTAGTGTGTAAAAATTTAGGAAGGTGTTTCTCACAGATCGTAATAATTGTTGGAATCTACTCTTTACACTCTTTAGTAAAGTTATTTCAGTAACTTATTCGCAACCTGTATAAGGCTTTGTCTGCAATAAATTGAGTCAATTTTAAGTATGAAAGATATGGTTTTTCTTATTATTTTTTAAAATACACACTAAACCTTAATACACCAATTTCTTATCAAGTAATGAATATATTGTCGAAATATAAAATTTATGAATTGTACCGAGCAGAAATTTTATTACGAGATTAAACGCCAGCTGATCGATTTATTGAATGTGATACTATCTGTACAACAAATCAAAAAGTAAGTAGAATTTCGCTTCATAAAAACCATTATTATCATCAATAACAAAGTATTACCACAGTCTACGGTTGCAGCTCTGGACAGCGAAAAAAGAAAGAAAATAAAAAACCGGCTCCTTGACGCAAAGTTACATGTCAAAATTTTCAAGTTTTCTATCAAATATAACTTTAAGAGCAGCACACTTTTTATGAGATGGAATGGCAGTTAATAAATCACCGAATCACTATATTTTCTTATTGTTATTTTTCTGTCCACCAACAATAATTGTAAATAACCGGCTCATCCACGAACTTTCGCACGAATCAGTACCTACTTTAACAACGACATAAGTATTACTGGTCGGCCCAGCCAGCCGGCCACAGTTTGTTGGGTTGCCTTGCGAGGCAAGTTGCTCAGGTACGGTTTTCATGTCGGCTTTATACAGCCAAACGTAAACAAGCCTAGTCGCTTCCATGCGACATCGCATGCACCGACTGTACACATTGGACGGGTTATTTCAAAAAGTACACTGTATCATCGTCCGCTGTGGATGAAAGAGATGAATAGCGATGACTTGAGACTAAAAAGCCAGGTCGAATACTGAATGACAAGAAAGTTGTTTTAGTAGCTTAAGTAAAAAACAAATTACATTTTTCTAAGTCATGTACCGTGCATTAGTGGCATATTTTAAAAATAACAACTTACCTGATTTCAGGTAAAATTGCATTTATGAAATAATCTTAACTTAAACTATTTAGATTAAGATCAATTCGTAAGTGCAAATTTTTGCTATTTTGTAAAAAAAAATTACAAAATTTTTTTTTTAATTAAACGTTATTCGACTGTTAATCAGTTTTCTATAGAGTGTATATTGATTATATCCGAAAAATCGAAAATAGCGGGCAAAGTTGTAAGCTTTTACGGTATCAAAAAAAAAAACGTAGTTTGTCCTATGAATAAAACTTTGTATTGAAAATAATAGACTATACTCAAAATGCCAAATAAATCGATTATCGTCGCCAAAGAATAATAAATAGTACTTATATTTTTGTTGTAAAATATATAGTAAGAAAACATACAAAGCAGTCGTGGAAAACAAATAAATAATACGATTTAATTGAGTAGGTTTCAATGGTATATGTCCTCACACTAATAAGGATTATTTACTATGTCAAGTTAAAAGTTCAGAAGAGAACAATATTACTATAGAATTCTTATGCTCCATTGTTAATGACGTCATCGGGTAAAAATGTCGGCAACACAAGTGACATGATTCTCCCATAGTCCTGTGTCGAATATACCATCGACACACCCTATACTCGTAGTACATTTAATTCCATTTTTGCACTGGCGCTTTACGACTGCGACATAATATACCTTCACAACAACCAACCTTTCCACGTAGTTGACCTAATTTTAATAGGTGTTTTATAGGTTTAATAGGTAAAAAAGTAAATTAAATATTTAACAAAAAATTTGCATACCGCAGTGAAAGAGTTGTTTATAAGAAGAAATTGATGTTTCGTTTCTTAATTAAGTCTTTGTTATTTTTTTCATATAAGTAGTTAAGAAAATATAAACCTAAAAAATAAATAATTTTTACTTACTTGATCTTCATCGCGGCAGTCGATAATTTCGCTTCTGAAACATAAAAAAATAATTATAACAAAAGTATTTCTTTATAGTTTTTAAATTTTTTTTAAGAATACTTCTTTATTTACATTTACACAAAATAACTAAAATCCACAATCAAACATTGTAGCCTAAAACTAAAAACCTTAAAAAATATATAATACTAAAATATATTATTTAAAAAAAAAA
Organism: Synanthedon myopaeformis; assembly: GCA_944738685.1. Taxonomy (NCBI): domain Eukaryota; kingdom Metazoa; phylum Arthropoda; class Insecta; order Lepidoptera; family Sesiidae; genus Synanthedon; species Synanthedon myopaeformis. The sequence continues at coordinate 4,350,765 of OX122913.1, read as the reverse complement.
GAGTCCCTTTAGGCAAGTTTTTAAATTAAATTATATGTATAAGTTATGTTTCTCTGTATGATACACGTACCTACAACGAAGTTTCTTGATAACTGGGCGTTGAGCAGTACTGTCGTGTATTCTCACTTGAGTTGGATCTATTTCTTCACACTCATCGTCATCTAATGGTGTTTGTCCAGTTCTCCTGGCAAGTATTGAGTCCATAAATGGACTATATATGTGACAGGATGTGCCCAATATGTCATCTATATCTGAATATCGTGATATATATTTTTCGGTACAGTTTTGATAAGATGAAGTAGTACTTTTCCTTCTATATTGGTGATTATTTTCATATGGCGAAATCCGACCTCTATAGACTTCACATTCTTTAGGTGTTTCCAAGCCTTCAGGACTTCTCCTGTCTCCTAAAGGTTCATCATATGGCAAATGTAATGGGAATGGAGGAATCTGTGAAGGTGGCACATAAACTTCAACCTCTTCTGAATCAGACGAATCACTATCTTGGCGAGGTGGAGGCGTTGGCAGCCTTTCGACACCTTCTGGAATATTCTTTTCACTAGATAACCACCAAGGACGTTCTCCCGACTCTATATGCATTATTCTTCTTACTGGAAACGCTTTTTGATCAGAATTTGACTTGCTTATACTACTTGGGTTATCTGGTTTATAATTTGAAGAGTTTTCACTATTTGTAAGCCACCAATCTTTTTGATCTCCAGACTCTATATGCCTCACCTTGAAGAAATTGTATTTTTCACTTTTTTCCGATTCATTTGATAACTTCTTGGGTGGAGACAAACGTTCCACTCCCTCTGGAACGTTGGCACTATTGTCGAGCCACCATGGTTTTTCTTCTTCGATAAAAGTATTTTTCTTAAAAGGTATGTTTACATCTGAACTATCATTGATATTTGTCTGTGGAGACTTAGCTTCGCTTTTATTGTCCCTGTTCGCTTCCATCCACCACGCTCTTTCACCAGATTCTATGTGTCGTATTTTTCTAGGAATATTTTTATCCGAAGACAATTTCTGATTGTTGTCACTTGAGGCTGTATTTACTCTGTTGGAATCCGAATCTAACCACCAAGCTCTTTCCCCAGATTCAATATGTCGTATAGCTTTAAGCTGCACCAATTCATCGTCATTTGATGCTACAATATTATTAGTGTTGCTCTTGCTTTTAGACCTATCGCTTTCTGTAATGAGATTTGAAACGTCTTTACTAGTTGACTCAGACGTTGAACTTTCCAACCAGCGTGTATTTTCATTAGAATCTTGATGTTTTGTTTTAAACAGATTTGTTACAGGTGCAAGGGCTCTTATAAGAAATGATTTTGCTTCTTCAGTTCCAGTTTCAAGTTTCGGAGCAGATGGCGTTTGGTGCTTTCCAGATCGATCTGTAGAAAGAGAACTCTCATCTGCTGAAGTTCTTGACATATCATGTGTTTTTGATTTTGTGACCATATCATCTTCACTAATTGAAGACTGTGTAGATAAAGTAACACTGGACTCTGGGCTAGCACTTTCTCGACTTTTGGAATGTTTTAATTTTCTATTTTGTAAATTACTGCTCGAGGAATTTCCTGGACTACACTTAGGAGGCGATATAGATTTTGAGTCTTTTTCTTTGTCATTTGTTTCACTACCTTGATCTGAATCTGTGGAACTAACAGACTTACTTCTCCTTTTAACCGTTTTCTTCTTTTGTGAGGTATCAGATGATGAATCTGTGCTAGACTTACGAACTTTGACTTTTTTAACTTTAGTTGATCCTTCAAGTTTTGGTGCTTGAGGTGGCAATTGACTATTAGTAATTGTAACCTCAGGTGAAACTGATTCAGCTGCTGCTACAGTTGGTGGACTCTTAGCACGTTTTAATTTCAAATTTACATTTATTATGATCTCTGATGTGTCATCGTCTTTGGATTCTTCGTAGGTAGCAATTATTTCTTGATTAGACTCAGAGGCGCAACTATTTGTATTTACTTTCTCTTTGCTTTCAGTTTCATAAGTGTTACATGCTTGAAAATCAGCTTCTTTCGGTTGTAGTTCTATACTACGGCTACGGCTATTTCTCTCATTATATAATTGACTTCCGGAATTTTCTCTTAAATTGGAGTACTGTGTCGAATATCTACCTGCATATCCTGTATAACTCGTTACAGTTGGTGTGTAAGTCGACCAATTAGATATAGTTGCTCTGGCTGCATTCGGAAAACGGGCTGCTCTGGTAGGATCGTCCATTCTTTCAGATTGAACTTCTTTATCAAACATTTGAGGTTTGTTCTTAGGCCGAGTTATAGTTCGTTCTACTGTTTTTGCCATATCCGCCCTTCTTGTTCGCACATAAACGGAGGAACCTGGCGGAGTAGGTGAAGTATGTCGAGTAATTACAACAACGGATTCATTTTCATCTTGTATATTGTCTATCTTAACTTCAACATTATTTTCGTTAGTTTCCATTTGTATTTCTTTGGGTACTTTTTTTGGCTCTTGGGCAGTTATAGGTGATACTCTCTTTTCAATGTCACATTTAGGGGTTTCGACATGACTTACGGGAGAAACGGATGTTCTTTTAACTGTCGGAGGACTTCTCAAGTAATTGGATGATAAACGATTGGCTATGGCGTATCTATTAACAGTGATTTCAGGTTTTGCATCTGTTCTAGATGCAGGTCGACCATAACTGGGGGTTCGAGGGTACAATTTGTAACTCGACAGGCTATTGTAGCCTGAAGACTTATCAGTCTTGCTTGGAATGTCTTTGTCGCGTTCCGCGTGGCTAGATTCGGGGCTTTTTTCGTTAAACTTTTTTGTAGATCTTTGTTCAGGACTTAGACGTCTAGAAGTATGGGCCAAACTATATTTTGATGAATTCGATATTGGACTAATATCTCTACTCCTGTTAGTGCTCACAGACGGGACGGTAAGTTTGGAGTAATCCTTTTTTTCATATTTCGTGGCAGATTTGTCCGACTTATTGTAGCTGGAGTATCTGTTCGCGATTGCAGATATAGGCGTATCGTCTCTGGAAGACGAGCGGTCGGTGCATAGAATGGGAATACTAGATGACTTATATGTGGGAGTCGTATTGATGTACTTCGCTGTGACAGCAGTGGGTCGATCCGTAGAGACTGCATTTCTGCCTGTGTCCCGACTCCGGCCGTAAGATGATGAGTCATACTAGAATTTAAAAAATGCAGCATTAAAAATTCGTCACAAATTTAATGCAAGTCATGTCATGATTAGTTAACATAGTTGAGCTTTGTATGCTCTAATTGTTAAAATAAATAACCAAAGTCTTAAAACTTTAAGGTAATTAAAATGTAATTTCTGTTTGTATACAAATAAGTTAGAATCATAAGACTAAGTCTTACTATTAAAGCTTGGAGCCAAATGCATGTTCTTCAATCAACACATCTCATATTATAAAGACGTTCCTTTCACTGTTTTATAAATAGCGAAGGGAATGCGGGTAAGCACCGAGATATGGTGGGGATTATTGAGCCCCATGTTATTTCTGTTATTTGTGCGATGAGACCATTATAATTTTTATTAATATTGTGTTGTGGAAGATATTTTTTCTTTAAAATCCTTCGCCATAAAACCTTATTATTTTATAGATTTTTATTGATTAATTGACTCAGCGAAAAATTTTTCAAGGCTAAATTTTCTTTGTTCTATTTAGACAATAACTAGAATGAATGCATGGAGTATTTTTTTAGTTTTTTAGTTAATATAGCAAATGTAAAAGTCGTTTACCTATTTAGATTTTACTGATGTGTATTCCTATGGACCACATTATTACAAAATCATCGCGTTATGTCATAATTAATAATATATTAGATTAATTAAAATTAAAATAAAATAATTAAAACACTAGCAGTAAAGACTTGAGTTGACATTTAAAAAAAATAGTTTAACACCCTGCGCATAACCTTTCCATAAGTAGTCATATTAATTACATTAAAAACAATATGTTTACCTGCATCAGTTAATAAATATAAAATTTTGACTCACATAATTCCTAAAAGACATTGTGGCAAGCGATCACCGATTGTCCATTGGTGCAATAGAGGGTGCATTCAAGATACTTCTGAAAAAAAAAAATAGGTATTGTCAATGTACAATATGAACTTATCGTAAGCAATAGTATATATTATATTTTTATATTTTTCAACAAGCCGGCTGTCATTAATGAAAATTACATTTATTTTATTTTACAAAAGTTTTATGAAGGACTTAGTTATCTAGGAGTATGCCTGCGACTTCGTACGCGCTGGTTCGTTTCTATAAAATCCAACAGGAATTTTAAAAAATATCCTATACATGTCCTGGTCATAAATGTCCAGGTAATCATCAATACATTAATGAAAACTGCATTCAAACCGGTTAATCCATTTCTGAAATCAGCGTGCACAGATGCAGTCGTAAATTCTAAAAAAAACTATTATCCGCATCAGCAATAAAAATCAATGAAAATATTTTGCGAACGTGGATATGGAGGTAGTTTTAGGACTAGTTCCAGAATCTGGCAAATTTCGTCAGGATGATTTATAAAATTGTTTTAGTTTTTTTTTTTATTTATGAAATAAAATATATATAATTTAAAAATTTTGAAATCCGAATCCGCATCTGCTTCCGCAACAACCCTAGTTCAAAACTATAAATCGTCTAACAACTGTAAGGATATTGTGAACATTGGTTTTACTCACTTGTAGTGAAACAATCGAATAGGTGGTTGGCAAGCGATCTAGACATAGTGACGAATAACGAAACGCATGACGCACTCTTTAATGTCAACATTTAAAATAATTACGTGATCCATTTAACAGGTAATGGGGAAGTTTGTAATAAGTATAGAAATGCATTAAAACTCATTTTTAAGGAATCTATTTATGTGTGTTTCCAGTGATGACATGGCGCTGTAACGTGGTCTCTAAGGCCCTCGTAAGAAAGTTCAACGTCGCTCAACGAGCTGTGGGGAGGGCTATGCTCGGGGTTATTCGTAAGTTACCGACAGTAAGTTAAAGTGGCAGTGGGCAGGACACATAGGCCGCTTTGGCTCGTAGGTTGGAGGCCACGGACTGACAAGCGCAGTGTAGGAGGTCCATCCACAAAGTGGACAGACGACCCGATAAGGGCCGCGGGCTGAAGGTGGATCCAGGGTACATTTGACCGGTTCTATTGGACAATTATCTTTTTGTGAATATTTTCACTTGACTTTCATCCGGTATCCGCTTGATAGTAGGTGGTTGCCATCGCCTTTTACACAAGCAATGCCACAGGTGCTGCAAGTGCGCTGCACCCTTAGTACGATCGAGGATAAGGAATTAAGCAATAGTAAAACACAACAGCACACCTATTGTTATTTCAGTGGTAAGGGGGTGATTACTACTGCACAATATATGAGTGAATCGCAATGTGCCCTGCTATTACTATTTAGTTTATATTGCATACTAGCTGTTGCACGCGGCTTCGCCCGCGTAACTTTATAAAATATAACCTATGTTACTCGCTGATAATATAGCGGATGCTATATTATCAGTAGTTTCGGAGCCTATTCAATGCAAACAAACAATCAAACAATCAAATCTTTCTTCTTTATAATTTTAGTATAGAAGTATAGATAATACATGAAAATTCATAGTTTAGCGATATTTCTAATAATTACGGTCTTAAGAGGCACGGGCTTATTCTAGAATTATCATAGTTATGTCAGAGCTCTGTAGTAAATTATAGAATAGAATAGGATTTTGTGGTAAATAAATTTATAAGTTGATCACAGCGATTCAATATGTTAAAAGCATGGCCTAACTTTCAAACTTAATGGCATTCCAAATTGGTTTTTCTGAAGTTTTCAAAATAGAAACCATTTAAACAGTGCTTCCGGATTGACCTATATCGATCGAGTCAATGGACAATAGATGGACTACAATCTTTTTAGTGTAGATGTTTCTACGTAATCCCAAACGACTTCCAACCTTATTTCGAACAGATACGTTTCAAATTTAAAGTGCTTCACTACATTGAAATGCACAAATAACATTGGTATATTTTATGTCGGCCGCTGTGTGATAAATAGCAGTGATTGAACATTTTGTAAGGAAATATTTTATTTGAATTCAATTAGGTTCCGAAAATAGAGATTTTAATGAGTTTAGTTACCTGCAAACTAGGAACACACTTCTATGGAATAATACCCTAATCGCTCTTCAGCGAAGCTTTTCAAGTTTATAAAAAACAGCCCTAGCCTCATCCGGGTTGCGACTAAACTTATCTAATTACCTAAATACTAAAGAAACAGAAAATGTTTGTAGAGCATTAATCAAAGTTCCAACAAATAATCCTAATAAACAAATTACGCACAAAAAAATTTTAGACGAAATATAATTAGTTCCTTTGTAAAAAATTAAAAATAAATATATAATAAAATCTCAATGTAGAATCTTGTAAGGACTACAATTATTCCTATTAAGTTAAAATCAGAATTGCAATTTTCAGAATAAAAATCAAAACAATACTTTTTTTTTCTCTGTTTGTCAACGAATATTATTTATACATTTTTTTTAGTGTTATTATACAAAAAACTTAAAAAAAAATCGGAAGATCATTTGTTCAAATCGAATCAATAGTTGTTTTCGCCGAGCTCAATTTAGTTCTATTTTAGAGCAGTTAATTATTATTAGAGATACGGACGTAAGTCGGATGTAAAGTGAACCGAGATTAGAAAAAGCGAAGCGCCTGAACAATCAGTTTAAGAAGTGTTAGATTTATTTCTGTCGAAAGTACATTACGAAAATAAATGACACAATCTCAGTTTGTTAGTGTCAAAGACTTGGTTCGGTGCGGGTTGTTGCCTCGGGCAAAATGGGGCCGGGACAGCTTCCCGACTGTCGACACTCAATGCTGTATGCTGCCAAATGTACAGAAACTTCTTTGGCTGACGTTGCTTCAGCCTTTAGACGTGAAAAACAATACACCTACGATTACTATGCTATTTCAAAAACATTTCATAACGGAAGTTAATGTTAAGTGGGAATTGGATTAACTGTTATCAACCAATTAGGAAGTCATAAGAAAATTAAAATCAATCTAGTATAAGAGGAAATTTCAATTCATTTCAAATTATTTTTATTCATTTGATTGTAGGCAGGCGATTTCTTTTACCATTGCCTCTTAACACAAGCGAAATTTATACAAATTTAATTGTGTAAAAAAAAGAAAATTAGTGGCACTCCGGGAGTGCCGACAGAAGTGAAAACTTGAACAAATACGTGTTTATTTACAATTATTGATCGCAAGAAATACAAGAGAAAATATATGACACTGACACAATGACAATTAAATAGAACATAATTGAAAACGTGAGTGGATGAAGGTGATAATTTTGAGTAAATCGAGATTAAAGTTTTACTTTTTGTACTAATTATGAATTATGCCACAGAAATGATTTTTGTACTAATTATGATGCAAAGTTGTTAACAACCTAATATTAATGGTATGATAGCAAATAAACATTTTTTATGTTTTTTATTATTTAATTTTAAAAAAATGTGAATATATCCTTCTTCCCTTAACAAAAGTAAACAGGTAACAAAGTATTCTGCACTTTTTGCTTTTTAAAATTAACTGTACATGACACCTTCAACTCTGGATGAAAGGTACCCTATGTCCTTTCTAGTGTCCCAGACAACGTGTATGCAAAATTTTATGGTGATTGGTTCAGTAGTTTTTGCGTGAAAGAGTTACAAACATCCATACATCCAAACATACTTTCGCATTTATAATATTAGTATATATCTTCATACATTTACGTTATAAGTTGAGATATGTTGCGATGAGTAAAGAGTGAAGTAAAAATAGACTGAGATGCATTTGTATGCAATCTGATGTCCTGACAAATTATTTTTATATATCCCATTTTGTTCCTCATATCCGTTGAGATAGAGAGAGCTATGAACAACTATATTTTTAATCGTAGAAATATATTTATTTTAACTTAAATTAAATTTATTTTTTACGACATTAATTATTATTACATTATTTTAGTGCATTACACTAATCACTAAAAAAACACTGAGGTCAGTATTTTTAGATCACAAGATGAAATTAGTAAAATAGTATATAAATATGTATATCCACTCTGTATCTTTGTCGTTAGTTTTTTTATTTTTAACTTATCCCTCGGGAATAGTCTTTTTATTTCTGGATGAAAGGTACCATATATCCTTTCTGGTGTCCCAGACAACGTGTATGCAAAATTTTATGGTGATTAGTTCAGTAGTTTTTGCGTGAAAGAGTTACAAACATCCATACATCCAAACATACTTTCGCATTTATAATATTAGTATATATCTTCATACATTTACGTTATAAGTTGAGATATGTTGCGATGAGTAAAGAGTGAAGTAAAAATAGACTGAGATGCATTTGTATGCAATCTGATGTCCTGACAAATTATTTTTATATATCCCATTTTGTTCCTCATATCCGTTGAGATAGAGAGAGCTATGAACAACTATATTTTTAATCGTAGAAATATATTTATTTTAACTTAAATTAAATTTATTTTTTACGACATTAATTATTATTACATTATTTTAGTGCATTACACTAATCACTAAAAAAACACTGAGGTCAGTATTTTTAGATCACAAGATGAAATTAGTAAAATAGTATATAAATATGTATATCCACTCTGTATCTTTGTCGTTAGTTTTTTTATTTTTAATTTATCCCTCGGGAATAGTCTTTTTATTTCTGGATGAAAGGTACCATATATCCTTTCTGGTGTCCCAGACAACGTGTATGCAAAATTTTATGGTGATTAGTTCAGTAGTTTTTGCGTGAAAGAGTTACAAACATCCATACATCCAAACATACTTTCGCATTTATAATATTAGTACGGATTGGCTGTAATTTTTATTTTATTTATTTTTTATTTAAAAAAAATGACTTATTTTGATTATTCATTAATATTGTTTATTTCGTTATTTATAATGTTTAGAATTTTATTCACATAAACCTACATCCTAATCAATCGCGTACCTATTATGTAAATTTTGCAGTAAAATACTAAAATACATTAACTTGAACTTTTAATAGTTTGTAGCGTGTGAAACATTTCTACAACATTCTACAACAGAATATTCCACAATAGATGACTACAGAAACGTGGGTACATGGTCATTATTGATTTTATTTTTGTCTAACTGCGGCAAACTTACACAAGGGTAATATTAACTGAAGATACGTGTCATTGTCACGTACGAGTTTAAAAATAATTTCATTTAAATAGTGCACCACCCTCTCTATGTGATAATAATAGCTTAATTATTATAAAAACAAACCAGTATCACCGTCGCCTATACAAGCGATTCTGTTAACAAGCAACGCCACTGGTAAAGCAAGTGCGCCGCCATACATTGACTCTGGCATTCCTTACTCGCTCATCTTAACACAACAGCACACATTCTGTTATTTGACAGTGGTCTTCTGTAAGAGGACGAACGCTGTATGCATTGCAACTACTTACTTACTTACAATTTACCTATATTTTATATTTAAAAAATCTATATTAAATGAAATATTCTTATGTTTCAAATCCTATATTTTAAAGCGTAGCAGAGGCAGGGGAAAGACATTTAAGAAAGTGGTTTGGTAATGAGCACTCGCTCCCTCTTTCGTGTAATATTGTCGTCAATCTTCTTAGAGAAGCGGTACGTTAAGAATAAGAAGAAGATATTTTAAATTGTGGGAATTAAAGAAAAAAAGAAATTGCTAAATAATAGGTTACTAACAATATCATTGTAATTAATCCATAAAGTCCATGTATATCATGTACACGTAGTATTTGTAGTGCAGTCACTTAAGCAAAAAAAAAGGGGTCAACCTCGGAATGAGAGATAATAAGCTGTAAACTCGTATAAAGTTACGCGAACGAAGTCGCGTGCAACAGCTATTATACATATTATTAATGTCTATAGCGAATTTGGAATCACGCGTAAAAGGCAATACTAAGTAGTTTAATCATTGCTAATAAAAGAATATTTCGATTTCGATTGAAGAAATCATGTGATTAAATAAGTCTATCAAATTATCAACTTACAACAATAGTCCAGTAACTTTGTCGTCTGAATGTATGGGGTAGTATGCGTCAAATCCGGTAGTTCTGATTTTTTGCAGACTTGTTTATGATGTTGGCCTAATGAATAATCCAAGTTTGTGACCTCGAGCGCCGAACGCAACTTTGTCAAAAATCGAAAAAACCGCGAAAAAATCGTTATTTTTTCAAATTTTAGAGATTATAACCCTAAAGGACTAGTTTTTGAAAAAACTTTCTTAGGACGTTTTTAAAGTAGACTAAATTTGCTACAATATGATACTAGAACTGTCTCTGTAGACCTAATAGTTTGCGAGATTAAGCCTTTCAAAGTTTATCATTTTTTTCGAACTTCGCAATTTTTGCAATATTTTAGACGTCACTCAAATAACTCTAGCGGGATGAAGTTCCAATTACCTCCGACTGAGTGTGTGCTAGTCTTTGGCTTAGGGAAGATGCAAATGATGTCCATAGTCGAAAAAATCCGGACATTGAAAAGCAAGCTGCGATTTTTCTCGTCATCAACTCTACACCAATCTCTCTCTCTCTCGCACGAAGTGTTACAGTTCCACCTTCTTTGTCCGAACCCCTAGGGAGTGAGCACTTACTAGGTAAGCGTCGTCCACCTTCGGCCACATCAAGTGAGATCGCGGCCAAGCGCTACCTTGATTCAATTAAAAAAAAAAAAAAAATAATACATCTGACGAGATAGCAGCAGCAGAAGAGCGAGTCATAATTGCTCTATACGGAGGCAACCCCAACATCCATAACCTTGACGAGCTGCGGTGCCAACTATTCGCCAGGGCTGCAACGAAAACCACCTTCAATCTAGCCAGGTTACCTCCTACACGAGACTCTGCTCGATTTCACTCCTTGCGGACATACCATCAGGTAAAAATTCGTCCTTGCTTCAATTACATATCATTCATCATTTTCCATTCTCATGTACAATTTTCTTACAGGCACAGGCGTGGTTGGGAGTCACACTGAACCCTCTCTCCTGGGGGTGGCTATCCACGCCACAAGGCCTCAACCCCAAAATGATGACCAGAGATGCAGCCCCACAACACCTCTTGCGGATGATTTCTTGCGGCTGCACGAAGGGTTGTGGGAACGCGTGCAGCTGCATGAAGGCAGGATTAAAATGCTCATCAGTCTGCAGGCACTGCAGCGGGGCCTCTTGTGACAATATACCTGATGTTGCAGTAGTAAATATCCCAGAATATCCCAGAAGGCGACGATCTGTCCGATGTCGAAATGGGGGTTCCCTCCGTATAGAGCAATTATGACTCGCTCTTCTGGTCATCATTTTGGGGTTGAGGCCTTGTGGCGTGGATAGCCACCCCCAGGAGAGTGGGTTCAGTGTGACTCCCAACCACGCCTGTACCTCTAAGAAGATTGTACAAGAGAATAGAAAATGATGAATGATATGTAACTGATGCAAGGACGAATTTTTACCTGATGGTATATCCGCAAGGAGTGAAATCGAGCAGTCTCGTGTAGGAGGTAACCTGGCTAGATTGAAGGTGGTTTTCGTCGCAGCCCTGGCGAATAGTTGGTACCGCAGCTCGTCAAAGTTATGGGTGTTGGGGTTGCCTCAGTATAGAGCAATTATGACTCGCTCTTCTGTTGCTGCTATCTCATCAGGTGTATTTTTTTTTATTTTTTTTTAATTGAATCAAGGTAGCGCTTGGCCGCGATCTCACTTGATGTGGCCGAAGGTGGACGACGCTTACCTAGTAAGTGCTCACTCCCTAGGGGTTCGGACAAAGAAGGTGGAACTGTAACACTTCGTGCGAGAGAGAGAGAGATTGGTGTAGAGTTGATGACGAGAAAAATCCCAGCTTGCTTTTCAATGTCCGGATTTTTTCGACTATGGACATCATTTGCATCTTCCCTAAGCCAAAGACTAGCACACACTCAGTCGGAGGTAATTGGAACTTCATCCCGCTAGAGTTATTTGAGTGACGTCTAAAATATTGCAAAAATTGCGAAGTTCGAAAAAAATGATAAATTTTGAAAGGCTTAATCTCGGAAACTATTGGGTCTACAGAGACAGTTTTAGTATCATATTGTAGCAAATTTAGTCTACTTTAAAAACGTCCTAAGAAAGTTTTTTCAAAAACTAGTCCTTTAGGGTTATAATCGCCAAAATTTGAAAAAACAACGATTTTTTCGCGGTTTTTTCGATTTTTGACAAAGTTGCGTTCGGCGCTCGAGGTCACAAACTTGGATTATTCATTAGGCCAACATCATAAACAAGTCTGCAAAAAATCAGAACTACCGGATTTGACGCATACTGTGATGTATAAAGTTACTGGACTACAAGTATTTTGCCGCATTCTTACACGTATAACGTAGAGTAAGGATACATGATTAAAACGTTTAATAGTTGAACTACTTTTCTTACGTAAAATAAATGCATAGGTGTTACCTATTATTTATTCATTATTAAAAGGCAATCAATTGTGTGTGAAACTCAGTATTTTTGAAGCACCTTAAATCAAATGAGAAGGGTTTATTCCTTTAACCTTGTTTATAAAATACCTATATAAAACTTAATTATTTTTTATGTACGCAAACATGTAAGCGAGGAAGGTTTGTGTATATAAAAAATTGATCCCGGGCGCAGCCGGGAGAGGGTCGCTAGTAAAACATACTTTGTATCAATAACTTTTACTTTAATACAATGAAAGGGGCACCAGATGAGATTAATGAATTGCCTGTTTGTTTTCTTTTTGTTTAATTTTTTCCATTTTCTTTAGAAAATCGTAAGTTTGTGTACTACGTAACATGAGAATATGGAAGAAAGCCAGCACGTCATTCTAAAAATATTTCTCTAATTATAGACGATCACTTCAATTATTGTTTAGCTGTAATGCATCAGTAATTATTTGAAGAGGTGACTTGGTACCCAACTGACCTACATTATACACCGTACTACATAATAAGATGTATATTTCTGTGGTATACCTATTTCATAAGCCGGACTTGAAAACTGTGTGGAAATTTGTTGCTAATTTGTTGTTAATTTTTACCGCAAAAAAATAATTGAGAAACGACATGCTCGCTAAGTGCTTTCTTTGTCAAGATATTGTATATAGATATACTAGCGTAATATTACGTCAGTATATCGGGAAAGGGATAGGGAAATGAGCCTCATTCACACCGAAACACAATAGCTGTTATTTCTCGGTGGTCTTCTGTAAGAAGTGGTTACTGCCCTGGCGGCAGTAACCACTGCCCACGGGCTGCCCAAATGACTGCGAAACGCAGTACTACTACTAAACTACTAAACTAGCTATTATTTCTTTGGTGTTTTGCAAGCGAGTGGTTTAAGTTCTGTCAGACGCTCTGCCCATTTCATCTCAAAAATGCTATTTGATACCAATGTTCTAAATGTAGGTATAATATTAGGTAGTATTTTTTTTTATCTAAAGACAAGAACCATTTTCACACTGATGATTACTGCGAAAAAAATAGCGTCAATGACTTTCGTTGACGAACCTGACCTATCTGACGAACACGTAAGACTTTAAACATACGAATAAAAATTTACGAACATTTATGACAAGTTCGCAAAACTAGATGTAATACCTCTACAAAATTTATTAATTCAAAGAATAAAGGGATTAGCTTATGTTTTAAAATTTTACGTAATTTCAAATGTATATATATATATATGTTTTAAAGTATTTCCCCAGATTTTATTTAAATGTAAAAACTCTTCTGTCGCATAACTTTCACATTATTATGCATGCATAGATATAATTATCTGCTGCGCCTTGCAGGCTCAGCACCCCTGTACCGAGCAGTGGTTAGCTACTGACTGAGATCAGTCGCTAACCAAATCGTAATCTTAACACAAAAAAAAATGTTGAATTACTGTCTGAAGAGCGCATTATCGGCCTGTTAAAATTAGCTATAGACCAATGACCCAGCTAGAAAAAAATACATCCATATTTCTTATAGTCGTCCGCTACGAACTATTGATAGATCAAAAGGTAAATTTGGTTGATATGTTGTTCCGGCGATGAATACTAAATTATCCGGGACAGCATTTCGAGATAACAATGTCCTTAAAGAACTGCAGTTCTAACGTTTCCACAAATTCACGAAATTTGCTTGCACTGAATACAAAAAGTAAGATATTTTTTACTTACTTAAAAGTAGAGAGCTATATAGAATAACGTCTTCAGAGAACCCATTTACTCTGAGCGTTATCAGTTCTACGAGTTATGTGACACACTCACTGTCAGTTCTGCTTACAAAGGCGATTATAGTTCTAATAGGAATTACCAAGTTTAAAACATAACATAGCATGCCGAACAACTTTAGGCTTTCTCTGATAATAAGACTCACCACTAGATACTTAAGGATCAATACTGAATGTTTAGCGTATCATATAAATACGTGATAGTTAATAGAATAACATTACGGTTCGCACAGATCGCATACATCAATATCGACAAAGATACAGAGTGGATATACATATTTATATACTATTTTACTAATTTCATCTTGTGATCTAAAAATACAGACCTCGATGTTTTTTTAGTGATTAGTGTAATGCACTAAAATAATGTAATAATAATTAATGTCGTAAAAAATAAATTTAATTTAAGTTAAAATAAATATATTTCTACGATTAAAAATATAGTTGTTCATAGCTCTCTCTATCTCAACGGATATGAGGAACAAAATGGGATATATAAAAATAATTTGTCAGGACATCAGATTGCATACAAATGCATCTCAGTCTATTTTTACTTCACTCTTTACTCATCGCAACATATCTCAACTTATAACGTAAATGTATAAAGATATATACTAATATTATAAATGCGAACGTATGTTTGGATGTATGGATGTTTGTAACTCTTTCACGCAAAAACTACTGAACTAATCACCATAAAATTTTGCATACACGTTGTCTGGGACACCAGAAAGGACATATGGTACCTTTCATCCAGAAATAAAAAGACTATTCCCGAGGGATAAATTAAAAATAAAAAACTAACGCCTACCCAAAAGTGTTATAGCAACACGAGGTCAAGCGTTATATTGCTTTTTTTTATTTTCAACGCGGTCGAAGTCGCGAGCACCAGCTAATATATATATATAAAAATTACGTGTCATATGTTTGACGCCAATGAACTCCTAAACTACTGAACATTTTGATAAAACTATGTGTAATTTGGTCCAACTTAAAAGATATGATAGTTTTTAGTTTTAACCCGGGCGAAGCCGGGAGCGTGTAGGTAGTATATATAGGTATTTATATTTTATGTGTAAAGGGATTTGTTTTAATCTGTACTTTACGTACGCGCTTTAGGTAAGTAGTTTTTTTTTTTTTTAAATCACACATGAACCTGACAATTTTCCATGATAAAAAGTTATCCAGGTTATTACCTGACGCTATCGTGACGAGGAGGAATATATTACATACTTATTATCCACTTCGCAATAAATATAGGCAAAAGTTATAGACTAGAAAGTTTTTCAGATCATACATAAAGCAACTAGAAAGTTAGATCTTTCTAGATTTTGATATCGACATTGAGATACGATTGGCTGATTATTCTAATCTGCAAGGTAAAAGTTGTGTGACAGAAAATCGGGCCTATTCCAAATTTAAACATACTAAACCAACACAAAACGATAACTTTGATGTTTTGTTTAGGTACGGGTGAAATATTACAATGACCAAGTAGTGCAACTAGAAGCCACATTACGTCAAGACGTAAGCAAATAAATTTATTCTCATCGCCCATACATTATAGTGTTAGTTGTTCGTTGTAACATTATATTAAATTTTAGTGATTTGGAATTCAAAGGGAGTTAGAGTTAGCTCGTTTAGAAATGCCTTCTCTGTGTTTATTTAATTGAAAGACAAATAAAGACATCGATTTATTTGTTACTATTTATTTTAATTTGATTGTAAACATTCACATATAGATGAGAAAATTTAATAATACCTTTCATCTAGAAAAAGAGGACTGTTCCCGAGGGATGATCTAAAATAAAATAAAAATCTAATGCCTGGATAAAGTGTTATAGCAACAAAAGGTCAAGCGTTATATTGATTATATTTTTATTATTTTGCAACGCGGACGAAGTCGCGGGCACCAGCCAGTTTTCATATAAAATTTCAAGAAGAGCTGCCGTACATGTATAAAATTTGAGATCCTTTATTTTATATCGATTAAGACCACGAAAATATATACATATATTAAAGCTGATACGAGAGATTACACGAACTCGTTAACTTCATACAAAATGTTAGATAATTAACCACCCTATTGATTACTTATAAGTATAATTTTGAGAATACATATCAAACAAAAGAAATATATTATGTAGTTTGAATGTGTGAAATTTTATTTGGTATAAACACAGTATATTGTGGCATAAGTCGTATAATATCAAACCTATTTTAAAATGTTCAAGTAAAACTATAAATACAATAAAAATTTCATATACAAATTCAACCACTGAAAGAGTGCAAAGATCGATAAACACAGCGAATTTATGTTTACTTCAGATTAGTCATTTAAACAAATTCTAGCCGAAACTCTCACAAAACACACGAGATATACCATTTTGTTAATTACACATCACAAGCTCGGACGACATGCATCCAACCTAATGCAATGCGTACGAAAATAAAACTTTGACATATCCTGCGCTTTATATGTTTTGTTTACATTTTATTAGCTCGGCTACAGTTCATATAATGTGAAGTTTGTTAGATATTTTATAATAAATGTGAATGTTACTAACCTGTAGTGTTGTTATGTGATGAGATGCGCGTGCGATGCAGGGCGGGCGGGCGACGACTGGGCGGGCGGCGCACGAAGTTCGCTCCCGGCCGCGTTTCACGGTACGCCTGGTCAGTCTATTGGGAACACCGGCGGAAGCGCGATGGATACGGAACGACCGTTTCTATATTGCATGAATAAAGATAGATATACAACGCGGTTTTAGACAGACAGTGTTTTGCACCGATGCGCAGTCTCGACACTGATAGAAATACAAAACTTTTATGTGACAATTTTATGTATGAACTGACCTAGGTGTATTGCGATCTATAATTACTTAATAGCTGGTGTACCAATAAAAATTATGAGTTATGCCTTTATTTCTTTATTATTATTTTTTGGAAATATTTTTAGTGTTTAATTTCATTAAAATTTATCGTAAACCGATCCAGCTTTGTGATAGCTATTATGAATGAGAGTTATTATTGTTTATTATTATTATTTACTTATTTATTTATTATCTAACACGTATTTACACACAAGATGATAACAATGTCTGTAAACCATTAAAAAAAGCTTAAAAGCTTATAAGGAAGCTCTTCTTTACATCTTTATATAAGATAATAAAAAAGTCGCTTTCCGCTGTCAGGTCCTCTGTGTGTATGCTACGCACCGGATTTCAATACGGTTTTTACTAATGAAAAGAGCGAAAAACTGGGTAGGTTTGTTATATATAAATTTGCAAGACAAAAGTTGCACCCGTGCGATGCCGGGAGCGATTCACTAGTAATGTAATAAGAACACAAATTGAACATATTCTTTTTTTGATAATATTTTAAAACTGATTCTCATTTCTGATTGCCAGACTAAATGCCAGACTTCTATCGGGGGTATTTACTCAAACGCGGACGAAGTCACGAGCACAATGTAGTTGAAAATGTTTTAAATCTTGAGCACTGTTGCTTTAAATGACATAAGCTACCATTCACACGAATTTAAAAAATATTCGTGTTTAATACTAGCTTACCAAGTGCCTAATTTTAATAAATAGCAATCAAACTCTAGGCTTGGTATGTGCTCCTACGGTAATTGCTATAATATTTATGCAGGCGTCATATTAGGTACATAGGTGAATTTATTATTTAAAATTGCATGCCGTAAAATCAATTTTTTTTAGCTATTATTCGGTTATGTTTGTTATATATAAAACCTGATTTATGATTGTGTTACGATTTCATCATGCAAGAACCACCAAAGGAACGTCATCTATATGGGTGGTATTGCAACATGCAATTCCCTGAAAGTTCGCGCCCGTAAGGAAAACATTTCCAGTTAGGATTGCAACACGCAAGAGTCACCAAACGACCGTCATCTGCATGAATGGTATTACGACACATCTACAAGCGATTCCCCGAAGCATTGCAACCTTACAAAATTTAATTTCACATGATTTTCGGATGTATGAATCAGTTTGAATCACCGCGCACCTGCTTAAGTAAAATCGGTTTTTTTTGCATCCTCTGCTGCCACCGAACTTAACTATTGTGTTTTAATTATTTATCAATTTGTACACAAAAACTCTTAAATAAATTTTAAAACTTACTCTTACTCATATTACAATTCTAAATAACAGATTCTTTATAGGTACTAGCAATAGGTACTAGATAATATTAATATTAATTTATCTGCTTACTACGGCTCCATGATTTTTAGTGCAATATTTAGTTTTTATTTTACTTCATAATATCCCTTTGTTCCACAAAAAAAATCTTTTCTATATAAATCGCCATGCATTTAGTCTCGCAAAAACTCAAGAAAGGCTAGACTGATTTTAATTCTGTTTTCATTTATGGAAAGAGAGATAAACGGGGAAGGTTTGCTATATAAAAATTTCACCCCGGGCGAAGCTGTGAGCGGATCACTAGTTTGCCATAAAAAAATTTGAGGCCATAAATATTATCTCTCATGTTGGACCAAATTATACAGTGTTCAAAATTAGTTTGATTTGGAGTTTTAGCACGTACAAACATGCGATTTTTACATATCGGATTTCTGTTCATGTAATTTACTATTATAGCTATGTCCCCGGTTTCACTCGAAGTAATTCTCTTTTCTTTTCGGGCACCTTCCTAATCGGACTATCAAATGCAAAAAGTATTTCTAAAAAAAAAAACTCCAGTTTAGCTAGTTCAAACAATGAAACTTTTCAGCTTTAATGAATTTGTATAGATAAATACAATGCGTACGTGTAGAGGCAGGCGCGGAGCGAGTGGAAATGTCAAGAAATAAAATACAAGTGTTTTTAAAAATTTTATTGCTTTTTTTGTTTCTTTAACATAAATAGCATTTATTTTAATTATTACAAGTTACAGTTACAAACGTACAACATGTATTGCACCATTAATAAATAATAATATAAAATAATTCATTTATTTTAAACTACTGCGCCAGATTGCGGCACATAACGAGATTTTATTTTTAATAGCGCCGGTGACCTTATATTAGAAAAATAGTGAAAAAAAAAAGCTTAATGAGTTTTGGTTCCTTTATTTGGTAGCGTTACTTTTAAATAAAATGGTATCGGGACGAATGGTCGGTGTTCGGTGGTACAAAGTGTAGAGACACGGCAAATTTAGGGCTGACCGAGCACCGAGCTTCCGTCCCGAAAGCGATTAGAGTTGCAAATGGCGCTTTTGGTCAACAGTTGTCCACTAGCGCCAGATGTAACTATAAAAATTCACTTAACGAACGACTAGGTGCCCCACCCGACCCGACCGGAATTGCGCCCCATAATCGAGAGAGAAATGCTGGTTTTGCGGGGCGAAGGCGATAAAGCTCACTCTGTGCTGAGAGCGCGGGACTCCTGGACCAGGTACACTTGGGATCCGGGGACGGTGGAGGTGGTGACGAATGTGCGGTGCTTGGCGCGGATGAGGGACAGATTGCTCTCGGCGACATCAGCGCGATCTTCTGCCGCTTCGAGTTCACGTTGGAATCGTCGTACTCGGGTCACGCTCTGCTGGGATACACCCTCCTGCAAGTTTAACCATGGATCATTGTTTAAATAAACAAATAAAAACTGTAAAACGTATATTTTCAAAATTATACTTTGTTGCATAAGTTTTCTTATGTGTAATTTCAATATTCATAAGAAAGTAGTTCCTACCTGTTCTGTCAACTGCCTCTTGTAGATGTTGACCTTCTGGGTGGTCTTCTCAAGGGAGTCCTGGAGCAGGGCAATGTTCTTCTGGTCCTCCTCGCATTGGATCATGACCTCCTTGAGAGAGCGCTCCTTCTTGCGCAGAATCTTGATAGTTTCAGCGTGTCTCCTCTTTTCTTCGTCAATCTCAAGTTCCATGTCCTTAATGCGAGCTTCAAGCTTGCTGATGATGCGCTTTCCACCGACAATAGCGTTAGCTTCAACCTCTTCCAGGCGAACAGACAGGTTCTAGTAAAAAGAAATAAAAAATAGTACTTATATAAATATCATAGCCTCAATTATTGGTAGTCATAACAAATGGTTGTGATTGATGTCATACGCATCACAAAAGATATTTGTTAAAGTTAAGTTTAGTTGGATGTTTATGATGCGTGAGAAACGAATAAGTATCGCCACTAGAGGGCAAATAGCTTGGAACAGTCACTTTGCAAGAATGGACTTTACATAGATATACAAATAGCTTTAAAGTTGTAATTGTGCATATTTTTAGATTTCTAATTACCTTAACTTCGATCTCGAGGGACTTCTTAACGGCTTCGATTTTCACAATCCTCTCTTGTTCTTCGTGCAAGATTTCTACGGTGTGCTTCAGTTCAGTCTGTAATTTTTTAATGCAAGTGGTGAATCATATGTTCAGCAAATAAAAAAAACAGTGATAAGTTTGTTTTAATTTATTGTAAAGCGTGTAGCTGATCGCATCAATTTCAATCTTAGTCCTAATGCATCCTTGAAACATGAAGCGTATATACTATAACAAATAGCTGTGCCTGCGACTTCGTCCGCGTTGCAAAAAGATCACTCGGGAACAGTACTTTTTTTCTGAATGAAGGTTCCATATATCCCTTCTTGTATCCCTGACAAAGTGTAGGATATAAAATTTCATGATGATCGGTTGAGTAGTTAAGGCGAGAAAAGGTAGCAGACGACAGGCAAACAGACAAATAGAGTTACTTTCACATTTATAATATTAGTATGGATGAAGACAAAACAAACCTGGACGCGTTGGTATCTTTCGTCGGCGACACGCAGTTCCTTGGTGATCTCATCGTAATCAGCTGCGACGGCAGCGAGTTCTTGCTCAATCTTTGCCTTGCTGCTTGACAAGTTCACATTGATAACAGTAAGCTCGTTGATGCGGGTCTGCGCTTCCTCGAACGATTGTTCTACCACGCGTTTGGCGCGAAGGGCCTAAGCAACAATAAATATATGTGAATTTTCTCTAGCCTTAACAAATTAAACAACAACTCAATTGATTAATTGTCTAAGAAACTTTGAAAGTATGTATTAACCTAAAATTACATTTACCTGTTCATAATTGCCACGGATCTCCTCGACCTCGCCGGTGAGCGACTGTATCCTGCGCTGAGCAACGCCGTATTGATCCAGAGTTACTTGGAGCTGCCTCTGAACCTCGTCGTAATGGGTCTGGATCTCAGTAAGCTGGAATGACATTTAATTGTTTAAATTTTGGATTGACATTTAAATGTTGCGTAAATGAATTGGTCGCATTTTGCTGCTAAGCTATTAATGTAAATATACTTTCCCGAATAGAAGTATTTTAATATTAAACTTAGCTTTTTTCTTTGTAAATAGAACTCACCTGAAGAGACTGCTTCTTGATGGTCTTCTGCAGATCAATGTTGGTCTTATTAGCGACGTCAAGAGAGAGCTCGAGCTCTGTGATCTGGATTTGCAACTTCTTCTTGATGCGAGCAACCTCTGTCTTAAGCTTGGTCTCAGCTTCGACTACACGCGCATTCAGCTGCTCAATCTCAATGCTGGTCTGCTTGCTGTTGACAAATAATTAGAATCTTATAATTTGACACATATTTTTTTTTAAATTCGTAAACATTCGTTAATTCTTTGTTAACCTTTTATCTATAATTATATTTGTATTAATTTGTTCAAATTGTTTTATCGTTTCTTTTAATTCGTTTAGTGGCTGTAAGTAAGATGCTTCATCAATAGTTGGTATTTCGGCTTTGATTCGCACTATGCACGTCCTTGGAGAAGTTTCACGGATAGAACGGATTGCCTCCGATATGGCCTCAGATACTTTTCCGTCGGTTATTTGTGAAATTTGTGTCTCCGATTTCAACATTATATCTCGGTTGACTTTAGATATGTTTCGGTCTGTGACCACCTTTCTTTCATCTAGCACATGTTTTTTCATATAATCATGTGATACATTTTTCCTACTTTCTTCAAGTAATGTCTGAGCAATGGCTTTGGCTGATTTACCTCTATACATTTGAGCTTTATCTCTGAGTTCTTGGGTAACATTCAACTCTTTTTGAACAAGTTCCAATTCTTTATCAATTTCATCCAACCTCTTCTTTTGTCTTTCTGTTTTAATTTTTTCACGGTCAACTTTCTTCTTCCTAGCTTTCACAGTTACACTTTCAACACCAACATGTTTCACTACGTTTGCAGCCGCTGCAGTAGCGACAATTGAGAAGGGGGAACGTTTTGTTATATTAAAACTATTGAGATCCTTTTTAGCTTGTTCAGATATTTCCTTTGAAATACGCGCTAACTCTTCTGAGGAGTATGTGCTAATAGGTTTGTCGAATCTGTATTTATCTAATCCTCTTTCGTTGTTCCATGGCAAATGAGGAGG
This sequence comes from Synanthedon myopaeformis, assembly GCA_944738685.1. NCBI lineage: Eukaryota > Metazoa > Arthropoda > Insecta > Lepidoptera > Sesiidae > Synanthedon > Synanthedon myopaeformis. The sequence continues at coordinate 4,328,056 of OX122913.1, read as the reverse complement.
TTTAGTTGCTACTCCGTTTTCTTTAGCATTGATATAGTCTATCATTGGTTGGTAGAAATTGATTCCGTAGCCATAATTATCTTCATAAACTGCAGTTGGCGGCCTGTTCCACTTAGAATAATTAGGCATTTTTACTGGTGCCATGATGAATCACTTTAATTGAAAGGTTTACGTTCTGCAATTAATCGTTTCAGTAACGATCGTTCAGCGGCGACGTGCGCCGTGTAGGGCCGAGGTCACAAAATTAGGACTGCTAGAATATCGTCGACGTCTTTTGTAGATCATTTTCATACGGTTGTGCCAATATACGTACGTGGACACCCATGATAATCACCAATGAAATAAGTCGTTATATATATAAATGGAATTCGTGCCAATAATTCGATAAACTCGCATATGATAGAATTGGCAAAAGTCGGAAAATGTACTCGCATATGAGTAATTCTGTACAAAGGATGCTATTTGTAAGTAATAAATTACCACAACATTTTAGCGTCTTTTGAACTGTTACAAATGTTGAGAGTAATGTGGATAACATTATATTGATTTTATTACAATATGTAATTGGCCTAAGTCCAATGCATAAAGTGTGTCACGGTTGTAATAGATGAAGTGTGTCGATTGCATGTTTTAATGACAGTCATCAGTCAGCGGGGGGAAAAGGCGGGGTTTCAGTGGCGAAAGACGAAGGGGCTTAGTTCCGATTTGGCTATGTGCAGACAGAAAGGCTCTCAGTCTGTTGTGATCTCATTTAGTGTAAACATGAATTTCATCTTACGTATTTATCTATAACACTTTGGTAAGCAGTTCATCCATTAATATTTTAAATTCTTATTTTCTGTTATTTATTTAGGTAACCGTTAAGGTATAAGATGTCGCTTTATTAATTGTGCTTGTGGGCAACGTGGATACATTGGATTATAATATCATTAATCTCAGATGTTACTCACCGAATGGCTTCGATCTCTTCGTCCTTCTCTTGGAGACGGCGCTCAGCCTCATGGCGGAATTGACCCAACTCGGCGGCCAACCTCTGCGCACGTTGCTCCTCAGCCTTGCGGCCCTAAAACCGAACAGTTCACATGAGTATGCTGGCGACAAAAAATTGCGAGAGAAAATCTCCTAAAGATGGTCAAGTCCATTTAAAAACATAGAAGTCAAAATGGCACCTCTACAGTATTTTTTTATTATTTTGTAATATAACGCACATGGCGAATTCTTAACTGTATTTCATTTAATTATGTGAATTACTTTAAAAAGTAATGCGATTTCTCTAGTCTTCTAAGAAGTAACCTAATTACAAATGATTTTTATTGAACAGTGTGATGACCTCGTTACTATAAATAGTGGTTCTATATTTATTTTGTTCTGGCAGGGCAGATTATTATACTGAAGTTTTATTTTAGTATTATACTAAATATTTAGATAATGGTGGGGCCCATTTCTGGTGGGGCCTGATTAAGTGCTAAAATAATTAATATAATTAATTTAATGATAATAAAAACTCATCGTCAAACAGAAAAAGTATTCATTCTGAAAGTACGTTATTTTAGTAAAGCGTAGCCTGTACAAGATTTCCGCCATAAAGGTGTTTCTGCAACCTTTATGGCGAAAAGGCAAAACGCAGGAGTTTTACAATAACGGGTGGTTAATTTATCACATTGAATAGAAATATTAACCTTAATCAATGTTATCTGATAAACTTCATAACACTTACGGCTTCTGCCTCCTTATAGGCAGCGGTGAGTTCTTCTCGCTCGTTCTCAAGACGGCGCAGCTCGATTTCGAGCTCGTGAAGACGGCGGGTCAACTCCGTAATGTTGGAACGGGCTTCGTGCAATTCATCTGAAAATATGTTTGTATTGTTTCAGAATCACATATTTTAAGAAAAGTTTGGACCATTATAGTCAAAATACAATGTTTTATTTGCTAAAATTCCGGTAATATCTGATTGGAATCAAATATTCCACAACTAAATTAAAGTTTAGTCATACGACACATATCTAAATTTTGATAAAAAAAAACTTGTCTATTCGTGTATAAATACTATGAAAAATCTGATCTAATTCAAAATATCATCAGTACTTCAATAGTAAGTAAATATCTATCAGTTTTCATTTAAATACCATATTTAGTATAATGCATTCAAGGAAGATAAATGATATTTTAAAATTATAACATATATATACTCGTAGAAGTGGACTGGGTCGTACATTTAATAATTATACTGATTTTCTTCGGAATTTCGGAGTTGTTATCTTTGAAAGATCGACGTAGGAAGTATGATATTGTTCGTCTCAAAAAAATATTTACGTAGTAATATATTTTCTTTTAATGTTTTTTAAATTTTAACATTAGTGTTAAGTTAATACATTCATTAGTGTCACCTTACCTAACAAAATTATGCTAAGACTGCATTTTAGCAATTAGTCTTATATGTGTGTCTCATGGTTTTGATGTGACTATATTAAATAAATAAATTTAGGAAACATACCACCCAACTTCTTGTTTTCGCGGCCGAGAGCGTCCTTCTGTTCCCTAGTCTTGTCGAGCTCGTGGCTGACGCGCTGCAATTCCGTCTGCTTGTTGCGGAGATCCCTCTGTGACACCTCATACAGCTGAATGGTTTCCTCCAAGCGTGATTTGATCTCAATATTCACGCGTTCGAGCTGTTCAGTCCTCTTCTGCAGCTCCCGAGCTGTTCCATTAGCCTTCTCCAGGTCGATGATGAGCACCTCAACCTAAATTTAAACCATCACGTATTAATTATGTCTCTTGAATTATGTTTATACCCCGAAGACATTATTTCAAGGTAGAAGCGAAAATTTTAAATATTATTTACCTCGCTCTGCAGGCGTGACTTCTGCTTTTCAATATTGCTGATTTTGGCAATGAGAGTCTCGATCTGTTCCTCTTGTTCTTGAATACGAGCGGAATATTTGCGGCGGATTTCCTCAATTTCTTCGGCCCTAGCAGCAGCTTCGGCCTCGTACTTGGATCTGTAGTGTTGGACCTCACCAGTGGCCTTGACAAGTTGACGTTCCAAATCCAAACGGGCCTCGGATTCTTCTTCGAGTTGTACACGGACAGATTCCAAGTCGATTTCAACCTTTAAAAAAAAATAGCGATTAAATTAAACTTTATTCAAGTAGAATAACATTGAAGACAACACATATTTTGTCGTATTTAAACAATATTCCATTCTTTCATAACAATGATTTATTATATTTTTTAAGGTAAAACAACAACAATATTATAATATTTAAAACCTGGTGCAGGTTGGCCTCAAGCAGAGAACGTCTCCTGTCTTCATCCTCGAGTCTACGACGCGCATCTTCAAGCTGGCTGATGACCTGGCTCCTGAGGTAAGTGACGTTCTCGATGTTCACCTGACAATTAAATATGAATATTAAATATATCCTTTTGTTACGATGAATTACGTTTTTGTGCTTCGTGAATTTCTATGTAACTTTAATATATTGCTATGAAATTTACCTTAAGATCCTGCACTTCCTTGATGAGCTCAACGTTCTCCTGAGATAAACGTTGCTTGTGAGAAGTGATATCTACAATAGTGCGGTTCAGCTCCTCAATTTTAATGTGCAGTTCGCTGATGTTGACCTCGAGTCTCTCAACGGTCTTGCAAATAGTTATCTTTTCCTTAGTTACATTCTCCACTTGGGCCAGGAGTTCGTAAACTTCAGCTTGGAATTTGGACTTCTCCTTTTCAGTCCTGATGACAAAGAAACATTCGGTTGCAATTACGTTATAATAAATAAAAATTGATGAAATGAAAGAGACCTCTTCTTCAATGATATAGGTATTGGTGAAGGTATTCGCACAGCTTTCGCAATATCGCATAGCTACTTAAATCTAAAAAGCTAAATATATTTGAATAGTAGAATGATAATATAATAAAATAATAATGATGCAGAATTGTAGAAAGGTTTTTATGAGCACACTCTTTTCCTCACCTGGCTTTGCCTTTGGTAAGCTGGTCGATTTGGTCCTGGAAGTCGACGACGATCTCTTGATGTTTCTTTTTGAGCAGGTGTGCGGTCTCTTCGGATTCCAAGTGCACATCTTCCAGTAATTTGCGGAGCTTTGTCAGCTCAGTGTCACGTTTCCTGTTGATCTCGAACTGAAAAATATATGTCATCATTTCAAAATGCGCCCCCAATTTGTGATATAATAGGTCGGGGAAAAAGTTTTTTCGTATTTTATATACTTAAGTAAAAAGTTGCAGAAAGTTGGTTGTATTGTTTGTATCTGGCTGAATTTGACACCATTCAATAGATGACATTTTTAATGAACCCGAAACGTTGAAAAGATTGATAACTGATGAACGTGCGAAAAAGACGACTATAACGAAATCCGGATTAACTAGCAATAGCAATGAGGTGTATGGTAGGATTGGAAATTCATCGTTCATTACGAGCTTTTACCGCCGTGCAAAACGATTGATTTGGATGTCGAGACTAAAGCAAAAAATAGAGAAATAACGGGTTTGGCTTGGTTTGCCTATTTCGGTCTTTTCAGAATTTTTTAGGTAGTGTTAGATTAACATCTGAGAGGACTATCAAAACTACTTGTCTCAGTTTTTTAATCAGAAGTCCCAAAATTTCTACAGCAATAAGATTATGTCACTATTTCTACAAAATGGCAACAACAAGTTATCGTAAAAAATGGCACATACATATTAGGATCATATATATTGAATTTGTATATAAAATACGATAAAACTTTTTCCCCGACCTTATATTTAGCGAGGTACACTTTTGAAATAATATTATTCGTTTCTATTCTAGATATTCTTACATTAATTGAATTCATAGGCAATTCTCACAATATTTCGTCTACATTTTAAAATTGTGGATTATGTTACCTATAACATTTTTTACTTATGATATTTTCATTCCAAATCCGAAATGTTTTCTCAAACATTTTGGATTCAAGTCCTGGAAGAGATTATAGAAAATCGCGTAGCTTACACATTTTTACAACAGTCGCATACAAAACACAAATAAAAATTTCGCTAAGCATTACTCTATTAAGTAAAAAATGTAAATAATAATTATTGTGTATATTTTTAATTTTCAAAATATATGATTAATTTTTATTGTTCACAGATTTCGTTTATCAAACGATCCTCCTTTTAATTCTTTTCATTATTAGATTATTATTAAGATTTATAGAGTCTATTATATATGTTTTTAAACACTATTTAACACTACATATTTTGAAAACATTTTATTTTTCAAAAAGAAACAGGAATATCTACAATCTGTTTTTCGTTGCTTATTATTCCTCTTTTTCATTGATTTATTCTTTACTATTCCCATTTGACATTATTTTTATTTACATTATTTACACGTTGAATGCTGTGTATTGAGATATAATGAGAGAGAATGGTTAAATATGTTACCTGACTTTCTGCTCCGCCTTCAGCTTCCTCCAGCCTCTCAGACAATTGAATAACTTGCACGCTTAAGTCGGCCTTTTCCCTCTCGATCTGTAATCAATGATTTCCTTTTATTAATCCATATTTACAAACTCGAGTAATAATTTCATGTAAGTATTTTTTTTATGCGTGTAACAAATTTAAATGTTAAATTATTAAAATTTTGTGTAACTGACACACCGAAGTTTAAACAAAATTTAACATTGGCTGTATAAAATTTTTTTTTGGAGTTTTCGTTTACTGTTTGATTTATTACTTATGTTTAGTAAGTATATATTTATATTGAATATATAAATTTAGTAATTTTATGTAAGCAAATATTTACAACTATACAAGTTTGTATTTACGATGATTCTAATTTTTAAATACAGAAGATTTAAGATAAGTGACTAAATCATCCAGATATCGTTAAAATATCGATACTTCACTTTTTAATTTTACTTGAAAATATTTTTTCTAATTATATCATTATGCAATGCAATGTCCACATCATGGAAAAGGTACAAATCCCTTCGTATATTGTTCACCTCCGCCTAAAATAAGAAACGGCATTCATGTTTCACGGTTGCTGTGACTAACGCGGGTATTTTTGCTACTCTTACCAGTGTCTATTATTATTTTAATATTGTGGCATTCTCAACGGGAACGAACATCATTTGGCCCAGTTTCAAAAGTGAGACCGGAGAGCGAGAAGTTGATATTTTAAAGAATGCTTTCGCTACGTGGCTAAATTTATCGCGAAGTGCGCGCGCCGGTCGTGTTAACATCGCGGGACGGCCGATGTCGCACCGCATCACTATTCGAACGGCTGTTGTCTCTTGACTGCTGTATGTTGCGACGGTGCAACGTACCGAAATAGAACTTGCAAAGACGATACGATGACGAGATTATACTTGTACTACATATCGAACACTTATCGATGATATTGAACTTAATCACATACTTCCGAAGTTATGCCGACATACCACAATTACTACTACAGTTCTCAAATATATATTTTTTTTAAATACTTAAAAAAATCATAGTTAATAGGTTTGGTAGCTGAACTTGGAATACATATTTTAGTTATTGCTTATTACTCGATCATAAAAGAACAAAATTCTTTGGCGAAAATGTTGATATACGGGGCGCGCATATATTTTGCTAATAAAAAGACTGTTATATGGAAGAACGAAGGGCGGCGATATTAATAGGTGTGTGCGTGAAGCCATGGGCGCCCCGCCCACACCTGAACGTAGCGCGCCCGCTATGGCCGCGTCGCGGCGCCCGCGCATATCACATTTCGCGCGCTCGGGATCTTACCCTCTGACGGAGCTCTCTTTCGGATTCCAGATCATCGTGGAGGAGACGAATCTTGTCCTGAAAAATACAATATATCGTATCATGTATCCGCTTAATCACTGCACAAGCACTTCACTAATCTGGAAAGGCCGGTACCTCCAGCCTGGAGAGAGCACTCAGGTCGGCGCTGTACTCGATGTTAACGTCGGTGGTGCCGCCGCCGCTGCTGCGGTAGGAGTATTTGGAAGATTTCGCCATGGCGGACATTGTCGCTGGTTCGTCTCTCGATCGGCAGTCGGCGCTACGTTACCGGTCGGGCACCGTTCGACTAGTGAGAGCGGGTGCGTGCGGAGACGCGCGCGCAACGCCAACGGCCCCCTCCCGCGCCGCTCCAGGGCGGCCGGCCGGCTGGAGCTCACGGATCGTGTTACCACCCCCGCGCACCCCCCTCTCAGCCTTTTATAGACACGCCCGCTTTCCCACCGCTGCCTCAACTCAACTCTTTTATTTGTTTTGGCCAAAATTTAGCGAATCCCTTTCCAACCTAAATTTACCTACGCCGATAACCGCGCCGTTCCACTTAAAACGTAAACATAAGTATTACAAAATGCACTCGCAAATTATACGCTCGTAGGATAACTCTAGTTAGATTAACTCTAGTTGATCACACGGAGAGGGACACAAAACAGACAAAATCAACAAAGAACTAACTCTCTAATTTAATCCCCAACTGGTTCCTCGTATGAGAATTCAATGTTTACAAACATTAATCGTTAGTCTAATATTAACTGTCTGTTTAATACTTCTCAATTTTTAATAGGCCTTGAATGTAGTTTTCATTTAATTTTTCAGTAAAACTCACCATTGAATATGTATTTATTTAAATTTATTTTTTTATAATCATCATATAGGTACTGGAAATAAGTAATGGCTCTTTGTAAAGGCTTTTGTAACACAGTTCTGATGCATGTGAACATGCCCTACGAAATCTTATAGTAAATCAATATTCCGTGGAATATTTTTCGTGCAAAGTTAATTACCTACTTATTAATGAATTTTTATTCCCTATGAAGAATTTCTTAAATGTGTATAGAAAAGGACTTTAGGACTTGCACTTGTCTTGATAACAAAATATCATTATAATTACCAACACTTATCAAACTCAATTTTTTTATCAAACTGTAACTTAATTAAGAATTCATTATATTGATTGATTAGCTGTGATTAGCCCAGTATTCCACCTTGATTCGCTGGCAAATTGGTTTGAATCCTGACGGAGCTTTTATCACCTCTGATAAAATTTGGTTTTGGATTAATAATTTATTTTAACAGTTTATTAAACATTAGGTATCGAGCCTGTGTGTTCGAGTAGATTAGTCAGGAATATTAAAATAGGTTTTCTAAGAGTTACAAGTGTCATTGTAAAAATAGAGGAATATGTATTTAAGTTTATTAAATTAAATTTAACATTGTCTCGTATAATTTAATTTATATAATTTTCAATACTTCAAAAGTATTTCCGATTTGTACACGAAATTGATGTATTCAATTTTAATAAATCCAATTAAACAACTGCTAATTATTAAACTTTATGGCAAAAATATTATTAGATATTATTCATAGTTATTTGTTCAACTAGAGAGCAAAAATGTTTTTTTTTTCTGCGACTGTCAACTTTAAATCACGAACTAGCGAAGTAGTCTAGATTCTAATATAGACTACTAAGCGAAGTGAGTGAGTGAGTGACTAACTTAGGGTCGGGAATGATTTTTTTTAATTGAGTCAAGACAGAGCTAGGCCGCGATCTCACTTGATATAAGGTGCAGATGAGGCCGAAGGTGGACCACGCTTACCTAGTATACCTTGTTGATGTATATACCTTTGTTTGTACGGTAAAAGTCCCAAACATTAAAAAGAAAATAATAAAAAAAATTCGCCTATCGAAGGATGCACTAAACCGAGTGCATAATTTAATAAAACATAAAATTATTTTTAAAAGTAACAACTTTACTTGTAGTTGGTGAAAGAGGCCCTTACCTGACTTATTCAAAATAGTGAGTAATTAAAATTACCCAGTAATAAATATTCAGTTTATTGGCCAATAAAATTTGTTTTTAATGTCGGACATGCAAACTAAATGTCATGATATTTTCAAGTGGTCACCGCGCATCATGTAAATCTATATTTATTAAAATTAATCATCCGTCTATTTTCAGTTGCGTACGGTTGACTAGAAAAGTATTTAATGTGTTCTAAAACAAAAATTATATGATTACAGAATCTGACTCATAACTCAGTGGCTATGTACATCTGTTTAGTCACGTAACGACGTGTCAGTGTATCGTTACTAACTTTTCACCATAAACAAATAGCATGTCATCAAAAGTACCTTATTTTTGGCAGTGATATTGATATTGTGTGTGACAGACGTAGTCTTTTGGCCCCTACAACGAAGTAATGTTATTATATACCTACGCATTAAATTGTTAAAGGAAATTGTATAAATTAACAAAGGAAGCAGCTCCTGTGGCGGTTGCTTGTGTTATAGGCGACGGTGTATATATATATATATATACAAAAAGAAAATAATGTTCATCTGATTTTAAAGAAAATATGATAATTATTGCCATTTGTATCATAATAGCACACAGCGAATTTATGTTCGAAACTATTAGATTTGATTATTTTAACTAAGATCCTAAGAGTCTACTGAAACATAATGTACCTAATTATTGTTTTGCACTGGAATGTAATGTAACGTATGCAAAGAACGTATGTGTTCAATAAAATTTAACCTATTAAATTTAATTGGAAGAAGAAAAGAAAGCCACTTTTGCACGCAATTGTAGCCCGTCCTGATTTCTGCACTAGCGCAGGTGGGAAAATATTCGGTTATATCGGTACCTGCGCGAAGTGGGACGACTGCTTTCCGTGTGTCCCTCGTCCCTGCCCTCCCCTCTCCGTTTTGCCTCCCGTCCCACACTCACTGGCCACCGAGATGACTCAACATTCACTGAAACTGAAATATTATGCACTCTTACAATTTATTTGTCATAAAGACACGAATTAAAAATAAATATTTTTACTTTTTTTTTGGCTTTCAAAACAAAGTAATGAAAACCTATCACAAATGTAGGTTACACAAAACATAAAGTTTGAAATAGAATTATAGTTTATTGTATAAAATGTATTTTTGTATGTATAACAAACACAGATTTGCAGCTATAGTTTGCACTTTATTTCGACTATCGAAAACAGGCAGAAAATCATTGGATTAGCCATTTACAGGTTCATCATCATCATCATCAACATCATCTCAGCTACAGGACGTCCACTGCTGGACATAGTATTCCCCCATAACTATCCAATAGGACCGGTCAGAAGCAGTCTGGTTCCACCGTCGTTTTATAGATTAAGGGAACCATAATCCGGTTCCTTAATAATTACTTAGTCAAGTAGTTAGTCAATTGTGTTTCTGCTAAACGCTCAGAGTGCGAGTCCTGATCGCATATATCCTTTACTTGTTTCGTGTGTCATATTTACATTGTAAAGTAAGAACAATACTTGTGGACAGATGAGGACTGCAGAAAATTTTAAAGGTTGAAACTTAGAAAAAAAAAACTGTCTAGGAGAATAAGACCTTTTTCAGCTAAGATTTTTATTACAACATCTTACAAATAAATAAAACACGATAAACGCTGAACAGAATAAAGTGCAACTTTTTGTTAAATATATTTGCTTAATAATTAGAAATTGAAGTCAAGTTGTTAATCCTGAAATCATTAAATGAATGAAAATATCACAGCGTCTATATAGTAGCGAAAATAAAGCTTGTTATAGCAAACGTATTTAACCAATGTTTATGTTTTTAATTTTACTGTACATAACTGGTTTCATTAAGTATATTTTTATTATTTTTTCAGTATTTACAACGAGGTCGATTCAACATATTAGATTTAACAGTCATCAGATGGCTGACGCTAAGGTTTATTTCGGTGTTTACGCCCGTAACAGTCATAAAGGAGTCATCGAGCAAGCTGCCAACAATTCGGATTATTTTTGTGACGTATAAAATGCAATATCCAATTTAATACACGACCTAATCACTTCAGATATTTTTATTTTAGGCTTAATCACTACATTTAAGATAAAAGATAACCTAAGATAACGAATTAGATGTTGATAACACAATATGTATGATGAACATGACTTCAGCGAAGAAATTGGCACCAGGTTTATATTGAAACTGGCTAGTGCCCGCGACTTCGTCCGCTTTGGAAAAATAATTATTAAATATAACACCTGAGAAAATATCTAACATCTTTATCGCTTTGCGACGGTAGTGCTCAGTTTTTATTATTTTTTGACTATATGTTAATTCAACTAATAAACTATCTATGTCTCAATTTTTTTGCCAAATCCGTTATACCGTTTTTTGCGTGAAAAGCAAGCATCCTACCATCCTCACAAACTATCGCATATATAACATTAGTGGTACTAGTAGGATGTAAGGACCAGTTTTTTTAATAGGGCAACAAAGTTATCGGTCCACTTAACATTAGGTTACCCAAGGAATCAAAAATTAAGTGCGTAAAAGTTTGGCGCCGATTAATTTCTCATTAATTTTCAAGATGGTATTCAAGTCACTATATTCAAGATGGCACGACGTTATAATGGGCCTTTATACGACCACATATACATTTAACTAGTTTACAATTATAAAACCGCGGCACTAAATGACCTTCTTGATAATTAGTAATTTTGCATTTGTTGGGCTTATCTAACAATGCAGTAAGGATTCTCTCCACTGCGAAAAAAGAGCCACCAAATGTTTATAACTGTAACACCTCAGCTGCCAACTTTTAAAACTAAATAAGCATGGATCTCAGAATATAACATTCCATTGGATCGGTTATACAGGCAAGAAATGTTAACAGAATGCGTGGCGAATACCTAATTTATGGATTGTAGCCTATATTAGACCTGTAAAATACTCCTAGTACTAGGTTGTTATCTACTAAGCTAGCCTAGGCCTAGGTTTTCGAGTTATAAATGATGTAACTAACACGACTTTCTTTTATAATGTATATAGATTTGCCGCCGAAATCATCATTGATAAACAAATAGGTAGTTAAAAGATAGACAACCTTTTTAACTGACCAATTTTAAAAGATAGACAACCTTTTGAAACTGATCTTTTTAAAAGATAGACAACCTTTTTCAATAGAACCTTTGTAAACAGTAGATCTACCAATAAGGTGTCGGCGCTGACGCGCACCCATATAGACCAACGAATTGAATGCTAGGCATCCCCTTCTACTTTTACCGAGCGATAAACAAATAGGTAGTTAAAAGATAAACAAGGCAACCTTTTTAAATAGAACCTTTTTATACTGATACTTATTTTAAAAGATAGACAATCTTTTTAAATAGAACATTTTCAAATTGACAGCTGACAATGTTGATTGCGGCGGCAAATCTATATACATCAAAGAGCTTCGTGTTAGTTACACCATTTATACTCGAGAACGGCTGGGCCGATTTTAATTATCTTTGTTTTGTTGGATTCGTCTCCGTCCCGAATAGCAGAATAACCATTAAAATTTTGAAAAAAAAATACCAAAAAATAAAAACAGATAATTACTAGGTATAGAAAGAAATTGTATTGTCAAATCGACAAAAACTGTCAAATTAAAAAGGTTGTCTATCTTTTAAAAAGGTTCTATTTGAAAAGGTTGTCTATCTTTTTGCTGCTTGCTGCCAATGCTGATTGCGGCGGCAAATCTATATACTTACATACATCAAGTCGTGTTAGTTACATTACACCATTTATAAAATCGAGAACGGCTGAACAGATTTTAATGATCTTTGATTTGTTGAATTTGTCTCCATCCCGAATAGCAGAATAACTATTAAAACATCGGAAAATATTCGGGAAGTGTTCTCGAACCATTAGAAAAGGTTTTTTTTAATATTTAGGTCGTCAGACAGACTGACGGTCTATATAGACATAACAAAATAAATGTACCAAGACAGCGTAAATGTTTGTGGGAAATCTTAGGATTTATTTTTCTGGAAAACACCTTACAGCGTGGGCGTGATGGAAGAAGGTGTCAAAATGTCATTACCTTTTATGATCAGCACTTACATAAATATGTGGAGAGACTTATAATGGCTAAGGAATCAATAGATAACAACGAACAACGATTCGTCTACATCTAGATTTGATATGGACTCTGGATTCTTTCTTAAACATTTAAAAAGCCGAGTTAGAATTTAAATTATTATAGCGATGACCAAATTATCTTCTTTTTTCTTTCGATACTTATACTTGATGGTAGGTGGCTACCGATCAATACACAGAAAGTACAAGGGATATAAAAGCACTATAGACTTACTCAGGATAAATAAATGGTAAGTTTTTTTTTATGATAACATAGGCAGACAGACTTGATGGTAGGTGGCTACCGTTGCCTATACAACAACTCCACAGGTGCTGTAAGTGCGCTACCGACTACAGTAGGATTAAGAAAAAGGGATAAGGAAGTGAGAAATGGGCTCTCGCATCTGTTACTCACTCACCGAAACACAGCAGCACACATGCTGTTATTTTACGGAGGTCTTCTGTAAGGGGGTGGTTACTGCGGCCAGACGGGCTGCCCAAATGACTTCGAAACGCAGTGTGTCCTGTCACTACTAAACTAAACCAAAACTAAAAACAATAGTAAAAAATAATTAATAAAATATCACATCCAAAATTTTTAATGTGTTTCATGCAGAGATGGCGTTCAGTTTTCCAAATAATGGAAGCGTAGTGTAGGTATCAGCCCGCCTACGTAAGTTTATTTCGGTCGCACGGAATGCCAGCTAAAGGTGTAATCGGAGGTGAGACGCTGAAAACTTAAATAAATGCTAACCACTTTCATAAAAAAAAACGTAGTTTATCGAAATTTGATAAGTAATTTAATTAAAAGGATTAAGGATATATAAATGGGAGTAAGGAAAAATAGACCAAAAATTCTAATCATATGCCTTATAATAAATAAAATCATAAATTTCAGATAGAAACATTTTATTTTATTATATTTTAATGAGATGGAAAGAAATTTGACAAGTAAATATTTTACTCATACAAAATTGAAATAAGGTATTCAAATATGCTTTATACTTGCAAAATCTTTTTTGTGTGAAGTTGAATGATTGAGCCTTTAGTGTTCTGTTTTCTAATGTAGGTCATTGAAAATTTAGAATGAAAATCACGTCGTTGAAAAAAAAGACATTACTTTCTTGAAAGTCTTGAAACAATTCCATAGAAACGAACGCCGAGAGAGTGAATCATTGAGGTTATTTCAAACAAAATGATTCATGTTTACGCCAGCGTCGAAGTTTCTCGTATAAAATATCTTACAGTAGTCTATAGTTTAGGTTTCTCACAAACTTTCAGGCATTTTATTACGCCAATTAAGTATGTAAGGAAATACCTGAATTTCTAAATAAACTGAAATAAAAATTAATCTTTCTTTAACTTATAAAAAAAATATTATTAACTAGCTGTGCAAACAACTTCGTATGTGAGGTTTTTGTACGCTTATTTCGGCATTCGGTATAACATTTTTGGTTGTAAACCAATTGGAATGAAACAAAAACTGAATGTTACGGAAAATTTGTTACAATACATCAATGAAAACCGCATTCAAATCGGTTAAGTTGTTTCAGACAAAAATTCTAAAAACTATTTTTTTTGACCCCGGTAATTGGTAGTACAGTGTACTATTTATTTATTTTTTCTAAAGAAATATTTAATGTACAGACACGGCTCTTGATAACTAAATAAAAAATATAATTTTCAAAATATCTATATTTTGTCGAGCCATTGGATGGCTTCGTCTCAGAGTTTCTTGGTTCGAAACCGAGCTGAGTCAATTTTGAAAATGAACTTTTCAAAGTTGACTGGATTTGGAAAGTAGTGACAGGGTACACTGTGTTTTGCGGTCATTTAGGCATCCTGTCTGGCGGCAGTAACCACCCCCTTACAAGGAGATCACCGTGAAATAATAGTATGAGTGCTGTTGTGCTTCAGTGAGTGAGTAAGGGATGCCAGAGCTCATTTCCCTAACCCCCATTCCCTCATATTTAATCCTACATGGTCGGCAGCGCACTAGCAGCACCTTGTGGCATTGCTTGTGTTATAAGGCGACTGTAGTCACTTATCACTAAGTGGACCGTCAGTGGGGGAACTAAATTAGTTCTTCCAAAGTGTTGGCCAAAGTGTGGTCAAATGTTAGCGTCGCCACGCCATCAGCCGGTCTCACTCTCCGCATAAGATGTTTAACATCAAAATATATTTTGTAAGCCTTCTTATGTTAGAAAGTGGATGGGATCATACAATATAATTACAAGTCTGGAATAAATTTACATAATCAATACACAGTGACATTGAAGTCACGTTTACCTACAATTTGTGAAACATGGTAATTTTCTGTACCCGTGTCTTAAAATGTGACTTCTACTTATTTATCTGTTATCAACACGGCCATTATCTCATAAAACATTTTTCTGTAATTTGGTTTTTTCTACTATGATCTTGTCTGATGTTTAGCAAAAGGTATTGTATTATTTTTGTGTAAAGTCGTCAGACAGGCTAACGGACAACTTGATGGAAGGTGGTTACTGTCGTCTATTACTATATTTACTACACGCAACGCCACAGGTGATGAAAGTGCCCTGCCGAACTTTGTAGGATTATAGAGAAAGGATTTTCATTCCTTTCTCACGCACCGGAATACAACAGAATACATGCTTTTAATTCACGGTGATCTTGTGAACAGGCTGCCCAATTTATACAAATACGTTTGAATCAAAAGAATATAATTACGCATCCTTTTGATCTGTTTATCCACAATATCTTAAACTTTTAACAAATTATAATCAACATCGTGATCTTTAACTGCCAATAGACGGTCTCTGTTTGTGATAGGACTATTCTTATAGACCACAAAAGCACACTACTAGTTGTAGGTGCATCCATCACGTTCCTGCCGCATAAGAACCTTTTACTTTCTAAAGGTTATCGGTTGCACGAGCTATGTGGCCTACACATGGATATTTCACCTTGCTACTCAATGCTCTCTAACGATAATTTAAGCTCTCTTAGGGATTTTCTCATTAGGTACATTTTCTGTTCATATGTGATTTGATAAAGAATTTTTAAGATAAAATATGTTAAAAATAATAATATTCTATATATTTTTAAGATAAAATGTCAGCTGACACGCTGCGCCAGATCTATGCTGCTGAAATAATAAGGATAGGATATGGTATTTTTATTATTTTTTAATTAAAAGTACATAATTTGTCACCGGTAAAGTTTGGAGTCGTCGTCCAGTCGTCGACTAATAGGAAACACGTCCATAGCGCACGAGACTGGGCGTATATTTAGACTGTTCTACATCCGAACAACGTTTCGCAACGTGAAGCGCCGTTGTCGGCCTTGCATACCTATATTACTTTTCTTGTCCAAGGGTTCAAATATTACCTATTGCGACTGGAGTGTGCGACTCTCTTCTATGTAACTGTGTCGTGGAAACGGCCGTGTGTTTTACTTGAATACGTGTACGTGACGAGCATTTTATATGTACAACGAATTCCAATACCTATACCATAATATATACCAAAAAATACTTTAAACATTAGCTATCGAGTGGTGTATTTAAATTTTGGACGTAGATGATAGTACTAGTTAGAGCATCAAACTGTTTCCTCCGATTATACTCATTCACGTCAAAACGTAAAACGATATATCAAATAATTACGTTGACTTATAGTAAAACATATTAAATTTTAATTGGCTTTTAAAAGATTTTTTTTGTATTTATTTTACCCGTAATAGAGAAAAATAACACAATTATTCAGTTTATTAATCTATCTACACATTCGAGGGTATATTAAAAGTTTCTGAAACTAGCCACTTACAGTAAATTAAATTAAAAAAGAGAACAATGACTATTATAAATGGAACTCTCTAGGAATAGGTTATTTTTATATTTGCATGACTGTCATTTGTGTTTTTCACGTGGCGTATTTTAGTAATGAGTGTCAGCATTACAATGGATTTAACTCGTTAAAATTTTCGGTCTATCTTATTTTAGGATATTCATTGTGAATTAAGTAATTTGACGAGCCCGTTGGATGTGTGGTTAAGGTGATTTCCTTAACGCTCTGTCTCAGGGGGTCCCACTCCATTCCCGGCAGAGTCAACTTTGGAAATGAACTTTTCAAAGTTCACTCTGGTCTGGATCTGGAAAGTAGTCGTGGGTCACACTGCATTTCGCAGTCATTTGGGCAGCCCGTCTGGCGTCAGTAAGGGGGTGGCACTTACAGAAGACCACCGTGATAACAGCATATGTGCGGTTGTGTTTCGGTGAGTAAACCCCATCCCTTCCTTATCCCTTTCCCTTAATCCTTCCATGGTCTTGCAGCACCTATGGCGTCGCTTGGGTCATAGGCGACGGTAACCACCTACCATCAAGTGAACCGTCAGCCTTTCTGTCGACTTTAACATAAAGAAAATTGTGTAGATAAATTTGTGTACTAATTTCTTGATGATAAAGCGCCATCTTGTACTGTTCATTAGAACTACTTGCGTAGTGACGTAGAGTGAGATTCAGTCTTTTATGTTTGTACACAGATGGAAGCACATGATATTGATTTATGCAGACTATTGATAATTAAAACAATATATACTGTTTGATTAAAATATTACTACCATCAGTTACTATAGGTGGTAAGCCTGGTAAGGTATAATAGAATATGTAAAAGTTAAATAGACTGTAAACATATTAATTTCTTTAAATCAGCCGATGAGAAAGAAGCTCTCGATTATTAAGCTGAAGCTTGGTCAAGAAATGAATACAGGCAAGTTTTGCTCGTAAAGAGTTCCTGGAGATAAATGAAAGCATAGTGAAATAGGGTTAAACGACGTGGAAAGGCGTTAGAGGATGAAATTGTTTCACTAAGGTTTAGAAATAGGACTCATCAGTCCTATTTAAAAAGTTATTGGCTCCGTAAGCTGCTATGTCTGGTGCGTTCATTATAATTCTAATAAACATAATTAAAAGCTGTATTAAAATCATTCAAATGTATTTAAAAGTGTGGTATGTTTCTTACCAACAAAATGTGGCATGCCTATTGACTTCATACGACAACAGACTAAATTTTTTAAAATATGCTTTTCTAGACTCGTTGATGTCTTTTGGTCCACTTATTTTTATTCAAGGTCGCGAATGACCTGGTGATTTTTCCACAGTTTTTGAAATTATAAAATAATTCAAATTAATGCTTCCATCATCAACACTGGGCAACCGGCATGGGCTAGAGGCAACACCGGGCAACGAGGGGAGACGTGCTGTATATTTCCGGAACGTCTCTTCACGGCGCGGAGGTCTCTTCGAATAAACAAAAGAAGAAAAAAACATCAGTCGCAGGACTGCACGTCAGAAATGAAACCTTTTAAGCTTTATAAACTTGTAAACGTAATTTTTTGGTTATCAATCAACCACAGCGCCATTGATGTCATCTCGCGAGTTTAGTGTTTTTAATACATTGATTTTTAATTTTTAAAATTCTCCATAACTAAAGTGCCCAACGCGCCTAAAGAAGATTTCACTTCCCTTTTTACTCGTCTACCTATTGCTTCCATTCCGGGTATTCCAATTTGACCGCGCGCCTACTAAAGGGCACAGGGTATTGCGCAAAGGCGCTACATGGGATAGAAGCCTAAAGCCGCCTCTCAGACAACGCGGAAAGCGACTTAAAATTATAATTTTATACTATGCATTATTAGGATTATGACCTTTCGTTTTGTAACACGCCACAAGATCCATATTTCTGGATATACCATACCGTGAAGTTTGCACAAAAAGAAACCAATGCATTCGCGCATGCATTTTCATTTATGCCTCTGTACGATTTGAGAATTTAATCTATATATTTAGATGAATCTTATTAACTGAACATCAAATAAAGATGATAGTTATACGTATCAACATTTACAGTGACGGTCAAGTAAACGTTGATACGCATACTATAACAATTTTATTTTTTTATTTCTATAACGTAATTATAAAAGAATAATTTAATATTTCGTTTACTTAGTAAATCTAATAAGTGCACTTTAAATTAATGCACTTAGGCCCTCTTTCACCAACTACAAGTAAAGTGTTGATTAGTTACTTTTAGAAATAATTTTATGTTTTATTAAATTATGCACTCGGTTTACTACATATTATAAATCCGTCATGTCTGTTTCTCCGATAACTATTTTAAACCCCCCAACGGATTTTAATTCGGTTTTCACTTATGGAAAGAGGGATAAACGAGGAAGGTTTGTTTATACAAAAAAATTGCATCCTTGAAGTATTCACCCTATTATTTTAACCATTGTCCTCTATTGTTTTCATAATTATGCCCCCGTTATATTAATTATTGGTACCCCTGTTATTTTAGCTGTTGTTATTTAAACATAGTAGATTCATTCTTTCATAAGTTTGTAGCGGATTCAAATATTATTCTTTTATTTTTGGATAAAAAACAATTAATGTTTTGTTTTATTGAGAGCCTGTTACAATTTCACTCGTAAAAGAAAACACTCAATATAAATTTTTGTCGGAGGTAGGAGTGTTGTGTTTTAAATTTAGCTCATATAAGTACTTTTTTTTTTCTCTATAATAATTTTCCAGAAATTTTCTCCATAACATTTAAAAGTAATCTACTTAATATTGTACTCATGTTATAATTAATTACACGACATAGTTCATAAGATACAATAATTCTATTATTGCTATAAAATAAAGTTCTCTTCTTTAATATATTCATTCAATACCTGTATTATTTATTTTTCTTATACACATTTTCTAACTAATATCCTTTATGTAATTTTCAACATAAAGGAAGTAGGTGCATTACTGTGGCCTACGAGTATAACCATCATCGCCACAGGTGCTGTACGTGCGTTGCCGACTATAAATATATTGGGAAAAAAGTGATAGGGAGACGGATAGGATCAACTATCGTTAGATTGGAAAATGTAATTTTTTTAAATTTATTTACACTCCTTAGTAGATTTTTCATTCATCGTATTATGGCTTGACAAAAAAAAAACTCAAAATACTTACGCAAAATGTAGTAAACATGAGAATAATTACCGGTGGCTTACTGAACAAATAACTGTTTGTTCTATATTCTAAGCAACTATCTATCGTGACAATTTCGACCTTGAGACCTTCTTGAGACATGTCCCCATTTTTTACTAACTCTTAACGCTAACCGATAAAACGCTCACATTTAAAAATATGATAATTATTTAATTAATTCTAGGAATAATTTTGTTTGGAATATAATACTCTCAAAGAAAATATTGCCTACTCATAAATTATAAATTCAATAAACTCAATTGCTCATAAATCAATAAATCATTCGGTATAAATTTGTAATTGCGACAGAAATGTGTAAATTAAATTATCTGTATAACATAAGTAATCGTATAAACGATTAAGACGTCCCTGTATAGAGAAACATAGAATTATATTATAGACACATCACTTATTTTATACATTTTTATCTTTCATCTAATTTCAATAGAGTCACGTTCTAATCAAAGCTCTCAATAAGAATACACCCACTGAATAACGTCTGGAAGAAGTTATTGATTTGCGATAGTCAGGTAGATGTTGTACAAAGCATTAAGTATCAGTTATTTCTCTTATAACTTCCCATTATAGAAAGCTCAAAACAGGGACACGTGAATGGAGTGACGTCTTTTATTCTGTCCCATCATCCCCTCCCCTAATCTCCCTACCCCCTGACGTAGCGTCCTCGAAGGCTTACCTGCGCTCGCACCGTGGTTGCCGCCGCGAGCGTGAGTCTGTCTACGTCGCGCCGAAACATAGAATGTTTTCCGCAGACACGCCAATTCATTTTGACCTATTTCAACTTTTTTTATGTCAGGGTCGACAGACAGGATGAGGCTCCACATGATGGTACCTCTGTAACACAAGCAAAGCCACTGGCGTTGCAATTGCGCTGCCGTAATGGTAGGATTAGGTGTTGTGCAAAAATGGTGCAATATTATTTGCTATAGATACTTACTTTTATTGCTCTTTTAATGCCATGCATTTTTATCTGCTAAAATAACATATAGATCAATGTTGTGAAAACTAATTGAATTTCTAACAATTCTAAGTTATATAATATTTACACATTACACATCCCTTTGACAGGGTCCCAAGCATGCTGGCTGCATTACCACGTTGTATGGCAATACTAATCTGTTGACCGAGGTAATAGCCAGCTTTAGAATTGCCGGTTATGTCGACCAAACGTTTTGATAAGATGTTAAAAATAAATTAAGAGCGTTGGGACCCCACGGACCCAGAGATTCGACACCGAAGGGAATGAATATATTATGTAGCCGGTATTTCTGTATTTGTGGATTTTCCGCTTTTCGGCCGCCTCCGCAACATCACCAGCTGTAGCAAGTGTTCCATGAAGACGGAAAGTTTTATTGTCCAGAAAAGTGTCCAAGTTAGGTGAAGGCACGGCGTGGAGCAAGAACCCCGACTCTCGACTTTTTAGCCTAATCTAGCAAGATCGGGCCCCGAAAACCTCTCCAGTAAACTATCATAATCATCATAGAAATAAAAGTGGCGTTTTGTAAGGAAGGAACATAAAGTAGATTTTTTTTAAATATAATATATTTATTTAATCAACGTATGTACATTGCTATCTATGCACTTTTGCCAATTCATAGGTAGTTCATTGATCCCTTTACTAAAAAAACCATTCGGACGGGAATCAATAAAATCTTTGAAGGCGCTTTGGACTGCCCCATCGGAGTTGAATTTTTTCCCTTGCAATAAGTTATCCAAATTTCGAAAAAAATGGTAATCTGTTGGAGCAAGGTCCGGGGAGTACGGTGGATGTCTTAGACATTCCAATTGAAGCTCCTCTAATTTGGTAGCCGTCTGTTGTGCAGTGTGGCCTGAAGCAGCAGTGGCCTAGAGCGATAGACCAGCCTCGGTTGTCTAGCTTTTCCATCATGGTTTGCAGTTGCTGACAATAGACATCCGCCGTAATCGTCTGGTTAAGAAAGCTATAGTTAACGACACCGGCACTAGTCCACCAAACGCTCACAAGTAATTTTTTGTTTTAGTCAATTTTCGCTTGGGGCAGGATTTGGCGCTTTCGCCAGGGTTCAGCCATTGCGATGAACGTATCCGATTATAGTACAGGATCCACTTTTCATCACAGGTAATGATTCGATTTAAAATCCCTTCATTATTGTGCCGGTTGAGTAATGTAACGCAGCAGTCGACGCGCGTTTGTCGGTTTGCTGCACTCAATTCATGAGGTACCCACCTTTCATGCTTTTTCACCTTCCCAATTAGCTTCAAGTGGATTAAAACAAATTTATATTTAGATATTTATTCATTATCAACTTTGGTCTCCGGCCGTCCACGGGGCTTGTTCTGCAGGTCGAAATTTCCAGAACGATAAAGTTGGAACCAAAAACGCATTGTGTTTTCTTTTCCAACACCGCCGCCATACACATAATTAATTCTTAGGCACCAAAAGCACCCTTTTCGTGCTGGAGAGGTGAAAATAATCTTTTTCTTTTCATTTAAATTTTTAATGTGTACTGGGATCTATTATCGTTTGTTTATAAGAAAGGGCTATAGGGTATGCCACGAAAATTGTAGGTCATTTGCGCAGTAATAAGGATTTACAAGAATCAAATTAAAAGTAAATAGTGACTATGTCATCCTTAAATATCCGAATAGAATACAACATTACATCTTGTATCATAATTGTATAATTGTTTGTTTCATATATGAATATATTTAGATAAAAATAATTTTGCAATATTTATTTTCAACGAGACAATTGCGTCCTATTTGAGTTATTTGGATTTAAATTTTAGATGAATGTGTACCAGAGAACGTTTCTTGACAGTGTTACCACCGCGACAAGTTTGTCTTCTCTGCATTATTTAATCTTTGTGTGGGCAGCGATGCGTACGCGCTTCAACGGCAACGTCATTTTAAATACGCCACCGCAAGCGTTAGTCGGACGCCCCCATCTTAGTTCACAGCCAGTATTCAGCGTCATAAGATGTTTGATAAACTGTAAACGCAGTCATGTTTTCCGATGTGTTTTAGTGATTGACAATAATAATATGATGTGGAATATAGCGTTGTTTTTAGCGCTTACAGTGCTCGGGTGTCAGGCGGATTTCCAAGAGAGAGGTAAGTCCTCTGTACTGCGAAATAATTTTAACTCTTTTTGCTTAATTTTTTTTATAAATTTACTTTATTATAGGATTCAGTTTAAACCAAATGTAACCTACAATCGTTCTCTTTTTGTTTGCTTAAAACAAGACTTTTTATTACTGTGTACAATGCTGGCGTATCTTTGTTTTCTTTATTACCATAACACAAAACGTCTTGGACAGGTTTTTAACGTACAATACAATTCGTTCTAAAATGAAATACCTACGCGTTGATATTTCATACACTTACTTACATTCGTGTTATGCATAAATCATTAAATAACTATGGTACTTATGTTTTTAAACATTCGCATAATATTTGTTTTGAGACTTGAACAAACTTGAATTGTGTTAGAAGAAACAGAAACTTAACTTTCTATCAAATAGAGGGTGATTTTAGACAATTGTTTCGGTTTTAATAAAGTGTTTGGGACAATAAGTAGTTTTTCCAGGCTTTTACCTTAGGTATATATTGTACGAATAACTCGTTTTAACATAATTATAGTTAAAATCTTTCATTGGATCTACCATGAGATTACCGCACTCGCAGCGACAGCGTAAAATAAAGTAAAACGTTCTGAGCGTTTTTTCTTATTTATAAAGTTAGAATTTTTCGATTTAGATCAAATATGCGCCGTTTAGTTCGATTACTTATGCCTATTTTGAAGGAAATTTCATAATTCCGCGATCAATGAAATCCTCGTCAATATTGGTAAAAAAACTTTACCAGCTCATTTTCATAAGCCTCTCTTGAGGTCAGTTTTTTACCATCAAGAAAATTTTTTAAATGCATGAAAAGGTGATAAGCGCTTGATACCAGGTCTGCGCTATAAGGTGGGTGCGATATAACCTTCCATGCAAGGTCTAGGAGCTTCTGGCGCGTCGTTAAAGATGTCTGCGTCCTGGCGTTGTCTAGATGGAACACAACACCCTTCCTATTGGCCAATTCTGGACGTTTCTCGTCGATCGCCTGCTTTGATCTGCCCAGTTATTGACAATACATGTTCGAATTGTGTGATTAGCCCAATGGGAGCAGCTAATAGTAAAGGATTCCCTTCCAATCCTACCAAACATACAATAAAACCTCCTTAGTCGTTAATCCTGGCTTGGCGATCATTTGGACTTGCACGGCTCACCGCACTTTGACCACTATCTTTTTCGCCTGTTGTTTTCGTATGTGACCTATGTTTCATCTCCAGCTACCATCCGCTTCAAAAATGGGTCGATTTGGTTACGCTTCAGCAAGTAATCGCAGACATCAATTCTCTGTAAAAGGATCTTTTGCATCGATTCGTGTGGCACCTTACTTCGAGCTTCTTCTTGAGACCAGCTTCTTAATAAAATGGTTCCAAAAGGTTTTCTAGCTAAGTTTCTGGACAATGACATAAGTGCTCACATGCCAGTCTAACACGATGATTTCCTCGATTTTATCAACATTTTCGACGATTCGCCTACCAGATTTTCGACGTCCATAATTATTATCAGAGAGGAAGCATTAGAACCACCGCTTTGCTATTGCATTGGATACTGTATTGGGTCCATAAACAGCACAAATTTTTTTAGTCGTCTACTCAGCTTTTTTCTTTTAGTCTTAATGGTACTGAAGAATGTATCGAATTTGTTCTTTTTTACCTCCATTTTGGAACATTCTAACACACAATTGGATTCACTAAACACAAAACTGTCTAGGATTTTTTTTAAATCATTATGTCACCTTTAAATCGCAGTATAGAATAACAAGATGCAACCAACCATCGAAATAATAATTATATATTTGCGAGCAAGTTCGCTGGATGCAACGTATACGTCGTCAGATATAGCTCACTAAAGCCATTTAACGAAAAACGCTCAAAACTTTTTACTTCACCTATTATTTATATGGAAAATTGTAAATTTTACATTGACAATTTTTCCATATTTTAAATCTATCGTAAGTTTATAATACAAGTGTTAAGTGAAGCAGCAACAAGTGTTTATTATCACAATGTTTTTGGTATTGACAATTTTGCAATAGACTTTTTCACTTTTGTTCACAGCTGTTATTTCCATTGTTTTAAGCGCTTGCTTACGTTATCTGGGTAAATGGTTAAAGCATTGACAGCTACACAATATGAAATAAAATACAGTTTTAAGAGTTACTTACTTAGTTATTAAAACAGTTGACTTTAACTTAAGATTAGTGAAAAAGATTGTTAATGATTAATACCTAATAATGTAAAGTATTCGAATGAATTTTCACTCGAGTTTCAAGTTTAATATATTATTATTTTCTCAAACACTTATTAGAAAAAAGTGTGTATATATATATATATGAGAAATAACATTTATTAATCATAATCTGTACTAATACTAGTGGCCCGCTCCCGGGTTCGCCCGGGTTCAAAATAAAAACTCTTTTCAAAATAAATATCTTTTAAGTTCATCGGCGACAAACATGTGACACGAAATTTTTATATAGTTAATTTAGTTATTTACTTTTTGACATTTTTTAGGTTATGACATTATGACTTTATGATTGGAATCATAGTCATAATGTAATAATAATTACATTTATTCAATTATTTTGTTTAGATATTAATATTCACAAATTGTATTTTTGTCTTACACTAGCTGGTACCCGCGGCTTCGCCCGCTTGGAACATTTAGCCTATTTTATCAAATTATCGGAAAAAGAATTTTTTAAATCGAATGAGTAGTTTCAAAGATCAAACAAACATACAAAACCTCTTTATATTAGTATAGATATGACATGTTAACTTTTCTGAACATTTTTAACTTTTCAGTGTAGCCACAATATTTACCTATTGTTATAAATGCAATGAATGATGTCACGCTGTTATTTAATACAGTTATGTTTGTCTTTTATTGTAAACTAATTTATTTATAACCATTCTATAAGCTATAAAGGGTACGTACCTTACATTTTGACGTGAACAATATGTCTTTGAATTATTTGCTTCCACAGTGGGAGGCAATTCGAAAAAGTGATGTTAACGAAATCGGGGGATAGGTACAGCTTGATGCTGTAGCGACATATGTATCATCTACATCCAAAATTTAATTACACCACTCAATAGCTAAAGGATCAAAGAATTTTTGAAATATACAACGTTGGAAATATACAATTATACATATAATACGCTCAAAGAAAATACGCAGGGTTGATTTTATTTAAATCACTTGATTTAAATCACTCATTTAAATCGCGATTAAAATCAAGTGGTTTAGTAATCTTTTTTTTGTTGCTTTAATTAAATTAAACTTTTTTTATATTGCCTTTGGTTGTCTATAAAAATTTAAGACTAATAATACCTTTCAGTAAATAAAAATTGTAACTTGACATATTCAGAGTAAAATAAAAATCGCGCTAGGCAAGCACCAAGCGCAAGCATTTTATCACGAATACTGATTGTGAAGTCATTGGGCGCCTCCACCAATTAAAGCAGTTTAGTTACGAGACCTACAATACAATTCGTTGGGTTTTTATTTTGCTTATTTCATTGAATTTTAACTGTAAGACGATTTCATTTTAAGGTGCAGGTTTATGCTTATATTACAACTTTTGACTTGAAAGTTCTCACACAAGGCATATTGAAACATCTAAATAACGGCCTGTATTGGAGTGTAAAACTTGTTTGTGCATACCATACAACCAGTTAGGACTTAACATTTTTGACCAGTTCTATTATAAATATACAGTGGCGTCCATATGAATAGTCTCACTCATCAAAATGTTATACTTAGCGTACTTCTAAATAATGTAATAATAAATTAACTATCTCATATTGAATAACACAAACAGTTGTAATGCTAAACAAATTATTTATTATTTGGTTATCAAATTTAAAAGAAATTACACGAAACAAATAATAACCCCTTACACTTGAATAGCCTCATCTATTAAGCAAAGTTAATAAATACACTTTGTTTTAATATTTTGTGGTCTTTCCATTAGACCTTATTACTTCAAAAATACAATTAGGTTAGGTACCGATTTATACAAGGAATGTATGTAATTAATATCCAGAGTGTGAATTGTGTAAATTGCTTGAATTAATTCTTATCTGTTGGTAAATTGTGGGTTGTTGGAATAAACTTGCCGAGACATCCAGCCTCAGACATTTTCTATGATATTTAAATCTGGGGAGAGTAATGGCCAATCTAAAACTTGAATTTGACTTTTTTCAAACCACTATTTTACGTGACCTTGATGTATGCCCCATTGATAAGTGTTATTGAATATTTCATTAACACTTTGACACTGAGCTAAACGTGAAAATATAGTCAATGCGTATAGGTATTGTCACCATATAATTTAATTACGTAGCAATTGCAATAAATATGGAATCCAATCATAATAATGTTCACGCAATGTAATCTGCGGTAGCGAACACAAAATGAGCCTTAATCTGCGGTTCTAGACTGGAGAGGAAATTTTGTGGTGAATATACGACACGGATTATATTGCTAATGTATATGCAAAATAGGACCAATAGTAATAATGTTATTTAAGATTTGCATAAGGAAATCGAACAAATAAAACAACCGCTGCTTTAACCGCTGTTTCTGTAATAGGTCTTTTTCTGTATCGCTGACAACGTATACTTATTTAAAATTTCATTATGTATGTAAAAATCGGTTGAGTAGTGTTAAGGCGTAGGTAAAAACGTAACAGGCAGAGTTACTTTCACATTATAGTATTAGTATGGATGATGTATACAAATGGGTCAGTGAGGCCAATTTTAAAATCATAAGATGTAAATTTGTTCTTAGAAACGACATAAAGCGTTCGATTTTTTTTTAATTAAGAAAAACCGCATTATATTTTTTTTTAATTACGCTCATACGCAATCAGGAATCGAGCCCGGTGAAATCTCAGTAAAAAATAAATTTTGCCATGGAATCTTGTTTTCCTCGCTGACCCCTTTTTGTTTTGATCTGCCTGTATACTGAACTTTTAATCGATAAATTTTATGTTAAGTTATAATAAGCACGTTCGTAAAGTTTGTAATGCAAAGACTAAATAAATTTAATAACAAATCCACTTGTTATGATGCCAGTAAATCGAGTGTGGCACGAGTGGCACGTACATCAGTAGATAAATCTGGTGGAAACCCTGTTAAAATATAGGACGCAAACTGTTTGAAACCAGACCTCACTAAGTCTGTAGTGACTGATGACTGCCAACTGTCATTGTCAATTCTATATAATTCACGCCTTTGTTAATGTTATGTATTTCCCGTTTTAAATGTTTCAATTAAAATCCGTCTTTTATTTTATCAAACCCAATACTTAAGAAGCACCATTAAAATAGGCTAGTCAGCAAATATTCTCCGGATGTGCATGTTTGACATCTATTCTAGCGTTCTATACCTAACCGTTTTCCTACAAATAACTATCATATCACAGTTTTACATATATTATAAATGCGAAAGTATATTTGGATGTATGGATGTTTGTAATTGTTTCACGCAAAAACTACTGAACCGATCACTATGAAATTTTGTATACACGTTGTCTGGGACACCAGAAAAGACATAGACCTTTCATTGAGAAAAAAGGACTATTCCCGAGGGATCAATAAAAAAAAAAAAACTAACGCTTGGCCAAAGTGTTATAGCAACACGAGGTCAAGCGTTATATTGCTTTTTATTTAAATTTTCAACGCGGACGAATTCGCGAGCACCAGCTAGTGGATTATAATTTTGTAATCATACATTAAAAAAACACGCTATTTATTTGCCTTTCTAAGATTCATTTTGCATGACAAGCTAAAACTTAATTTCCAATTCGAAGTACTCATTACTATGATGACTCTCTCTGTTATTATCCACGCAGCGATTTCTAAGAACACCTGCTTATTCAAGACGAATATATGCGGTGATCCTGATTGAGTCTATACATTTAAAACTAAAAAGGTCTTAAGGAACAAAATTAAAATATTTACCTTAAGCACTGTTAAGACGAATTTTAAACTGATATTTCTATAATCTTTTAACTGCAATATGTCAATAATAAATTTGATCAGCTATTTTATTGATACGAGCATTAAATATATTTCAAATTATAATTTGGAAGATATAATATTATACAAATTTTACCTATAACAATATTTCTTTATCATTCATTAAGTAAACAGACATTAATTTGTTAAATGATAACAGTTAATTATTTTAGTAGGTACTGAATAATAATTAATATTATTATGATAAAATAAAATTATCAAATATTATACTTAATTAAAAGACAACGAACAACGACATTCAAAATTATTATTTTTTATTTCTGCAGTAGCATTTTTACCGTGTTACCATAGTAAACGTTACAAGTTCTGAACTTGAAATTGAAATATATCTTAATTTCAAGAAATAAGAAATTCTAATTATTATTAAACTTGATTCTACATTGCTGTAACAACTTGTCAATGCAGAAAAACTCATAAAAAGTAAAACGAAGCTTGCGGTATCCGATGTTCATAGTAAACGTTTCTTTAGAAATTGTTTTCCAACAATCTACTTAATTAGTCGGAAGTTAGAGAAATCAGGTAAACTTTAACATAAAACTGGTTACTTACTTATTTTAACATAAAACATAAAACTGTTATTAGCAGTTGACTTACAAATAAATCAATAAAGGTAATTATGGTAACTGAACTGAACTAGTATTTGTAACATTTTAAATACTAATCACATATTTAAAGAAGGATAGACGTGTTTTTGTTGTTTTTAAGCATATGTTTAAAAACATATGCTTAAATCACTTTTAATTTAATACGAATTATAATATATTGTATTTATCAGTGAAAAGGTTATTAACACTCAAGCGAACTCCATCCGAGATTGAGGTCAATCGCAATCAAGCCAATGAGCTTATCAATAATAACATTTATATAATAGTAACTAAGTAAGTTGGTACGATAAAGAAATAAATGGCAGAAATTTATTACAATTACGTAAAGAGCTAAAAATATAAAATATTTTTTAGATATTTTTTTTTTAATAAAGACATTTACACGAAGCCAATTAAAAACTTACTTAGTACCTTAGTACCTATACCTACCGATAATTTATTTCATATGTTTTACCAGTTTTCTTATATAATAACTTTATAACTTCAAAAGCTAATAATTCATAAACCTGTCCGCTAGTGTTAATTAATATTTTTTAGTGCAAAACTCGGGAACGGATGCCTAATTATAAATAGGATAATTTTGATTTAAATATTGTTATTAACTAAAATGATTTAAGTGCCATACATCTTTAGATTCAATAAACCAAACTTTTTTGAATAAAATTAGAATTGTACCGAAAGTATTATAATGTATAATTACAATATTATTTGTAATATTTTAGTAGAATATATAATAAAATAGCATTTTCCCGCGAGTTTGTCCGCCGCTCCTTTTTCTTATATTAGATGTTACAACATTTATTCAATCTTTATTGCACATACTCGTACGTACTTATTATTTCTCTCAAGCTAGAGTTTTTTATATTTACTTTTAAATGATGCCTCGGGATCACCACAAAAGGTTACTCATCTCCATTTTTGAATCCCTGACAACGTGTATGCAAAATTTCCATACCAATCGGTTAAGTAGTTAAGGCTTGATGAAAGCCTTTCAATTTCTTTGTTGTATGAACCACTCAAGCTATTCAGTAAGGAAATTGCTTGTACCTAATAAAAAATATATAATAGATTAAATTATTATTTTTCCACAGGTAAAAAACTAGTTTTGAGTACATTTTGAAAAACCCCAAACGGAATTTCTAACGGATTGGGGACTATTTATCAGTTATCATTGAAGCCGAGTTTTTTTATCGAATACCCTGTACTTATGAACTTCCGGCATTTCAATAAAACGGAAGCTATTCGTATGTGAAAAAATAAAGACACCCCTAGTGCACATCCCGTACTCAAGCGTTTTTATACAACGTTCGATTCCACATTAGGTGGACGGATACGGCGTCTGCTTCACTTGATACATTCAGATGAGAGAAGGGTACTTTTCAATATTCAGGTTTTTACGTTTACATCCTGCTCTAGTTATATGTATTAATACACCTACTTTTTTGGATAACTTTTTTTGCACAAATTACGAAAGAAAATATAAATATTTTTTTGTTAAAAACAAATTCTGTTTAGTTGATTTTACACCAATGTAGATAGATACAGTCGGTGTACAAAAGCTTTAATCAGTTTATAAATTTTTACTTTCAATTAATTATCTACTATAAATTTTATAAATTTAATAACAATGGATCATCCTTCATTGAGATGATTGCTAGCATTATCAAAATGTTTCTGAAGCTGCGTATTTGTCCAAAATAAGTTAATTTTATATTGAAAATTTTTAACTGTGAAAATTTAGAAAGAATTTAGAAGAATCTGTTATTAAATTGCCATTAGCATATCTATACTATCTATACTACTAAGTAATATTATAAAGCTGAAGAGTTTGTTTGGTTGAAAGCGTTAATCGCAGGAACTACTGGTTCGAATTGAAAAATTCTTTTTGTGTTGGATAGTTCATATATCGAGGAAGGCTTTAGGCTATATAACATTTTGAACGCAGACGAAGTCGTGGGCACCAGCTAGTTCTGTAATAATATTTCCGTCAAATAATATATGTATGTTTACTTAATTTCAAACAAGACCTTATATTATTATGAATAGAAAGATAACACCTTTATAAAGTATATTTTTGCCCTTGAGGCATGCGACTCTAACGCTTTTCATTGTTTTCCACAACTAGAATACAGAAAGAGATTTTATCTCATGGGAAACTGAGCGGGCCTTTGATACACCGTGTACTTGAACGGTTATGATAAACTTGTATACATTATCACATTTAAAACTTATTTAAATATATATACTAGCTGGTGCCCGCGACTTCGTCCGCGTTGAAAAATAAAAAATATATAAACAAAATATAACGCTTGACCTCTTGTTGATATAATAACACTGGCCAGGCGTAAGTTTTTTATTTTATTTTAAAAGTCCTATTTTTTCTGGATGAAAGCTGCCCTATGCCCTTATCGACAATGTATCATGATGATTGGTTGAGTAGTTAAAGCGTGAAAAGGTAAGGTGAGACAGACAGAGTTACTTTCACATTTATAATACTAGTAAGTATGAATGGATAAGTAGGTATACATTCGTACACTTCATCGTTTTCTGTTTGCTTCTGTAAACATCATATCTACTTTAACTAAAGATAAGTAAGAACTGACTGTAGCTAAATACGTTTAGCTACAGTCAGTTCTTTCTTATCAGTTCCATTAATTGAAGCAGAATGCAAATTGCGTTGGTGCTTTCCCAGTACAGTTATCATTAACATAAAAATAATGCAAAGTTACTTTAGAGGTTAATTTGCGCTGTATGACTGATATAAATAAGTATGTATTTAACGCGAATTAATAGATATACAATGTCTAAAAATTTGTGCAATAGATTCTTGGTATCGCATTGCGTTATTATTTTCAAAAAAGGTAAAAAGAAAATATGTCAACGATCAGTAGATAAGTATTAAAAACAATATCAAATTCGCCCTTCCATTACCTACTAGGTGCTTCTGTGATTTTGATATGAAGTTCTCTGAGAGTACGTAAAATATAACATCTGTCAAATGAGGATAAAATATCTATACGAGAATTGATCTGAGCTGAGCCGAAAGTATAATATCACTCCGAAAACCATTTGTTACACAAGTGAAGGTTGCCATTTTTGATATTATTTCCAAATCAACAGTTAACTCTATAGTGTTAATTAGTAAATTGTGGTTGGTTGTGCCGACATATATATTTAATTTCAATGCCACATCAATTAAACTATTACAACCTCGCGCACACTACAGCTTTTTATTACATAACATAAGAGCAAAAGGCAGTAATAAACTTGACAGAACAATTTCGGGGCATAAATAAAGAAAGCTAGATTTCATCCCTTTATCCTCACTTTATCTCTTGCTTTTTATTTCATCAGCATCACAAATACTTTTTGTAGTAAAACATAAAAAACTATACTTGTATCATAAAAAAGCCTAAATAAGTATAATAAGCGCTTGAGTTTCCGAGACCCAGTGAACTTGTAAATGTAAAGAAACTTAACTAGATTCGAAATTAGGAACTTCATTTAATATTCCAATGTTTCTAAATACTATAGGTCCCTGAATAAGTTCTCGCTGTTTTTTTTTACAAAATAAAAGTTTTATTTAAAATATAAGGAACTATATTTTAAATATTGCCATTACTAGAATACCGCTTGTTTACCTGTTCATATCCTCAGAAAAGGGCTAAAGTGGTTTAAATGCATCTATATTTATTACGAGTATAATAATAATTTCTTTTTGTAATTTACTATTTAAGATGCATACATAACAATGTTCATCTAAACAAGCTAACGGATTTTGATACCGTTTACATACTATTTTTACTTAAGTTGATAGGTATGTAAAAGCTTAAGAAAACACATTCAAGCGACCTAAGAAAGAGAGTCTCCGCAATAGAGATGTTTCGTGTAACTTAATTCATATTAGACACCATAAAAGTAATCGTATATAAATTTTAAATATTAAAATAAAATGCTTTTCAAAATTGAAACAAAACAAGTAAAGCAACAATCTTATTTGGATTTATTTCAAGGTCAAGGCTTAATAAAATGAAACTGTCAACCGAAATGACTATTCATGATGATGACTTTTCATCATGAATGACTTTTCATGATAATGATTTTCATGATACCTAACCATTTATGTAATAGTAACCTGGATATTGAGGAATTTAATCCGAGCACCTCATCATAGTGTTAGCATGATGTGTGACATAGTTTCCACACCGCGTGTACTTGAATAATCTAATTGTTGGGACGGTCATGCTATTAATGTTAATTAGCTCAAAATGAATATTGTTATGCTACGTCAGGGAACCGAGGACATCAATCCGAAAATGATTTTTGGTTTTTTAAAACATAGAAAGTGGGTAATATATTACTGCGAAAGTATGTTTGGATATATGAATGTTTGTAACTCTTTCACGCAAAAACCACTGAACCGAGGGATAAATAAAAAATAAAAAACTAACGCCTCGCCAAAGTGTTATAGATACACGAGGTGAAGCGTTATATTGCTTTTTTTTTATTTTCAACGCTGATGAAGTCGCGAGCCCTTTTTTTTAGCGAGATAGTTTTGAAAATATCTGTAAAATTATTAACGCATATAAATGTTCCCAATTCAATTTCTTAAAATAATAATTAACAACTATAAATTTAACAGTTGTTTTGGTTTAAA
This sequence comes from Synanthedon myopaeformis, assembly GCA_944738685.1. NCBI lineage: Eukaryota > Metazoa > Arthropoda > Insecta > Lepidoptera > Sesiidae > Synanthedon > Synanthedon myopaeformis. Next base: position 4,293,703 of record OX122913.1, on the reverse strand, counting down.
ATTAAACTGTAATTAATAAATACAAAGTAGAGTAAAAAATAACAAAATTGTAACACCATCTAAGCAGACAGGAATTCAAATTTATTTATTAAATAAAGGTTAAGGTTTAAAGTAAATAAATAAATAAATTAATAGTTATTTCGATCTCGATCTGGAAACCGTTTTGGTGAACTTAATTAACGCTTTTATCTTTTAAAATAAATAAATAAAAATAGGTAATGCAAATAATTAATTATTGTACTCTATTAAATATGTAATATGCAATTTTATTACTGAGACTCACCGCGCGATACCTACAACCGTTGGTATTCTTTGTTTTGTAACTGAATTTTAAACACATGAGCATTCCATAACCCAAATTCTATAAACAAAAAAGAGTCAACCGGACCAGTATCACATACCTACATACATTATTCAAATGGGACCTTAGATGGTCTTTTGTGTTTTAACAAAGGCAAGTATGCCTTGTAATACTAGGTTCATTGTTAAAAGAGATACATCAACATATAGACATAACCCTTTGTTGATTATTTCACAAATTACGCGATCGGCATGTTCGTTTTTTCTTTCGGGTTAGAACATCGCAGGAAAAACATTCACTAGTACTAAGTACTTGGTATTTAATAAATGAGGCGTGACTCCTTGGCGTGTGTTATCCCGTAGGTAGTTCAGTACACTCCAACTACCAGTGAACCGAAACGACGACGTGTAGCATTCCCGGTTCATTTTTATTAATTTTATAAAAATATATAATCCTATTCATTTTTTAAATGAGATTCATTTCAGTTTTACAGTAATTTTCTCCTACATTAGTATTGGAGTGTTTTTTACTTGCGTAAAGAAAAAAGCTTTTTAACTTATTATTTATTTTAAAATAAATAAAAAAAAAATTTTTTTTTTTTATAAATAAACGATAAATTCAAAACATCGATAACGACAAATTCATTAAAGAATGTTGACCCAGTTAACGACAGGTGAAATAGGCTTTTTTTTTTTGGTCAGTTCACTTGGCAGCCAGCGCACTTGAAATATATTATTATTTTGATGCACATAGAATACGCATGCCGTTTTAGGCAAATATGCTTGCTTTTTCATTTTGTTTTATTATCTTTTTTAACATAATAAATAATTGATTAAATATGTTGTTTAAATAATATGAACCATTTTTATACACTACCTATTTTTACTCAAGTAAAACATTTCAGGTGTTAGCAGATAAGTACATAATATTTTCAATGAATATGACGATTTTAAAATATGTAATATCAAACAGTATTTAATAAGAAGCACGACAATTTAGTGATATCATTACTCAAGTAATGTTAATTAGTTGAATTACCCGAAGCGCATACACCTAGGAATTGGGATCTCTTAGAGCGAAGATTTACGACGATTGCCGACAAGTCCCGAAGGCAGTGCGGGTAAACTCGGCAGCCCATGACGCCTTTCCTCAGCCAAGCGTAACGCTTCTCGGCTTCTCCTCACGATGCTCGATACCACATTGTACTATCATATAAATTTCCTGTAAATTCTTACTCATTGTTGTGGCAAAAAGTCAAGGTTTGATCCAATCAAGATAACACTGTTGTAATGATTGTTATTTTATTTTTATAATAACTGCATGACTTCGCACGCGTGGTTCTAGAATAGTGCGAATTGTTTCAATTAACTTTGCTTTTTTGTTTATTGGAATGAAGCACAAACACTAAATATTACGGAAAGCTTTCTACAATACAACAACGAAAATCGCATTCAAATAGGTTAAGCCGTTTCTGAGATTAGCGTGCACAAAAGCACACGCAGAGACAATAATTCTAAACCATATTTTTCGCCCTCGGTAACATAAGTAGGTGCAAAGTATACATATTGTTGTTTTGAAAACAAATTAATTTATAGACACGACTCGTTTATACGATTTTATTATATGTAGATATTGATTTGGATAAATCCATACTTTACATTATAAATGCGAAAGTAAATAAATCTGTCTGTTCGTCTGTCTGTCTGTCTGTCTGCTACCTTTTAACACCTTAACTACTCAACCGATCATCATGAAATTTTGCATACATGTTGTCAGGGATACAAGAAAGAACCTTTCATGCAGAAAAAAAGTACTGTTCCTGAGTGATCGTCTAAAAATATAAAGAATTGGGCGCCACTGTCGCATGGCGAAGCCACCGTCGTCACAGCGATAACGATGTCAGGCGTTATTACTCATATAAAACGCGGACGAAGTCACGGGCACCAGCTAGATAGGTATTCAATTCAACCAACTCTTTCGTTAATTGAGTCAATCGGCTTAAATTTCTTTTCATAATTCCATCACATGCAATATCTTTGCTAAAGAATACAATTTTGGATCTATACGATAGATATGTATCTACAGCATCAAGCTGTATCCCCCGATTTTATTATCATCAGTTTTCTAAATCAGTTGTCTTCTACTGTGGGATCAAATTTAAAGACATATTCACGGCTTACTGACGATTCGGAAAAAAACTGAAAGACGTACATAACCAATGGCGTCGCAAACGGATCAAATAATTTTATGATTGTATAGAGTTATGAAAGAGGTCGCTGGAGGTAAGCGCCATGACCAACATCCATATAATTTTTTCACATGCATTGAATGACATGCCATTTTCTGTTGTAAAATTATTAGTTCACTCTTTGTATATAATTCTAGTTGCAAGTACATTATTTATAAAACGGTGACAAAATGACGTCAAAAACAATAACAAATAGACTTATCGCCTTCAACAAAACTCTTAAAATTAAACAAAATATTTGTCGAATATTTGATTAGAGTAGATTACAGAAAGTGGAATATCCATGTTAAAATATAATAAAATATATTTTTATAGGTAATTAATGAATATTCAGTTTAGCCATTTCGAAAGTTTCCATTTTAGCCCTACCAAAATATTATACAAAAAAATATATATTTATTTATATAAACCGTATAACGGTAATAACCGTAATAACGAACATTAAAATACTCAAAAAGATTCAATTTTAAATACAACATGTTCATTTAAAAAACAAATGAATAATGTATATGCACGTTTTAGTTTATTATGCGCTATTTCCTAATATAGTTTATAAGCAAATTATATTTTAAAACTAGGTGTTATTAACTTTATAAAATTTAGCGTAGGTATGGTACTCGCTGATAATGTAGCTTTCTATAGATGAAAGAATTTTAAAAAACGGTCCTGTAGTTTTTCAGTTTTTTCATTATAAACAAAAATACAAATCTTTTCTCTTTATAATATTAGTATAGATAAAAGTAAGTACAATGAAATTTGATCAAAAATCAAAATCAAAAACACATGGAAATCACCAAAAAGTACTCAATAATAACTTAATATCCATAAAATAGTATACATATTACATATATAAAAAATTACTTGAAGTCGCTGTCCGCGTCTGTATAACTCGTAAATTCTTCTAATACCACGCAATGGATTTTGATGCATTTTCACCATCAGTTAGATATTTTTTATCAATTTTATAAAACCTAATTAAGTTTCATATCAAATTGATATATATATATATTGCAACCAAGTCGCCGAAACCTACTCTCTGTTAACTACTTCTACGAGTAAACCAGTTACACCACCCAACGGAATTTGCTACGGTTTTCACTAATGGAAAGAGCGATAAACGAAGAAGATTTGTGTGATAAAAATTGACATAATATTGACATTGACTAGGTTCTTTGAAGTTATTGTAATATTTATCAGGTGTTAAGGGATTAACATTAATATTAAACATTGTCATTAATAGAAACACATCGATGTTCATAAAACACGTGGTTTCAACGGACGAATAGCAAATATTAAATATCTCTATCTATATACGCAAGCGTTTAGTTGTGTGGCGTTACGTTGTTGAGTGAACTTCCCTATTTGCACGAGGCCCCATATGTTTGTCGTCACGGTCGCGTGCTTTGCACTGAGATGGCATCACTGACCACATAAAACCTACCATCCACTTAATATTTATTTTACCGGTAACAATTTTTGATCAATTTATTTTTGGATCATATATTTTTTTTATCTACATCTTGTAGTATGTATCGGTTAAAACAAATACCTACGAGATTTCTATTTATCGTTAATAGAATTCGTAACGAATTCATTACCAACAATTTAACAAAGCGTGTACGAGTATCTGCTTGTAATGATTGCGATGAGGAAGTATAATTTTTTACATTATTAAGGGTATTAACGATATAAGGGTGTTTGTTATGACAACCGGAGCCGAAATCAACTCTTATATAGGATGGCACAAACAGTCTTATTTCATCCTTTACGTAACGAATTTAGAGCGCAAATTTGGTCGTAAGGAGAGACATTAACAAGCTTCCTCTATTTAAAATCAATCTCTATAAGAATGGTTAACGAGAAAAATGTTTTTCTTTAATAACTTTAATTTCTTCAGTTGCTAAGATGTCTCCTAGATTTAAGTAGATACTTAATATTTTGTTAATACACAGTCATACGCATTCAGAACAATACAATTAGTAGGTAGTAGTTGGTAACATTTTACACATATAACAATGCAAGTTAATGAAGATTGTAAATCTATGCTAGGCACTACAGGTGATCTTGAAACTTTTTATATTCTCCTAGATTGAAGTGTATTCGTCACTTTTATACTTTACAATCGTAAGAACTCTAAAGAACAATAATTCAAAAAAGTGTCAACGAAACTGCAATTGTGGAGTACTCTTCTAAACTTTTTAAATCCAAAAACTCCATCCATAATCCAAACCCATTTCCCTAACCATTTTCAATCCCTTATCCTTACTCCTACTGTAGTCGGCAGCGCACTTGCAGCACCTATGTGTGTTATAGCTTGTGTTATAGTCGACGATAGCCACCTGCCATCAAGTTGAACGTCAGCCTGTCTGCCGACTGACTTACTGACAGTTCTACTCTACGGGCAATCACCAGATTATTGACCAAAGAGTGGATAAGAGTTAATTGTTATTAAATATTCCCTTTTCTTTTACTACGCCTTCGATTCCTTCGGCATACATTTCTGAATTTATTGGTAGGCGCTAGGTTTTCCATTGCCTATTAATCCTTCCTATTGTAATAGGAACCTATGTACTTGTACTGTTTCTACAGTAATAATATTGTAGTAGTTTTACATACAAAACCAGTTATTTATTTTATATTTCAATTCAAACTTTATCTCCATAAGTTTAAAAAAGATTTTTATTATTTACGAACGGACAATTTGCTTGTGTAACAATAATTGAAGGAGAATTAAACACACTGACTCATGGAGTCTTATCAATTGAACCGATGATTCAAAAACATTGCCACTAATAATAATATTATTAATGTTTCTTCATCTAGACTGAATTGGATGGAACTAGTGATAGATTCATTTTACATATACGAGTAAACAATCACTCTTGAGGAAAATAAAAATATTAGATAGTTAATTGTACCTAGGGAAATAATTATGAATGGTTAGTAAGTAAACAAGGATTTAATAATATAACTAACCATTGACATTCATTGCATCGTTACCATCGTCTTGTGAAAATTTCTTCGGCGGACTTGTATGCACCCCAGGCTTCGCAAGCATTTTTTTCTTCTGGAAATTATACATATACTTAAATCTTCGTCGTTTAACGCTATTTCCATTAGTGAAAATTGTACCAAAAACCGTTGTTTGGTTTAGAAGAAGAAACAAACATGTCAGATTTAATAATAAATTAAATAAGTACGAGTATAGTGGACTTACTTGCTGGTCACTAGCTCATTAGTAATGACGCCGTATTATTGTAAAATCGATTTCTCATATTACACATTCTATTATTATTCTGACATTATTAACGACTTCTTCACAAAATGTTTGTATTTTGTGTTAACTTTCGTGAATCAAACTCAATTTTGTTCGGTTTCTAGTGAACGCGCGATTCTTACATTAGCTAGATATTATCTCATGGCAACTTGATCTTTTTTTTGGGTACTTGTAGTTTTTTAGTTTTTAAATTCAATAAAAATAAACTATCCGCAATTAAAATATTTATACAATATCTGTGACATAAAAAAGCTCTCAATAGTTCCAGAAAAAGTTAATCTATTTCTGAACATAATACCTACGACAAGTGAGTGATATAAAAAAATCAACAAGTCATGGTCTCCGCTCTGCCATTGACAATGAAAACGTATTACAAAATATAATTTCGTTATAAGTGTTTTATTTAATCGTAATTTTAAAACATTTTTCGATGTCATTATTTTACCAACCAAATTTTAAATAGGCGATACTGCAGGCCATGTTTAGTAAATAAGATAATAGTTTAATTAAAATTTTTAATACAAGTCATGTCTATGTCACCCGTGAGAACGACAAGCAAACGGAAAAATGAATATCTAAAGAAAAAGTGAGGCAAAGACGTTCTTTTAAAAAATTAAAATATTGTAGTGGTTGGTAGTGGTATTGTTTTTCTCTCATATTCTTCAACTATGGTAACTTTAAAAAAAATATGAACACGTGGTTGCCCGCATGTGTTTTAGATCGGTGATTTAGTAAACACGCATCTGTGTTTTTGGGCGGGCCTTTAGGGTGACATACAGTTTGTATGGAAGACACTTCAATATGTATCAACTATATCTCGATTGTGGGCTTTTTAAATCGGCCGCATAAACTACAGCAGTCGGTTTTGCTTGTGAGTGACATCGAAGAAGTTGCTTTTGTACAATCCCTCTATTGTAAGATGTATGTGTAATAAGAGGACGATGTTAAAACGAACTGCTCTTTAAATTGGTAAGACTTGCATGTTAGGGTCAGGTTTCAATTGACCCGATGCAGCTGCTATCAAACGGAACGTTTTAGAACAACTCATATAAATTACTTATATTAATTATTAAATATAATAATGTATCGATTTTAATTTTAACTTCTAAATTCTAAATTTTAAATTAACGGAATTTCTAGGACTCTAATAGGAAAGCATCTTCATCTTCGTTTGTAACGCATATTTTTGTTACTACTACTGGAAATATTTAAAAAATTCTTTCACCTATAGAAAGCGACATTTACGAGCTATTTATTAAGTTACGAGGACGAATTCGCGTGCAACAGCTAGTTAACAATATTGCAAGCACCATAACACAATCTGTACACTTTGTAATATTGTTTTCAAGTATTATGGTAACTCTGTGAAAGTATACATATAATTTTAGATTGCAATGAATTCAATAAAAATGGCAGACAGGACCGACCGTTCATTCCATCGCAGATAACCGTTACGTACATCCCGCCATAACCTGTTTACCACGCATTACATTTCTACAAGATATCGCGTAAAACCCGACTACTTTTGAATCAAATAATGAATCGCGTTGTAGACAAATTGGAAAAACATAATTATCTGTTAAAAAGTTCACATATCAATAAGTGTCTTTAGTAAATCAAATACCCTTTGATCTGATAGTTATTTTGCGGGAGATAATGTCAAAATAGTCATGTCTAATTATTTAATTGCTTTGTTATTAGAAATATTAAAAACTAGCTAATATAAAATCGAAGTCGCGGTGACTTGGTCTGCGCTGAAATGTGAAATATATAAATTTTAAAGTTCTAAGCGTATAGTCTTAGTATAAGTCGATTGTTATTTGATTACAATAGTCCATGATCCTACCTTGATGCACTCATTGGTTCACATTTGAATTTAACTCCGCCTACTGACCTTTCAAAAATGACATTTATTTTTAGGTTCATACATGGATCCATTATAATAAGCAAAATTGATTACAGCAGGATAATGTAGTAGAGAGGCCGTGTGTCCCTTTTTATAAGAATTTGAATTCTTATAAAAAGAAAATTGGCGAATTACTTTTGAAAAATTAATTTTATCGCTTATAGAATATTCTCTTCTTTTTATTTTTTGGTCTTATAGTGATTATTATTTTTAAATTAATAAATAAATGTAAAAATATAATTTTTATGATTCTTTAGGCCTATTTGTATATAATCTATAATATATATTTTTTAAATTTATGGCTCTATGTAATCTAAATAAATAAATAAATAAAAAATATATAATAAAAAAATTAAATTAAATAGTCTTGAAACAATAAATATTAACTTTTTGTATATAACGATATTAATGTGATTATAATACGTTGACAAAATTAATTAAAATAATTGAAGTGCAATTAACATAGAAGTGTTTGAATTAAGATTTTTAAATCTAAATTTTTAATGAAATACATTTTTTTAGTCTGGCAAGATGAAAGAAAGGCACAGGCCTCATTTTGACTATCTTTCTGTGCTCGGATTAGCCTCTGTATAAGGCGCAATGAAAAGTATACTTTAACTAGTGGTAATACAGTTAATTTTCGTAAATGCATTTTTTCAAGTAAGCGGTCCTGTTATATCCTGTTATCCGTCCATGGGTTCATATCAGATTTTTTATATTTCAATAAATAAATATATCTCTGAATAAATACATGTTTATCTTTTTGTCTTTTTTTTTTGTTTAGTTGACAATGACATGAAATATTATATACTTAGGGCCACTTTCACCAACTACAAGTAAAGTGTTGATTAGTTACTTTTAGAAATAATATCTTCATCCTTCATAGGCGATTTTTTTTTTTAATGTTTGGGACTTTTACCGTACAAACAAAGGTATACCAGCTCCATCATTCCCGGTGACCGGTGACTTTAAATGGCGGTTAGCCTAAATGACACTTTACTCAGAGATGGTGAAAGAGGCCCTTAATTAAGTAAGTACCTATTGAGAATTTCGAGTAAAAAGTACCGAGGTTTGTGGATATCTGTTTGAGATAAGATAAACTTCATGAATTTAGATAACATTATAACTTTATGATCTTTTCAAGATAAGATAAAGATTTTATCTTGAGCTGCTTTGCTTTTAAATCAAAAGTAAAGATGTTAAATTTAGTAATTCAGTGTATGAGTATTTAAGGAAAATAGCACTTGAGAGAGTGTTTCTCTTAAAAATGTAAGCTTTTGTTATTAGTGTTATTATGAACAAGAAATTGTGTAAAGAAAAAAAAAAACAAGGTAGTTCTCTCGCGCGGCACGCACATGTGCTGGCGATGTGCGTTCCCATTGCGCTTGCGTGGGAATCGTGCGCTCCATCTTGCGCCAAGCAGATATTTACAACCCGCGTTTTTATACAGCTCCTTCAAGCCGATACCTTGTTGATATATAGTGCCCTGCTCCAATTTTGAAATGAAAAATTATTATTTTTATTTGTCAATTTATCAACCTACATAATTTAATTCTAGGCCTGATTTTACTTGCGGACTTGTTTTCCTGTCGTAGCTTGCCTGCTATTAACGGTTGTTAACCCGATCACAACGACCCTACGGGGTCTAATTCTGAAAAAACCAGTCAAACCCACACAAAAGTACATCATTATCGGTTCAGCTGTTTAGGAGGAGTTCAGTGACATAAGAACGTACGAAAGAATTATTATTATTAGTTTACGAACGGGGTTTCTTTTGATAATTTTAGTACTATGTTACTTTTACTTGATACTTTTAAAATCTATTTTAAAAGGAAGTTATAGTAGCGAATTCTATTGAACTTGGCACTGGCTGCTACCAAATTGATAAATCGCTTTAAGAAGACAAGCGTGCGTCTTCACGTGTGAGAAGTGTCGGATATCCGCCTTGACTTACAATGCCTAACTTCCTACCGCACTATCGCTGTCATACACGTTCACTTAATGAATTCAATGCAACACTGCATTTTCATTCACCCATCATCAGATCTTCTTCAATAGCAGACGAGTCAATGCACTATAATCTTGTAAGTTGACGACGCAGCACGCAATGTTCGATGTCTAAACTGCCTATATGTCAGAGTCAAGGGGAAAAAATGAATTTATCTTATCAGAAGTTTAACTTTTACAGTGTCTTTACCCATCGCCTAAATCCGCCTTGTAGTACCTACTAGGTATTATTTATTCTACTATCGCTAAAGACTATCTGATAAAAATCGCGTGGGTGTGTTTCGCAGTCTTTGCAATTTTTGTAGCCAATAACTGTTTTTTTAATAGTAATAAATTAAAGTCGCAATTAAAACATACAAAAAATCAAATTAATTTGATTAGTTCAGTTTAGATAAAATAATAAAATTGTTTGTTCGGCTTCGTATATTTCAGAATAAAATTCTTTAAATAATGGAAGTTAATAATGGAAGATGTAGGAATATAATCTGCTGTATATGGAGTAAGTTTAAACGAAATTACAAGTATGTTTCCAAGAAATAGATAATAATTACTTGTTGAACCTACCACGGATATCAGTCAGCTTTCTCGGTAAGCCGGTTCGTACATCCGCTGAATCTTTACCGGACACAGACCGGCTTAGAAGATTTAGCAAGCATATTTTTTACATTTCTAAAATAGTACTTAATAACTTTCATACCACACTGTTTGTTTGTTGTAACCGTACTTTTGGACTAATTTGTCGCCTGTAAGCTATTTTTCCACATTTATTTTCGGAAGTAATACTTTTTTATGATCTAACTTCTTGTTTTACTTGGAATTATTTAATTTAATTTTTGCTTTTTAACCTCGGACGCTCGACGTAAAAACGGGGTGTTATAAGTTTGACGTTTGTGCCTGAGGAATCGTAGATCCCAAACGGATGGACCGATGTTTTTATTATTTGAAATTTGTTTGAAAAGTTGAAAAGTGCGTAAAAGGTGGCGTTTGAAGGTGGATTGCTCTTAGCTATAATTTATGAAGATCTGTTCAGGCGTTTGAAAACCATAAGGCCATTTCCTAGTCAACGAAGGTATTTCATTAACTTCTAATTGTTCGAAATATGTGACATTTAATGTACTCTTACTTCGGTGTTATGTCCATGAAATGGTAACATTGAGCTGATGCTGCAACATCGAGTAGACTGCGGGATACACAACTTACAGCGCGTACAGCGTGCTTGGGCTCAATAGAAAGTCGGTGGTTAGTTTATAATTTTAATTATAACTTGTACTCAGTAAACTATGTATAAAAATAAAGTTTTTTTTATCTATCATCAATTTCCCACAATCTTTAATTTCTAATCACACAAACAAATTGTAGATTGTTACACAACAATTTCTCATACTTATTTTGCCAATACTTATTAGTTGTTCAAACAAAATATGATAAGCATTTATATATAATATAATTACTTATTATAATTATTCATGCATAGATCTAACATTGGCTATTATCATTTGGCTCGTAAGCGATCATTTGGCTCGTAAGCGATATTACCTGATGAGTATCACAACAAATGTTATGAATAGTCATGATTCTAAGAAGATAAAATATGTACACATTTTCTTATATCAGTTTCTTAAATAGATCGCCATTCACATCACATCTTAGTATTAAGATCATCAAATCGGGTTTCTTTGTGTACCTACATTATTCTTAAACATAATTTTGTAAATATAAATAAAAATAGCATATAAGTAGATAATTATGATTCCTCTATATTATCTATTCTTCGATTTATAAGAAAAATAATAAAAAATCATTTATTTAGTAGAGCTACAATTCTCTAAAGTGCATAATTTTTATGTAAGTCTAGGGCATCTTTCACCGTGTGTCAAGTAGGCTAACCGCCATTTAAAGTCACCGGTAACCGGGAATGAAGGAGATGATATACCTTTGTTTGTAAGGAAGGATGCAGTAAACCAAGTGCATAATTTAATAAAACATAAAATTATTTCTAAAAGTAACTAATCAACACTTTACTTGTAGTTGATGAAAGAGGCCCTTACGGTTTAGCTTACGCCATATAATTTTTCGGTGAATTGATTGCAAAATAGAAACTTAATTAGGTTTTTTTTTATATCTTTCCCTTAGTGACAACCGCATTAAAATCCGTTGCGTATTTTAAAATATCTAAACGTACTGAGGGACAGACAGCGGGAGCGTTTATAATACTATGTAAAGAAGATGTAAAGCTTTACGGCGAGGTTAAATGTTAATATGTTAGGTAAACCCTTACTTCAACAATGACGCAATAGTTACAAAGTACATGATTGAGAATTGCAATATTTGCAAGTGAATTAACATTTTTATACATATTGTAAATTCAAATTGTCATTGAAATAAAGCTGGTTCGCGGAGCGTGGTTAAGAATAACAATATGTAAAAACAACAAGATTGTTGTACTGTTTTGTGATTATTCACAGACTTACAAATGCCAACGAGCTTTAAATGCAAATATCGGTATTCAGTGAGTGGAGCCTTGCTGTCTTCATATAAAATTACATTGCGGACCTATAAAATCAACTATCAAAATCCTTAGACTCGTTTTGTGTCCGGTGTATGAAAATTACCGATGTAGAGAATGCAATACCAAACGCGACGCGATATTTTTGGTACTTCGGAATTTTACTAAAAGCCAGATCCTGGTATTTCTGGCTTCGGACCCTTTGGAAACACTAGTTTTGACCCGCTGAATAAAAGTGCACGTCTGACCCACTGTGGGTCAAAACAATATTTTATTAAGTTTATTTGTTGATTTTTCTGTACTAGTATTAGTAAGTAAATAAAAAATAAATAAATAAAAATGTCGTTCTTCATTCCCCAGTAGTGGTATGTGGTTGCTTTTAAATTTAAACTAAACACAAACAATTTAAATATAAACTCGATGTCAATGTTATAAAATGGTGTCCGTATAATTAAGTTGGCGGAATAAATAAAACCTTCTCTGAAATTGGCATGGTATTCAACTCGCGTACTCGATCGCTTGTACGCTGCGTATACAGAATACATCGCTGGGTTAAAGCACGATATGGTTAGCATTTAGATTTTTATTTGTTTTAATCTCACGACTAAAATATATTGAAAACTTATGTTGGAACCTTGAAGAAACTCGCAACAAACATCCTTAGTTAGTTGGTTAAAATATATCTATTAAATGATTAATTACTTTTATGACTGGAACTGGTAAGATTTCAAAAAATGGATTTCGACATGGTACTTAGCTTTAGTCCTAAACTAATGGCCTGAAGACTTCATTTACATAACCAATGGTTTATATATTATTATATAGTTTTCATGTCGTAGTTTTTATCTTATTTTATGAGATATAAGATTATAAAAGTCACTAAATAAGATTAATAATTCAACAAAAATTTATTAAACAGTTATATTACATTTACTTATATTTTTCTCTTTTTCCTACCTAATTAAATAAGAATGATGTCTAGAGAATTGCTGTTCTTCTAAAGTCCTAAAGAAAACTCCGCGATGGCAAATCTCTATCTGTTACATTTATTTCATTAAAACTTTAATTTCTACATATTATAAATCCGTCATGTCTGTTTCTCGTTAACTACTTCCCACCCAACGGATCTTAATACGGATGTCACTTATGGAAAGAGGAATAATCGAGGAATGTATGTGTATATAAAAAAATTACATCCTGGGCGAAGACGGGAGCGTGTTGCTAGTAAATAATAAAAAGCAGTAGAACAAGATTATAGGTATTGCAAAATGTGCTATGATTTCGCAACACGATTTAATGAGAATTATTGTAACTTAATTAGGTGTCGGTTTCTGATTACAATGTGATAAAAAATATCACCTTTGTATTCTTTATATTATGTGCATGAGAACATTCTTGCAATTTGATACATATATATGCATAATAATACATAATAATACATAATAATCAATACATATATATTGATTATTCACGAACGAAATTGACGTTTGCAATATATAACCGTTAATGACGTTTGCAACTATCGAAATTCGAAACTAAACAATATTTAATTTCTATCTCGTGAGTAAGTACGTTCCTATATCTCATTCGCTATTACCTAAACTGGTAAAGATTCTCCAGCGCACTGGCAACCTTGTGCTGTTGCTGTTTAAACCTTCTTTTTATGAAAAAAAAGCATTACATTTTTAACGAAATAGGCCTTACTAAAATTAAAAGAAAAATTTAAATGTTTTCATTTTTATCTTGTTGATTAGGGACATTCAATACTTTTTTTGTACATTTCGATAGTACCTACATTATTTTCAAAAACATATTCATAGTAAGTGTTTTGTAGGTAATAAGTAGATAGTATTTCTTACCCGTTGTGCCGTTAGCACGCAGTTCGTTTTAGTTCACATGCTCTCGCCGAGTTTTTACATCGATTTTCAATTCGATTGTAATGTAATGTCTCACGCGTACGATCCCGTTGCTTATGGTCTTTCGTTAGAAAAAGCCGATGAATTGTAATGACGAGAACTGGACGAAGCAGCGACGAGATGGTGATGAGTTGATTAACTGATTGCTACAAGTATCTATTAGTGTGGTGCATTCAATTTATCGATAAATCACTTTTGTAAACAGTAATTACAAGCACTATATATATGGAAAAAGCGACTTATAGTCGTTATCATTATATTCATAATGTAGTCAGCCGACAGATGCCCTATACAGAAAAAAAACCTACCTCATAATAATAAAGTGCAAAAACGCTTCTCAAAAAGTTTCATTTATAAAAATATTGTTAAAAATAGTTCTTGTTAAAAGTTAAGTCAAAATCTCTTAGCCGATAGACGAATAAACTAAGGCCTTAAAGTTACGACGGCTGTGAGGAAAGCGGAGAACACTAACCAGATGGAGTGGAAACAGATGGTGGTCGATGTCACCAAGCCAATTCAAAGCTGGAATGACCATCAATGACATGACAATGAGGAAACTACTATATATATATTATCATTGTAGAAGCTCATGGTTCATTTTAAAGTACAAGTTTGTAACACATAGCAGTTCACTTGGACCAATATCGTTGTCAAATGCTAAACAAAGACATTATGAAGCGTTGCGTAAAGATTGGCCTGTGTCAGTGAAAGTGTCGATGACGAGTGACGACCAACCATGAGACAGCTATCTATACTATACACTACGTTAAGTAAGACTGTAACCGTTAAGATTACTTGAAAAAACGTTTTGAAAGTAGATAATTAAAAAAAGTAATAACTCAGATTTAAACGATCAATTTAAAAGACTTTTGGGAAATTGGAAATAACCTTTTTAATCACAAAATTATTTAAGAATAGGTTAGATTGAAACCCAAATTAGGAAAATAAACTAAGTACAGATAGTACAAAATGCTCTAAAATTTAGAAACAAAATAGAAGAGGCTACCTTGTATATTTTTACAAAGATGTTTTTTTAAAACAATTCTTTGTTGTCAAGTGCTATTTGCATATTTTTTAATTTCCAAGATTCCTAGAACATTTTATATTAACATATTATATTTTAGTTGCCAAAATTCTTAGAACATATTATATTTTATAGAAACCTTTTGGCATTAAAACACGCTAAAACATAAAATCAGGATACCTTGAACTAGAATACCTACTATATTTAATGTAAATCTTTATATAAATAATTTTTATTTATATAATCTAAATAATCTTGTTATTAAAATATACACGTACCTACATACTTATTAAAAAGTCAGGAAAGTGTGAGGAGCATGTAGTCGATATCGATCAAATTAAATATTATAGTAGGTGTAGCATCTCGTCCTAGACTGCACTTATAAGGGAGTAGGATTTTTATTCCAAAAATGGCTATCTCACTACTCAGAAGCCGTTATTCTAACGGAGCTTAAAGTGTACATAAATAGTTACCTGTTTACGGTTGTAAATCAATTTTACTGAACCTTTTTTGCGAATATTTCTTTTCATATCATAACTATTTTTATGATCACAATAAAACTCGATTAGCATTCATTATTATAATAGCAAAATAATTTCTTTTATCGGATTCATATATAAAATATGTATATTTCCTATTTTTACTCGCTTTGATAAAACTTTACACTAGCTTACTTAGTCTTTGGTCAGTGTTACATATTATTGTTCTCCAATATATTTAGGCTTTGGTGTATGAAGTCATAACTTAACTCTTGGGTACTAAAACTATGTGCATAGCTTAGCTTAAAGTAGAATCAACGCTACTTGAATGTTAATTTCTAAACTCGTCACACAGTTGCACACGACGTATCTTACACGATTTGAACAATTTTATTGGTAAAGTATATAAAGTATTAATTGCTTTTAGACCACAATAACTCTTTCAAAAAGGAATTGATTTTTATTTGTTCAACTAGAGAGCAAAATTGTTTTTCTGCGAGTACCGACTTTAAATCATGAACTAGCGAAGTAGTCATGCGCTCGTATTTTTAAGTAATTGATATAATGTTTACTATTATTTATTTTAAATATTACGATTAAAAAATAGCAATAATACAATTTACAAACTTAAATTTCAATAAATAAAAACAATGTTTTGGTTTTTATTTATTGAATTTATTTATTTATTGAGTTTCTGAACGCACTTTTTCTTTTTTCTGCGTCGAATAATTGCAAAATGTGGTGTTCGAATTTCGAATCACGCTCGCAAAAAAAATCGATTTTTCTGCTTGTTTTTAGGCACCAAATGCACCCTTTTCGTGCTGGAGAGGTGAAAATATTTTTTTTATCTACATTACTATATCATAAAGAGATAACATTGTACTTTTGTTTGTTATGAATAAATTGAAAAACTCTGGACCGAATTTTAAAAAATCTTTTACCTCTAGAAAGCTACATTATTAGCGAGTAACACATACCTAAGCTATATTTTATAAAGTTACGGGGACCAAGTCGCGTGAAACAGCTATAATTATCGAAAAATACGTTAAGATTATTAAAAAATAATGTAATATAAAGAGAACCATAATAAAAGTTATACATTATCTCGAGCAGAGAATTAGTTCTTATTTTTATTTATTTATTTATTTATTTATTTATTTGAAAAGGCTTACCAACTACTTAATCACAATAAGATATCACATAACTCACAGAAAGGAACATCACAAGTATGAATTTAAATTATAGGAAAGTACAACATTATTAGAGATTAATTAAATTATATTAAGTTATAATAATAATTATTTTTATTAAAATTCTTCGATTTGTTTGTGCTTAACGTACAAAATAATGATCTCCAGTGGCAGTGGTGTGATAGGTGATCATTCTTAAAAATAGTTCTTAATAATGCAACGACTTCCACACATTGATATTCGAGTGTTGTATGTGTATCGATAGAGATCAAACATGACGATTTTCAAAACATATGCTCATTGTTACAATGAACATGTGTGTCAACACGCTATAACATTTACAAAGCAAGTCGCTCTAATAATTATGTACAGCTTTTTGTTTAATTTGTCTTATAATTCTATTTTCGGTGTTACCTTGAGAAATTCTCAATAAAGGCGATTGAGATACAATCATAATTTCGGATTAAAAGATACTCATTAAATTAAATTAAATTAAATTAAATGACTCTAATCATATGTCATTTTTGTTACAAATAATAATGCCCGCTGTGAGGTGAGATGGTAGCTACACTCTTGGGTATAATTATTGGGTTATGGGAAGCAATGAAAGTAGTAAGGGTTTTAATTAGTAGTAAATTATATTATTTAATTAGTCACTTTTAGTTTAGCAGAAAGGTGTGTTCGTATTTACTGCTAAGGGGCGCAGTTAGAACAGAACTAAGTCAGCACAAAGTCAAACGTATAAGACACAAACTCAAAAGATCTATTGTAATAAACTTAATGTTTATACATATGTGTGAAGGAGAAACACTCTCAATTTACTTGTTAGAGTGAAACAGATTTATTTTGATATATTCCAACAATAATAATTCTTGGGTACACTCTTGGGTCACTCTAGGGTAATAACTCTTAGGTACCAACCGTGAGAGTAGCCCTCCTTGCGCTGTACAGCCGTGGCGGGGAACCGATGTCGTGTCACCTCGCTCCCATTACATAGAAAATCGTTGTTTTATCATCTCACAACCTCTGCTCCCTTCGCGTGAACCACAGAACTGACGGCTAAAACGTTTCTATAAATGCCGCTGTCCTTTTCGCACCAGTTTAAGTTTATTAAAGGTTCGACTATAGTCTTATCTTTAAGAGTGGAATGCGGCGTATAAAAAATAAGCAGCCTCTGTTCATTTCCTTTTTTAAATTTGTCGATGTAATGAACTTGCTCGTTCGGTTCATAGTAATTAATGCTTTTACTCATATTCATCACATATTTTATTAAAAGCCAACCTTAAATTATATAAAGACAAATGTGTTACTAGCTATGGCCCAGTTAAGATAAATGGACTTTTCGCTTTATAGGGAATAAAGAGCCTTATCTGAACAGCTTGGTTAGACCTATACACGATAAAACGAGACAATTCAAGAACATGTTAGTTTTATTAGAAAAACCTCACCCATCAACATCTACGTATCTCTTCATTCCTCACTCGTTAAGTAACTCCGAGCATCTATAAATTAACTGTTACCATAGCTCGTTGAGCGAAGAGACGTTGTGATTTCTTACGAGGCCCACAGTTAGAAGCAACGTTTTAACTCTGTAAGTGAGAAATTGGGCAAATTTTGTACCAGAGTTACCATAATTGTTTATATGTTTTATATGTTTCGCAATATATGTCGTGGTGTGGACAAGTGAGAACTGTGTGTTTCTTAGAAGTTGTTTATAAAAATGAATATGAGCCCTTTGTTATAGATAATATAAGCATTCGCAACCCGAGGTGTTTTGCTTTACTCGAATTGCAATAGCTATTAAAAATGAATTGTTGTCATTTTTAACGTAACGTAAGAACGGAAATTAAGTATTAAGTTAAGACAAGTTTAAGACATACGAGACGCAAAATAATAAAAAACAACAAAAATATGCACAAAAGACAATAAAAAACGAACTTTAAAAAATATAGAGCATAAATGAGCTTAAATTACATCTCTCTGCTAATCCTAATGTAACACACTAGACCAACCATAGATGATGAAGTTGTAACTTACTCTCTTAGGCTAAGTTTCCATTACTCCGGCCAACGAATTTACCGGAAACCGGTGTCCTCTACGTTCACGTTAAACCGGATGCCGCCTCATCGAAGTTTGGTTTGGTTTCAGTATAAAACATACTTTGCTCCATGCTACTAATTTGAATGGGGAGTTCTGCCGGAGCTTCGCAGTGACAAAACTCCAGGCAAGAATACTGATCATGGTGTTCTTACCTTATCCAGCATAGATGTGAACATCAACATATAAATTGTACAGCCACTGGACGTTCCGGCAGTTTTGGGGCCTAGTGGGAACGAGGCCTTTGTTGTCATTCGCAGTATTTATCT
Source organism: Synanthedon myopaeformis (assembly GCA_944738685.1). Taxonomy (NCBI): domain Eukaryota; kingdom Metazoa; phylum Arthropoda; class Insecta; order Lepidoptera; family Sesiidae; genus Synanthedon; species Synanthedon myopaeformis. Next base: position 4,274,483 of record OX122913.1, on the reverse strand, counting down.
TGAAATCGTTTCTTATTTTAAATATTTTAAAAGTCATTGACTTACATATTCTACGAATAAATATGTATATAGTTATCAACATAGGTTATCAAATATTCAATGCTAACAGGATATTTAACAATAGATTATTTTAGAATATTATGCAAGTATTTATATTTCTATAAGCGCGAGACACACAAATACAAAGTAGGGAAATCCTTTTTTTTTTTTATTAAATTACACTTCGCATATTTGCACTGGCAGACTAATAAAATCTAAACTAATATATAATAATAAAGAGGAAAGGATTTGATTTTTTTTTTTGTATGTTTGTATATTTGCATGTTTTTATGTTTGTTTGTAATGGATAAACTCAATAACTACTTAACTGATTTTAAAAGTTCTTTCACCTCTACAAAGTGTGTGTAGTACGAGTATGGTGATGGTTGTATTTTTTCTTTTATAAACCCAATAATGGTTATAACACTTATTAGTAGTCCTTATCAAATTGAAGTGCAAAATATAAATTTCCTGTGAACAACTTCATACACCCGATAAACTCAATATGATAATACAACTTATCGCTTTGGTTTACTCGAATTAGTTGCTGATTATTTCAATGCGGCTCAGCATAATTCAATGCAACTTTTACACTAAGTCGATTTTAAATTGGAAGAGCGCATTAATCTAGATCTAGACGCTTTCTAGATCGCTTTCTAGACGGTTTCAGCTCTTTATAAAGAGGTTTTGCTTTAAAGTTAATAATAAAATAGTTTTTTTTTTACAATCAAAATCCCTTCTATATTTAACCGCATGTTTTAAAACATTATCGTCCAAAAATATGTAATTGAAAATGTAAATGTTAAGTTTAGTTTAACATTAATTTTTAATGTAAAGTAAATGTGCAATTTTTTCTGCAAATTATATATAAAAACCTTATTTAATGCTTTTTCCATTAGTGAAAACCGCATGAAAATTCATTTGGTAGTTTTTGAGTCATCGCAAAAAAGGTACAGACATACAGACAGACAAACGCGGCGAGAGAATTTGTTTTATATATTTTAATTTATGTAAGAAAGAAACAGAGAAAATATTTATTTGCTCAAATTATGAGTACAATTAAACTCCTAATTAAATAAATGTCCCATACATTTATTTAATTTAACTATCGTTACCGGTAAACACTTTTTCAGGTGTAAAACGTAAAAAATTATTATGTTATCAGGAATCGTTCACAAAATCTCACATAACATCCATTTCATTTAAATATATTTGAATTCCATTCGTTAGAGAATGGTCTCTAAAATCGTTAGAGAACCTGTATTAGCGCTTTTGAATAATTGATTAAATGTTTAATATTCTTAAAATCTCGTTTAATAAATTAAAATGTAACGGCAAAACTTGCAACTTGTCTACGAAAAAATCAATTTTATCTGTGACCATGTATTGAGTTGAGTTTTAAACTTACAAAACAGCTATATTTTTCGTTAGCACATTGGATCGGCATAAGGCAGTTCAACATTGTAATAGACAAGAACATTGAACAGTTCCTATCACATTCCAAGAACTGCCTATGCTATGCATACTGCCTGTACAACAAAGCCAAACGTTGTTATTCATTCTACCGAACTTCATTCATAAATATCTCACAATATCTACTATTCTCGAACTCAACTAGCGAATACAGACGCACTCTAATAAAGGCCGCGTCACATGACGGGCGTAGCGGAGCGATTCCGGAGAGTCGCTGGTGTATTAAACAACATAAGAGTTAACATGAAGCTTGTCATGATCAAAGATGTTACTACAGATGTCAAGGAACCGAACTGTAAGCGATCTTTTTTAAAGATCAGTATAGAATCAAACCACCAATGACTAGTCGGAAACGCATCGCCGTCCCGCTTTTCAGATATGTGCCGAAACCTTAATACATCGGAAACAACCTGCTGCGTTTTACGCACACATACACAGTGTCGCTAACCTGTTCAAAAAACCAAATGGGGTGGGTGTGTGAACCAGGCCTCGGCTACAAGATTATACTACGAACTGTGATGTTTGATACTTGGTTTTTATTTATATAACGTGAAAAATTCAAGTTAAACTTAATTATTCATAGAATAAAACAAGTAATAAATCTTTATAGTGCATCAACTTTTGTCGCATTTATACGTGGTAATTAATCATTTTCTATTTCTAAAATAAAAGTAGTCTAATGTTACTCGTTATAACATCATCAGTAGTATCTGCCAATGAGTCCCGTTAAAATATAGTCATTTCGGAGATTCATTGGAATTGGAACATACATTACAGACAGACAAAAATTTTAATAATTGGTTAAAAATTTTCAAGTATCGTATATACTTTGATATACCGTTAGTAAAATATCTATTTTAACATTACAAACAGACACTTGAATTTCATTTATTAGTATAATTAATAGGACCTATTATACCTGGTATAGATTGGTTCATTTGTTATTGGGTGTACATAATTTTAATTTGTATAATTATTTTTTAATATATTTATAATGTATTAAAAATGTTAAGTCCAAACCGTCGATGATCATCTCACTTGAGATCTCTCAGGTCACCCAATACCTCGAGCAGATGTGCTCAGTGGGCTGAAATTTTGAGGAAAAAAAATTCCTCTAAAAAAACTCTTCCCGTTGGGCATATGCTGCAAAAAAGTCTATCTTGAAATATTTTTGGGTACTATTAAACATTTACAAATTTTATAAGTTTTAGAAGATTTACTATAGGAATAATGTAATGTGAAAATTTAATTGATTTCGTATTAATAGCCCGTGCATATATTATTTTATTACTATTACCTACATTAGTTGCAGAGACCGGCTTACATTTACTTGCAACTAGTAGGCGAAGTTTCATCATTATGAAAAAATATTTCTAGAATAAGATTTACGAAATATTTTTATTGCAAATAATCCTATAAAATCAAGTAATTTTGTTTTGCTAGTTATTGACAATTGGATTTCATTGTAAGCAAGCATATTTTGGGTACAGTAATTTGTGAAAATTCAAATAACTTGAAATAAACAAATTAGCAAGCTGTCAATAACGTTAGAAAATATTGTTCATTATTTTAATTTTTGGGATGTTTCTTCTTTGCATACTATTTTCAAAATTCACGATTGTTGTTTTGGGTTGAGTTTATTTTATTTCTTACACAGTATAAAATAATAGTCTGCTATAAGGGGATGGTTACTATGAAGGCTGCCCAAATGACTGCGAAACACAGTGTGCCCTGCCACTCCTACGGGCAATATGGGCCCATAGCATATTATGGTAAAAACTGTATAAAATGGTATTCAATATAATCAATATTTTAGCGGTATTGTGTTTGATCCATACAGGTGTAATTCAATACAGATTACGTCTCGTCAGCGCGGCGTCGCAATGGCATTGACGTCACGTTCCGTCGTCTATTTAGCGAATCCTTTAAAATATATTTTTATATATACCATAACTCTTCATATTGACGAACCCGTTGGATGAATGGTTAGGGCTCTAGGGTGCTTGCCTTTGCTCTGCCTCAGGAGTCTCGGATTCGATTACCAGCAGCTCAGATGAGTAAAACAGATAGGCTTTTGGGTATCAGCTCGTCTGGCGACAGTAACCACCCCCTTACATTTCACCACCATGAAATAACAGCATGTGTGCTGTTGTGTTTCGTTGAGTGAATAAGGGATGCCAGAGCCCAGTACCCCATCCCTTCCACCTTCCACCTTAGCCTTAATCCTTCTATGATCTGCAGTGCACTTGCAGAACATGTGACGTTACTTGTGTTATAGACGACGGTAACCACCTACCATCAAGTCTTAGTGGAGGTCTGCCGGCATAAATTTTAAGCCCTATAGACTACTGCCATAAAGCTACCTGGATTTCACGGTACTGAAGCGTTTAATCATGTAAATATTGTTTGAAATGTGTGTAGTATGTGATCGCATTCTCTATGGTACCTATTAACGAAGACAGTGGTATAGTGTTGTAAATACAATTAAAGCTGAGATGATGCGCTCCAAACACTATCTGACCATCTGTTATAAGTGACATTGAGGGGCCACTACAATTAAGCGAACAGTGACGCTATACGGGCTCGCACGATCGCTGGTTAAACAGTTATTTGTATTTATATATTACATTAATACTTGTTACTAGATCAAAATTTTATTTCTAAGTAAATTTTATAAGTGCAACTTACAAATGGCACAACTTGACAAGTAAATAATAATAACTCTTTACCTAATAGATAATATACATTTATTTAATAAGTAAGTACACTGTACAACTTGCATAATAAATTAAACTAACATTTTGGGTTTTCGAGTATTATGAAATCTACGTTAGATTCCTAATGTACGTTAAGAACCATATCGTGTATTTGTAATTCTGAATTATGAACAATTTATTTAGATTGTACTACTGATGAATTAGTTATATACCTACTAGCTTATTCCCGCGACTTCGTTCGCGTTGAAAAATAAAAGATATAGCGCCTGACATTTTGCATTTGCCAAGCGTTACATTTTTAGCGGCTTTGCACGGAATTGCAATTTTCAAATATCCCTTCTTAGAGGATTGATACTTCATAAAATAAAACCTATGTTCTAAATGTCAGCTTTCTAGGCTTAGTAGTTTTGGCTGTGCGTTGATAGTCAGTCAGGACAAACAATTTTATAATTATAGATTACTAGCTGTTGCACGCGACTTAGTCCGCGTAACTTTATAAAATATATCCTATCTCTTAAGTTGGATCAAACTGCACACAGTGTGCAAGTTTTATTAAAATCGGTACAGTAGTTTAGGAGTTCATCGGCGACAAATAACGTGACACGAAATTTTTATATATAGAGAGACTAGCTGTTGCACGCGATTTCGTCCGCGTAACTTTATAAAATATACCCTATCTCTTAAGTTGGATCAACACGAAATTTTTATATACCTATAGAGAGATAGAGATAAGAGAATAGATAAGAACTGTTACATCGCCTTTTACAGCGTTCATTTCGCTAAAAGGTATTTAGAAGTTTTTAATTTAAGATCAGTTAAGAAAATCTTTTTTCAAATTTAGCTTCAGAAAACATTAGGAATTTGTCCTGCAAATGGATTTGATAGCCCGTTTCCTAGTTTATTAGAAGTTAGAAAACTAATAAGTACTAAAAATACTTTCGCAAATCACACTGTAACTTTTTTTCAGCGCTATCTCTAATGATTGATGATGGCTGTTTTATATTTTTATTGTGTTTAACAAAAATAACACAAATTATTTCTCTTAAGATCTGTTCTAAATACAATTTGATGGTCTTACAGAAAGTCTACGAAAAGAAGTTTGAATAAATATTTTTATTATCTTTAATATGTACATATTGAGAATGTGTCCAATCAAATTTTCCATTATTAATAAAGGTAGACATTGGGTAGACGAGACGTCCATCTTGCTGTGTCTCCTTGCGGGGCAACGCCCCTTAGGCACTACGCCGACGCCGGCGCACAATTTCAAGCATCACTTAACAGATATTTGATTACAAGACTACTCTTGCCCTCTAGTAATTTAATATCAACTCTTAGTCTTACAATATCGAGTTTAAAGAAGAAATTCCTTTATCCCGCTGTATTGATTGATTGGACAGATCATAGTGCCCTAAACAGGCAAAAAATAGGGAATTATTTTCATTAGATACAGACCTACCCTAAGAATCCTATTACATGAAATGTGCAAAATTTACAAATCTAAGATTCACTATAAGATTATAAAAATTATAAATGAGGACAGTGGTTATAAAGAAAACTAGCATGTTTGTACCTATTCTTCGGTTGACGTTATTTCAATGACTCAAGTGAAAGGATAGCCTTTATGTTTCCATTGTTAATATAGAAATCTTGATGTATAAGTTTTAAATACGTAAAATATTTACGTTATATAATAATAATTAATTACAGATGTACCTCAAACGCTAAACATTTTTATCACATGTTAAATATCTACAAATCTATACTAAATATCTTTATACCTTTCGTCTTTATGCATGCCTTTGTTGTTTTAGTACATCTGAAACAATGTGTCCTAACAATTCCTTCTTACTGAATGCGTGTCGATAAAATTTATTTTCTTAAGAATTTAATTTGAGTTTATTAATAAACTCAAATTAACATTTTTATATAATTACGGCCATGTAATGTTAGATTATCTAGATTGTCTAAATAACAATATTTACTTACTACTACTTTTACTAAAAAAATTAAATATCCTTAATAAGCTTTTTTTTTTTTTTCATTTCACTCAAGTTTAAATTGATTTCCCTTTATTATGGACGGAATGCTGAATCCTTACTGCTGTAAAAATTATGTAAAAAGCAAACTGTAAAATCGCAATAGTACAATTACAAAAGCATATTATTATTACAAATACAAAAGGTAAACGTTATATAAACTGCAATTTACCGACCAACGTTCCGCGCCATCTATGAATATCTTACTACAACTTCATTAAAAACAGAGTTCATGTTAAGTTGAAACTTCACAAACTTGAGTAGAGATGTCGCCACTTTATATTGTCCAGTTAATGTTTACACATATGTACAGATGGCGGTATTAGTATCAGTGTTAATGTGCTTTGATAAAATAACCTTATAAATAATCTTTTAGGATCATAAATGCAAAGAAAAAAAAAAAAAAAAAAAACAAATTGTAACATTTAATTTTTCTGTACAATTTTATGTTTTATATTTACGAAAATCGACTCCTAAAAATCTTTTCCTAATTAGGAGAACAACTCCCCACAAATGTTTAAAGAGAAAGAAAGAAATCAAATTAACGATAGTCTGGGTTTATTCTCCATATGGGTCCGATAAGAATGAAGCCATTTTTCCGTCTATTCGCCAATTTCTTAAAAGGCTAACTTATCTAGGCTAGGTTTATATACTGTTAGTGTTAGCTTTCATGACATTTTATTTGTCTTTTTATATAATATCCATTAGGAAGCTCGTTCATTTAAGCTTAATTCTCTTCTTTTAGTTAATCATATTAGAATTATTATTTTAAATTACTTATTTTCAATACATTGGTTACTTAAGTTACGACAGTATGAAAATCAGATAAAATATTTACCTTAACTTATTATAATTATTAAAAACGTAGGTATTTAAAATTAAAAATTAGGTACCTTAGCAAGTGCACAAGAGTAACTTGTTCGTAACTACTTATAGGTACTTATCTTAAATGGCTGCTCTATGCCAAGACAAATATTAAAACGGCTTTGGTCAACACCTGTTTTTCTATTAACGCACATCTATGACATCATTTGCATTCGTAGACCTCAACCTGCCACAGGATTTCTGTAAGTTTTCTAATAGCGCTTTATTTTTATAAACATACGTTCTAAAATCGAATGTCTAACGTTAAGAACCTTTTAGCTTGATTAGTATTATTGCAAACGTCGATTCTGAGGTGTGTGACTAAATAAGGAACGAGCGAAAGGGACCACGTATACAACCTTATATACACAGCCTCCATATCTTTATTGATTCTATAAGTATACGTATATATCAAGTATATTTATGATGTAACGTTTTGATACTATCATCGAAAACAATTTCTTTAGATAATCTTTTATCATTGACACACCAGAAAATAGGCATGCATTGTTAAAAAAAACATAGCTAATGATGTTATTCGTGTTTGTACAGTTGTCATTTCGATTACATAACATGAAAACCAAATCGATTATAGGAAACAACGAAAATAAGAAAGTAAAGCCATACAATTACTTACATAATAAATTTAACAAAAATAATTCCATACTACTTTGCTGTCTTGGTAATTTTAAATGAAATTTTTCAAAATCTGTAATATTAAATTTTGATGAATTTAAAACGTTTAGTTTAATTACGAAATTACAATTACCTACGCCTTTTTATTTTTTTTTATTTACAACCCTAAATTATATAATTTAATAATCTGTAAATATGCCACAATAATATTGTTTTGTTTTCAAAATAATAACATAATATGTTTTATAATTTATGGTTTTCCATATGTGCTAATATGGTGTTAATTTTTCATTTTAATTACATTATGATGGATGGATACTCGGTTACGTACAAAGTCAGCTCACAGCTCACAGCCTCCAAGGTAGTGGTGGTGACTTCGGAATGCCATAACTCAGCCACACCACTTTAACGGTACGCACGAAAGAGACACAGCTATGCAAACGAAAGGGACACAACGACGACATGGTTGAACGACCGATCAAATAAGTTTTGTACGCCGCTATCGTATGCCACGTAGCTTTAAATTTTCTTCTCAAATTATACATATTATATGCCCTTGTCTAGGACGTCTTCCGATTATTTCCTTAATTGATCATATCTAATCAAATCTATTTGGGAACTTACTTCATATAGGTACAAGCTTATTCTCAAGAAAGATGCGTTTATTTATTTTATTATTATATATTATAGTTTGTTATCTAGTTTCATCGATGAGTTTAAATAATAAAAATGACTAGCATTTAACTGAAAATATGCACTGTATAATAAGCACGGTTTTAAGCATAATTTACAAGATAAAACAAATATTATAATTGCTATGAAGGATTTAGCCGTTACGAAGATGACTAATCGAAATATTATTTTAATTTTAATTTTGACAGAAAAAAACTGATGTCAGAAAAACTGATGAAACCACAATAACTGTTTCGATCACAGCTATGTTAAGGAACGTTGTATAGTTGTATAGACGCTGGACAAATTATACAGATTCATTTTTATAGAAAAGGCAAGCAGTCAGGATGACACTATCCTACTTGACGGTGGGTGGTTTCCGTCGCTTAAAACTTGTCATTAGGTCATAGGAAAATATAGTGTAATGTTAAATTAGGGTTAAAGTTTGAAAATATAAAAAACTATTTTTCATATTCAAATGTTATCTGCAATATTCACAGGAAATTACTGAAATTAAGAAAGACTTTTATTACCAAATTCTCCAAAGTGTAAGTTAAAAAAAAACAATGGCCTGGTTTTGAACGATGTGATTTAGTAGTAGCAGGCAAACTGGGTAGGTCACCATCTGGAGGTTGTAACCATCGTCTTACAAAATACTATCATGAAATGACAGCATTTATGCTCTTATTTTATCCTCATAAAGGTCGGTAGGTCACTTACAAAACCTATTGATTTTTTTTTAATGGAATAGACGACGTTATTCATCTACCATCAAGGGGCCGTCCACCTGCCTGTCGAAATTTACATTAAAGTATGCTGTTGTGTTTATTTAATTACTTAATAAAGTTGGTTATGTCAATCTTTCACCTGTCCTGTGTCGCCACGGCAGTAACCACAAACAGTAATAAGCAACAGTAACAAACAACAGCACAAACAGTAACTTGGCAGTAACCGGGTTTCGGCAGAAAACCCTCTTGAAATAAGAACACGTGGGCTGTTTTTTTCCGTGAGTGAGTAAGGATTTTAAAGCCTTTTTTCCTAAATCCTCCTAATCCCAGAACCTTGATATTTGTGTGGCCTTGGCTTACCATAAAGTCTGGTGACCTTACATTTAAAAAAAAAACCCTTAACCCTTGACTAGGCAAAGATTCCAAAAAGTACTTATAATATCACTGAATCGTACTATTTCTGTGGGTCCCTCTGAAATTATAGCGTCACATTATTATAATGACATAATTTAGTGCGTCGACAAAGAAAAACTATACATTTGTATATTACCTATACTTATTATCTATATCCAAGAACTTTTTCCTTTATTACCCAGACCTATAATTTCGTTGTCTACATAGACCAGTAGAAGTGCTCTGCAGAATCTTAAGTAAAGTGACTAGATCGCGGCTCCTTTTATAATGGTTTATATTTGACCACACAAGTTCAATTCCGTGACAAAACTCAATCTGGCGCCTCGTAATAAAACACAGCAAATACTCGTTACATCCTCTGTGTCTCTCTTTTATATACAACTGGCTTTGCTCGTGGCAATATCCGCGTCGCTTTCGGTGTGACACTGAAAAATATTCTACGGGAAATCAATGCACTTTAAAACTTATTCTATTTTTAAAAGACTTTAATAAACTTCTGACTTTTATATGCATACCTTTTTACAAGGCTCTGCACCTCTTCTGAAGAACGTTTTTTTCTCCATTAGTATCACTTTGTCACAAAGAAAACGACTTTATTACCGCAATAAAATATGCCTTGTGTCGATCATGACGTTTCATTAAAATTTGTATCAAGGATTACAATTCTTGTTATAAGAAGAGAGTTTATAAGATAACTATCCAATACCACCTATTTTAGTATTTTGTTTTATTAGTATTTTCTAATTAGAAATATATGTCTAATGTACTTTTGGTGATATTCCACATATTTTCGTTAAAAACTAATTATGCCCATTCAAAGTGTTCTAAAAATGTACAGCCATACATAGCCACGTGTTTTATTTATTTTCTATATAAAACAACTTCGCAGTAGGGTTTTTGCAATGTAAATCAGTCAGACGATCCTTACCGTCCTTCACTTGACATAAGATGCGCATGTTAAACGAAACTCTTTTAAATTCAGGTATAAATTTGACCATACTACGGAATTATTAACATTTTCCGCAGTTTTGAAGAAAAATTGTATGTTTATTAAGAAAAATTGTAAAACTTATTTGACTAGCTTAACCCAGCGAACTTGAATACAAAGATTTATTTCGATGGCTTAACCCAAAGACTATATAAGTATATTGGGAGTAAAATATAGACTATGTTACTCGCTGGTAATGTAGGTGAAATAATTTTTAAATAGGTTCAGTAGTTTTTGAGTTTGTTCAGTAAATATTTTTATTTTTTCTCTTTATGATATTACTATAGATAGACTACATATATGTTATGATAGCAGCGTCTCTACCGATCGGGTTGGTTGGGAATTAGCAAATTTTATAAGTATTATAACACCCGACATCTTTGTCACTGACGACGGTGGCACCGCCACGGCGACAATGATCCGTGTTTACGTGAAAGAACTTTCGCATTTAAGTAATATATGTTATATAATATTAATACGTTATATTTGACATGGTATTTACAAACAAATGGCACAATGCACACGTGAAGACATAATGTTACTACTAAAGTAAAACGAAAAGGACCTGCGCGGGTTGTAACAGCGTCCTTCATACAGGTCGCTACAAAACGAGTCATATATCAAAAAGAAAAAATAAATGAATCGTGCGTGAGTGGCTCCATGTTTAGGCTGTACCAATTTGTAGCTGGACGCCTGGCGGTCGCTCGTAGAAATAAAAGATGAGAGAAATACTGTGGCCATCCCGCCCGTAGCTCGCGGGGCTAACCTAACCCGTATCTCGGCCGAACGTTTTATTGTGTGACCATAAACTTGACCATAGTATAGGTCAAGTTTGGTCCATTCTGATTCGTTATTGTAGCCTGAATTACTTCTCCAACAGCCTACTAAAAAATTAACAATTTATTGAGTTGTATTAATTATTATTTAAATTATAAATTATTAATATGCTTACTTACTTTCGGCGAAATATCATACTGCTGTTGTATTTAGTATATCGCATATTCTACACAAAATGGATGAGAATTCACTTTTTTCCGCTATAAAACTACATTTTTTTTTTTTTCAAAATAGGGAATTTATTTATTGATTTCATAGAGATTTTTGAAAAACGAGTATTCTTCGAAACTCGTCTTTTTGAGATCATAGGAAGCTAAAGTCCAAAAAACTTTTTTGAAGAATTTTGATAGCGGATTAAGGAAAATTCTCAAGCCCCGAATTTTGCCGCCCTATATAGTCTTAATTTTGCCCGAAGCTGAATTACTACTTTGGCCATTATAACTTGCTGAATTACTGAATTACTACTTTATTAATCGATGTTTATTAAATCGTTGTATTTATACAACAACAATAATTGCAGTAAGCCTTAAATAAGCCCTGATAAGATCAAATAGCAATTATTAGATATACGATATGCGCCATATTGAGAATGTTAGAAACTGTTTTCAAAAATTGTTGGCACTTTCAATTATGCCTCAGTTAAAATAACTATTAGGTAACTTAAAAACAGCATGTGTGCTGTTGTTTTCGGTAAGTGAGTAAGGGATACCAGAGCCCATATCTCTTCCTAATCAGCGCACTTACAGCACTAACGGCGTTGCTTGTGTTATAGGCGAATGGAGCCACCTACCATCAAGTCGGCCGTTAGCTTCTCTGTCGAATTTCACACAAAAAATAACTGCCCCAATTACATAACTGTTTGTCAAGGATGTATTTGACAATTTCCAACAACCAAGTGCAATTGACAATTTCCATTGATTCGTCTAATGGCATTTAGTCTATTGAACTAAATGGGTATTCTATTTATGACACGACATAGACATTCAAGATAAACATTACTTAGGTACTACGAAATAGTACAGGCTCATTACTTCGTATAAACATTTGCATAACTTCAAATTAAACACTTTGTTAACTAAAAACTCACCGTGTCTTCACTTCACGTTCAATAGTGAAATTCCGTAGGCATTTAGCGTGTACATGTTGTGTTAGAGCGGAACCTATTTGAAATTGTATCTTAAGGTGGGTTTAGACCAAACGACCGAATGCTCATTTTATCCCCAATCCACCAAATTCTTTTTGTATAAACAAACAGACACAGAGCATTCTTTCGTTGTTTCATCTTTGTTCGCAAAGATTCTATAGAATGTTCTAGAGAACAATTTTAATGTGATGATGATAGTTATACTACCTGTAACTTTAGTAGATTTCGCAGTGGAGAGGCATGCGAGCCTTTGTTTGGAAACAACAAGGTCGTATATCTAAAAATTAAAAAAGGAATAGTGGCAGGGCAAGACGTCAGATATTTGAGATAGAGCGGTCGTGTCGAGAGAAGCGATTCGTGCACACTATATCGCCCCTCATCTTGGCGTCGTCGGCCGCTTGCTCACGACTTCAATGTATAAAGCCTCCTTAGTTCTGAACTAGTTTACATATTTACTTATATATTACTAGTATTACTACCAAAGGTCATTTTGACACTGATTTTCGCGATATTAAACCAATTTATATTAATGAATTCGGGCTCCATTGTCCAAAAATATCCACGGATTCTTAAGTAAAATCTTTACAAGTAGGCACTTACAATAGAAATAAATGCGAAACAGCACACTATTTGCAAATGACGGCGACGAGTGAATGTCATGTAATAGAAAGCGAGAGAACATATCAAAACTAGTTTTCATAGTTATGAGTCCGACCAACGGCCGCAGCCCAACGGCCGACCCTGAACTTCCTGTGTTGTTATTTATTATACTGCGAGATGGATGCAGCGGAATACTATGTACACTACTAGTAACTAATACGAGAATCGGTTGGATAGCAAACAGCTGTGTAACACAAAATACAAGTTGCTCCGTTCTCATCCCTACTATTTAGCGGGGAATAGGACAATAAACTTGCGATAAAGAATCTTTTAATTTTTTTTGCACTAAGTGTAAAAAACATGAGTAAAATAGTTGAATATGCAGCACAGGTTTTATCAATTTACACTAAACTTTCAGTGCAATCTAAGTACACATTTGAAGGTATAAAATAAAGAGTTTTATTGCAGCAGTAAAATAAAATATTCACGATGAGTTTAACTTTGCTTTGCTCAGTTTAATGTCTTTAACAACATTAACAAATTCCGTAAAGAAAGCGCTGCAATGATTGTTTTCTTAATGATACTTTTATAGCACATATAAATTAATTTTATAAAACGAACTACAAACAAATGTCTTCATTCGTTTATTTCATTAGTTCCAGCATTTAGTATGTATATGTAAATAGTAATAATACTGCTAAGTCGTACTACTTACTATTAAGGCCATAAAAGCGTTTGGTCACCAGTATTCGTGCGAAACGACCAATTGGGATGCTAGGAAACATTTTTCTAGAATTTTCAGTAAGGAGGACTAGGATATTTGTCGACATTTGCTATTTGCTTTTAAAATACAAAAATCGAAAAGAGCTCTTTCGATGAATGAACATATACTTACTCTCTTAGGCATCTTTTGCAGTATTAACACCTTTTCCATTTCTTATATGTTATATAAAAGTTTTCAGCGTTCTATATGTTCTAGCATAAGCATCGTCGCAATGGACAATGGCGAACTCCCAAACAAAATTTTGTTGACATATTTTTTTAGCGTCTAGTGATGAAAAATATTCAAAGGTATAAAGATTAAATACCTGAACAATTTTGTCTGAGACATTACTATTAAAAGAAGTCTGTAATTAAGACCTACATAGGTGGTACCTATCTATGAATTTTAAAATTGAATACACACATTCGTGTAGTAATATAAAGTGAAAGCTACGTAACAAACATGTTTAAGAAGCAGATTGGTTATTTTTTTCCATAAACTAATAATTCTGTTCAAATCAATTGCCATGTAACACTACGAGGAGTCAAAGTACCTAATTATAATCAGAGATTCTATTATTTTGAAAGGTTTTTATGCTCATTCATAGATTTTATTTTAAAATAAAACAACACAGTAAATGTCTTGTATTTTATAATGAATTAGTCAAATGTGTGTTCAAAAATAATGATTTTGTTTCCAGACTTAGATAATGCTGTAGCGTAATTTGAAAAAACTGAGTAAAATATATTATTTATACCTAATAATAACATTTATAGACGCTTGAGGTTTCGACCAACAACGTTTTCGCAACTGCAAAAGAAATATTTCAATACGTGTTATTTTTAGCCAGTTAGTTGTTGTTCTTTTGCGTGGCATACAATTATAATTCTAAGTGTACCTGTGCTTAAGTGAAAAGTCTTTAAGGTATCTAGATAATAATTATATAAAACAATAAAATGGCTTAACAACTTGATACTTCATAAAGATCGAAATAAAACGACTATAAAATTGTTCTAACTGCTTAAATGATCATATAATGGTGTTTTTGGTGTAGAAGATAATATTTATCTTTAAAACTAAATATTCTGGGGTCACTTAGCTTATGCAAATACGAAGTCTGAAGGACATTAGGACGTGTAACCAGTAAAAGCCATAATATATGCAGGACTTATATTCTCTATAAAAGTTACTTGAGTATATAATTTTATTTATTTATTTGAATTAAAATATTCAATTGTTTTACTTGGAACAAGCCCGTAAGCTATATTGACTTATGCGATTTATAAACATAATTTATATTTACTATACTAATATTTTCTAAATTTCTAACCAATATATTTTAGCCAAACTATGTAACTCTACGAAACGACATCTGCTGTTAGCTATTTATTATAATATTATTATAGATAAATAGAAAAAAGTAGTCCATTCCACTTGTTTATCAGATGACTGAAAAAGTGAGCTAATATTGAGGCTCTAACTGGATTACAGGGTTTAAGAGCGGCGTTACTGTGTAATTCTAAATTATATTTTTAAATTCAATTTTTCTACGATAAAGTTGCCGATCGATCGTATATTTGTGTCTGTTGTTAGATTGTAACCGTTTTTCGTCTATCTTTTATCAGAATACAAATAAGAGCTTCTTGTACTTTCTTGTAAAGAAAAAATTTACTCGATGCGAAAAAAATTAATGTACCGTCCGTCTTATTTGTACTTTAATCTGCTAAAATTGTACTAATGCAAACACAACGTTACTATTTCCCTGTTTATAAAGGCAGAGTGAATATTTTAATGTATTTTCAGCTGTTAAACCAAGAGTTTTTAAAATAAATTAATAATATTATTTTATTTTTACATAGAATGCGCGCAAGAGCTGTTCTCCTCTTGAGGTATGGCACGGTTAAATTTAAAACTATACTTAAAGCGATGAAATTATCATAAGCGATGAAGCAATGATGAATAGTTTCATTCACCAACTTCACCAAACTTCGCTACTTCACAGGAACACCCGCTGGACTAATCTGAAAATTGTCTGAAAGTTTCATCAAAATCGGTTCAGCGGTTTTGGAGTCTATAGGAGACATACACACACATCGCCTTTTATATATTAAGATAAGATATAGCGTGTGTTTATTATGCAGTGTAGCGTCTGTTTATAAATTCTTAACTTAAGCATTGTTTTAAATTTCTAATAAGTCTGTCTACATAGTTTTGTAATTATTACATACCCCACAAATTATGAAAAATATGAACGAGTATGTTCATAAACATAACATAACGTACCTACTTCTCTAATATCCCGGAAATAATTCAAAATCTACATTAAAGAAAACAAATATGTATCCTAAAACACAGAGTTAAAATTAGAATCACTGTGAATGTAACTAATACTACCGGCCCGCCTTCGGCTTCGCGCGGATGCAATTTTTTTCTACAAATTATATACTTACACAAACCTTCCTCGTTTATCGCTTTATCCTTTAGTGAAAACCGTATAAAAATGTTGGATGTTTTAGAATTTAGCGTAGAAACAGACAGCGGCGGCCGCCGCCGCTTTATTTAAAAACTAGCAATTTTTCTTGATAAATGAAAAAATTATAAAAAAAAATAGACTCCAAAAATAGATTTCAAAATATGTAACAGACTTGTGGTCTTGACACGCAGTCAAGGGAATAAATACTCTATGCGCGTTACCGAAGTTTGAATGTAGTATTTATTACAGACTGTACCTACCACATTTAATAAGTTTACTAGAATTGACTCTTTTACTAAATGTTTTTAGAATTAATTTCGTTCTTTATTTACTTGATCTTTTTAGAAGAAAAAACAGTCGATACTATAACTTACCTAGAAACGGTTAAACTGGATGGTTAAAGTTACTGAGAAATTACCGGTTAAGCGTTTATAAGGAAGCCGTTTCGGAGTGAACTTTGATCTTAACTTTTAAGCGATTGTTCTTTTTGATGAACAAAATGAACAAACTAACCACTTACTTGTTTAATGTAAATTAGGCACCGTCTTTCTTAACCTCTTTTACAATGTTTGTTTATAAAATATAACCCTATTTGAGTATTGCCACGGAAAACCACAATAGTACAAGTAACACACTAGGTGTGTTACATAAAATCAAATGGGTCTATGAAATTATTAACAAATGTTAATTATACTTTTCTATTATAACAAATAGTATCACAGAGATATAAAAAAAAACATGTCAGTCGTTGGAATGCACGTCAGAAGTGAAAACTAAGCTTCACAAAAAACATTACATTACATTACATTACATTACGTTACGTTACGTTACGTTGCGTTGCGTTGCGTTGCGTTGCGTTGCGTTACGTTACATTACATTACATTACATTAAGATTTGTTTCACAATCTTCTGAACTTATCTATAATGCAGTTCGAGCGCAACCGCTGGCTACGTATAGTAAATATATAATCTTATATGTTGAATACATAATGATATGGCATATTAAGTGGTTATCAGTGTCAACGACTTCTAATCTTAGTCCAGTTAACATTATCTGGTTAAGTAACTCAAGGTACAAACAATGTTTGTATTACACTTTTTAGGTCGTTAGTCGTTACTACACATTGTTTGCATTTGCGGCCATTGTAAACACAAACGCACTTTTAATCAACGTATCAGGTAAAGATGGCAAATAAAGTCTGTTTTATAGCAGTTCATATGATAAAAGTTGATCATCTGAATATGAATTTTCTCGTAGTTCATATAGGTAATTTTTATAACACTGAAGAAATCACTCTTGTTGTTTTACATGAAACTTTATTTAGGGACAAAATGGTCCTAAACGAAATCCTAATGACGGTTTTAAAAAAAAAACGATTTTTTTATTTGTTAATCTTGTTCTGAGTTTTGGTAAATTGAAGTGAATCCGTACTAATATTATAAATGCGAAAGTATGTTTAGATGTATGGGTGTATGGATGTATGGATGTTTGTAACTCTTTCACGCAAAAACTACTGAACCGATCACCATGAAATTTTGCATACACGTTGTCTAGGACACCAGAAAGGACATAGGCTACCTTTCATAGTTTAACGCGAAGTCGCCGGCACCAGCTAGTACATTCATGAAGTGAAGTAATAAATGTGAAGAAGAATCGATGTGATATTTATTATTTTATATAAGAATTATGTTAACGTAATTATTTTTGCCTCTAATTATGCTACTCGTAATTTTAGATAAAGACTCCGCATCATCAGTTGTTCCTTGAACGTTGAGATGAGGCAGTGCCAATGTGTCGACCTATAAAATTCCTTGCTATCGTCACGTATTGCTATTTGGTTCAAGTAACTAGGATATTATCGGTGGCAACTCAAAATACGGCTTGAAATATTAACGCAAGAAAGTCCGTAGTATTCTAGTATTCATGTAACAGGAACTTGTATGAGGAATTTTGATCTGACACCGGTATGTGAAGATTATCTTGCTTTCCAGCATAGGCCTCCCCTAAAGTTTGTCATAGGGTGCGGTTCTTGCTTGTCTTCTCCAAGTAATTCCCATACCACCATACTAAATAGAAGACTGTTCAAGTAATTAAGCCTATATTTAGCTGTGCCTGTCTGCCAGTCCTAGACGAGTTAGACATACACTTTTATTAATATTTGGATACTGAACAGTTTCTGTTAGGTTTCAGGAGCTGCATGAGCTCATACCGCCTTCCCCTTCCATCCTCATCTTGTCGAAATCCCTCTTTTTCGGACCAAGCGCTTTAAAACATCCTTTATAATGCGCACTGCCAAGGTTTGGAACTCCCTGCCTTGGCGTCTGTATTTCCGAGCTCATATAACCCAAATCTTTTCAAGGTTCGAGTGAATAGGCATCTTCTGGGTGAGCTCGCTCCATCATAGGCCTCATCCTTGCTACACGGCTGGTTGTTGGCCAAGAGCAAACCCAATCTCTAATAAATAAAAAAATGTGTCTGTACATTATATGCATTAGGCTATTAGTTTATCAGTACATTGCATGTTGAAAGGCTTTGCGAGACCCGTTTACTTACTGGCGTCATTGCTTCCCACGTGGCAACGATGGTACGCTTCAGACGTGCACTTGCATACAATTCGCTACAAACCAAACAGTTCATATACAATCCAATGTGAACCCAAATATTAAAGTCTTAAAGCTTAAATTTCATTAAAATTTCTAAGCCAGTTTCCATCCGTGGCACGCGTCCATTGCGACACAGTAAAACAACAGATGCGATACTTATTAAATTTACAAATTTAATTCAAATAAAATAGGGTTTCTATTCGTTTAACCGTTGTCAACTAGTCGAACATTAGGATTGACTTCCACGACCTACGCGGTGTTTGGCAATTGATATTAAATGACGAAGTAAGGTTGTATTCTTCCTTAGTATACGTGTAAAGGTTTTATATAACGTTCTCTTTTAGCCGCACAGTTTGACACTGTAACTGTTAGTGGGTGTATTTATTCAATATTTAAAACCTTTTTGGCTTTTAAGCGGGGGCGAGGAAGCTTGATAATGCAACTGTGTCAAAGGCTACTTCATTAGATTGGGTTATGTAAAGGCGTTTTGGGACTTGATAAATGCATTAAGGCTCATAGTCATGCTAAACTGCAAAAGAGACGTATCTTTGAAGGCATCTCCTAAACATAGTTCAAATAATCTGAAAAAAATATAGTTAAAAAAAATCGTAGTTCATTTTTCATTTACTTAGTTAGTAGTTTAGTTCATTTTTGTTTTATTGTTGTTACTTTTATCAGAGAATTGTTAGGTATATGTTTTGCAAGAAATTTCTTCCAACTTAAAAACCCCTGAACCGAATTTAAAGATTTTTTCACAATATTATAGATAATTTATTTAAAAATAAAATAATGTTTGAAATTTGAAAAAAATCATTAACACGGAACAGCAGGACGAAAATAATGCCGGGCGCACGTGGTTCTTGCACCAGTGTGCAGGCGACAGTCCCCGCAACCACTATACCGAATATTTTCAGGTCTCTAATTGTCTTAAATAATCTAGCTTTTATTAACTTTAAAGCAAAGATTTTTAATTTTTTTTAGCTAACTTAAGTCTTCCGTAAATAATCATAAGGATACTTGATTAAAATATCTTATGTATACGATTTCACAGCTACTATAAAGTGAACTGACATTTTTAATTTATGACGCTATGTGCATTCATATAAATACTGACGCATTACGTTAAGGTCATGTGTAATAATTGTTAACCAGCCATAGAAAAACACTTAATATTTATGTTATGTAGGAAAACCATCACATTCCAATAAAGCCTTAGGTCTAGTCTAACAACTATTGATTATTAAAACGCTTAATGGAACAACATCCAATACAAAAACTTCATAGTTTTTCAGGGAGTTTAGCTTCATTCCTTCGAATTATGGTTGCCAATTCCTTAATGCGGTCACACCCATTGATATTACATATATTCTAGAAATAGTATACCAAAAATACCCCTGAGGGACTCAAATTTTGGTTTGTTAGTAAATTTTCCTGGACTAAAATAATGTTTAATTATCAAGTAAGTAAAAGATTATATTGAGCATGCAGACCTTAAATATAACAAATGTGATACTATATCAAAGATGTTCAAGAACATGTAGACATCTTTTCCTGTACAATTTCGTAATCAGGCACGCGCCGTCTACCCACGTGATGCTTTCTTTGAAAATTAATACGGCCCCCCCTGACCCTCCTTCTGACCCCTCGATCGGGAGTTAAGAAGGCAGTATGGGCCTATTCAAAGTTTTATGGCGATTTTTACTCTCATTTACATTTTTTAACTAAATTATATGAAAGGAATATAGATATGCTTTTAATGGTCATCTAAATTTTTCTAAAACACTAAGTAAATTGGAATTTTCTGATTATATTCTTACAACACATGAAATATTGAATCTATCCATTTTTCATTTGATATATAATAATTTATCCACAAAATATTATAAGTATAGCCCAAAACTTAAAACAATATTTTAAAGATATACATAAATAAATAAATATTTATATGTTATATTATATAATTTTAAAAACTAAATGTAATTTCAATAAATTATAACAATTAAACGGTGATTTTCGGCTCGTTTTTCATATAATAATATTGATTTCGGAATCCCGCTGTATCTTATGCCTTAAGACTGTTGTTAATCCACCTACGCAGGTCGAAAGCGTGCCTGTTGATGCTCAATACTGAGGTTATATGTATTTATTTGTACCTACCACGTTCGCACCATGTTTATTATACCACTCACCCGTTCATATATTTCAAAGTGATGATTTTAAATACTACCTGGTTTTATTATTATGGATATACCTATATATCCATAATAATAAAACCAGGTAGTATTTAAAATCATCACTATACGATACCTATACGAATGGAAACGTTCTGCACTTACCATAAGATAAGTCTGCAATGCAGTCATGAACATTGCAATCAGCCTGACAAGATTCTGAAAGCTATTTCAGAATTTCAGATTCTGAAACCATTTCGGAGCTGCTACGGACGATGTGAAGGGTAGAAAAATTATCCCGCAGACATACTAACTGTGAAACATTTTTCCTCATGAAAATGTTCCCAACTTACTTAGGAGTTTCAATGGAGCTGTAAATATTGTGCAGGGTTAATAATTGTAAAATATGTTTTATATTACAAACATTAAAATATTAAAATTTATATTTTGTATTATTACACTATCGGTATAAGCGATTCACATCAATATTTGTATCTTGGGAACGGATAGTTATATTTTTTTTACATAATATTCAATGCTATGTTGTGAACTGTTTATTCTTCGATGAATTCTTCGATCGGCGCCGTACAAACATTATGTTTACAAAGGTGCCCTTATGTGGCATCCTTGAAGTTATCATCGCATGACCTTGGCCACATATTACCATACAACCAGGACACGGGAAATGTAAAGGTCAAAATAAATATTGATACTATGGTTACGTGTGTTAGAACGTTGTTTAAAATATTGATAAAATATTTTATGTCTAGCGGTAGTCGAATTAATCGAGTTTCATATTTGTTTATCCATTGACAGCATTGACAGGTTAACTTTGAATAACTAATTTATAAATTTGTTTGGAAAAAGTCAATTTCCTATAGATGGCACTTTCTGGCCACTGAAATAATTAAGTTATTTTCTGTATTTTTTTTCCTCAAGGGATACGCTTTCTTATATTTTTCAATTGGCTAATTTATAAAAGAAACGTAGGGTAATTTGTTCCTCAAATTCCTCAATACAGACTGAATATTTTACAAACGGCTTAATCTATACATATTAATGAAATCGTAAACGAGCCGTTCCCGTGAATATTTTTTTAAATATCTGGACATTATATATTTTTTTAAAAATAATATATTAAATTGTACACGTTGAACCTACTTATGATACCGAGGTCGAAAAACAGTTTTTGAAATTTTGGTCTCTTTGTTTGTGCGTTTGTGTACGCTAATCTCAGAAACAGATTAATCAATTTAAATGCGGTTTTCACTGATGCCTGCATTAAACTTTTGGATAATTTTTATTCTGAATAAAATTTAGGTTCCTGTGAGATTGCGAAATGGCGGGCAATTTTTAGTGTTTCTGGTCTACTTTTTTGAATTGACTGTTGATAAAAAATTAACGGTCAAAGCAAAGTAAGTTGAATATGCGTCTAGGCCAAGTGTGTCGACTTTTAACGTTCCACGTAGGCTGCGCCCACGCTGGCCTGATGTACGCACTACGTCACATAGTGATGAAAAAAAAAAACGTGGGCTAGTTGTAAATAACGAATTACAAATTTAAATTTGGAAATAATGTGAGTATTATGCAGTCCCTGTTACCACTTGGATGTTACTTTTTCAAGCGCACACTTATGTTTGTTGACGATTTTTGCGACCCACGCGACCCCTGCTAGAATTTTTTATTTCGTCATTAACACGAAGGATAGTTACTTTCGTTTCTTTCAACAGTACCGCAGTCTTAAAAATAGTTTAACCTATGGAATTCGTATTCGTCCCAGTGGTCGAAATTCGACCGTATACCATTTAATTTTTAAGTACTAACTATATTATAATATTAATCTCTTCTCAGTTTGACCATAAAACGACCATAAAAAACTCAGTTGTCACATACTTTGACAATAAACAAAAGAGTGCTAAATACATATTTGCAAAAAACGAAACTACAGCGCATACGAAGTCGTACGCAACAGCTAGCAAATAATAATTATAATTATTAACATTGTTATAAATTATATACAATTATTAATTTGTGGGATGCTTTCTGTAGCAGTGTTGAAGGCCGACTGTCTCCTGTTTCCGTGCTTCTTCATTTAAAAGAATGACACGGAAACTAAAACGTAAATTCCAAATAGGCAATTTAAAGGAGGTCGCCACAAATTATTAATTCAATAATTAAATTAAGCTACATACGAGTACAAGAAAGCCATGGCGTAATGTGTGGTTTTCAGTTATGTAAATTTCGAATTGTTTGCATACTGTGTAGGTTACCAATACATAAGTGGGTTGTTGCCAAAATAACGCGTAAGTATGCGAGTGTGTGTGACAGATATAAATTTATTATCGTGTTGTGTACATGAAGTAAAAGTGTAAAACACTGTGTAAAGCCCGCCTCCCCGGGACGAATTACGGAGAATTTTAACAACCAGTCAGACAAGTTTCGTAAGAGGCTCGTAGTGGCACGAAGCACGAACGCATATTACGAAGAGCACATTGGATTGGCAGACACTTTTTGCCGCCCTGTTAAATGTCCTCATTTCATATTAAATCAAAACAGTGATACATTCACTCCGGAGCATAAAATGGAAAGGACAAAATGATCATAAAATGCTAATGAGCAATAAAATAAATGTCTGTACTAGCAGAATTTTAGAAATCAAACCGAAAAACCTCCTCCCCATATTCGGAATGACTCCCCAATATTAAAACTTCATGAACGAAAAGAAATTGAAACCTTCTGTGCTTTAGTTAGATGCCAATCGAATCAACAGTAGTTGCGAATTTATATTATTTATATACTCGTATGATAAATAAATTTCGGTTTTTGTACATTTTTTCAAAACTCGTGTAACGAATTTGATAGCAATATAATTAAAAAAGATAAGGTTTTCGTGCAAGGAAAACAGGAAACAAACAAGTTGTACAACTGAAGGGTTTTAAAAGCATGGCTCAGTTTTACATTTTTAGTCAAAATTCGATTTTTAATTAAGACCAATGGTTTACAAGTTTCAGCTTATTTGTGACAATCGTTTTCCTATTGTACAAAGATTATTAATTTTGAAATAATTTAACGGATTTTATGTTTGTTTTTCAGGTAAGACCAGAGACATCCATTATAAGAGATTATTAAACAGGTATTTATATTAGATTGAAAAGGAACATTTTCAGTTTTTTAAATTGAAAAATATTTCGTTTCGTACTATTTTGCAACTACTATGCAAAGTTTTAAAGGTAATTACTATATTACCTACTTCAATATACTATTCGCCACCTATCTTACATGACAATTACTTAAAATTTCATCGATTATAAACACATAAATTTGAGTTATAAAGAGCGTTATTCGTCTAAGTCAGTACGTGTATATTATAACAATTTAGTAGCTGCTGATAGAATCCTACTTGCGGAGCGACTTCGTCCGCTCCGCCTTTTCAAAAGGGTTCAAAAGGCCTTTGGCCCTTAAGGTCTATGTATTAAAACATTTAAATTAGTTAAGCATTAAATTTTTATTTTTAGATGAACAGTAAGTACTTTTTATCTGTATGAAAGGTAGTTTATGTCCTTTTCGGTACATCTGACAACACGAATGCAAAAATTCATGCAAAAATTGCGTTTAAGGCGTTTTTTTTTTATTGTGACAGCGTTACAATCATTTGTTTGTTATTATATTTAAAGTCAAATGCTCACTTCATTTTGTCATATTTTAGAAACGAAATACAGCTCCAACTGGACAGTTCATAAACTCTAATGCTAAAACCCCTTAATATTACAGTGAGAAGAGACCCTTATATTTCATATAAAATATCAAGTTTTTTGATTTTTATCTTCCAAGCCTCGTGGGTGAATTTAACGAGGGTTACTTCTCTTCTTTTTTAGATGTCATTTTTGACAATACCTTACTTTATTTAAAAATAAAACCAGATTAGTAGAATAATAGGGTGCCGCCGATATTATGAGAATTTTGCAAATTTCGCAACTTAGTAACTATTTAATTTTTCTTCGATATTATGATTTGTGCCTTCCAATTAGACTACCTACTCATTTTTTTTAAGGGAATAGGTACCTTTTTGTCGAACAGCTTCTACAGCATAATCATGTAAGACATGTTTAGAAGTAAGAAATAAAAATCCGTTATCGATATTTTATATATATCTAACTACATATACAGTTTAAGTTTGCGTAAGCGCCTTAAGGATAAACTAAAAGGCTCTAATGTACTGTTCCCGAGTTTTGGAGTGACGAGATTACAAACAAGCCTGGCTCGGCGCTCGGCGTGTCCGTGTCTTTAGATAAACGCTAACAGCTTTGAAATGTCACTGGAGTGACCACAAATAGAGAGTATCATTTGGGAATCTATATAAAAAATATAGCAAGCCTTTATAGAATACTATATGCAATATGCAATAGCAGTAAAATGAAATCACGTCTATTGTTCGTTAACTAGAGTCTTTACCATCATTCTTAACTTGTTTCTATTTTGATAGAATACGTCTTTAAATTTGCTTCCATAATGGGAGGCAATACAGAAAAGTGATAATAAAAAAATCGGGGGATACAGCTCTGATCCCCCGATAGAGTAGCATCAATACTCTAAATACAATCAAAATTTAATTACACCACTCGATAGGTAAAGTATCAATATTTTTTGTATACTTATATGGTATATTCGAATTCGTTTTTTATCGTTATTCATTACGATATTTATTTATTTTTGCAACTAGTTTATTTAAATTAATATATTATATAATAAGAAAGGTTTTTACTACTTGTAGAGATAGACTCATGGATTGGGTTAGTCATGGTCGCCCTACTGGGAGGACAGTAAAAAATACCTGACTGGCCTGACTGTTCGTTTGATTTACAACATTCTCTTGCTCTTCGATTTCACGGTTCACTTATTATACAATATATAATATATTGGTATCTACTTGTGAGGTGATGCGATGTGATGTTGCCACAACTAAAACGTATTTATTGTATGTACAGTCATCTAACTTTAATTTACAAATTACCTACTCTTTTTACAAAATAATGCACGCAGATATTTCAGTAGAAATGACTATGAATAGCATACTTTTAATTTACATGATAAGTTCTTTAGTCCGAATATAACAAGTTTAACCAAATCAATATTATGTTTTAAATCAAACTCATCGCGTCATCTAAATAAAAGTATAAAAATCTAGCCAGATAATTATGTAATTGTATATGTACAAAAAGTAAAGGCGTAAAAATTATTAAAGCATTTAAAGTTTAAACAAAATGTAGAAAGAAACAACAAAAACTAGTCTCCTGGTAGCCCCTTAATGGAGGAATCCTAACACATTTATCACATTTTGGTAAAACATAACATGTAAGTTCGTTTACAACCTGTTTACAAAGTGAACTCAACTTTTTTTAATGTTAAAAGCTGTTGACTCGTTTTAGAAATGGCCGTCCCGACAGTTTTAAGGCGGAATATGAGATCGTTTATTTTGGGTCCACGAACCTAAGAGCAACTTAAGTAACAGAATGTCACTTATCTATAGATACCTACTATACCGTGTTCCTCTTGAAGTATTCAGAAGTTCCGGATTTGACGAAATACGCGCGTTTACTCCCTTCCCAAAGAGGAAATAACCTCTCTAGGTAGGTACTACTTACTTCTTTATGTTAAATAGGTGTAAAATAGGCTGGTTATCAACTACATAGTTATCGTCGTCTAAGGACTTAAGGAACAACAGGTGGATCAACAGGTTCGACCTGCAAAAATCTATTGACAGCACGCTTGAAAAAATATTGTAATTAGGTGGAAAGAACTCAGAAGGAATTTGGTTTCTAATTACAAACATAATATCACGAAAATTCTAATTGTTGATAGGTTTTCAGTATAAAGTTTAACTCTTTTTTTAAATATCGGTTGTCTTTAAAGAAATAATAAAAATTCTCATATTTTCACTGTCTCGAAGAAAGGTGGACTACGTACACTAAAAAAAACTACGAAATAAATCATTATAGTTTAAGGGGAATTTTCAAAAAAAAATCTTTAATTGTATGTTTACTGTAGGTCGTAACTGCGAGTAATATAATAATATCTTAGAGTACGATTTTAATGGTAAAGTTCGGTTAACTTTTAACAAAATGTAAAATAGTTTAGTAACAAACCTCCGATTACATATTCCGTGTTCGTAATCTAAATTTAAATTGTGAATATTTTTTCGTTGAATTTACTTATTTGTAAGGAACGCAATATAACATTCAAACACGCTTAAAAAGAGGAAAATTATTCTGAATATTAATAGGACGGCGGCGCCAAGCTACGTTTCCGCGAATCAATGTCTATTATTCTAATCTGTTTCTTTTAGAAATAAGCTTTATTATATACTCGACTCGATATACATTATATATCCTTATAGCCATTACCAACCACATTTAACATCTTGGGGGACGAATTTTGAACTTTTGAAGAGTATTTTACAAAATATTGTCATCAATGTCATCCCAAATTCAATTCATTGTGTATTTAAAATTGTTAAGTCTCACTTAATAGTCAGCCAATAAGTAGCGAACTGGAAAAAATCATCCTAAATATTAAAGCTACCATGAATTTTTGGTTTAGTAGAGGTTTCGCACAATTTTGTTTCGTACGAATTGTGCGAAGAAGTGACTTTAAAATTAAATATATTTTTAGTCGCTGTTACGCACTCTTTGATTTTTATAGAAGAAAAAAACGTAAGCACTGTCGTGTACGACAGTAAAATAGGTAAAGTAGGTAATTCGAAATATAAATAAATTAGTATTTTAAACATGAAATTTAGATATTACTAGTTTTTTTTTTATTTATTAATAATAGGTTTGAGCGGGAATCCAGCCGTGCAGGAAAGACGAGGCGAATGATGGGGTGAGCTCACCCAGAAAATGCCTATTCACTCGAACTTTAAAAAGATTTGTGTTATATGAACTTGGATACAAGATTATAAAAAGAAATAAATACAGACAAAATTCTGTACTCATTTATGTAATTAGTTTGATAATCATTAATATTAACAAATACGTAAGTTTTGTAACGAACTTATTAAAAAACGGTCAAAATTTTGGAATATTTTATTGTTGAAAATAAAATGTAAATATTTTGTAAGTGAAGTTATAAATATCATGTTTAGAACTGTAAAATTATCAACAATTTTTTTTTTTATTAAAGTTTAATTTTTTAATAAAAATATATATTTTTGATTGATTTGTGTGCCTTTACTACATTAAAAATATTCCCCCATAGATATCACTTTTGTACGGTACTTTACTTTTGGTTCAAGTTTTTTTATGAAAATAATATTTGTGCGAAACAGCGACTAAAAATATATTTAATTTTAAACTCACTTCTTCGCACAATTCGTACGAAACAAAATTGTGCGAAACCTCTACTAAACCGATTTTTTTGTTATACTTTTACCATACCTATTTTATTTTTTACTAATAGTTTTAAATCGAAATTGTGGATCTAAAATATTTTAAGTCAATTTTGAATTTCGCTTAAAAATTACATAATTTTCATTTTCATACTGTATTTAAGTAATGGCCGGACTTTAAAGCTTGTATTTTTAGACATTTCATGCTTCTAACTTTCAAATGACGAGTCCCTATAAAACTTTTCGTCCCTTATGGGACCTTTCCCCTTTTGGGGTTAAATTCCCAAACTCAAACTCAAACTCAAACTCAAGATAGATTTACATCATAAAATGCATCAACTGCCAAAATTTTAAGTTTTTGACCTCTGTGGTTTAGACTACTGCTATGTATAGATAGACTAGATTAGCTGCATTATATTCGTATACTACTGATATAAATTTGGACATAAATTTAATAATAAGTACATGTATAATGTACTCTTATATTTAATTATATTTAACACAAAGACAATATTTTTTGGTTTGTCGAAGTCGCCGGTAGCTCAGCATTTGAACTGTATTGTATTCTGCCTATTTACATACGATGATATTCGAGACGCGCATTCACGTTTTAAGATTGTTTTTTGGATGAGGTATTATTACTGCTATTATATCGTTTGTACACCACAAATATTTACTTAACCATCAATGATATTAAACACTGAAATAACAAAGGATTTTATGTCCCTTCGTGGAGATATCTACTGTGTGTGGACATTGCACTGTACCGGAAGATGTTGCCGACGAAGTTCATTACATTGTACTTATTGAATGTGATCGAGTTATGTAACTTAAAAATTCTTTTGTATACATTAATTTGTATACATTCTGTCTGTCTGTTACATTTTCACGCCTTAACTACTCAATTGATTTATCGTGAAATTTTATGTACATATTGTCAGGGATACAGAAAAGGACATAGGGTACCTTTCTTTTTAACGCCTGGAAACTCTATAATAGCAATAAAGATTGGCGTTTTTTTCGACACGGACGAAGTCACAGGCACCATACAAAACATGCACGGGCAGGTCATTATTTCTGTTTCATTTTAGTAATTTCCACAATCGTACTCAGTTGCAACGTCATTCGTCTATGAGTATGCATATAGTCAACTTATAGGTACAGGGTACAGTCATATGAAGGGCACAGCCTATGCATACCTATGGTAAATAAAAGCGTCAGTAACTATGACCGGTATTATATGCTGCAAAGACTAATAAATACAAATTCCATTTCTCTAAGGTCACAAGTTCATCAAGCAAAGAATCATCTTGCAGAGCGCCCTTTGCGTTGCGATTGTCATACGGATAACCCTCGTTCGCTGTAGAGAATATGACAATACATTTGTAAATTCATTAGTAAATGAACATTGCTTTTGTATAAAAATCTACTGTTTTATTTCAATTAGAAAAATACCTATAAACAGTTTTTAACGGACACATGCCAAACCAAGGTCAGGAGGACCGACAAAATACTAACTATAAACGATTTCTTTAGACATGCTTCAATTATAGACTAACTTCAGTCAAAAAGTCATTTTCAATTAAAAAGTGTGTTTTTCGTGGATACATGTATTTTTATTTGATTTCATTTGATTTTGTTGACCATTTTAACATTTGAGCGTAGGTATTTATGTATTATATAATATATCCATCGAAATCGAATATACCATATATTATTATATCTTTGATACAGATATATTTGATGCATTAGCTTTAGAGTATTGTAATTACTTAAATTGTGGATGTACATGATAAATATGGTAGGTAGCTACAGCATCAAACCATATCTCCCGGTTTTGTTATCAGTTTAAATCACTATGGTTCAATATATTGAAGAGTACGTATATGGACTAAGTAAGTATTAAGGATCTCTTGCTTTGAACTTTATTAAAATATTGAGAAAATCATTTTTGCATAAATATTATCACATAAATGCTTGCCCTAATCCAATGATAGTAACAACAAAATACTTACTACCTAACGATTCGAGAGTTTACTTGGATATACACAAAGCAAGTACGATATTTCACACATCATTGGCCCCCAACGAAAAACAATTTAGTGAGACACACGTATGTATAACTAATCATTTGACAGACAGACACTGGTGACCTTTTGAACGACTACGGACGAGGAAAACATTATGCTTGAAGACGTTTAGCAAACATAAATAAACAATTTGATGTTAATACCCACAGTTGAAGGGTAATTGAAATGTATAGAGGAAAGTAACCAAATATGGGCTACCATTATGTTTTTGCGTGATAAATAATAAAATACTTAGTAATGTATTAATCAGACTAGTGATGTGAAGTTGTGAAGAATCATATTATTAAGTTAAGTAAAGTTAAGTTGTGAAAACCCATATTTAGCCCAAATTAGAAATTCTTGACCAAACATCAGAAGCAATTAAACGACGAAAATTTATAAAATTATACATATGATCTACATATAAATTAAACATATAATTACAGTGTCTAGCTATAATTTTCATCAATAAAATAACATACTTTTAGGAACCTTACGAAATATTCTAACTATGGCGAAATAACATTGTTCTATATTGACCGCAGCTCGCGCCGGACTGACGAAGTGGAGTAAATGGGAGGTTAGGAAAATGAATATGACAGAAGTCGTTTGTAGCGTCTTTCAATTGTTTTTGAGAACTGTTACTAGCCCATATTAAAGCACTAGCCCTCATTTAGTTACTTTCCTCTAACGGTCGGGTTCCGATGGATAAGGCATGAGATCAATTTCTTGCTTCGTATTTCGACAAGCATTTAATATTTTTGCCGTAAAGACGGGTAACTGTTAGATTTGCATGCAGGGTATTCTGATTTCAGATTTACGAGTACATTTCCAATTTTATTGGGAGCTATGTACTATATAGATCCAATTTTATGTTTTATATATATCCAATTGAAAATTACAATAAATATCATTTACTGAACGATACTTAATTATATTGCGACTGCCAAGCATCTTCTAGGTAAAGTGTAATATGACGTCAAAAAAATGTTTAATGGCTTCTTCAGGTCTGTGCATTTTTTACCAAAATTGTCTAATATTACAGTAATATCATAAAGTAATTTCGGCTATTTTTAAAATTTCCCCATGGATCAACTAGATGGTCTGAGAGTTGGTCTGTAGGTCATGAGTCAAAATTTTACGTTTACAATCAGCAATAAAAAAGACAGTAGGTACAGTAGTACCCAACTGATATGGCTTACCAATGTACCTGCGCAGAAGACGAATTTTTAAAGCGTGGGAAATGCTATCGACCAATGTGTGAACATTTCTCGTCTTTGTCCAGTACCGCTATTGGTCGCCAGCTGCCGCCATGTTAGCGTGTATTATGAACCTTATACATATTTTATCTAAGGTTAATTGTAAATTTTAAGCGTTCTGCGTTAATCGTCGAAGCCGACTTTCTTTTCTGCGTGAACGAAGATTCATGACGCGCCTTATCAAATGTGTACTACTGTAACTCCTTATAATACGATGTCCAGGTTTATTTTAATTCCAAAATTGGAAATTATATCTATAAATTATATTATATTCGTATTTGAAATGTTAAACATGCAATGTAATTCCGAATAATTAATCAATACTATTTTAAAATACTATTTTAAAACTTCATACATAAAATTGAATAACAAATAATAAAATTTAAAAGCGCTGCTCTATCGCTTCTCGTATTGAACATTTATTCTCTAAACTTTTTCAAATGAATTTAACTGACAATAACGAACGTTGCTCAAAGTTCTATTTGTTAAAACACGATTCCTTCAGAGTGTTGTCCGTATTACCAATGTATTATAAGTTCCTCGACCAACATTCGGCCATCAACTCGACGATAATTAGTTTTCGTCTCAACAGCGGTCACGACACGAGTTGAAACATTCCGATGTAATGCCGACTCATCTAAAGGCTTATCTCTACAAAGATACAGGTGTTTTTGTGGGGAATGTCTTTACAAAAGTGTTCGCGAAGCCGCTTCTTAATGGTGATTTTGACTCTGGGTTCCGTTACGTGAATTTTAATGTTATCACTAATGGTAATACTTTAAATCTTAAGGCAAAGTTCAATTAATAATCTATATAAAGTCTAAATCCACTGAAATTCTAGTCGCATTCACTAAATGCAGCTTTTGTTCTCTTGTCTTGAACGGACACAGTGGCCATAGTATATTTATTTTATAAAAATTTTTGTATTCAAAAGACTGTAAAGTATCCAATCTGTCACCTGCCAGCAAATGTATGGATGTTATGAAGCTAAAAGTCCAATTATTCCATATTTTTTCAATTTACTGTTCAAGTCTTCCCAAGAAAAAACTTCTGCGGCCCCATTTTCCATATCTTCAAAATAATATACTAAAGAATCGTAATAAATTTTAACGGAAACTATAAAGTATTGTATTTGATTAAATAAATACCTTTATCTCCAGAACGCATAAAATTCGAACACCAAGCGTCGCCATGATTCAAAACTGGATGATTGCCTGATGTGGTGATGAGATTTTCTACTTGCTTATAAACATCATTAATTATTTTCATAAATTTATTGTGGTATTTACTTGACGGTTTCTCAAATTCCATTAAAGTTTCAATATCTATATCAATTGCGTTTTGAAGATATCTCGCCTACCAGTTGCGATTTGTATCAGTAAAGTATATTTCAGGAAGACTTCTAGCAAGTTTTTGAAATGCATTTGGCATACGAATCCGTAACGCCATAGAAGTTGCATGAAAGTGAGCCATTGTTTTTGAAACTGTATCGCGATCCGATACAGTAGGAGTCAAGTAAATTGGGTTCGTAAAAGTTTTTGCATAAGTCTTCTATCACTATATAGTCATTATTACCATCGCTATAGTAACTGTAACATATTGAAACATTCCTCTCTTTAGTGCCGAACTATTCTTGTACTTGTTTAAAAGTTGGCAAAATGTTTGAAAAGAAAACACATTCTCTCTCAAAGTAAGTTTCAGCACCTAGAGATCTCCTCAATAGAGAATCTCGTACTAATCCTTTAACAACAAAGAATGCATTGTGTACTGGACACTTTAAAGCGATACATGGCACTTAACAGACTTTCGCCCGGCTCTGGTTATCTCTAAACCTTGCACACTATCCTTACTCCCAAATTTTTTCTTAAATGCCTTTTCGATGACGTTTAACGTCAAGTATTTCGATATATATATACTAAAAGTAAACTCAACCATTGTTAATTATCAAGTAACAACAAATGAGCCGTCGGACATACTATATAAAGGTCTTTTCGTCATAAATCTTTCTAGATTAAAATGTTCTGTTTATCTCTATGTCTATTTGCATTGCTTTGTTTAATGTTTTACCATTTACATACGTAAATATAAAGACAATGACAATTGGAAGGGCGATAGAGGATTGTTTTTACAATGCACAGCATAAATTTTTTGAGCCAAGTTTGGTGACTATTACGTACTTACATGATTTTTTTCTTGTTTTGCTCTGTTACCATGGAACTGGTTTTATTATAGTTGTCCTCAGACATTTATTTTCTGTTATTTATGAAAATTTAGTGTGTACACGCTGTGGTATAGATATCTTAGCGCTATAATAATAATATAAAGTGTCTTATTTTGCAAAATATTATTACTTATTATTACAATTATTACATACAAAATTATAATGAATGCTGAGTGCCATGGATTGATGAGTTATTTTATTTGTATTTATTTCATAAAAAAAAAGTTTAATGTAGATTTAGTAGAACTAGGAAATCATTTCATATAGATATATTAAAAGGTAGGTACTTATATTAAAAGTTTTTTATTAAAGCAATTTTCGAGTTATCCTCGTGCTTGGATTTACCTCGACTAGATTACCTATATTTGAACTTTAAAAATATACAAAGTTTTAGGTAATGTAGAAAATACTCGTAGATCGTTGCACTTGTTCAGTTTAATCCAGTCTGTAATGCTTTTACTTACTTGCTTTTGGTCAGTCAAGTGGTTCCTTGAAAAAATAAATAAAATAAAAAAATCGTGTGAAGAAATATGTTTCGTTTGTGATAGACTCATATCGCCTGCAGGAATACGTGAAGAGGCGTACTCTCGAGTTTCACGTTGCGCCGCCGGTGCTTAGAATTTGCACTAACCTCATCATTTCATACCCTCCCGTGTTTGTACCGTAATAAATGACGAGAATTCTTAGTTTTTCAGTCAACTTCTTATGAGCGGATTTCAGATTTTTTATGAGCGTTTCGTTTGGAGTTCATGTAGACAACATCAATTTTGTCTAAAATATTATTTTGTTTGATCTAAATTTTGAAAATGCCTTTCTGCATTTATTTCGTAAATATTTAGCTTCCAAATATTCAAGAAACTTATTTCACGAAATTAAAAATATTCTACGTTTTCTACGTTTTTCAATTACAATGTGCAACAGTTACAACAGAATGATATTTGTTTGGTTTAAATTAATAAGTAAATTTATTCAATATCATTTATAAATATTTGCTCTGCTTTGTGCAATATTTACAATGTTTATATTTAGATTTGATGACGTAAATAACTTTATTGTTTAAACTAATCTATGAGTATAAATAACTATACAAAAATGATGAAACTTCCATTGGACCACCGTAGCCGGTTTGGCGGCTGTAGACGGTTTTTTTTTTCTGAAAACCAGTATATATTCAGAGCGATAAAGAAAAGTCGATTGGTTTTTGGCTTCATCAATAGTTTATTGAAAAGGTTTAACAACGTGTTATGTATGCGACGTTCCGTGCCGCGATATGCCCCCAGCCTTGGAAGCACCGTCTTCTAACAGCGTCATCTCATGTTCTCCTAGAAGCGGACAAATCTTCGTGAACGCTCGCTTCACAGTCCCTGATGCTGTGCGGATGTCTGCTACTCGTGATATGCCGTCTCTCCCCGGCTAGGTCTTCTCAATCCGACCGAGTTGCTATTTCAGTGGAGGAAAGCAATCATCCTTGATGACGACAAGTGTGTTTGGCAGCAATGTGTCAGCGTTCGTTCTCCATTTGCAGCGGGTTTGAAGCTCTGAGATGTATTCCTTCGACCAGCGCGACCATTAGTGCTGGCGCAGTTGCTCGACCCTCCGGAAGCGTGTCAGTAGACTGGTAGAGTGATCCTGCAGGTCAGGAGACACTGGCGCAGTCAAAGGTCGACCAACCGAGAAATCGGCTGGACTAAGGGGAAGGTGATCTGTATGATCTGAGGAAAGTGGTGAGAGCGGACGCGAGTTTATTATTGCCTCCACTTGTACTAAAACTGTGGTAGTCTCTTCAAATGTAAGGTGAGCGTTACCGATTACGCGGAGCAAGTGATGCTTGCATAATCGTACTCCAGACTCCCACAAACCACCGAAATGCGGACTGTACACTGGTATAGTTTTATCTTAAATCGCTTGCACAAAATGCTCTCATTGACTACCTTTCGCGCAAGGTTTCTGCCTCCGAGCGGCCACCAGCACTGACGCAAGTCGCAGAGCAGCGCACCAGCGTGTAGCAATCTCTGATGTCGCTCGCGAAACAATAACACTGAAAAATGATGTTTTGATGCAATCAGAACGGGGTGCATTTTGTCATAATTGAATAAATCGGAATTACCTAATCTCCCGCCAACACGTATAATTTTATTTGTATCTAAAAATAAGTTATTTAAAAAGATGTTTAATCATCGTCCCATTTGATAACAAGTGTAGTTCGTCTCTAAAGGTTTCTAGTTGAGATAATCTTGCTAAGCATAATTCTGATTGTTTCAGTTCATCTACTATAAGTTCAGTTAATTCCATATCACTTTTAATTTTGAAACGTTGTTAATGAAACGTAATGCGTAAGCAAAAATGCGTGTCATATGATTAAATTGAAGGGAAAAATTGAATTATATTGCTCTTATAATAAAACATTAAATTGATTACATTTGACTTCAGATAACCCATAAAATTAAAACGCCCTAGATATTCACAAATGTTGATGTTTATAATGTTTTAATGCTATCATACAGATTTAAAAATAAAATAATATAAATATTATACAAAAATACAGTGAGAATACAAGAATATAGACAATATAGAAAGACAAATAGCCCATGTGTTGTACCTATACAAGAAGAAATTTATTGATTTCACTGTATAATATTTTTTTTCTTGTATTTATTGAAGGGTACACTGCTGACGCCCCCAGCAACACGATATCTGCAAAAGTGCACCTAGATTATGGGAACAACAAAGGTTTGTGTAGTCTCGTTTTTTGCCTGTACTAGTGATGTTCTTAATGTTGTCGATAATGAAGAATGGGTTGATTGTATTGTACTATGTAAATTGATTTTTAAATTGGTGTTTGTTTAACAGTAACATTATTACTTTTTTAAAATACAAAGTTAACTGTTCCAGTTATGCCAGTTATGAAATTTTATCCTAATAAAATTTGTAACATTGCTAATGACACCAGCAATGCGATATCTACAAAATGTTGTCGATCATTAAGAATGTATTCAGATTCAATTTTACTTTGCGCCTACAGTTTTTTATTTTTATTTTAGGAACAACATATAATTGTTGTGTCATATCAGTATTGAAATTGAGATATTAAAATTGCTTATTATTGTTATTTATGTGTTGTTTCTAAGGAGTATATTAATTATTTGTTGTTAATAATAAATAGTTGTTGTTAAGTGTTGATAATTTTATGAAATCTATTTTAACTTAATAATTCTACTATTTTATTGTAGACATACACTTAATATGTGTGCGAAAGCAGAGCTTCTATAGTCTCGTTAAAGCATTTATTTATTTATTTATCAAAAAGGAGTAAAATGATTTTTTATCGATATTGCAAGGTGGTTAAAGCACAACACAAGTTGAAGCTTTAGTAGCAGCACTTACAGTGATTACTTGCTGCGAGGGAGCGGGCAGTAAAAATAATTCGACATTAACCACTATGTGTGCTCCGGCTTAAATTACCATCAATCCTTACCTGCCTCTATTAGTAGAGAGTGTATCGTCCCGCAATGAGGTGCCTCATTGAGGTACACTCTAAATTTTCTCTTTGAGGTACACTCTATATTTTTTTTTGTACAAACATTTCAGTTTGACGTTCTACCAAAAGACGCAATTGCAAATGCAATTTTTATAAGACTAAAGTGTATTATATAATTTGTATTATTTAATACTATTCCTTTTTTTTTTTTTTTGTTTCTTTTATATCAAAAAAATTATATATTTTCCAAACACCACATTTTAGAATACATAATTGTTTTTAATAGTGTCTTAGTTCGTAAACAAAAAGTTAAAGAGGAAAATAGATATGTCCTTCCCCTTTAAGCTACCCTCATGTCATCAAAAATAAAAAAACCTATCAGTGGTTTAGACGTAATACATACAGAAAAGAGTTAATTATTCCTGCATTTATAATAATATCAGTAGGTATAGATTGAAAATATCGAAATAAGCTACAACCAAAGTTTGTATACTAAAATGTAATTTAAGAAGTAATCCCATTTTATTTTAAGCATTATATTATATCAATCATAATATCTCTTTCTTACTTACTACGCGTATAAAATTACAGGGATAAACTTTCTTTAAACAACGATCTTTTATTGAGTTACAATTCATAATGATAGCTTAAGTTTTTAATTGTACTGCTTAAAGATACTCAATTATTTATTTCCTCACCACAAATTAGTGAGTGCAAGAAATTTCAATGTAATACTTAGGCATTCGAAGGCTTCATGTCACCCAACACTATTACGTTTGCGGTAATGGACCAGCCAGCCAAGAAATTCTCTACTAGAAATCTCGGTTCAATCTTAGGCTAATGAAAAAGGATTACGAGAAGGTCCTATTGAAAGATTCCACTTTAAAATATTGCGGAACGTCAAGGACAGCGGTTAAAATTTAACATAATAAAAGTCAGAGACTTAACATAGTCAGCATATTCTACCTTAGTACGTACCTACTAATGAATTCCTACTAATATTATTAAATTTTAAAAATATAAAAAACTTTTAATTTGATAAAATTGAAATCAATAACGCGTCTCTCTTCAATCACTTCTTACTAAATTAAGTAAATATAAACCTTTTATTCTTAACACATCGTGTGCAATTTCAAATTAAGTTCAAAATTGTATAAAACATATAATTATCAATAGAAGAACAATTTTTTAACCCAACGCTCGATGTAAAAACAGATAAGTTTGACGTGTGTGTCTGTGTATCTGTGTCTGTCTGTCTATAGAATCGTAGCTCCCAAATCCTCAGCAAATTACAGCAGATATAGCCTGTTTGTTCTCAAATTGGAAGGCGAGGATTACAGTTTCTATCAAATCTTCAAAAGTTTTTTGTACTTGTAATGTTCAGTGTCTGCGATATTGTTACAAACAATCATTATTGTAGCCAGCTCATTTGCGAATAGGAAATTATACTATTAAGTTACTAATAGGAAATTAATACTTATGTAAATTGGATAAATAACATTTTTTTCTTCATACTAACTTGCAAAATGGAATTCGCTTCCTGCCGTATTAAAATATGCGATTGCACTTAGATTTTATAGTGTTCATGCAACAAAAAAAAAAACAAGTTGAATACAGCTCATACATTGTTACGAGTTTTATTGAAAAGGCTTCTAATTAATAATTGTAATATACTTTTTGCCAACTACAACATACTTAAATGACAAGCTTTTTGTCAGTTACAATTAGTCAAAGCAAAAACAAATTAGTCCCAACGAAAAAAACCTTTATGAAAGCAATTAATATGCCATATTTCCGGCTACCGGTGTTTCCGAACTTAATTAGTGATCTGGTATCATCACAAACTACCTAACAAGCCATAAAACATGCGGATTATTGAAATACAATAACAATAAATAATAAAAAAAAACCAAAACAAAATGGCTGACATTACCTGCGCGGGCCACTTTACCTTTAGGGTTTTTTTTCAAAACGGTCCTTGGAGTCCACGAGATAAAAGCCTGTTGTAGACACGAGTAAGACAAAGGCTCTGTTGTAGTTTTATTTTTGATTTTAATCGTCCATTTTGGTCGTCCAGCGGTGTGGCCGATCACATTTTTTATTCTATTTGATTTATGGCGTTTTGTTTCTATCGTGTCAATTTATTGTATTTAGTGTCAGCATATTTTAACAATTGTGATTTCCCATAAACAGACTATTTGAAATATAAATATTTAAGATAAATAATAACAAATAATTTCACTTTTTTTTAAATATTTATACAAGCTTTGATAGTAAACGCAATTGTAAGTTTTTTTTTAAATATAGTGTGAGTTGGATAAAAATAAATTTTAAGAGTTAATAGTGGACGATATAATATTACACTTAAAACTGGATGTTTTATTTTTTATTATAGGTACTTATTTTTTAAATGTGTATTTTTACAAACATACGCCAAAACGCTAGTTTTAATTAAACTTTTAGAAATTATTGAAAATTTAGATGGACACGTAAAAATAGAATGAAAAGGAGGCTCGCTCAGTCCTACAATGCGATTCGCGTTTAGATTTCATTTGGAATTTGTTCAGGCAAAAAAGATCTTTTGTCGAGAGCGTGTGAATACGACGGAGGCTTTTGTTCGTTTCGTATGTCAAAAGTGCATCTGTCGTGATCATTATAATTTCAAAAAGTGAATATACGAACACTTTTATCTCAGACACGCGATCAACGCTCAGCCTCGGGCCTGCACTGCACTGCGGCCCTCTGAAACCAAAAGTATTAAAAATATATTTGTAGATTTTACCAAAAATTATTTATACAATGCTTTATATTTTTGCAAATATTTAGTGTTAGAAAATACATTAAACTAGTAATGACACTATTAATATAGTTAGTGTTGTTTTTCTTTTAGTTCTAATAAGAAAGTAGATTTACCTAATTATGTTTTAACGACATAATTTCATTTAATTTCAATAACCAGTAAAGTTTCTGTTAATTTTTAAATATTTTACTAGTCACTTCATTACTTTATTATATTTTAAATAATGTAAATCAAACATATTAACAGATGTAAGCATTATTTCTAATATAATTAGATAAAATTAAATATACGCAATTGAAAAAACATATTTTAAAACATTCTTTTACATCAGGCCTAACAATTTTGAGGCCCGTGGGCCATTGCGCGAATTCCTACAACCCAGTAATTGTAGTCTGACCATCACTGATCGAACAAGAACATTGCAACGAAGTTAGTATGCATGTATCTTTCAATATTAAATTTTTCAACATTTCATTATAAATGGATTGGTTTTTTTATATGTTTTTCATTTCTTAATAAGATGTAAATTCATCTAAATAATAATAAATAAAACATTAATTAAGTAATAAATAAATAAATTTATTTTTAAAAATTTGCTTTCGGTTTCATCTTGTTCATCACATGGTAGTTGTACTCGTAGTGTACTGATGTACGAGTAAATACGAGTTGACACACAGCTCGAGGCGACGCGACGCGACTCTAGTCGTCCCACCCTGTCGGATATATTTAAATAAGCTGTTAACTATACGCCAAGGCAATCGACAAGAAAATATACACGCACACACACAAGAGCAAAACTTTTGCGACCCACTTGCAACTATAAGTTTGTTACTCCTGCTTTACTTGTTCTTAAAACATCTTTCTGAAGCTCAAACGCGAGCGTTCCATAAATATTTGACATAACCATGAGAACTGGTGTTCAGAGTCACACACATATGCAACGGATTCATATCTACAGAATACATTCCGGACGATCTTTGCATATTGCATTGTATTACAAATATTTTCTTCGCTAACACTAATTGTGTAAGTTATCTTTAACAATTTTGTTGCATTGATGCATATCCACATATTTAATTTTTCTATTCAACGCTGGTTGTGAAACATTCTAATTATTGAGTATGAATATCGAAGAGGTCTAACTCCAGCTGTGGGACGTTTTCCGCTTGAGAAGATGACGATAATGATCGTGTAAGAAATTCACATATTAGCCGATCATCATGAAATGCATACACGTTATCAGCGATACAAAAATAAACAATAAACATAAAAAAGGACGTTTTCCATCCAAATCCCGAGGGATAAAAAAATAACAGCAAATGATAGAAATAGTTGGTGATGGGATAACAGGAAAGTGTGTTTAGGAAAACTGTTATGAACATAAAAATATTTATAAATAAATTATATAGATTCTGATACAGTTTTCGACAATAAAGATTATGAAAACAAAAGCTTTATAATCGCAATTGGAATCGTCTAGAAGGCGAATGTAGCTAATTATAAAGGTTCACAGCGATCAAATCTGAGAACTTGTAATTATAAAAATACAAATAAAAAAAACATCATTAACAAAATATCGCTTTTGATTGAAACAAAAAGAGTAAAACGATACAATGGATACCTTATATTTTGAAGCTCTGATCGATTGATAGAGATAAATCGAATACCTCGTTTTGACTTATTGATATGATTACAAGTAACAGTCGGGGGTGGCAGATGCTTCGACCTTCGATACCTTGGTTTCAAGAAAACACTAAAAAAAATATTATCAAAAAAGCCGCGATATTTAATATTAAGAAACATAGCGTCATCTTTTAATAAATTCAAATTGGACCTTAACGTGTAATTAACAGAGTTTAAATAATATCGAATATGAGAAACCTTTAGCCAATATATCATTAGGCCGAACTCTCCACCCCGTCTCAGTGGGAGTATAATAGGGACGGTTAGGAATGCATTTTATTACAACTTTACAACATTTTACAACCGACAGAACTTACAAAGTTTCTACGTTTAGAAATTAATGATCACGTATACGTAATTATTTATTATTTTATTTTCTTATACTTCTTATAACTAATAACTGTATTATTTTATAATATCTTTTAATTCGATCACTTTTACTTTTAGATAAGTCTTCTACACAAATAAATCTAGATCTGTCTGTCCGTCTGTCTGTCTATCTGCCTGTCTGTTACCTTTTCACGCTTTAACTACTCAACCGATCATCATTAAATTTTGCATACACGTTGTCAGGGATACAAGAAGGGTACCTTTCATTAAGAAAAGAAAAGTACTGTTCCCGCCACGCGACAGTGGTCGCAGCGTCGTCACAACGATAACGATATCAGGCGTTATTACTCATATATTTTCTTTTTCAACACGGACGAAGTCCACGGGCACCAGCTAGTACTTATATAAGGAGATACTTTGACGACTCCAATGGTCTTAGGGTACCTAGTTGCCTTGGCGCTCTGTGTTAGTGGTCCCGGGTTCGATTTCCGGCAGGGAAAACTTTGGTAATGAAGTTTTCAAATTCAAGGCGTTGCTTGTGTTAAGCGACGATTGAGACGATCTCAGACTGTCGACCTTTACATAAAAATTTTTTTAAACCTATGTGGTGTAACGATTCAGTATCACTAAAAGCCTATATACTATAGTTTACGTGAGATATACTAAAATATTTTGAAATTTTGAAAAGGTATATATAGATTTAGGGCCTCTTTCACCATGTGTCAAGTAGGCTAACCGCCATTTAAAGTCACCGGTAACCGGGAATGAAGGAGATGATATACCTTTGTTTGTACGGTAAAAGTCCCAAACATTAAAAAGAAAATAATAAAAAAAAATCGCCTATCGAAGGATGCAGTAAACCGAGTGCATAATTTAATAAAACATAAAATTATTTCTAAAAGTAACTAATCAACACTTTACTTGTAGTTGGTGAAAGAGGCCCTTAGGGATCTTAATAATTATTATAGATACTTAATTTAATAATTAACAGGTAGTGTTAGCTGAAGCTCACAAGGTCTTTGCTGGAAGAAGGCATATTATGAGCTCTACATCAAAGGTTGCATGATCAAATCGGTGTCTGTCAGTTCAAGTCCAAGTAACTTTTCCTAATCCACAGGTTAGATCAGAGATGGCAGTCGGCCCTTTCAGGATAAAACAACGTTTCCCATTTCGAAACACTATTCAAATGAGCACACAACTTTACAAGCTGCACGCATGCAAATTCAAATCCATACCTATAATTTGCTAGTTATTTTATTAAAGAATCAGATCAAACTATTATACGTAAACCGGTTTTACCTACTGTAATGTATTTTGCATAACAACATAATTCATAAAGGGACGAGACGCACGATTCTCTGTCCCTGTTTTTCTGGGAACTGTTTATTGTATCTATTTATGAGTAATGTGTTTGTATTGTATTTCAATTATTTAGAAGTATGTACTTCCGCTTTTTTAATTTACAATTTCTCCCACTAAATTCAGACTTAAAATCCCTCTAAAATAGTAACCTTTTTTTGTAATTAATAAAACAAAATGTTCAACATGTGAATATTTATTTTAAAGCTATGGCTTAGGGCTTTGTGGAATTTTAAACAATAATCAAGTTGAAGTTGTAGTTTTTGTCCCAGATACTATTTACTGCGAGCGTGCGTCTTGAGTCGATTTTTTTGCTCCCGAGAGTATCTACTTATGAGTATAGCTTTATGTGTTTATGTTAGTATTAAATACTTTTAATATTTAAGTACGTCTAATATTTTGTTCATTTAATTTGAACTTTACACACAAAAAGTTGTTTTATTTAAATTTAAAAAGTTAGCCACTGCGGCTTGCCAATCCGCATATATATATATGTATTGGACTGCATAACAACAAAAAATAAGGTAATTAATTAGAAAAAAATATATAATATATTAACAAGTGTATTTTTAATATACTTTACTATGTAAATCCTGTGTAAGGGCATACCTATGTGTACAACTATATATATAGATGTGCATAATCGAGTGTGTAATAAACCCCTATTTTTTTAGGAACGCGTCCGTAGTAGAGAGATAATACGTACCCAGTGGCCGGTACCTGTACACACAACAGATGAAATCAAAGCTGCATTGTACCCACACAATAAGTCAAGTGGTTCGAGAGGCTTTTGTTCCCTATTGTTAAACGCCCGCCTCGATCCCGTCCCGGCGACGCCGTGTTTTAAGGCTTTATGGACTCCATCTCCAACTGGCCTCAATATTTTCGACAAAACTTATATAAAAGATTTATTAGCGTGTGCTTATGCCAGTAAGAGTAACATTACGACACGCGTGTATATTTGAATCTAATTAATCGATACACCGGTGAAAATAATAAGGACAAAGTGGTTTATAAAC
Source organism: Synanthedon myopaeformis (assembly GCA_944738685.1). Classification (NCBI taxonomy): domain Eukaryota; kingdom Metazoa; phylum Arthropoda; class Insecta; order Lepidoptera; family Sesiidae; genus Synanthedon; species Synanthedon myopaeformis. The sequence continues at coordinate 4,229,719 of OX122913.1, read as the reverse complement.
TTTGATAAAGAATAGGTACTATGAAGCATTATATCCCCAGCAGCATCCTTATTTGTATAATGATATTTTGACAGAATTTTTTTTCACAACCTTTTGTAAATTATTCTAAAGCAGAAATACCTAGACATTTCTATTAGTATCAAATATTTATTAAGCCCGTCACACACATAGTTATAATATATATTAGTATACCATACGAGTATCTATTATAATAATATATTATACCAAGCTACCACACACGGAGACGATGCTTTAATATAAGTATAATTATTTTGCCTTCATTTCATTGATGATCATAATACCCTATGTCTTGCTATACCATAATATGCTATAATATAAATTACGCTATACGTTGGTGACGTCATAGAAATATATATTATAGCTGCGTGTGCCGTCACTCCAATATTTGTTAGAAAATATATCGTAATATGCCTTGCTATCATTTATATTAATATAAATTATAGCTACGTACGAGTATGTGATGGGCCAAAATCGTAATCGTATCGTAATCGTAATCTACAACACCTTTAAATTTAGCAAGGAAATGCGTTGTGTTATAGTCAATTTGACAGGTGCAAATTTTAAAAGTAACATTCGACTCGGGATTAAAAAATTTTGGACCAATTTTAATTGAGTGTAGGTATACTACATTCGAAAACGATGTCGGAATCGTAATGCGCATTCTAGATTAGTTTTAAAGGCTCATTGATATTCCACTTTCATACTTGATGTTAGACAAACAAGTATTTAGTGTACAAAGCCGTTCAATATTTGGGTGGTCATGTAGGTAAACTCTTCTTCCATAAAATACTCTAAAAATATTTTCTTAATGTGATATGTATATATTTTAAATAAATAAAAGTAGATGAAATCGGCCATGCTTTACTGCAACGTGCGCGTGGGGCGCACGCGGTACTGGACACGGCGTATATATAATTTTTAAAAAAGTCTAAAAAACATCAGCTATCTGCCAGTGAAAGTCCTGTCAAAATTCGTACAACCATTTCGGAGATTAGCTGGAACAAACATTTATTTATTAATATAGACAAGAAGTTTCGAAGAGGGATATTCTCAAATCATTGGTTATTACCCTTTAAATATTACTCCAAAAAATCCTTCATACATTGCAATGCTTGCTCGAGTATTTTATATTAGTATATGTTCCTTTAACTTATAGTACTTTATTGACATGAACTGACGAGGTCAGTCGAGGTTGTAGGCGTGCTGTAAGGGCCAACGATCGGCACAATTTTATTAGAACTCTCATTCAAGCGATTGTGTACCTTATAGTAACAACGGTGTAAGGGTTAGAGGAAACGAAAATGATGTCATTGCGCCTAGAGAAGTTGCAGTGGGAAGGAGGAACTGAAAATACATTTAAATACACACATCGTTAATTTGTAAATAAAACTAATAACGCTAGTTGATTGCTTTACTTAATTCACAAAAAAAATCGATCCCTATCAAAATTGTAAGGATTTGATAAATAAATTTTAAATTTAATATTATTCAAGAAATTATTTAGGTAATAAATATTATGGCAATAATTAATAAGTAGGCAGTGTATGGCATATATACTAATAATAAGACAATCTTATCTTAAATAAATAAATAAAAAGTAAAAATAAGAAATAGTTCTTATTAGGCAGATAATGCATATGTATACAAAATCGATTTATGATTTTGAGTTGTTACTTGCAGGCCAAAAAGCTTCGTTGATGAATTTGAATAATTTAGAACTTATTCTAAATACATCAAAAAAGCCCAGACATAAAATATGCAGAGAAAAATAGAGAAAGAAAAATAGCGGAAATTATCATATAGTAACTACCTAAATGCTCGTACCTTAATATTTTTGACAAATATTATTAAAACCAAATAACCGTGAAAGATCATTTGTTAGCATAACTGCAGGTCTATCTCATTTATAAATGACATTTGCGAATGCACAGGAATGTTAGTTGACCCAAACGACATAAACACTGTCACAGTAATATTGTGTATTTAAACCTTATTTATGATTCTTATTTCAGTCATAAACTAGCAATGGTCATGGAATAATAAAGAGTAAAGTGTATCTATCAATCGTAAGCGTCTGAGCGACTTACATAAAGAGTTCAACGCGCGCTCGCAAACTTTATGGTAACTATAATTCGATTTGTTTTGTGAGATATTTACAAGTATTTTTTACAAGTAAGAGAAAACCAACTTATTATTTACGTATAACAATGTATATTAATTTATTAAGCTTAATTAAAATTTAAAAATAACGGTTTTGTTTCAATTTAACTTTTTAATTTTAACCAATCTTTAAATATTTAATAATTTTAAAAATATTACTTTTACTTTAAATAAATTGTTGTATTTTTTAAACAAAATCTCATCATAGGAGCACATGTAGATTAATTACCTCCACAACTATTGGATCTGATTGTATGAAAGTTTCGACAAAAAGCCAACATCCAGTTTCAGAGAGTGTAATTATTATTGGTATCAGTACTAGCACGGGCTACGATACGTAGATTAAAGTTTCGTTAGGTGGCTTTTTTCTCGTTCGCCGTGTATTGACTCCGACGCATACCTGCGTCCTTCTCCATTTACCTGACGTTTACCTGTGCTTGTGAGAGAGGGCAGCGTAGCACGTACACTTTTCAATATTTAGACAGGGCCTATTTAAAATTTAGAAAATATCCAATTTAGAAAAGATGCTAAAATATAATGACTAAACGAAATGTAGCATATAAAAATAATTCAAAAACGTTTTATGGATATCGAAAAAATGACATGCCGAAGTCGTAGCGGGGTAGACGAACCTTCGCTCTCCTTCTTCTTCTTCTTCTTCTTGTAAAATCTTCTCTTTCTGTATATTCCAGTATACCAATGGTTGTAAAACGAGTAAACCAATGGTTATAGATTATAATTTTGTATTATGTTTTTTTAAGGGATCGTCATTAGGTTCTTAAATTTATTTAGAGAAGATATAATTAAAGTCATTTATAATTTATTAAGAAAAAAGTATACTCGTATTTCGGGTGACCAAACGTACACGTATTATTTCCCGCGTAAACACAAAACGAAGGTGTCATTTCTTCGCACCTGTAGATCTATGGAGGCGCCCGCGCACCGCGTCTCAAACCGGGCGGGCCACTCCATTCGACTCGGGCCAGTACACGATGGAAGGTTGTGCCGAACACTTGTGTGTAGTTTGAGTTCGCTAGTGATGTCGCAGCATGTTGGCTGCGCGTGCCTTGTTGTGTTGCCTGTGGGTGATCGCGCTTACCAACGCGGCGGCTGCGGCTCGCACGCACAGACTCCACCACTTAGTTCCCGCACAACAGCCGCATCACAAACACTCGGAATTCGTCAAGGGAAAGAGTAAGTACCGCCTACGGTACTACATCCTACCTCCACTTACAAAGGGCCAAATTACGCCATACAACCACATAATATAATGTCGACTACCTTATGAAAATTAAAAAAAAAAACAACTCTACGGATCGCTTTTTGTAAAAGCAAGCTATAAAAAAATCTCACACACTTAAATTTTTTATTACAAATATTTGTTTGAATTCTTTTCCTATTGTTTGAATATAGTTGCAGATATTTTGTAGAACCTTCAACTTTTCATTTACGAGAAAACAATGTTCAAAAAACGCACTTTCAATCCGGCTTTTATAGCTATAAATCTAAATCTTTCAGAGCTTATCTGTTCAACAAACATTGCCATATATAGCTTGGCAAGCTTGTACAGCTAACGCTAAAACCGCTTTTCCACAGCGTTTAGTGGCGCTTTATTGCGAGAGGCTTTTATGTGTATAATAGGATGTAACATTACAATGTTTTGACGGACAAGGATGCAAGATGTTCTTTTGAAAGATCTCACAAAAGGACGCCTCAAAAAGGTTTTGTAGTAATCTGGTGCTGTTTATGTATTAAATACCTACGAAGTTTATACATCGCCAGTGGTTTGACCGATTTATGTGAAATTTGGCAATTGACTAGTGACTGACTAGTGAAAAAGTTTCTTAGAACACAAGTATGTTTATTAATTTTCGTATTTAAAATATTAAAATATTTATAAATATAAAGTACCTACCTACTTATAATATTATTACTGTCAAACTAAAACTCAAATATCTAGAAAATCTATTACCCACATGTAATATATATTTTGTCCGGCTATCTATTATAAGCCAAAATAATCCCAATAACCCCCCCAATAAACACTAAATACATAATTGATTTTTATGTACAAGTAACAATTGGTTATATCGTCGCTATATAAAATAAACATTGAAGACCCAGGATTTAAGACCCCATTGTTTCACAGTTAATATTTTGACGTCTTTTACTATAACCGAGTTGTATTTAGTAAACTTCGAAATGCCTGTTTTTATAAGAATAAAAACATGCGTGCCATTATAGAATGTAATTTCGATTTCGTCAGAATTTAAGTTAAGCGCCAGTGTTTTAACCCTCAGGGTGACAACGACAACTTCCTAAAATGATAAGAGGTCTCGAAAGTGTCACACAGACCTGTAGAATATACATTAATATATTACATTTGATTTGATTTTGATAATACAACACAAAATATCGCCCTATTTTAGATTTATTTTCTCAATTTTATCAAATTATATATTAAGTACTATATTATAACTACTTTATAAATTATAATATAGCTGATAAATATCCAGTAGTTTCGGAGCCTATTCAATGTAAACACACAAACAATAAAATCTTTCCTCTTTATAATATTAGTATAGAAAAGATAATCAGTTTCCAAATACCAAAGTTATTTATTTATTTATTATAAGTTGTCCAAATATTTAGAAAAATTACAGTTTTGGTAAAAACCCTAAACAAGTCATTTATCCGTTTTGATAACAATGTCGTAAAGACTTCCTATATAGGACACAAATATTTATTAATTTTATTATTTGTATACTATTAATTTACCTGATAGATTTGCTATTTTTTCACATTTATTTAATGCATTTTTTGAGACTTTTTCTGAGGTTACGATCGAATTAACTGTTGTTCTCAAAAAACATTGTATACCTACAAATAAACAAAGTAAAATTAATAGTGTGAAAATAACTATTATCCACTTTTTTTTGTAAAACATGATAACGTTCTATATTAATATTTCCAACTTCTAAAGTACCAAACGATTTTAATACTTTATGGTTTTCGCTAATGGAAAGTTTGTGTCTTTTGTAGAAAAAAATGAGCTCGTACGAAGGCGGGAGCTGGTCGCTAGTACAAAAATAAAAATAAACATTCATTTTCTCTCCTAGTCTGTTGGAATCGTCACATCAATTAAAGATTCAATAATAAGATTTTAATTTATAGATATTAATTACTTATCGGTCTGTACTTACTGGTTTGTTTGGAATGTAGGAAATATCTGCAATCTGAAAACGAGTTTTGAGCGTACGAGTATATGATAGGTACGTTAGGGTTTCTATTATACAAAGTAACTAACTTGTGTTGTTATTATGGCCCATGTATTGATGATTATATAGTTTGATTTAGACACCACAAATTATTTAAAAAAAAATATCTTTAGTATCCTTCCAATTTTACCTTTACAGATAAATGTCTCAAAGTAATTATATAATAAATACATATTTACAAAGTTACACTTTACAGGTAATGTAAAAATATTCTGATTTTCCGCTCATGTAAGAAGTTAATTAAATTTTTTTTTATTCTTTTTATAGAGTTGGCACAGGTATGCGACATTAAGAGAATGCATTAATAGTACTGATCACACATTACGAGTATACCATATAAGTCACATATATCGCAGTAAAACAAATAAATGCAATAAATTAAACTTGCTTTGGTTACTGACACATTTCAGCCAAAACTCATTACACAATACATTCACATTTTCTTAATTAAACGCAAAATTTGTGACTAGAAAATAAGGATAAATATGTTCAGAAATATTGGTGAGCTCAATAAAAACTGTTGGTTGGGTGTGGGTGGATTTGGGTATAATGTTTGAAAATTTTACACTTCTTAAAAAGGTTTCGGTACCTTTTAAAGACTGTGGTGTGATCAGAAACATTATAATATAAATTTTATTTATTTTAAATTTTATTCTTATAAAATTTATACATCGTCGCAAAATTGCATGTCTGCATGTCGCAAAAGAGCTGCTGAACTCATACCGACTTCCCCTTTCTTCCATCGGACATTCAGACGGTTACCATCCTCATCTTATTGAAATCCCACTTTAGCTCTTTTAAAACATGCTTTGTAATGCGCACTGCCAAGGATTAGAACTCCCTACCGGCGTCTGTGTTTCCCAGATGTATTAACTAATATCAGGGATATAAAGATATTATAAATCCCCGAAAAATCACAGCAATTATGCACATGGTGGAGGACCAAAGCTAAAAATTAGTTTTATTCATACTTATGTTTTCTGTTTAGTTAATCCTCGCAGTAATCATGTCCAATAACATAGATTGCATTAGATTAGCAAGTAAATAAACTAGTTTCTCGTTTGGCTGTAATGCTTTCAAATGTCAAGATATTTAATTCAATTTAAAGATAGTTATAGATGAGCTCCTTAAATGTCGATATTCAACTTACTGCTGTAATATATATATTATTATTTTTGAGAATACTTAACGTTAGCTCAATTTATACTGTGTTAAGGAATATGAATAAAGTGTAATCATGCTACTAACATTATCTGTACATTATTTTATGCCCGTTAAATTGTTAATTATTTTTTTTTTTCCGAATTTTATTTATACCTTCCTCGTTTATCGCTCTTTCCATTAGTAAAAACCGCACCGCACCCGTGCGCAGCCGGGAACGTGAAGCTAGATAAAATATATAAATTTCATTCTCAACATCACCTGTGAATAGGTTTAATTAGCATCCATATAAAAATTTGTTTTAGATGTCTCATTAAAAAATGTTAATATGTTAGAACTGTACTAATTTAGTATTAAAATTATATTCAATAATAACGACTAAAAACTAATGAACGTATACAGAAACAAGATACGTGCTATATTATTAAGTTTCTTGACCCCGCGTAAAAAAAATATTTTTGTCACTTTTTAATAACCGAATTTAATTTGCTTTGGTTTTAGTGTAGTTATTAATAAAACATATATAGCATTTATGACGCTTATTTCGAACGTCAGGACCATAAAAAACACTAGTCAGTCAAGAATACTATTTTATTTTATTTTTTCAAAATTGATTGGTTGTTGTAAAACAAATACTTAGTAATTAAGATTTAGGTATCAGTTCAAAAAAGTCAAAGACATATTCAGTATGTTCAATCTAACATTCAATTTATATTAACTAAGGTTCGGGCTTCGGATGAATGCAATTCTTTTTTCTGCAAATTTTATACGCAATCATTCCTTTTTTGTCATTAGCGAAAGACCGAAGCGGAGAGTGACTTTATTTTATAATCTGTATCCTAGATATAGATATAAAATATTAAATTTCAACCAATTACTGTATTTCACCTAAATTGTTTTTATAAATTATAAATAGTGATGTAAAATAGTATGTAGTTCCAATAGACCAAATAATTATTCCTGATTTCTAAATTCATATTGAAAACTAACACGTTTCCCAGCAGTAAAGTAAAATAATCATTTACAATTCTTAGGGCCTCTTTCACCATATCTGAGTAAAGCGTCAAGTAGGCTAACCGCCATTTAAAGTCACCGGTCACCGGGAATGATGGAGCTGTTATACCTTTATTTGTACGGTAAAAGTCCCAAACATTAAATTCGCCTATCGAAGAATGCAGTAAACCGAGTGCTTAATTTAATAAAACATAAAATTATTTTTAAAGCTAATCAACACTTTACTTGTAGTTGGTGAAAGAGGCCCTTGCCTAATTGATAGCCATAGTTCCTTGACGTCGCATTGCCATTGCGATATGCATAAATTACTGTACAGATTATATAAATTTTTACGATCTTTACATATACTAAAAACAAATTTATTACCGATCAGTAAAATTCTGTGATTCCTATTCCTACACATTTGTATTTTGAAGTCAAAACTTTAATCATAAATATAAAGTGATAAAAATTAGTAAATGCGTACAAAAATACCTTATTAAATAACCTCTTTTAAAAAATATTAGTTCAAATTATGTACTTATAATTATGTAAGCATATTATAATTATGAAATCGCTGTACACGAGCTCCTTAAATGAAGGTATAGCCTCATTCGAAGAAATCTAATATCCAAAATTTTAACTTTTCATTTCAATGCTGCGTGCCCTACACAACCTTATTGGGGAACCGAACTAACGCAGCAAGCTACAAGGCACAAAAAGGAATTGTAGTGAAAGGTTGAACTGCGTTGAATCAGAGTGGTACAAAACTGGTTTCATTGCTTCAGAATGCAAGTTACTGGATAAAAACATAGCTCAGAGACAAACCAGTCGTTAAGTTTTACCTAACCGAGGACAGTTAAAGACGAATATGAGCGTTTTCACAACGCAGGATGGCTTTTAAACTCAGTACGATTACCTACAATTCAAAGGATAACCGGAGTGGTTTCAGTTGTACTGTTTGTATATTTAATTTAACCCCAATAATATTGCACCAATTGTGGTGCAAAATATCAATATATACACACTTGTAAGTCCTATCTATCAGCAGTGCCTCTTTTGAATATTAGCTAATTCAAAAGAGGTACAGATAGTAAAAGTAATAACGGACCTAAACGAATATAGCGACTTTTTTATAACTAAACATTCCGTTTGTCACAAATGTCATAATGTCATGAAGTACAAACGGGTGCATTGAGCGAAACGAAAACCACTCTCAATACTATCACTCGTGTCATCGACAATATAATTAGGTCGACCGGACACCAGATTTCTACTACCTACACATAATGCATCAAAATTCAACATCCATACATCACAGCTGTAACTTCAAACAAACGCGCGACATCTCAAATTTGCTGCGTATCCGCGTGGGAGGTACCACTATAAAAATATAGTATAGTTGCTGCGAGATGAATGCTTTTTAAATTTGGTCGGATGTTGTCACGTATGTACATCTATGTAACGTATTAGAAAGTTCCAAACTTCGATCGTCTATATTATTCAATGACAGTAACATAGGACCTCGAGAGTGTAGGCAAAAATTATTAGCGACCAATTGCTAATAGTTTTATGGCCAGCGTAGTTGTACAATAAGTATTGAGACATTTAAAGCCATATTCTGTAGATAGGTAAGAGTACAATAAAATCCATAAGAAGAACGATAAAAATAATTTATAAACTTACACATAATATACATACACGAAAACTTAAAATACCTACATAAATAATTATTTTATTATAAGCTACACTGCAAGAAGTGGAATATTAAAAGTTTTGAACTCTTTTTATTGCTTGGAACAGGTAAAATTAACGCGATGTTAATACAATATTTTTCTCGTTTACCCGTATATTATTTTATATTGGCCCGAATTTGAACTTTATCTGAAACACATAAAGGTTTAATTTTTCTACATTGACTCCTCGTAGCGCAGGTAAAAGTTAGAAAGAAGTCTAGATTCGGATTCATCTAGTATTTATTAAAAATATTGATGTAATCTGTAATCTATTACTTTAATTCTATAATGCCTAAAAGAGTTTAAAACTAGTACCATTTTTTGAACTGTTTGTTGTTATCATTGTACGTTTGCTTTATTATTTGCTACATACCGTACAGAGATACCACCTATGTAACGGTAAACAAGTAACAAAACATTTAAGCCTGTTGTGCATTTACGTCTGTGTTCGAAAAGACAATAGAACTCTTCGACACGATGCGGCATTGGAATATAGCAGTAAGTAACGAACGTATGACGCGATAGAGGAAACTGGATCCAATAACCGCCTACAGAGGTCCGCCTCTTCACTAGACGCGAACAGCTCCTAACTTGTCAATGCATCGACCTAACTAAAACTAATACGGATTTCTTTCTAAATAATTATGTATCCACCCATAAACAAATTATACATAATATTTTTATACAGCATTATGTATAATTTCGTTTTTTCTTCTTCTTTTCAGTATGCATCGGAACGAACGGACGGATGTCAGTTCCCTCGAATCGGGACACTCATTACCGCAATCTTCGCGATCGATTCACAAATTGTACCTACGTCGATGGCAACTTGGAGCTCACGTGGCTTCAAAACGACACCATGGATCTCTCCTTCCTAAAGTACATACGAGAGGTGACCGGATATGTGCTCATTTCTCATGTCAACGTGCAACGGATAATTTTGCCTCAGCTACAGATTATTCGCGGACGAACACTATTCAAACTCAAAGTCAGAGAAGAAGAGTTTGCACTATTAGTGACTATGTCATCGGCTTTCACACTAGAGCTTCCAGCATTACGTGATGTTTTACGTGGAAGTGTAGGAGTATATAATAATTATAATTTATGTCATGTTAAGACTATTAATTGGGATGAAATTATAACTGGTGTTAGTGCGACATACGTATTTGTGTATAACTTCTCTGCTCCACAACGAGATTGCCCACCCTGTGACCGTAGTTGCGAGGCAGGGTGCTGGGGCGATGGCCCGGAAAATTGCCAGAAGTTTTCTAAGATCAACTGTAGTCCTCAATGCGCCCAAGGGCGCTGTTTCGGACCTAATCCTCGAGAGTGCTGCAACTCGTTCTGTGCAGGGGGCTGTACAGGACCACTGCCCAGCCAATGTTTAGCTTGTCGAAATTTTTATGACGAGGGCAAATGTTCACAAAACTGTCCACCTATGCAAATTTACAACCCTACATCTTATTCGTGGGAACCAAATCCAAATGGAAAGTATGCATATGGAGCTACTTGTGTTCGAAATTGCCCTGAGCATCTCTTAAAAGACAATGGTGCATGTGTGAGAAGTTGCCCACCGAATAAGACAGCTGTTAACGGCGAATGTATTCCCTGTAATGTTACTTGTCCAAAAACATGTAGATCGGATAAACCAATACATTCCGGAAACATAGATAGTTTCAAAGATTGCACTATTATCGATGGCTCCATAGAAATATTGGAAATGACTTTTACTGGATTTCAACAAGTAAACACAGATTATTCTTTCGGTGATCGTTATCCGAAAATGGACCCGGACAAGTTGGAAGTATTCAGTACAGTACGTGAGGTTACTGGCTACTTAAATGTGCAAGCTCATCATCCGAATTTCACGAGCCTTAGTTACTTCCGCAACTTAGAAGTAATAGGAGGACGTCAAGTAGCCGAAAATCTATTTGCGGCATTATACATCGTCAAGACATCACTTCTGTCTCTGGGTTTGAAGTCCTTGAAACGTGTTAATTCAGGTTCCATAGCTATAATGGAAAATAGAAACCTTTGTTTCGCCGACAAAATAGCTTGGAATAAACTTGTGAAGTCTAAGGATCACAAACAGATTATACAAAAGAATGGAGATCAGAGAAATTGTGGTGAGTTAAGTTATGCTATGCGTTTAAGTAATAAATGGGGATCCTCATATTTTAATTTCAGTTTATTCATAATTCTAGTTAGTGGCTATGCGCATTTTAATTACATTTCTTTTCTTGTCTCCCTCCTAATATGATAAGCGAAAGTTTTTTTTTTTATATACATAAATGTTAAACACAACACTCACTAATTCTATTAACCATTATTGCATGGCCCGCTGAGCAAAATCATTTTTTTATTATTTCTGTTACTAACTGAAATATGTCCAACAGAAAAATTGAATTTGCTGTGTGATGACCAATGCTCTTCTGATGGATGTTGGGGTCCAGGACCAGACCAGTGCCTTTCTTGCCAGAACTATAAATTTGGAGAATCTTGTATACAAAATTGCAGCGTAATTCCGGGGTATGTATACGTATTTTAAACTCGTATGCGTCTCGTATGTTATTAGTATAATTGAATCTACATATTTTATGTTTGTGATGGCTTTGCGCAATATTTATTAATTTTGTATAATAATATATGAAGAATTTTATCTTGAAATACTCAATTCAATTATTCTTCCGCATAAAACATTTCTTTCTTTTAACTTGTTAATATTTCGTAATTTTTCACATTCCAGATTATTCAAAGCTGGACCAAAAGCATGTAAACAATGTCATTCAGAATGCTTGAATGGATGCACAGGAGCAAGCCGCGCCAACTGTACTGAGTGTAAAAATGTACGCGATGGTCCCTACTGTGTAGAAAAATGTCCAGATTCAAGATATACCTCTGAGAATGGTACATGTCAACCGTGTCATGAAAATTGTCATAGAAGTTGCACCGGACCAGGAAACATTATAGGAACCGGAGGTTGCGATTCTTGTAAAAGAGCAATCATAAGCGAGGATGGTACAATGAGTTGCCTGAAAGAAAATGAATCGTGCCCTGATGGATACTATAATGAGTGGGTAGAAGACGTCAAAACACTCGGAGGAAAAGTTAAAGTTGTGTGCAGAATGTGTCACCCATTGTGCAAAAAATGTTCAGGATTTGGAATAGACAAACAAGTGTGTCAAGAATGTAACGGTTTTAAAAGAGGAGATCAGTGTGAAGAAGAATGCCCTGTAGATCATTACACGGATGAAATAAACAAGACATGCACACAATGTCATCAGGAATGTCTAAGTTGTACCGGACCTTCTTCGACAGATTGCATAAAATGCAGAAATTTAAAAATATTCCTAGGAGACCCGAATTTAAAAGAAAGTGATCAAAGTTTCAACTGCACGGACGAGTGCCCTCCACATTTACCCCATAAGATATACTTCGATGAACAATTGCAAAATCCGATTCTGGAACCGTACTGTTCAGAATTAGATAGCGGACTTCCAAATATGACTACAGCAAGAACACCAACAGTATTGGTGATCATTTTAGTACTAGCTTGTATACTATTGGTAATTCTTGGAATTATTGGTTATACTTGCAGACAAAAAGCGAAAGCTAAAAAAGAAGCTGTAAAAATGACTATGGTGCTTACTGGTTGTGAAGATAATGAACCACTTCGCCCGACAAATGTAAAACCGAATTTAGCCAAACTTCGAATAATAAAAGAGGGTGAACTTCGTAAAGGTGGTATGCTTGGATTTGGTGCATTTGGAAAAGTTTACCGAGGTGTATGGGTGCCGGAAGGTGAAAATGTGAAAATACCAGTGGCCATAAAAGTTCTCAAAGAAGGGACAGGGGCTAACAAAAGCAAAGAATTTTTAGAAGAAGCTTACATTATGGCCAGTGTTGAACATCCCAACCTACTTCAATTGTTAGCTGTCTGTATGACAAACCAAATGATGTTGATAACACAGTTAATGCCTCTAGGATGCTTATTAGATTATGTAAGAATTCATAAAGAAAAGATTGGATCCAAGGCATTCTTAAATTGGTGCACACAAATAGCACGTGGTATGGCATATTTGGAAGAGCAAAGATTGGTGCATAGAGATTTAGCAGCTCGAAACGTTTTAGTACAGACTCCCAACTGTGTTAAAATAACTGATTTCGGATTAGCAAAACTATTAGATATAAATGAAGACGAGTACAAAGCTGCTGGAGGCAAGATGCCGATCAAATGGTTGGCTTTAGAATGCATACAGCATAGAATATTTACACATAAAAGTGATGTATGGGCATTTGGTGTAACAATATGGGAAATATTAAGTTACGGTGCACGTCCATATGAGAATATATCTGCCAAGAATGTACCAGAGCTAATTGAAAACGGTCTGAAATTGTCTCAGCCAAGTATTTGCACATTAGATATTTATTGCATAATGGTGTCGTGTTGGATGTTAGATGCGGATAGCAGGCCCACGTTTAAACAACTCGCAGAAACATTTGCTGAAAAGGCGAGAGATCCTGGGCGTTATCTTGTTATTCCCGGAGACAAATTTATGCGTCTACCGTCCTACTCTACTCAGGTGAGTAAATACATTTCATCACCAATATTAATTATTATGATCGGGCCGACGATGAATCCCTTACTTAATCTTATCTCTGAATCCTAATGACTTCCTTTTTTCTCGTTACTGGCTACCTCACGCAGTGAAGTTAACTATTTTGAACTGCATACAGTTTACCAATAATTATTCCGTATATTTGCTCATTGTGAAAGCGCCTTGGGACTTTATATAACCGTTCTACTAAAATCTTAAGAGTCAAAATTTTGATTCAATGACAGAAAAAGGTTTCCTTTTATGTCGACAGACAGGCTGCCGGTCCACTTGGTGGTGGCTAAAGAAACACAAAAGTCCACATGCTGTTATGTCCCGGTGGTCTTCTGTGAGAGGATGGTTACTGCCGCCAGACGGGCTGCCCAAATGACTGCAAAACGCAGAGTGTGCCACTTCTAACTTTGAGAAAAAATTAACGAATATCATAAAATTACATATTTTTTCTTACAGGATGAAAAAGAAATGATAAGAAATCTCTCCTCAGCTATAGAAGGGCCCGAACCACTGGTTGAAGCGGACGAGTATTTACAACCTAAATTTAAGACTTTTCCTGGAATTACTGCGTCAAATTCTGCAGTAATAAGTGCAGGAATAGAAACACAAACGACCTCTTTGAAACCATGTACATCCTCCTCTTGGGCTAACAATGCCGCTAGTCCTGACTCTATCGCTTTAGACAGTTCTAAATCTGAAGGCTGGAATCCAGAACTTCTTCGATATAATCAAGGAAACCAAGAAGACGGAGATATACATCATTATTATAACAATATTGTTTGTGCTTCTGACAGCTCTAATTCGAGGTATTGTAGTGATCCCATGAAACATATGGCAGAAAGTTTGGCTGAAGGTCATTTCGATACATCTAAAATTAAAGAAGCACAAGTGGGAAATCTTAAATTAAATTTACCCCTAGACGAAGACGACTACCTCATGCCGTCACCACAGCTCAATCAAGCGTATATGGATTTGATTGGAGAAGGTGCCGAGGGACAAGATGGGGATGAATTGCGGTACAATGGTTTTACAGGACTGTCTACAAAAAGATGTGTTGACAATCCAGAATATTTAATGTCCTCTGAAAATGTACCCACGCAAACGTTGGGAATACCCACAGAACCAATGCCATTGGAATCTTTATGTGCAAGTGAGGGCAGCGGGAGTGACGCGACTCCACGACCAGGAACCAGCAAGTATTTGCCTCAGAGATCAGTGGAGGAAGAGTCCATGTCTGATCATGAATATTACAACGACCTACAACGTGAGCTTCAGCCACTGCGCAGGAATGAAACTACTGTGTAAATCACTATATTTTATGAATAGTTTTTCCCAGGCAAGGCTCAAACGATCTGGACACTATATCTAAATAATAATTGAATCGGAGACTCATTGAATAATGGTGCTCTAATTACAAAACATTTGAAGAGTTTTCTTTTTTGTCTCTTCTTCGCAAAGAATTCCATTAATTTAAACACCATTGTTCGATTGAGAATTAACGATTTTTTAATTGTGAATTTTCGTGAATTTAATACTACACACGTTCGACACCAGAAACGACAACGTTTTAATATAAGTGAATTTATATGTGACGTGTTTACGTATTAAGTATATATTCAGTGTTAAGTGTAATTTTACAAACTAAGCATTTTTTTAATAAATGTTACAGCGCAACATACAGACTGATCTCTACAATAAAGACAGTGTTCTTGAAAGTGCGTTTACGCATTCCTTTTGTGCCATTTATGTGATGGCTAGTGTTAGCTTGTTCGTAAAGTTTCAATTATACTTAAAAATTTTATTTTAGTTATCCTAGTTAATTTGTTAATTTTTTCTACATATTTTTTTTTGTAAATTGTAAATTACTTTTTTTATAATGGTATGCTCGTATTTTAATTGAGCATTTAACAAAATATGTAAGTTATTTATTAATTTAGATAAGAAAGGCTATGTTTATTATTTTGTGCAACTAGTTGTGTTAAGAAAGGTTTTTATTATAATTTATAACTGTGATAGTAAAATTAATGTAAAATCCGCAACTAGCGGAAACATTGAATTGTGTGATGCCCCACTTTTAGAATACTACATTAGAGATATATAAGATTTGCCATTGACTTAAATAAGCGTATGTACTATGTGTATCCTATGTATCCTAACCGCTTTTGTTTATCTAACCCAAATAGTGTTTCATAAAATGAAAATTACATGTTATCCATTATTTATCAGTACATTTCCAACAAAAACTTTGGCAGATACGTGATTTCTGCCCTGGTTTTCTTGCCAATATGGGACCAATAAAAATGACGCGTGCCTTTATGTATACAAAGGCCTACTTATATACTGTGAAATATTACTAGTTTTACAACACAAAGCCTTTTTTACAAAGGTTTAAAATTTATAAGAAATAGGGTTAATACATTGCTATAATTCTATGTCAAAAGTTAATCTATAGCTGAAAGTTATCTCTTTTTTAAAAATAAATGTTACTAAGAATGACCACTATCACCTTATTTATATTTGTTGTTATAGGAGACAATTTAAATTAGGGTGATAGATATTAAGAAACCAGTATCCTCTTTATTTTATCTTTTTTTGTAAAAGTAAAACTAGGCAATTCTTTATTTCTTTGACGTGTAGCACAAGGAAGCTCAAAATTATTTTAATTATATTGCAAACATAAAACAAACCATTGTTTGCCATTTATTTTACTTTAAGCTATATTGAATAAGAATATTGTAAATAAAACAAAAAAAAAATGTATATTAATTCTAACTCCAAAACTGATGTACCTACAAAATCATAATTTGTTAACTTTACAACTGTAAGACTTTTGAATATCAAACCGAAACACCAACATGTTGTTTGGTACCAGAAGAAATCTAGCATCTCGAAAATAATTCCTATCAGTTTGTATTCAAAAGGCCTTCAATTCAAAAACTTTATAAATATAAATATTGGCCAGTTCTCTAACAATATTACATGTGCTAGTTTTATGATGGTTCTAGGATCTTTATTAACAAAACTATTTCATTAATGATTTTTTACAATACCTTTTATAGGATCCCGGGAAAGTAATTCTTAAAGAAAACTCCCATATTTTAATTTTTGCGTAGTCAGTAATTCTATTTGAAATTTCGTCTGTCCAGTTTTCATATTGTTTCTATGCGAAACTAGCAGTATTTATATTCTTATATAAAAAAATATTGACTATAAATATTTCATTTTATATAGGCAACTTTTTTCCACATTATGAACGTGTCTTCTACTTTTAAATAAAAATTTCAAGAATTTAAAAAAAGTCTCAATTAATAATAAAAAATCTGGCTATCCTTTTGGTTTCGCTCGTGGTCTTTTTAATGTCTTATTTACTTAAGATCTCTCACCTTAAACGCAATATGAAACGTAATATTGCATTTAATTACTAAAACGTACTTATTTCAATATTCTATTTGTTTAAACATAGTATTGTTTAATTATTATATAGTAAAGCAACAATTCCTAATGCAATTAATTAAGTAAATATATAGATTTAAAACCTCTACACAAGACAATGCAATACAATTCTTTTTCACGATTGTTAATATTTACAATGCAAAGAAATTTTAATTTATCCGAATTTTTTTTTTTAGTTTTTCGTACGTAAAATATAATATGTAGGTATGTAGATTATGTTTCCTAGAGCCATTTGAAAAACGTTTAGGCCATATCTAATTTGTTTACAGCTTAGCCACTATTTTAATTGAAAATATCCATAGTAACATTAACAGTGCTTCGAAAGCATAACTGTGCCATTTCAGATGATTTATATTGTATTATACAGCGTGTTTTTTTAACTGGGTATACGATTAGATATAATTATATATTTTGAATACCATAGTAAAACTATGTTGACCTTAAAAAAATGACAACCGTGAACTGTTATTACAGTTTATTAAGTGAAAGAAATAATAATGTTGTATACAAGATTTCATAAAATGTACTACGAAATATTTCGATAGTAACATTAAATTTTAATTAGTTTTACGGACAACCATTTTTTTTATTTCAATAACAAAAGAGTAGAATAAAATTATGTAAGTATTTAGTTCCTAACACAGTTTATCTATACCTACGAGTATATATGGAAACTATAGTTTCGAGATATACTTACACGAAATCAGTTAAAAAAATACACTGTAAATTTTTGTTGAATGTGTATTAAAATATTTCAATTTAAATTAACAATTAATGGAATAAATTTATATTCCTTTCGCTGAATACTTTTACGCAGTAAAAGTTTCTCTAACTCTATAATATAATATACATAATTAACTAGAGAATTCCACAATATATATCATTCCAACTTACATTGGAGACAAAGAGTCTCTAGCCGATGTAGCGCCCGTGTGCAATCATTACCCTAAAGCTATGTCCACACTTGCCCTTTCATCTTCAACTTTCATGGACATAGCTTAACAACATTCCAAAAAATCAAAACAGTACAATTTTTTGCGATATAGACCTAGTCTTCAGAGTGACTGGTCTATATTGAAAGTGCCGCGGCCGGCGCTTTTAGCACCGCTGCGCCTGTGTTCACCGCACATCCTGCACACTAGATAAAGACGCCTCTGATTGGAGATATTTTTTCCAACAGATTCGTTTTGTTAAAAACAAATGAACAGAAACTTATAATAATATTAACGAGTTAAATTGAAAAATGCATAAAATAATAATAATATTTATTTTATGACCATTATTATATATTTTATTATAGTTCTTATAATGGAAACTTATAAACCAAGTAACTTGTCTATTAAAAACCGTTATTGTGTGAATTAAACGATAAAAATATTCAGCGAAAACTTATTGTATATATACCTAAGAATATCTTTATGTCTATATATTCATTTATATGACGACATATTTAATTGTTAATTATTTAGTGATGAAACAGTTGCGGTTCTACGTACTTGTACAATGTACCTTTTATAAATAAAAATGACGAAATATTAGCTCGATGTTTCATTCAAGAAGGCAATCAAAAAGTATGGGATTTCTTATCAGTCTATCACATGGAATATGCATTTTTTAAAAAAAGTTAATGTATAACATAAAGAATTTAATATAAGGCGCTCCGTATCATTGTTATCAATGAAGCTCTAACTGCGAAGTCATCCCCTTATAAGAGGACAGTGCAGCTCATCGCGATAACGCGTAAGTCGATGCGAGCGTTTGCCATCGGTGATCGCTGTTAGCTAAAAAGAATCTTGCCAACGCGATTAGCGTTATCAGTGGGACTGTATCAGCGTTATCAGGGGTAAACGTAGGTAACAGACTAGTGTCTCTCTACCGTGGTTTTGAAGAAATGTACTTCGCCTTGTAGTTACATGTATTTGAATGGTTTGTATTGAAGCAAGGGCGTTGGTGCCGTTGGCTGTGATATCACGCTGTATCTGGCAGATGTCGCGGGGGAAATTTAAGCATCGTGGCTAAGTATAAGATCGTGTCTAAGATCAAAATAAGCCCCAAAAAAGATTTCAGTATTTATGACAAAGCCAGTTATCATTTTTTATTGTAAGCTTACAAAGACTCTTCAAATGCCATTTATATAAAGAAAAATATACTATAAGGTTTTTCAAAATCGTGTTATACTAATGGCCTATCTAAGTTTGGAAATAAATATCGATTTTAAATTAGGTTTATATACTCTGTGCTCATATGTCATTCTGTTGACAGTTGACACTGTTGTTGTTTTGTGTTAATGACAGAGTGCACATAACACAGAACACTCTATATACTTAAAGTAACGACCACAATTTACACGCAAATTGTTTTATTTTGAACTCAGTTTTAAGCAGTTATAATTTATATTAATATGAAAATACCCTGAATATATATTTTAATCCAAACAATAACCTCAAAAACTTAAAAACAAACGGATGGACCTGACCTATTTTGATCTGGCTTATATTGTTTGAAAACTGACGTGATCGGGATGTTTCTTATCTCTATAACTTCAGGCTGTTCAGGCGTTTCAAGACCATCAGCCTATTTCCTAGTTGACGAAGAGATTTCATTAACTTCCACAGTTCCGAATGATGTGAAATTTGTTATACTTACTGATATTTCCATGACATGGTAACCTTTACCTGATGCTGCAGCATCTAGTAGTCTGCAGGATAACTAACCCCCTAGTAACTTCCGTAGACATAACGTTTTGGGTCTCGATAGTTTATGATTTTAATTATGGCTTGCATTTTCACATCTTAAACCGCTAAACTGATTTCGACCGAATTTGGTACGGGCATAGCTTCAATCTTGGCATTGGCCAATTTGTAAACTGCGGGCAAATGATGTTATAAAAAGCATCTTCTTTTTTATGTAAAGGTCGATCTTGACGTAAGGTGGTTACCAAGCAAAGACCACAGATGCTGCAAGATCGCTTGCAGTATTAAGGATTGGGGATTAGGAAGGGAAATGAGTTCTAGCATCCCTTACTCAACGAAACACAACAGCACACATGCTGTTATTTTAATGAGGGCTTTAAATTAAACAAAAAATTGCACTGTAAATCATTTATTTTAAACACAATGTTGTGACAAATAACATATAAATTTGTTTATACTCGTAAAATAATATAACTGTCTACCAATTGTGTAAACTCTCCTAATAAGAAATTTTATATTTTCAATTATTGTTAAGTAAAAAATAAATAAAGCTAATAACAAGCTATATTATAACACAATTAAGTACATTCAAGTTTAATTGGACTGTACATTGTCTTTTATCTAATTAAATTATTTTAAAAAAGTTTACATACATATAATAAAATCGTTGTATGTGTGTGCGTTTGTGCACGTTGATCTTACAAATAGCATAACCGATTTGAATGCGGTTTTCACTTTTATTTATTGTAACAATTAGTGTTTGTTTTTATTCCAATCGGTTTACAAACAAAAAAGTTATGCGTACGGAGTCGCAGGCACAGACAGCTATGTAGTTAGAAAGTTACTTAATTATTGAAAAATAATAACTACTGATAACAAAAATATGGACGCAAAATTAATACAAATTATTTACTTAACTTTAATTAATTAATATCAGTCATAATAGACTAACGTTTGTATTGTCTATTTTGAGTAGCAGATAAAAAAAGTGCACAATGCAAGAAGCTTTTACATATGTATCATATTTATATAAATAGATATTATTTTGATTATTTTTAAATATCAAATGATACAAAAAAAAAATGAGATTAATTAGTGAATAAACATTTGTAAAAAAAATAAGTCTGTGGGTGACTTATACTTATACTCAAAGAGCGTACAATGCCCTGCGCATCCAGTATAAGGATTCAGTAGCCTTCAGGATGCTTCAGGATGCTATTGAGATTCAATAGCCTTCAGGATGCTATTGAGGCTGCCACGCTATTGTAGTGCTTCAGAAATGTCTGCCCAAAATCACACAGATGATTTTTATGCTATAAGACGAAAGAGGGTGGCGTCCCTATGGCATAAGATACTTGGCAGTACCAATAGCATTCTGAAAACAATTATAGATAAGGTAGACTGTCCCATACAATCATTTTGGATGGGACTAAATATGTCATACAGCAAAATTAGTAAATGAATAGAATATATTTGCAGCGTCTGTGGATTTTAAATATCTTTGTTTCGCTTGTAATTCAACCTACATGGATGGAAAATATTATTATTATTTTGTTAATAGGTAATATGGATGTTATATCTGAAAAAAAAAATGATTATTATTATTATTATTTATCTTTACTGGCTATTACTGACATTATATTAGCTAGCACGACCTACTCGTAGCAAAAAATATGGTAGGTAAATTTAATTAATATACACACGTGATTACTTCATGAGTTAAATACAAGAGAAAGACAGTTTAATACTGACATTTTGAAGTGTCAACATTACTTATTAAAAACTAACCATATTAGTAGTCGTCTCAATAGATAAAACAAAATAGATTTTTATAAAGATAAGGTAAATCTCCTATAATAAATTAAATACTTACTCCAAATCTGAATGTTTTAAAGCATGCACATTTACTTTGACACTTATTCTTGCACTTAACAATAAATAATCCTTTAAACTAATATTTTGGTAAAGTAAATGCATATAATCTTAGGTCTATTGTATCCATTAAATAATTAATGGATAATCTTACAAAATAGTTCGATATTCGATTTAAAATTGTATCCCAATAAAATATAAAAAAATACATGATTATTATAAAACAAAAATAATTATGGTAAAAAATATTCGAGAAAAGTTATAAATATATTAATTAAATTACTTTGATAATTTATTAATCAGTCGGCGCTTGATCATACCTACCACCTTAGTTTTCAAAATTACAATTCCTTATCTGAATTTTACATTTACAGTTTACATTTACAATAACAGTACAGAATAGTTGTGCAAAAAGCATGTACAGTCGGGGTAAGAAAAGTTTCGTCACCTTTAATATCATTTCAAACGTCTGTCGATTGTCTGCTTAGTGCTTTAGTTTCAAAAGGTACTAAGAGTCTACGATTTTGATATAGGAATGAATTTGAAAACTAACGAAGGTTTTCGTACCCCGACTTTACACAACACTAATGACTACCTTAGTTATCAAAGGAAGCTGCAGTTTTTGTGCGATACTTATTTGAATGCGCAAAATTCAAATACAAAAAATTAGATAAGGTATTACAGAGTACCACAAATTCTTAGTGGGAGGTTGATATATTTTGCATAAAGACAAGAAATATAAAAAAAATACTAATTAATTACAGTTAATACATCTAATAACATAGAAATACACATTTAAACCGACATACGTAATGATTGCCTCTCCCTATAATATTCTTATACGATATCTAAAATCCCTGAGGCGCTGCACAAATGTAAGACACTTTTGTGTCTAGTGTGTCCAACAATATACCAGTGAATATTTAAATTTTCATATAATTAAAGTGATTATATAAATCACTCCCTCTACGCATACTATTAAAATTTGTCACGAAATCATAACATGTATTTTCATATATAAAAAAAATATTTAAATTCGTTTATTTCTTTATTAATGTAAGTTCAAAATTTCTATATTGATAATATAGATCTATAATTTTTTTTTATAGAGATTGTCACATCACTTGTATACAATTTTTAAAGATAAAATTTTATTCTATTCATATTTAGAATGTATTATCAAATTACCTTTCTATCACAAATACATCCTGGGCAACATGAAGATTTTAATTATTCTTTTCATATGAATTATTTCAATTTATGTTTAGAGTTCCAAATATTGAGATAAAATATCTAAAACTGAGTGAGTTTCGTCTTTTAGTTCTCTGATGGGGAAATATTTAACGCGACCATTACGTATGTCAGTCAG
Organism: Synanthedon myopaeformis; assembly: GCA_944738685.1. Classification (NCBI taxonomy): domain Eukaryota; kingdom Metazoa; phylum Arthropoda; class Insecta; order Lepidoptera; family Sesiidae; genus Synanthedon; species Synanthedon myopaeformis. The sequence continues at coordinate 4,206,373 of OX122913.1, read as the reverse complement.
CCTTGATGTCTGGAATGTTTGAATAAATATTTGACAGAATAAGAGATTACAGAACTGATTACAAATCACTTTTTGGCTCAGAGTTGTCCTTCTTGTTACGTCTATTCCGTCGATGTTTGCTGTTGGACAATATCTCATATGCCTGTTGTATTTCCATGAAACGCTCCTGTGCCGCCCTACGGACAGTTTCGTCCTTCACTTTGTCCGGATGATTCTCTCTAGAAAGGCGTCGCCATGTCGTAGTAATTTCTTGCTGACTCGCGTCTGGTCCGAGTCCAAGTACCTGTAACACAACGGAAAGAAAAACATCACATTAATTCTAAAGCCGCTCAACCGATTTTGATGAAATTTTCAATCAATCTTCATATCAGTCCAGCAGGCGATCCTGTGAAGATTAGTAGCGATGGGATAAATAAGATTTTCTTGGTAATTTTTTATCTACGAATGAATACAAAAATCGATTTTAAGAATAAAAACGAACCCTGAATAAATGTTTAACACCAAATACAATGTGCTCCGTGCACTTTTTTGAGATTCCAATATTTTGACCTTCGATAATGGTTCACTGGCTTAGATATCGTATAAAAAACTTATGACTGCTTAAGAACAACTATTCGTCGACCTTTTGAAATATGCTGTGGGCAACAGCTAAAATCTGTGTCTGTGCAAAATTTACTCTAGTATTGTTAAAATAATAAAAAAAAAAATTTCATGTTTAAAATACATTAAGTTTACGTATCAACCCTAAGTTTCAAATAAAATACTTTTTTTTAAATAATCCTTTATGTAATTATTTTCAGGAAAACTTTGTTAATATCTCAAAAGTATATACTTTTTGCAGGTTTGACAACGACGATATGTTGACGGACTTACTTTGAAAGCGTTTTGTTCTCCATGTGGGTCCGACAACTCAATAATCTGCTTCCAAACCTCATACCAGCCATGGTGTTGCGCGTAGTTATATGTGTCGTACAAACACTGTTTGACATCTAACCACCTGCACATATTAATTACATCGATTTGTTAGTGATTCAGTTTGAAATAAATTATAAAATAATGTATGAGAGTCATAACATATTGAGACGAACACTAAACTAGATACAAATCATACAAGTTTAGGATAGGATTGCAAAAGCTCTATAAATAAAATAGGTTACTTCTGGATTAGGGGGTCAAGTTCGTAGTTTATAACAGTATAAATAAAAATTAATTTTAACTACTGCCTTCAATCTCTGTTATGAATACACTCCCTGACTGCTCGGAACACCATAGTAACCAGTGATATTGAAATAATCAACTAAAATATTTTTAAAACAAAAATTACCAAAACCAGCCTCTCTACACTTAAAAACCAAGTAAAACTCAATTTATTATTTCAAAATTAAATATTCCTCGTGGCACTTAATCGAAGGACTTGTTTAAGTGGAAATATTCATAGTAGACTGACTCACCATGGACTTGTGAAGAAATGATGAAGCGCTTCGTAAATCGGTACCTCATCCCCTTCGCTATCGGAAATTGTGCCATGGAAGTACAAATAACTACACCAAAGCGACAAGTACAAGCAGGCACATACACCGAGCACAGCTATGCGTCTGCGAAAAAAAAAACAGCCATTAGCAGTTCAAAGGTGATTTAGTTTGACTCTTAAAAACTTCTGGGTCAGGCGGATGTCCAATGTTCATACTTAGGTCGGACTTCTCCCAATCTCGGTATACCTTTCTTTGGTCACTTTGGAAGAGGCGATTCTGGTGAAATCTGTTCACACGTTCCCTATAGCGACGTATTCTGTTTGCCAACGCATAGATTTTCTGCTTCAAGAAATCAACACGCTAGTCTTTAGGTCTGATACCAGTTCTTACAAAAGCCTGAGTCACGAATCGCATGACTCGCGGACGATTATTGCCGTTCTTGAAGCAGAACAACTTTGCAATGAGAGTCTTAAACGTAGCGATACGCTTCTCGATACGTAGCTATCACATTGGGGTGCGCGCGATATCCTTTGTTGTTTGATCAGTTCTTAAAAATCTAATATTGGCAACGCGACACACCGCAATAGCTCCACAGTACAGTACAGCTCACATTAAGTGCGTATCGGTTAGGTCTTTGTTGTCCTGTATGTATGGCGACAGCAAAGCGTTTACGGCTCCCATTAAAACAAAGCAACGTCTATTCGCGGGCAAACGTGGTAACCACGGTTTAAGATTTGATAAAACTTACTTAAAGATATGATGTCTCCTTGGAGTTCTTCGCCATTCCTTAGAGAAGGAATCAAAAGCAAGTGCAGCTACTAAAACCACGAATGTGAACCAAACTGTCTCATCATATATGTAGTAACGGATAGGGTATGCAGCATAAGCAGCAAGAAGAGGCCACATCAACTTCCCTTGTTGCCGACCTATGTTACCAACTGTCCATACACCTGCAAAAAATAAATAACCTGGGTTAAGCTATATTACATGGTATTGATTCTAGTCAAAAGGTAAAAGTCATACAATATGTAAACATCCTACAGCGTTTTATTTTATATTTTTTATTTTAATAAACTTTACCATCAAATTTTAACATTTTTCAATCTTTATTGGAGTTAGTTCTGTAAATTATTTATTTATTTATTTTCCAAAAAACACCAACAGCACAAACAAAAAATTTACAATAATTTATAAGTAACATAAGGCAATTTTAGGGCATACACAGATAAACTACTATAAACTAGAAATTGAGACGATCGATATTACAACTAGATCTAAATAACAAGAATAAAATAAAATAATAACAAAAAGAAATTATGTATTATTTTGATGTGTTTATTGTGTAAATGAAACATTCCACAACTGGGAAAAGCAATCCAAAGATTGCGGTTCAAGGTGATGTTTTCTTTTATCCTTAGAGCCAAAGATCATGGCTCCTAATCCTTATGTGAATTATGAAGTTCAACTAACAACTAGAGGTGTATGACCTGTATTTGATTCTTCATGTTATCACCTACAGGCTATCACAGATTATTTTAAATTTAAGAAATAGGAATTAACAATTTGTATAAAGAACTTTGTAAAGTACAAGTGTATTTTTTTAAACTTACCAATTGCTATAACAAGCGGGATCAGTAGGTTGAGGTATTTCAATTTGATACCCCAAAGGTCATCCGGAGGTATCGCCGACATCATCATTTGACCCCAGGAGTAGCTCACCATAAGCATTCCCGTAAATCGATTGACGGAAAATGGTGGCTAAAAAGTAAAAGAAGGAATACCTAATATTAGAAAACACTCAATCTTTATATTGATATAATTAATGATAATATATATAATCATATAGCAAAAGCTTGCAAATAGAAAAAAGAAAACAGTAACAATAACATCCAAATTATTTGTATCAGTACAATTTACACATAATCCACACCTACTTCCACAACTGACACACATTTACCTGCACAAGGTAAATAAATATTGGGCTTTATACTTTGTTTTCATATTCACTGGATTTCTTAATATTACTAATTGAATTTGTACAGGCCTGTAGCACCCGCGCATTTGATTAGGCCTGGCTGTTATGGCTTACTGAGTGGGCAGGGCCTCCGGCTAAGGAGAGCTGGTCAGCCGTTTGATGGTTAGTCGAGGAGGAGAGGGTTTGTAGGTTCCAAAACAAGTTTGTACTAGTCTTATTATGGTCTTTATTATGCCGCAGCAAGAAGAAGACTGAATATTTACAAAAAATGCCCTATCTATATTACAATATATGCTTACAGAACTAGTGGTGGTTGTGTCATGCGTCGAACAAAGTTTGCACGACCGCCTGAAATAATATCTATTATGAGTGCTCTCTGTTGCAATGTACCTGTCTCTTTCTAACACTATTTATCTATTTACATAATCCACTAGTTTTATGAGTCTCTTTGAATCACTATTCTATATTGTTTCGAACACTATTCTATACACAATTTTACACTATAGGCTGTCCCGAACAGAATTCCTAGGATACAAGCTGAGCTTAGTGAAGGGGTCAAATTCTAACCTATTGAAATCCAGCATTTTGAAATAAATATTCATTATTATTATTTGTAACATTACAAATAGTGAAGTAAATAAATCTCAAACACAGAAATCACTTCATTGTTCCATTCATACTTACCTACTACTAGGGAAGATAAACCATGCAAGCAAGCAACAAGTAAGAGCATGCCATCACTGTCAAAGTTAGTAAGTCATGCTTTTGTTTGAAAGCTGAAACTTACTTAGAAATCCCCAACCAGTAAACACCATATAAGATGCTTGAAACAAAAGCACATAATATTATAAATTTATAAAGAACCAACTAGAATCTAGATCAATGGTGGAGTGCCAATACCTTCTGTCTTGCATCATTTGAGAAGTGACTTTTTTTTTTAATTTATGGACTGTAAGATCGGTCTTTCACATATTTTGGTGTAATCGCAACCTAATATTTTTAACTGCAACTTCCATTAAGTATTACATTTTATGTATAAATGGATATATTAATTTTAAAGTTGTACGAGTAATTAAACTTTGCCGAAAACAAATGCACTTTGCCATCGATATATTTCTATAAATTTTATCTTATTATTATATTTTTTTGTGGATAATAATGTTTTATATTATCCACCTCTCATACAAATTAGTATTAAAAAGTAATAGAAACTCATATAACCAAGTTATATTGGCTTAAAAGTACAGTTATTTAACCAAAAAACCATTGAAAATTGTTTTGCTATATTTACTAAAAAATTTACAATTATGGAGACACTATATTATTGAGGTCATGAAATAAAAACATACCTTTTTGTTCTGAAGCATCCTGTTGATAAGCTGCTTTATATAATCGGGGTCGTCGTTAGCATCTCTCACATATCTGGGAATTCTGAACACTTCTCCGAACCAGCCTATGCCAAAACCGCCCAAGGTGCTCCACCAAACAAATGCATGTTTATCACGACCCAGGTAAAAATGATGAGCTCCAAAAACGCCACCAAACATCCAAAGAAAGTACGCCCAGATTACAGACTTCTTATTTGGCATTGTGGCACGTTTATTATAAATTTCTTTACTGGAAAAAGAAAGAAGATAACATGACAAAAAGCAATTTACGTAGGCATGTAAATGTACACAAAATTATGTCGTTTATTTAATTTTCTGTCCACTAAGCAAAAATTTAAAACAGTTAAAATCTAAGGTGTAATTCTTTGCACATACGTACTTAAAAACTAATAATTAAACGTTTACAGGTTATTTTAGCTTTTTATTAAATGGATAAGTTTACTTACTTCAGCAAATGAAAACTACAGGTCTCCTAGATGAGATCTGCACATTATTCAGAAATCAAATAGGTATGTAACTATGACGTTTTTAGAAATGAAAAAACCTTAATAAAACTTACTGAATGATATTAGCTACTTAAAATTCCCAATGTAATTTTAGAGAGGGTACAATCACTTATAAATAATTGATATTTTATTTCGGTTATACATAACACAAAAGCTATGGTATAAATATGAAAGTTTGGCCACGTTTGCCAATGTATAAGCCTGAAGCACCGCTGAAATGCACAGCCAGCACAGGTGGGTATAGGTTCACAGAGAAAAGAATATGTTATGCATATGTATGTAGCAAGAATATTGATACATGTCAGTGAGTGTAACTGTAAACTGTCGTTTTGCACATCCAGATGGTGAAAGTAATGGTAGGTAGGTATGTGTCCAATAATTAATTATCTGTCGAACGAAATCGAGCACAACACTAAGCCAACTAACACGGTGCGCACAGTTTATGAGTTTAGACCAAGGCTGAAACTAATTAACAGTACTAATATTCTATTAATTAATTTAATACTAGTTTTGGTAATCTCTATACTCTATAGTTTGTGAGTAGAGTACTAGTAGAGTAGGAGTAAAATTTTGTACAATCACAAATATCACAAATATCATATGACATTGACAATATATACATGAATTAGATCAACATTGTCCCACAGAACACTATTGTCTTATTGTGACAACAGCATGGACCTAATATAATAAACAGGACTGAATACTCGCAGCTAAAAAGCGAGCCGAGCAGGACATGTAGTAGACGCTGTGTGTCCCTTTCTAATAGGGTGACAATAATTTTTTTGTTATGTTAGACAAATTTAAATGTAATATACCTACCTATACATAGTAGTAATTTCTTATAAATATTTTTTTTTTACATATAAATATGAATTAGCCAACACTTTTATCAGTTGTAATTTTCGCATTGTTCATTTCCATTCGTTGCCTGTGATACTACTGCATAGTCCTACCGGTAGTACCAAGGCTATTTTTTCTTTGTCCGTGGTTCTATCAGTAGGATCATAGACAAGTAACATTACTTGTAGTTCAACTAGTAGTACCACGGGCATTTTTTCATGTCCGTGGTTCTATCAGTAGGACTACGTCATGCTTATTTTATTGACTCATACGAGACTTAATAACTTTTTCAGATGTCTGCTTCTTTTTTAATATGTATTCTTATTGTGACTGATTATTTCTTACTTCTTTATTGCTGAGACGACGCTGATTCTTCAGGAACCTAACATTTTTTCAGTATAAAAATACTCTAATATGTTAATCTATCTGTGCGCCAAAAATAATCCAAATCCGTTAGAGTAACAAATAATTATCTTTCGTAATTTATAATATTAATGGGATAGTAGAGCTATAGCTGACCCACCAGACATTTTCTGCTCGAACCCATAAATCTGTTATATCAGCGCCACCTATCAGGGCCCATTGTGAATCAAAACCTTCAGATTTTGTCAAACAGCTTGCGACAAGCCGCGTCGAATGACATATAACACTATAATATCGCACTTTTTGCTCCCACTCGATTTTTAACTGTTTTAAGAGGTACGGAGCACCTTATGTCGTCCGCGCGTGCGATCACTTTCGAGCAGCGTTCAGATGAAACTAATTGTTTCGGTTTGGTTTTGGGTCTTTATTTTGTATTTCGTGAATTGGGGATAATTGTTTTGTTATTCTTGAAGAATTGGCGGTAAGTAAGGGGGGAGGGGGGAGGGCGTGGTGGTAATAGATTACCCTCGTTGAGACCTTTCAAATGATACCCAACACGGAGAGTTTATCTTTAACCGTTGACCATGGTCTACTGAGTAGACCGGAATTGTCAAATTTTGAAATTTGGTCTTCTTTTAAAAATTCGTCTCCCCGAGACATCTTTAATTTTATTTGTTAAAAAAGTAAACTGCATTCCATGAATTTACAGACAAAAACATGTTTTATACCTTACAGCCAATTACGGATTTTACATTTATACAATGAGAAGAAAAATAAAATTTAATTAAAAAAAAGTCTATTACAGACTATTTATTCTGTGTCTATAGGTATAGGCACAGACTAAATAGTAGATCTGGTATAGATAAAACTGGCTGGTTAGAGGTTTTGGTTATGTATCATTCATTGCATATTGAAAAAAAAAAAAAAAAAAATTCCCGCCACTTTGCGCCACTTGCGTCCATGTTTATTTTTAACTTTGGATTTTGTTGTGGTAAACTTGCATTAAAATCAGTTCTTATAACACAAAAATTTAATAAAAATGTCTGATCACGACAAACAAATGAAACCTTTTGATGAAACAAAATGGAATGAAACATTTAACCCAGCAAAAATAAAAGGTAAGTTAAAGTTTCAATGTAACCAAATCACCCCAATTAAACAAAGGAATAGAAAACGCTTCTATTTTTTTATCGCTCGCAAAATATTGCTGTCTATATGTTTATCTATCTACCAATACTTTAAATGTGAAAGTAAGTTTATCTGTATTATTTTTTTACGCTTTAATTAACTATTCAACCGATCATAATGTAATTTTGCATACACGTCAGGTATGCAGAAAAGTATAGGTACATAGGGTATACTTTTCTGTACTTTATTTGATAAATTATTTTCCAATATTTATTAATTCTCTTTTAAAACTTTCGGCCGTGCATTGACAGAATAGCCAATGAGCGAAAAACAACTTTCAAATTTGATTTTTAAAGAGTTTTTGTTTATCGGACTAGAAGCATATTGGTCTTCTTACTAATACTATAAATGCGAGTTTATAGTATATAGTATAATAATTCAATTTCAGTTATTTATTTTCTTTATTCATTTTACATTACCACAGTAAGATTTTTAGTTGTAAATATCAAGCATACCTAAATGGATGTACCTATTTTTTTATAGCTACCTAGCTATTATATATGGATGTAATATGTGAAATAAATGATTATTAGGTCCTATCATTATTTTCAGATTTTCAAAAAATACTCAATAAGAAACGCATTGAAATAGAACAATTAGAAAAAGACTCCTGTAGATATAATTCGAAGGTGTCTAAAGAAGATCCATACCTGCTGGAAGCAAAAATGGCAGAATTAAAGTAAATAATCCGATTTTTTTGTATGTTTTTGTGTTTTGACGACATGTTTGGTCTTGTGGCTAGTAACCCTAGCTATTAACCAAACGGTCGCGGGTTCGAATCCCGCTAGGGGCAAATGTTTATGTGTTAACATTTTACCTTTGCACCTGAGTCATGGATGTTTTGTATTTATAATATGTATGTATTTACAAAAAAAAAGTAATCTATGTATTATATCAACTGTCTTGTATCCATAATACAAGCATTAGTTGCTTAATGTGGAGCTAGATGGTGCTGTGTGGAATGTGTGAAGTATTTATTTATTTATTATTATTTATTTATTTATTTATTTATTTATTTATGTAGGTACATTACTTTTAAGTGAATTTTAATAACATATATTTTTCTGCTCCAATTTTCGTGTAATGTTAAACCAATTTGAGAGGGATCTTTATATAATTGTTTATCTCATATTTATCAGTTGTCTAGCACCCATTGCATAAAGCTTAATTTGACTTTTACAAAAATAAATAATAAATAAAATAAGAGATCCTGGCTTTTCGCCGAAAATTGTTTGGCCGATTATCACTTGCCAATCAACGTTTCGCCTATTATTCACTTTGACAACTAATGATTATCAAATTATTGTATGACAACATTTCATTTGGTAGAATTATTGTTAAGCTGATTATTAAGTATAATGGCACCAAAACGTTTGGGGCATTTATTATTTGTCAAATCTTTCACTAGGCCAAACAACTACTAGACGAATAACGTTTCGTCAGTGTAACAGTTCCCTTTTCATACTTTGATATAATGATAAAAAAATTAACTAATTTTTACATGCATTTTTTATTTAAGAATCTAAAAAATAACCTTAAATTTTTAAATTGGCAGCAATGCACATTAATAATTTTTCCTCTGAGTATGTAGATTTGTGTTTAAGAATTCTGTAGATTCTTTCTTCTTTGTCCAAGTATTTATTTTTCTTTGGTTCTTGTAGCAAAACGACAGTGCGCTTATTACAAAATGTGTTACAAGACTTATTTGTACTGGAAACAAATAGGTTAGGTTGCGGAATGTTTACTACTTAATAAATAATAATAATAATAATAAATAAATATCTTCACACATTCCACACAGCACCATCTAGTTCCACACTAAGCAACTAATGCTTGTATTATGGATACCAGACAGTTGATATACTACATAGATTACTTTTTTTTTTTTGTAAATACATACATATTATAAATAGAAAACATCCATGACTCAGGTACAAAGGTAAAATGTTAACACATAAACATTTGCCCCTAGCGGGATTCGAACCCGCGACCGTTTGGTTAACAGCTAGGGTTACTAGCCACTAGACCAAACGTGTCGTCATATTTGGTAAACAATAAACAATTAAATGAATATAACGCTAACTAAAACATTCGCTACTTGAAAGTTGACATTTATCATTTTGAAAAGTGTCATTATAAAAAGCAGACCAAACATACAGTTGGCAACTGTGATTATTCCGGGAAATATAATTTTTCGAAGCGTTAGTTGGCAAGAGATAATTGGTTGAACAATTTTCAGCGAAAAGGCAGAGAACCATAAAATAAATATTATAGCTACTAACAAGAATTAGGTAGGTAAATGAGTACGAGTATGTTCCAATTTTGCCCTCTGAACTAAGAACTTTTCAGTTATAAGTTCTTGCAATTTTAATTTTAATTCAGTATATATTTGACAAATGTGTATTTTGCGATAACTCAAGTTCAATTGGTCACTAAAACTTTATCTTTTTAAAGAAATGCGGTCAAAGAAACTGAGAATATGTGGAAAGAAATGAAACTGAAGATGAAGGAACTTGAAGCGGCAAGAAATAAAAATGATTTATTGAGATACAAAGCTACGATCCTTCTTGAAGAGGTCTCGAAAGATAAGGCACGATTACGTGAAGCTGATCATAATTATCAAAAAATTATTAAAATTGCTGAATATATGGTTGATCATAATAAAAAGAGCTCCTATAACGATTCATTGGTTAGTTTTACATAAGGTGTAATGACAGGTTTTAGAGTTGTAGTTACGTTTCTCCTAGATTAGTCTAAATGAACTCACTTGAGCTTTAGGGTTTATTAGTGATAGTAGGCATTTGTCGGCTGTTAGTAATATTGGTTACCGTCGCCTTTATTGGACGAATGTCAAAGGGCAGTACAAGCAATATTTGTTATTTCTAGTTGTTTTTTTGTAAGGGTTATGTTTTAAATATCTAGGCTATAATATATAGTCCTTTCATCTTGCGATTTATCGTTTAGAAATAAAAAAGTAATATAAATTATGAAGTGCGCCTTAAAACAGTACCTCATTTATGAGTTTGTTTCAGATAATCAAAACTCCAACCAACGACACAAGCTTTAGTGAAGCCAAATTCGCCCCGGTAAGGTTTTTAATATTCAATTGAAAACAAATATAATTGAAAACAATCACCCAATCTCATCGTTTGATTCTTATTTTAGTTTAAAAATGAGGCAGCTGATAAGAATAAACTTATTATGCCATCAACATCCTCTAAGTTTCAAGAAAATATAAAGAACGTCTGGATCGAAGTAGATGTACAAGATTCAATTGTAGCTGCAGTTGAATTAGACTCCAAAAAGGATAATAATAAACTTGTTATGCCATCAACATCCTCTAAGTTTCAAGAAAATGTAAAGAAAGTCTGGACCGAAGTAGATGTACAAGATTCAATTGTAGCTGCAGTTGAATTAGACTCCAAAAAGGATAATAATAAACTTGTTATGCCATCAACGTCCTCTAAGTTTCAAGAAAATGTAAAGAAAGTCTGGACCGAAGTAGATGTACAAGATTCAATTGTAGCTGCAGTTGAATTAGACTCCAAAAAGGATAATAATAAACTTGTTATGCCATCAACGTCCTCTAAGTTTCAAGAAAATGTAAAGAAAGTCTGGACCGAAGTAGATGTACAAGATTCAATTGTAGCTGCAGTTGAATTAGACTCCAAAAAGGATAATAATAAACTTCTTATGCCATCAACGTCCTCTAAGTTTCAAGAAAATGTAAAGAAAGTCTGGACCGAAGTAGATGTACAAGATTCAATTGTCGCTGCAGTTGAATTAGATTCCAAAATGAAAGTGATACCAGATATGATTTCAAAAAACGAAACCGCTTTCAGCTATCATAAAATTCTAAAGAGAAAGAGAAGTGAAATAGAAAGTTTACCTAAAAAGCAAGATTATTCTAAAAAACATTTTATTAATATCATAGAGATGGTCAAAATAGGTAAAAAATGTACTAATCGTCTGCTCTGTGAAGCTAATATAAACGACTTAAAAGAAACTAATATAATAAGTGGCAAGGCTAAATCCAAGACTATTTCAGCAGACTCGGTACGTGTTTTAACATAAATTTAACATATATTAGTTAAAATGAAGTTAATGCTAAATTAGTTTTTTTTTATTAAACATATATTGTTTAGAATTATATTATTCAAAACTTGGCACACAGACTACTTTCTAGATTATATGATATATATTTACATAACTAATTCGCAAATATGTAATTTAGAATAAACTGATGAATCACTTCATCAGATCCACTCACGTGGATCGCAAAATACACTCGCGTACTAAGAATACGGGTCAATGACAAAATCCTCTGTATCTTGCAAATTAATAATGGTACATGCATGAAACTAACTCTATATTAAAGAGAATTTTAATATCGTATGATATAAAACCTTAAACGTTATACAACGTAATTTAAAATAATTAAAAAGACTCGAATTTGGTAATAAATTCAAATCACGCTTATATTATTTTGCTTGTTTTTCACTTTTGTTTTCAATCTGTGAAATGGAAATGATAAAAGGCAGTCATTGTCGTTTTTCACGGTCATTGAATTACTACCATGTCATTAACACACGATGAATCTCCCTCCTCCTATCCAAGGAGCGCCTAGCAGATACACCTTTAGGCGTAAGCTTAGGGGTCATTTGTTGACGCTCCAAAAATCATAATTTTAATCCAGCATTTATTCACCTAACTCCTCCTAAACGGCTGAATCGATTTGGATGAAATTTTATGTATATTTGAGTGGGTCCCTGGATTGTTTCCATTTATAATTGGCTTAATTTATAATTTTAAATCGGGTTATACTTTTATTGATATTATTGAGTTTACTACTATTATTATCTATTATTACTACTATTATTGCATTATAAGTTGTTATATTATTTATCTATGTATTTAATTATTCAAGCTATCTATGTAAATTATATAACATATCTGTATGGCGTTCGCGTGAGTCACACGGTTCTGGCTGAAAATCAGCGCTGTAGGCTGCTGAGCCTGTTTAGCACCTCGGCACAATGCTGAGCCAGTATCCGATTCACTGACCTGTCTGTTTTTTATTAATTTTCTTGTGTCATTTTGTTTTTGTTGTTTCTGTTTCTTATTTAATGTTAATGTCCTCGTGCAGCGAATAAATGTCTTTCTTTCTTTCTTTCAAATTGAAATGGACGTAAGCACTGACAGCGTATTATACAAATTTAATACATTGGAAGATCTAAAAAGCATCTACAGTAGAAACTCGATTATCCAGACTAATTGTTGTCCTTAGGCATTCTGATAATCGAATGTATGAAGAAAAGCGGGTTTTGTGCATATGTAGTACATAATGTTATGTGTTTATTAAAAACAACAAATACATATAAACGAAAATCAATGTTTATTAAGAAATTATTAAGCGATCCCACGGGGCGCGGGCGGGGTAATGCCAGTTCCGACGCGTTCATGCTTGCATAAATTCGACTTGTAGGTATTTAATATACATAAATGGTCGCGGTTGGTAGTCCGAATAATCGCGATTCCGTATAACTGGGGGCCGGATAATCGAGTTTCTACTGTATTTCCCAAAGGTGAGTGTTAGTAAACAGTATTCTGCCCCTTTGCTCATTTATGACAAATCTAACTGGAGCCCGCGACTTCGTCTATGTTGATAAATGATACCTGAGAAATTTATATGAGTATTATAAACGTCCGACATCTTTATTCTTTATTGCTGTGGCGACGGTGGCGCCCAATTATTTTTATATATTTTTAGACGTTCTCTCGGGAACCTAACATTTTTTCAGGATAAAAGTATCTTATAATGTTAATTCAGGTAATAATCTGTATGTCAAATTGATTAAGTTTTAGTTAAAATGAAGTTAATGCTGTTACTTTTTTTTTATTACACATTCATTGTTTAGGATAAGACTGATGGAGTAAAAGAGAACGAAGAACTAGACTTTAGTGAATGGGATAATATTTTACTTCCCCCGAAGAAATTCGAGGTATGCAATCAAGCTCGCTACACATGAAACATAAATCCAGATCTAGCAAGTGCTTATTATAAAATTAAACAGTATTAGGTTTTTTAAATTTATAATTTTTAAAATTAAAGTTGTCGTAAAAACTTTCATAACTTCATATCTTTCATCTTCAACTTGAATATTAAAAACAAGACAACTTTCATTTGATGAAGTATAAAAAAGTAGATATAATATATTTCTGAAAAGTGACTAACACTAACTGGGCTATATCTCGTTTCCCTTCACAGGACAACGAACTGGATGCCAATAATTCGATGGACGTCACCTCCAATACAGCTGCTGGCGAACCCTTAGATCTCCCCAATATTGGTAAAATTAAATCTAATTTTATTTCTTCATATAATCCCTCTTTCCACGTGTGAAAACCGAATTGAAATCGGTCAACCTATTCTCGGGTTTTTATGCAGCCTATATTTGTTATGTCATGTTAAAGCATTAAATGTTAACAATAAATTCCACCTCTAAGTCATATTCTTTGACTTCAGTCTATGTAAAAAATAGTTAGGTAATTCTTTTTAATAGATGTAAAAGCCCATTTCCCTATCCCTTATCCTGTCTGTCTATCTTAACATAAAAATATATATTTTTCCAGAAGTTGATCTAACATCGGTCATGGAGGAGAAAGACTAGAGTGAATCACAAGGAGTTACCAGCTTCTTAACATGTAAGAAATATTTATACCTTATTGTCTAAAAAAATAGATCTCTTTTTCATATGACCTAGGTATAATATTTTTTTATTTTTGGATGTCATTTTAGAGTTATTAAATTAGAATTAAATGAAACTTTATATTGTATTAATACGTTATGAATAAATTTTTACATGTTTAAAATCATTAAGTAAAACTTTTGATAAAAATGTACATACAAATATTTTGTTGTACTTATTTAAGAAAATACTTAGTTAAGTAATATAGTTTTTAAATGTTCAATATATTATAATTTATTTAAATTTCAAATTTTGTTTTGGAAAAGGCAAATGAGACAAATCACAATAATCAGTATTAAAGATTACAACTCACTACTAAATAAAGGCAGCTCCTTAATAATATAGCTTTTTTCAATATAACCTGCAGTCTATTTGCATAAACTAATTTTAGTAGGTAGCAAGTTGAATTTGTTTTTTAGTTTAAATTAGAGAGGTCTGTTTGTCTGCCAATGTTATGTCGATGTAAATTATTATTTATATAACTAACTTTATTATAGGTTTGAGGAAAAAAAATGCGATTTCTAGTTTCAATTTGAAATTTGAAACTACATCTACACAAAAATCTAGCTCTGATGACCATAAAGATGAAGCAAATTTCAATTTTAATTTTGGAGAAGAAAGGCATTTTCATCAAAAATCCATTTTCTTTTTAATTCTAAGTAATTTTTTATGTTATTAGAAGATATAAACTTTGTTTTTCTGTCAACATTATTTGTTTAATTAATTCATAAATAAAAGCATAGTTAAAAATTCCTTTTTTGAAGTGTGTTAAAAATAACCCTTAAAGGCATTTTCATCAAAAATCCATTTTCTTTTTAATTCTAAGTTAATTTTTTATGTTATTAGTAGATATAAACTTTGTTTTTCTGTCAACATTATTTGTTTAATTAATTCATAAATAAAAGCATAGTTAAAAATTCCTTTTTTGAAGTGTGTTAAAAATAACCCTTAAAGGCATTTTCATCAAAAATCCATTTTCTTTTTAATTCTAAGTTAATTTTTTATGTTATTAGTAGATATAAACTTTGTTTTTCTGTCAACATTATTTGTTTAATTAATTCATAAATAAAAGCATAGTTAAAAATTCCTTTTTTGAAGTGTGTTAAAAATAACCCTTAAAGGCATTTTCATCATAAAATCCATTTTCTTTTTAATTCTAAGTTAATTTTTTATGTTATTAGTAGATATAAACTTTGTTTTTCTGTCAACTTTATTTGTTTAATTAATTCATAAATAAAAGCATAGTTAAAAATTCTTTGTTTGAAGTTTGTTAAAAATAACCCTTAAAGGCATTTTCATCATAAAATCCATTTTCTTTATAATTCTAAGTTAAATTTTTATGTTATTAGTAAATATAAACTTTGTTTTTCTGTCAACATTATTTGTTTAATTAATTCATAAATAAAAGCATAGTTATAAATTCCTTATTTGAAATTTGTTAAAAATAACCCTTAAAGGCATTTTCATCATAAACTAAGGAGTCCACCAGGATCCCCTCCCCTCGCCCAATAAATAATATACAGTCGTATTGATAAATGTTTTGAAAGTTTTCCAAAATTAGTGTCAAATTCCTTTCATGACACCCCACATTAAAGTTATGTTCATTTTTTTTTTGATATCTTAAAAAATGACCCGAGTTATAAGCGTTCAAAGTACGCGCGCCACCCAAATCGTCAGAGCAAGCATTTGTCTGACACAAAGCAAGCCAGCGAGTAGCATTTGCCTACTTCGTAGGCAAATGCTACTCGCTGGCGCGCGCAGTTTTGTTGAGTATTTGACGTGACAGGGAAAGACATTAGAAGAATTAAGTAGACTTAATTCGTTTAAAACTTGAAAACTTTTTAAACTTATGAGTTAAACAAGTTTTATTTAAATTTGAATTATTGCAGGACCCTTTTCCATAAGTCTGGAAATCGTGGTTTTCAAAATCGATCTTTTACAATCGAATAGATCGAATCATGTCAGATCGGACCAGATCAGAATGGCACTTTGCAGTATATTCGTTTGGTGACATCACAGTCACGTAATAGCATAAATAGACAGCAGAGCATAGCATCACTGACCTGTAATATATACCACTGGACAGGCTGCCCCATACAAATGACAGCTAATTTCGTGTACCATTTTGAATACCCTCGATTGTCCCGATAACTAATTTTGACGTTTGCGTATTTTTATTATAGAGATAGAGTAAAGGAAAGAGGAAAGAGGTAAACGCGTATAGAGGTAAAGGAGAACCAATGTAGGGTATTGAACTGAAAAAGTGCCAAGCTAAAAGCATATAATGGCTCATAAATTGACCAGAATGGCGCTAGTGTAGCATTGGTGTTCGATATGATTGGTTGTTGCGTAGTTCATGAAATAACCGTAAATAAAATGCTACTAGTGCGTCACATCCCAATGCTACTACAGCGCCGCCTAATTGAGCGTATTCGAATGACACTTTATCATGTATAGAGTTTCCTCTATTCTCCATGTTTTATTCCTTAGATATGTATAATCAGTAATTTTAGTTCCATGGACAATCGCTCCATAGCCTACAGCGCCAAAATGGCGTTTTTCAAATGGCATAAAAATAATTTGACAGCAGCCTTCCCAGTTGTATATATTACAGTACAGGTCAGTAATAGCAATGTAGTAAGTTAGACATAAACATAGAGAAATATAAGTCAAAGCCATTTACCTCGCTTTTGTCTATTCATTCATTTTAGTTTTGCGGCAATGGTTTTGTTCTATCAAATCAATGGATTGGTGTAGTTAAAATAGCCTCTTTATTTACTTTTTTATATCTTTGCTAATGGCAGGGTGTAATCGCGTGAAGTCATTTAAACGAGCGATATGTTTCACTAACTAATTTTGTTAACGTAAGCATTGAGTTGGGCTTTCAAAATCGATCGCGTCATCCAGGACATTAATCTTGTAACACAAACTTAGTGAATACGTAAAGTGTTGTGGGCGTATATTATTGTTAATATGTTTATATATAAAATTAATTAAAAGTATAAAGTGGTGGTGGTTTCTGAGTGTAAAGGCCGAGAGCCTTCAATCGTTTTCAAAGATGAGTTACGACGATAATTCTGGCAGCGGATATGGTCTCGTTGCGGAGACTGTTTATGGTACACATGAGGATTCCAGGGGGGTGATGTCAGAGAAGGTTCAGTCTTTGGCTGGCAGTATTTACCAAGAATTTGAGCGCATGATAGCACGGTACGACGAAGATGTGGTGAAAACACTCATGCCATTGCTTGTGAATGTGCTGGAGTGCTTAGATACAGCGTATCAAACTAATCAGGAGCACGAAGTGGAGTTGGAACTTTTGCGGGAAGACAACGAACAGCTCATCACACAATATGAGCGTGAGAAGGCGGCCAGGAAGCATGCCGAACAAAAAGTGAGTATTAAAATTACACATGCATAGTATGACCTTATTCAAGGTTTTCATTCGTAAATGAACCTATGTATCAGTTCTTTGTTTGCTTTCAATGAAATCGTAACGTTTTAACACAATACAAGATAATTTTAACACACAGTACATATTAGATTATATTTTTTTGCATTATTTGTGTAAGTGTTTCTGGACTTTATTTTTTAAATGAATTTGTTGTTACTATTTTGTTTTAACTTAATTTGTATTTAATGTAAATGTTATTGTAATAATTGAAGATGAGTGGATGAAGGTGATAAGTCGCTTAATTTCAATTTTGAGTAAATCGAGGTTAAAGTTTTACTTTTAATTTTTGAGATGTCGCCACGGAAGTGATTTTTGTACTAAAATATTAATTAACTGTACATAACACCTTTTTCAACTACATTTTCCAAAGTATCTCTTAAATCCACGATCTTAAGGTCTGTATAATTTGTATGGACATATTACCTTCAATGAAAAAAAAAAGAAAAATCCCAAAAATGCGACATATCACCTTCATCCACTCACGTCTTCAATTGTTTAAATACATTTAAATTTATATATTAGTGCTTTATAAACAATTTTGAGTCCTTTTTGAGAAATTTTTTGGTCGCTTGTTATAGTTGTCACTATTCTCTACCTACAGTACTAGTGTTCTTTAAAATTTAACAAAAAACTTCAAAATAATGCATTTTTCTTTATAAGAAATTCTCATATATTTCCCCTTCAAAAGAAATTCCCCTAGCTTTGAATACGTTTCCCATTTGCAAAATGATATCTCGGGAATAGTAGTTTTTTGTCTGGATAAAAGGTACCTTTTGTCCTTTTCTGTATTTGTGACAATGTGTTGCAAAATTTAATGATAATCAGTTGAGTTGTGAAAAGGTAACAGACAGACCGACTGACAGTTACTTCCACATTTATAATATTGTATGGTAGTCCGACCGATGCTTCGTCTTCGGTTTCGGTAACCTTCAGCCAAAATAACCAGATAGCTGATTAATCTGCTTTGGCTTCAACTTTGGCCAGAAATTGATTTTGGTCGGACACTAGTATAAAGTAATATACATATATAACACCAACAGTCACATCGTCTGTCCACCCTGATTAGGGCCAAGAGTCGACGGTGGATCTAGGCAGCTTTTAACTGGTTCTATTAGTATCATAAACTTTATTATCATGTAACCCTGTTTATTAACAATTAATTTATTTCAAAAATATATAACTGTATTGCCCAGTTGCTTGAAACCGATGATCAGTATGAGGGAGAAAGGAAAGAACTAACTGGGCGCTTGGAGGCCCTTGACAGCATAGTGCGTATGCTAGAATTGAAACATAAAAACTCTTTGGATCACACGAGCCGATTAGAAGAAAGAGAAAACGAATTAAAGAAAGTAAGTGTTTATCTGGTTTATTTAATGAAAAAATACGTTTTTTTGTACTCAAATTTATATATATTTATTTGTTTTGTATAATATTTATTACTTGGTAATCATAGAATGAGTGAACTTTCTTTAATGGGGACAATTCTGTATATGCTTTCCCAAAATTATATAACACATTTCCTTTACAATTTATCACTTAGTCTGAAAATATTATATTTGGTTGAATAAATTGGTTATTTATTATTATTATTATAATAAATAAATAATAAATTAAATAAATAAAGCTACAGAATAATTAATTAAGTATTCTGTTTGTTTTTAAATTACTTAAGTACATGTCTATAAGCTAATGATTGTGTCATTATTTTATTCTTGATGAATGTTGAAATGCAGATTCAGTCATTTTAATAATTTTAGATAATTGCTTTTCAAAATTGACATATGTGTGATATTTAAAATTCAGCATAATGCAATGACACTTATGTAAACTTATTAACAAGAGTTATTGTTTGTGTAACAGGAGTACTCAAAGCTTCATGATAGGTATGCGGAGTTGTTTAAAACTCACATGGACTACATGGAGAGGACAAAGCTCCTTCTCAGTACAACA
Organism: Synanthedon myopaeformis; assembly: GCA_944738685.1. NCBI lineage: Eukaryota > Metazoa > Arthropoda > Insecta > Lepidoptera > Sesiidae > Synanthedon > Synanthedon myopaeformis. The sequence continues at coordinate 4,186,488 of OX122913.1, read as the reverse complement.
AGCGAAAGGAATGAGGTCCGGGGCAGATTAGGTCTCAATCCAATTGGTCGATCAAGCGGTAAGGTTTTCAAGATCATGTTAGAACTTATTAAACACATTAATTAGAAATTATATTTCTCTCTATACCTATATAATTACTTGCCTATTGTAGAAAATTCAATCCTGTGTGATAATTTATATTATAGTAATCTTTTAGAAATAAATTTGCAAATATCAATCATTTTAACAATACAAAGTTCACTTTGATAACTGAATGTGCAAACAGTACATCTTGAAGACGATTATACTTAAAAATAATTGCATTAGGAAAACTACAATTTAACTCAATTATCAGTTTCTGAAGTACATTGGCTTTATGTTAAAACATTGATAATAGAAATCTATATACGTATTCATTATCTTCAAATGAATAAATTTCAACGAACATATGTACTTTAAATTTTATTGCATAAAAACAAGTTACGCTTGTTTAATTTTATAAGTTTAAATGCATTTAATATTATTTGAATAATTTTTAAATATTTTTAAAAATATTTTATAACATCTTTTTCTTATTGTTTGCTACTTTTTTAAACTTTAAAACAAATTTAAATTTAATTACATTTATTTATAATGAAACTTAAATACCTATTTCATTAAATAATTAATATTTATTTCACGCGAAGAAAGCATTCTACCAAGTCTGTACTGACCCATTGGTAATTTAAAAAAAAAATTGCAATTTTCCCAATTTTCCTCTTTATAATATCCTTCCTCGATTCCTCGACTTCAAAGATTATATTAAAAAAAATTAGCTAAATTTGTCCAGCTTTTCTCCAGCTTAGCATTTAAAGAATAAAATTTATTTATATAGGTTCGGGGGAAATCATTTAATATTTCTTCACATGAAATACACAATATATAAATATAACTTACATATAAATTTTTGATCCCAGTTATACTTGTAATTAATTGGTTTCTATGTTTCTCCTAAAAGGTCCCATATCATTTGGATTTGCCTCATTGGAGGGTTCGATGCATGTAGTGGATCAGTCTGAAAGCATCCCAGGAAGTCCTGTAAGTTCTTCTTCAAGCCCACCATCGCCCACTATTGACTCTGAGCTCGCTGCTGTCAGAACAGTTGAACGCGCACATCAAACTGATGCTGTCATTCAACAGAGCCAGGTGAGAACTTACCTCTTTTAGTAATAATAAAAAAAAATATAACTGTGGTAAATGGTAGACAGAAGCCCATTTCGTGTGGTGGCTACCGGTACTCACCTTTAATGTTGGGGTTAGTCTTCAATTAAACCCCTTAATTAAATCACTGTCCTCTGTCTAATGTTTAAGAAGATAATTTAATTAACACATTTATTTATAACACTTTTAATTACGACACAATCTATAGCAAATAAAGCAAATAAGATTCAAAGAAAATCTCCAATCCTTGTTTGTATTTTTTGAATTGTTACAACCGTCCGTATTACACTCGCAGGCGACCGAGTAATGAATGCTACCGAACTTAGATGTCTCACAACTACTAGGTTCTGTGTAAATGTATGCGCATTCGCGTACCACGACTATGTCTTGTTCGGGCGTGAAATAGTTAATTTGAGACAGTTTTCGGCACACCGGCGTTTCCTTTCTATGGTCGCATTCCTTTAAATTTTCATTTAACAAATTGTGCGTAAAGCACCCTATGGCGTCTCTCGAGGAGCACTGGTAACATTTCAGACCACATATTTCAATACACTGTATTACAATAAATATTAACAATATCTGAACACCTTTACAAGTTAAGAAGTAAGTGAACATTGCATTTATTAATATCTTAAGAAGATAATTAAAATATCGAATAGTGTGATAGTGTCAAATTTGACTTGTCAATCGAGATTGATTCCAGTGAGTTCTAAAATTGAATTAATCTTAATTTACATTACCTATTTGCCATAGTGGATTAAATTCAAAATATTTTTATGGCCAGTAGGTAATTTTATAAATCAATTACTCGAAAATAGTTGAACGAATTTTTATATTAATAAAAATCGACACCCAGTCAAACAGATGACCATGTAATTTCTGAACCAATAAAAATATATAAGTTGAACTTACACTTTACTATACATTTTTAATGTTATTTGGTGATCAGTATTATTGAAAAATTACAGGGAATTACTATACTTGTAGTGCTATACTACCTCAGAATATACAATTGCTTTGTATAATTTCAAAATTAATATAGTACAACATTAGACTCAGAATAAGAAATTGGATGTCTCAATAAATTTTTGTGTTATTAGTACTTATCTTCAACCGATTTCTGACTTACTAATATGGTGAATTTTTTAAAATTACTATTCAAACTTTTATATTGTAACCATTGCTAGTTAAAAAATAGTTTTTGTCATCATATTTGACACTAATTACTTTTATCGTGCAATTTTGTCGTGAGTTTTTTTTTCTTCTTCCTATTTACAAATATTATGAAAATTGATTAACATTTCCAGGCGACATCACCAGTGGCCCCACCCAATACGAGTTCAGGAAGATCACAAACGAAAAGTGAGAAACGTAGCGGTAACACTCTTTACCAGGAGCTCGCGTTTCACGATACTGATACGAATGTTGTAGAGGGTGATGAAGGAGCCGATATAACAGGTGAAAAAAGTGTGTGTGTCAGCTCCGACGCACGTCTGGCTTTTACTCCTTACGAACGATTATAAAATACATAATAAAAATTATAAAAACATTTATCATAACGAATTAATATCAGCGCCATCTCTGGTGCTCAGGTGCCATCTAGTTTTCACGAGGATGTATTATTACGTAACATATTCAGAGATATTGTGTTGATGGCGCTAAAATTAAAACTAATGCGTAACGCATAACGTGTGATAATTTTTATTTTACTCCCATAAATTTTCATACCCCGGGCTTATATATGAAAATCGATTCTTAAGGAGTAAACTCCAATAATATTTAATTTTTTAAAACAAGGCTGTAGGTTTAAAATGATGGCTCGTTGACACTTTTTCACAAAAACAGCTCGGTGAAGCCTCAATTTGTTATTTTCTCAGACTCTTGTCTTAAGTCAAGGAAGAGAGGTACCAAACGATCAGGGCCATGTCATAATCACAAATTATATTTACTTTCTCTAAATTTGTTCAACTAATGTTTACTTTGTTGTGACTAAATCTTTACTACTCATGATTATTGTTCGCTTGATGTGTACAAACAAATGTAAATCAGTTAAATTCATTTGATTCATTGCATAGTTTAAGAGGGAAATACGACGAATCTTTAATATTTGTTTGGTAGGTTGAAAAATAATAAATAGAAAAAAACCTGAGGTGTTTCGCCTAAAAATTTTTTTACAAGTCTTATTGATGTGTTAGTCTGAACAAACATTTGAAATATTTATTTTTAAGAAAATTATTTGTATTCAGTGTTAATGATTTTTTTATTTTTATTTCAGGAAGTTACGTGCACCCCGGAGAGTATGCTTCCTCAGGTGAGATGTGTTTCTCTGTACATGTCTGTATATACCTTTGAAAAGACATAATATAATATTGATATTACTTAAAATATTAGTATATGTTGTTGATGTTGTTATCCTAACGTTTATGTAAATTAATTTTAAAGTAAATACATTGTCAAATTAATTTTTACAACTAAAACTTTTTGTAGTTTGTGCACGAAAACTTATTATTTGATGTTCAATAAGAGCGAACAAAATGTATAGATAGGTATATAATAATATATCTAATATTTTATATATTATATAATAAGTATAATAATAATAAATTTGCATAGGGACGTGACGACCCCATCGCCTAACAGTGAGACAACTAATGTCACATTAGTGCCTCACTATTGCAATTAGTCACCCCGATGTTTTAATAGTTATTCTGCTATTCGGGATGAAGACAGATTCAACAAATCAAAAATAAATAAATATAGATTACAGTACTAGAGAGATACACTGAAATACAAATGATGAGTTTTCGTGGCACTCCCTGTATAATGTTTTGTAAATAATGTATTAAACTTTTCTAAAAATGCTTGTTTAACAATTGTGTGTTCTTCTTTCATGTGCATTAACAAAATCTTACATCACCAATCACCATAATGCATCACCGTAATGCAGTTAACGATAATTACTTTGGTAAGTAACTTTTTTTAAATCTATTTTATACATTTTAACAATCGTTTTTAAGAGGGTAGTTTTCACAGTAATTTCTGTAAATTATAAGAATTTTACAGAAGAAATATACTTAATTAGAAAATCACGAGTAAGGCCGGCCATACACGGGAAGCTTGAAGCATTCAGGACCGACTGCTTCAAGCTGCGACTGTATAGTAAACTACTGATACGTATACACATACACGGAACCGACGAGCAGTTGTGACTGCTTCGGGCGGTCGACAGGGGGGTGAAAATTCACCGTGCAGTCGAGCAGCGACTGCTCGACCACAGGCATACACCGACTGCTTGACCTCTGCCCGCGCTCTTCATTCCACGTCGCGCGCGCCTCTCGTTCGTTCGAGACTTGTTGAGCAGTTGATACCAACTGCTTCCGCAGTTATCAATGGCAGCTTCAAGCAATTGACTATGACTGCTCGAGCTGCCCGTGTATGGCCGGGCTAAGGCCAATAATTGACATAATTGACAACTGACAGTACTGAAAGTTTTTTTAAAACCCATTAGTTTACATAATAAAAATTAAGTCTTATTTTTACTTATAATTGTCCTTGTAAAGCTGGAAAATTTGACATCATTTACTGTGATATTTACGCAAATGTATTAATGTTATTTAATATCTATAGCATTTTACGTTAGCCTTTTTTATTTAGTTGTCATTTCTCAAAATATGTATACAATAAATTCATAAAATTAACTGTTTAATTAAAGATTTAAAACAACTCAAAAATTTAACTTAAATAATAACTTTTAACTTCAACTTTTAATAAATAGCTGTTAACGCCATTTCAAATGCCGAAACCCCTAAATAACCATTAAATATTATTTTCCTAATACATAAATGAGAATTGCTAATTCTAATTTTCATTGTTAATGTGTCTCTCATTTGGGTATATTCAGTGTACACTGTACATATATAAAATATTAGTGTAGTTACATCATCGAAATAATATATCTTTGCAAGAAAATTACATACGAAATGTTTTCTCAGATCTTATGCGTAAGTAACTATTTCAGGTATGGGCAAGGAAGTTGAGAATCTCATCCTTGAAAACAATGAACTTTTGGCTACAAAGTAAGTAACTATTTCTTAAATTCTTTTGTATTTATTTCCATTCCATTCAAAAGACATGTTAACGACGTATTGTGAGAGAAAAAGTACGCAATCACATATTGATTCATATTATACATAACATTTACATATATTATACTGGCAATGGGCAGTGTCTTATTATCATTTCTATGTAATGAGCATTCCTCTTTTTCATTTCAGGAACGCTCTCAACGTGGTTAAAGATGATCTGATTGTTAAAGTGGACGAATTGACTGGTGAACAAGAGATACTTAGGGAGGAAGTGACCTCGCTTAGCGGCGCCAAAGAAAAGCTCAAAGACAGAGTAGCTCAATTAGAAGAAGAATTGCGTCATTTGAAGGTACTTGTTTTTTAAACGAAATAAAATATTTTTATATCAATCCATCCATTATTTTAAAAACATATAGCAACACTATCCATGAGTAATAAGTAAAATTTCTTTTAAAAACATGTAGTTACACTAACCATCAGTATTATAGACGAAAAAATCTTTTAAAAACATGTAGCTACACTAGCCATGAGTAATATAGACGAAAATATCTTTTAAAAACATATAGCTACACTAGCCATAAGTAATATAGACTGTGTACGGATTGGGATAGTGTAGCTATGTTTTTTTTTAAATCGCCTATATTACAAGTTAGCAAGTGCCCAAAGTCTGACGTTTTACTTTTTAGCGGAAATTTTTAGCCTGACATAAGACAAACAGTTCAATTTTCACCATTTTTATAAAATGTTACAATGATAAGGGAGCTTCCTTATTGCAGAAAGCTACTTTAACTAATGCCTGTTTGTATTTTTGAATACTCAGTTTCCTACGCGTTTATAGTTTCCTATATGTGCATATTAACGATTTTTTTCAGGAGACTATGAGCCATACCGCAAGTGGGGGTGACAATGAAGACGAAGCGGACGTCCCTATGGCCCAACGCAGGCGTTTCACTCGTGTCGAAATGGCTAGAGTGTTAATGGAACGCAATCAATATAAGGAGCGTTTTATGGAGTTGCAAGATGCCGTCCGTTTCTCGGAAATGGTTCGCGCGAGCCGCGTCGACTCCTCTATGGACAAGAAAAAGAAACAAAGCATTTGGAAATTCTTCAGCAACCTGTTCAGGTACTATCTTGTTTTGGTTCGTTATTTTCGTGTTTTGTCGTTACCACCATCATATACAATTATGATAATAAAAGACAGCGTCTGTAATGTATCACTAGTTTGGCAAGACTTGTTACAGCACATTCTTATTCATTGTTTGTTATTTTTTAGTATTGTTGTCGTGCCAATGCCTCTTAATGAAACATTTAAAACATGTTTATTCGCAGTTATTGTTTTTCTTTAACTTTGTATAAAGAATGTAATAGTTTTCTAAAATCCGGTTCTAACTAATTTACAACGAAAAATGTTATATTTGATATTGAAATAACATACTCTGTAAATATTGTTAATGTTAAACTGAACTAGTTCGAACGTTTGGCTAAATCAGGTTTAGTTCAATTTAGAAACAATTTGTTTAAAATCAACAAGCCACCATATTGTTTGTAAATATTGTTCAGTCAATTTTGTTTTGGTGCTTAGTGGTTTCGGTGTGACTATTTTTAGCGCAAGCGAAAGGCCGCAACGCCCCCTTTCAACTCCACACTTGAGAGCTGTGGCTACGCCACAATCTGCGATGCGACATTCACGGACCCAAGCCGATTTCCTTGAAACCCAGTTGACTGATCACCATCACAGGAAACAGGAAAGAAGCGAACAATCTCGTCAGGTGAATATAAAGAATTTGTTGCTGACGCCATTGAAAGGGACAAAATCCTCTTGCCTAGTCATTTGGCAAAGGGATTTTGTCTAGTCAAACTCTTTCTAATGAAACCATTCATAAGACTAATAATTAATGTTAGAGAAATGGACTTTGGCAATTTGTTATGATTGTGAAATTAAGCTGCGTGACTCGCGCCATATATTAAGTTTAATTTTATGTGAAAGTCTTCAAAACAGGCTGATGGTAGATGCTAAGTGGCTACCGTCGCCTATAATTATAAGCTTCCTTAAATTTCCCCATATCCATTAGGAATCGATAGACCCTATTTCCTTATTTCTTTCCAATCCCACAGGCTGCCCCTGTGGCGTTGCTTGTGTTATAGGCCACCTAACATCAAGTGGACCGTCAACCTGTCTGTCTACCTTTACATAAAATAAATAAGAAACATAGTTCTCTTTTTTTCATCATTTTTCTTAACCATCACTTCCACGCCTGTGATTATTATTTAATATTTGTTAAATAGTCTCTTTTAAAAGGACCACGTGCAATACTCGCGATATTTTTAGGTGCGTACTCACGTTCGTAAAGAGGATGGACGTACTCACGCGTACGGCTGGAGTCTCCCAGGAAAATCTGCGCAAGGCCATAAGGGACCCTCGCCGTGCACCTCACTCTCTTCCGGAGGCATACCTGTGCCGGTGCCGGTCTTTTGCAGGTACTTTACAAGCACCAATACATTATTATCTCATTTAATAGGACAAAATTCCGTAACGTAAAAGCTGACTAAATAGTCTCGATATTGTCGCATCGACAGAGTCGAATTCAAGTCTCGCAGCACATGACAGTGATGCAAGAACTTATTTTACTTATTACCCACTTTTTAATATTTCTGTAAATGTTTAGGCCTATTGCTGAAGACGAGCCGTGCAAGAAGTTGCTTTGCGCCGCTGGTGTTAATTTGAATGGTGGTAGAACACCGGACGGTGGCTGCATGATCGGTGAAAGTGTTTTCTATGCGAAAGAGGAGGAAAACAAAGAAAACGCCATCTGTTTGGGTATAGAATTTATATTTATTTTTATTATGCATTTCTAATAGAGATTCCACACATGATTCAACAGTTTTCAACACATCTTTCACACAAATAAGAAAAGTTAAATTTTATTTAATCACTAGCTGACCCCGCGAACTTCGTATCGCCTCAAAATCAATAAAAGCTGTATTTTTTATTATAATAAATGAATTCTCAAAATTAATCAAGTGCAGTAAGTGAGCATTAATCAAAATTAATTCTATTTTAATTATTTTCAAACGAAGCTAATTATTTATTAAAGCAAATCTTAATAATACGCGTAGCATTGGTTGAGTATTTCGCAGTATGGTGGCAGTAACCACTTCTTTACAGGAGACCATAGTGAAATAACATCTTGTGCGCTCCCAGACCATTGAGGCCATTCGCCTTTCTCTAGAGGGATGGCTGGCGAAGCGACGTTACCTTCACTGGGTGGTCGTAAGATAGCCGACCGAGGAGTGTCTTCATTGTTGCTGCGCGATTGACACTGCGCAGCACACTTTGTCTGAATGGGCAGAGCAGCGTGCTGCCCTGTTTCTCGTCGTAGGCGCCGATATCTCGCTGCCGGCAGTCGTAAAAGTGATAGTCGGCAGTGACCTTGCGTGGCAGGCGATGCTCGCGTTTTGTGAAGGTGTTATGTTGCGCAAGGAAACGGCAGAGAGGCAGCAGGAAGAGGATCGTCTCTCCAAGCTGATCCCCGGAAGAAGCTCGGGCGCAGGCCGTTGGTCTATGTCCGCTACCTTTCCCCTTAACCGGGACCAGGGCGGAAGTCTTAGAGGAGACTACCGCCCGTCGTAAGGTCTTCTGAGATGGCCGACGTACCTCCTCTCTCGGATACGCCGAGGTTTTCGACAGGGAATGTAAGCCCTTGAGCGTAGCGAACGTTCCGCGACTCCGTCCATTTACGTTGGGTTACGGCAGGAGTCTGGCATAACCTCGTAACGTCTTCTACGCTTTCGGGTATCCATGAGGGGGAGGCACTGTGTTTCGCAGTCATTTCTGCAGCCTTACAGAAGACGATGATGAAATAACAGCATGTGTGCTGCAAAACAACGACGACGATGATGATGATGATGATAATTTAACGATGATGTGTCGATTGTTCAGTAGTTTGAAGGTTTAACGTCAATTTTAATGCTGAATGAGCCGCACGGTATCCAGGGCTAATACCTAGGTTGCCATCTCAAAACTTAAGTATGTGAATATGTAAAATCTGACATTGTCATCGTAAAGTTTGACATTGAATTCAATCGTGGGCGCACTTCGCTTCAAGATGATTTTCGTGAAGGTCGTCCTAAATCGGCTGTTGTGCTAGAAAACATCGATGCTGTGCGTGAACTAATATAGAAACATTGTCATGTGACATACCGTTAGATTGAGGCATACTTGGGCATTAGTTCACTCGCAAACATTCAATATTGCATGAACATTTGGCTGTCAAAAAGATTTGTTCGCTTTGGGTACTGTCGATCAGACAGTACAATTTCTTTCTATAGTAATTTTCTGTTTAATGTAAAAGTTTTTGATATTTAAGGGTTATTCTGCTATTCGGGACAGAGACAAATCTAACAAAACAAAGGTCACGAAAATCGGTCCAGCCGTTTTCGAGTTATAAATTGTGTAACTAACACGATTTTCTTTTATTTATATATAATATATAAATAAGATACCATATTTAATTTAGACTAATCCTGAACAAACATGTAGTATGAGCCTGGTTGTATAACTTATTTTAATCTAATTTAAAGTTATGACTACCTAATGAAAGTAGAATGAATTCAATTAAAAAATTCAAAGTCTTGTGTATACTCGTCATAACTTTAAATTCTAATTTCTACAATATTTTTTGAAAATTTTATTTGTTACAACAACTGAACTGAAATTCACATTAGGGGTATGCTTTTAGGTGGTATTTATATGCAAACGATATGCAAAATGAATAAGTTAATTAAGACTTGTGAGCATTTTCCGCTGATAATATACTATGTACATTGTTTCAGCCGAAGAAATGAATAGAGCCCAGTTACATTCTCCCGAAATTGAGCAAATAAATCGTCAGCTCCAATCTACATGCAGCGTAGAACATTCAGAGAAGAATCTCTCATCGCTTGTATGGATTTGTTCGAGCTCGTCCACTAAGGGACTTGTTATGGTGAGGCCATACATTTGATAGTATACCTATAGTATACTTGATTTACTAGCAATATGGTCCACATCTCAAAATGTCCACATAGCATTTGGTTAATAAGTAATGTTGGACATTTTTTAGTTAAATATTCCAACAATTTTGTGGTTGTGAGACTTTAATTTGTTCTTAGCTGGATTAATTTTTGGAGTTTACTCCTTAAGAATCGATTTTCATATATAAGCCCGGATATGAACATTTATGGGAGGGAAATAAAAATTGTCACATGTCACATGTTACGCGTTAGTTTTAATTTTAGCACCATCTACACAATATCTCTGAAAATAGAATATGTTACGTAAAAATACATCCTTGCGTAAACTAGATGGCACCTGAGCACCAGAGATGGCGCTAATATTAATTCGTTATGATAAATGTTTTTATAGTTTGTATTATGTATTTAATACTCGTTCGTAAGGAGTAAACTCCAGACGTGAGTCGGAGCTGACACACACACTTTTTTGTTTTTCAGATAGTGGACGCGAACAATCCAGCTGAGATAATTGAATCGTTCACGATGAATGAAAGATTTTTGCTTTGCATTGCGTCTGTACCGGGGGCTACTGCTGAAGATTACCGCGAATATGAGCAGAGAATGGCAACCGAAACTGACCCTAACCGGAAAGTGGTACGTTTTAAGTTTCAAATTACACTGTGCTTGCTTACTTTAGTGTTACTGCATTATGAAGTTGTTATACTATTTACCGGGCAATATATGGTCACGATCGACACGTTAAAAAAGTCCGCTTCTGTCTGTTCCTCCGTTAACTTTCTCTAAACTATTCAACAGATTTTGATACGGTTTGCAGTAATAGAGAGAGCGATAAACAAAAAAGGTGTATGTATATAATTTTCAGAGTGGATCACTCAATTTGGAATTTAAGTAGTGGCAATCTGACTGCACTAATTAGTTTTTTACAGAAGATCAGCGTGAAATAACAGCAAGTGTCTTGTTGTATTTCGTGAGAGAGCTAGAATGCCAGAGCCCAGTTCCATATCAACTCCTAATAGCTTATCCTTAAAACTAAGGCCGGCAGCACACTTGAGGCATTTTCGTGCTACCATCAAATTAATTGACATATTTCTATTCAATTCTATTCTATGGAATAAAGCGTTAAGGCCGTCGGGACTTTCACAATGTACAATATTTAATAGATTTGTTGTTTTATTCTTTTAGGCCTCGTTCTGCGTTAATAAGAACGAATCTACGGACAGTCAATCCATTGATGCTCAAGTTAAAAGTGGAGGAGAAAGCGGAGAGGAGAAGGAAGTTATTATTGGAAGCACACGTCTTGTAAGTAGCTTTTTTGCATTTGAATGTACCTTAAAAGGAAATTGTACTCGTATGGACTCCGTTTCTTAGTTATATGTACAGCTAGTTGCGAGTTGCCTGTTGCCAAAATACGGAGATCAAAGTTGCTCTGTCTGCTTAGCGCCTAAATGCACACTAGATTAGAGTCATCTCTAATCTACATAGTGTTCAATCTCAATCGAATCTTAATCCGTGTTACTGCAATCTCTGCCGTTCTATAATTAAAAATATCGATCACATTAATGAAACTTTTGTTTGGTTTATTTAATTATAGGTGCAAGCAACGCTTTTGACGCCTCCAAGTACTCCAGTGAAGGAACCGGTGCCCGATACCGATACTGAGGTTCCGAAAGAGGCGACCGTGAAGGATGTCGAGGAAGCCGAAATATCAGGAAGCCCACCATTGAGTTCTACACCAATTAACGGTAAAAAAAAAAGATGTAATGTAAAAAAATCTTAATTCAACACGAACGTCTGAGTGCTTATTATTATTCCCTATTAGGGCGATTGTACTTTTTGTATGTAAATAGCAAGGCACATATTATAATAGATGCGAAGGCTCACATCTATTATAACACAAATTCTTTATTATTCAATTCTTAATAATAAAGAATTAATTGTACTTCCTAAAAAAATCACTAAAAGGCTTTTATAATTTATTTCAGATCATTTAAATTCGCCCGAACCCGGTGTAGACGCATTCGCTCAGGAGGAGTCCAATGCGGAAAATCGTGCAGATATAGCACAAGATCGCAAAATGTCAACAGTAATGGCGACCATGTGGCTGGGGACAAAGAGTGGTGATCTTCATGTACATTCCGCTATGGGAAATTACAGCAAATGCTTAGTCAGGTAACTACCCTAAAAAGAGCTTATGTTAATTCTAAACTTCATTCACGAGAACCAGACCCACTATCCATAAGTATCAGCAAATCACATTATGTCTCTATTGTGATATGAGAGGTTAATGATTATCTTAATTTGAATTATGTTTATAATGCCATTAAGAATTTAAAATATAAATAATAATTATAATAACAATGTATAATGATAACAGTATGTTGATGACATTAATTAAAGTTAATATGTCGTTAAGTGCCGGCATTGTATCGCCATCGATCGAAATAAATGGAAATCAGAAGGAGCAAAGTCTGGTGAATACGGCGGGTGGCGTCGCAACATATAGACGAGCATTATCATATCATGCAGGAGAATAACATTGTCTTGTCTGGAGTAGTAGTGGGCTCGCTTTTCCTTCAGTTCTCGACTCAATCTCATCAATTGTCTTCGGTAGACAGCTCCAGTAATGGTTTCGTTCGGTCACAGTTCATATAGAACCCAATTTCCTTGTTTTTGAATCATTCCCAACCGATGTGAAATTGCTGGTTGAGTTACTGCTAATGTAAGAATCTTGATCCAATAACGCTTCCAATTCCGTGTCTTCGTACACTTTCGGCTTTCCGCTACATTCTTTGTCTTCGATGTCAAATTAACCGTTCTTAAACCTTTGAAACCACTTACAACTTCTCTCACTTAAGACAGCCTCACCATATTCTTCTACAAGCATTCTCGATACGCCTTAGCTGCAGACTTCTTCAAATTGAAGAAATTCCCGCAAATGACGCTTATTCGGCTAAAACTCGACATTTTCGCACACATAAGAATATATTATACTTATTGATAAAAAAATCACTAATATTTTAAGGTTATGTTGTTGCTTGATCTACAACCTTACGATAATGACGTTTACATCTGACAATTTAACCAAAACTTACTGGTGGCGTCAACTTTTGTCAAACGTCGGAATCTTATTTGTAGACCTAATAATAATATTGAATTATAAAAGAGTGTTGAATTCATACGCAACTCTGAAACTGAAAGCGTTTGTTGTACGTAACATCTGTCATGGTTAAGGCATCTTTTATGATAACCGTCAAGAGAGATTGTTAGAGGGTTATCGTCGCCTATAAATATAAGTAATGCCGATATGGTTCCAAGCGCATTGGAACTGTTACTTTTACTTTTTACTGTTAGGATAAATAGTAATAGATAAGATGTAGATAGGAACCACAAGAGAACAAGCCCAGTTAGTAACGCCCACTATCATGATTCACTCCACTCCTTGTTTACCTACGTCGCGCATTCTAATGATGATTATGAAGAGATATCTGAGCAGAATAGAACGAAGTACTTATTTTTCAGAGTGAAATTGAATGACGCCATCCTCGCGATTGTACATTGTGCCTCGCGTTGCGTAGTTGCTATCGCCGATGGTACAGTCGCCATATTTGCACGTCTCGCCGACGGTCAGTGGGACTTCAGTCAATATTGGGTTCTAACACTCGGAGACTCAAAACGATCAGGTAAGAACTGCAATATTTGAACTTTGTGTGAGTGAATGTGTATGGGCGTTTGTGTACGTCCGTTTGTGTATTGTATATTATGCGTATATTATGCGATAGATATTAGAGTGTTTTGTCTGATTTCAGTGCGTTGTTTGAGTGCAGTGGGTTGCACCGTTTGGTGTGGATACAGGAATAAAGTTCACGTGATTGATCCACGCACTTTGCAACTGCTGCATACACTTGAAGCTCATCCGCGGCAGGAAAGCCAAGTTCGACAGATGGCTTGCGACGGAGACGGCGTCTGGGTAATTATAATTATATGGTTTTCATAGCATTGATGTAGACAATTGGTTGAAATTTCTAATTCTAAATGTCCTAAACATATTTTCATATATGTATTATATTTTAAAGTTCAATGGTTTTTCCCATCTCAAAAAATGCCAACATGCATGTGTATCTATGTACGTACATACACAATATATGTACATACTTATATACAGAGGTGTCGGTTACGATAACAGTGTCGCGAGTTCAATGGTTTTTTCCCATCTCATAAATGCCCAACTTTGTTTTTGTTTAATGTTTAATTTTATAATTTCCGCTGTTGTTGATTTACTGAAAATCAACGACAGATGGTCCTAAGTAAATAATTTTAAAAAGCTGACACTAAAATAGAACTTTGGAAATGAAGTTGGCCCTGTCGGGAGCGCTAAGAGGGTTCGTTGAAATTGAAACAAAATTAATTAACTCATGTTTACCAGGTGTCAATCAAACTGGATTCCACTCTGCGTTTATACCACGCGCACACGTACAAACATTTGACTGACGTTGACATAGAGCCATATGTGAGCAAGATGTTGGGTACTGGCAAATTGGGCTTCACATTGGTGAGGATCACCGCCCTTCTGATTAGCTCTGGGAGACTGTGGATAGGGACGGGCAATGGTGTTGTCATATCCGTTCCATTGTCTGAGACGTGCAGCCGTGACTCTGCTAATGGTTCATTGCCTTCTATACACTCCAGATCGATTGTACCTGGTAAGTTTTGGAATTTTCAGGGAATTTTAATACGTAAATTACTTTTACACGATAATATTGATACGATAAAAAAATATTGTTTCACCCGATATAAAAAATCTCAACAAAGGCTTGTTATGATTTTTATTTTTGGCTAATAAAAGAAGACTGTAACGCTCTTTATAATATATGCTCAATATATATATATATATGTGTGTGTGTGTGTGTGTGTGTGTGTGTGTGTGTGTGTGTGTGTGTGTGTGTGTGTGTGTGTGTGTGTATAAATTACACATTACGTTGTTTGACGCCAATGAACTAAACTACTCAACCGATTTTGATAAAACTTTGTAACTATGTGTAATTTGGTCCAACTTAAAAGATATGATAGTTTTTATTTTGAACCCGGGCAAAGCCGGGAGCGTGTAGCTAGTAGAAATATAAATGATTATGATACATGATTAATATTTTCATTGATTAAATATCTGATATGTTCAAATTAACACATTGGCATTGTCTTGTTTAAATTTACACTCTGACAAGGTATTTCACAACTGATATGAAGCTTGTAAAGTTATATATATGTGAATAATATGTCAAATAGAAAAAAAATTAGAATTTAAATAATTCAACCTCATATGATGAATCTTAACTACTACTAATTTATGCATTTCAGGTCACGCGTCACTAATAAGAGCAAGATCGGCGAGTCCCACGGGAAATATACCATGGTGTTCCATGGCCCAAGCGCAGCTGAGTTTCCACGGTCACCGGGAAGCTGTCACTTTTTTTGTGGCCGTCCCGGGGGCGACCGGATCTCGTCCTCACACCCCTGAATCTCCGCGACGCACGCCCACTCCGCCGCCCATGCTTGTCATATCGGGGGGCGAAGGATACATCGACTTTAGAATCGGTATGTCACAGACGTCAATTGTATTCATTTCAGGCATATAACGTCGATATTTTATAACAAAATCGCTTACGGAGTATATATTCTAGTTAGCGTTTTGTTGAAACATTCCGCAGCTCAATACGCCGCGCACTCCGCATCGACTGCGGCCAACCCAATTCATAGAGCTATAGAGAATCTTTTACTTAGTAAGTGTTTTTGACGGCGTGATTCACCAAATTACCATGTCTGATACACTTACGCTAGGTGTTCCAATATTTAGTTATTTCAAAATGAACTTGATAAAATTTTATCAAAAATCTTTTTCGTAACTTTACTAATGTTATTATTATTCATTCATTAATTTATTTCTGCACAAAGTAGATAATAATATTTACTTACTTACACTGTTGTATATTATATAATGTTTTCAATTAGGTATATTATGTATCCAATATTATATCACGGTCAGTGATAACGCTATATAGTCACATCATAGTTATTTTGAATTAAACACTCCAATAATAAGGTCTTAAATAACTTCAACATCTCGTTAAGTTATGAGGTATACTGTAATGAATGACTTGTAGTTATTATACGAAATTGAATTAAGCATTACTTAAACCAACTTTACTTTTTAAAGTTTTCTCATATATTTCAAAACAAGCAATATGCACGTTGGCATTTTTTTAAATGGTGTCTTTTGAAAAGTGTTCGCTTCGCAAAAACATATTAAATTAGCTTATTGCTTTATTAAGTTTAGTGATTAGTAGATTATTTTCGCTTATTGTGCTTACTATTAAAAGAGAAAGCTTACGATGCTCACACGTTATCCTATGTGGTATCTTAAAGTTTTATTTTTCTTTCCATTCTTTAGTTTTACTTTGATCCCTCTTTTTTAATTTCACGTCCATTATTTAGATGCTCCAATTACAGATTTTTTCAATATTATAAAGTTATATTGTTCCCTGTGAAACTAAAAATAGACTCTTCTATAATCAGAAGGTATACACTGCATAGTAGCTTGGCCATAAATTTATATTTTATATTTATTGTGTTACTGTTTGTCCTGAATGGCGCCCGATTTACTACTACCTACTAAAATGTTTCATTCATAGTGTTTTACACATCCTGAGTTCAGTGGGTTATATTAAGGAGCTTTCAACCATAAAATCACCGATTACGATCTTTTTCCTTACAAAATTTATCATTGTCGGTAGGTGCTAACAAAAAATTATTAACTTTTTTTTTTAAATATTACCTTACACAACTGGGCTTCCACTCCACACCTGTTTGGGTAGTTAATACACTAAATGCTTCTATTGACTTAAATAGAATTTGTGTGCATATAACATAGGTAATATTGTCTTAAATGCGAAACTCAAGGCTTCATTAAAACTGCAATTCTTTAGCCTTATTTAAAATTTCACATGACAATAAAATGTCTAAAAGTTCCATACCTCTTCACAGGAGAGATTCGTAGTTAGCAGTATAATATGCATAATACTAGCGACCTGCGTCCGGCTTTGGAAGGATGTAAGTAAAATACTCTTTCCTGAAATCCGTATCAAGACTTTAGAAGTTAGCGGAGATCATAAATGAAATGGTCTGAACACGCGTGGAGTAGCCCTTGTATTGCACATTAAGCCCTTTTTATTGAAAATGTAGCTGTTAGGCTACATCATTTCCATTCCCATTGTTTAAATTTTTTTCTCTATCAATAGAAGAGCATGCCGATGACGTTGAAGATACGGCCTCCCACCTCCTTGTGTGGCAGATACATTGCTGAACGTACCTGATAGAATATGCCTAAGTGAAAAAAATAATTATTATACCTTTACTTAGAAGCGGTATGTTAAATTTTCATGTCACCAATGAGCATGTACAAATGCTTGGGGATTCACTTCGCATACACATCACAAATCTAACCAAGACTTAGGTCACAAACTAATCGTGTGCATGTATATATAAAACGCCAAGCTTATTGAGTGTATATAACGTATGTTGGTAAAGTTCTTTTTTTTAACCAATGTGTCGATAATACTTTGATAATCTAATATGGTGTAGACGAGTGTTTTACAGATAAGAATATTCATAGCGAACTTAGTCTTTATGGGCTGCTATAATTAACACAAAAGTTATAATAACTTGATCGTGTGTTTTGCTTTCAGATTATTTATAAAATTACAAATGTGTGCCATATGACTAAGTAGCTCTTGTTTATGATTAGTATAGTTAATATTCATGCAACGAATACTACGAACAAAGTTTAACGTAACGCTAATTAGGATGTAGTTAATGGTAGAATTGTATACCGGATTGTTTGGCTTGGGTTTACAATATAACATATATGTAGTTTGATAATAGTCAATGTATAATATCTTCGTTGGTACCAATATTTATTGCCTCGATTTCAAAAAAGGTAAGCGGCTATAACAGCATGGTTTCAACATTCATTAGTAACTTCTTAATATGCTAACGTGTATATTGCTAATCCAGTGACATTTGTGTATAATAAATTAACTGCTCATTTTATTGTAAATATTTTCAATATTTTTTTATATTATTTTTTAAATTTTTATCGAACTATTGTCTAAGATAATTTTTGTCTTTTAACTCACATCAATTCACATCTGAACCTAACATTATTTTCGTTTCGTTCGTAATTACGAATTCGTATAAAAAATGCATAGCATAATGTGTTATACAATCACATGAAACTTAGGGCCCATGCAGACGACGTTTTTTCAGGCGCCATCGACGCGCGATTCAAATCGGGCGTAAGCTGCGCTGTTTAATTGATTAATTGCGGTTGTATCGCTGTAAATACACGAGAAACGCGCTATAAACGTGCGTGTATATTACGAAATGTATCTTAAAACGTGCCGGAAGCGTGCGAGTTCGCTCGTTCCATGCATTGATGTAACTGCGCGTTAGGAACACGTTGTTGCGTTATTCAGCAAAAAGTCGTCGTTTCCATACTACATTATTATGAACGTGTGCATACGTACATTTGTAGCGACATCACGTTCCCATCATCGCGTTTTGATTGCGTGAAACGCGCGTCAATGGCACCTGAAAAAAACGACGTGTGCAAAGGCCCTAAGAGAACGAAAGTGACAAAAAAAATACCCCAAAATATATTTTCAGGCTATTGCATCTTGTCGAAATATATAATTAAATGCAGTCGCCGGGCACACTGCGTTTCGCAATCATAAATTGGGCGGTCCATCTGTGGCGGCAGTAATCAGTAACCACCATCTTTTACACAAGACCACGGTGAAATAACAGCACGAATGTTGTTGTGTTTCGCCGAGTGACGGAATGCCAGAGACTGCAGCACTTGTGTTAAATGTGTCAAGTAAATAAAATTATATTCATCATTATCATCATCTCCTCAGCCGCAGGACGTCCACTGCTGGACATAGGCCTCCTTTATAACATTCCAATAGGACAGATCGACCCTTGGCTGTCCACCTTGTGGGTGAACATCCTGCGATGCACTTGCCGGTGTGTTTTGTGTCCTGCCACTTTATCTCACTGAGCCGCCGCGCCTGCTTATGTCGGTAACTTTCGTCCGTCTACGGATCTCCTCATTTCTGATTCGATCTCGCAGTGTAACCCCGAGCTTAACTCTCTCCATAGCTCGCTGAGCGACGTTAAGCTTTCTTACGAGCTTTTATGTTGTAATAATTATATTACATTTTAGGTTTAACAACATTTAAGGCAAGTAGTCGTCTGTAAATGCAATGTGCCCTGTAAACTACAAAAATTACTACTTGTTTTGGTCGAAGTTTGTCAAGTTGCAATTGCTGATGGCTATGGTTGAATGTTTTTAATTAAACAAACGATGTAAAGAAGCTCGATGGATGAGTGTATGTCAATGCGTCTTCACTAATATTATTCTCTTCAACAGCCGACTCTGAAATGGAGGACAGCGTGGTGGTCGCCGAAGACGGCACGTCCAGTGAACAGAGTACGCAAGCCGAACGAACGGGCCACTTGATCGTATGGCAAGTGACGACAGCCTAACGTAAGGAGAGCCGCGCGCGACTCGATTCCGAATCAGACTACGTTTATGTGTGCACCACGATTAAACCAGATCCGCTCGTTCACGTGTAAACCCGTTGAACAAGCTGGCGATTCGTAAACAAATGCAATGAACCGATAGCTTTAGTATTCAACACCTACGAAGCATAAAGTCAAAGAAATCATTAAAAAAAAGCAAAGAAATCACAACAATTAGTCGAATTAATTAAGTTAAATATTAAAATATAGTCTTAAACCTCGTGATAACTGGAACCGAATAGCACATTAAAGATTTATGAAATGGAATCGCAAACACATGCGTAACCACACATTGAGGACACAAAACTGCTGTCCATGATGATCTGGATTAATTTTTTTTACATTCTGTTCTGGATTACATCCTCATTGATAATGACTACTTCAATAAATGTTTATTTGTCACCCTGACTGGTATACGTTGATTTGTGTGGACTGTATGCATTGATTTTATGCTCCGGAGTGCGTTTGACAAGTTTAAAGCTACGGGCACACCGTATTTGTAGAAGTGTATACGAATTGTTCAATTTTACCATCGACATTGTGGTGTAAAAGTTATTTAAATATTGTGAATAGGGTGTCTCGAGTTTCGGCGATATATCGTTTATTTAACCGTCTTTAATCACATCTGGAATCGTTCCGATTGATTTAATATCTCATATCGTCGAAACTAAACGATGAAGGAAAGTTTTGCGATTAGTATTAAAATAATGTTACGGTGTAGCGTTTTGCTACGTGTAGGTATACAGATTTAAACGTTGGTCGTTTTGAGATCCCCATTTTTCAATTCCCTGACTTGTATTTTAGATTGGTTTGCACACAATTTACCATTTTCTCCTGAAATAGTATTTTTGTTAAATGTAAAAGAATCACCGACAAAGTGTCATATTCAATTCAATTTCATCTTTCAATTTCATCTTTCAATTTTTTTCAATTATCCGCGATATTCTGCGATATACCGCTCACCAATATAAAATGCATATCTAATCTAGAACAAGTCACAGATACACACATGTTGTATATAGTTTTCATCACTGTCTCTCGTTTGAAAATCAAAATGGCGCACATAATAATTATCTTAATAAACGTGTTCTGAGTACAAAGGTACAGAGCAACGCATGGCTCGTCTAATGGACTTTGATTTACTTTTAACTTGTATGTATTTTTTTATTAGTGCAATTTGATTTTTGGCTAAAACTGTTTGTTGGCGCTTTCCTACATTGATTTTCACATAAAACGAGGTCGTTTCACATAAGGGTCGGTGTACAAATTGATGAATAACTTAGACCGACCCAATAAGTTTGATTAATCTCGTGTAATGTTCGTACAAGTTGTAACCACCAAATAACTCATTGAGTAGGATTATAGATTTAGGCTTAAATAATAAAATAAAAAACACGGTGCAACATTTTTATTAACTTATTTTGTATTGTAAGTTACACGAAACCTACGCGCACTGAGTTGCTTAAGAGATTTATTTTCTATTATTGTAAATAGAATTATTTATTAGACAAAGTTCGCTTAAAATGTGCTAGTCGACTTTGATTTGAAGTTAAGTGTAGTGTGAATTTACAAAAAGTATTATAATAATTTATTATTAAAAATATATATTTTGGAAATTTACAATAGTAATTACTGGTGACTAGTATGTTTTATATAAGCGAAACTGTTTACAATTAGTCAAAAATTATCTTCTGAGTCCCCGGGGTTAACATAGTTTTTTTTTTTAAATTTTATTCATCTTTTTAAATTACTTTTATAGTTGTTTTTTACAAAAGGTTCTGATAATTTACTTAATTTCCAATTTATGATTTTTTTCAGCTTAGAACGTTTAAGCCTTAACAATTTTGTGAAATGTTTTTATCAGAATCTATTGTGAATCCTAGTCAAAATGTAGCATTGTAAAATAAGCTATAGATCTTATTTTGCCGGTGTTTATATGAAATAATTTAATATTTCGGGCATTAATGTATAGTCATTTGTGTATACGCATTTGTAACGTTTTTGAGAATCGCTACGCCTCATCCTTAAAGAGATTCGCCTCAACCGAGTCCGGATGCCAATTGAGTTCGGTGTGAGTTTTCTATCAATTTATAGGAGAATGGTGTCATGCTTAGGCTTAGGCATAATGCCCTGTAGAAGTGAATAGATAGCTTCGTGAACTCTTTAAAAAGTGGCAGTCTTGTTGCAATATTATATGATTTGTTGATTGATTTGTTCTCAAAATAATTTATTTATATTCGAAATTTTATGTTTTATAGAAAAAATAAAGGATCTTACACAATTAGTGGTTAAAATATGTCTTGATTATAATATGCAGTCAAATAAAGAAATTAATGCTGAATATTTTTGTTTCATTGTTATTCTTTTCTTCAGAATGAGTAAGGTATGCTGAAGCCTTACTTAAACCATCCGTATCTCTTATTATCAATCAAAACCAAGTGGACCGTCACTCGAGTGACAGGGCACATAGCTTAGTGAACATAGTTGGGACAAAGCATCTGTCCCATGGGCTATGCCCGCGGCTATGACAACTCTGGCAAGCCGTTTGACACGAAGAAGCAGCTGGCAAGCCGTTTGACCACATTTATGTGGCCAGGATAAAGCGATGCTGATGGAATGCAATTTGTTGCAGACGGAACTCGTTGGCAACACTGTTTGCTTACAAACTCCGCTCGCTCAGCCAGGATATAAACTTTCCGACTAGGAATAAAATACTATGCTTCTGACAATCTGTCTTATATGTCTTTGCTATCAAACGCGACCGTTCGCTAAATCGCTATCGGATCTTATTATTTTTAATAAATTATTTTCCATTATTGTACTCGTCAAACCCGATGTCGATAAAACCGCTCCAAATAAATAGTACTTATATAATAAACTAGATGGCGTAAGCGTCTGATTTTCTATACAAATAAGTCTGCGTCATGCCAAAATAGTTCCTCTTTACTTCACTAGAGGGGGCGAGTTTAATCTATATGGGATACAAATTTGAAATATTTTTAAGATAAAAAAAATAATAAGGACATAGATTAGTTCTTCTTGAAAATATTTGTTTAAAAATTATTCGATAGGCTCAATTTTTACAGGAGAAAACAGGGTCGGTCTGAGCTGCATTTGTCCCTATCTCACAATACGGGCGCAGCGCGATGGCAATAGTTTCTTCAAATACCTATTTTTTAAAATTCTGCTGTACCCGCGTTCCCTCTTAACAGGTACAGGGTTTTGAAGGTTTCCCCTCTAGTAAATAAAAAAAAAAACTTTTGTAACAATTTCCAGTAAGGCATCATGTATATTTCATTATTCTACACAAGTTTTGTACTTAAATACTAATAAACTTAACCTCCTTATATATTTTTTTGTTGATTCTGTAAAATAAAATATTAATTATCAATCTGTGTATCCTTAAAGGATAGAATTTCCATGATTAGAATATATTTACAGGTCCCTAAGAAATGGGTTTATGGCAAAAGTTATTTAATGCACTAAATTTCTAATAAAATGAGATATATTAGATTTGCTGAATATAGGTAATTATAATGGTTTCATAATGAAGAAGGCTCGCTGCATTCTACCTTTGAGGTGTGCAAATATTTTGTGAATATTACATAACAATACTAAGTAATCCACAAGTTATCAGACTTAGTTAATAATCATTTAAATTATAGTGACATTTATCAAATAACAAACTAATAGGAAGTCTTTAATTTTCTTCTTAAATATATTAAATTTGAGCTGCTTAAGTTCCCCAGAACAGAAGTCCATACCTGTGCACAGATTCGACAAGGGCGTAATATGCTAAAAAGATAGCTTCAATCCTTACAGTTTTAGATAATTCGTGAAGGACATACACTTTTTACTTAGTCGTTTTCTCAGACTTGATAGTTCCTGATATATCAGCTGTTCAGTTAAACTCAATACTCACTCTACTGTACAATATATGCAATATACATCTTTCATTTTCTCTGCTCTGTCTTTAATGGTCAGTTAACAGTGTGGTCGTTTGTATTTACACACACACAGATGAGTTAGAAACCGTTTTGATTTTTCACTTTTTGTGAGTAGGTAATGGATATCTGTCGAATTATATAACAGTAACATTCGAAACTAATTAATGATAATAGCTTATATTAGTCGCTGATAATGAAGCTTATAGGTGAAAGAATTTTTTTAAATCGGTTCAGTAGTTTTTGAGTAAATAAAAATACATTACAAACCTCGCTACTTATAATATTAGTAGTGACCGACCGAATCTTCGTTTTTTGTTTTCGTCCATTTTCGGCCAAAAATCATGATTCAGCAATATTTTCGTTTTCGACCGAAAATAAGACTAAAGCCAAAGAAGCTTCTTTTTCGATTTCCTCTTCGGTCGGATACTAAATATTAGTATAGATAAACAGGATAACAAAGAAAAACAACAATTTATACAATAGGTACAATTTATTATAATGATCAATTAAATAATAAACAAACAACACAAGATACATACTTAATGAAATGACAAAAAGTAAACATTTTATTTTATTGTTTTTTGTGCAATGGTAATGTTACAAACCGCTATTTATTATTTGTATACATTAATAAGGTCAATCAATCTCAAACTCCAATTGTGACTAATATTTAGAATAACGCATAAAACTCTTAAACAAAAATTTTGTTTTTTCTCAAACAGTAAATATATATATATATATATAGAAAATGCAATCCAGAATCTCGTGTCCTATATTTTTGCTATCTTTACTTTTAATTACAATTATATTTTCATAATTCATAATTTCTTAAAACTGACAACCTATAATATAGTGAATTAAAAAAAACACTATTATGTCGTTTTTTAATACGATTTCGTCTTCAAATATAAACAACCGTATAATCATCAGAATACAGAACATACCAGAAGGCGCTATCGTGACATGATTGTGTTGAAAACAAGATAAATACTCATTTGGGAAGTTCAAGTATTACGTAACACGATTAGGGGGGAAGGGGGGGGGGGGGGGGTTCTTGTACGTTACGATTACGATGTTTTTTTTTTATTGGAGAGGAATCCCTTGAGTGTTTTTTTGTAAGGGTAAGAGGATGCAGATAAACACTACGGCGCGTTAGGGACAAAAATCTTCAAAAAAAAAAATGCGTTACGTAATACTTGAACGCTCTCTTTACAATAAAAAAAATTGCTATAGAAAATTAATAGTCATTACTTTAAGATAATCTTTAAAGAAATAGTTACCATTTCATTTAAAATCTAAATTTTTTCACATTATACAGAAAATTTATCTATCAAACAAATGTTATGTATGTAACAAAGGTATGTATGTAGATTGTCACCAACAGTCGTCTTGAGGAAATGTTCGTTAAACTAATAATTATATTCGTGGCAAAAATTGTATTTATTAACAAATTTATAAATAAAAAGAAAAGACCTAAAGTATAACAATTTAATTTGAACTCAACAACGATTAAGTAATAAAAAAAAAACATTTGTAATAAAAAAGTATTACAATGAACTAAACAACAAAAGAATATATGTTAAATGGTTATTATAAATTCGACTAGAAATTCAGGTTTGGCTTTTTACTATTTTTTTGACATGTAAATTCCCCAACTAATTAAGACAACCCGAAAATAATTAGTAACAGATATTAATTAATTAGTGCATTGTACAAGAAAAGCACAATTTTAGTATGTTTTAACTTACAATGGGAAAAAATGTATGGAAACAGGAGGAAAATATAAATTTCACTATTCGAAATTAGAAATCGTTAATTTTATTTGTCACACTTAAATACAATGTATTACAATTTGCTAAATACTATTATAATATTATTATTTAATTCATGCAATTTTATTTTCTATGTCTGTAGGTATATTTTGTATAATATATTATGTAGATAATTGCTTAATAGGAAGGAATAAGTGAATCAAAAAATTGACCTTCTACATGTAAGGGATGATTTATGATTTATAATTATATATATAGGTACACGTTTAGATGACTGACAATGAAATTGAAAGTAATATAAAGGGACTCTATCGATACATACAAAAAGACATGACTCTGAATGAGGTACTAATTTATTTATTTTTTATTAAAAGATTTACGCATTACAGTCAAGCCCTAATGTGTGTTTAGTTTGGTCTTGTTGTTACCACGATAGCTACTTTTTAATAACAGTCACATTCACATCTTATATTGGTCGTTCTACAAATATTGGAATTTTTTTTTTCTCAATTAAAACCATTCGCTGCAACATTACATTTTTCCCTTTTGCAATGTGATCAAAAAGTGCCATTAGACATGTAAAATACAATTTATTTTTTTCGTAAAACTGAGTATATAGTGCAATATGTTTTGTTAATATGAATAAAAGGACTATGAATTTATTTATCTTGCATCTATACCAATAAATAGAATTTAAGTGTCTGTTTGTAAAATCAGTATAATTGCTTTTTACTAAATGTACTTATAACAAATATCAATTTTAAAATTTTTTGATTGTTTGTTTCGGTTAATATCGGAAATAGCTGGACCAATTTTGAAGGGACTTTCACTGGTAGACAGCTAATGTTATAAGGAGTAGTTTTAAAAAAACATATATAATCAGCGCCCATGCCCATACGCAACTGCGAAGCGGGGCCGGACTCAACTAATGTAATGAATAAATTAATAAATTAATAACTTAATAAAGTAATGAATAAATTCACAGTCCTTCGTAGACTTCGTACGTATAATAATACCAAAAGAAATTCGTCTTGAAATGGAACATATCTTTTTTTCGCATTGGCGACTTAATTAATAATAATTACAAATTATCCTTAATACTTCACACCTGAAGACAGATCTAAATTCTCTTTATTACTTCTGGGTATTTAATTGAAACTCGGATAAAAAAATGTGTCCAAAAAAAAGAAGTAACGTATCAGAGGCATTTAAAAAAAAATCAAGTTGTAAACAAATATATAGACGTAAGTTATGGAAAATTCATGCTTTAAATTTAGTATCTCTTATTTTTTCATAAGACTACATAGATGTGTCTTTGTACAATTAAAATTATAGATATTTTAAATAAATACATCAAGTAACGAACATCATGTCAACAGTTTGGCTAATTCGAGTGATTAAAAGGTTTACTTGTTCATTATTAACAAGTAAACTTAATAATAACTTAAATTCATCAGTTTAGATCGCAGGCTCTTTTGTGTTTTATATTCTAAGAACAATTATTACGAAATATTTCTCTTATTAAAAAAAACCCTGGAAGATGGCTTAAGAGCCATTAGATTTATAAATCGGGAGAATTTTTAACAATTTTATATGTATGTCATACATAATATCACTATACTCAGTTGACAAAAAAAAGAACAATGATCTGTAGTCTATTCTTTCTGCCTTTGTCTGTGCTTATTCTATAATATCTTCCGTCTAATGATATTGCCTACTCACTCTCACGTCTACCCAATGCATCACATATGTTAATCACCTTCTACTGCTAATAATCGAGACACACAGCATGCGTATTGTATGACTTTTGTGACGCTTTATCACAAGTAACAAGAAAATTAAACTATTTATATTAGTGTGCATAAATATTGCTGATAAAAACTAGGAAACTATTTTGGAAATACATATAATAAAAACGTTGTTTATCTGTGGTTTTTCCAAACGAATCTCAGAAACGGATTAACCAATTTAAATGCAGTTTTCATTGATATATTGTAGCAAATTTCTCGTAAGATTTTGTGTTATTTTTCCATTCCAATCGGTTCACAAATAAAAAAGTTATTCCGATTCTCAACAGAGAATAATCCAGCTCAGTCAGTTACGTGCAATCTTTTTTTTTTAATATTATGTCAAAACGAAGCTTACATACGGCTCACTGCCCACGCTTCAATGTGCTACTCTGAGTTAGAAAAAATGTTCACATAAAATAAATAATTGGTTATAGTTATAGGAAGTTGGTCGCCACTATAACATTATGCTTGCTGTCTGACCGACCTATGATTAGAGTAAATACTTTTGTAATTCGACTTCTAACCAACTAGATCTTTTCTACACACTACACTATACTAGTTCTCAAACGTTAGTTAGAAGCAAACTCTTAAAAGATAACCCTTCGTTTAATTTTAACATAAAAATAACAAAATTTAATTAAAATACAAATAATTAAAGGTACCTTAACCATCTTAACAAGCTAATAATATTTTTGGTAACAGAACAATTTTACAACGTAAACTATAATAATTCAAACAATAAATTCTTAAAACCGAATGAATAAAATCATATAAAACGAAATATTAATTTTTTTCTTCTCTAAAATTTAATATTTAAGTAAACGATTGACATATTGCTAACTTTCTTCACTCATGTCCACTCTGAAGATGATCTATCGTACGTTTTCATAAACTTTTCTTAAATTCCTAAAACTAATTTAATACCATCCAATAAATATAACTTCGTAGAAGTCTTCAACACATTGAATAATATAATTTTTAATATATATAAATGTTAATTGCACACAAAAGTATTCGTAACAATTAAAATGAAATTATTCGTTGTCCAAACTTCGATTATTTTTATTGCTATCGTTGTAAATTATTGCTTACGTAACACTCCTCCCCTACATGAATGTAACACGACACGAAGGACCATACTAACCTTTCGTAAGGTGTCCGTAAAAATTTATGGAATCTTGTAAAGATTTTGATTAATTGTACAAACTGTTTCGTATCCGAAACACTTTTTCTAGCTAGCGTAGCGTATTTTTATTTATCACACAATCTATTAGCGAACATATTATCTGTATCTCTTAGTACGGAGACCAAAAACAGTTTTGGTTCATCTAGCCTTGCGTAATAATATACATACGAGTACGTAATAGCGAGCATCGCACCTACGTTTACGACGT
The DNA here is from genome assembly GCA_944738685.1 of Synanthedon myopaeformis. Classification (NCBI taxonomy): domain Eukaryota; kingdom Metazoa; phylum Arthropoda; class Insecta; order Lepidoptera; family Sesiidae; genus Synanthedon; species Synanthedon myopaeformis. The sequence goes on along the minus strand of OX122913.1, from coordinate 4,157,675 downwards.
AGCTACAACACGCAAGTTGTAGTAGTACTACGCCGTAGTACTCTTGTAGTGACATCCTAAAAAGTATATAGGAAAAATAGTACCGTGGTGTTTTTGTGTATTTAATTATTATTTATATTATTGTTTTCATCCATCGTTAAATATTAGACTTAACTGTTTTTTTTTTTTTTTGAATAATACATTTTATATCCTATAAAATTCATGAAGGCTAATTTTAGTAATTTTATAAGATAAAATAGAACGAAATATAACCTTTTAAATATTTATCACTTTATTACAGTCTACTTATTAGCCGAAATTGGTAAAGATATTACAATATATATATTATATAATCGGACACACTCACACTCCGCTAAGGGACAAAACGGTATTGCTTTTAATATTGCTTCTCTTAACAAATTAGTCTTATTATAAATCCTAGGCTATTATTTATCAGTATTCTATTCTAAAGTATTACTTGTTGCTTAAATATTGCTAATTTGGACATTTTAATTGTATTTATCACTGAGTTTTGCGTAACTTAACTATTATGACGACGTCAAAACTCAAAATACACTCACTTTTAAGATTGACTAGTCATTCCTGGTGCCAATTGTTCTTATTAAAATATAGTCCTTAAAAAATTTCCAGGCTTTTTTTATAATCATTTTTTATGTAATTATATATTTTAGATTTCTTCTTTCCGTCTGTTAAATATTTACGTAAGGCATGTTTCAAGTCAATCTACAAAGTGACTGTTTTTTTAAATATTTTAACCCCAACAAATATAGTCACTAACTATTTAGTCGAGCCTTTTAAAACATTATCTTATTATCTGTGTTGTCAGTTGCTGAAAAACCGCGAGGTTTAGTACTAACAGTATTAAACTCATGTGGCCATAGAGACTAAAATGTTTCCCTGAATGTAAATTAGACCCTATTGAAACATCATTAAAATTGATAATAAGTCGTGTTTAAAAATTATATATAATGCTCGGAATGATTTATTAAACTTACGCTATGATTTATTATGGTGGTCAGTCCAGTGCCGGATTAAGATTCGCGGGGCCCGTAGCAAATTCTATCAAGAGGCCTTTGGTTTGCATTAGGATCTTCATTTTAAGGTGTTAAGTGATTACGTGGATTTTAAATGTTAAAGCGAACTTTTCTCTAATTTTTTTTAATAATATAAAGATAAATTTTATTTACCAAATCTTTTAAGTACGAAATTCAAGTAAAATATTTATGCTGGAAAAATTAATTTACACTCAAGCAGGCATGGGTACGCGGGGCCCGCAATGCGCGGGCCCCCCAATGGCGGGGCCCGTAGCAATTCGGCACTGGGTCAGTTATTCTTCCTTTTAGAAGAAGAAAAAACTAGCCTCACAGTCAAGATTGATATTTCTAACAATGATTCTTTTTCATTACGTTACACTGGATTTTACTAACTGGAAAAAATGCAATACATATTGTATTCTGAAATATTATTCAATATATTATTGTTCATTACAATACCACATTAAGTACCTCTTCACTGATTTAACTTACATTTAATTTTCTTTTCTTGCTTTATTTACCTCGTTTTACTAACTAATTTTGTTATGTCACTTACATTTATATGCAATGCAAATATATACTTATGTATGTATATGTGTATGTATAATATATTATTATTTTAAAAATCTTATGTATTTATTCATTTGTTTAAATTATATCGAACTCCTCATTACCTTCTTCTGAACAAGTAAATGTTGTATTCCATCTATTATCAATTATTATCTAATATCAAATTTTAGAACGACGATCCGGATCCATGCAATCACATCTTAAGTTTTAATTTGTAACTTGATTGCTATTTCCTATTCAAAGACATTCCAATTTCAAATCTTGAAAATAGTAATTTCATACATGAATTAATTCGGATTTTATTTTTCCATGGCCGCATGAATATAACTTTGTCGAAGTACGTTTGCCGTTATTCAACTTTCTTCAATTGCACATATTGTCGTTGTCAAACGGTGAATAACTTTATAAGTGTTCACTTAATGTTCCTATAAACTTTTTATAACCCGTTCATTGAGTATTATACGTAAGGATATAGATTATATGAAGGATAATTTTGGTTGAAGAGATCATTTATTATATTTAGGTACTCTGATATTTTAGGTATTTTTAATAAAATAATAAATATAAATATTCTTACTTTAAAATACAAAAAAGAGAATTATTTAAAATTTTCCTATTTATGTTAAGTTCGACAGGCTGACGGTCCACTTGATGGTAGGTGGCTACGGTCGCCTATAACACAAGCAACTTAATAAATAAAATAAATAAATAATGTTTACATTGCTTTCAATATTAATTTTCCGTTTGACAACAACAAATGTTTCATGGTTGAATATAACAATGTAAATTAGCTTTAGCAGTATTATAAAGTGTAAGTAATTAATTATTAAATCACTTATGAAGACATATATATGTATAATAAATCAGGTGTTTTTCATGACATTTTATTAGACACAATAATTTTCTTGTGTGCAATTTAAGGTGGACTTATTTTGTTCTTAGAGCCTGTTACGATAACTGTTTCGTTCCTGTGACGAAGATTTTGTGTAAACTAAGTGCCTAAATGGGTACTATCCAACACTTTGCCTACATAATTTTTTTCTTACTACGTAATTCGATAATTACAAAGTTATTCATACCTCTACCACTACTAAAATTGTAAAGAAGGTTATTTTGGTACATAGGGAAATATTTACATTCAAATGTATATAATTTTTGTATATAAGTTGGTTTCGTTAATTTTAATTGTTATGTGTTACTTATCACTATAATAACTATAATTATAATAACGTTTTTTATATATATTTGAATAAAATATCTCCTCTTAGATTATTTAAGCCAAAAAATGTATGCGTTCTCTACAGAAGACAAACCATGAGAGCTAGGATAGTATACAAAGAACAGAAGGGAAACACGCGAAGGAGTACATAAAGAAGGAACATCATAAGAAGAATTGATAAGAGAGAAGTAGAGGAATACCTAAGGGGAAACTTAGAAGCCATCACTTTTATATTAATACATTTGTAAAACAACTTCATCACAATTCAATCGGAATTTACTCAATATTCGATGTTAGATTCGTTTTTATTATTAAATATAGTACTCCAAAGCACCAAAAATATCTAAAAATCTACTAAATCTTAATAAATAATAAATATCGTTATGACCTACATAATACCTAGTGTAGTATTGCTTATAAATTTACATTATATTGCTTTTTACGCGCAACCTTTGTCTGGTAAAGCCTATTTCTAAAAATAAACTGTTAAAAGTGTATTAATAAGGGAGCTATTCACTAAACTAGGTAGTTTAAAAATGTGGCACTACGATATCTACAAGAGGGAATATTTGGACAGGGAATATAATCATTAAAAAAGTGCCTCTCCGGGCCATTATTTATTCTAAAATTGGTTTTATGTGAAGGACAAAATTCAAATAGCCAGGAGCATTATTCGACTCAAAGCTGAATCCGTATCTTCTGTCTTTTAAACGGAATGCTTTTTACTGGCTTTTTTTGGCGAATAAATAATGCTTCAATGCAACCTAATATTTGCTAATTTCATGATGATGTTAGAAAAAAGTACACTTTTTTTGTAATATTCAAACCAGAAATATATATTTAAAACAAAAAATAATTTCAACCTTTGAACAAAAGAAATGTATAAATATATAGAGGACCTTACACATATCTTTCAAAAAGATCAATAATAATTGACAGGATTAAATGAATTTTACCAACGAATTGACTCTCGAGGCACTAGCTAATCGACTATGGGGAGTGGCGTCGACCGCACGGACGGATCAGCCAAGATCCGTGGGGTCGATGCGACTATTGGGTGAACCACTAGCACTACGGAACCCTACTAGGATAGTAAATATATTAAAGTCTGCTGCGTCTACTCGACAGCGGTGCGCGACTTTTAGTGCCTACATTATTATTGCTTTTCGAATACCCATGTCTTCGCGAGCACCTCGTGCTCGCCTCAATAGTCTACAGTAAATCTACCTTAGCCTAATTAGTTTATTGCCAGTTGGGTTCAAGTTGACTACGCGCCGCCTGCCCAATACATAGTGGGGTGCTAAAGGCACTGTCGCGGGCCGACGACGAGCGGTTGCGGCGCGTGGCGGGCGCGACGCGTTTTCCCTGCGTGCGGAGCTTCGGACGGAAAGTTTTGGCAAGCTCCACAGCGAGACAGCCTACGCGGCGCGCCGGCCACCCAACGCCCCCGCCTTCATCCCTGGCTCTCTCTTACACCCTACAACCTCTCTAACCTACTTAGCGTTTGTAAAAATCACCTACAAAAGATATTACTTTCCTTCACATTTGAATACTTCTAATATATAAGGGTATATTTATCGACGATTAAGTATATACATATTTAAAAGTTTAACATTAGCAGGACGTCTGTCGCTACGGCTACGGCCTATTGCCGCGAGTTAGACCGGCGGCGCTAAGGGGTCGTACTTGATTCGTTGTTTGCGAAACGTTGCTCGATTTAGTGCGGGGCACCTCCAGCGGCCGCGCCCTTCCGCTCTCGCTGGACGCGCATACACGCGACTAATTTCCATTTTGTATATTTAATATATTACGCTAACAAACTAAATTCATAATAATACTTTTACATTAAATTGTTAACCATTAGTGGTGGTTTACGGTCCCTAGTTGCATCGATAAGTCTGACGGGGCAGGCGCCTACGAAGCGGAAGCGGGAGGTTCGACCGTTGGCGAATCCTCGTCGCGCACACACGCGGACTCCTGGTGTTTGTTGAGGTAGCTCTTGAGCGCGAATGTCTTGTGACATCGCGTGCACTCGTAGTTCTTATCGGACGAATGGGTCTGCATGTGCGCACGCAAGTTGGAACGGTCCGCAAACGCTTTGCCGCAGTGGGCGCAGCCGTAGGGCTTCTCGCCCGTGTGAGATCGCAAGTGGCCCTGAAGCAGCCACGGCCGCGAGAACAACTTCCCGCAGACGCCGCATACGTGCGAAAGTTGGTGCGTGAGTACGTGCATCGCGAGGGCCGGCATGGATACGTACGCCTTGCCACACTCTCCGCAACGCTTCGCCGCCACTGAGTCGAGGCTGCGGTGCGTTTGTTTGTGACGGGACAGGTTGGAGGAGGTCGCGTATCGCTTCCCGCACTCTGTGCACGTGTACTTAGACTTGGTCTCCGGTTGCTGCGCGCTTTCCACCGGCGAGTTTGCATAGTTTCGCCTCTTGGACCGACCGTCGCTGACGAAGAATGCGTCATATGTGTACGCGACGGTTTCTCGTGGCTTTTCCGCTGACGCGTCTGAAACGGGAGAGTCTTGAGGGGGCGGGGGAGGTGGTATCTGTGGTGGCTCTGAAGACGCAGTCTCCACGCGAGGCGCCGGTGTGGTCAAGTATACGGCATGTTGGCTCAGGTCTAAGATGGCGTGAGCAGCGTTGAGGTCTTCCTCGGCGCGATGGAGGTGCGCCGCGCGATCGCCCAAGCAGTAGGGACGATAAATGTCCTTTTTCTTGGGCGGCAGAGAGAGCAGAGCGCCGGTGCTGGTGTAACACATGGAGGAGGATTTGCCGCTCGCCGGTGGCGGAGGGGAGGAGACAGGCGAAGACTGAAGCTGCACATGGTGGAAGGGAGTTTCTGTTGAGTCAGGCGAGGCAGAGAGGTGCAGAAGGGCATAGGAGAGAGGCTGAGGCGCCGGCTGAGGAGCGGGGGCGGGGCCGGCGGGGGCCGGGCTCACCTCGCTCGGTAACTGAGCGGTAAACTGCGTGGAAGGCTGCTCCTCGGTGTAACCTGTCCAAAATAAAAATATATATATAATAGCCACGCTTCATTGTGTGGGAAATTCAAAATTATTAACAAGAAACCTGTGACTTCTATGTTCGGTCTGTGACCGGGTCGCGCTGACAAAAACCTACACCAAATATCTTATATATATTAAATAGTCAATCTAATTTATTTAAGAAATGACCTAATGAGGTCATTATCTACTCTGTAAAACACAAAATAACGCAAGTGACTAACAATACATTCGCATTGAAGTGGCGCATAGCTTAATTATTCAAATGGGAAAGATGTTTGAATCAAATGGTTCCGTAACAGAAACAAATGAGTAGCACGCGAGGCTAGAGTTTACTCGAATTGCGGCTGCATGGCAGGTATTGGCGGGTGGTGGTGGCAAAGGGCGGAGGAGGAATGAGACGAGAGGGGGGAGGTCGTCTGTAAGAGTTATTCCGGGACGGTTAATAACTTGCAGAAACAACCTGTGGCTCTGCGGCCAACCTGTAGCGCCCGCCTCAATTGTTTCAAGAACTTCGGGAACACAAGTTTCACCGCTAATCCCGAATTTCGTCGTCCTGTTATTGTTACAAATCTAATTACAGAATGCTTTCCCAAACTTTAAGCCGCGAAAATTTGTGAATATTGATGAAGGTGACTAAAATGACCTTTTCAAGCATGGAAAACTACTTACACTAATTGATGTCAACGTAGCACGCGAAGACCTGAATGGATGGATGTTTTCGAAATCTTCGTCAGTTTTTGAAGTTTTGTTTGTACATCCATGTAGTTACTACATATTTTTGTATTATTCAACAATAATTAATCTTATTTTAAATCGTACAACGTGAGTTGCTCTGATGAGTTTTTCCAATTAATTCCTACACCGAGCTTTTACCGCCGTAATGCGCACCATAGATGCGGAGTTAATCCGCATTACTTGGACAAGGTGCCAATACGCAAAGTGAGTAGAAACTGTCCGCGAACGCGCGAACCTTGGAACATTCTCACTTCTGTGGGAATTCCACCTGGCTGCACTACAATTTGGATTTCTTTAAACGAGCTGTAAACAAATGTCTATAGGGTAGGTAGCACACCAGCATCCCCTGGTGTTGCTTGAGTCCTTAGGTGACGGTAACCACCTACCATCACGTGGACTTTATAATATTTTAAAAAGTATTAAACTGTGTAAGTTAAAAATAATACGAAATAACACGTAAGTGTGTGTGTGTGTGTGTGTGTTTCGGTTGGTGAGTAAAGGATGCCAGAGCACACTACCCTAACCCTTCCTATCCTTATCCTTATCCCAATCCCTTATCCTTAATCCTACTGTGGTCGACAACGCACTTGCAGCACATGTGGCGTTGCTTGTGTTAAGAGACGGTCCTTCAGCCTGTCTGACGACCTTCACATTATATTAAATTAAATTTATAATAAGTGCATTTAGCAATAAATAACAATAAATAACATAAACAACAATAATAATTTAGCAATAAATAGCAATAAATAATTGCGAATAACATAATATACGGTCTTATATTCCTTGTAAATTTAAACGCTAAACAATTTTATGCTTGTTGTCAGTGACAGGGAAAACATCAAGCAGCACTTTACAACGTTCGGGCTTGACGGGCGTGTCGAGGGATGAATTCAAAAGGCAGTATTTATTGAAACGGCACGAATTGCCGAGAGGTTTCTCTTTGTGAAACTCTGACTCGCCTTGCCTGTCGGCTGCATTCTTGGTTTTAGGAATCACCTAATACTATTTCTATTTTCTAACAATTTTCTAGAACTTAGCTGCGCGTCCCTTTTTGCTATAAGCGATGAAACATTTCTTCAATCTTTATTGCTCATTAATTTTTCTAAAGCGTTGAATTTTATTTTTCCGGTGTTAACAAAGTTTAAACTTTAAAGAAAAAAAGTACTCGTTAACGAGTACTTTTTTTCTGCATAAAAGGCATCCTATATCCTTTCAGAAGATATATTATTTCGACGCCTTTCTGTAACAACACCTCTCAACATGTATGCAAATTGCATGATCATCGGATGACCTAAGGCGTGAAAGCGTATTACTCGTACTTAAACGAAATTAATTGAATATTATAAAATTACGCTATGTTTATTAATAAAGTTACCTACTAATAATTCCAAAATAGGCCTTAATAAATGTAGATATTTAGCAGGACAGGTATGAACTAAGTCCTTAGATTGCCTACAAATTGAATTTGTTATGTTTAAATCTGTTTATTATGTTTAATATATAATGGAAAAAATAACTGATTGGTTTTATTCATTCATAGCATCAATCATACTATTATAACAATTTTAAATTGCGTGGTAATGACGGGTATTGGCAAAATGTCTATACATAAACGCAAATACTAAAAGCTAACAAAAAACCAGAAGTATCGAGAGCGTTTTCCCAGTGAATAATTATATCACAAAGGACGAACGAAAGCCGAGAGGAAATACATGAAGAACAAAGCTCAATTGAAATAGAGACAGGAAAAGGAACGCAAACGTGTTGACACCAAAGGTTGTAACAATGAGTATTAGCGATGTACAAAGCTAAATAAACCGTTTGGCGACTCTATAATCACACAAGTTTTTTTTTAAGTAATTAGGTAAGTTACCGAACAGATTCAAATAAAACTGGCACATATTTAAATGATAACTTAACTCCGTAACCACTCAAGTAAGATTTGTAAACTTCAGATCGAGTAGTATACCGAAAAATAAAGGCTGCAAACAATAGCTAGTTGTCGAAAATCATTATGAAATTAGTATTTATACATGTAAAATAGTATAATCCCTATTCCGACTAAGCAAACTCGAGTTGCCGCATTATTCCCGCATCGGCTCAGCACGAAATCAATTACAACTTGTTGGTTCCCAACGATCCGATTAAATTGAACCAGTCGCCACAATTCGATTCTCTAGTACTATTTGATTAATTAAACTTGAAGGACAAACCTACTGGGTCCGCTGTAGCCGTGTTTATCCTTCGAATGATTTAAATTTGTGTCAATATAAACACATTTCACAATGTAATTGGAAAGTGGATCATGTTTCTTTTGTAATATTTGACGAATGATTTTTATCCTTTGATAAAAATTACATTTCACTCTGTAATTGGAAAACGGATCATATTTCTTTTGTGTAACGTTTGACGAACATAGATGGAGGATGTGGTGGCATCGAATATGAACAAAATCAAAAAGTAAAAAGGTAATTGTTCAGTTTTAACAGCGAAAAACAGTGTGGTCTGCGACTCGCGGTAATTACAAAATTGAAAATATGAAAGGTCTAAACGATATCACTTTAAGAGACAATAAGATTCGTCGGGACGAGCATTTTTATACTTTAAAGAACTTGGTGACGATAGATAGGGGTAGGCAATTAATTGTACATTAATTGCTTGTCTTACTATTTTCATTAAGGTTAATAAACATTTTACAAGTTTAAACCTTAATAGTTAATAGTAATCAGCTGATTGCCGGAAAGCCAATTAATACTATGTAATTAACTTATTAGTATATAATACTTATATATACTATTGATCACACCCACTGATTCTTTTACGTGAATTTCTTATCATGCATACTACATTGTAAAAATAAAGTGAAAGTAAGCAAATACTTAATGCAGTTTAACGCGTGTCGGCCTTGCTTTAATAAAAGAGCTTTAGTTTTAATCCCGCTTAGTAATTGCATTCCTGCTATAAGGCGTCTCACTTTCATTTTAGAATTACTTAGTTTTCCGAAAAGGTAATTCCATCGAGGTTAATACTTAAATGTTATGGAAAAATTCAGACGACGCGACGTTAGCAGTAAAATTAAAAAACTTTATAGGAATAAAATAATTTAAATTTGAACAATAGAAGCAAATTAATTAATGTTAATAATAAATAAACTTTCGTGATTAATCTAAACTAATATTATAAAGAGAAAAGATTTGTATGTTTGTAAATAATACGATTTTAAAATTCTTTCACCTATAGAAAGTTACATTATCAGTGAGTAACGTAGGCTACATTTTATAAATTATAAGTGATGCTGACGAAGTCGCGTGAAACACCTAGTATAATATAACTTCCCAGAAATCCTTAAAAATAACTTCTGTTAAGTTTGTGGTCCTGTCTATCGCTGAAATACAAAAAAATGTATTAAAGACCTACGTGAAGTAACAACATGTGTTTCAGTAAGTGAGTAAGCCTTCTCCCCTTCTCTTTTATCGTACTAAAATCGGCTGCACACTTGCGATGCCTACATGTGGCGTTGCTTATGTTAATAGGCGAAGGTCTACCTATCTTCAAGAGAAAATCAGGCTACCTTTACATATAGAAATAAATTTGAAATAAACCCTTTGTACCAAAGAACTAAAGGTAAACCAATACATTTTTTCATTTGACTACAACAATATAATAAATGAAACTTATAACGTGCCGGTTTCGTGTTTCGTTCAAACCTAACAAAACTTTATTGGAAATTTGAGTTCAAAGTTTACACCAGGCCAATATCGAAATTGGCGGAATTGAGTCTACACCACACCACAAAGATGTAATATCTCGCCCTAGTTCGTTCGAAAACTCGTTTACCGTTCGAACTTGGATTTGAAAAGACCTATTTTTAAAAATGAAACAAATTGATTTTAAAGGTAAACGGTTTTATCGACATACTTGATGTCCGAAAGATTGAAAGTAATTTCGTTCTTTTTAATATAAAACTACAACTTAAATAAAATACCGAGAGTTATAGAATATATCAAGTTTAGCAGTTTGGATTCATCTCTAGGGTTTTGAGTAATATGTGTAACGGTACACACACCGAAATAACTTTGTATGTTTGTAATATTGATATTTTCTTTCAAACTCATAATATTAGACGAAAAATTTACGTTTAACTGTAACTTAATTAGGTATAAACACGTTTTATAGCTCAAAGCTAGTTCTCATTTAAATTCACGTTATACTTATACTTTTCTTACTGTAAAATATAGTCAACTTAATGAATTCTCTCATATTCGACGAGTCTCTGTTACATAAGTGAGCTTATGAAGTGATATTGGCTTCCTGTTAGCGGTTTACTTGGTTTGCGCCGCAAGCTGAAACTTTATTAATGTACCACTGTTCAAATATACGTCATACAGTCTAATATTAAATATTGAGGTATACATTTTTTTTTCATTGCGGCGATAGATTAGAACAAATTATAAATCTAATGGTGGCATTAAAAAAGTGAATGTGTGGTTAGTTTGAAACTTAATTAGTTTTAAGAGAGGACTGTTAAAAAATTGTTATCTTAGAGCTTTAAAGATTGTCAACCAAAATAACAGTAAATGAATCTACAATTGTTTGGGAAAACTCTTTCTATGGGGTACCTCCTGCTACCGGTATACAAAGCTTCCTTTATTAAATAAATCTTTTATTGGCAAAAATTACTAAATAATGAATATACAAAGACAAAACATTGCGAATAAAAACAAATCAAATTTAATGTATTTTATTTAGCAAGATCAATAATTAGGTACATTTTTATTTTTCAAAATGAGTTAAATGTGTTTAGGTATAGATAAAAAAGTAGTAGGTTTTCTAAATTAGAACTCAATCGGATTACAAAGAGGCGTGAAATTAAGTTTGACTTTTTTCCTTTTACGATATCGACTTTCTAAGATGGGTGGCACTCAGCGCTAAGTGTCTACAGGCAACAATAACTACGTGTTCAGCCCTGCTTACGAGCGCTACATTTCAGCGCTCGTTTTGATGCGGAACTAAATGGAATTAGGGCGGTCATAACATAATAAGTCAGGGATAACAGATGGGCTAGACAAAACTGACTCAAACTGACTTGGAACTCAAGACAAGAAGGCAAACCACGACTTGTGGCGCTCTAATTAGAAACAATTCTACGATTCAGGAAGCTGTTTTCTTTAACAAACAAGTGTAACCTCAGACACCTGGCGCTCTTTAATAGTTAAGTCTGCAATAAATGGCCCATATCCCCCCCCCCCCCCCTCCCGAGATGTAGGAAAAGAGTAAATATTTCAGTCGAAGTTACTGAATGATTATTGTAGAGCTTCGATCTACTATTTAGCTACAATTTTCTGCAAGTCACGCGATTTTAATTTCCTGTATAATAAATTCTTTTTTATCAGCACTCCGTACCCAGCAATGAGAATTTGTATTTATTTATAAAATAGTACTCGTTCTAGATCTAGACACGTGAAAAGAGAGATTCCATATTCGTAGCCAGTTCGTAGCGGGCTACGCCAAGACTTGACTTAAATGAATACAGCGACATAAGGAATTCTAAAGCGCTCCCCATTAAATGGAAGCAAAACGTAAACTCGTTTGAGATTCTGAAGGTAATGTCGGACTCCCTTATTTAAGGCTCAACTAGGGAATGCAATACCCGATATCGGTATTTATTGTAATTATTTAATTCGGTATTTGCAGTTATTATACCGTAGGCAGTATACGGCATAAACGCCGGTAAATTGAGGTTACTCGTATGTGGTTTTCAATTGCGAGGAAATAATGTTGTTACGCCTTAATAAAAATGCATTTCATTTAAGAATTGGATATTTAAGGATACTTTTCGGAAAAAGCGGAATCTTACCACATTGAACCAGGTCGCGCATCGCAGACACGTGCGCATGGGAAGCCAGCATTCTTTCACAACAACCGTTATATTTGCAAATATAATTACGATATTCATGAATTATACACAAACTAATAAGAAATTACTCTTTCCAAGGATATAATCAGTAACCAAACATTTAAAATCTTTCCGAGAATAGCGCACACAAACAGACAGTCAGAGAAAAGGGAGTACTTTATATTACTACTGATTTCCGAGGGCTGCTACTTAAGTTTTGAGATAAAAAAATAAAAACAAATATTTATAATCGAAACGACTTCGTTGTTTTTCAAAATGTTCTCCATTAAGATCAATACACTTTTGCATACGTTTAAACCAATTGTCGAAGCACTATTTCAATTCCGCTGAGGTACCTCCAAAACATGTGATTTGAACGCATGTAGCGCTTCTTCAGGCGTCGAAAAACGTTGTCCTCGCAATTTATTTTTGATGTGCGGGAATAAAAAGAAATCATTAGGTGCCAAACAAGGACTGTACGGCAGATGATCCATCAATTCGATGTTTTGACTGCTCAAAAACGTTTTTGTTTGAGCTGATGTGTGGGAGCTTGCATTGTCGTGGTGGAGAATGATTCGTCTTCTGCGATTGGTTTCCCTGATTTCTCAACATTTCAGCACCGCGATTGAATTTTTTTAACATTTCCTTGCACCAATCGACACGAGCCTTTTTTTGAGCGATTGTGAAATTATGTGGTATCCAAAGCGAACATATCTTTTTGACAGCCAAATATTCATGGAGTATTGAATGTTTGCGAGTGGAACTAATGCCCAAGTATACCTCAATCTCACGGTATGTCACATGACAATGTTTCTATATTAGTTCACGCACAGCATCGATGTTTTCTAGCACAACAGCCGATTTAGGACGACCTTCACGAAATTCATCTTGAAGCGAAGTGCGCCCACGATTGAATTCAGAAAACCACCCGTGTGCGAAACACGGTGACTCGAGATGGTGCTTCATCACCCAAAGTCGAAGCGAGTTGATCGGCACACTGCTATTGGTTTAATCCAGGTCGAAAGTCATAGAAAATTATCACACGAAAATGTTCGCGATTTAATTCCATTTTTTGACCGAGATGAATGTTTCAAGTATCTGTAAACAACACAAATAGCACTCGTATGACGACACGTTCTGAGTACGTTCACCATTACAAATGTTAAACTTTACGATGATAATGTCAGATTTGAGATATTCACATCAGTGTTGCCATATCTCAAAACTTAAGTAGCAATCTAGGTACCGGCGAGCGGTTGACATTGCAGCGCCGCTGTCCGACCTTATCGGATGTGTGCCGAATAAATTTCAATTGACATATTATTGAAAATGTGAGGTATCCCATTCTCTATGCGCAACAAAACGTACGTAAAAAACGAACGCTTAGCGTGCCAACTGTGCACCGCAGATACAATAGCAAAAACAAAGTCCGACAGGAGGATGAGTGAGGGTACGCCGCATTGCACCAGTTGAATCTCGACCCCTATACTCCCCGAGGGAGCGACACCTCACCGCCCCTCCAACCCGTCCCCTATCCAGACCCGGACTCGGGGAGACGAGTACTTGTTGAGGCTCGCTCATAAATGATCGGGATGCGTACAACGCTCATTTTTCAACCAACTTTGCCGACAAATCTCTTCTGTACGGTTTCTGATTATATTATAACTAGCTGTTGTACGTGTCTCCGTCTGCGGAACTATGTTACTCCCTGATAATTCTAAAAGTGAAAGAATTTCTAAAATCGGTTGTGTCGTTTTTGAAATAAATTATTATTACAAACAAAAATACAAATCTTTTTCTTAATTATAATCAGATATTTATTTGTATATTGTATTATTTCTGTCTCCTGAACCTTCTAACACAAATACTAAGTCCCAGGTAGATGTACGAGTAGGTACTAAATTGACAATACTTAGTAACTTAAATAAAAATATATATTTTTTAGAATAACTACACTATACAAATTTATAATTATATACGCATTCTATTAAAAAAGCTACCAATAGCAAAAATTTAAAGTAAATTTCACAGGTTTTTAGATTATAATTGTTACACATAGATAAATTTTCTAGATTAACAAATAAAGATATTGTTACGTAATAATATTAGCGAAGGTAATAATAAAAAAGAATGAAGTTATTATATACTTTGATTGCATTGGATGAGTCCGAACTATAAATTGGATATGTAGAACATGTAAGAAGTATTTTTTTAAAAATTGCACATAACATCTACCACTACGGTTTATGTTCCTACATATTTGACTACAATCGATCACTGCTAATGGAAGCTGACACGAGGAGGCGAAACGTATCTCCCTCTGCCAACCCCTTTTTCATATATTTTTCTAGAATTGTAATTTTTATTAAAATTTCAATTAAACTAAAATTTTTAATTAAATGTATTTTTGAAATATATTCTACGTATACATACAATATAATTTTTATATTTCATTTTTTATATTTCATTTTTCCATTAAACAGAAAAGGATAATTTCCCTTTCGTAGCTGGTTAAAAATTTGGTTCTAATTATAGTTATTAACAATTAACAAATAATCTATAAAACTTACAAATCTTAAAATAAACTGTTGCCAAAAAAGCATTTGTGCTTATTGCCTATTTAATCTTCCACGCCGTTCCTAAACTAAAGATTTGAATCAGTTTTCTTTGACGATTGCAAACTTATATAACAAATGCATTTCAACGATTTTCCAACTCACCCTTTCACTTGGGTATGTACCTACGCGAAGCTTTGCATTTTAGTGCATTGTAAGATTATCGGAGATCTCTAGTACATTCTTATGTTCAGAGTCTCGAGCGTGCGGTGCCCACTTTTAAATTCTCATGGCTTTTATCACAAATACGAAAGCTTATGTATGCCACGCTTATACTTGGGAGAAAGAGGAGCTCATTTAGTTTTAGGTACTTCTAGACAACATTATCATGAAATCAAAAATAAAATAAAAAGTTTGGGAAAATACACATTAAAATAATATATACAGTAACCTATATATTATTTTATTATAATTTTCTAGATTTTATCGGTATAAGCACGAAGTTTGTATCAATTTATCAACAGTTCGTGAATTTGATATGGAAAACAATAATAATATAAGACACAACTTATAATAATAAGTTAAATAATGTAATTAGTTACAGTGTAAATAAACAATTATTTTCAACCGTCCCTTATTTGTCCTCTTTATTTTAGTGCTATTTTCAAGTAAACAAGTGGATTTCATTTAAAATAAATGTTCATAAAAACTGAATTACTTACCATTTTGGTCCTAACATTTCCCTCCTAACATTGAAGAATGGATTAACCTTGGCAACCTCTTAGAACAGCGAAGGCGCTTCAATATGTTCACATCACTTAACCCAAAATCTATAATATACTTGGGCAAACAAATTTGTAATGCAATTCGTATGAGTAAAGGCCTGTGTAGGGCAGGAAGAGGGGAGAAACGCGAACAACATCTGTTCGCCGCAATAAATTTCCGAACTCAAGAAAAGCTGTCTTTATGAAAATGGGTCCTGTGACACACTTTGCGTTTTCTCGCTTTTCTTACATGTTATCTTATTAAGTTCAATAGCGGCCACGTATTTTTTTATACTTTTCTTAATAATATACAATTGTTAAAGATATAAGTAAGTAATTTCAGATATTGTTTACTCAATTATTCGGTATCTCATGACTTTACAAATCCCAAAATAAAAACATTGATTCTTGTTTATAATTTGTCAACAACTTTCAAATAAATATGCAAATAAAATATACTTAACAACATTCTAGTATAAGACTTGTTTTCCCGTATAAGTAATTCATAGGTACGTAAAGTTCAATGCTAACTAAGTTCAATGCTAACTTGAAGTTAGCATGCTCAGTTCAACCCGCATCAGAAGTGAAAACTTAGCTTCACAAAGTTTTTACTTTTCTCTACAAAAATTCATTATATTAGTAGCATATTTTGAAAGCTTGATTAAATCGGTGATTTTTTTTAATTGGTGAAGTAAAAGGTTTTGAGCGTTTTTCGTTAGATTGCTTTAATGGCTTGTTCCTCGTGTCGTAGACCAAGGGTACAAAAATACCCGTGGTCACTTCGAGGGACTACGAGAGGGATCACGAGGAACAAGCCGCTTTAATGAGTGAGCCATATCTCACGAATGTATCTACGTTGAATCTTGTCATTGTATACTGCTATTTAAAGGTGATATAACGGTTTAGAAAACATTTTGTGACAGTTTTGTATTTCATAACTAAAATTGAGTTAAAAAAAGAGTAAATTCAATACATTTTTCAATACCAAGCAAAATAAAAAAAAGAAGCATAAAAAGCAGAACAGAACATGAAAAAGCCAAAAATGAGTGGACGTCGAAAATGAGACGCCTTCTGGTAGGACAATCGTCGAGTCAGATCGGCATACGAGAACTTATTCCATTGCCCATGATGATTAGCCAGAAAACCATTTGGAACCATTAGCATAAGGCTGGTATCAACTTTTTTAATTTCATCGTCGAAATAAAGAGAGAAAAACGATCGGAACATTTTATTTACTTCACTTTATTGTGTCCACCTCTTTCTAATACTTATAAGTGTAACATGTGAACTATGTTCGGACTGATAGCAATCTTATAAATGGATATTAGCTAACATTGAGAGAAAATATAAAATTGTAAATCTCCTTAAAGTTAGGGTTTAAGCACTTGGGAGGCTTCTTTGCCGTCTTTACACGATACTGGGTACTGTGGCCAGTATCGTGTAAAGGCGAGTTATTAATATCAGCTCTTTACTTTGGAGAGAAGTAAAAATTTTTATAAAGAAAATATATGGATGGAGAGGTTGATGGTAAATTTGATAATATGTATAGATGTAATTATGATCTACACTTGAAATGCACAGACTTATAAATTAGAATTCTGTTCAAGGAATGTCGTTTAGTAAAACATTCACAAATCCACAACGAGATAATTTGAATTAAGAGTCGTTACAAAAGCTCAGCGTTGTGGCTTGGGACCGTTCAGACGATGAAGTCTCATCGCACTTAGGATGTTACGATATTAAATGTTAAGGTTGAGTTCGCTTATAAGTATTAATTAAAGTGTCAATATAAATCATTAACGTCAATAAACGAGTTACAAAAATAAGAATTTTGATAAACATTTTTATATTGAGCTTTGAACCAAGAGGTTGGTAACGAAGAAATTTATGAATAATATACTACCAATTCTCCACTAGAACAATATTTGAAAAGATAACTTTCTATTAAAACAGGCGAGGTTCAAGAAGGTATCTTCAACGTTAAAATGTAAACATCCGACCGTGTACTTAAGCTGCACTTTAAAGTCTTTAAAAATTACATGCTGTTAGAAGAGAATTTCAATATTTTCAAACATTCGCGTTGAAAAATTCATGAACAGACACAATCCGCTCAACCCTTTTTTATAAAATATGATATATGAATTTTAGTGTAATATATATTTGGTATATAATTCAATTAAACACTACATAGAAGATACAAATTCAAATAGAGTCTTAGATTTGAATAAAACATTACTTGATCGCAACAGATCTTTCGTAACATTCGAAATATGTATTATATGTAACGGAGCACGTATTATACTTGTATAACCACTACGTAACTTTTTTTTTAAATAAGAAACTTAATGTGCGTTACTCGTGTACACTTTACGACTGTCTTTATTTTGAAGACGGCAAGCTTCCCCTTAAGTTTATTCAGTAGAGGAGCGGAGATAACGAAATGGGAACAATAAAATCACAGATCCCGCAGCTTAATTCGCCCCACTCTGTTTATTTTGTTACGAGACAAGATTATACTGATACGCAATTGATGTTTATGTATAAAGAAAACAGAAAATTATCTACTGCTGTTTTTTCGTTGGGATACGCAAATTACACGCAATTGTCTATGGAATTGAATAAGATTTTTCATCATATATATTTTTTTGGCCAATCCCAAAGCTATAGAGTAACTATACTAATAATACATTTTATATTTTTTGTTCCTACATTCTGTACTACATTATAAACTAGCGATCCCGGTTACGCACGGAGATGAAATTTTCAAAAATCCTTTCTTAGCGAATAAAGAAATTACAGTGTGTATTGTGTTTGTTTGGTTTATTGAACAAGTGATTCTTATTCTTACTCCAATACTTACGTACCTCATAAAACATTGTAATATTATTCGGGGTTAAATCATTATATAGGTGAGACTACGAGTATAACTCATATACTCATGAACTCTGAATGAAATATGAAATGACGATGTGGCGGAAGTAACTACACAGCAGACTAACGTAAAATGACAGTAGGCAGTATGCTATTAATCGATACGTTAGTAATTGTATACAGAGCCCATTCTCCTATGTTCACTTACATCCTCTATTACCCTAGATTAGAAGTAGGGCACGGTAAGTAAGTGATATCAGAGCCCATTTCTCTATTCCTTCCTAATTTCCTTATCCTTAACTTGCAGCACCTACAGTGTTGCTCGTATTATAATAATATCCGACGGTAGCCACCTACCATTTAGTTGACCATCTAATCAGCCTGTAAGACAACCTTTACTTTATAAAAAAACTCACCTAGCCAACAACGTGAAGTGTAAACAAATAAACTGAAAAAATATTCTGGTTAACATTTATTGTCATCGGTTAATATATTTCTTACTTATTTCCTTTTGAAATACTAAAATATTTTGTTTATTGAAATGAAAACTTCTTTAGGCGCGTTTTTTTATATCCATTAAATTTACTTCAGGGTCGTGAAGGTTACAATGAATCTATAGATATAGACTTTTCATCCATTAACGAAACGAAGAACAAAGGAGATATTTTAGGGGGTAGGTTAAGCGCTTGAATACGTGGAAAGAAGGACGTGGAAGACAAAGGCATTTTATTACGTTTAGAGATCAACATTATTTTTGTTTTGCATTTATGTCTATGTAGTTTCTTCAAATTCTAATCGGGCCTGTAAAAATATTAACAAAGTTAATACGAAACAAAGTTAACTGATAAAAAACCGCATGTTCCACGTGTTGCAACACCAATAATAGGCACTCTAGTGACGTAGACAAATGTATGCTTTCTGATTGGATGTTTGCTGGCTATGACGTCTAATCACCTAATATCAGAAACATAAGTTGCATAGTTGAAAAGCAAACACCTGTTCAAATTCATTAGACCTTTCAAGGTTTTCTGAACAGAAACCTCTTAAAATATTAGTGGTCATTGTTCTTCGTTGAATTAATTCTTACTTTGTGGGGCTCTTCGTAATTTAATATGACACTCGCAAGTCACGACACCATAGCGAGTTGAGAAATACAATTTGAGTTTTCACTGAAACGTTTATTCGTCTTAAACAAAGTAAATACTTCAGAAAAGTACCTATCTTTATATAGCATTATGATATGACAACAAGTAATAACAAATTCCTGTTTTTAATTTTTATTTAATAAGAGTAAAAATTTATTATAATAGGAGATTGAATAAATGTTTCAACCCTAACAAAAACGGATCTGAACGAAGTCACGGGCAAAAGCTAAATTGAAATAATTACTAAAGTTATATAATTATTAAAACTATAGTGTTTAAACTGTACAGTACAATGATTTATTTCTATTTATGGTATTATGATTTCCAATATAGCGTTGGCATATTGGAAATCAGAATACCATATTCATTATTCATTCACCCAAGCGAAATGTTAGGGGTGCTTTGATAACAGACGAAACCCTACCGGGTACCTACAGAGTAATTATTGAGCCGGCAACGCCGCCCGTTTCCAATTAACAAACGTTTAATATTGTTGTTCAGTCAATACGAAACAATTATGCTGTCTGGTATTTATGTCTGGACTTGATGAGGTATAACGTGTAGGTATTAAGGTAAATGCATTTACGGATCTATTTTCTACAATTGGCATTTGTACTGCGCAAGAAAATTGCTGATGGTCTCCGTTGCTGTCGCTGAAATTGAACAAGTCTCAAGGGATATAGTGGAAGGGAGTGTACGGGGGTGTGTAAAGAAAAGGGAGGTGGATATATTGTTCGTGAGAGACTATTGTAGTCACAACGGACTGTGTCGATAAATGTATCTGCGAGGTTTCGATGTTTGCGGAATTAAATGGAGGGAAAATTGAAAAAGAAATCTCACTTTACAATTCTTTTTCTACATGCAGACAGACGCTGCATGCGTGTTAGGAGGCGTGGACCTAGATATTCTTAGAGATTGACATGGCTTTACATATCCTCAAACATTACCTTATTTCTAAACCACATTATATCAAACAATATTAAGGGGTTGAGAACGGATAGCTTAACTCACTCACCGAAACATATTCTGTTCTTTAAAGGGGCTGGACTTATATATTCTGTTTAAGACGAGCTGAAAAATTTATGACTTCAAAACGAGATGTGTATTTTCTTGGATATAAATACACATCTCAGACCAGAGATAACTTTGAAAAGTACATTTTCAAAGATAGTTCAATCGGTAATCGAACCCGGGGCACCTTAACCATAAAACCAAAAAACCAATCAATGCCTAGTAAATCAATGCAATTTTGTCAACAAACTGGCTTTAATTTGTTTACACAATTCTTCTCGTGCAGCCTTACTGCATGTAATGAATATTCTTTATCAAGGAAGCTTGTTATATGGAAACCATAGATCTGAGTGCGGTTAAAATCCAGTACACCTATACCAAGAACAATAATTTGAAAAATTCTTATAATTATGGATATAAATACTTAGTTGATGTAAAAGGCATTTAAATATGAAATTGCCATTTTATCGCACCGACCACTTTGGATTAAAATTAAACCTGCATGGTGCCAGAGTGAAACGTTTTTCAGACGAAAATTGTAACGTTCTTATATACTTAAATAAAAAAATAACATCATGTTTCATTGTTCCACTTTCAATTTTTTTACATTCAGCTTTTAACTATGGATGTACTACCAACTATGGAATTTGCTTGACAAATGCCAAAGCGGCACATAAAAAGTACACCTAAAACGGAATCATGGCGGAGTCTTGCCTTCGCGCGTCAATATTAAAAGGTAGTTACGACCAAGTTCTACTATTGACTTTAAACTCCAATGTGTTAACGAAAAGTCACATTTTCTTTAAATAACAGGTGTTTGGTTGGTTTTAAATGAATGACAGAATATGTTACTTTTAAATGTTCCATAATAAAAGTTCGTAGTGTTTTGTATGGCGTGCGAAATCCATAGTTGTAGTACATTAATCGTGGACATGGGTACAGTGAAAATCAGAGTAATTTTCGAATACCGAACGGTATTCCGAATATAAATGATCCAGATAACGAACGGCACCGTGCGTTTTTGGTTTACCCGCTTCGACTTGAAGAATGAATCCCTAGAAAGGCCAACCACTAAGGTAAATAACTATAAATTGAAGATGTTGTTGGAAGCTGACCGTATTATAACTGCCAAGGAATTAGCGGCAAGGTTCGATGTTCAAGTCCCAGAGTTCTATTGCAAAGGTTTAAATTTAAATTACCTTTCGTTAGATGGCAAACAATCTGCACATACTCTGCAGTAGAACTACTTACTTGGATTTTTTTGTCGAAACTGTTCCATCGTAGAACTAATAGTAGGTAGAACTAATTGGACTAACCCAAATGTACAGACAACTAGGATAATTAATTTAATAAAATAAATATATTTTATCCTACAAAAGAAACCTGTTTTAATATTTCAGTACGAAACAGAAATTTCATACTATAATCCTAATCTATATCTATACTAATATACTTATGTTTGGATGTATGGCTGTATGGATGTATGGATGTTTGTAACTCTTTCACGCAAAAACTACTGAACCGATCACCATGAATTTTTGTCTGGGACACCAGAAAGGACACCTTTCATCTAGAAAAAAAGGACTTTTCCCGAACGATAAATAAAAAATAAAAAACTAACGCCTGGCCAAAGTGTTATAGCAACACGAGGTCAAGCGTTATATTGCTTTTTTTATTTTCAACGCGGACGAAGTCGCGAGCAGCAGCTAGTACCTAATAAATTAAATTAAATGTAACTTTGAGTGCCGGTACCGGCCATTCACTTTTTAAGAAGAGCTTTGAGCTTTCAGTCGTTACTGTGATTAAAAAAGCAATTACTGGCAAGGAAATGAATACGTTCAGAGCAGAATTTAATATTGCAATGCGCATAAAATGTCTATAAGTAGTATAAGAACGGACAGGTTGACAGGCTTTCCGAGGCTCGGGCTTTGTGAAAATGTATATCATGAAATGCTCGGACGTATAGTAAAGTTGAGAATTGTTTCTGAATAATAAAACAGCTCGGACGTACAGTAAAGGTTGAGAAATTGTTTCCTTATTAAATTGCTTTTACAGTTTTCATATAGCTGTCTGTAAATGCCTTCTAAGAAATAATATCTGTAAATCACCAGTACTGACCCGTGAAACTACCGCTGTCACTACTTGTAGTGCCACGGGTTACATATATATTATATAGATTAATTACACTTCTAAATGCTAATTTGGATACTATCACACAGGAGAATATTCTCGCGTTTATCGCTTTTAATATTTCGTGACATGTATCAAAATTAGTTGGATGGTTTAGTTAGAAGAAGTTAGCGAAGAAACAGACAGAGGCGGACAACGACTATACATATATATATATATATAGAAAATGAAATAAAACTACAGAAAAAAGACCTAAATCTTTCGCGTTACTTTCTATATTTGCCCCATGCAATATTGAAGCGGTTACTTAAAAAGCCCATTATTTCAAAGAGAACAGAAGCTAAACTCATTAAATATTTTTAACGAACAAAGCGAAATAAAAAGCATTGTTTTACGTCGACGCTCCACAAAATCTTTCAATAAAAACTTTCTGAAAAGAAGACCTACTTTCTTAGCGAGATTATGAATATACCCAGCCGATGCCAGCGACTTTGTTCGAAGGGACTGCATCTTAACACATTATACCTATTTTATAAACAAAAACAAATAATATATACTTAAAAAAAATCAATAAATAAAAAATAAAAAAATAAAAAAATCAAATGAAATGAAATAATAAAATATAAATAAATCTATACTAATATTATAAATGCGAAAGTATGTTTGGATGTATGGATGTATGGATACTTTATTTACCTCGTGTTGCTATAACACAAGGTAAATAAAGTTTACCTTATTACCAGGCGTTAGTTTTTAATTTTTTATTGATCTCTCGAGAATAGTCCTTTTTTTATAGATGAAAGGTACCCTATGTCCTTTCTGGTGTCCCAGACAACGTGTATGTAAAATTTCATGGTGATCGGTTTAGTAGTTTCTGCGTGAAAGAGTTGCAAACATCCATACATCCAAACATGCTTTCGAATTTATAATATTAGTACGTACTAGTACGGATTAAAAAACAAGAAAATTTTAAGTCTATAAGTCTAGACTTGTTTAACATAACTGTCTGATACGGAGTATTACATGATTTGTACATGAATACACGCAGATATAAGGCAACAGGCATCGTGAATACCTTTGCCATGTGACTCCAACATGAATATTTAGTCAGTGTCGAATATCAAACATTTACTCAAACTGTGAACACCCTACGGCTAAAGCTTTGAGTTTTGGGGAGCAATGTAGATAGATGTAGAATTTATATACGAGTATATGTATATATGTAGGTAGTACGTACTTTATCGACATAACGCTGTGTTGGCTTGTAAGCGCTGTGAAATAAATTTCCGATGCTTATTTCATAAGTGAATTCGCAATTCGTTTTTACTACAGACATAAAACAACTTCATATTTTCATTATAATGTATTTCAAAAAATATTCATATTGTTTTTTTTGTTAATAATATACCTACATAATAACTACTAAAAACGGGCAGATTATAGTTACACATGTCTGTTTCATTGCGTCTTGTCTTGCATAAACAGCTTTCCAGTTTCATAGAACTACTGGGAGAAAAAAATCCCACTGGGATACGGCGTAATATACAAAGCAGTTCGATTGTAAAATCTTTGAAAGTACTATTCTTCTACTTATAAAATTAAAATCACTTGAAAAGCTTATAAGAGACAAAGATAATAAAAATCATAAGTACCTATCCAGACATGCTTATACGGTTCAAGAAGTTTTTTTTAGATTTCGTAAACTGAGAACTAAGAGCAACACTAGTACCTATAAGAATATACATTCCAATTGTTTTCGTATATAATAGTTATATGTAGTGTTAGGACACAGTATTTATTTATGCTGTGTCCTAATTTTTTTAATAAAGGAAGCTTTTGGAACTGTTCTGATGGCAGTTTTGTGTAGCGGTGTGAGTGTGCAGATAAATTCGTAAACCGCTACGCACAACTTTTTTTTCCGTGAAAATCTCGAGTGGATTACTGACACTAAGGGAAGACAGGTTGTATTTTTTTTTTGATAATATTAACGCTTGCTTATTAATGTCAATTAATCGGTAATTCAACTCTTTGCATATTGGTGGTTATATTCTCCGATGTAAAGCGAGTAAATGATACCGAGTAATAAAGGTAATTTTGTATAAATCTATTGGAAATTGTTTTATTGAAAACTGTACGCTCACCCCGTTCTTTCTAATAGAAACAAAATAATCCATCACTATTCTTTAATATTCATATTGTTTCATTTTCAGTAAGACTTTAAACATTTAGACTAACTATACCTTGTATTGATTAGAACTAGACTTTTTTACCAAAAGCTTCAAAGTGTCATGCAAATCTATCTAATAATTTGCGTACAATTTAACATATTAATATTATTATATTTGACGACACGTTTGGTCTAGTGGCTAGTAACCCTAGCTGTTAACCAAACAGTCGCGGGTTCGAATCCCGCTAGGGGCAAATGTTTATGTGTTAAGATTTTACCTTTGTACCTGAGTCATGGATGTTTTTTATTTATAATATGTATGTATTTATAAAAAAAAAGTAATCTAATATGTATTATATCAACTGTCTGGTATCCATAATACAAGCATTAGTTGCTTACTGTGGAATTAGATGCTTTTGTGTGGAATGTGGAATGTGTGAAGGTATAATATAATATTGTGGTTGGTTAATGCTGTACGTGATTGTATAAATTAAAGATACGGATTACGACGGATTAAGAATTATATTTTACAAAGAAAGTTATTATATGAACATGACAAATTGGTGACAAAATTAATA
The DNA here is from genome assembly GCA_944738685.1 of Synanthedon myopaeformis. Taxonomy (NCBI): domain Eukaryota; kingdom Metazoa; phylum Arthropoda; class Insecta; order Lepidoptera; family Sesiidae; genus Synanthedon; species Synanthedon myopaeformis. The sequence goes on along the minus strand of OX122913.1, from coordinate 4,131,991 downwards.
TAAGTGACAACATACATATGACATAAAAATATATATAAAAAGTATTAAAAGTAAAACCAAAAAGTATGTATAACGCAAAAGAGTATTTACAACAAGTCCCTACAATATATTTTTTTTTATTAAATTAATTGTACAAATTTAATTTACCTTATTAAACAGTACAATTTAGTTAAGGGGAAGGAGGACTTTGTGTAAGCGCTAGTAAATTTAAGCAGAATTTAAGCAAATATATTGTCATTTCACCTCTGGCAGACACTGTCTCGTCGCCGGCTACAACATCCGCAAAATAGACTTAAGACTATATTACTTGCATAATCTGAGCTTAAAGCTTTAAAGCCCGCCTCTTTATATTTCATACTTAGAGCAGAATGCTATTATGAACAGAATGAACAAAGAGCAAAATGAAGCTTTTTAAATTTATAAAGAAACTAGCTGTTGCACGCGGCTTCGCCCGCGTAACTTTATAAAATATAGCCTATGTTACACTCGCTGATAACATAGCTTCCCAACAGTGAAAGATTTTTTCAAATCGGTCCAGTAGTTTCGGAGCCTATTCAATGCAAACAAACAAACAATCAAAGTTTTCCTCTTTATAATATTAGTATAGATACATTTTAAATTTATATTTTAACATTTTTTCTATAGACAAAAACAAAAACTTTCATAAACAATTCAAAAATTTTTTTTTTTTTTTCAAAAACATCAGTGATATTATGATCATGATTGCTACGAATCGACTCCTACGAACTTAAAATCCATTTTTATTATTTTATATTTTTAAGGCAGTTTTTTATTTTTTATTAAAAAAATACCTCTGTCACTCAACCACAAGATCTGTTGCCAACTACCTCCCAGTAGTTTTAACTTACTTAGCTAAAGTCAGCAGATTTGAAATATAGTAAAGAACTGTTTATTCATTTTCTCTTATAAAAGAGTAAATGCAGAGCGCACTGCTTCTCGTAGTCATAAACTGAGCCATAACATAGCCCGTCTTGACGCCGTAGCTACCTCCTTACAGAAAACCACTTGACCTATGAATATATATCGCCTTCTACCCACGACCATTTAATTTAAGATGAAATTTAAGTAATTTAAGAAGAACACCTACGTGTATAAGGGAAACTTAACGAACAGATATTCCCAACTTGTTGCGATTCTTTTTTTCACATAACAAAAAAATATATAAATGCTATAAATAATTTAAGCTGTATAACTTGCGACCCGCTCCCGGCTTCTACCAGGAAAAAACTTAATTAAGTTATTTATATATATATATTTATCTAATGGTGAAAACTGGATCAAAATCCGTTGCGTGTTTAGGAAGGAGTTAGCAGCTATGCAGACAAACGCGGTTCCACTCATTTTTCATTTGGGGTTGAATTTCCAAAAACAACGAATATTTTGCTCAGAAGCTTTATTATTAAATTTCATTATTCTTACTTAAAAAAATGACGGACTCTACATATAAACTTTCAAACCCTATTTTTTACCCTCCTAGAGGAGAATTTTCAAAAACGCTGAAATACGTATTTATTTATTTCTAACCAGAAGCTTGTATATGAAATTTCATGCTTCTAATTTTGAATTTTTTTTAACTCCTATTCTTATTGTTATTTTTTTTATATCATGGAACATAGTCTGGGTCTGTCCCCAGGCCGGTGATTATGACCCCTTTTCTCAACAATAAAGAAAATAACAGAACTCAATAATAAGAAATTTACGTTAAGGTCGACACACAGGCTAACGGTCCACTTGGTAGTAAATAGCACATCCTATTATTTCACGATAGTCACGGTAAGGGGGTAGTTACTGCCGCAAGAGGACTTTTCAGGTCCAGAAAAGAGCTGTCTTTGAAAATGTTCATGTCCAATGTTATCGCTGCTGGGAATCGAACCCGGTATCAAAGAAAAAAGGACAGTTTAAAAATTACTACAATAGCAATGAAAGTTTTACGATAGCAATAAGTATGTATAAAATTTCAAGTTTTAATTGAAGTAAATAAATCGATCATAAGAATCGGCGGTTATGTACCGTTATGTCACGGTTATGTCTTCCGCATATGTTTCTGCATAAACTGGAATCTCTTAAAATATCCCCAAATCGATTTAGCTGCACTGTTCATGTTCTTTCTTTGGAAACATAAAAATAGATTCATTGACATTGACTTGGAAAACTTTATCAACTTGAACTTGAAATAGCTGTCAGACGGCATTCAGCACAAATTTAGCGGCCTAAGAATACGAAAAATTTCAATCATACTACAAATTTTTTCAGTGAAGTAAACTGAACTAAACCTTAGGTACAGTTTCTTGAGGGAAATATATTGATTCTTCTACGGTGCGGTTCTAATGTGCGTAGAAGTAGGTGTATTGCTTATATGTTTATTAAGTTGTATTTAGATGATTACAATTAAATGTCTAGCGTCTAAATCATGATTTTAGTACTTAAAATGTATAATATGAACAGTTTTTTGATTTTTTGAAATAATGAATTAATATTAATAGGGAATATTAATATTAATATAAACATGAATATTAATAGGGATGTTGACTATTTTTAGGAAAGTGTTTAAAATCACATTATTTGTACATTATTTACTTAGCCCAAAATATTTAATATTATTTTTTAAATATAAATATTTTAATTAAAAGTTGTGTTTTCATTTTCCCTCCAAAATGCATATTTATAACGTGACCGTTGTGACGTGACTTATTCCCAACACTACAAGTTTAAGTCAAGTCTTTCACAGCGGTGATGTTTGCGAACAAGTGACGTCATTTTGATTCACGTGAAACGAGAGTGATTTAGTTACATTTTGATTTATTAAATAAAAATTAAACTCCTTAATAATAAAGAAATTTGAAAACTATCGTTTCGCGGCAAAATTATGTTTTTATTTGAATACAGTCAACATCCCTATTCAAACTATAATAATGGAGGTATAATAATTTTTTTGAAGAATTTGAAAATGGTGTAAGTTACGAAAATAAAGTTTATATAGTAAGCTATTACTAAAATATAATACCTAATATAAAAAATGCTCCCAATAAAGCTGAGTTAAAGAAAAGATTTGGAATTTGGATAGGTACTGTTTAATATTGACGATTTGGAATCGACATGATTGACTTGAATTGACTTTTTTCCTAAATTAATTTTGTAAGTTTTTCTCAGCCAAAGTTGTATTTGATGCCACTTTTTTGCAGAAATAAATTAATTAGATTAACCACAAATAGTTAAAAAAAAATTAAAGGCGATGTTGTGATGAATATTACTCGAGATCAAATGTTTATTAAGTACATAAAATAAACTTGATTACAATGCTTTACTAAAGTTTACTTTAGTTAAATAAGTTAAATAAGTTTACTAAGCGTTTTCTTAAAGTTTTCTTAACTGTGTTTACCATATTTTTTTAGAATGTAGGTAAATATCTGATGATGTCTACGTTTGACGAATGTCACTAGAACATGAAATCTCGCATGCGCATAGCACAACACTAATTAGTAATGCGTATTGAATTCGCAAAGTATAATCGCATTTTAGCCAAGCTCACATGGTATAGGTATAGTTGGTGGTTAGGTGAGAAATGTTACCGTTGTATAGGAGTGTCGGCTCGGGATCGCGGGGCGAAGGCCCCGGCGCGGTGGCAGCGGGTGCCGGGCTGCGGCCGCGCCCCTCACCAACAACGTCGATCTCCTCGTCCGACTCGTCGGCCAACTCCGCTGCCGGGGCCACCTTCCACTTCTTGGCCATGAGGCAGCGCGGCATGGCGGCGCCCGCATCGGCCTCAGCGCGGCCGCATCAGCGAGAGACAGACGAACAGAGAAAAAGAGAGAAGAGAGAGAGAGGCGCCCCGGGCGAGCGGCGTAGCGGGTGATCGCGCGCGTCCTCTTGCGGTAGTGAGGTACGGGTGTGAGGGGTGCACTTTATATAGAGTATGTGGTGGTGCGCGCGCCGCCGCACCGATCGATACGGGCGGTGGGTGGCCCGGCCGAACCCATCCCTCGTCGCAAAACTTTGCCCGCCGCGGCAACTTGCAGCGACACTTGCCGCGAAACCGGCCAGCCTCGACCCCCACGATCAACCAGTGGAAACATTGTGAGCCACGCTATCTCTATACGCGTACACCTGTATAGAGGACACGGTCTGCCGGCACATTACACTACACGCTAATGGACGCGTGCATAGAACGCCAACTTAATGCATGAGAAGAGAGAGCGATTTCAATTTGCCGCTTCGGCGTTTGACATTACTCTCTTGTCTTTTATCCCATTGTTTTGCTCTTTAACTACCGGTTACAAAGGGACAACTGAAAAACTGAAATCATTTCATTTTACAAAGTGGATTACTTTATTAGTTTACACTTGTATTTTACATAGACTGATAATATTTATCCCACTTATATGTTTGTGACGACGAATGGTTGTTTGTTACTCTTTCACGCAAAAAAGGCATTGAGATTAAATTTGGCAAACAGATTAATTATCTATGTATATGTTAATTTATTACCTGAATTAACATATAGAATACTTTTTATCCTGGAAAAATTTTAGGTTCATGAGGGATCGTCTAAAAATATAAAAAAATAGGCACCACCGTCGTCACAGCAATAAATATATTTTACAATTTTTCAACGCGGACGAAGCACTTTTAACTATCAAAAATAATCGATAACAAATATTTTGAAATTAAACCAACTAATATAATAAGTAAACTTAAATTAAGTTAAACCGGTCTTAACTTAAAGGAGAAGCAAAGTCAAAACAACTACAAAAGGTTTTCAACTACAAGTGGGTGTCGAGCGGCGACTCCTTTCCCTATAGACATTGAATTTCATTTTTAGCTCATACAGTTTTCTCCAAGCATACTAACAGGATGAACTTTGAAACAATAACAATAACATTGTATATTCTACTTAACTTACTTAGTTGACTTTCTATTCTATGTTAATTAAAGGTTTTATAAAAACCTAAAAAATGTATGGAAATGATTAGAATTACCTACACTAAAATCAAGTCGAACACTAGGTATATTTTTAGTGACAGTCTTTTCAAATTTTCGATTTTCATTTGTTCTACTTCCAAACTTAGTCCAGTAATACACAGGTTTGCTTTAAATCCGGTAGTTCTGATTTTTTGCTGATTTTTTTTATGGTACGAGTATTGATTCAATAAATCATCCAAGTTTGAAAAACCAGGAGCGCCGAACGCAATCTTGTTAAATCGAAAAAAAAAACCGCGAAATTTTTAATAAATAAAATAATATCCATCTATAACATTATGGTTTTGATAAATAATTGAATTGAATTGAATTGAATTATATATAAACCTCCGAGTAGCGAAGTTTGAAACACATCTCTCAGTACATTATTTTGTACAAAAATACTCGTAAGTATATATTATTAACCCTTGCTTTTACCCGTCGTTACCCTTGCTTTCGCGGTCTAATAGACGAATAATTAGTCCTTAAGTGCTTTAAAGTCCTTAAAAAAGTCAAAGTGAATCACTTTAATAACTCAGCGTTGTTTGGGCCGAGCTTTTCGCATTCATGTAACTTAATCTCAACGAGCATAATTAACTACTCCATCATAGTGTAACCCTTTTTTAAAATTATTTATTTCACTTATACTTTAAAAAATTAGGCGTTATTTCTACTTTACCTCGTCCACGACACAGCCACACTAAGATGTCAGATTTTGGTTTTAAAACGACGGCTATGTCAAAATCATTATATCTTTTACTTAGGTAAGCTACGAATAATTTGGAAGTACAAAAAATATTGTACAATGCTCTATTTTCTGAGCCATTATTTTGCTACATTTGCACTCTACCAAAATAATTGTGGTGTAAGGAGAAGACGAAACGGTTTATCAAGTTTAAAGGGTAAAATTTCTAAGTTTAAATATACCTACTTAATAAGTTTTAAACAACTAAGTTAGTTAAGTTAACTAAGTTAGTTTAAGTGGTAACAAGGCTCTACTAATAGAAATACTTATGCAATTAAAATATTCTAGGCATTAAAGCACGGCTAAGAATAACCGTGACGTTTTGATTGACTTCTGATTATTCAACGTTGAATTAGGTAAGAAAGGGTTAGCTTAATAAGATAGTTAAAAATACGTGTAGAAATAAGAAACTTGTTGCTTTTTCAAAGAAACATAGTTTAGGAGATGACAATTTTAGGCAAGCATTGGAATTGATTGGATCTTTGAATACTCAGAAGACACCAAATGTTTTAGGTGTCCAGCTCACTGCTCTATTGCACTGGACCTTCATGCTATTCATAAAAAGACGGCGGTATCACAACGGTGACAGCGTTAAGAAAGAAAGCGAATTACCATTCTGCTCACTGGTATGAAAGTTACGAGATCAGTTTATTCAGTTGAGTAACCTTCACACTGTTATTTAAGTAAATAGTATGAGTTATTTGAATAGTCCGTCAAATTATATCGTCACTTTCATACCAGAGTTACTGTACGGAGAAATATGAAGGAAAGTCAAGCGCGGACTACATCCTTATTACTGACTAGCTGGTGCCCGCGACTTCGACCGCGTTGAAAAAAAAAACATAAGCTTTATAACGCCTGACATCTTTATTGGTATTACACTTTTGCCAGGCGTTAGTTTTCTAAATTTTAGATGATCCCCCGGGAACAGTATTTTTCTTCTGGTCGAAGGTACTTACATTAGTGCCGTAATTTGTTACGGTCCTAATATACTTAAGTAATGTACTTATTTATTATCTAAGTATACTTCGTAGTAAAGGTTTGAAACTTTTTCAAGTTAAGTAGTAAGATCGTTTAAATAAACCTAATAATATTTTACAAACTTCTCATGTTTCAATTACTTTCTTCACTTCGCTCCCTATATGTCATTTAACTTTTGCGACGGACTATCAGTCTGTCCAAGCAATTAATTTTATTAAAGTATAAAGTATAGGGTATAGATGCTATAAATAAAACTCTGTTTCTACAATTATACTTCTTATTTATTAAGTCAAATACATTTTGTTCCAAAACCGTATAGATTAAAAATACAGAATACCTACTTCTACGACTACAAAACGCTTTGCGTTTTTAACCACTACACAATTGTTTTTACCCTACAGTTCACATTAATATAGATAGAATCCTAAATAATTAGAAAATTGTCTGAAAAAAAGTATAATCAAAAATTTTGAATTACATTTCAATACACATACAATTCAAGAACATATATTAGTATTAAATTTTATGTCATTCTTTGCTTATTTACTTGATTATTATCCTTTGAGACATTAAAGTGGGTACTAATTAACACACACATATCTTTTCATATATCAGACACTTAAAGAGTACATGTTATACGAAATGACAGATTGTCAATACATCAAATGAGATACGAGTACAACAATAGATGGTTTCATGTTTCTGATGTTTAACCCTTAACCAATGTAGCTAATATAAGTTTCCTTTATAGATTTTCACCTTATTTGTCTTATTTGACCTTATTTGTCTTATTGTTTATTTTTATTATTTCTTTATTTAACAGGAAACATACCCAGACCGTTTTTTTAGTAGAATAAATCTATGTTAATGCCGATATAATATATAAGAATAGCAATATGAGCCTTATGTAAACCGCTTACTCCGGAATCCACAGTCGTAGCAAGTGGATCAGCAACGATTCACATTGGAGGCTACTTGCAATCGTACATAGAATGCTGCAGATATTGCAAAAATCTCTAAAACTTGTGGGATACAGATATCCCATTACCAGTCTAGGTACCTACCATAAAAACATTTATAAATTTGGATTATCTGTCTGATTTCTATAATTATGTTCGCACTTTATCAAATAAGACTATATTTACTTGTGAAGCGATTATTCACTTCACAAGTAAATAATTCAAATGGCATATTATTTGGTTTGTAGAACAATCAATTTTTGCTATGTAAATGGCTATGAAAATAATATGTTGGACGTATACGACCTTAGCCTGGTTAAGGGTTAATCGCTTCAGGAAAACATAATGATTATCTTAACATAGACAATATTAAAAAGTGCCACCGATATACATTTATCTTATTCCCTTAATTACAAGAATACAATCACTGCGCTTAACTTATAAACTAGATGATTAAAAATTAAAATCATTTTAGTTAGTACCCACCATTGTGATTTATAATATAACACCTCATTTTTGTGGTACATTTTATACATAGAAAGATTTCTAGTACCTTGCGTACTTATTCGTTGTAATTTAAATTCTATTTTTGTGGGGTATATTGTTTTTCTTGTTCATTTTTCTTAAATTTAATATTTTGGCTTTATTTGAGTTTTTAATTTGATTTTTTTAATGCCACTAATGCTAAGTGGTAAAAAATAATTCAATAACTATGGTATAATTATAAAATACGGTATAATAAATAAAATTCTACACCCGATTTTCTTTTTTATAAAACTTTAATTAATTGACTTTTGTAAAGATATAACTATATCAACTAAATATACCCTGCATCGAGACATAGCAATAAGCTAGAGAAAAAATATAATTTCACTTTTGAAATGACTTTTGAAAATACAAAATACTTGAAATAAATTGAACATATCGGAATGTTTTCGGTTCACTGGATAGTCTCGGTTTGGTACGGAAGCCAAAAAAGTCGAATAAAACGGGAAACGTTCGGCTTGCATTTCAAATGCACACAGAAATTGAATGAAAATCACATCATGTTTGCGGGATTCTAACAAGTTTTAAATACTTGAAGTTTTAAGTTAGCTCTTTGTGCAGTTCATTGGACAAAAGTGAGAACACCTTTGTGCGATTAAATTTGTCAGGCGATGAAGCTACATTTTTTAAATCTTAAATTAAGTAATAAAAACATATTTTAACCGACATGAATTTCGACTTCCAGCTTGTACTATAACTGTTATGTTTCAGTGAACGAGTAAAGGATCCCTTTCTAATCCCACTATCGTCGGTAACGCACTTGCAGTACCCATGGCACTGCTTGTGTTACAGGCGACGGTAGCCACCTACAATCAAGTGAATCGTCAGTCCGTCTGTAGACTTTAACATAAATATTGTAATAATATGAATTTTAATGCTACGAAGGTTACGAGCACGTCTTCATAGCATGAATATAAATTATACATAAATAACTGCACCATTGTACAATGAAAAACAATGACTTCTTGTATCTTCTTTCTGGTCGAATCGTTCTTGGCTCTTGCCTTTCAATATGTGACCTTCATTTCAATATTCACGTAATATGTGACCTTCCACGCAGTCTTGTACCCTCGTTATTGCCCTGCATGACTAGACGGTTCATCGCGACTAGATGTGTGCCCGAAAAAAGAGATGATGCGAGTCTGAACGACAGATAACTGTCGTTGCGTGATGCCAAATTTCTGTAGTACGAAACTCCACCCACGGCACCCCCAGCTACCTCCTTCAAGCGCCAATCCTCTTCCTTTCAAGTATCCGCAACATATAGTAAAATGAGGAAAACTGGTGTCTTTACGAGACGTATTTTTGTGGTATTATTTATGTCTCTGGTCCTCGATATTTTCCTGACCTTAAGACGGCTTAGTTATGGGCCTTGCGTCTCTTAATTTCTTCAGCGCAACCACCGTTATTAAAAAACATCGCGCCCAGGTAGATGTATGATTGGACTACTTCACAATTGGCCATTATATGTGATTTCTGGCAAATTGTTTTGGGCTCGGTCAACAATCACAATTTATATTATGCTGCGGTTAAATCTTGATCGAATTGCCAATCTTAACGTTTTCTATCTTATTCAAGATCACTTCCATTTGGCACTCACTAGTTACGAACAAGGTTGTTGACGTCCGCATATCGATGATTCGTGATCCTGGCTCCACCAGTCGCGACACCGTCCAGTCCAGTCTTCTATGGTGACTCTCATGTTCAGTTCTGTATAAATATTAAACAAGAAAGGTGATATAATGCATCCATGTCGAACTCCCGATTTCTTACATATCGAACTTCTTATATAATTTTACTAAAATATTACCAAAATTAATAATTGCACGCTCTTTAAATGTGAAGTAAAAATAATTAAATTTAATATTATTTTATATTACTTACTCATATAAAATAAGAACCAAAGTTAGAGCATTGCGGACGGTAGTGTGAAGCCGGTAAAACTACGCCTTCGCTGTGTACATACGCGGATACACGAACACAAATGCAATCAAAATGCATTCCTCGCCCTATTAAAATATTTACTAGTGAAATGCCAAATTGCGTAGTGAAAACCAGGTTCCAAAAAATAAAAAACAAGATGAAATCACATTTCACACATAAATAAACTTGGAAACAAATATTTTCTATGAAAATTAACAAAAATTGAGGTTACGCACACATGTTTATAAAACCGGCTTCACTATGTTGTCCACAAAATTCTGTCTATAGTTCTTATTTGGTCTGAGATTACTTATAGAAAACTAATATTTTATTTCTTGCTTATTAAAAAAATAATCAAAATGTAATTATATTTACATGTCTCTATTGAACGTTAAGAATCGCCTTTTAATTTGAACAAAAATATAATAAATATTAATAATTTTTAAGATAAACATAATATTTAGGATATTATGTTGAAAAAAATAATATTTTAGTATTTTTGACATCAAAGTACGAGTACTACAAGTATGGAATTTGCGTCACAAATGCCAAAGCGGCACATAAAAAGTATGAGTAAAATGGAATCATGGCGGAGTCTTGCCCTCGCGTGTCAATGGTAAAAGGTAGTAACGACCAAATTCTACTCTTGATTTTATACTCCAATGTGTTGACGTAAAGTCACATTTTCTTTAAAGGTTTTAAATGACAGATGACAGAGTTCATGCTCTACGCATGTCACTTTTAAATGTTCCATAAAGTTCATAGTGTTTTGTTTAGCGTGCGAAATCCATAGTTGCAGTATATTGATGATTTTTGACATAAAAAGAAATGTATAATGGTAGAAAATACAAACTGGTCCTACGTATGCTACGTGTGCTACGCATTATGACATCTGTACTTCTGAATTTGTATGAAAACAGACTTCAAAACATACTTATCACACACAATGCTTGCCCACGCGTCCTATGCTACGTTCCATATGTCGCGCCGCGCGCGCCAGATCGGCGTGGGAAGGTGGAGGGGATATCAGACAGGAATGGAAGATTGGGACCGTTTTATATTGCTGCAGTAACTTATGGTATTCCCCTAATTTTCTCTATATTTGTTTACGTCGTGATCCCAATGTCTTTTCATCTTGATTATTTTTTTTATTTTTGCGACGCGGAAATATTTATTTTAACATAATAAGACATCTTCAAACTCGCTAACAGAAGCAGAAAACATATTTCAGATCCACTAGTACTAGTTATAAATAATAGACATTCAGTATGTCATACGCGGGACAACATGTGAACAGCAGATCGACTCACCGACGACGTCGCACCGCATAAGCATACGTGGGACAAGTTTGTCTCTACCTTAAATGTCTGTGTAAATTGTTTGCCAATGAACCGTTGATAATAATAAAAGTAATAAGTTTCTTATGCTACTACTATTGTAAGATATAAAAAGGAAGTATTTTTACCACGTAACATTTTTTGCTACTCTGATATACATCGGTATACGTCTGATAGTGAATACAGATGTATGAGTCAGCTGGTGGATTGAGTAAGCTACTGATATTAACTTCTTATTTAGTATTATTATTAATACTTAGTATTAACTGTATAATTGGTATTAAAAAGAGATAATTATACTCTTTGAAATATGCAGATAAGTAATGATCTAAACAATATTTCCAGAGCGTGGAAAAGTTAGTTAAATTTTGTAAGCATTATATTGTGCACAATGGTTCCATATTTGGATGTAAACCTGTAAAAAGGTTTTCTTAATTAATGTTTTCCTCTCTTTCGTGATTTTAAATTATTTAATGCTCTTTGCTCGCGTTCATTTTGTTCCGTTTATGATGTAGGATCTCTGACATGTGTTTTGTTAAAAGATAATTGTGTGTGTCAGCTCCGACACACGACTGGAGTTTACTACTTACGAATACGAACGATTATAAAATTTAAATTTTCACAATTCGAACACGCCGAAAGAACAACATTTTTTAAAAATAATATTGTGTTGATGCCGCAATATCTCTGAAACTTCAGATATTCTAAAATATTCAAAAAATATAACGTAACTATAACGCATTCGTGTGACAATTTTGACTTTACTCCCATAAATTTTCATACCACGGGCTTATACTCGTATATATGCAAATCGATTCTTATGGAGTCAACTCCAATAATCTCATCTATTGTTTGTTTCGCTTCTCCGTGTTTATTTGACTTACCTTATTCGTATAGATACTTTACATATACCTATGTTTGACTTCTATACTGGACATATGGTTATTTAATGAATAAGATTAACTTTTTTAAATTGATAACTGAAAAATGAGAAAGTTATTTTTTAGGGTTATTTCTCAGTGTAGTTATCAGAATAACTATCTACTTATAAGAATCTAGTTATCATAATTTCATCATTTCAATATCATAATTCAAGAGTAAAGAACAATGTCATTTTATAAACGTGTTCTAAAAGGACGACAAAAAATAATTTTTGAACTGTTATACGAGTATATTGCTGCGTAGTATTTCCTTCCAGTTTTACTTATTTGGTATATCGTGACTAGTATACCTAGTATTCCAATTTGTGCAAGTGCAATGCAAATTCCAAAATAATTTCTTATAGTTTTTATAGTTATAACTCCTTTTTTTGATTATTCATACATTAGTTTTTTTTTATTAAAGATGTGTTTGATCTTGGCCATAATCTAGTCGTGTAGCGAAGACGAGGCCGATCAGTTTTCTTAATGCTTCCTTTAATGTGTTTGCTTTAAAAATATTTTGCTGAAATCGCGGGTATATTATGTGGTTAATTGTGGCCTAACTTTTGACACGTTTAGCAGTTGGTATTTTAAATGGGTGTTTATCCGAGTCTAGAAATATTTTGGTGTATTTTAAAAGTGGCGTCTTTCAATTTTCTAAACAAATCATAAACTGATATACAATAGTTTACGCCCATGCCTTCGTCCGCACCCCTTTTTCTTGGACGTTTAAAATTTTTCTAGTTTAAATTTAAAATTTGGTTCATTTATTTTTGTACAGCGTTGAATTATATTATTATTTTTACAGGATTCTTTCGGAACAGTACATTTTTCTGGATGAAATGTACCCTATGTATTTTTCTCTCTGCCCTGACAAAATTTATATACAAAATTTCACGTTGGTTCATAAAGTACTTTCAGAGGTTGGCGGTTTTGAGTTAAAGAAAGTAAGTAATTTTTTGCACGTACAAGACAAATATATAAGTTCCTTCTTTATTTCGATTTTTTATTGAACCTTTGATATCATGGAGACCCTACATTAATGACTAGCTGGTGCCTGCGACTTCGTCCGCCTTCCTCGAAAAATGGACTATCCAACACAAAAATAATTTTTCAATTCGAACCAGTAGTTCCTGAGATTAGCGCGTACAACAAAACAAACAAACTCTTCAGCTTTATATAATAGTAATAAAATAAAGTAAAGTATAGATATGGCTAAACATGTTTTGACGTTTAAACGTTGTTGTCAGTTTTATCTGGCCATATCATGAAATACATGATGTGAATCAATTCTAGATCTGGTCACGACATAGGTATATATAGTTAATGGGACAATATCGTTGTTATTTATGTTATTTTCGGCTGTTAAAAATCTTTTCCAGTGAAAATGTTATTAGTTCGCAATCTTTCGCCTATTAAACTCTCCTTAGATTAAACTCGCCTTATTAAATTCTCGTGATATTATGTGTCTATTTTCTAGGGATCAGTTTTCCCTATAATAATGGAAGCATAGTAGCTGCCAATAACCAATATCCTGTTATCTGCGAGAAAGTTCTCCTTTTTTACCATCATAGACTTTTACATCATCTTCCAGTGTTTCAAGTTATAAAACTGAATCATTCGGTTTTAGGATTTAAAATCTCTATTAAATTTTAGTATTTTTATATTTCTAATTTATTTTTATAATTCTTGTATCGTTGTTAGTTTTTTATGAATTTGCACTAATGTAGTTTGAATAATATATACATTGATTTTTAATTTTAAGAAAATGTGTTTGCATATCTATTTTCATAAAATAGCGATCTAACATTAATATTACTCTGAACTTAATATACTCATAAAATATGTTAGTATTGATTTTAAAAATAAATAGTTGCTCTAACATCTATTATTATACGTAAATAATGATTTTTTAAATTGCGTCGTTAAAATACTCTGTCTTAAAATAAATTGCGAATGTTACTCATAAAAATAAACACTGCATACGAATATTTGATGTAATTATTAAGGACATTAAGTCAGTAATTTGGGAGGTTTGGGTGTTTGGGAGAATTTGATGTCACAAATTATTATTATACTCGTATAATGCCAATAACCGAAGACAGAGTGCTACGCAAAACATTCGCGGCACTTATTGAACTTGCGAAAATAATAAAACATAACCCGCGATGTTGGCTGTAATGAATGTAATACTACAATACCGATATATTGAAACGTTAAACTAAATTGAACCTACTAAATCTATAATATACGAACCAGTGCATCAATGACGGTTATAATCGAATCGCGAGATGTGTATGTGAGATATCCCCTGTGTAATTCTATTTATTGTACTCGTATAATATACTACCGCGACCCCTCTGCGTAGTAACCGATGTACCCCATCGTTGCGTAGATACCGGCTTTCACAAAAAGTTCAATTCAAGCTTACATTCTTCAAATATGTAAGTTGTTAATGATTTATTTGAAAAACATTATAAAACTCTAAAAGATGTCGTTTATACCTAGACTAGATTCAGTGGGGATGGGAATGACCGGGATTCCATTATTTGGTTGCGTCATAGTTTTTACTGTAGTTTTAAATTAAAACAGAAAAATAAACTGAGTTAAAGAGGGGTAAAGCTCGAGCAACAGTTTAGTCTTCCCGAGCTGACCCGTAAGCTGTACGAGTTACGACACGACACACGAGACAGACCAGACACGCTACTCGTGTCCTCGACACAAACATCCTCGTCCTTGCCTAATCTTGCTAAATTTATTGCTCATGAACTACCACAGCTCAATAGTTACCTTTAGTCTCTACGTATCACCGAATCTATATACCTAAATATTGCCACGATTAAATCTATTTTAAGAACAAATCTAAATAACGCCATCACGAAGCCTATGAAGAGGCTTTTCTCCTAAATTGACGCCAGTTTCCTTTACCTAACTTATGAATTTTAATGAAGAAATATCAACATTTTTAGGTACGTAATTATTGCTTATCATTCTTTCCGACCGCGTCGAAATGCCTTATTCTTAGATTATTATGTTATATTATGAATTTTTTAAAGGTGTATAGAAGTTTAAAGGGAAGCAGTTCGTTGTGAGATTGTTAGGCGTACACGCGACTTTGTCCATGTGCCTCTTTGCATGCATTTTTAGTTTGAATTGCTTGCCGCATTTCTTACAATTGTATAACTTCTGTGTGGAGTGTGTCTGCTGATGTACCCGGTAGTTGGAGCGGTCCGAGAAACTTTTGCCGCAGACACAGATGTGGGGCTTCACACCGTTATGCGTCCGCTGGTGGCTGGTCAGCAACCATTGTCTAGAGAAACTCTTGTCACACATTGGACAGTTGTACGTCTTTGAATGAGTCTTCATGTGCATGGAATAAGCAGATGTAGACACATAAGCCTTTCCGCATTCATAGCAATGTTTAGCAAGACTAGAGTCAATGCTGCGGTGAGTTTGTTTGTGGCGCGCCAGGCTCGATGGTGTCGTGTAAAGTTTGCCGCATTCATTGCACGGTAGCTTCTTACGGTTCGCCTCCGCCTTATTGAAATTGAGCTTTCCATAATATTTCAACACACGCTTTTCTGTTCCAACACACGCATCCTTAGTTTCTTTTACTTCCAAAGAATCTTCCGTTTCGTCCAGTGTTATATTCGGTGTAATATTCGGTGTTATATTCGTTGTTATATTCGGTGTTATATTCGGTGTTATATTCGGTGTTATATTCGGTGTTATATTCGGTGTTATGTTCGGTGTTATATTCGGTGTTATATCTTCTATAAGTAATTGAGGTGGTTCAGAAGGATAATTACTGTTGAAAGCGTATGACGTATTGTCAACAAACGGTGTCGGCTGTATATAAGCACCGAAAACAGGATATACAGATAATGGAGGATACATTTCTGGTATGGGAATTGATGGGAATTGAACAGTGTAAAAGGGGGGTGTGTAAATAATTTGCGGTTGTACAACAACGGGTGGTAGATTGTTAACGGGTGGTAGAATATTAACGGGTGGTAGATTATTAGCGGGTGCTACATTATCAACGGGTGCTACATTTTCAGCGGGTGCTACATTTTCACCGAGTGCTATGTTTTCAGCGGGTGCTACATTGTCAACGGGTGCTACATTATCAGTGGTAGCTACGTTATCAGTGGTAGCTACATTATCAGTGGTAGCTACATTATCAGTGGTAGCTACATTATCAGTGGTAGCTACATTATCAGTGGTAGCTACATTATCAGTGGTAGCTACATTATCAGTGGTAGCTACATTATCAGTGATTGCTACATTATCAGTGGTAGCTACGTTATCTGTGGTTGCCACGTTATCAGTGCTTGCTACATTATCAGCGGGTGGTACGTTATCAGCAGGTGCTACATTATTAGCAGGTGCTATATTATTAGCAGGTGCTACATTATTAGCAGGTGCTACATTATTAGCAGGTGCTACATTATTAGCAGGTGCTACATTATTAGCAGGTGCTACACTCGGCTTGCTTCTAGATAGTTCGAGAAGAAATAATGCGGCTTGTGTATCGGCGTCTGTTCTTTCAATTTCAGTTGTGTTGCCTTCAGTGGCAGCGGGATCTGGAACAAAAAGAGATTAGAAATATACGTTCTTCAAATAAAGAACACACACGTCTGTGTTCTGAAATTGGTAAAAACCCCTACATTTCTGAAGAAAAAAATAAAGAAAAAGTTAATTAAATAAGTTTAAAATTAAAACAAACCAGCATTGATGTTTGGTCCTAATCATTGTTTCTGTTTAATTTAATTTTATTATTATTTAATTATTTCCTGAGGGATCATCTAAAAAAAATTAAAAAAAATGTCCAACGTCTGATAATATATTGCAATAAAGATTTAATAAATATTTTTAACAACTAAGAAAAAGGTGATTTAACCACGAGTGCGGTTAACCACATTGTGTGAGTCGTGTGTACAGTAGGTATACAACTAAGTTGATTTACTTCGAATATAGAGAAATTGTCTTAGATGAGATAATTTGAATCAACACTCTACAAGCTTAACATATTATAGATGTTATAATGAAAGCCTTTTGTTCCTATTCAACTAGTCTCTCGGCTGTTATAAACAATAGAATACAAAACTGATAGAGGTTACACAATAAACAACCACTGCGAACATTGCCAACAGTAAATCCATTCGATTCATGAAATTGTACGTAGATTTTAGTAAAAAATATAAAAACGTAAATCGGAATACTGATTTTACAGAAAATTTAATTGTATTTGACTGAGCTAGATTAAGTCCATTTTTATCTTTGTTTGTTGTACATCCCACAGCTAACACCAGTGTAAATTCAGTTACTATCAGTAAGCTAACAGCGTATAATAGAATAATATTTTGTTTTTATTACACTTGATTATTCAATATACAATAAGTATATAACAATCAGTAATAGCGGAAAGTTATATATAATGGTTCGACGTATAACGTTATATAATAATAAGTTATATAACATTATAACGTCTTATACTCGTATAAAATTCTTATGGTGACAAACCTTGTACACCTTGTTGTTTACGCGATAAATTACACGTGCCGTTACTTAACGGGGTTGTTTTGTATAAGCCAGTGGTTACAAGGCCAGACGACTGCGCAATACCTAAGAAATTGATTCTCCTTATTCCATTCGATTGCCAATTAGATACACGTGTATTTTATTTGACATTTACGCTTGTAACATTTGATCAATGGTTTGGGTGCTTGCCTTAACGCTCTGTTTCATGGGTTGTGCGGGGTTCAGGGGTTGTTTTATTTGAGCAGCCATTGGGGCACCATTAAAAGTCATTGAGTGAAATAACAGCAGGTGTGCTGTGGTGTTTCAGTGAGTGAGTAAACGACGTCAGTGTCCATCCTACTGTGGTCCTACTTTGGTCGGTTACCTGTATTATACAGGCGACGGTAGCCACCTACCAACAAGGAGACCGTCAGCCTGTCTACAAAAACGTAAAATTAACTTTTTTTTGTTCAAGAATCATAATAACAATCAAAGACTAATCAAATTACTAACCAAATCACGATGTGTGTATTATGGGTATGCAGCGATATGGCATTGCTTAGCGGTATATCGAAGTGCTTATACAATATAGCCAGAATACAGAATGCTTATACAATCTTATACAATAGATAGAGCACAGAATCAATCCCATTGCGAAGAGGAGTGAGGTAGGTAGAGGTATAATCTATTCGAAACTGTTCATTGTCGCTTTAAGCTCCTGAATTTAGCTTTAACGGCACAAGCTCTTGAAACGGCAGACTCGGCATCAACATTAACGGCGATTATACAACTTACCTTCGATTTGCTGAATATATTATGATCTCGGCAAAGTCGACTAGAAACCCTCAACATGATTCACGATAATCCAAGATAATAAGATCTATATGGACAAGACGAAACAAGGGACCACTTTGAATCCAGACTGCTTCTGACCGGTCCTACTGGTAAATTATACTGCCTATGTCCAGCAGTGAACTAACTGAGATAATAATGACAAAATCGATTTTTTTTTAATTGAGTCAAGGCAGCGCTAGGCCGCGATCTCACTTGACGTAAGGTGCAGATGCGGTCGAAGGTGGACCACGCTTACCTAGTAAGTGCCCATTTACCCTAGATTTGAAGACCCCGAGGTTGTAATTTTGAGGAAACACAGACGCAGGCAGTGAGTTCCACTCCCTAGCAGTTCAGACAAAGAAGGTGGAACTGTAACGCCTCGTGCGTGACCGACGAACATCAACCACGAAGGGATGAAACCCCTGTCCGCGCCTCGTGGTCCGCAAGTGGAACGGTTCCGGTTGGATTAGATCGTATAAAATGGACGCACACTTTCCTACAATTCAAAAGCATTCATAGAAAAACATTTTAACTTATATTTAATTTCCTATCTCTATACGTTGTTTTTAGATGGAAGTTGTAATTTACCTAAATGTCAATAACACAAAGAGCCTTGTGAATTCATGGCATATCCGTGTATATCCGAATTGCGACTGGAGATCAAAGAGAACTGGCGATTGGGGTAGTGATCGATTCAATTTAAATTTACCTTGCTTATGTTAACCTACGTTAAATTTTATTTTATTCCTCACTAGCTTACGCGCGCTATTTTGCGCAAATTTTTTAAATTTTAACACAGAATACCAAATGATTTTTTTTTAATATTCCTAATTAATATTCCCAAATATTTATAAATCATAATAACATTTTGGTGCATTGGTGCCAAGTGATCAATGGCTATTCTAGGATTATTTTTCTCAGAATCTAGGATTATCAAATATAAACTTAACGGATTATCAGAAATAATCAGAAATTCGTTAACTTTTTCTAAACTTAACGGATTTAGATACGGGTTTCTCTATTGGAAAGAGCGTAAAAAGAGGAAAGTTTTTGAATATGATTTGATGAAGAAATATATCAGTGCGATTTGAATTTTCAACACGAATTTTTTCACGGTTTTAAAATCAAATGTAATGTGTTTGTATGTAAATAAATAAATTGAAGATAGAAACAAATTAGATTTCAAGTGTATCTGTTTGTTTGCCTGCATACTGAAGTTCTTAATGGATCGAGTTACAGTTGTCGTATAAAGAATTCCCAAGTTTTGTAAGGTTTACCTAAATAACTTTAGACTTTAATTTGGAATGAAAGTCATTTCCGTCAATTCTCGGAGAGTTGCTAATTTTAGAATAAGCCATTTTGGTATAAGCATTAACTTTAAAATAAAATAAATAAATCACTGATAAAATGATACAAAAAAAAACTAAATCAACTTGTTCGCAGTCCAGATAGCCAGCAAAGCAACAAACCTTCCGCAACTTATTCCACAAGCCTATACGAATATCTAAGTATAGAGAATTAATGTGGAAGAACAAAATTTAAAAAGTATTGAAAATGTAAAGAGGATATTTCCAAGATGGAAGTAAGCTTTTAAGAAGTATTATTCACGCTTCCAGATTTAACCGGTACGATGCAGCCGTATTGGAGATTTCTAAGCGCACGAAACCTGATCCCTTGCATTATTTAAGAAAATTCTCATGTTATTATGGCATACGTTATGCATGCAAGCTTACAATAAAAGTGGAAAATTTGAAGAGAATCTTTATTAAGTAAAGCTACGAACAACATTCGAGACACCTATTTGTGAAAAGCCTAAGCAAATTAATGTACAGATTAAAAACAGTTTTATACTATTCGGAAATAAGAGCTGATATTAAATTTAATTGACATAGCAAATTTAAATATTTTGATCAAAAGTCAGAACTAATTTGCATGGTCTGGACTCCGTTCACTCGAGAAGAATCGAGGCGGCGGCGTCGCGTCGGAGGCGACCAGTAGCACCCATTCTATGTTTTCTATGTTTCTTTTATGTTAAGATCGGCAGGCAAGCTGCCGGTCCATTTTATGGTAGTTGGCTACCGTCGGCTATAACACAAGCAACACCACAAGTGTTGCAAGTGCGTTGCCGACTATATCGCTGCTTAAATTCAAAAGTACGGTACCACAAATCAAAAAATTCCAAAAATGTTTTTATTGCAAAAATACAATCACAATTCTTCATATTGTATGTTACAAAAAGACTAAGGGCCTTTTTCACCAACTACAAGAAAAGTGTTGATTAGTTACTTTTAGAAATAATTTTATGTTTTATTAAATTATGCACTCGGTTTAGTGCATTCTTCGATAGGCCAATTTTTTATTTTTATTTTCTTTTTAATGTTTGGGACTTTTACCGCACAAACAAAGGTATATCAGCTCCATCATCGCCAGTGACCGGTGACTTTAAATGACGGTTAGCCTACTTGACAGATGGTGAAAGAGGCCCGGCCTTATGGTTGTTTTATTCCAAAATTAGTATATTTTCATCATTTTTTTTTTATATTCAAAAGTAACTTATATGCTTATATCTCCTCTAGGATTCAGTTTATTATAAAAGTACTTAATAATACGCTTCTAACGATGTATAATATGCATATATTTAATATATATGTGATAAGAAAAAAATAGACAAACAATAATTAATTTTTTTTCGATTATCTCCCCTGTAAAAAAGTGTAATTTTAATTTGTAGTACTTTTGAATTTAAGCAGCGATATTAAGATTAAGGATAAGGGAATTAAAGGGCTCTGGCATCCCTTACTCACTCACCGAAACACAACAGCACACGTACTGTTATTTCACTGTGATCTTCTGTAAAGAGTGGTTACTGCCGCCAGACGGGCTGCCCAAATGACTGGGAAACTGTTACTACTAAAATCGTAATAGACATCCGCTCACTACAAGAGTCGAGGCTGCACGCGCTTCCTACTTGTCGCCAGGGCAACTTGGCTTTATTTCGT
This sequence comes from Synanthedon myopaeformis, assembly GCA_944738685.1. Lineage (NCBI taxonomy): Eukaryota > Metazoa > Arthropoda > Insecta > Lepidoptera > Sesiidae > Synanthedon > Synanthedon myopaeformis. The sequence continues at coordinate 4,110,247 of OX122913.1, read as the reverse complement.
CATTCGTGACATGAAAAATACGAGAAGATTTCATAAATTATTATTGACCGCTTCCCTCAAAGCGACTGACAGACTCGGCGCCGCAGAGTCTACGCAAAGGCGACATGTCTCGACTCTTCCTAAGAGCACAAAGGTGGTGGTGGGAGTACCAAGGAGAGGCAGGGCCGATAATTATAAGAAATTAGACTTCCAGTGTCCTACTTTTTAAGGCGCTTAATGCCGTCAAATGGGTACTTTTTAAAAGCTTACACCTAGTTTATGACTAGAATAAAACGCTTGAAAAATATATGAATTATCAAAGTTTGGGCAACATTTGGTACATTATTTTTTTGTACATATCTCCAAAATTTCTATCTTTAAAAATATTAAGCAGTGTTTTTTTTTTTGCCTCAAATCCCTACTACTCTTAAGTGAGTATTCAATCGCCATACTCCTTAGTGAGTATGGCGATTGGATATATTTACAAGCTAAAAAATTAAGAATCTGTTGTATTTTACAACATATTCAAATCATCGAGATATACTAATTCCGGTATGCTGCGCAGGTGGAGTAGGCTACACCCCGCTCAGACGGCAGACGGTTTTTTCAGTAGGTAGTGCTGTTTTTTATATATAACGGGCGTTCGGCCCACGATATAGAGAATTAATAAGTCTGTAAATATTAACACTTTTTATACATTGACATTAGTTACTCCGGTAGAAATCTCTATAAAAAAATAATAAACAAATAATAAAATTTCTAAGGGCTGATCCATTTAGCTATATATATTTTTTATATTCACTGAAGCCAAAAAAGGCCTTCATGAAGAGAAAAATTGCATCCTTGAGAAGCAGATGCAATTTTTCTTGCTAGTATGTATCCTTATATAGTATAAATTGAAGTTATGGAAGTATCTACATATGAAATTTTCATGCGGTCTTCATAAATTGAAAGAACTGTCGGCGAGGAAGGCTTTTGTATATAATTTCCTACAAATAATTAAAAATAAAATTTAAAGTTTTTATAGAATATACATAAGAATGTACGACGACGTTAGTTGGAAATATACATGTGTTTTATATGAAGAGGAAATAAAATGAACTTACCTAAGAGATATGGATAAACTGCCGGGCTTGTGTAAGGTGGAGGAATACACGCCTCTGTCGGACTACATGGTGATGGATTTTCAAGCCGGCGTTGCTTCTTTCTCACCATGTAACAGCGCGGCATCGCCAACGCTGAAAATTATCATTTTAAATTAACAAAGTCAAGAATACACATATGTCGACATAAAGTCTTCGTGTTTTCAAGGAAGTAAGTCGCGTTTCGCGAAAAATCAGGGCAAATAATTCGTGTATTTATTTCCAAGAAAAGGTACACAAATGGGATATTTTAAAAGAAACAAGTTTACAACAAAAGTCTGCTTCAAATGGTTACTTATGGCTACCACAGAAAATTTACCATTTGAAATTTTGTCAAAATAAAAGAAATTCCAGAGACCCAAAAAGAAACATTATCTCCCGCTGAGGGAAAAACTTTTATGTCTGATCCCAACTTCGAAAAATTAAATAAATTACACTTCGGAAAAAATAATTATGAATACTTATAAAACTTCAAAATTTAATTACTATACGGTAGGTAAAGTTAATAATTAGTATGCCACGAGTATATACTTATATTGGTTATTATAAAATATACCCTACATATTATAAAGTCGCTGTCTACTTCTATTTCTGCGCTAACTTCTTTTGAATCACCTAACCTAACGGATTATACGGTTTTTACTAACCGAGAAAGCGATAAACAAGGAAAGGTTTTGTGTTTACATTTATTTGCAGAAGAAGTTTGCAGCCATCGCTAGTGATTTTAAAAAAATTAAATAATTTGAAATTCATAATTTATCACCGTTCTTAAAACACATTCAAAGTGAGCTACAGTAAAAAATAAACTAAAAAAATTTGTCGAAGCTTAAAAACCAGAAGCGTCCGTCATGAAACAGTGCTTATATAATTAAAAAGCGCACCTGAAAGAAATAAAAGCTTCAATAAGCTAAAAAAGGGCGTCTAAAGGGAAATGGAAAAAAATTGAGTAAAAAAATTCAGTGATTTCACGAAGTTATTCATCGTAGAGGATGCTGAAATGTTTGATGGAGGACTTTTTTCAGTTTTTTCCGTTAACTATACATTTTCCAGTGCGGACATCGTAACGAAGTTAAGTCCTCGAAATATGATTTCTATTTATGACTGACACAGAGTTTCGAGTTCCGACTGAGTATATATCGATATAGATATAATGGATACCTATGGATAGGGTAGCATTACAACACGATCTTGAATAAGTCTCGACAGATCTAAGAATAAATCTGGACATAGTATTCTTATAGGTCTCAAGTACTTACAAATGATAAGCTGGATATACTCGTATGCTAAAAACAATCTTCAATTCGTAGAGACTGTGTTGACAACAGTTACTCTTGAACTCGAAGACAATAATTTTATTTATTATAACGAACTGCAACCTTCTTTTATAATGCTGTTATTTGTTATTTATTTATTTATAATTACTTAATAACAATCCAGCTTAATAATTGTAAGTATTAAAGGCCTCCACCAAAATCCCGTTTTATAAGAATAATTAACAATTTTGACGAGATCATTAGAAGGACGAAGAAAGCCATTATAGCCCTTTATAAATAGTTTTATTACAAAAGTATTTTTGCGGCATAACCCAAAATAATGAAGAAAGTAAATTTTTTGTTTTTTGTTTATACTCGTAATTAATAAACTCAAAATTTCCCGACCAATTTTAAAAATTATTTCAACTAGCGCAAAACTCGCAAACTGCTGGACATCGTTGAAGTCCGAAGAAGATTCTTATTATGAAAATTGGAAAAATAGAACATTCGTGTTGGAAGCCGTGGGCAGTTTTCTAAAGTATAGTAATAAAGTGTTATTAGTATGAAATGATATAATAATAATAATAATATAATAAGTAGACTGATGCTTTTTAATAACACTTTATTGCCTAAAATATAGAATTACTAGCTGGTTCCCGCGACTTCGTCCGTGTTGAACGATGAAAGGTACCCTTTCTGGTGTCCCAGACAAGGTGTATGCAAAATTTCATGGTGATCGGTTCAGTAGTTTTTGCGTGAAAGAGTTACAAACATCCATACATCCATACATCCAAACATACTTTCGCATTTATAATATTAGTACGGATAGAATAACTTCATAATACTACGTAAGTAAAATTCTATACTTATCTACTGAAATACAAGATCCACAACACAAAGGCTTATTTTGAACAACATTTATCTTTTGAAGAGAATCAACAGGAATTAAGTAAATTATTTTTATAAAAAAAAAATCAACAATAATATTCAATTATTTCAGATATTTTAAAATTCACGCGCATAGTACAATGCAAAAATAATTCCTAATTGCCTAGCTATAATGAAGATCTTGCCAATTTTCAGTCAATAATAACTCAAATAATAACCAATAATAAACACTATAATTATAAATTATTATAAATGAGTAAATAAAAACACTTTGGATTATATATATTTAATTTATAGCTGCCATAGCGTATTTATAGTGACATTTTCACCGTTTGATAAGTCGCAAAGCTGCATTAACACAACAGTCAAAAATCACTTAGAGCAAATAAAATAAAATCTATTTTTTAACTGATGTTTACATGTGAAGCGACGTACCGACGCCGACAGAAAAGCCGCCTACGCCACAACAGGTTAAGACTCCGGAAAAAAATACGGTTATGGACTTTGGTACGTGTTGTTATTAGAAAAAAAAGCGCTACCAGCGAGTGAGTAATGTTGTAAATAAAATAAACTTACCTAGAATTCACGGTGCCTCCATTAGCTAACAGGTGGCTCTCGCAACAAGTCGAGTGGAGTGATGCTCCACAGGTAGGGAACGTGCAACTTCTACGGCGGTCTTTTGTCGACACGCGGGCCACACGTGCGGGACGCAAGCGCGTATCTCGTAGCAACCCCCAACCCCCGCACCCCATCGATTTTCAATGTTTGGCTTTGTCCGAGCCACGATATTTACTAATATAATGTTAACATCTCTCTAATTGATACTTATCAACCCTTTTACACAATATTTCTTAGAAATATTTTCTGTGCTCCGTCTAAGAGACGTAGTATACACCCTGTTATGCATTGCATTATTTGCATGCAACTTGAGACTTGTATTCGTTAAATGTTTAAAAGAATAATACGCAACGTGCAATTAGTTTTGGGGTATAATTTTAACCACAAACAAATAAATAGATAAATGAATATACTTCGTCAAATAAATAAGATTTGTCTTTAGCCAAAATTAATTTTAAATCACTGGATAATAAAGATTGTGTTAAGTAATTTTATATTTTATTACTCATGTCCACTGTTAGCTTAATTTAACAATTATTTATGGGGTTTGGATATCAATATTATTAATGATTTATTAGTATACGATTTATATAGAAGAACTCATTATAATTTTTTACTTTTATGTAAATAGTAATTAGTTAAATGGGATATGAAAACGTTTGTTTAATACGTTACAGATCTCCTATATTGGGATACAAATTGATTATTTAATGCATTTTTTTGCAACATTTTGAGCAATTTTCAAGGTATTGAAAATGTTTTACAAGTTTATTTTAGACTAGCTGGTGCTCGCGACTTCGTCTGCGTTGAAAATTTAAAAAAAAAGCAATATAACGCTTGACCTCGTGTTGCACACTTTAGCCAGGCTTTAGTTTTTATTGTTTATTGATCCCTCGGGAGTAGTCCTTCTTTTCTGGATGAAAGGTACCCTGTGTCCTTTCTGGTTCAGTAGTTTTTGCGTGAAAGAGTTACAAACATCCATACATCCAAACTTACTTTCGCATTTATAATATTAGTAAGATAGTAAGATGAGTATATTAACTTATTTTTTATTTTTTAAAATAAAAATTAAGGCATAAAATATTGCCTTTAATATTTAAAGCGATATAAGGGTTTTAATAAATTTAAAAACAATACTTAATCCTAATTTTTTATTACGTTCAAAGATAATTCACAAATAAAATTACTATTAAACAATCGTAGATATAAACATAAAACTATAAACTATTAATAAACACCAATAAATAATAACACTAAAGTATGCTCTTAAAAACGAACAATAGTAAAAATACTTCGATAAAGCCAGTCAATGATGCATGCATTTTTTTGTCTTTAAATTTTCTTTAAAATATTAAAATTAAGTCTACAATAAGTTTATTTTATATAAGTATTAAAAAGAGTTCATGGGTTGTGGTAGAATGGCACCGATTGTTCTGCCTTGTTTACTAAGAAAAACATGCTTGTGACCGTGTCCACAAATCCTGTCTGAATCTGACACGGTATTATATCGTCCCACACCCGGCCACACAATCACCCGCTGGTAGCCCGGCGGTTTATCGTATGAACTGTTAAAACCACGCTTGTTTTGCTTGAAAACTTTTTGTTTATCAACTATTGTATCGGCAGGACCGGGTTCATCTGGTGATTTAATACACATAGTTACGTCAACTAAAGCATTTCGACCTCTATACGGAACTTCTCTTGTGGTTTTGTTAAATCTTCCCAAATGAGTCTTATTGAATTTTTCTAAGCTTCCCGGCATATAGGAAGGCCACGTGGCAGCTGAGCATTTGGAAGATTTGTTAAAATAATTTTTTATTGTACTACCATCTCGGCTGCCAGTGAATATATCATAGGGGCCTCGCAGTGACACTATTTTCTTAGATTTTTCTTCCATACTTTCTTTATCGATTATTGTGTAGCGATTCGGCGCAAGTGACCATAGCTTATCTGTGTCCTTCATTCTGCAAGGCCCTTCCCTCTCAAATGTAGGTCTTTTTGAATGTGATCCGTGCGGTATTTTAAATGGAGAAGCTTTATAATAAGTACCAGGTGCCGGCACAGATGTGCTGGTTGTAGATCTCTTAAAACGAGGCACTCTGCCGAAACTCAAATTATTGAAAGCCGGTTCATAACCTCTAGGAGGCTTAACTTCATACCACGCTGGCCCTAAAATAGACTTGAACCAGTTTCTGTTATCAAGAATCATTTGATTTCTATACCCCAAATTTTTGGACCATTCTTCTAATTCCTGTTTACTCTTCCAAGTCTCCTTTTTTAAATACTTGTTAACTTCAAATACTTTGTCAATAGACTGCGGGTGATAATAACAAGGATCACATGCCTTCGGTCTAACGCTGTATAAACCAGAAGGATCCAAGTTAGGGTGGCAAGTTATCTTGCCAAACCTTTTCATGTTTGAACTTACTTCGTTTTTATCTCAATAAACCTGATTTCAACAGTTAATCGTAATATTTCCTCTTCAGTTAATTTCTTGGCAAAATACTGCAACCATTAGTGGGAACCATTAATTACGGAATATTCTGTCAGTGTTATTAAATTAAATTAATCAAATACTTAGATTAATTACATATATCTTAATATAATTATATCTTTATCAGTTTTGAACATAGTTGGCTCATTTCGTTGACATATTGACAAGGAAATGACAAAATCTATACCTACATAAAATTTCTCTATGAAAGGGCAAAGCGACGACAAAAAATATGTATAATGTATAATCTGTGGATTAAAATAATTACAATGAATGGTGTAACTACCACTGAGCGAAAGAGCTATCCTAGAGAATCCGCCCGCTGCGACCCGCGCCGGTCTTTGTGCGCAGAACCGAGACCCATACCTCGGTTCAACACACAAGGACCGGGGGTGCCCTCTCTCACCGGCCAACACCCACGTGGGCCAAGTACGGATCCTCGGCCCAGCGAGCGATGACCGGTGAAGCTCCAACAGACAGTTGGAGCCTCCAAACTGTTACTCCGCTACGAGCTCCGATGGTCGGAGCCCGCTCGGAGCACACGCACGTGGGTCTTCTTTGTTCCCCAGCGACAATTCGATCAGCCAAGCAAAGGCCAGCGACTTGAGGGGCATCGCCTGCCTGTATAGACAGTTGCTGCTCCCTCGCGCCGGCTGGAGCCCTTCGTTGGTTCAGAGGGCGACTCTGCTGCGTTGTCATTGCCACTCTTGACTTTAAAAATTATCTTCTTAAAGCCAATAGCGGCCCTGTACTCTGCAGTTTTTAAGACCTCAGCAGAGGGGTCGTCTATGGAGAAGGTCGTTACAGTGCCGCCCTTCTCAGCCCTACTGCTGATGGTCTTCCAGTGCTCAGTGTTGAGCCCCACATTTTGTGTCCTCAGAAGCAGCAGAGCTTCATCAAGACTCTCCGCTTCACTGCTGGGCACAAAAGTGGTACAGATCGTGGGCTTAGGCAATTCCTTCTCCGGTATATAGGAGAGGTTTGCCTCAGGCCACGGCTTAAGGCTTGGGATTCTACTCACCAGCCACTCCTGGCTTTACTCATTCTCACACGTAATGAGAATCCAGCCAGGCTTTTTGGAGAACCCCAAGAACCTTGGACCAGTGCCTTTTTCGGCCTTGGTGATAGCGAGGATGATGCTACCATGCGTCAGCCTCATTTGTTCTTCGCTCATAGGTTCGCTACTGCGAATACCTACTCGCGAAGCTCCCATGACCTCTCTGAACGTAGGCATAGCCCTCGAGGGGCCAGCCTGCGTTCCCTCCGTTTTTGCCGCCTTTTTTGGCTGGTTCGGAGACTCCTCTTCCGAACGTTGGCGTTTTGAAGCGGTTGCTTTGGGTGGCACCGAAGGAGTTTTGTTATCGCCCTCCTTGCTGCTCACCCTCGCCTTCGTCGGATTCGGAGGGGGTCTTACTATATTTTGCTGATCCCAGGGCTTGTTGGCAATAGCCCTGGCCTCAGCTACTGGGTAGTTTGCTGCAATAAGCCTCTTCAGGCGTTTCCTTGCGGCGCCTGAAAGCTTTTTAAGCGGCTTTCTACTGACTTTGGTGCTGTCACGGACCGAGTCCATTGCCGTAGGCACTCAGTGGCCTTTGAGTCCACTGATTGCCCATGGTCTAGCCTCTCACCCGTGTCAGCTAATATTGTCGAGGCTATAGAGGAGGCGTCAGAGCGTCCTCCAGGCGAGCCTGATACTGCTGGATCATCAAGGTCCAAGTTGGAAAGCAAAGATGTCGTTAATAGTTCGTCCATATTGTTCCCACGAGTAGATACGGGTTCTAAACGTCCAGTCGCCCTTCCCGTTACCGACTAAGGGTATATACACTCCGAGGTCCCCAGGTATCGGAGATTGACCGCTAGCGACTGAGTAACCCCTCAGCCACTCACCCTCTTGGCGCGCGTCATACCGTAGGGTTGGGGTGAATTTTTATAGAGGCTTTCTACCTCGCGGTCCGGGCGGTTAAGCCAAGACCCCCGTTTCTGTGAGACATGACCACAGGCTTACGGTGTGGTAAAAGAGAGCATTTCCTCACCTCTTTTGAGCCTGCTAGTTAGGCAGGCTACAGAGTCGGGTTATTTTCCGCCGCCCGAGGTTCGGCGTTGACAGCTTTACGGCGAGGTTTTGTCTCTTCTCAAGCCAACCCTCCTCCTTTCTCATCCGGGCTTGGGACCGGCAACCGGCGGAGTTCTCCAACCTTTGGGAAGATCATCATTTACTGTTCAATAAATATTATTTTCAATTTTCACTCTTCATACAGTGAACTGACATTCCATAATTTAACACAAAGATGACAGTTGACATAGGTATACTAAATGTGTTGAACGTAGTGATAATTTGCTTAATAGTTCGTTTCCGATTTCGCAAAATAAAATAATGTGGCTACTAAGAAATAAAAAAAAGAAGTGAATATTTACCACCTTTAAACGCAACCCAAATTTTTACATGTCATTAAAAATGGCCTCAATTATAGTCAAAGTTGCACCTTTTGGCTCAAACGTTCGTAGATTTGGTATAATTACAGCACACCCTAACTTAGACCCGTCTGGATTATACACGGTAAAACCAGACGGTTGTAATCCTTGCCTTTACTCTCCACATTCCGTAGATAGCATATTTATAGTAAATAAGGGTGCAAAATCAGATACATGGGAGCATAAAGCGGTAGTGGAAGAGTGGTCACAAAATTTAGGCTTTAGAAATGTTGCGATTCTTAAATACAAAAAGTATGTTCTTTCTACACTTGGGCCAGCGTGGCATAACGTGGCTGAACCCTCCAAGTATCAGCCAGCATGCAAGAACGTGGGATTCGGTAGAACTCGTCGTTGGTATACACCTTCGAAAAATGGAATTCCCGGACCAGGTACCTACTATAAAAGAACTAAATACAAAACAATCTATGGACCTCACTCGAAGAGACCGTCTTTCGAAAGGGAAGAGGCTTGTAGATTTAAAGATACTTCTCCGAACTGGTGGTTAGCACCAAATCGATATACGATTATAGACAAAGGAAGCATAGAGATGAAATCTAAGAAAGTTATATCGAAAAGAGGACCTTATGATCTATTTACTGGTAAACGTAGTGATGATACAAAAAATCATTTTAACACATCACTAAAGTCTTCCGCCGCAACTTGGCCGCTCAGTCTTCTTGGAAGTTTTGAAAAATGCAAAACTACTCATTTGGGCGTTTTCAATAAGACAAACAGGGATAAACCTTGCAGAGGCCGCAATGGATTGGTTGATAATGCCATGTGTTTAATAAGAAAAGAAGATCCAGGCCCAGCTGACACTAATATTGATAAACCAAAGAGTTTTAAGCAGAATAGGTTCGGTTTCAATTCATCCTACGTCAAGCCTAGAGGATATCAAAGAGCCATAGTGTGGCCAGGTGTAGGACGATATAATAACCAAAAAGTCAGTTACGGAATAAAAGGCCAAGGGCAGATGCACATATTTAAAAGTAAGCAGGCTAGAACTATTGGAGCAATATTACCTCAACCAATGAATTCGTTCTAAAGATCAAAATTAATTTTGCATGCACATCTATTTATGTTATATGATCTACTTAGATATAAAAAATAGGTAGTTACATTTTATAAAACAATATTTTTAATAATTTATATCTGTACGTTGTTTAATATGTTTATACAATTGTATACTTGATATAATGACATTTAAAATTTTATTTTATTTTAGAATAAATTCTGGTTCTATTAGGCTTATTTAATTGTCTAGGTTTTTTTTATATATATATTTTAATAAGGACAACAGGTGAAAACATTATTGAGACTATAGCTCAGTCAAATTAATAAAATTACCATTCTATTGTCGATATTTTTTCGGCTTCACAATCGGATACGATTTTGTTAATTTGAAAGTTAACTTCAATATTAGATTTTCTCCTTCTTTTATTGGATCAATAATAGAACGACGTTTATTTTTACGTCAGCTAGTTTTGCTTCCTCTCTTAAAAGCTTGATGAATATAAATAATGGTGGCCTTCTTCGAAATTTTGGTATTCATCCGTTAATGCCAACCTTCAATTGCATTCGCCGTACGAAACCGAAGCCTATGAAACCGCCATCTTGAAAAAAGCCTTTTTGCAAATATCGGCAACGGTGAGTGAGTTTTACGTTAAAATTGTAAGGATCTTTTTGTAGAGGATAAAATTTCCCATATTTTTTATTTGAAACTTTTTTCTCTATTGTTATATTTGCCGAGATATAGACGATTAAAGACCAAATTTTTGTTTTTGGAAAATATCTCGATAATTTATAGAAATAAAAAAAAATTGGAATAAAGCGTTGGACCGCTCTGTCTATATTTTTATTTTATTCTGGATAATCTTTTTTTTTTAAATTCTTCCAGTATCGGCCCCCGAGAATAATGAGAGTAATTTTTGGGTCAATATATTTTTTTCTGTAAGACAAAAAAAAAATTTTGCTCATATTTGCCGCCCGCCTATTCATCCAAATTTACATGCTCCATCTATGCTTTCTTGCTTACACTATTTGTAGTACATCAAATTGTTACCATTCTAACTCTTAGTAATATGACGTTTTCTTGGAAGATGGCGCTTTTGTATAATATTTGGCCCAGCTGTTGAGAAAGACAGGACCTTCCTTACCTAACACGCAAGTAAATAATACGACCATCACAGTTCCAAACAAAATTGTTACCTTTAATCTTACAAATTGCAGTAATTTTACTTTCAACTTATAATATTTTTGTTATTTTAGTTATAATTTATGTGACTATGGCTATGTTAATGTTGGCTATAATAAATAATAATATTTAAAATTGTCTTAATTGGCCTAGTAACGCTTTTCTCGCTGTTGAGGTTGAAAAGTTGTATGTTTAACACGAGAGCAAATTTTTTTTATATCTTGTGCCCTTAAATCACTCGCTTCGCTCAGTAGTTTATATTAGAATCACTCGCTACTTCTAGATTACTTCGCTAGAAGTCGGCACTCGCAGAAAAAAAAACAATTTTGCTCTCTAGTTGAACAAATAACTATTTTTTGGCAGCCAGCAATATTTTACACGTTATTATTATTTAGTATAACGATCCAAACATTTTTCACTATGGTGTCAAGGCACTTTCTAAGCGTTTTCTCCGAGTAATTAACAATATAATAAAGATGTATTTTTTAATAATTCCTTATAATTCTCAAAATGTTACAAAAATATCTTCTAAAAATGTCATAAAATATTAACTTTTTACATATAAATATAATAAAATTATTATTATAATTTTAATACTTTTAGCCGGCACTTTTAAAATTAGCCCAAAAATGTATGGAGGTTGGAAATAAAGAAAGAAAGAAAGAAAGAAAAACATTTATTTGCTGCATGAAGGACATTAACATTAAATAAGAAACAGAAACAACAAAAACAAAATGACACAAGAAAATTAATAAAAAAACAGACAGGTCAGTGAATCGGATACTGGCTCAGCATTGTGCCGAGGTGCTAAGCAGGCACCTACAGCGCTCATTTTTCAGCCATCACCGCCATACAGATATATTATATAATTTACATAGATAGATTGAATAATTAAATACATAGATAAATAATACAACAACTTACAATGCAATAATAGTAGTAATAATAGATAATAATAGTAGTAAACTGAATAGTCCAGTAACTTTATACATCACAGTATGCGTCAAATCCGGTAGTTCTGATTTTTTGCAGACTTGTTTATGATGTTGGCCTAATGAATAATCCAAGTTTGTGACCTCGAGCGCCGAACGCAACTTTGTCAAAAATCGAAAAAACCGTTATTTTTTCAAATTTTGGCGAAAGTAATTGAAACTTCATCCCGCTAGAGTTATTTGAGTGACGTCTAAAATATTGCAAAAATTGCGAAGTTCGAAAAAAATGATAAACTTTGAAAGGCTTAATCTCGGAAACTGTTGGGTCTACAGAGACAGTTCTAGTATCATATTGTAGCAAATTTAGTCTACTTTAAAAACGTCATAAGAAAGTTTTTTCAAAAACTAGTCCTTTAGGGTTATAATCGCCAAAATTTGAAAAAATAACGATTTTTGACAAAGTTGCGTTCGGCGCTCGAGGTCACAAACTTGATTATTCATTAGGCCAACATCATAAACAAGTCTGCAAAAAATCAGAACTACCGGATTTGACGCATACTACCCCATACATTCAGACGACAAAGTTACTGGACTAGAATAATATCAATAAAAGTATAACCCGATTCTAAGCCAATTGTAAATGGAAACCGTCCAGGGAATTCATCCATATCGGTTCAGCCGTTTAGGAGGAATTAGGTGAATAAATGCTGGATATAAAACTTATGATTTTTGGCTGGGTGATGTCCTTTACATTACATATACATTGGCTGGAGTTTCCTTTTAAGCTTAAAATGTCTGTGTCGGTGGGGAATCTATTCTTTTTAAAATACATTACTTATTACTATTGTTATAACATATATTCTTTTTCTTTTAAAACATTGAACTTTGTATACCTATATTGTTCAGAACCAGCCAAATAATTTAAGAGAAATCAAATTTAGAATGGATCTATATAGATCTGCAGTTTTCCCAATTTGTTCAACAAGAAAAAGTAAAGTATCTACAAAAAGAAATTTCTAAAAGTGTAGCCTAGTACTTTTGATGGTTTCTATAGAATGAAAACACACCCTATCAACATAATGTACTAAAAGCAAACGGGCTTTAAGTGAGCTACTTATAGGCCGTCTTATTAGAAAAGTAGCAAATGGTCCCAAGTAGGAAATATCAAAAGGGCATGTTATCAAACATTCTTAAAAAGACAGGTACCACCAAATAAAAAGTTATTAGAAATGATATATATGCAGCAGGTATTATGTACTTAATTTATGTATATTTAAACTATGTGGCAGTGCTATAGTAATAATAGTTTTACTTATTTAAATCTTAAATGTTCTTTCTATGTAAAAGCCAAAGTGTCATGTCATGTCAAGGCAATTATCACCCAGGAAGATAACAATTAATAGGATAATAGGATTAGTAATTGTTTATAGAGTTGTTAAGGACTAAAACAGATTTAAGTACCTAGGTAACTACTAACAAATCCCATTAAAGACTACTATAAGAATCAAATAAGTAAGAAACTTAAATGACAGGTACGTTTTAATGATATAATAATCAATTTATATTTTTCTTCCAATGCTAAATACCATAATTATTTAGCCTTTATTTATAACAATACCTATAGTTTAAAAAAAACTGTATTATAATGGAAAATCATTGTTATCATATTTATTATTATAGTTAACTTCATAATAACAGTTGTATACATCTAAAATCAAAAGTTCATAAATAATCAAGCAATGTACCTATGCAACGTCTTAAAATTCAATGGCAATCTTAATCCGGTAAAATGAACGCGTTCCCAATTACAATGCGATGTCAAACAAAATAAGCGCATTTTAATTTATTATTATAGCATATTCCTTGCCTGTCCAAAAAGAAAATAATTTCATATAATTCAATAATTCATATATACTACAGGGTGTGTAAGTGTAAGGTAACATTGCATTGTTTTTGACGAAGTCTTCAACACAGAATCTTATTAATCACGTATTTCACAATAATTATATAAATGATTTGCAAAGAAGAGCAAACTTTTTAAAAATAAAAAGTTACAGATTACTTTATTTCTGTACATCCAATTATTTCTATTATGTGGGGTAAGATGACCTAATGTTGGCACCCCTCCAATTTATTGGCACCCTAAACTTTTCTCTAAAAATTAAGAAAACTATATTCCATAAACTGTGTTCCCACAATAAATAAATAAATTTTAGGCTTATGATCTTTATGAATTGCTAACACTAACAGTCAGATGATTTAAACACTGTCAAACTTTCAAATCTTATTTGAGTCGCAATGTATTTTCTGTTATGCAGGCATTTTCTTAAGTTTTTGTTAAGGTAAGTGCTCCCTGTTTCAATTGTTTATGTGATAAATTATTGTCATTTTCCATGATTGTTTATATATTTATAGTATAGTTGAAGCTACGTATTTTTGTTGGCATTTTGCAGCTTTGACTGTTAGTTTTTAATTTATTGTTATGCCAATAATTGGTTTGACAATAAAACCTGATTTTAATTTATCAGCACAGTGCGTATATTTTGGATTCTGTTATTATTATTATTATTTTTTGCATTTTGCACCTTATTTTCATACACATTATAATATTTATTACATCTATTTATAGAAATCATTGTGTTTTACAACACAACATAGATATTACAACTATAGACAGTAATTAATTTACAACTATAGACAGTAACTATACACTATTTTCATGCTATTACTAGTTATTAAACTAGTAATAGCATGAAAATAGTTGGTTTTAGGTATTGAAGAAACCATCTAAAAATGCTGTGAGTGGGGTGCAACGACGAAAACGGTATCCCAAAGAAAACTATGTACCTCCTCAAATATTTTCACGAAGAGAACATACCTAATCCAAATTCGCCTGTAAGTTATACCGAAATCCAAGTGGCAAATAATATTGTAGGAAATACTCAATTTGTGCGTCCTTAAATTGAAAATTCTAAAACCTATTAATCTTGTTTTACCTAAAAAACCTGAACGTAAAGGTTCACAAAAAAACACCCATTGCTCTTGCGTCGCTGGAAAAGAAGAAAAAAGTGAATAAGAATAAAAAAAGGAAGAAATGAGAAAAAGAAAAGAAGAACGGGAGCAAAAGAAGATAAAAAAATCTCAAACAAAAAAGAAGGCAATAAAACCAAACCAAAAAAATCAATAAAATCTACTGATCTACAGATTTTTTATCTGATCAATTTAAGACAATTAAAAGTTTTACTTTGTATTTTATATTTTTGTTTTTATTTTTTTCATTTTATTGAAAATAAACTTAGTTTGTTTAGATAGCACTGGTTTTATTTAGCTGAAATTATAATCCCCAAACTATGTAGGAGGTTAAATGTGGGCTAAAATCTTTAATAAATATAAGTAATTGCACGCGACTTCGTCCGCGTAACTTTATAAAATATAGCCTATGTTACTCGCTGATAAGCTTCCCAACAGTGAAAGAATTTTTCAAATCGGTCCAGTAGTTTCAGAGCCTATTCAATGCAAACAAACAAACAAACAATCAATTCTTTCCTCTTTTTAATATTAGTATAGATTATCTACGTATCTAAGTTTTTACAGCATTTAGGATTTTTAGTGGGCTCTAAAATACCAACTACCTTTAGGCCAATAATAAGATTAAATGATTCTTATTATTGGCATTGTATGTCAATAATTGGTTGAATGCATGCCACCAATAGGTCGAAAGGTGCCAATAAATGGTCTAAGGGTCTATTGAAAGAAAAACGAGTATAATTGCCTAATACTGCTAAAAATGCTGGAAACATTACGATAACATAATAATTAACCCGAATGCATAATCAACATTATATAAATATAAAGAATATATAAAATTCATATGAAGTTTTTTTTTTTTTGTTTTTTTTTTATGAAGTTTTTTATGAATTTCCCAATAATTGGGAAGTTTCCTCTAGTTATTTTTTTTACATTTTCACTATATTACCTAAAAATAAATTTTAATAATGTATATTTTTTTCCTTTTTATAGTCACAATCAAAAGCATTCAGCGCTGCTGTGTCCTACGCACGGCTTTCTTGATTCGCCTCGGAGGTGGGTTGTTGTTTGCGGTGCCGGTTCCCATATTGAATTGAAGTGTATTCGCAGGCGCCACCTGACCTTGATTGAAATTGCCCCACATTCCATTATCTTGCACAGGTTGCCGAATGTTAGAGTGATTCTGAAAATGATTGCAAAGTTAGTCATAATCCTAGTTTTAGTAGTTCAATAATCTCCCCAACGCGAGATATTTTTAATCGACGCAACACCTATTTATTTATTTCTTACTACATAGTAATGAGCATGTCTGTGGTAAAAAGCAAAGTAGATGAATGGTAAGTAGATTCATAGAGGCTAAGCGGTAGGAATGAATAATAGAAAGCTATTCATAAGTTACCTCTCCAAATCCGAATACGTTTTCGTTACTTTGTAGAGCGCCAAAATTAAATTTGGCCCGTACTTGTGGACCTTGCATTCCAAAGGGTTGCTGTTGTGGAACAAAAGTATTAGTATTATTAAATATATTGCCCATGGGGGCGGCGCTCTCAGTTTTGTTCAATTGCCCATAATCATCTAGTATTGGCGACATTGGCTCCTGGAATCTTGGGATTGGCTGACTAAATCCCGTAATATTGAATTGAGGAATATTGCTCTCAAATGGATTCTTATTTTGTGGATTGTTGCCAAATGGAATCACATCCGTTACTTGATTAGTCGATTCGTTTCTATTGAATGTAGTGGTGGGTAAATTATTAGGCGTCGTCATAAATAAATTGGTTGCATTCTCTCTTTGCACAGGTATGTCAAACATGACAGGATTGTTGACAGAAATGTTTGAAACCGGCAAACCAAAATTAAAACTCGGATTTGCCGCTTGTCCTATATTGTTGGTGTTTGCAGTGAAATTGAACATATTCGGTGTCTTCTTGATTCCAGAGTTTTGATCTGGAATGGATTTACTGGGCGAAATTTTCGGCTTATAATTTCGGAAAATGTTTGAAGTGCTTGAAGCGTTTACGTTAACAGAGCTAGATGCAATTGTTGTAGGTACAAATGTATGCGATGGGACAGCATTCGAAACATGAGCCAAGTCAACTTTAGGCACTTCCTGGGGGTTTTCATTGTCTTTGTTCTCCTTATTATTAGCCAAAATTGTTGTTGCCGGATTGGTTTCTTTTTGATGGATAACGCCAAAAGTAAAGTTGATCTTCGGTGTTTCAATATTCTTAGTTTTAGAACCAATAGCTTCATTTTTATCAATTTTTGGAGGAATCCCAAATTTGAATGATGGTACTTTAGGTAAAACATTGTTATTAGTTTCACCAGACATTTCAGTGTTAATCAATGACTTTGTTTGCGGTAATGAATCCTGTTTGTCATTTTGTTCCTTAGGATCTATACCGAATTTAAATGTTGGATTTGGAACATTTCCAAAATTTAATTGTTTCGAATTTATCTTATTAGTTTCATTCGATTTTCCGGCTTCACAACAAGCACACTTGTATTTACTGTTATCATTTCTAGTTAAGCAGACAGAGCATTCCCACTTCTCATTCTGTGTTTGAATAACCTTTTTGTAAGAATCTGGTACAGTTTTTGTAATCTTCTCAGCTTCACAACAAGCGCACTTGTTTTTACTGTTATCATTTCTAGTTAAGCAGACAGAGCATTCCCACTTCTCATTCTGTGTTTGAATAACCTTTTTGTAGGAATCTGCTACAGTTTTTGTAATCTTCTCAGCTTCACAACAAGCGCACTTGTTTTTACTATTATCATTTCTAGTTAAGCAGACAGAGCATTCCCACTTCTCATTCTGTGTTTGAATAACCTTTTTGTAGGAATCTGCTACAGTTTTTGTAATCTTCTCAGCTTCACAACAAGCGCACTTGTTTTTACTGTTATCATTTCTAGTTAAGCAGACAGTGCATTCCCACTTCTCATTCTGTGTTTCAATGATCTTTTTGTAAGAATCTGGTACAGTTTTTGTGATCTTCTCAGCTTCACAACAAGCGCACTTGTTTTTACTGTTATCATTTCTAGTTAAGCAGACAGTGCATTCCCACTTCTCATTCTGTGTTTCAATGATCTTTTTGTAAGAATCTGCTACAGTTTTTGTGATTTTCTCAGCTTCACAACAAGCACACTTGTTTTTACTATTATCATTTCTAGTTAAGCAGACAGTGCATTCCCACTTCTCATTCTGTGTTTCAATGATCTTTTTGTAAGAATCTGCTACAGTTTTTGTGATTTTCTCAGCTTCACAACAAGCACACTTGTTTTTACTATTATCATTTCTAGTTAAGCAGACAGTGCATTCCCATTTCTCATTCTGAGTTTGAAGAATCTTTTTGATAGAATCTGATGCCAGACTTGATTTCTCTTGAACAGTATCATCTATTTTTTCTGTTAATTTATTCACTTTTACTTCAGTCTCTTTAGCAGTTGGTATATTTGTGACTTGGGTATTGGCTTGTGCTGAATTTTTATTGCCACAACAGACACACTGTTCAACATATGATTCGTTTGAAACCCAACATTCAGAACATTTCCAATTCTTATTCTTAATTTCCGATATGCTTGATTGCACGTCTGATTTTTCATTTGATGGGTTCAAACTCAATATATTTCCAGATTTAGGGGAAACAGAAGTGGCTGGCTTTGAAAACGCAAATAAAACATGTTCATCACTGATTTCAATTGGTGAAAATCTTGCTAGAGTAGCAATACCATTAGCCTGTAATTCATTTATTTCCAGAATTACTGAATCTTTGTCAGCTTCCAGATTATTTATTTGCTTTTTGGATTGATTTGTTCCTTCCATTGTGATATCCGCCCTGAAATAATAATTAACAATTATTCAACAATTGTTTATATTAAGTATATAACAATTATAAATAATAAATAAATGAACAAAACTAAAATATTTAAAGTAGATAGGTTTTAAGTAAATTCATAACATATGCATTATACTAATAAAAATGACCTAGCTTTAACGCCTTCTGGAAGGACATTTAAGGCGCTAATAAGAGCCAATCGGTTACCAAACCGGATGTTCAGAGGCTATCTACTCTTTCATAAGTCAACATAAATTTCCGAAAAAAATATATGTTTTTTATTGATATTTTATCTATATAAGGTACAAATAATATTGTTCAAACTATTTAACTACTATGTGAAAAAAAAATCTAAAGTGAAGTCGTTTTTGGCTGAAAATTTGTATCTACTTTTAAATGACAAAGAGTATTTACATTATTCTTTTTTTAAAATGTTGGTATGGATTAGACCTATAAAGTGTACATATGATTATTTAAAATAATAATTTTTCAAGCCGCTATCCAAATTTATCTTGTTTTACGTAAACAAAGATTTAGCGGGTCCGTGCGAGGGCGACGGGCGGCAGTATGGAATCCATAACTATGTTTTTTGATAAAACCGTTCATTATTATCAGCTAAATATGTAGTTGGTTTCAGTAAATATAAGATGTCTGTAAATCCCCATATGATATAAAACTAGAATTCACTGTAAATAAAATATATTATTAAAATAAATATAATGTATATTATAAATAAAAGTTTTGCTGACGCACCTCAAAAATGCTTTGTGAAGTTAGGCATAATATGTTCAATATCAAATGTTACCACCCTACTTGATTTAGTCTCTGACTCGTTTCACGCGATCTCTAAGTGCGGGTGGTGCGGGGGCTAAATCTTTGCTCTACCTACTCGCTCAATTCCATTTGGCTCTCAGTAGCACCTTAAGTAAAACAACCTATGAGCAGAACATCCTTTGTGTAAAGCTCCAGTGAAAATCAACATATTGCTTCAATTCTGTCATTTGACTTGTAAGAGCAGAGTCACTTTAGTTAGTCAATATAAAAGTTACCTATGTATAATGAAGTTTAATAATAAGAAACAAAATAAAACAATAAGATTTGTCCTAATTTGATCCCTATAACAAGCCTCTTCCTCATTCACATTGTAGTCAAGGAAAATTTTCAAACAAATCAAAATTTGAGTCCAATAGGAGAATTTTTGATATAAGTTTCTAAAATATATGTAACATCGATGGGTGAAAGACAGTTTCGACAAATCTATATAATAAAATTCTCGTGTCACAGTGTTTGTAACCAAACTCCTCCGAAATGGCTTGACAGATTTTATGTAATTTTTTGTGTATAATTCGGTAGGTCTGAGAGTAGGTCGTAAACTATTTTTATACCCCTGTGATAAGGGTGGCCCACCCCGAAAATTTCTTTATATGGCAAAACAACCATTGCCGGGTCAGCTATTTTCGAATGGTACGTTCGAATAAATTAATTAATTTATTATCGCCATGGCTAACAAACTGAATCGCATACAAGATGCAATTCAGTTAGCAGCATTAAAAAAGCAACATAACACTTTAACACGCCACAATGCAAGTTTATTTGATGAGGGAAAACAACGGTTGCCGGGTCAGTTATTAGTTTGTATTGTATAAAATTTAGTTTAATGCTTAGGTTCAAGATATGTAATACTGTTTTCACCTTAAATTGGGCAGGCGGTGTTCCATGGATCTCTTAGCAAGAACGTCTATTTGCTCCTTTTCAGATGATAATTTGCGATTCAAATTAATCACTGCAGCGTTATCAGCAATGTAAAGTTGTTTGGTTTTGTTACCTGGTGAAAGAAAGAAAGAAATATAATATTACGTTCTATAAAGTATCTGAACTAAACTGAAATTATAAACTATAGTTAAACTTATTAAAAAAAAATTGAAATAGGGCATTAATCTATACCAATGTTATAAAGAGTGTGTAAAGTGTGTTTGTTTGCATGTAGAAACTAATCATCATTAGAAGTAAGAATAATATTTCAGGATGAACATATATATTAATCCCATAAAAAAACTCACCTAAAGATATCTGATTCTCTTTACCGATCTTTGATTTTGCTTCTGCTACCGGGGGCGAAATATTTTCCAATAAATCCTTGATAATATCAGACGCATAAGTAGCAGCGTTATTGTATTTATAAACTATGAGTGGTGCTTCAATTCTTCTTTTCTCCGCTTGTGTGCCACCACGAATTCCACTCCTATAGTTGTTATATGACGGTGCATATACAACTGCATTTTTTAAGTATGGATTGTACTTAAGATTGTTTTCTAAAAAAAAAAACAAATAAAAAAGCATATTACAATCACATATAGGCAGGTACATTACAAATCACATCTTTTCAATATTTAACAAATATTAATTACCATTTGCTTGAATTTTTGAATCATCTTTTTGTACATTTTTGGAAACTTTTGATTGCATTTTCTTTACAGTTTTCATCCAAACATTTTCTTCTTTCGAGGACATTTTGAGACTTGATGTATAATTGGAGGTACTTGCAAATTCATCCTTAGAAGTTTGATCGTCATTAATTTCATTAACTCCATCTTGAAGATTGTTTGTCTGTAAATAAATATATATATTAATATAATAATAATAATCAAAACAAAACATTGTGTAAATTTTAACAAAAGAAAAGAGAACAATTCACCTCTGTTTGAATAGTGGAAGGTTCAGAGAGTTCATGTGTATTTAGATCATTAAAACGTTGCCTCTTCTTTGCAGGTTCAAAATAGATATCAACGACCTCATCATCGCTTGAAGAATCTGATGTGTCCAATGGAACAGTACCATCGGTATTTGAAGATGTCATCCCTTTAAACCATTTCGATACTGTTGGTGGTATGATATTATATATAGCCGATTTGAATTGTGATGTAATTGACTGAAAAAAAAAAACATAATAAAACAAATAAATAAATAAAGCCTTTATTACTGAAATAAACGATTTGATTTAGTTTTGTGTTTTTGTGGTATTCTGACAGATAGCTTTGAAAAATCTTCAAACCAGTGTCTATGGTGTAAATTTAGCCCATAAAAAAGCATTAATACAAAATATTCCTTATATTTATAACACTAAATAAACATACATTACATAACTCAGGCCGTATTGTAGTGAATTTTTTATTTAAAACACCAATTAGATGGGACTCAATGTTATGTTAAGTATGTCTATGAAGAGCATGTAAACTTAACAGTCAAGTTCAACAATTGACATTAACAACAATTGTAAAACATATTAAAAAATCAATGAATAAGAGCAAAATAATAGTATAATATATTTGCAATATGTACATTTAAATGAGACAATCAAATATGTGCCTGAATACAATGAAACACAAGTTGTACTCAATAAATATAATACACCACTAAATTCTGTTCTGAAATAAAACAATAATTGTACTAACATAAAATGAAGAAGCTACTGAAAACGGCAGTCACATATGTGAGTGATTTTTAAATATTGTGAGTAATTATCATACCTTTCCTGAACTACCTATATGCTGAGTGTAGATATGGAACGAGATACTAATGTGTGTTAGATTGTTGGCTCTTTCAAGCCGGCGGTCTTTACTAAGTCATCATCGAGTCGAGTCATTAATAAGCTTTTGTAACAGAGTGTGCAGTGCGATACAAACATGTAATTAAGGTTATTATTAGGAATGTCAGTGTTATTGTGTAAATATTTGCAATTATGAATGTGTGTTACGTAGAATACAAGTGATCTTTACTAATATTATAAAAAGAGAAGATTTGTACGTTTGTAATGGATAAACTCAAGAACTACTGGACCGATTTTGAAAATTCTTTCACCTATAGAAAGCTACATTATCAGCGATTAACATCCATAAATGTGAAAGTAACTCTGTCTGTTACCTTTTCACAACTAACTACTCAAACAAACATCATGAAATTTTTTACACATACACACATTATCAAGGATACCAGAAAGGACATGACATACCTTTAATCTAGAAAAAAAGTATTGTTCCACAAGGATTATTTAAAATCAAGAAAACTAACGACTGGCAAAAGTGTAACAGAAATAAGAAGTTTCTTAAGTTTTTTTTTATTTTTTTCATGTCCTGCGGTACTGGGACATGTGGATAGTCTGTGTGAGCACCTTAACTGTATCCACAATATCTTCACTTGTCTTCAAAGACAGTTTTAGATTTAAGCTTCCATCTATCATTTATCTAAACGATTCCCAATCGGTATATTGTTCTCGCAGCAAAGGCACAGAACTAATACTCAGTTAGATAGGCGTGTGGTCCGATGATCCATCCAGGCAGGATTCTATTTTGTAAAATAATTTAGATATCCCCTTCACTATGTAGCAGCACATCAGGAAGTCTACTGCAGTCATTAGGCGAGTATGTCGGTTCAGGTGTTGATATGACTTGAACGTCTAGGTTGTCAATGCTTTCAACATAAACATGTCAAAAAGAAACGCAAATTCACTTACCTCATCAACTGATAGGGCACGCTTGCGAGTCTTCCTTTCTGATGCCATATTAAACAAGAATAATAGTTAAAATACTGTAAACTCTTTACAATAAATGAAAAAAATTAAAAGTTGGTAGGCAACGACTTATGTAAAAACTAAAATATCAGTCACGATTACTGACTTATTGATTTAATTAAACGTTAAACGATATAAAAACAAATTCAACATTATTACTAACAAATTGCAGAGAGAGACGCGAACAAAGTGCAAATCAAATGCAAATGCAATGCAAAGCAAAATGACTGACCGATGATGACCGACCGATGTTAAAAAGATTGAGTCATTCAATCTAACTTCATTCTCTATATTGGTGACTTCATTTTATTACAATATTTTCGGCTTGGATACATGTAATTTTAAGCCACAAGATTTTTTCGAAGGATGGATTTTATTTTGGCATGTATGTTAATTTCCTCATTATAAAATAATAAAAATATATTAATCGAATTTCGAATTTTCTCTGTTTTTTTTTTTCAGACTTCTATCAAACTATTTTTGTCTTACTTACTACCCCAATGGTATACTAGCGCCAAATTAATTTACTGGTATTCTGTAGGATCATTTTTTATTACATAGAGTCGGTCATCCTTCTCTAACCCTCCATTGCCCATATTCGGATATAATATGAGTGGTTCTTTATCGAAATAAACGGGTCTGCGGTTAATTTTCATTGTCAACCGTTGTCAACATAACATTCTAATTTTTCTGTGGCACAACAGAAAGAAAACAAAACACACAAAACTGGCTTCGTTTTGTTTGATTTCTTTGTGAAATAGATTTTTTCAATAATTGTTTATAAACTAATTCAATCAATTAATTAATTCAATGAATGAACATTTATGATATGTTATGACACTACAGCGACTATATACATCTATGGTCAAAGCAGTGCCATACCATGGAGGTTAATACCACATCAAGTATGTTATCAAATAATTGTAAAATATGGCGTATTTTCTCTTTGCTAGTGTCCATCTTTGACATGCGCTCAAACAAAACTGAATGAGTAAACCAATCATCACAAAACTGTCGCAAAAGTTTTTTTAGTTCGAAATCTCATCTTTCTGACGCTTATATAGTGTAACCCGATCGGACTTATAGAATGCGAGATACATATAACTAAATCCAACTATTGGAAAAATAATGCATTTCTTTTTACTACACCTATTATATTCCTTGTGATTATAATACGTTGACTTAAAATTTATTAAAATAATTGAAATACAATTAACGTTTTTTTATTTTGGCAAGATGAAAGAAAGAGACACATGGCCTCCGTTTGTCTCTCTCTCGAGTAGGATTAGCCTCTGTATAAGGAGCAGTTAAAAATATAGTCCTGTTTATATTATCCTACGTACATGGTTGGTAACGCCGCGCTGACATTTAATTGGCTGAGAAGCAATAGTCTACTTGATTGGTTTGTTCTATAACTATACTCTGTCTATACTGTACATTGAGTGTCAGTCCGTGTGTCAGTCTGTCAACTAAATGCAACTTTAAATACTTAATTCTGAATCTGAAATAGAGTTGTAAACTTGCAGTTTTTATTTGAGTTATACATAATTCTCAAGATTTCTACATATTTAGATTGTACAGTAAATTTTTACTCACACTGGACTATATTCGTTGAGTACCTATCCGTGTAAGTAAAGCTACGTTACTTTACTTTATTTACCACACCCCAGAATACCAATAGGGCGTTTCCTTGCATTTTTCAGCCCTATTCATTTTAATAACCTATTTTTCACATTCACTTCCTTGCATTTAGTTCTCATTGCGGCTGTACACACTCTCGTCGAGAGCATATCTGTACACACTCGTTTTGACAGTTGAACAGAAGACTACCGCGACAATGGACATAGAAACTGCTGCTGCTGTTTGCCTCTGTGCCGTGAGCTATTGTAATTTTTAACACATTTACCAAAAAAAGAAAATTCTTAGGCCATGGAGAAAAAAAGATGGTGTATTCGCGCTCGTAGACCACATAGTTTTCTCAAACACGGTCAGCGGGCAACTAAATGAACAAGTGTGTACATGCTCGCATTTATCTCTGTACTAACCTTCAAAAGACAGCTGTTAAAATTTCATGATATTCTATTCATTAGTTGTGAGTTATTGTACTAAGAGTGACACTACTTTTGTTATTTTCAAAACAATTGATCAAAAACAATTCGTGTTTTAATTTTACACTACTTCTTGATGGAAAAAAAAATACTGTTCAAGCGAAGCAATGGCTTGAAAAGTGTTATGGGGACTCTGCTCCATCAGAAACAAGAATAAAACGTTGGTTTGCTTCAAACGTGGTAGTAGAGACACCGATGATGCAGAACGCAGTGGACCTTCAGGCGGTAACACCAGAAAACATCAAAAATCTCTACAAAATCGTTTTGAATGATCGTAAAGTGAAGTTGTGTGTGTTAGTTGACATCGTAAAGATATCAAAAGAATGTCTTAGTTTTATATTGCATGCATGAGCAGACTATGAGAAATCTCTGTTCCAAGTTGGTGCTGCGTTTGCTTACTGTTGACCAAAAACAAGAATGTGTTGATGATTCTGAGCAGTGTTTGGTCATGTTTAAATGTAACATACCGGAATTTTTGTGTCCATATGTGACAATGGATGAAACATGGATCCATCACTTCACTCCGGAATCAAAAAGATTGTCATCTGAGTGGATAGCAACTGGTGAACCTCATTCAAAGCGCTCCAAAGCACAACAATTGGCTGGAAAGGTCTACTTGATTGGTCGGAATTTTGGGATATGCATGGTGTAATATTCATCGACTATCTTGAGAAGAGAAATACCATCAACAGTGAATATTATATAGCGTTATTGGAGCCTTTGAAGACCAAAATTGCCAAGAAATGACTGCTTATGGCAAAGAAAAAAATATTGTTTCAAGACAATGCACAATGTTACAAGTCAATCAAAACAATGGCAAAACTACATGAATTGAACTCGAATTGCTCCAACATCCACTGTATTCGCCAGATTAGGCTTCCAGCGACTACTAGCTGTTCGCAGAAATACTCGCAGGTAAGAAATTTCGCACGAATGAAGAGGTTATTGCTGAAACTGAGGCTTATTTTGAGGCAAAAGATAAATCGTTCTACAAAAGTGGTATTGAAATGTTAGAGCGGCGCTGGAAATGTTAGAGATTGCAAAACGGGCCCGCCCGGGCCCAGTGCCAGACCGGCCATTCTTACCGGACCTGGTAGCCTACAGTAGTTATAAGATTTTGCTATTTGCTCAATTAGTAATAGTAACACTCACTAGTCCTAATAGCTAAAGTTTATGAAAAAACACAATATTTTGCTTTTAGCAAATAAGAATTTGTTTTGTTTATACCAAAGTTTATCTATCTATCTAATCTAAGTTGATAAAGAGGTTATTAGTTTCATAAGTTTCTTTAAGCTTCGTTATTAGTTTCTTATTCTAAATTCTAATACTATGTTTTCAAATAGACACTAAAGAGAAAGACCTGCTTGTTTAATCTTATAAAAATTAATAGTTACTATTCTGTCCATACTATAAGTAAAAGTAATAAATTCTGTATTAAACTAGTGATTTTGAGACTTTGAGTGAGACTGATTATTGTGATTATTGTTGATTTGCTAGTTTGAAATAAATATTGATTCGTAACCATGAATCATTGTCTTTTTCCATTCATATATAGCAAATTTTCATAAAATACTTTAAAGCCTGCGGACCCAGATGGTTTGGTGACGAATGCTACCGGGCCCGGCCGGGTTGAGAAACATACCGGGTTGCAATCTCAACCTGGAATGATTGCGTTGCTCTTGATGAAGATTACGTTTATGAATAAAGCTATTTTTGAACAAAAAACCGTGTTTTCTTTGTTAGGCCCGGGACTTTTCAGCCCATGGTTAAATTTCTGCTTGTGTAAGTTTGTAATATTATGTTAGACCAATTAAAACATTCAATGTGTTTGTCAGTTAAGTTAGTTACTATGTTAATGTTGCATTTAAATTATTAAATTTACTAATTCGTATTAATATTGATTTACCAAATAATCAAAATATTGTTCAAAGTATTTTTTCACAAAGGTCAAAATGGAACTTGGTTTGTGACTCTAATTTTCTTTGGCAGGTGAATTAAGAAAATGTCGGAATTTCTACAAAAGAACACAACCCTTATGGGAAGTGAAACGTATAAGGAACTTAATCCGTTATTTTCCCATGTGGGCGATTTTACACCCTTTTACATTGCTGTGGCAATTTGTTCAATTCTACTGTGTTTTTTATTAATTCTCAATATTGTATGTTGCTGCTCAACATATTCTGAATATTGGTTAGACCGTCATACAGGTTAGTGGATCTGTCTACTAGGTTTTCAAAAATTATATTTGGCATTTCTTTTAACTATTAGTGTACAGCATGTTTAAAATTCAAACCCCAAATAGAATCTATTTTCGATTAATCTAACATCTATTTTTCAATGATTTTGTCTTGTGAGTTTATTGCAGGTGAGAGAATTTCATTAATGATGTTTTGGGGTCTCTGGGATAAAATCTCATAACTCTTTTTAACTGAGATAAAATACTTAGTTATAAATTCCAAAGATGCAAAATTAATTTCCATAAGTTCCATTATGCCATGTGTTCACTAAGTAACAATGTTTGGGATATAGTTTCTGAAATGTCACATAAATGTTTGTATGTTGTTCCACATTAATAGTCACTTAGATATATAGCCCGAGGAAGTAGTGATAAGGTGATATCTAGTCTGAAGAAAATAAAAATAAAGGCATGTTGATGCATTATTGATTAGTAACATTTGTAATTTTTTTAAGGAAACCGATGGCTGGTATCTATTTGGTCTGCGACACCACATAAACAACCTCCTCTGGACTTAACTGAGTTGGAAGAGCAGCGTGATCAAGGTGACTACAAAGTGATATACACGAGAGAAGCGGAAATCATACCTTCAGTCTCCCGTCAACCCCTTACTTCGTCTCAAGAATATCTGGAATTGCACAAAAGGGAAAGTGACATATAAGCTATGGCGTTCCTGTTGATGTATCCGGCCATTGTAGTGCTCTCCCTTTTTGTCCTAATGGTTGTCATTGTAATGTTAAAGTTTGGTTCACGCTGGTGTAAATTACGTCACGGCACAAGAACCTATATTGAGTCCAAAAGTTACTGGAACGAGGATGACGAGGTTTAAATTTAAATACTTTTAATATTGGCATGGCGACGCCGAAGTGCCAATACCTCCTAAATAACAAAAACAAAATTTCACAAAAAATTGAAAAATATACTAAATGTTTTTACAATTTCATAATTAATTTTGTTTCAGAATTAGTTAAATTGTTTTTAAAACAATAAAACATTGTTCGGCTACAACAAACATTATAGTGACCTTTATCACACAAATAAAGCATTATATCGTATTAGTATTGAATCACAGGTACCACAAATGGCAGCAGTTGTCAGTTATGAACGGAAATTAAGCTATATTTATAAAATATAGCTTATGTTATTCGCTTATGATGTAGCTTTCTATAGGTGTAAGAATTTTTAAAATCGGTCCAGTAGATTTTAAGTTTATTCATTACAAACAAAAATACAAATCTTTTCCCTTAATAATATCGGTATAAATAAAAATACATTTATATAGAAAGAATAATAACATGGAAGTAGTAGCTAGGAATTTTAGATTCATGATATAATCAAATTACGCTAAAATCATTCTTACAAGTCCATTTCTCAAAAATTATAGAAGGTATTGACATTTCAATGTCGATAGTCCGTTTTAATTTAGTTTTATAGCATTTCTTTATTCGTTACAATTTTAATAATTGTATTATTTTTAAGTATATTCTTACAAAAAATGCATTTACACCATTTATTTGTCCCCGCAGACTACAAACTTTCTATCGGCCGATAGTTTGGCTGACTTTTGAATCAGTATGAAGAGGTGAATCACTAAATGTGCGCACTTTTTTAAATTTTATTTATAATATTTAACAATAAACAAGACTAATATCTAAAATAACATGTAAAATGATAACTCTAAAAACCACTGAGGTTTAATCTCGTGTTATCATTTGTAATTATTAATAAAATCTAACTATATACTATTAATTACAAGATAGGAAATATTGTTTTAACTTAAATTTAATATTTTTAATTGTTAATTGTTACATAGATCTGAAGGTAGGCTGTTGATAAGGTGTGGGACAATGTAAGCATTTTTTTGAAATTGCTCTGGTGCATACAGGATGTTACATCAATTTTTTTAAGAATTCATTAAAAAAAAAATTCTTTCAGTAATGAAAACGAAAACTGATTGTTTATTGGTAAAATCTTACAGTGCTACTTACTTGCATACCTCTTCATACTGATTAAAAAGCCGACCAAACTATAGGCCGATAAAAAGTCTGTTGTCTGCGGGGACTCTTAAGGTCTACCTATAATTAATATAAGGTGTTGTTTGAGTAAATTTAATATACTCTCGCGAGCAAAAAACATTGACTCGGGCCGCACGCTCGTAGTGAAACGTGTATGGCACATAAACTACTACATCAAATTTATTTTTGTTTAAAATTCTGCAAAGCCCTAAAGCCCTTTAAAATAAGTATACACACGTTGAACATTTTGTTCTATTAATTACAAAAAAAGTTAAAATTTTAGAGGGATTAAAAGTCTGAATTTAGTGGGAGAAAATTGTAAAGAATAATCAAGTTTTAGTTAAAAAAAAAACTTTTATTTATCACAAAAACCTCATCAGTGTTATCCCCCTGGCTCTAATTAAAGCTTCTAACCAGTTCTTCATGGACCGGATAATTTTTTTCACGATATCATTAGTTTTCCATTAGAATGGAAGTAGGAGTAAGTTTTTTATATAATGTTTTTGTAGTATAATGATAACACTGAGTGGTTTTTGTTAGTGTCAGCATTTGGTGTTTATTAATAAAATAAGTACCAAATTCAATTTGTCATCACAATCATTACATATGTTAAAGGCGTCATTGCAAAATTATTTAAATATTAAGTATTTGCTGTAGACACTAAAAAACTATTATACACATAGAAACAGTGTTTACTGGTAAATTGCTACCTATAATATTTTTTTAGATTATTTAATCCATGTATGTTAAATTACGAGTAACCCTATAGTTTAATCAATGGTTTTTCTGAACAGTGTTGCCAGTGATGACATGGCATTTAATTTTGTGAATAGAATTTTAATTAGCAAAACATACAATTTAACAATTTTAGTACTAAGTATGATTAAAACAATATATGACAGTCTGATATTTCTTGTTTCCGTCCATAAACAGATCTTGTTTTTTATAATAAATTCTTAGTAAATACATGAGCAATTGTTTTATTTTAGCATAGGTATGTACTCCCTATTTATTTTTCTAGATGATATATGTAAGTACCTATATTTATAAGTTGTTTAGCAACCATAGCACAATTCGTGTTTAGTTAGGGGCTAGATGGCTCTATGTAAGACATAAAAACTGTCTGCATGTTGGTAGTGGCGTAGTGAAAATACGCCATCTGTTGACTTAATTTGGGTAGATGGCGCTTATTTCACACAATTAAACCTCATTGAGCGCGACGGCGCGGCGCTAGTTCACTGTTTTTCCAATAATTAAAAATACAAAATAAGTTTTTAACTTCAAAAATAAGGATTTGGCAACGTGATGTAAGTAAAACACAGCAGTGTTTAATTATTTATTTATGAACTTTGGATTTTAGATTTCTATACATTTAAAATCAAAATTGTTATTCTTAACTGTAACCTCTCGCCCTCCCGAGAGGTGGATGCGGAGGTTGTAAATCCCGTCCCCAAGTGGAGGTCCACTCGGTACCTCCACCTGTCACCCAATGCCCAATCTTCTATACAAACAGCTATATTCGGCTATCCCGAACAAATTGTATACGCCTCTAGGGAAATTTTAAATAAAAGAGTTTGTCATTCATCACTTTATTCAGAAACAAATCATCACTTTTTTCCCAAGATTCGTTTCTTGGGAAAAAAAATTATGGAGAAATTTAAACTACCAAATTAACAATCAACTTACAAATCAGTATGTAGAGAATGTTCAAAAATTTTAATTAAAACATTATAAATGATATTCCAAGAAAGAGCAGACTTTTTGCATTTTTCCTTTGTTATACTGTGAAAAAATCTATTTTAAATTCGCCCTGCCACTTCTATTTAAAACTCTTCAACACTGAAATATCTTATTAATCACGTGTTTCACAATAATTATAAAAATCACTTTCCAAAAAAGAGCAAACTTTTTAAAATTAAAATCTAACAAGCTGAGTGGTTTTCAGCATCAACTAATGTATTCCTTTTATTTCGAAACATATTTTTAACATCATTAAAATTTAATATTAATTACTTCTTCGTTCAAATATGTAAATATTAATACACATTGTTCGCACGACCTTACAAGATGAAACTTCGCATTTGCAAGATGTCCCTGAAACCTGCCAAGCTGAACCGAGATATCAAAGTTGCACAAAACATAAAACCTGAATATTGAGTTCTTCTACCAAAATTTATACAATAAAAGTATATTAACAGATTTTTTCTAGAAATACACATCAACACTCCCGTACAAATAACAGTATTATCAATTTAGACCTACACATAACTGACATTTTAAATAAATCTCTCACCACTTGGAAAGCGTTAAATATTTCTATTATGTATTTTTTTACATTTTCACTATATTACCTAAAAATAAATTTTAATGTATATTTTTTTCCTTTTTATAGTCACAATCAAAATCATTCAGCGCTGCTGTGTCCTACGCACGGCTTTCTTGATTCGCCTCGGTGGGTTGTTGTTTGCAATAAAGTTTGTTGTTGTCGGTTGCTGTTGTGGAACAAAAGTATTAGTATTATTAAATATATTGCCCATGGGGGCGGGGCTCTCACTTTTGTTCAATTGCCCATAATCATCTAGTATTGGCGACATTGGCTCCTGGAATCTTGGGATTGGCTGACTAAATCCAGTAATATTGAATTGAGGAATATTGCTCTCAAATGGATTCTTATTTTGTGTATTGTTGCCAAATGGAATCACATCCGTTACTTGATTAGTCGATCCGTTTCTTCGACAGAGCTAGATGCAATTGTTGTAGGTACAAATGTATGCGATGGGACAGCATTCGAAACATGAGCCAAGTCAACTTTAGGCACTTCCTGGGGGTTTTCATTGTCTTTGTTCTCCTTATTATTAGCCAAAATTGTTGTTGCCGGATTGGTTTCTTTTTGATGGATAACGCCAAAAGTAAAGTTGATCTTCGGTGTTTCAATATTCTTAGTTTTAGAATGATGGTACTTTAGGTAAAACATTGTTATTAGTTTCACCAGACATTTCAGTGTTAATCAATGACTTTGTTTGCGGTAATGAATCCTGTTTGTCATTTTGTTCCTTAGGATCTATACCGAATTTAAATGTTGGATTTGGAACATTTCCAAAGTTTAATTGTTTCGAATTTATCTTATTCGTTTCATTCGATTTCCCGGCTTCACAACAAGCACACTTGTATTTACTGTTATCATTTCTAGTTAAGCAGACAGTGCATTCCCACTCCTCATTATGTGTTTCAATGATCTTTTTGTAAGAATCTGCTACAGTTTTTGTGATCTTCTCAGCTTCGCAACTAGCGCACTGGTTTCTACTATTATCATTTCTAGTTAAGCAGACAGTGCATTCCCACTCCTCATTCTGTGTTTCAATGATCTTTTTGTAAGAATCTGCTACAGTTTTTGTGATCTTCTCAGCTTCACAACTAGCGCACTGGTTTCTACTATTATCATTTCTAGTTAAGCAGACAGTGCATTCCCACTCCTCATTCTGTGTTTCAATGATCTTTTCGTAAGAATCTGCTACAGTTTTTGTGATCTTCTCAGCTTCACAACTAGCGCACTGGTTTCTACTATTATCATTTCCAGTTAAGCAGACAGTGCATTCCCACTCCTCATTCTGTGTTTCAATGATCTTTTCGTAAGAATCTGCTACAGTTTTTGTGATCTTCTCAGCTTCACAACTAGCGCACTGGTTTCTACTATTATCATTTCTAGTTAAGCAGAGAGTGCATTCCCACTCCTCATTCTGTGTTTCAATGATCTTTTCGTAAGAATCTGCTACAGTTTTTGTGATCTTCTCAGCTTCACAACTAGCGCACTGGTTTCTACTATTATCATTTCCAGTTAAGCAGACAGTGCATTCCCACTCCTCATTCTGTGTTTCAATGATCTTTTCGTAAGAATCTGCTACAGTTTTTGTGATCTTCTCAGCTTCACAACTAGCGCACTGGTTTCTACTATTATCATTTCTAGTTAAGCAGAGAGTGCATTCCCACTCCTCATTCTGTGTTTCAATGATCTTTTCGTAAGAATCTGCTACAGTTTTTGTGATCTTCTCAGCTTCACAACTAGCGCACTGGTTTCTACTATTATCATTTCTAGTTAAGCAGACAGTGCATTCCCACTCCTCATTCTGAGTTTTAAGAATCTTTTTGATAGAATCTGATGCTTTCACATTATTTATTTGCTTTTTGGATACAGTTAAATCCATTGATTGATTTATTCCTTCCATTGTGATATCCGCCCTGAAATAATAATTAACAATTATTCAACAATTGTTTATATTAATTATATAACAATTATAAATAATAAATGAACAAAACTAAAATATTTATAGTAGATAGGTTTTAAATAAATTCATAACATATGCATTATACTAATAAAAAAAATGACCTAGCTTTAACGCCTTCTGGAAGAACATTTAAGTAAAACAACCTATGAGCAGAACATCCTTTGTGTAAAGCTCCAGTGAAAATCAACATATTGCTTCAATTCTGTCATTTGACTTGTAAGAGCAGAGTCACTTTAGTTAGTCAATATAAAAGTTACCTATGTATAATGAAGTTTAATAATAAGAAACAAAATAAAACAATAAGATTTGTCCTAATTTGATGCCTATAACAAGCCTCTTCCTCATTCACATTGTAGTCAAGGAAAATTTTCAAACAAATCAAAATTTGAGTCCAATAGGAGAATTTTTGATATAAGTTTCTAGAATATATGTAACATCGATGGGTGAAAGACAGTTTCGACAAATCTTTATAATAAAATTCTCGTGTCACAGTGTTTGTAACCAAACTCCTCCGAAATGGCTTGACAGATTTTATGTAATTTTTTGTGTATAATTCGGTAGGTCTGAGAGTAGGTCGTAAACTATTTTTATACCCCTGTGATAAGGGTGGCCCACCCCGAAAATTTCTTTATATGGCAAAACAACCATTGCCGGGTCAGCTATTTTCGAATGGTACGTTCGAATAAATTAATTAATTTATTATCGCCATGGCTAACAAACTGAATCGCATACAAGATGCAATTCAGTTAGCAGCATTAAAAAAGCAACATAACACTTTAACACGCCACAATGCAAGTTTATTTGATGAGGGAAAACAACGGTTGCCGGGTCAGCTATTTTCGAATGGTACGTTCGAATAAATTAATTTATTTATTATCGCCATGGCTAACAAACTGAATCGCATACAAGATGCAATTCAGTTAGCAGCATTAAAAAAGCAACATAACACTTTAACACGCCACAATGCAAGTTTATTTGATGAGGGAAAACAACGGTTGCCGGGTCAGTTATTAGTTTGTATTGTATAAAATTTAGTTTAATGCTTAGGTTCAAGATATGTAATACTGTTTTCACCTTAAATTGGGCAGGCGGTGTTCCATGGATCTCTTAGCAAGAACGTCTATTTGCTCCTTTTCAGATGATAATTTGCGATTCAAATTAATCACTGCAGCGTTATCAGCAATGTAAAGTTGTTTGGTTTTGTTACCTGGTGAAAGAAAGAAAGAAATATAATATTACGTTTTATAAAGTATCGGAACTAAACTGAAATTATAAACTATAGTTAAACTTATTAAAAAAAAATTGAAATAGGGCATTAATCTATACCAATGTTATAAAGAGTGTGTAAAGTGT
This sequence comes from Synanthedon myopaeformis, assembly GCA_944738685.1. Taxonomy (NCBI): domain Eukaryota; kingdom Metazoa; phylum Arthropoda; class Insecta; order Lepidoptera; family Sesiidae; genus Synanthedon; species Synanthedon myopaeformis. The sequence goes on along the minus strand of OX122913.1, from coordinate 4,074,850 downwards.
GTTTGTTTGCATGTAGAAACTAATCATCATTACACATCACATCTTTTCAATTTCAATATTTAATAAATATTAATTACCATTTGCTTGAATTTTTGAATCATCATCTTTTTGTACATTTTTGGAAACTTTTGTTTGCATATTCCTTACAGTTTTCATCCAAACATTTTCTTCTTTCGAGGACATTTTGAGACTCGATGTATAATTGGAGGTACTTGCAAATTCATCCTTAGAAGTTTGATCGTCATTAATTTCATTAACTCCATCTTGAAGATTGTTTGTCTGTAAATAAATATATATATTAATAATAATAATCAAAACAAAACATTGTGTAAATTTTAACAAAAGAAAAGAGAACAATTCACCTCTGTTTGAATAGTGGAAGGTTCAGAGAGTTCATGTGTATTTAGATCATTAAAACGTTGCCTCTTCTTTGCAGGTTCAAAATAGATATCAACGACCTCATCATCGCTTGAAGAATCTGATGTGTCCATTGGAACAGTACCATCGGTATTTGAAGATGTCATCCCTTTAAACCATTTCGATACTGTTGGTGGTATGATATTATATATAGCCGATTTGAATCGTGATGTAATTGACTGAAAAAAAAAAAACATAATAAAACAAATAAATAAATAAAGCCTTTATTACTGAAATAAACGATTTGATTTAGTTTTGTGTTTTTGTGGTATTCTGACAGATAGCTTTGAAAAATCTTCAAACAAGTGTCTATGGTGTAAATTTAGCCCATAAAAAAGCATTAATACAAAATATTCCTTATATTTATAACACTAAATAAACATACATTACATAACTCAGGCCGTATTGTAGTGAATTTTATATTTAAAACGCCAATTAGATGGGACTCTATGTTATGTTAAGTATGTCTATGAAGGGCATGTAAACTTAACAGTCAAGTTCAACAATCGACATTAACAACAATTGTAAAACATTATAAAAAATCAATGAATAAAGGCAAAATAATAGTAATATATTTGCAATATGTACGTTTAAATGAGACAATCAAAATATGTGCCTGAAAACAATGAAACACAAGTTGTTACAATGAACACAATAAATATTATACAAACACTCATCATGAAATTTTTTACACATACACACATTATCAGGGATACCAGAAAGGACATGACATACCTTTCATCTAGAAAAAAAGCATCGTTACCCAAGGATTATTTAAAATCAAGAAAACTAACGACTGGCAAAAGTGTAACAGCAATAAAGATGTGGTCAGGTGTTATATTTCTTAAGTTTATTTTTTTTAATTTATTTCTTATGTCCTGCGGTACTGGGACATGTGGATAGTCTGTGAGCACCTTAACTGTATCCACAATATCTTCACTTGTCTTCAAAGACAGTCTTAGATTTAGGCTTCCATCTATCACTTCTCTAAATGATTCCCAATTGGTATATTGTTCTCGCAGCAAAGGCACAGAGAACTAATACTCAGTTAGACAGGCGTGTGGTCTGATGATCCATCCAGGCAGGATTCTTTTTTATAAAATAATTTGGATATCCCCTTCACTATGTAGCAGCACATCAGGAAGTCTGCTGCGTTCATTAGGCCAGTATGTCAGTTCAGGTGTTGATATGACTTGAGCATCTAGGTTGTCCATGCATTTTTGAAGCTCCCTTTCTCTCGTTATTATGAATCTGGACCCCCAATGCACATGCTTTGCATTCCAGTCACCACAGATTATGAAGCGCTCGCCGAGTGTCATATTTTATAAGCACAAGCAAAGCAACTACCTTTCTAAACTCTTTTAAAGTGTTGATAATTGATATTATTTTGAGAAAACAATGAATTGGTTAATAATTTTGTTGGTCTGAGAGATCATCTGAGAATGAGCTAGTAAACAAAGGTTAAACAAATTCCTGTGGTCTATTCCACAAAACTTTACAAGTGTAAAATTTGACAAATTTGTTAAATTGCAAACAAAATAATGTACCACAATACAATAATTACAAATATGTCTTATTTACAAGTTTGCAGTCTACAAATAATTCGCTTTTTTGAAAGCATAACACAAAGAATGGTGGTATGTCACAACATCTATATAATTGTAGAATTGTAGATTTGTTTTGTAAAGTTACAAATACAAATGTCACAATATATGTACTTCCTTCCTTTGATGTCGGACGCCGAAGGTTTCCTCCAATAATCTGTAGTAGATATTGCACAGTAGAATTACTCTTGATCTTGATATGAATCTCTGATTAAAAGTAAAAACCATTACATGGAAAGTTAAATTTATGCGTTCTTTGTATGCCTAGTTTGCCTTACTAATTCTGCTTCACTATCACTCCCACTAGAACTAAACATTTCGTGACACAAAGTATTCTCGTTGAATACAATAATTCTCGGAAGTTATTAGTCTCGGTAGTTATTATGATCAACAAACCAGGAAAGCCACCGTACGAGATAGAATCTTACAGACCTATCAGTTTGCTGCCAGTCTTATCTAAGATCTTTGAAAAGATGCTTCTGCAGCGGCTGCTATGTGCTGTTAGTGAAGGTTCTGTAATACCTGATCATCAATTTGGATTTAGGCCAAAGCATGCTTCAATAGAGCAGATACACAGAATATGCAAAGTTATCAGAAAATCATTGGAGGAAAAGAATTATTGTGCAGCAGCTTTTATTGATATACAGCAAGCATTCGATAGAGTCTGGCACAAAGGACTTCTCTTTAAAATCAAGAAGTACATACCCCACACATTCTACCCTGTGCTGGAGTCCTACCTTAAAGATAGAATTTTCCGGGTAAGGGAGGATGATGCCACATCACGATTCCATGACATTCTGGCTGGTGTTCCCCAGGGCTCTGTACTTGGACCAGTGTTATACACTATATTTATCTGCCACAGACCCCCGGAACAACCGTAGCTACCTATGCAGATGACACCGCGATATTGGCACCAAACAGATGCCCAAAATATGCCTCAATGCTCCTACAACATAGCCTTGATGAAATCAACAAGTGGCTCGAGAAATGGCGAATGCGTGCTAGTGCTTCCAAGTCTGTCCAGATTACGTTTGCTCTAAGACATGACACATGTCCATCTGTAAAACTGGGAGAGCCAGCTCCCATGCAATGACTCCGTAAAGTATCTGGAGATGTGTCTGGATAGGCGACTCACTTGGAGAAAACATATTGATACAAAACGGAATGAGATCAATAAAAGATACAAGGAATTGTATTGGTTATTGGGCAGAAACTCCAAACTATCTATAGAGAACAAGATATTAATCTACAAAACTGTTCTACAACCAATTTGGACATATGGAATTCAGCTTTGGGGTTCTGCCTGTAACTCAAACATTTCGATAATACAGAGAGTTCAGAACAATATCCTGAAACAGATATCCAACGCACCGTGGTTTGTGAAAAACTCGGAAGTTCACGAATACCTTGGTATGCCAACAGTGAAGGAGGAGATAAAGGCAAGCTCTGAAAAATATAAATGCAGATTGGAAAGACACCCGAACCAGCTGGCTTGTCAGTTAACTATAAATGACTGCATAAGCAGACTCAAGAGGCGTAAAATCCTACAACTAGATGGACTGTAATGGGCATCTTAATACTTAATGTGGTGTGTCTGATGGGGCACATCCCTCCCTGCCACAATCTTTTAACACATTTGCTCATGGTCGATTAGACCGATTGCAAAATATATATATATAAAAAAAAAAAAAAAAAAGAAAAAATACGGATTCCTGTAAATGTGTACCAATTTTTATTTATATCATGGAATAATGTAATCATCATCATCATTCATCTCATATATGGCAACAATGAACATACGAAATAATTGTAATTAAACATCCAGAAACTACCTACTGCCACTAACAAATTGAATGGACAATCTGTGTAAACATGTCAAAAAGAAACGCAAATTCACTTACCTCTACAACTGATAGGGCACGCTTGCGAGTCTTCCTTTCCGATGCCATATCAAATACTGCTAGTTAACAAGAATAATAGTTAAAATACTTTAAACACTTATGAAAAACTAAAATATCAGTCGCGATTACTGACTGACTTATTGATTTAATTAAACGTTAAACGATATAAAAATGCGCGCGAACAAAGTGCAAATGACTGACCGATGATGACCGACCGATGTTAAAAAGATTGAAAGTCATTCAATTTAACTTCATTCTCTATATGGTGACTTCATTTTATTACAATATTTTCGGCTTGGTTACGTGTAATTTTAAGCACAAGATTTTATTGAAGGATGGATTTTATTTTGGCATGTATGTTAATTTCCTCATTATAAATTAATAATAATATATTATTGGAATTTCAAATATTTTCTGTTTTTTTTTTTCAGACTTCTATCAAACTATTTTTGTCTAACTTACTACCCCAATGCTATACTAGCGCCAAATTAATTTACTGGTATTCTGTGGAATTATTTTTTATTACATAGTGTCGGTCATCCTTACCTCTAACCATCCATTGTCCATATTCAAATCTAATATGAGTGGTTCTTTGTCGAAATAAACGAGTCTGCGGTATAATTTTCATTGTCAACATAACATTCTAATTTTTCTGTGGCACAACAGAAAGAAAACAAAACACAAAACTTTGGCTTCGTTTTATTTGATTTCTTTGTGAAATAGATTTTTTCAACATTGTTTATAAACTATAATTAATTCAATCAATGAAACAAGTATGTTATCATACAATTAATATCAAAAATATCACGTCAGATATTTTTAACAATCTACTAAAGAACAGCTAATAACCTAAGTTTTAAAATATTATTAACAGTTTTATCGTCAGGCATTAAGGCTTTCGCATGCGGAATAATAGAGATTGATATATTTTCGTAATGTAAACTTTTAATAACTTTATCAGCCCTAGGCTTATTGCTTAAATTGTTGAAATATTTTTATATCTGTGCCTATGATAAAGATGGATAGTTTTTTGTTTATATAAATGTGCTAATCTCAGATTTAGAAAAATCTTACAGCCCAATACTTGAGAGAACTTGATAATTTGAGGAATTGAAAGATATGTTGATGTTACTGCCTGGTTTTATTTTAAATTAAATAATTTAAATTGAGAAAAAAATTAATGAAAGAATTTTCGTGACAATGAAAATTTTTCAGTCAGAGTTTTTTTAGTGAGATATATTTGTAGAAACTACAATAAAATGTTTATTTAATTTTATTTATAATATGAGTTTTAAAATGTAATGAAGTGAGTTGGATTGAATAAAATGTTAATGATGTGCACATTGATAACTGATTTTTAATTTAATCACCGTCTGGTTCAGTACACAGTCTGGTTTAATTTAACACAAGATATTCAATATATATTTCAAATGAAAGGTAAGCAGATTTTTTAAAATTAAACATCAAGTGAACTAGTGGACCATATGCGAGTGAATCGTTGCAGCTAGTATTTTATATATCCTGATTTTATCGGTGTAGACTGCAGGCTAGACCCCGCCCAGACGGCCAACTTCATTGACAACTATAAGCACCTTAATATTTTTTATAGCAAGGTGGCAAAACATTGCTGTCTGTTTCTATCTCTCTAAATGAACAGGAATATGTAATTTTCATCTATTTCAATTTTTACTCCTACTCGAGACAATACATTTTGTTGATTTAATTTTTTTTCTCATGTCAGAAAGATGTCAAACTGGCTTGTGGTGGAACTGAAATTACCTTAAACTCAGTGGAAATTTAGTACAAGCAACAGAAAGACTTATTCATTAATTTGGAAGCCAAAGAGCGGCAAGAAAGGAAAAAAGTCCTTGGACTTGATGGAGGCTTTATTGGAGTCTGCACCCAGATTGAAAATTGGATGTTTTGTTCAACTGGTTCGTAACTTGATGAAGGTTAACAATCTATATAGCTAAATGGCACCCAAATAACATTTAGGCACTAATTTAAGAGTTTAGAGAATCTATTCGCTAACGAAACCTTAAAATCATAAAGTAGTGTTAAGAACGAAAGTTATAGTGTTCTCCTGACCAACACCATGTTGTTTGGTGTCTATATAAAGTAAGTCAAATAATAATAATAATAAATGCTGGCTCTGTTTCAGGCCCTTGAACCAGCACTGTTGGACCAGTCTGCACTTTTTTGGCTTTTTGTGGCCATCATAGAACATTGATCCAATAACTAGTCTCAGCTTTTGGAAGTGTGTTTTAAATTGAATTTTTGGGATGTTTAAAGACAGAAAAGGAACATGTCATTAAAAATGATTGGAACAATTAATCACTGTACAGTAAAATACCTAATAAAACAATTTTAAATTGAACTTAAAAATTAAAATTCATTTATTTTCAGGCAACTGGAAATATATATAATATATTTACATTTTTATAAATTAATTATTAGATCTAGACAGTTCCTACTTAAATTTTTATATATATATATACTAACAGTAACAAGACACAAGATGAAAGAAAAGATAATATAATGCCTAAAAACTACCACCAACATGTCTGAAAACAATCTAGCGTATCAGCGATCATTGGTATAACTTTGTTAGAGCTGTCCCGCACCCGCCTAACAAGTGATGCACATTTTTTACGCATGTCAGCATAGAAACAATCAGTGCCTATCATTTTCATTATTATGTAAAAAAAATTAAAATAAGAAAATAAATAAATACATGTTAACAATATCTAATAATCATTTATTTCAGATACTACAAAAAAATTACATCCATTTAGGTTCAAAAATTACAATATATAATATAAGTACTAGCTGACCCGCTGCCGGCTTCGCACGGTTACAATTTCTTATTCAATCCAACTGATAAATTACTGTTACCTTACACCGCCATCTGTTAGATTTTATGGGATTCAGATAATTATAACAAATAATTGCTGGATTGAGTAAGTATGCAACAGATGGCGCTATTTTAATATTATATAATTTGCAAAAAAAAAATGGAGATCCAAACTATCCTATCTTTTAAGTTGGACCAAATTACATATAGTTACGAAGTTTTATCAAAATTGGTTCAGTAGTTTCGGAGTTCATCGAGAACAAATACGTGACATAATTTTTAAATATATATTTATTTATTTATCTCAAAATCCACAGCTCAACATAAAATTTACAGAGAAAAACGAAAACATATAATGTACCTAACAGCCATTACGGATTTTACATTTGTACAATGGGAATAATAAAAAATGAGAAGAAAAATAAAATATAATTTTAAAAAAACATTTATTTAAATTTTTTATACTTATAATTTTGTGTTTTTTCATAAAAAGAAAGATATATTTTTAAAATTTAATTTTAAGACAAAACACAAAGGGGTTGAATCGATGTTTTATAATTATAATAATATTATAATTACATTACGTGTATTTAAATTTTACCGTTTGTAATATCAGGCGCCAGTTCTTCACTTGGAAAATTTACGCAATATACATTTGTATAATATTGAGGGGTAATTTTCGTTATACCAAGAACAAGCTTCGTTTTGAAAAGACCTCCCAACCCTAGAATTAGAAACAATTACATAATTTCATATAACTAAGTTTATATGCCTGTTACCTACATGTGCTTTACACGGCCTAGTATCAGTAGTCCCCGGTTACTCAGTCCGATGATCGGATTGATTTGACTTTTTTTTGTCTCTGTAGTTATTTTAGTCTTTAGTCCGATGATAAAACAATTTTGTTAAATTAATTATCTTTTGAATATTTCTTTATAACAGTTGGTATAATGGTTTTGGGCATGTAAAATTATTTATTTAATATCTAGATATTTTCAACGGGAACTAGATATATTTTTGGTCAGCAAAATTTATATTTTGTCATTAATAGATTAATAATAGATAGATCTGTCGGCACGAAATATTATAAATGTGTCGCCAGGTATGAATTACCCAATTAATGTCAATATGTATCTAAAATAAGAAATATACTGATCAAAAAAATCGTAGTTTTGTCCTATCAATAAAACTTTGTTGTGAAAATATTAGGTTCAGCTTCGTATTCAAAAAGATAAGATCTGTCGCCAAATAAAACTAATATCGTCGCCAAATTGTGACTTCTTTTTATTTGTCATTTTGTCACCACCAGTACACCACACATGAATTAACAAAGGATTTTTTTCTGAACATATTATTTCTTAAGCTTATTCCAATGGTTTTAGCACTAACTACTTTATTTTATTTTATAATACCAAGAGGTCGTAACCCTCCAAATGAGCTCCGGATCTCCGTTCCCTATCCATTACATTTGTGAAGTAAATAGGGGGAAAAGTGTGAGAGGTCCGAAATAAACGTGTGGTCAGTAGTTGTCTTTTTTTTAGCATTTTGATTGATCCTCAAAATTAAAGTCCTAGGCCGCACCTAGGAACAAGGACTAAAGCATGGAACTGGGAAGCAGAGTAGACCGCAACCTCTTGCCTGTTCATTCCAATGAAAACTTTCCATTAGGGCAGGGTAGTATTGTTATTTATCTTAAATAAATGTACGAAGCAAAACGACATGGCCAGTTGGCTAGGAACAGGATTGTTCCAAGTTTGTTCTGATATTTTTTTTTTTGGGAACGAAGGGTTTTATGCTGTGTTTAGGCAATATGCCCTATATGAAGTTCTCTGTGCAGGTGTTAGTTGAATTTTCATTAGTCTGTGACCTTAACAGTCTTAACACTAAACTGATGGCTTATGGCCGATAATATAATATTGGTGCAATTTATTATCGATAAGTTTTTGTAATAATTTGATATAATAAACTACATTGTTAATATTTGGAGAGTACTATTGTACACAAAACAACAATAATATACAAAACCAAAGATGTAATCATTCTAAAATCCTTTACCCAAATGGCCGCATTGCTTCAATGTCATTTTGTTTTTCAATCTGCGATAAAATTTTAGAAATGTTATTTTTTAGAAATATTACGGACAGTTTTATACGTGGCAAATGGTTTATATTATTACTGTTTGTGGTGTACAGAAAATTGGATCCCGTCGAAGGTGAGTGTAACTGATTTGTATATTCTTATGTGATCGACATTCGCAACATATGTACAAACAAAAATGTATATAATTACAATATAATCTGAGTAACCTTTATCCTGCATATAATAACAGACGAATAGGGTTTATTTTAAGGTATATTTATATTCTACCTTAATTGATGGGTGTTTTAACTTCAGTGTATCCTATGGGATTGTCAAATTTGAGCTCATTTATAGAATTCTCCCTCTCTTCCGTTTTGATATTTGGAAATATATTTCATCATTTTTAATTATAATTAACAGCAAATTAATATTTACCAATATTAAATAATCACAATGTAACTGCTTTAAATTATAAAAAAATGATATCTATGTTAATAACAATATGTAGCTTAGCTTGTGAAAAATTCAAGAACAGCTGGACCAATTGGACTATAAATATCCTTTAGGAACGTTCTTATGAAGAGAATAATTTGGAAAATTTAAACTGTGTGAAGCCTGGGTTGAGTCACTCCATTTACATAATAAATACTTATTTCTTCTATATTAGTTCAACATTTACATAATAAAACAAATAAAGAAAAATAGATTTTATTTAACCATACACCAGCAGTTTTTATTCTATTATATAAGTCCATATTTTATATAAGAAAGTACATAATATTAACATTAGGTATAGAATATCATTGACTAATATGAAACTAATTAATTTTAAGGAATTAAGCTTTTATATTCATATATTATTGTCATAGGCAACCAGTTCATTCAGTTTGATGTTGAATCACTTATGAAGGTTTAACATACCTTCCATTTTTAAACACATACCTAGGATCGTTGATGTTTTACATATGTATGCAATAACAAAAGCCAAATGTGGCAATTGTATTTATTATATGCAAAGTAAATCAAAGATGTAACGATAGAGCAATTTGCTGATGTATATACATTATTATATGCTGATAGTTTTTTTGTTTAAATAATATAATGTATTCTAATATTATGTTGCCGATACACTGAGAATATCTACTCACACGTCTTCTCTTTAAGTAGCATTTTTTTGTTTTTTGAACAAGGGTTTTTTTAGAATGACATAAGATTTTCTGATTTTATAACAGGTTTGAAATGTTACTGCAACTCGGCTAGCTGTCCAAATGCAACATGTGAAACGGACGGTTTTTGTTTTGCGTCCACATCGGTCAAAGCAGGTGGACAGGAATATACCTACCAGTGAGTATATTTCACATTAACAATGTTTTTCTTTATGTGGATGTAGGAGAGAGCATTTGAAAACCAATATTAATTATTTTCTTGGCACAATGAATTTACTGTTGGAACCGATATGACTGAAATTAATTTAGAGAATTTTTTTTGTGTAAATTCTTAGAGTAATTCAATTTGGCAATAATAATTTTTTGAGGCAATAAGTAGTGAGATTTTTTCTGTGAACATTTTGGTCACACTGTTCATAGATATTGAAGTTTCTTATATATTTTATGCATGTCTCTCTTTATCGTAAATATGGAATATTTCTTATTATTTATTTATTTTTTTACCGTACCGTTGACCTGTATAGAGAGCTGGTGTTGAGTTGTTTGAGCAAACGCAACTTCCCACCAGACTATCCATATGTATGCAGAAGTGCTACAAATTATTGCTGTAGTTATGATCGGTGCAACTCTGATGAGATTTCCCGTGAAAAAATATTCAATGTCCTACATGCGTCATCTGTGGGTAAGATATGAATAGCCCTTGTGGCGTGTGCTACTTACTACATATATTATGTTGAAAATGCCGGTTTGAGAGTTTTTGTTTTGATGTATACTTTTAGAACATGATTAATAATAATTGCATTGCCATCTTACCTGTAAGTTTTGTGTTTAATAATTGCCAATACTCTAACAACGTCGCTTCTCATTAGTTCATATGAATATGATATATATCGACTAAGAGAGAAGGCTCTGTGGCTGTTTAAAAACGGTCCGAAAAAGAATATTTGCATTGGATGATGTGACATTTACTCAACATAATACAGTGGATTTCGATTATGAAAGGCCACTATGTCTCCGTCGCTATATCCGGAAGTCTCTATAGGGAGAAAGAAAGCAAGAAAGAAAACTATATTTATTGAAACAATACATCAAGTGGCATTCAAGCATTACGTAACGCATTTTTTGAAGCATTTTTTACCCACAAGTATCGCGCCATATCGTTTTTCTGTACCCTCCTTCCCCTTCCCTAAACGTTACATAACAAGCAAGTGAAAAGGGTTGTCAACTTGGGAGAACAAAATAAAAATGACGTACAATACACTCGAGAGATTCCCTCCACCCTCTCCCAAATTGCGTTACGTAATATTTTAACATTCCAGCGCAATTTCTACTATTATATATATAAATAGCTAATCTTAATTTATGAACCTTTGTGTGTTTGTTTGTTGACTGGGTCTTTGTGTGTATACTCGGTCGCAATATCTGCATAGGATTTCTAGGAACTTGTTACAAATGGTTCATTAAAACTTATCGTTATATCCGAAATCGGCGATACATCTGACCGAAGTCTCTATTGCCAAATTATTTTCCATTAAAAGTATACTTTAAATTCTTACAATTCACTGCCCACTGCTGGACATAGGTCTTTCCATAATTTTCTAATAGCACCGGTTAAAAGCAGCCTGGATCCATCGTCGACCCGCGGCCCTTATCAGGTCATCTGCGCTGCACTTGTTTGACCACCAGGTTAAGTCGGTAACTTTCGTTTGTCTACGGATCTCCTCATTACCTGATTCGATCTCAGAGTGTAATCCCGTGCATATCTTATTTTAGATGATCCCTTGCGTACAGTATTTTCTTGAATCCCTAACAACGTGTATGCAAAATTTCATGATGATCGGTTTAGTAGTTAAGGCGTGAAAAGGTAACAGACGAACAGACAGAGTTACTTTCTCATTTATGATATTAGTATGGATAAATTATACACAAATGCCAGTATATAAAATCAACTCATAATGTTCATTATCGCTTAAATATAAATGAAATCCACTGTATTATAAATTTGTCGAGTGTGCGTTGGTTTTCGCTTGAACTAAACATAATGTATGGTGGTTCCAACTTGCGGCGCAGTTGTATCGAGCGTAAATCACTGATACCCATCGAGCATCCGTTCAGTTGCTCCACAACGAGGGCTAAAAATGAGTCGGTGGTTATAGAGTGTTGTCAGTCGCATGACATGTGCAATCGTGAGCTGCGCCTGGAGCTTCCCATCAAGCCGCCAGGTAGGAAAGAAGACTGCGTCTTCACGCCTAGAACCTCATGTGTGTCACTAACACTAATTTGCATAAATATTACGCTTATAGTGTGGAGTGATCCATGCATAGATGACCTTTAAAACGCCATACGCTATAGTGCATTTTTTAAATTATTTCGCTAACCTCTCTGTACTTTTTTGCATGGCTACTTTATCTAGACGTTTCTATTTTCCAAGTGTGTATTGAGTTTTAAAACACAGGCCGGCACTGATCACTGATTATTCCATTTATTTTACAAACAAATAAAATATGTGTCTGTTTGTAATGTGAAAATAACTGATTCACTAAATGTAAGTATATATGAATTCAAATATTTACAATAGGTAGGTACCTACTTATATAAAAAAAAGAAGGTTTTTTTTGTCTTTCTCTCTATTTGTTCCGGCTAATCTCCGAAACTGTTGGACCGATTTTGACGGGACTTTGAGTGGCAGATAGCTGATGTTATAAGGAGTATCTTAGGCTAGTATTATTTTAGAAAAATAAAAATAATACTATATACACTGGACCACGCTCACGCTTCAACGAGGCTTACGGCCGGATTCAGATTAGTTTATTAATATGTTGATTTGTTGTATGAATGTGTAGATGTTGGCACCAATCTGCGGTATTCCCACCGGGGGATATACCTGTGTGGTGTCGCGAAAACGAAAGACCCGATATATTCTGCTGCAACACGGATTACTGTAATAACTACGTAATGGCAGGTACGGAGGCCCACGATTGTGACGCAGTCACAGGGGCATTATTATGTATGGGGGACGCTTACTTATATTTATAATGTTAATGTGATGTCCATGTGAAACGCAATGTGGAGACTACCTATCTGGATTGTATCGTTTATATACTGTTACATTCATCTTTAAATTAAAGAAGCCTTGGGCATGTGATTTAATTTATATATTAAGGATTTAATATATAATATCGTGGGATCAGTTCGCCGTCATGTACGATTTTGATAAGGTAAAAAAATTTTTTTTTGTTTCAGTTTTACGCGACTCTATTCATTTATTAGTAACGTTGTTGAATAAGTTACGATTCTTTCTCAGTGTTTTTTTGATAAGTGTATATTTGATTAAAATAAAACTGAAAATGTATGTACGAAGGGCAAGATTATCCATTAGGCTAGAAGATAAATAGTACTTAAAACATACCTAAGCCTAAGTAAAAATTGAATTTGAAGATTTTTATGTACCTTACTGACCTGTTTTTTAATACTAAATTGTCATATTTCAGAGACGATTCAAGAGCATATTTTTTGATAAGACGCGTTACAAAAATTGCTTCGAATAAGCAAAATATTCCTTTAATTAACATAAATCGTATAATATTTATCTAAGACTTTACATATGCTTTACAATTAAATTTACAAAACAGTACTATGTAAAAATCGTTTCTTTTAAATAAATAGAGTACAAAATTATTATTTTAGAGCATTAGGTACAATCAACCTCCGTGAATACGCGCAATAAGCTTTGTTTCAGCGCATGCAGCGGTCAAAACAAAAGTATCAATATACCGTTGTTTACAATATCATTGTCGAGTGTAACATAGAGGTTAACATAAAATGGGGTTCATGTTCGTCACGGGTACTGAAAAACAAAATTTACAAGAAAATAAGTGATCATTCGCCGGGTTGTTTTATTTCTGCACGAATAAAATTATCGTTTTTATTTTATACTAATAGCATGCTGTGTGAATATTTTTTTTGTATTTATTAAGAGTTTATAGAAACAACATTCGAAATTTCCACAACTTAGAACTTGGGTTTAGAAATCAACCGATATTTTCCACATTCACCATCTGGTTAAATTGCATATTTAAGAGATCTAGGCTTGTTAAAAGTATTTGCAGAATCTCGTTCATAATTGAGTCTATATAATCATCATAGCCTTCTTATCTAGGATTTTTTAACTTTTTTTAAGTTAAGCAAATTAACTTAAGTAACTGAAGTTCAGTTGTATCATCTACTTAACTAACATTAGCGAAGTGAACAATGTTGAAAACTTGGATTTTAGATAAAAAAATGAATAACAAGTTTTTAAAAAAACAACCTTGAGGAATGCTGTAAAATGCATTTACCTATATAAATATATGTTGCTAAGTTTAGTTCGCGTAGATGTAAATACGGGCCTATTAATTTGAGGCATGTGAGGCAACAATGATCATATAGAGTAGGTATGTATCCGTTTTGGAATTATTCAGGACTTTTTTAAAAATACATTTTAATATTGATCATATTAGGTCAAGGGATAAGATTTTTCGTATTTTATATATATAAGTATAATTATTATTTTGTATTTTAAAGATGACAAAAGAATAGTATCCTGAGTTTCTTTCGGAGTTTCTTCTCAGGATCGTCATCTTGGCTTTTTTTTTCCGAAACCCTGGTAAATTTAAATTTATAATGAGGATCATAAGAGTTTCTTGTAGAAACCTAATAGATAAATAAATATTTTGATTGATATTTTTTATAAGGTTTTATTGAATTTTGTTGTGGTTTCAAACATTATTGTTGTCGCAAATGAACGAAATTCAAATGAATTTTAAAAAGGTTTGGTTTATATTTTTAATTTAACATTTACCTATAATGTATGTATATCGTAGCTGTCAAACTAAAATGTTAGTATACTTTCTTGAGGTTCCAATATTTATTCACTACCTTATCTATCATATAAAAGAACTGCTATGTGCAGCAGCTAGAATATGTTAATTGACGAAATTTACTCTATCAAAATAATAAATAATCTATTAAATTTACATATTTAAAAGACAAATAACTTTACGTATATAACATGAAATACTTACTTTTTTTTTAAAAAAAAAAACTTCATGAATAATAGCATATTTTTGCATATAACATATTTTGGTTTGACAACGACGATATACTTACTTGTGTTTAATGGTGAACAAATTTTTAAAGCTAACATGTGCATGCTTTCTTGGGTCATTGATGTTAATAAATAACACAAAAATCTTTACTATTTTTGCTCACTATACTAAAACGCTGCTGGTATCCATGGTGTGGTCTACTTCAATGATTGAATCTCATATAATCATTGAATGTTTTGTATTTCAAGATCATTTTACTACAAATAATTTTTTGCTTGATACAGTTTGTTTATTTAACAAAGCGTTTTTGGCTGTTATGTTATTAGTATTTGTTAAAAAAAATGATAGCACGCTTACTGGTGCCGATATGTTTTTAGTGCTTGTCATTTATTGTAGCAATAAATTTTCTGTTGTTTTTATTGAATGTTAACACGTAGAGAAGGTAAAGTATTATATGAATGTTAATTTATTATAATTATTTTTTTTTTTTTTTTTTAATCTCTCTTTATATTGCAATCTATCTTTAAGATATTCAGCAATTGGTGCAAAAGTACGAATGACTTGTACGGAGTTCGTCCACCACTAATCCGTATAAAATTATGTAATAAGGTCTTGAGGAATTTTTCTTTTTAGCCTTCTATCGACCGCCTTTGGATTCATCAATTCAATCGCCAGAGCGTTTGGGTGTCTTGCAATACGCTGCTTATAAGCAAGAGCTCTTCTCTGTATCTCCTCTTTAACAGTTTGGATGCCAAGATCATGATGGAGTCTGTCGTTTGTGACGTACCAAGGAGCGTCCGTTATTATTCTCAATAACTTGGACTGAAACCTTTGCAGGATCTCAATGTTTGACTTGGAGGCTGTTCCCCACAGTTGCAAGCCGTAAGTCCAAATGGGTTTAATTATGCACTTATAAAGAGTTAATTTATTTTCAAGCGTGAGTTTCGACTTTCTATTTAGTAACCAGTACATCTTTCTTAATTTTTGGCCAGCAGCGTACCGTTTTGTGAGGATGTGTTTGGTCCAAGTCAGTCGTCTGTCCAGGTATATTCCCAGATATTTTACGTTTTCGGCCTGCGGCAACTGAATGCCATTTAAGGTAACCGGAGGACATGTATCCCTTCTTGTCGTGAAGATCACCTGGACAGACTTGCTTTCATTTGCACTTATTCTCCAATCCTTAAGCCATACGGATATTTGGTCGAGACTACTCTGTAGCTTGTGTGAAGCGAGATGTGGCATACAGTCCACAGAAAGAATGGCAGTATCGTCAGCGAAGGTACCCATAACAAGTCTTTCTGTGATTGGAAGATCTGCTGTGTAAAGTAAATACAGAATAGGGCCCAAAACACTTCCCTGAGGGACACCCGCTTGGATTCTGTTCAAAGAAGTAGTTTCATCCCCTTGTTTTACAAAAAAGTGCCTGTCTTGCAAATAAGACCTCAAGACATTGTAAAAGTTTATGGGCAAGTCCTTCTTTATTTTGAAGAGAAGACCGTCATGCCAAACACGGTCAAATGCTTGAGATATGTCTAAGAAAGCTGCAGTACCATACTGTTTAAGCTCGAATGCTGTGTGTATACTTTCAACCAGTCTGTGTACTTGCTCAATCGTACTATGTTTTCGGCGGAAGCCAAATTGGTGGTTCGGCAGAAGATTTCTTTCAGAGATGACTGGTAAAAGTCTCCGCAATATGAGCATTTCGAGGACCTTAGATGGAATAGGCAACAAACTAATAAGTCTATACGGTTTGGCCTCGACAGCACTCTTGTTGGGCTTAAGGACCATTATTATTTGAGCCACCTTCCATTGCATTGGGACCGAGCATCTCAGCAGGATCACATTAAACAATACCGTAAGAAACCGAATGCCCTCCCTCGGCAACTCTTTAAGAATTTTACCTGTTATAAGGTCGTAGCCAGGAGCTTTATTTGAATTCAAAGCCTTGATCGCACTTTTTACCTCCTCCCTAGAGAACTCAGTGATGGGTAAATCCAGTTGGTGTGTTTCATTTAGTATGTCAGTGACTTCTTGAATTTTGGAAGACCCTAAATCGGGATTTGGTATAAAGGTATTCACCAAATGATCAGCAAATAACAAAGCTTTATCTGCATCATTGGCTGCCCATTCATTATTTTGTTTGCGGATTGGGGGATGGTTTGAAATGGGGCGCTTCAGTTTCCTGGTAACCTTCCAGAGGGAGTAGTCCGAGACCGCTGTTGTGTCCAGACTCATCAAGAAAGACCGGATTCCTTGGTTTTTAAGATCGTTGAGCAACCTTTTTAATTTTGTTTGAAGAAGATTTAAGTGTCTTTTATCAGCTCTGTAACGTGTTTGTTGCCATTTTTTTCTTGCTCTACGTTTCTCAGCTAACAGGTCTCTGATAGATGAAGGACACTCCACTCTGTGCCCGGAGTGACCAGTAGTTGGGGTAGCAAGCCAAGCTGAATGCTGGACACAGCAATTAAAGTGCTCCACAGCCTCCACTATATCTTTATCGGATTTTAAAGAAATGTCGTTGTTAAGACGCTGCGCCAAAACCCGCCTGAATAGTTCCCAGTCTGTCCCGCGTGAGTGGAGCTTACATGGTTCCGGAGTAGGCATAACCTGACTTTTCAATTTTAATTCAACGGGTGAATGATCAGAGGAGAGCTCGAGACTTGTTCTACTTGAGAAGAAGTTGCTAGCAATGCCCCTAGTAATAAAGAAGTCTAGCACGTCCGGTATCTTCTTCCTATCCGTTGGCCAATGGGTTGGCTCCCCAGGAGAGACCACGTTGAGCTTCATCTTATCGATGGTTAAAAACAGTTGGCGTCTCTTCGTTGTTATTGAGCGTGAACCCCAGAATTGATGTTTAGCATTGTAGTCACCTCCAGCAACAAACCTGTGCCCCAGTGTAGAGAAAAACTTTTCGTAATCACACAACTTGAGTTTGTGTTTAGGGGGGCTGTAGACAGCAGACACCACAAACGCCCCAGCCCAATCCTCTATAACAATATTAGTTGCCTGGATTTCCTCCGTACGATAATGTATTGCTTCATGGTGCTTAATGTTGTTTCTTACAATAACTGCACTGCCTTCGTGCGCAGTTCCGTCCGGATGCATTGTGTGGTAACATTTGTAGTTACGGATGTGGAAATGGCTCTTCTCCGTAAAGTGGGTTTCTGTAATCAAGAGGATGTCAATTTTTTCTGTCTGTATATATTTTTGTACCTCTAGGGTATGTTGTGTCAGCCCATTGGCGTTCCATAAAGCTATTTTTAAGCAGTCGAATTTGATAATTTCGTCGTGAGTGATATCATTAAGGTTGTCAATGTAGTTAGCTGTTGCATCATTTGTTTCAGCAAGGTCATAACTTCATGAATGTCATTTGATTTTGTATTTTCCATTGGTTTCTGTCCGTTTATTAGTACATCTCTGTATGTTTGGTGCAAATTTTTGAGAGTAATTTTGTCATTGTGTGGAGGCATGGACTTTTCAATTGGAGCCAATTTTGATGCTGTTCTATTAAAACGTTCTCTAGGTTTAGGAAATTTCAGACTTTGAAGTTCTCTATAGATTTTACAGCCTTTATAGTTTGCAGGATGGTTTCCATCGCAAAGGACACACTTTACCTCATCCGACCTGCTTTTTCTTGGACAGTCCAAGGAGAGGTGGTCCCCAGCACATTTAATGCATTTTGGATTACGGCGACAGTATGCTTTAGTATGCCCATACTGCTGGCACTTAGCACATTGAGGAAGTTCACGTTTTGGTCTTGGAGGTTCAAAAGATATTAGACATTGCATGAGGTTTTTAACGTCATATATACTCTTATTATTTTCATTTTGCGCCAATTCAACTATAAACATAGGCAATGGCTTTCTTGTGGTTCTTTGTTTAATATTCCAAATATTAACACAGGTATGGCCTATTGCTAAAAGATAGGTATGGCCTATTGCTAAAAGATTATAATTAAATGGTGATATTTTTTGTTGAAATTTATATATGATGATATTGATTTAATGTTTTTTTTTTTTTTTTTTCAATGAAGAAACAAGCCCATCAGCCACGACTTTGAAAGTTGTGATATGTTTAATGGGTCTTAGCTCACTAGCCATTTGCGTCGCAATAAGCTTTTGGTGGGCCAAGCGTTCGCCGAAGATGCCGAAACGCGGTTCTAGACCTTTGTTCACGGCCGAAGAGTCTATGTGCGAGACTAGGCATCCCATAATCGGCACAACCACCATAAGAGACATGATCGAATTGACTACTTCAGGATCTGGCTCTGGTGAGTTAATTCTGTGCTTTTAAAATTTTTTGTAATCGAATTTTAGTATTATTTAATGAGTAAGCTTAAAAGTTATCGTCGACTACTTAGAAGCCTTAAAAGTAGTAGACATACTGTACTTTTAAATGTTTTACAAACGACACCGAGCTGAATGCAGATAATCTTATATTAAAAGCTGTATACGAACGCCAGGCACAGCGTCAGCCGTTAATAACATATCTCGGTAGCGAACGAAGACTCAGTCACAATCTTGACTGAGTCTTCGTTCGTGTATTCTTCATCAAAGGTCACAACAGTAGTATACGAGCAGTGCTTGCCTGTAGTGACGCTAGACACGTCGTTCACGTTGCAATGCTTCGAAATAACCAGACCAAAGTTTGCGTACATTCAATACATACATTATTTAGAGATTCCATAATATTTTTTTACTCAGTGAGAGCAAGTGAACACAGAGAAAGATCTTAATTTAATTGTCACAATGATTTCAGGCTTGCCCTTGTTAGTTCAACGTTCCATTGCGCGTCAAATTCAACTGGTGGATATAATAGGAAAAGGACGCTTCGGTGAAGTTTGGAGGGGCCGATGGCGCGGCGAACACGTAGCCGTCAAAATATTTTCCTCGAGGGAGGAATCGTCCTGGTTCCGCGAAGCCGAAATATATCAGACTGTCATGCTCCGTCACGAGAACATACTTGGCTTCATTGCGGCTGATAACAAGGGTGAGTTTACTTGGATGTGTGATCTTTGTTGGCTGTGAAGCGTCAACAGCTGACATGATTCTTCTCTTGACTACTTTTCCTTACATTGCCCTCTGTTGAAAATGAAAACGTGAATGAAATTTTGTCAGAATCCAGTTCATGCAAACAGGCTGACAATCCCTTTGATGGTAGGTGGCTGCCGTCGCCTATGATACACAACGCCACAGGTGCTGCAATTGCGACCATAGGACCATAGGACCATAGGAATTACGGAAGGACAGGGAAATGGGCTCTTGCATCCCTTACTCACTCACCGAAACACAACAGCACACATGCTATTATTTCACGGTGGTCTTCTTTATGGCGATGATTACTGCCGCCAGACGGCAGTGACTACTCATTAAATTGAAAGAAAGAAAGAAAGAAAGAAAGAAAGAAATTTATTCGCTGCACGAAGGACATTAACATTAAATAAGAAACAGAAACAACAAAAACAAAATGACACAAGAAAATTAATAAAAAACAGACAGGTAAGATGTGTGTATCCTCACGGCAGTGAATCGGATACTGGCTCAGCAATGTGCCGAGGTGCTAAACAGGCTCAGCAGCCTACAGCGCTGATTTTCAGCCAGCACCGTGTGACTCACGCGAACGCCATACAGATATATTATATAATGTACATAGATAGCTTGAATAATTAAATACATAGATAAATAATATAACAACTTATAATGCAATAATAGTAGTAATAATAGATAATAATAGTAGTAAACTCAATAATATCAATAAAAGTATAACCCGATTTAAAATTATAAATTAAGCCAAATTATAAATGGAAACCATCCAATTTAATAATTAAATTGATTATTAATTGTCGTTTTAAAGCTGGCTTTTACTTTATCATGGAATTTTTGATTTACAATAAAGTATTTTTCAAAAGATGACTATATTTTCTAATAGATCAGATTAATTTTCACTATCACGTTGTTTTCAATTTTGCTCGAGGTGATGACGTACCTTATCTTAATTAAGTAATATTATTGGTAATTTGTTTTTCAGATAACGGCACGTGGACTCAACTGTGGTTGATCACAGACTATCACGAGAACGGTTCTCTGTTTGATTTCCTCACAGCGCACACAATCGATTCAACCACTTTGGTGAAAATGGCTCTCTCAATCGCCACCGGTCTTGAACATCTGCACATGGATATTGTAGGGACTAAAGGTTATTTTATCATTAAACAATCTTTTCTGAAATAAACCATCCCCTTTTCACATAACTTACTATAATTAACTAGCCAGCTGATTAGTGCCCGCGACTTTGTCGGAGTTGAAAATAAAAATACTTATAACACTGTCGATGGCGCCATCTATTAAATTACAATAGAATTAGATCAATTTTTCTTTAAAGAATTATTGTAATATATAAATTTTTCTCTTCTCGATAAAATGATGATTTATGCTTTGTTCTTAAGGATAAAGGTAGAAATGTTTGGTTAGTGTCGTTATACTGAACCCGTTTATATTTGCAGGCAAGCCTGCGATAGCTCACAGGGATCTGAAGTCGAAAAATATTTTGGTGAAGAGAAATTTGACGTGTGTTATTGGCGACCTCGGATTGGCCGTGAGACATAATGTTGCTTGTGATTCTGTTGACGTGCCCTCCACAAATCGTGTTGGAACTAAACGCTACATGGCTCCTGAAGTAAGTGAGAATCGTTAGAAAAATGCAAGACCAATATCTTCTGTACAAAGGAGTAACTACATTTATTCAGCTTTTGTACGAGATCGAATCGATTTGGGCGGTTAAAATAATTATATCCAGTCAGCTTTTAAAGTTTGTTTCTTGTTTTCGATATAAAGTTACAGGTTAGGCAAAATCTTTTCAATGATTGAAACAAAACGTTTCAGGTCCTCGACGAAACCATGGACACAAGGCAGTTCGATCCGTACAAACGATCCGACGTGTATTCCTTTGGGTTGGTCCTGTGGGAGATGGCTCGTCGCTGCGGTGTAATGCCTGACGAATACCAGCCGCCGTACTACGACTATGTACCGCCGGACCCTTCCCTCGAGGATATGAGACGGTTCGTCTGCATAGAGAAGAAACGGCCGAGCGTGCCAAATAGGTGGCATTCGGACCCAGTGAGTTCATAATATTACTTTTCTTGTACAACCATAAAGTGTAAACCGACCTTTTTAGGTTATACATAGTAATATAATATGAAATCGCTTTCCGCGACTGTCTGTATGAGCGGGTCTCTAGTATAGGTATAATAAAAATTAATTAATTTTTTATTTAAGCTATTTGCAAGTTTGCAACCAAGTCGCCGAAAATGTCTACGCCTGTCTGTTTCTTGGTTAACTAACTACTTCTAAACCAGCCAACGGATTGTGATAAGATTTTCACTAATTGAAAGAGGGACGAGGAAGGTTTTTATTTTAAAAAAATTGCAACACAGCACAGGTGTTGCATGTGCGCTGTCAATCTTAAGCGATTAGGGAGTTCGCAAAAAGGGGTCTGGTTCCTGTTCTATTTATTATTGCAAAACCCAGTGTGCCATTACTAAAAGAGTAGTGCAAAAGTTTTTGCTACTGTAAAATACGATTAGGAAGGTAATTTTTACAACATGAATAGGTGTGTGATTAGTCTAGTCCGATATTGCATTGAGTGAAAGCAACTCAAAGTAAAAAATGTATTTATATAAATTAATTGTGATGATAAACAGGTGCTGTCAGCTATTTCGAAGGTGATGAAAGAATGCTGGTACCAAAATCCTGCAGCAAGGCTAACTGCACTTCGTATAAAGAAGACTCTTGCCAACATCGGGATAAGTGGATACATAAAAATGTAATTAGGTAAAACTTTTTTCTAATAATAATCTGTATTATGCTTAAAAAACTCGAGAATGGGTTTGACCTATTTATTCGGTTTTCACATACATAAATGGGGAATATTTTATATCATTATATATATAAAAATTACGTGTCACACGTTTGTTCGCGATGAACTACTAAAATTTCTTAACTATGTGTAATTTGGTCCAACTTTAAAGATAGTATAGTTTTTATCTCAATTTATAGTATTTTTTTTTATTGCAAATTATTTATTATATGAGAGAGTTATAAATTACCTTACACTGCCATCTGTGAGAATTGTATGGAACTCACAGTTGTTGTTATGGAACTTATTTTTAAAGTTATCTGTGAGTTCCATAAGATTCTCACAGATGGCGGTGTAAGGTAATTTATCGGCTGGATTGAGTAAATATTTATTATAAAAATTGCACCCTGGCCGAAGCCGAGGCCGAGTCGCTAGTGGATTGAAATTTATAACAAAATAAATTAATATAATACCCATATTCAGCAGGAATATAGCATTTTATCTAGGTACATATTATATTTACATCTTATATATAAAAATCTCGTGTCACAGTGTTTTTAACCAAACTCCTCCGAAATGGCGTGACCGATTTTTATAAAATTTTTCTTAGTCTATTGAAGGAACGAATTGTATTAATGTTCAGTACTCGTATGTTTCCAGATACGTCGGTGAATAGTCGTGTTCAATGTGGTTCCAGCGTGATCGCAGCTACATCTCGCCCCCGCTACCTCTTCTTAGTTATACACTGGAAATATAATCAGAACGGAGCATTTATTATACTAATAATTTTTAATTGGCATAATATAAAGTAGTGATATTTATATGTTACCACATACGTAAGTTTAACTTTTTGTTAAGGTTTAATCCCCAATTTTAATGTTACTAACATGATTTTTTTAACTATTTTCTCTGTGATATTTGAAAATTCAGTAAAAAAAAATTATATTTATTTTGTGCCTAATTTCTCAAATTACTTTGAGAGATAATCGAGGTGTGTGCTTTGTTATTCCTAATTTAAAATAATATTTCTGAAAAGCAAAATGACCATAATATTAGTTTATAATAATTTTGAAAAGCAAAATGACCATAATACAGCAATTTATAATATAGTGTTTAAAATAGAAAGATAACAATGTTTCACATTTCAATGGTTGTAATATTGAAACAAGATTGAAACAAGAATATTACAGTTTATAAAATTTATAAACTTGATAACTTCATACTTTTTATTTGATAGCTCATTAAGAAACATGTCGTCTTAATAGACACTACTTTCTAATAAAAAAAAAAAAAACAATACATTCTAAAATAGCAGCACTAACCTCGATTATCTAATTTGTGAAGATTTTTATCAATTATGTCACCACCGAATTGAAGTTTTTATATTCCTTTGTAATTCAGTTTATTGTGTAATAAAATAAAAGTAATAATTTTCAAAAAATATTTGCAATAATCTTCACGAAAAGCGCTCCATACTCGTGGTCCCATCGTGTTGGCCCATCGGTGGGTCGATGAATGATTTGCTGTTAACTTGTTAATACATCACAAATTAAGTCCAAACTCGTTAAACTACGTTACATCGTCTTAAACAGTTTAAGATAATAACGGTGACCTCCCTGAAGCCTGCTTCGTTAAACGTTTATGATAATATTGATATATACATTTTATATAGGGTGACCACGAGTAGATTTAGTTCGTAGATTTGGTACACAAGTAGATATAGTGTTTTATGTTAGATATTCATAATAATTTATTCACATTTAAATACGTATTATAAATATTATACGATGCTTTTGTATTTTTCACTGTACATATTTTTGTACTGACGCGTAGGTACTTTATCACAAGCAATTTGTTTTACACTCTTATAATATTGATTTATTCCTGGATGATGTTCAAAATTAAATGTGATTGTTACAATTAATGTTCACCTCTGTAACTTGAAGATTTAATTTATTTGGTGTATACATTAATGTGTTAGAAATTAAGTAATTGTGTAAGTAGATATTATAAGCAAAGTCGTAAATAGTTCGATATTTGTAATCAACAGCTTTCTTAGAGACTGACTCAAAAATCCAATCACTATGTATAAAATATTTTTCGGTTTATAATCAAAATCATAATATTAAATATTATTTATAATAAAAATAATATTTTTTTTATCAATAGTTATTATTACTTTACAATAACAACATGTTAATAATAGCATAATTTAAATCATAATAATTATATTATTATTATTCACATATATTTATTTTAATTCTTAATTCTAAATTTAATTATTATTCAAGTATATGTTTTCTTTCTTAGATGTAAATTTTTTACAATGTAAATAAAAAAAAACAATAAATATTATAAAAAACTTAAACCTAGAGTGCCGCAAGTAGCGGGGGCAAGGCCCAAGCTACCGGTGGTTAGGGCTGCAGTCCAAGTCCATAATATTTATTACAAATAACAATTATATATCACTAGAGCTATATATAGCAGTCTATAATAACATAAATAAATGAATAATCAACAGATATAATTTTAAATATATTAATTTATATAAACAGTGCGGTATATAAAATTGGTGGCGGGCGGTATGTTGTTCCAGATCTTACTAGCCGCGTATCGGAAACTACCTCCAAAACACACTGACACGTGACATGGCGTGGACAGTTCTCGAGAACGCCTACGTATTTCACCAGATCTGGAACCCCCTATTCATTCGAGTCGCTTATACAAATATTTTGGAGTTTCGAATTTTATTAAACCAAAGAATAAGCTCGCCAAATGCAGTTTCTGTCTAGACCTCATTTTCAAAATTGAATGTTTATTTAAAAAAGGCGTCACATGACTTCGAGGTGAGTGCCTTCATACTCCCGTCATGCCGGCGAACGGTCTTATAGCGAAGAGCCTCTAACATCACCTCAAGAGGCTCTCACTAGATGGCTGGGTCAAGGGACAGATACAGAAGGGGCACGAATTGTCAGGAGGTTCCTCACTCTGCAGTCCTAACCACCGGTAGCTTGGACCTTGCCCCGCTACTAGCGGATATCTATCTATACCTTATTCACGGAGTCGAGCTTATAGGGAGAAAATGAGTTCGGCTGTGATTGGTGGAGATAACCGACAAATGAGTGTACACAGTACATGTACTTTTTAGTCTGTTCGTAGAACTCCCACTGTTATTATACTGCATTTTTTAATTAGAAGGAGTAATTTGTCAGGTCCTAATGTCAAATTTTAAAATAATATTACCAGCGTTTTTTCCGTAGTGCTGTTTTATATCGGTTTTACTTAAATAGTTATAATATTTTACGGTAAAAATATTTTTGATCTTGTTTTATTGATTTAACTTCTTATTATTGTTATTTTAAGGTTTGAATTTCGTTTAAAGCAGGATTACTAATGACCAAGTCGATTTGGAATGAATTGAAGTCAAATAAATAAAAAATAGTATAATGCATTACATAACTATATTTTGTGATAATTTTGTCACCTATGAAAATATTCTCATCATAAAAATTATTACAATGAAATTAAATATCTAAAATAAACATATTTTATATTTTAATCATTTTCTCTTCTAATGTTATTCGAATTTATAATACACGTAGTCGTAGTATACGTATATTAACTAAACTATATTTTTCATTTTATGATTATATCAGGAACAAAAATGTCTATTATCTTAATTAATAAATAATTCACAACTTAATACCTAGAATAGTTATACAAAATAAAAAATGTAGGGTTGTGGGTAGGTACGTAGGTATTACTATAATGTTTTATTATAGTTTACAAAGCTAAAAGCATCATAAAGTGAACGTTCACCTATTATTGTAAACGCCCACTCAAGATTTGCTGTCCTTGTCTTTTGTATGGAATTGAGTGAAAGAGAAAGCGCTCTATAAGGTCGACTCCGTGAATAAGTATAATTATAAGTTTTTTATGATATATATTTTTTGCGTATATTAATAATTATATGATATGATAGTATTTATATTATAATAAAATTTTCTTTTGGGGCTAATTCTACACCGACAAGCAAATATATATATATGTATCTTTTTGATTTACCTATTTGGATGGAACTTTGTTAAACTTTGGGAGTGATTATTTTTTTCGAAATTTAACAAAGCTCTGCCCGCTCCATTACTTTATATGTCGATCCAATATTGACATTTTGTAATGGCGGATATTGATGGCGCCTAAAAGTTATCCAGTAGTGAAGTTAATAAGAATAGATTGAATAGTTGCCTTATAAAATTAATTAATACCTCATTCACATTGGGTGTTCTAAGGTCTATTTAGTGATGTGTAAATTTATTTTCAGAACATAGATTTTATAGCATTGGTGTGTATAAGGAATCAAATCAGACATTTCGGCTTACACTTTTTTTACAAATTTTGTGTGTTTTTCGTATTGCATTTGACCTACTTAATTTCGTATAAATAACCTAGCTGTCCCGCTCCCGGCTTCGCCCGGGGTGCATTTTTTTCCGTAAAAACCTTCCCTGATTATCCCTCTATCCATTGGTGAAAACCGCATGAAAATCGGTGCAGTAGTTTTTGAGTTTATCGCGGACAGACAGACGCGGCGGAAGACTTTATTTTATAATACCTATGTAAGGAATGATGTACAATGCGTGGCCGCTAATGAAATTAACATTTAAAATGCTTTAATAGCGTGCTTTCGTAGATCACAAAGTCAGTTATAAAAAAAATACTGCGTTATACCTGCCTCACACATCGGTACCGATGCATCACTTGTGCTTTATTAAAAATGGCAACACTAATCCGCTTGTAATATGGATATACATATATTTACAATCCTACAAATTGATTACATGATGGGATCCTTTTAGTTTTCACAAATGCCACCGAATTGTTAAATTTTATATGCGTGTATTCTATGTAATACAAATTTTTCACTCTAGATCTATGAATACTAATTCGATGTAAGAGCGCTTTCTAAATTATCATACAGAAATACTTATGCTTGTTGTCGACTGGAGGTAGGTATCCCCTCCAACGTGATGATTTATTGAATGATGATGAACTAATGATTTATTGAAAATGTTGCTAATGTTATAGAAGTAAGTTGTTTTAATTTTTGCTTTAAAAATTTCCTAAAAAAAACGAAGACATATTATGTACATAATATATAAGTTAAAGTTATAAGTAATTTGTTCAACAAGGTTTTAAAATATGCTACAACTTTTTGTAGAGATATATATATATATATGTATATAAAAATTATAATTTGATTTTCAATTTAACAGTACTAGATTAATATGCAATGAACGTAAAAGATTTTTAGTCATTAGTATAGCGTAAAATGTATTAGTTTTGCATCACATTTTATATTTGTTATGTGTATCTATCATCCAACATTTATTTCGAGAGATAAAGTCGAGGTCAACTAATTAGGGTAACTACGTATAGTTCTAAATCTATCTAATAATATGGCTATGATCATAAATAATGTGGCTGCAAGCATCAATATTTAGATGTTTGCTGTGCTTACATATTTTAAAATAATACATTTTTCATTTCTGATGTGATTTTTCATTTTTCATTTTTGCAGCTAGTTAATTGACCACGGCGATGTATTTTTTTATGATTACGGCTTGTTGTGGCACTAACAAAGTAGTGTGAGATTTTAAGTAATTTTAAACATTGAAACGTGACACGATTCCAAAATGCAATGGTGTGAACGGAAAGTCTCACAATATTTTGCATAAAGGCTAGGCACATATCCGACTGCGTTGCAATGTAGGGTATTGTTCTATTTGTACTGCATAATGGCATAATAGACGACGCACAGATTATTTTAGCGGCAGGGCCTGATTTTGACCAAAGTCGTTGCGTCATAAATACCACTTTTTCCTGGCTTTCGAAACTAAAACAGGCAGATTCGTCATCTGGAGATCACGAGGAATCCAACGATACCTGTTTTAGGTATATACCACTCCGTGACCATAAAACTTAAGAAATAGACGACTTTTGGCCGATTTGCCGCCTGACTAGATCGGTGACTAGTGTAGCGACCCCGACTAGATTGTGCCGGATATGTGCTTGTCTTTGAGTCTTAACAATTTAGAAATACTCTAAGACTCAAAATCTAAACAAGCTAAAGTAAGAGCACTATCGAAAGGAAAATGTAATATTTCATTTGATCATTTAGAGCTCATAAATAAGAAATAAATTTATTTTCATGATTATGCTTGAAAATGAGCTTATTTCTTTTCGCAAATTTCGTGTGTAGCGGACACGATTTTGAAGTTCCTGTGATTCGGATCTTATCATTACAAATTTATGGAATGCCTTGTATATTAATGACAATTTAAATTGTACAAAACTATAAATGTATATTGATATGATCGATTGACTCAATCGACAGTATATTAAAAGTTCCAGTGTGCAAGCTGTACATAAAACAAATATTCTTATAGCAATCTAAAATATTCGGCGTTCCCGTGCCGCCTCAAATGTACAAATATTACATTTTCTTTGTTTGAATTATTATTTCAATACAAACCATTAAAGATAGTGAATTTTTTGCCACAGATAGTTGTCGTGCCCAGGCTGTTAGTTCATAAGTTCTAAATTGTAATTGTAGGTAAAATATAATTATGTAATTTTATTATGCGTAAAAAGAATCAAAGGTCTGATCTGCCAGTTGCAAGCAAGCTGGTTTAAATGTTCATTGGTGCTGTGTTTTTAAAGACATTACAGACTGCATAACGCGAATTGCTATCAGTGATCTATTTTGAAGCTGTCTTGCTGACTGTACGAGCAGACCTTGAGTGCAAAATTCTTCAACCGTACATGAATCAAGACATTGTGATCATTTATCACTACTCATATTAAATTAGAATCCATTTCATGTGTGAATTGTAACACCAATTTAGTTTTATTAATTATATACATATGATTTCTGGTTTTTTTCTTTTGAATTTATTAACTCATTTTCAAAAATGAGTCATATATTGTCAAGTTTTGGCGTACAAGTGTTCTTAGCGGCGAGGTCGCGACAGCCTATGAGATCATGCTTTATTTTAGTCGGCCAATTAAGCTTTTCCGCGGCGACCTGGCCGCTAAGTGCACATGTACGCTTTAGCAGTTCAAGCACCACACACCAAATGGTTTGTAATGAGATTTAGTCGCTCTTAGTCCGTCTAAAATGTTATTAGATGTACCGTCTAACTAAACTGTTAACAAATTGTCAAATCGGACATTTTGATAATTGACAAAGTTTCTTGGAGTTAAGAATCTAATTATCTAATCTACCCATAATTTTTTTTAAATTCAATATCGACAACATAATAATTGAAGTTCTTAAAATAGACAAATTTTAAACTTTTAACTAGACTGAATGAATTTCAAAATACAATTGAATAAAGTTAGTTTAACTTCATGGGATAATCGTTTTCGTAAACGATCATCACAAATTCGTTAACGAATTTGTGATGATTTGTGATCCATTAACAAATTAACAAACTCTTCCAATTAATTCCAATAATTATCCAATCCAATTAATTCCATTAACAAATTTGTGAACAAAAATTATATTTGAATCGCAAACTAGACTCAAGAGCCGATTAAATCTAAAATAGTAACTTACCAAGATTAAACCAAAATTGACGATAGTTGAAATTGTACCTAAAAACAACACACTGGTTCAACCAGTCTGGTTG
Source organism: Synanthedon myopaeformis (assembly GCA_944738685.1). Taxonomy (NCBI): domain Eukaryota; kingdom Metazoa; phylum Arthropoda; class Insecta; order Lepidoptera; family Sesiidae; genus Synanthedon; species Synanthedon myopaeformis. The sequence continues at coordinate 4,044,200 of OX122913.1, read as the reverse complement.
TGTGGTTATCGAAAAAAAAAAAACCAAAAGAATGATGGCAAATGGCAACAAAGGTTGCATATTACTTACGGCAAAAGATTCATGTTACGGTGTTATGCTCGAGATACACGAGGCTAGTTTTTCAAGTTAGGATATTAAGCTAGTGTTAGTAAACTAGCAAGCTAGTAACTCTGGCTTCGTGTATAGAACTAGCTTCTTTTTCTAGGCTAATAAGCTAGCGTCTCTATTTTTTGAGCTAGTAGCACGCCCCCACTACTTATTTTACTATCCTGCCAAAGCTAATATTCGATTGGCTAGTGAACAGTGACCACGCATTTTGTTTATCTGTTCGCCACTAAATGCTCAAACTAAGTACCGATATTAACAGTAAAGCTGATGATCCACGTTCATTCCTTCCTAAAATCCATGCTCTTGTCCCATACACGTTTTTCTAATGTTTTCTCTAATAATTCGTCAAGTTCTAGTTGGCATAGTTTCTAGTCGAATATTTTTTTTACGAATGCTGTTCATTTACACAACGCCGTAACGGACGTGTAGTCACCTCAGTCACTGCAACAGTACTGGCTTAAAATTAACTGGCATCATGTAAACGGCACTAAACCTTATTCACGGAAACGAACTTATAGGGAGAAAAAGCGATCGGCTGTGATTGGTGGAGATAACCGACAATGTGAGTGTACATGTACTTTTTAGTCTGTTCGTTCAGACACTCTCACTGTTATTATACTGTGTTTTTAATTCGAAGGAGGAATTTGACAAGTCCTAATGTCAAATTTTAAAATAATGTTACCAGCGTTTTTTCCGTATTGCTGTACTAATATCGGTTTTATTTAAATAGTTCAATATTGTACGGTAAAAATATTTTTGATCTTATTTTATTGATTTAACATTCGTATTATTGTTATTTTAAGGTTTGAATTTCGTTTAACTAATATTTAACGTATATTAACTAACGTATATTTTTCATTTTATAATTATATCAGGAACCAAAATAATTCATAACTTAATAGCTAGAATAGTTTATACTAAATAAAAAGTGTAGGGTTGTGGGTAAGTACGTAGGTATTACTATAATATATTATTATAGTTTACAAAGCTGAAAGTAGCGTAAAGTGAACATTCACCTATTATTGTAAACGCCCACTCAAGATTTGCTGTCCTTGTCTTTTTTATGGAATTGAATGAAAGAGAAAGCGCTCTATAAGCTCGTTTCCGTGAATAAGATTTAGCACGTTCCACAGCCAGCACAGTAGTACAGTCTATCCTAGCTTAGAAAAACTAGCCTCGTGTATCTCCGACATTAGAGTGCACTGTGGTTTATTAGGTGTCAGCTCAGCGCTTAAAAACTTATTGAAACTGCACTAATGAAGAAGAGACTCACAAATTTATTTATCACTATTATCGTTTGTCTTAAGTTTTATAAAATCCCAATTCAGATTTTTTGAGTAAAATATGTCAATTGAAATAAAGCCAAGTTCAATTCTTTGTTTGTGCAGACTCGTAAGTTTACATAAGTTGCTTTTGCATAAATTCAATTAAGATCCTTAGTTTGTAGGCCAACAAGTTCAAATTTATGTCAAAAGTGGTACAAGCATCAAACAATAAGTTTGAATGATTTGATGAGCAATACCAAGAGTACAATTAACTTTTTATTGCACTGCAATAACTAATTATTGAGACAAATTCAGCGTTCATATCACACAATCATAAATTTGATGGTTTATATTGCATATAAGGTATAGTTAATATGTAAATAAGCATTACTTTATTATCCATTGCATGTTTCATTATTGGTTATGGAGATGATTGATTAATTTAATATAAATTATATGTAAGTGTTTTTTACGTGAACTTGTGTTTTATTTACATCTGTCGCCAAATCCTTATTTTTGAAGTAAAAACTTCTTAAAGCTCGTCACAAACGTAGTAATATATTAATATACCGTACCGTGCTATAATATATATTACGGTGTACGTTGACGTCATAGAAATTATAGCTGCGTTTGTGTTCACTCCAATATTTGTATAGAAAATATATCGTAATATGCCTTGCTATAATTTATATTAATATATATTATAGTATATATATATTAATATATATATCGTATGTAGTGTGCAAATTATATTAATTTGTCACCAATTTGTCATGTTCATATAATAACTTTCTTTGTAAAATATAATTCTCAATCCGTCGTAATCCGTATCTTTAATTTATACAATCACGTACAGCACAAACCAACCACAAATTTGGTAACTCCGACGTGATAATCTGACGTGATTTTAATATAATTTGCACACTACATACGAATAAATATAACGATGGAACAAAATAGCCGTCCGAACATTTTAAATAGTGTGAGTGTTAAAGTACCACCGTTTTGGCAAGAAGATCCGGCACTGTGGTTTGCCCAATTAGAAGGCCAATTCGCCTTAGCTGGTTACGGATGCGTCAGACTTAGCAATTGGTGCAGTTATCCAACAGCGTGTAGACGATGTATGGGAACCGTTAGGATTCTTTTCAAGAAAACTAACAGCAACTCAGTGTAAATACAGCCCTTATGATAGAGAGTTGTTGGCAATATACGAAGGTGTTAAATATTTTCGTCACATGTTAGAACTTAAACCTTTCGAAATTCATACAGATCATAAGCCAATTATTTTTGCATTTCAAAAGCCATTAGACAAATGCTCGCCTCGTCAATTCCGATATCTAGATTTCATAGGTCAATTTTCAACAGACATAAAGCACATATCTGGGGAGGACAATGTTGTTGCTGATGCGTTATCTCGACCAGTTGATACAATTAGTATTATAGATTTCGCCGCATTAGCTAATTCACAGGACACCGATCCTGATCTACAACAATTGCTGAAGACAGGGTCGTCGCTGCAACTTAAAAAGGTAGTGATACCTGGTCTACCCAAAGAAGCAGCAATATTCTGCGACATGTCCGGCTCAACTACTCGTCCGTATCTTACGCCTGAGTTTCGTCGTGAAGCTTTTGACTCGCTTCATAGACTGAGTCATCCTGGTGGTAAGACGACAGTGAAGCTACTTACTCAACGTTATGTCTGGCCGGGAATAAATAAAGACGGTCGTGAATGGGCAAGAGCATGTCTACAATGCCAACGTAGTAAAGTTTCTAGGCATGTACATTCGCCGATAAAAACATTTGTTCCACCATCCGAACGTTTTTCTCATGTACATATAGATATAGTTGGTCCCCTGCCGCTGTGTCGTGGTTATCGATATTGCTTGACTGCAGTGGATCGTTTTACGAGATGGCCTGAAGTGATGCCAATCGCCGATATCAAAGCGGAGACCATCACTCAAGCATTTGTTCTCGGATGGATTTCCAGATTTGGTTGCCCAAAACGTATCACGACGGACAGAGGAAGACAATTTATTTCTGATACATTTCGACGTTTGGCGAAGATGATAGGAGCTGAACATTTCATGACAACGGCTTACCATCCTGCAGCCAATGGCTTAGTGGAACGATTCCACAGGCAAATGAAAGCAGCCATCAAGTGTCACGAAAGTGAAGATTGGTTGGAAGCCTTGCCTTTTGTACTTTTAGGTATAAGAACGGCCTATAAAGAGGACATTTCAGCTTCCGCCGCAGATCTGGTGTATGGTGAACAATTGCGTTTACCTGGAGATTTCTTCGAGAGCTCAAATAAAAATGTAATCGATTATACAGATTTCTTGTCCCGACTGCAATTGCAAATGCGAAAACTGCAGCCTACAATAACGGTTCGTCACGGAATGCCAAAAGTTTTTGTTCATAAAGATTTGAAAACAGCTTCTCACGTTTTCGTAAGGGATGATTCTGTTCGAAAACCGTTGCAACCGACATTTTCCGGACCCTATCGTGTAATAAACCGTGCAGATAAATTTTTTAAGCTCGATATCAAAGGGAAATCGAATAATGTTTCCATTGACCGTTTGAAACCAGCATATATACTAGAGGAGCCCAGTCTGGCACCTACAACTTCTAGCGAACGTGCTGATGTTACACCTCAACAGTCCGCTCCGGAACGCAGAACAAGATCGGGTCGTCGTGTTTGTTTTCCCAAACGTTTATCGACCTAAAGGTCTCCGGGGGGGCTGATGTAGCGACTTGTTGTAAATACTCTTTTGCGTTATACATACTTTTTGGTTTTACTTTTAATACTTTTTATATATATTTTTATGTCATATGTATGTTGTCACTTATATTAATTTGTCACCAATTTGTCATGTTCATATAATAACTTTCTTTGTAAAATATAATTCTCAATCCGTCGTAATCCGTATCTTTAATTTATACAATCACGTACAGCACAAACCAACCACATATATTATAGCTACATGTGTGACGAGCTTTAGGCGCGTTATGTACTTTATAGTAAGAGAAAAAAACAGTGAACTAGCGTCGCGCCGTCACGCTTTAAGAGCGACACTCTCAATTGTGTGAAATAAGCGAATTAGTACATTTCTTTAATCATATAATAACTTCATCAATAGTTTGTTAAACCAATAGATAGCGTAGTTTTCACTACGCCACTACCAACAAGCAGACTGACAGTTTTTATGTCATACATAGACCCATCTAGCCCCTAACTAAGCACAAATTGTGCTATGGTTGCTAAACAACTTATAAATATAGGTACTTACATAAATCATATAGAAAAATACATAGGTAGTATCTATCCTAAAATAAAACAATTGCTCATGTATTTTACTAAGAATTTACTATAAATGAATTATAAAAAACCAGATCCAGATCTGTTCATGAACGGAAACAAAAAATATCCGACTGTCATAAATTGTTTTAATTGGTTTCAATCATACTTATCAGTACTAAAATATGTACATTTCACATCATCACTTAAAGAAACTGCTGTGTATGTTTTGCTAATTAAAATTGTATTGGCAACATAAGAAGTACGAGTATCAGACAAATCACGTAGGATTATTAATTCACAAAATTAAACGCCATGTCATCACTGGCAACACTGTTCAGAAAAACCATTGATTAAACTGTAGGGTTACTTGTAGGGGACATGTCCATGTTTAAGTCGTTAAACGATGCCGACTTAAATTGGAGTCGCTGGGCCGAGGATCCGCCCAGTGAGCGGTGACCGGCGAAGTTCCAATGGACAGTCTCCAACTGACACTCCTCCACGAGCTCCGATGATCGAAGCCCGTTCAGAGTACACGCATGTGGGTCTTCTTAGTTCCCCAGCGACAGTCCGATTAGTCAAGCAGGTGCCGGTGGGAGATATATTATTACCTGTATTAACATATACTTAGGTATAGGACACTTTTAATATTTAATGTTGCAAATGCAGAGGCCATTAAATAACTGTTTGCATGTATAAATATATGTCTCTTCTAAACGAATATATAAAATGCACTGATAAAATAAATTAAATACCTACACAAAAAATATTTTTCTTGTTGAGTTTTCAGTCCAACCTACAAAGTTAAATATTTTAAAAAGAAACTGACTTGTCAATCAAACACCGTCTAATGCCGTAGATAATACGTGTATTTCAAAACAAACAAAATATTTATAAACATAATAAAAATACTTCTGAAATACATCTATCTCGTCACATTATACATATGTCTTTTAGACCGTCCATGATAAATTAAAGCTATACAATGTCACTTAAAGGACATCCGTGTGATCCACAGAGTAATGTTCAAAAATTTGGAGCCTACGATCCGGATAAGTAATTAAAATAAACTTTCTTTTTCGGATTTAACACAGAGGATAGAGCCATACTTTAAAAATAAAGTTCTTTTACTTATTTATACCCATTAGATATCTTCTTATAACATAGGTAAGTACTAGCTGGTGCCAGCGACTTCTTCCACGTTGAAAAATAAAAGATATAACGCCTAACATACATTGACGCCTGACTATACTTTTGTCAAGAATTGGATCTTATTTATACATAGCTGGTGCCCGCCGCTTCGGCTGTGTGGAATATTTAGCCTGTGTCCATTCTATTCTAACGATTGGTGATTTTTTTTTTAAACGGATCAGTAGTTTAGATTACCAAACATAAAAGTTTCACCTCTTTATAATAAGTATATACATTTCTTCTATCCGTGTGAATGCGACTGAACTCCTCCTGAACGGCTGGACCGATTTTAATAATTAATTGGAAGAGTTTAATGGAAAATTGATAAATTTTCAGATATACGTTAGACAAGGTATCCTTAACAGTTAAGACCGATGAAAGTCTACTCCCTGGACGTCCACCTTGCTTAACACAACAGTCTGTTGGATTATTTCTTCAACCATTAACAAGAGAACTTGTTGAAATACCGCCGAGGTAATCCATTTTAATATTACCTACCTAAGTGAGTAAGTAAGTATAGGTATTGTAATTGAAAGTCTGTTACAATTACCTACTTATATATCATCTTATATTTTGAGCTTATTATTTTGGCTTGTTAAATACGACAATGGCATTAATTCAATTAAAGGTAGCTAAAAAGTAAGTTCCCAGTTGCGTTTCATAGTTTGCAAAAAAGAGCTAAGCATGCTTCCTCTGATTGCATTATCTAGCTTTCACAATGAGATGTATTCATAACGACCTTGCTCATGGCCGAATCGGTACGATTTAATCGGAAATATGTGAAGATATCACCGGCTACCGGCGTCCGGCACCAATATCGTATCGGATAATGTAAAAACGCTCTTAATATTCTGTATAAAACTCTAGTGAACTCTGTAAGTTTTGTACAGAATTATCATTGAACGAATTTTATTTGTATTAATGATTCAGACCAACTATAAAGGAATTACCGGACACTGTAATCGACAAAATGGTACAAAGAGACAAAGCATTTTGGGTGGACAAACCCGGAAGTAATGCATATACACTCCATGAAGCCTACAACAGTTATGGAATGACCACAGAAACAGTTTTACCGAGTGAGTACTTTTTTATTGTATTTCTCAAAAATAGGAATCTCAAATCAGAGAAGCTTTTCCTGAAATATAATAAACTAGCTGTTGCACGCGGCTTCGTCCGCGTAACTTTATAAAATATAGCCTATGTTACTCGCTGATAATATAGCTTCCCAACAGTGAAAGAATTTTTCAAATCGGTCTAGTAGTTTCGGAGTCTATTCAATACAAATAAACAAACAAACAAACAAATCTTTCCTCCTTATAATATTAGTATAGATAATCCCTGCCAATTTACAAAAAAGGATAGTTGATCCAGGACCTGACCGCAGTCCTTTGGGAAAGTTCGCGTAATTAGAATACCACCAGGTCATAATTTTTTTATATGAAAAAAAAATAAGAACAAAATGTCTTTGTCGACATAAATTATTTTTTTTGCACAGTTATGTGCACGTGCAGGCAAAAGTTATCGATAAACCGGTCGGAGTCCGCAACAGTAGGTAACAAGATGCTAACGCTAACAAACTGAGACGAAAATGCGAATATGAAAGCTAACGTTTCAAACGAACAGGAAAATTGTGTTCGACACTCTTTAGGCCTACAAAATGATGACTTGAGAAAGTCACACATAGCGGAATTATTTATAATAAATATAAATTATGATTGTGATGATGACGTTTCAGATTCCGATGAAGAGTTTTAATTTATAATTTGTAAATACATAAAATATTTTATAAAAGTTTAAATTTCTGTTAAGTTATCGATAACATTATCGACACGAACATTTGTTAATCACTACATGTTCCCATAATAAGCTCTATAAGTGTAAAGGAGAGCGCCTGTACTCTATTCTACTCACATGTTTTATTGTCGCGCCTGCTGCGAGATTTTGTCTATTACTTTCAGAGATATATTAAACAAGAAAGGATGCACCCTTACCATACTACCAGTGACAAAAAAAACGGTCCTCCTTCTTGCACAACTACTAAAAATAATTTGTTTTCATTGCCATCTTAATACGTTTTTTTAATTCTTATTGGCGTAATCTGTTAGTGTTCTCATTGGTTAGTTGGTTCTCAGAGTGGTCGAGACGTGTGTACGACAGAGTTGTCAAACTCCGACTAACACGTCAAGAAAGCAAACGTATCCGTGCGCATACATTGCGAAAGCGTCATTTACATTGCTTGGGGGCGCATCCTCTTGTTTAATATAACACTGCTTACCGTACACCATTACATTTTTTCGTACAAAACAATCTTTTTTATAATATAAGATAAGAGTAAATGAATATATATGTTAGTCAGTCAGGTCCAGGACTAAATAGACAAAGTCTAAACTTTGTCCTCAATCAAGTGTCAGTATGAAAATTCAATTTATATTACATGCATAAAAATATTATCGAATTTAATAAAATATGTAATACTCAAAATCTTAACACTAAGTAGGTAATTTATTGGGTCAATGTATATGATTATATAATAAACGTCCCGGGACAATAAGAATGGCGGCAGTAAAGTAAACATCCCCTTAGAGAAATACACCTTGAAACACAGCATGTGTGAGTGAGTAAGTAAAATGCCAGAGCCCCCAATGCCCTACAGGACCTGCAGTGCACTAGCAGTACCTGTTGCGTTGTTTGTGTTACATACGATGGACCGTCAGCGTCAGCTTGTCTGTCGACCCATTAAAAACAGTTTTCAACAATTTCGCAGCTCATCAGGATGTATTCCCTCGTTCTTATCAATACGATTTGGATTGTGTACGATATCGGCGACGTCATGCATGCGACTCGTTAAAAGGTGAAAGCGGAAAGGTATTTTTCATACGAGTTAAAATATTAGAATCACTCGCGACTCGCGACTTGTATCGCTGAACTGGTAAATCCTACAAGTTGCAATTTATGTAACTTTTTATATTTGTAACAATTCTTACAGAAACCGCCTTCAGCTGCAGCCGTGTGTCGTGACTGTTCTAACTTAAATAAACCCGGTCTGACCCCATTTCAAAAGGCATGGACTCAAGACGCCGGATTAAAAAGATGGAGATACTATCCAGACCTAACTGTCAATCTAAGTGCTCAAGAACTCCAAAAAATTATGATGGATGAGTACGTGATATATGCATATTTGTATCTATATGGTTATTTGACGTTACTATCCGATTTTAAAATCACTAATACATGGAGGAACCAACCCATATTCTAGAAAAAGAAATGTTAAATCTATATTAATTATTTTTTTGTCTTTTATACACTACAATAGTTAAAAATGGGTATGATTTAAGCTGTCGTCAATTTAATTGATTTAAATTGGTTAAATAATAGGTTTTGTCCAAAAAATCGTTTTGTAGATCTATCGCCAAACAATATGAAAACAACTCCATAATAAATCACATACCTATTATCATCGGGATATATCAATTATCAAATAAATAGGTTTGTATTTATAATTAGGTTTTTCCTGATGTGTATAATCAAAATAATTGATAATTAAAAAAATGAAATTTTCATTGTATTGATGTTGTATTGATTATTTTTTTATTATAATTTAGGTAGTTATTCCAAATATATTCAAATAGTAATTTCTAGTAGAATTATAAAATGAGGACGAATTTGTCAATTTTCGTGGCGCGCCAATTTGGCTCCGCCCCTTTAAACATTTTACATTAATTTTATAAACTGAACTGTTGATACCTGAAAAAATAAAATGTAACTACTGTACTGGTGACAAAATGACAAATAAAAAGAAGTCACAATTTGGCGACGATATTAGTTTTATTTGGCGACAGATCTTATCATTTTGAATACGAAGCTGAACCTAATATTTTCACAACAAAGTTTTATTGATAGGACAAACTACGATTTTTTTGATCAGTATATTTCTTATTTTAGATACATATTGACATTAATTGGGTAATTCATACCTGGCGACACATTTATAATATTTCGTGCCGACAGATCTATCTATTATTAATCTATTAATGACAAAATATAAATTTTGCTGACCAAAAATATATCTAGTTCCCGTTGAAAATATCTAGATATTAAATAAATAATTTTACATGCCCAAAACCATTATACCAACTGTTATAAAGAAATATTCAAAAGATAATTAATTTAACAAAATTGTTTTATCATCGGACTAAAGACTAAAATAACTACAGAGACAAAAAAAAGTCAAATCAATCCGATCATCGGACTGAGTAACCGGGGACTACTGATACTAGGCCGTGTAAAGCACATGTAGGTAACAGGCATATAAACTTAGTTATATGAAATTATATAATTGTTTCTAATTCTAGGGTTGGGAGGTCTTTTCAAAACGAAGCTTGTTCTTGGTATAACGAAAATTACCCCTCAATATTATACAAATGTATATTGCGTAAATTTTCCAAGTGAAGAACTGGCGCCTGATATTACAAACGGTAAAATTTAAATACACGTAATGTAATTATAATATTATTATAATTATAAAACATCGATTCAACCCCTTTGTGTTTTGTCTTAAAATTAAATTTTAAAAATATATCTTTCTTTTTATGAAAAAACACAAAATTATAAGTATAAAAAATTTAAATAAATGTTTTTTTAAAATTATATTTTATTTTTCTTCTCATTTTTTATTATTCCCATTGTACAAATGTAAAATCCGTAATGTCTGTTAGGTACATTATATGTTTTCGTTTTTCTCTGTAAATTTTATGTTGAGCTGTGGATTTTGAGATAAATAAATAAATATATATTTAAAAATTATGTCACGTATTTGTTCTCGATGAACTCCGAAACTACTGAACCAATTTTGATAAAACTTCGTAACTATATGTAATTTGGTCCAACTTAAAAGATAGGATAGTTTGGATCTCCATTTTTTTTTGCAAATTATATTTATTTATTTATTTATTTATTTATTTATTTATTAAGGTACACCAACAGAAGACACAACAATACAACACAATAATACAGTTTATACATTCGGTCTTGGCCTGATGTGAATTCCAATGACAGGTATACACAACATTTAACATCAATCACCGACCTTTATGATTATAGAATATTCTTATACTAAGTTCCAAGGCAATAAACGTTATGCTCACAACACACTCGAATCATAACATACCTATAAATGACATATATATAAGATATTACAAAATATTACAATATACATATACGCGCACACACACAACCACACATTCATATATACAATACACACACACACACACACACACACACACACACACACAACAAATACAATATTACATTTGACAAATTAGGCGACACGTAGCCAATAAGGCTATTCAACATTTGCGAAAGACGGTAGGCATTTCCGTATTTTACGATGAAAGCTTGCCAAACTGTCGTGGTTTATATCAATTTCAGGATTAAGACTACAAATTGAATTAAATTGATTTTTTATCCTAATGATTGGAGCATTACGGCCAATATTTGTTTTGCAAGTTGGATATGAAAACACTTTGAACACGGGATTTCTAGGTACCCTACGTGGAACGCAAAAATCAAGTTCCGACAGGAGTGACGGCGAGTCCGCCAATCCGTGCAGAATCTTGTATAAGAATATAAGATCTAAGAGTTTCCTGCGATCATATAGAGATACCATTTTGAGTAACTGAAGTCGCTGACTATATGGCTGTCTATGCGAAAAGCCTTGGGACACATAAGCTAGATGCCTTGTAAAGGCACGCTGTATGCCCTCAAGTCTTTGGGTATGCGTGGCATAAAACGGGTTCCAGACGACACTAGCGTATTCCAAGTGACTACGAATCAACGCATTATATAATAAGATTATTGTTTTTATTTGGAATCCCTTTGTATTGCGTTTTATGAACCCCATCAAACGAGCTGCTTTCTTAACTATGACATCTATGTGAGACGTAAGTTTCAATTTACTGTCTAATAAAATACCCAAGTCACGCACCTCCTTAACCTTTTGTATAGGGTGGTCATTGATTTCATAAAAGGTGGTAAGAGGTTTTTTTTTTCGTGAAAATTTTATATAATTACATTTCTTAATGTTAAGGTCCATATAATTTACTTCACACCACTCATTAATTCTTTTGATATCACTTTGGAGGAGTTCGACGTCATCAAGGGAGTTTGTAGTTCTGTATATTTTTAAGTCATCAGCAAACAAGGAAAACTTACAATGGAGTATAACTGAAGATATATCATTTATAAACAAAAGAAATAAAACTGGCCCTAGATGAGAACCCTGTGGCACACCGGATTCGCTCAGATATTTATTTGACTCATATCCTTTGACAGCTACAGTTTGGGTTCGACTCCTGAGATAACAGTTGAGCCAACAGAGCAACGATCCGTGAAAGCCATAGGCCTCAAGTTTTATGCTGAGAATCGAGTGATTCACCTTATCAAATGCACTACTAAAATCTGTGTAAATAGCATCTACTTCGCGACCTTTATCTAGCTCCAGACAAGTATCTGTAACAAAGGAGGTCAAATTCGTTTGAACAGACCGTCCCCTGGAGAAACCGTGCTGGTAGGTTGTGATACTACCCTTAATATGTTGGGTTATTTGCGGACAAACGAGGGATTCAAAAAGCTTAGGGATGCAGGACAATATAGATATAGGGCGGTAATTCGCTATGTCTTCCGGATCTCCCTTCTTGAAAACCGGTACCACCCTCGCACTTTTCCATCTGTCAGGAAAGACCCCGTCAGCTAGTGATTTATTAAATATCAAGGACAGGGGGTAAGACAGGGCTATGCCACATTTTTTAATAAATAATGGAGGAATGCCGTCTGGACCAGAACTCTTATTTACATCAAGCCTTTTAATTCCTCTTAGTATCTCCCTTTCCGACAACTTAATACGACAGAGCGATAAGTGAGTTTGCGAGGGTAATGAATAGCTCTGTGCAACGTCGTTACTAAACACTGAAGAAAAATGATTCGCAAACAGATTAGCTATCTTGAAACCATCATCCGCTGTTTCATTTTTTAAATACATAGATGCAGGGAGAGAAGTGATTTCATGACTCTTCTTACCAAGATACCGCCAAAAAGACCTGGGATTATTTTTTAAATCTTCCTCAGTTTGTTTTATGTACGTATTGCGACATTCAGCGTACACATCATGACAACGCCTTCGAAGAATTTGATATTCAATAGCGTCCCGCGGATTCTTGTACCTACGATATCTCATCCTACTCTTTTCCTTCTCGGCTAACATTTTAATGAGCGTTTTGGAAAACCATATTGGATACTGTGACTTTTTAGGCTTACGTTTTGGCACCAATCTTTCAATTATACGGGTAAGTTCATCGTAAAATACAGATACCATTGTATTCACATTGTTACAGTCCAAGACTTGCTGCCAATCAACACCACGGAGTTCCGATACAATTTCAACATAGTCAGCCTTGAAAAAGTTCAGATCACATCGCTTAGCGGGTGTTAAGTATTTAGAATCTAAAAAGGGTACAACTAATAGCAATGGAGGATGGTACGAATCCAATTTAGATAAAGTGTCCAGTGGCCTACATATATACGCATTTGATATGTTACAAAGGACCAAGTCAAGCAATTTTTGGTCCTTGTTTTTTTCAAAATTAAGTTGTTTTAAATTATTATATGACATAAAATCAATCAGTGTGTTACTTAATCGATCATTACAGTTGAGAGGTATAGCAAACAATTCATTGGCTTTCTTGGTCCAGGCAATCGACCCAAGATTGAAGTCACCCATAATTATCACATCATCCACATGACCTAATACGTTATTGGCATTGTTGAGGAAAACGGACAGGGTCTCAAGGCCAGCCGGTGGCGGCATATATGCAGCACAAATAGCAATTTTCTTAGTAACACCACCAATAGTAGTTTGTAATGTTACCCATAAATCTTCGACGTTGGTATTAACTTCCCATTTACGAACTCGGTTAGACATAAAAGTTCTTTTAACTGCAATCATAACACCCCCACCATCAAATCTCAAGCCCATCTGTCCATTGCTCTTAGTAACCCCATCCTTACTCGCACACAGACGGTCCCTACGATAGACACAGTATGAGGAATCAATAAATTCGTTATTAAAAACAGTAGAATTCAGCCAGGTTTCCGTGAAAACTATAACATCATAATTGGTCAGCAGAACATTTCGGTAAACATCAGCAGTCTTGGTTCTAATACCACGTACATTTTGATAATATATATTGAACATTTTTAATTTATATACACACTTACATTATAGCTTACAACAAAAATCAAGAACTTTACAAAATTAGCTTGAGGCTGTCAACATTTTTAATAATGATTGCCTGACATTTTTCATCTTTGCGCACAAAAATCTTACCACTACGGACCCATACGTATTTATAATTTGTTTCCTTAGCTTTTTTCCTAACCAAGGCGTGTAAGTGCTTGTTACTAGGTGTTAAGTGCTCCGAGACGAAAACCGGTGTAGGACTTCCTCCCATACCGAGGTGGCGTGTAGACAGTTTCTCGCTGGCATTTTTCTTGTTGTAGTTAATAACAGCGGCAATAATGCTGTCACGATGACGAGGACTGCGCAGCTTAGCAATAATAGCACGTGGTCTTTTGTCATCTTTGTTAAGTTTGGCGACCCGAACCACGCTTAATAAGTCATCATCGTTAAGCGGATATCCCACGACCCTGCCCAAATTGGCGACAGTATTAGACAGATTTTCCGCTCTGTTCTCTGGGACACCACTTATTTCGATGTTGCTCTCGCGTAAATATTGTTCACTCAAATTCATCCTGTTTGTGAGGTCCTTAACAGCGCTGTGGAGAGCTTTATTTTCCTTCTCCAAAGTCTCAATAATAGATTTTTTTTCATCCATACTTGTTTTGAGATCTTCATATTGCTTATTAAAGAAAGACATAGATTCTTGTAAGCCATCTATTTGGTGTTTAAAATTATTAAGGTGTTCAGCCATTATATCCCTGATAGTTCTATTCAAAATTGAGGACATCTCCTGCTGCAAGATGTTTCTGAGCGAATCTTCGGTTACATAATTTTTCACACTATTGTTCTCACTATCTGAGAAAGAGCGCGGCTGCTTCTTGGCTGTTAACGTGACGTAGGAGATACTGGAGCCACTCTCAGGAGACGTGAGTTCGAGATTATGAGCACTCCGTATCGGGGTATCATCAGTTTTAGGCTTATTTTCCCGACATTTAATACATAACCAGTTTTTTTTTCGATCAGGATCCCACAGCAAAAAACGCTTTGCGGTTATGTTTACACACACAAGGTCATATTTCAATTTGCATTTGGAACAGGTAAGGAAATCTGAATTAGATATGACATTATTACAGCCAGCACAGGAACCATTAGCCGAGGACATTTTTTATTTGTTATTATTTTTATATAAATATTATATTTTTATTTCCTTAAAATACGAGTGTGTGTAAGCCCCTTTAGTGATAAAATTCCGGATGTGACACTTGACAGCTACAGTTTGGCACGACACTTGACAGTTGACAAGTCCGGTGATAGACGTCACTTCACTAAGATTGGTCAAGTTTTAATTTCGTGAGGGTAATTTAATAATTTAAGTAGTTGTGAACGTCAATTTCGAGTTTAATTTCACTGATATTTGTTTAATTAAAATATTTCACGCGCGGAAAACAACGTCACAGAATCTACAGGCATGTATTTATGTTATGGTGTAAACTTTAGAACTCAATACTTATGTTTGCTGACAAAACTAAATAAACAAACGATAGCACTTTCGACTGGTCGACTAGTATAATAGTTGATAGTATAATAGTTGGTCGACTAGCATAATAGTTGAATTATATAATATTAAAATAGCGCCATCTGTTGCATACTTACTCAATCCAGCAATTATTTGTTATAATTATCTGAATCCCATAAAATCTAACAGATGGCGGTGTAAGGTAACAGTAATTTATCAGTTGGATTGAATAAGAAATTGCAACCGTGCGAAGCCGGCAGCGGGTCAGCTAGTACTTATATTATATATTGTAATTTTTGAACCTAAATGGATGTAATTTTTTTGTAGTATCTGAAATAAATGATTATTAGATATTGTTAACATGTATTTATTTATTTTCTTATTTTAATTTTTTTTACATAATAATGAAAATGATAGGCACTGATTGTTTCTATGCTGACATGCGTAAAAAATGTGCATCACTTGTTAGGCGGGTGCGGGACAGCTCTAACAAAGTTATACCAATGATTACAAAGTTATACGCTAGATTGTTTTCAGACATGTTGGTGGTAGTTTTTAGGCATTATATTATCTTTTCTTTCATCTTGTGTCTTGTTACTGTTAGTATATATATATAAAAATTTAAGTAGGAACTGTCTAGATCTAATAATTAATTTATAAAAATGTAAATATATTATATATATTTCCAGTTGCCTGAAAATAAATGAATTTTAATTTTTAAGTTCAATTTAAAATTGTTTTATTAGGTATTTTACTGTACAGTGATTAATTGTTCCAATCATTTTTAATGACATGTTCCTTTTCTGTCTTTAAACATCCCAAAAATTCAATTTAAAACACACTTCCAAAAGCTGAGACTAGTTATTGGATCAATGTTCTATGATGGCCACAAAAAGCCAAAAAAGTGCAGACTGGTCCAACAGTGCTGGTTCAAGGGCCTGAAACAGAGCCAGCATTTATTATTATTATTATTTGACTTACTTTATATAGACACCAAACAACATGGTGTTGGTCAGGAGAACACTATAACTTTCGTTCTTAACACTACTTTATGATTTTAAGGTTTCGTTAGCGAATCTATTCGCTAACGAAACCTTAAAATCATAATTGTGCCACACTTGAAAGTGTGGCAAACAAATGTCTTGATGGATATAGGAGCACTTTGTATTTTGCCGTTTTTATGTATTCCAAGTAGTTTTCAAAGTCCTTGAGTATTGTGTAAGGTGTGGTACGTGTTGGTGAACGTGGTTAAAAAGGTGAACTTTTGTATTTTAGCCTGTAAAAGCCGATCAGAGCAAAATATTAAAAACATAACCTTTCATATGTAAGTGCTTTATTTTTTGGTTAAATGCAGTAATTTTTGCATGCATGTTCAGTAAACATCTAATTTATGTTTTGTTATACATTTAACAACTGTTTTAGATGATATTTTTATGATTTTTCGATCACTAAAGATCTTGTTTTGGGACTATAAACCGTACAAGTCGTGTAGCAATCTTAAATTATTGGTGACATTTAGCAATTACATGTAACCTAATATAGTAGGATTATACACATTTAAGGAATACCAGCGCATGAAATTTTTTTTCCCTAAAATTTGGGTAATATTTGGTTTTTCACATTATATTAGCACTATGCGTTTTTGTTTCTCTAAGTAAATAGCGATTGCGTTTGGTTACAGTTTTCCTAAGGATCTTGGCTTAATGAAGGAATGGGTTGCTGCAAATGGTCGTCAAAATTGGAATCCTAAGTACACACGTGTATTTTGACGCACAGTCTTTCCGGAAGACGAAAAAGTTAACAATTCTTCGACATGGTTCTGTTCCAAAACAAATTATTTAATAAAAGGAATCCTTCACATCATCTCTCGCAGGAATGTTTGAAAATATGTATAAATTTAAATTTATTTATTCAAAGGTGAATAAAAGTTAATAAACAAAAGATCATATAAAATTGTTTTATTATCCACATTAAATGAAATTACTACTACTGAACCGATTTTGATGCCGTTTTAAGTTTCAAAGAACAAGGTTTAACTTTAAAACAGCTATGCAATACTTTTAACAGTGAAAAAATCCCTTCCCATGGGAAATTTATTACGCGTGAGCGAAGTCGCGGGTAGAAGCTAGTTACATAGTTAATACTATTTATGATTGTTATCAATGATGACTCATCATAATCCATACTTAATATTGCGATAGTGAGTTTGTTTGTTTGCCCTTCCTTCACGTCGCGTCGTAACGGAGTCAAAATTAGTTGAAAGGTTGAAGACAGAATACTTTTTACTACGGGAAAATGTGTTCCTGTGGGTAACTTATTCTACGCGAGCGAAGCCGCGGGCAACAGTCAGTATTTAATAGTAATGTGATGATTAATGATAAGCTGTATGATGTTTTATATTATAAACAGGGTAAAAAGTGTATAATGTGGCAACCCACAGTTCGTATGTACTTTGTCTCCATCCTTTTCCAGTGTACGCTTACCGCTTCTCTAGTCTATACTCCCTCTACGGAGGTAAGGATGACCGACACTATGTAATAAAAAATAATCCCACAGAATACCAGTAAATTAATTTGGCGCTAGTATAGCATTGGGGTAGTAAGTTAGACAAAAATAGTTTGATAGGTCTGAAAAAAAAAAAAAAAAACAAAATATTTGAAATTCCAATAATATATTATTATTAATTTATAATGAGGAAATTAACATACATGCCAAAATAAAATCCATCCTTCAATAAAATCTTGTGCTTAAAATTACACGTAACCAAGCCGAAAATATTGTAATAAAATGAAGTCACCATATAGAGAATGAAGTTAAATTGAATGACTTTCAATCTTTTTAACATCGGTCGGTCATCATCGGTCAGTCATTTGCACTTTGTTCGCGCGCATTTTTATATCGTTTAACGTTTAATTAAATCAATAAGTCAGTCAGTAACCGCGACTGATATTTTAGTTTTTCATAAGTCGTAGCCATAGTTTTTCATAAGTGTTTAAAGTATTTTAACTATTATTCTTGTTAACTAGCAGTATTTGATATGGCATCGGAAAGGAAGACTCGCAAGCGTGCCCTATCAGTTGTAGAGGTAAGTGAATTTGCGTTTCTTTTTGACATGTTTACACAGATTGTCCATTCAATTTGTTAGTGGCAGTAGGTAGTTTCTGGATGTTTAATTACAATTATTTAGGTTTAGAAATATATTTATTCTCACAAAGAATTACAAATTCACTTACGTGAGAAACTTAAAACTAATAGGTAAAAAACATAATTCACATTGCAAGCATACCAATAGTAAACACATAAACAACAAAAACACGAAAAACGCCTAGCACCTACAACTTACCAATAATACATAATTTAAAAAGTGGGTAGAATTTACAGAGAACAAATGCATGACAAATAAACGAAACATTGATATACAACACTGGAAGGGACATCATATCGTGTATTAGAAAATTATGTTATTTGTTTTAATATATAATGATATTATTTTAGAAGGTTTCTTTTAACAAGTTTTTTGAAAGTATTAGTTGATTTAGCATCTTTTATATTTTTAGGAAGTTTGTTGTACAGCTGCGCCCCCCCATATAGTATACATTTTTTTCCATAATTAGTTCTAGGTATTCGCAATGTCAGTTTATCCGCATTCCTCAGTTTAATTTTTTGTACACTTCCTTTTTTTGTAAAACTAATATGTGTAAATATTTCTTTATTAAGTATTTTCCGAATTAATAGACAAATAAAATATATATATGTATGATTGACATTCATTATTTTAGTCTCTTTGTAAATTTTACTAGTAGGTACCAAGAAGTCATAGTGAAATAGTGATTTAATTAATTTGTTCTGTGCAATTTGGATTAAATTTAAATTAGTTTTAGCAGCTGAACCCCAGATTTCGATTAGGTAGTCTATATGAGGCTTAATGAGCGTGTTATAAACAATATATCGCACCTGCTCAGGCAGACATCCTGCGATACGTCGTATTGCTCCTGTTAAGGAAGATAATTTTGATCTAATTTTCTCGATATGCGGCTTTTCGTATTATTTCGTATGTTCATTGTTGCCATATATGAGAAGAATGATGATGATGATGATGATGATAATGATAATGATGATGATGATTACATTATTCCATGATATAAATAAAAATTGGTACACATTTACAGGAATCCGTATTTTTTTTTTTTTTTTTTTTTTATATATATATATTTTGCAATCGGTCTAATCGACCATGAGCAAATGTGTTAAAAGATTGTGGCAGGTAGAGATGTGCCCCATCAGACACACCACATTAAGTATTAAGATATTAAGATATATCAATAAAAGCTGCTGCACAATAATTCTTTTCCTCCAATGATTTTCTGATAACTTTGCATATTCTGTGTATCTGCTCTATTGAAGCATGCTTTGGCCTAAATCCAAATTGATGATCAGGTATTACAGAACCTTCACTAACAGCACATAGCAGCCGCTGCAGAAGGATCTTTTCAAAGATCTTAGATAAGACTGGCAGCAAACTGATAGGTCTGTAAGATTCTATCTCGTACGGTGGCTTTCCTGGTTTGTTGATCATAATAACTTCCGAGACTAATAACTTCCGAGAATTATTGTATTCAACGAGAATACTTTGTGTCACGAAATGTTTAGTTCTAGTGGGAGTGATAGTGAAGCAGAATTAGTAAGGCAAACTAGGCATACAAAGAACGCATAAATTTAACTTTCTATGTAATGGTTTTTACTTTTAATCAGAGATTCATATCAAGATCAAGAGTAATTCTACTGTGCAATATCTACTACAGATTATTGGAGGAAACCTTCGGCGTCCGACATCAAAGGAAGGAAGTACATATATTGTGACATTTGTATTTGTAACTTTACAAAACAAATCTACAATTCTACAATTATATAGATGTTGTGACATACCACCATTCTTTGTGTTATGCTTTCAAAAAAGCGAATTATTTGTAGACTGCAAACTTGTAACTAAGACATATTTGTAATTATTGTATTGTGGTACATTATTTTGTTTGCAATTTAACAAATTTGTCAAATTTTACACTTGTAAAGTTTTGTGGAATAGACCACAGGAATTTGTTTAACCTTTGTTTACTAGCTCATTCTCAGATGATCTCTCAGACCAACAAAATTATTAACCAATTCATTGTTTTCTCAAAATAATATCAATTATCAACACTTTAAAAGAGTTTAGAAAGGTAGTTTGCTTTGCTTGTGCTTATAAAACATGACACTCGGCGAGCGCTTCATAATCTGTGGTGACTGGAATGCAAAGCATGTGCATTGGGGGTCCAGATTCATAATAACGAGAGAAAGGGAGCTTCAAAAATGCATGGACAACCTAGATGCTCAAGTCATATCAACACCTGAACTGACATACTGGCCTAATGAACGCAGCAGACTTCCTGATGTGCTGCTACATAGTGAAGGGGATATCCAAATTATTTTATAAAAAAGAATCCTGCCTGGATGGATCATCAGACCACACGCCTGTCTAACTGAGTATTAGTTCTCTGTGCCTTTGCTGCGAGAACAATATACCAATTGGGAATCATTTAGAGAAGTGATAGATGGAAGCCTAAATCTAAGACTTTCTTTGAAGACAAGTGAAGATATTGTGGATACAGTTAAGGTGCTCACAGACTATCCACATGTCCCAGTACCGCAGGACATAAGAAATAAATTTAAAAAAATAAACTTAAGAAATATAACACCTGACCACATCTTTATTGCTGTTACACTTTTGCCAGTCGTTAGTTTTTTTGATTTTAAATAATCCTTGGGTAACGATGCTTTTTTTCTAGATGAAAGGTATGTCATGTCCTTTCTGGTATCCCTGATAATGTGTGTATGTGTAAAAAATTTCATGATGAGTGTTTGTATAATATTTATTGTGTTCATTGTAACAACTTGTGTTTCATTGTTTTCAGGCACATATTTTGATTGTCTCATTTAAACGTACATATTGCAAATATATTACTATTATTTTGCCTTTATTCATTGATTTTTTATAATGTTTTACAATTGTTGTTAATGTCGATTGTTGAACTTGACTGTTAAGTTTACATGCCCTTCATAGACATACTTAACATAACATAGAATCCCATCTAATTGGCGTTTTAAATATAAAATTCACTACAATACGGCCTGAGTTATGTAATGTTTGTTTATTTAGTGTTATAAACATAAGGAATATTTTGTATTAATGCTTTTTTATGGGCTAAATTTACACCATAGACACTTGTTTGAAGATTTTTCAAAGCTATCTGTCAGAATACCACAAAAACACAAAACTAAATCAAATCGTTTATTTCAGTAATAAAGGCTTTATTTATTTATTTGTTTTATTATGTTTTTTTTTTCAGTCAATTACATCACGATTCAAATCGGCTATATATAATATCATACCACCAACAGTATCGAAATGGTTTAAAGGGATGACATCTTCAAATACCGATGGTACTGTTCCAATGGACACATCAGATTCTTCAAGCGATGATGAGGTCGTTGATATCTATTTTGAACCTGCAAAGAAGAGGCAACGTTTTAATGATCTAAATACACATGAACTCTCTGAACCTTCCACTATTCAAACAGAGGTGAATTGTTCTCTTTTCTTTTGTTAAAATTTACACAATGTTTTGTTTTGATTATTATTATTAATATATATATTTATTTACAGACAAACAATCTTCAAGATGGAGTTAATGAAATTAATGACGATCAAACTTCTAAGGATGAATTTACAAGTACCTCCAATTATACATCGAGTCAAAATGTCCTCGAAAGAAGAAAATGTTTGGATGAAAACTGTAAGGAATATGCAAACAAAAGTTTCCAAAAATGTACAAAAAGATGATGATTCAAAAATTCAAGCAAATGGTAATTAATATTTATTAAATATTGAAATTGAAAAGATGTGATGTGTAATGATGATTAGTTTCTACATGCAAACAAACACACTTTACACACTCTTTATAACATTGGTATAGATTAATGCCCTATTTCAATTTTTTTTTAATAAGTTTAACTATAGTTTATAATTTCAGTTTAGTTCCGATACTTTATAAAACGTAATATTATATTTCTTTCTTTCTTTCACCAGGTAACAAAACCAAACAACTTTACATTGCTGATAACGCTGCAGTGATTAATTTGAATCGCAAATTATCATCTGAAAAGGAGCAAATAGACGTTCTTGCTAAGAGATCCATGGAACACCGCCTGCCCAATTTAAGGTGAAAACAGTATTACATATCTTGAACCTAAGCATTAAACTAAATTTTATACAATACTAACTGACCCGGCAACCGTTGTTTTCCCTCATCAAATAAACTTGCATTGTGGCGTGTTAAAGTGTTATGTTGCTTTTTTAATGCTGCTAACTGAATTGCATCTTGTATGCGATTCAGTTTGTTAGCCATGGCGATAATAAATTAATTAATTTATTCGAACGTACCATTCGAAAATAGCTGACCCGGCAATGGTTGTTTTGCCATATAAAGAAATTTTCGGGGTGGGCCACCCTTATCACAGGGGTATAAAAATAGTTTACGACCTACTCTCAGACCTACCGAATTATACACAAAAAATTACATAAAATCTGTCAAGCCATTTCGGAGGAGTTTGGTTACAAACACTGTGACACGAGAATTTTATTATATAGATTTGTCGAAACTGTCTTTCACCCATCGATGTTACATATATTCTAGAAACTTATATCAAAAATTCTCCTATTGGACTCAAATTTTGATTTGTTTGAAAATTTTCCTTGACTACAATGTGAATGAGGAAGAGGCTTGATAGGTTGTTTTACTTAAATGTCCTTCCAGAAGGCGTTAAAGCTAGGTCATTTTTTTTATTAGTATAATGCATATGTTATGAATTTATTTAAAACCTATCTACTATAAATATTTTAGTTTTGTTCATTTATTATTTATAATTGTTATATAATTAATATAAACAATTGTTGAATAATTGTTAATTATTATTTCAGGGCGGATATCACAATGGAAGGAATAAATCAATCAATGGATTTAACTGTATCCAAAAAGCAAATAAATAATGTGAAAGCATCAGATTCTATCAAAAAGATTCTTAAAACTCAGAATGAGGAGTGGGAATGCACTGTCTGCTTAACTAGAAATGATAATAGTAGAAACCAGTGCGCTAGTTGTGAAGCTGAGAAGATCACAAAAACTGTAGCAGATTCTTACGAAAAGATCATTGAAACACAGAATGAGGAGTGGGAATGCACTGTCTGCTTAACTAGAAATGATAATAGTAGAAACCAGTGCGCTAGTTGTGAAGCTGAGAAGATCACAAAAACTGTAGCAGATTCTTACGAAAAGATCATTGAAACACAGAATGAGGAGTGGGAATGCACTGTCTGCTTAACTAGAAATGATAATAGTAGAAACCAGTGCGCTAGTTGTGAAGCTGAGAAGATCACAAAAACTGTAGCAGATTCTTACGAAAAGATCATTGAAACACAGAATGAGGAGTGGGAATGCACTGTCTGCTTAACTAGAAATGATAATAGTAGAAACCAGTGCGCTAGTTGTGAAGCTGAGAAGATCACAAAAACTGTAGCAGATTCTTACGAAAAGATCATTGAAACACAGAATGAGGAGTGGGAATGCACTGTCTGCTTAACTAGAAATGATAATAGTAGAAACCAGTGCGCTAGTTGTGAAGCTGAGAAGATCACAAAAACTGTAGCAGATTCTTACGAAAAGATCATTGAAACACAGAATGAGGAGTGGGAATGCACTGTCTGCTTAACTAGAAATGATAATAGTAGAAACCAGTGCGCTAGTTGTGAAGCTGAGAAGATCACAAAAACTGTAGCAGATTCTTACGAAAAGATCATTGAAACACAGAATGAGGAGTGGGAATGCACTGTCTGCTTAACTGGAAATGATAATAGTAGAAACCAGTGCGCTAGTTGTGAAGCTGAGAAGATCACAAAAACTGTAGCAGATTCTTACGAAAAGATCATTGAAACACAGAATGAGGAGTGGGAATGCACTGTCTGCTTAACTAGAAATGATAATAGTAGAAACCAGTGCGCTAGTTGTGAAGCTGAGAAGATCACAAAAACTGTAGCAGATTCTTACGAAAAGATCATTGAAACACAGAATGAGGAGTGGGAATGCACTGTCTGCTTAACTAGAAATGATAATAGTAGAAACCAGTGCGCTAGTTGTGAAGCTGAGAAGATCACAAAAACTGTAGCAGATTCTTACGAAAAGATCATTGAAACACAGAATGAGGAGTGGGAATGCACTGTCTGCTTAACTAGAAATGATAATAGTAGAAACCAGTGCGCTAGTTGTGAAGCTGAGAAGATCACAAAAACTGTAGCAGATTCTTACGAAAAGATCATTGAAACACAGAATGAGGAGTGGGAATGCACTGTCTGCTTAACTAGAAATGATAATAGTAGAAACCAGTGCGCTAGTTGTGAAGCTGAGAAGATCACAAAAACTGTAGCAGATTCTTACAAAAAGATCATTGAAACACAGAATGAGGAGTGGGAATGCACTGTCTGCTTAACTAGAAATGATAATAGTAGAAACCAGTGCGCTAGTTGTGAAGCTGAGATCACAAAAACTGTAGCAGATTCTTACAAAAAGATCATTGAAACACAGAATGAGGAGTGGGAATGCACTGTCTGCTTAACTAGAAATGATAATAGTAGAAACCAGTGCGCTAGTTGTGAAGCTGAGATCACAAAAACTGTAGCAGATTCTTACAAAAAGATCATTGAAACACAGAACGAGGAGTGGGAATGCACTGTCTGCTTAACTGGAAATGATAATAGTAGAAACCAGTGCGCTAGTTGTGAAGCTGAGAAGATCACAAAAACTGTAGCAGATTCTTACGAAAAGATCATTGAAACACAGAATGAGGAGTGGGAATGCACTGTCTGCTTAACTAGAAATGATAATAGTAGAAACCAGTGCGCTAGTTGTGAAGCTGAGAAGATCACAAAAACTGTAGCAGATTCTTACGAAAAGATCATTGAAACACAGAATGAGGAGTGGGAATGCACTGTCTGCTTAACTAGAAATGATAATAGTAGAAACCAGTGCGCTAGTTGTGAAGCTGAGATCACAAAAACTGTAGCAGATTCTTACAAAAAGATCATTGAAACACAGAATGAGGAGTGGGAATGCACTGTCTGCTTAACTAGAAATGATAATAGTAGAAACCAGTGCGCTAGTTGTGAAGCTGAGATCACAAAAACTGTAGCAGATTCTTACGAAAAGATCATTGAAACACAGAATGAGGAGTGGGAATGCACTGTCTGCTTAACTAGAAATGATAATAGTAGAAACCAGTGCGCTAGTTGTGAAGCTGAGAAGATCACAAAAACTGTAGCAGATTCTTACGAAAAGATCATTGAAACACAGAATGAGGAGTGGGAATGCACTGTCTGCTTAACTAGAAATGATAATAGTAGAAACCAGTGCGCTAGTTGTGAAGCTGAGAAGATCACAAAAACTGTAGCAGATTCTTACAAAAAGATCATTGAAACACATAATGAGGAGTGGGAATGCACTGTCTGCTTAACTAGAAATGATAACAGTAAATACAAGTGTGCTTGTTGTGAAGCCGGGAAATCGAATGAAACGAATAAGATAAATTCGAAACAATTAAACTTTGGAAATGTTCCAAATCCAACATTTAAATTCGGTATAGATCCTAAGGAACAAAATGACAAACAGGATTCATTACCGCAAACAAAGTCATTGATTAACACTGAAATGTCTGGTGAAACTAATAACAATGTTTTACCTAAAGTACCATCATTCTAAAACTAAGAATATTGAAACACCGAAGATCAACTTTACTTTTGGCGTTATCCATCAAAATTGTTGTTGCCGGATTGGCAACAACAATTTTGGCTAATAATAAGGAGAACAAAGACAATGAAAACCCCCAGGAATTGCCTAAAGTTGACTTGACTCATGTTTCGAATGCTGTCCCATCGCATACATTTGTACCTACAACAATTGCATCTAGCTCTGTCGGAGAAACGGATCGACTAATCAAGTAACGGATGTGATTCCATTTGGCAACAATACACAAAATAAGAATCCATTTGAGAGCAATATTCCTCAATTCAATATTACGGGATTTAGTCAGCCAATCCCAAGATTCCAGGAGCCAATGTCGCCAATACTAGATGATTATGGGCAATTGAACAAAAGTGAGAGCCCCGCCCCCATGGGCAATATATTTAATAATACTAATACTTTTGTTCCACAACAGCAACCAACAACAACAAACTTTATTGCAAACAACAACCCACCGAGGCGAATCAAGAAAGCCGTGCGTAGGACACAGCAGCGCTGAATGATTTTGATTGTGACTATAAAAAGGAAAAAAATATACATTAAAATTTATTTTTAGGTAATATAGTGAAAATGTAAAAAAATACATAATAGAAATATTTAACGCTTTCCAAGTGGTGAGAGATTTATTTAAAATGTCAGTTATGTGTAGGTCTAAATTGATAATACTGTTATTTGTACGGGAGTGTTGATGTGTATTTCTAGAAAAAATCTGTTAATATACTTTTATTGTATAAATTTTGGTAGAAGAACTCAATATTCAGGTTTTATGTTTTGTGCAACTTTGATATCTCGGTTCAGCTTGGCAGGTTTCAGGGACATCTTGCAAATGCGAAGTTGCATCTTGTAAGGTCGTGCGAACAATGTGTATTAATATTTACATATTTGAACGAAGAAGTAATTAATATTAAATTTTAATGATGTTAAAAATATGTTTCGAAATAAAAGGAATACATTAGTTGATGCTGAAAACCACTCAGCTTGTTAGATTTTAATTTTAAAAAGTTTGCTCTTTTTTGGAAAGTGATTTTTATAATTATTGTGAAACACGTGATTAATAAGATATTTCAGTGTTGAAGAGTTTTAAATAGAAGTGGCAGGGCGAATTTAAAATAGATTTTTTCACAGTATAACAAAGGAAAAATGCAAAAAGTCTGCTCTTTCTTGGAATATCATTTATAATGTTTTAATTAAAATTTTTGAACATTCTCTACATACTGATTTGTAAGTTGATTGTTAATTTGGTAGTTTAAATTTCTCCATAATTTTTTTTCCCAAGAAACGAATCTTGGGAAAAAAGTGATGATTTGTTTCTGAATAAAGTGATGAATGACAAACTCTTTTATTTAAAATTTCCCTAGAGGCGTATACAATTTGTTCGGGATAGCCGAATATAGCTGTTTGTATAGAAGATTGGGCATTGGGTGACAGGTGGAGGTACCGAGTGGACCTCCACTTGGGGACGGGATTTACAACCTCCGCATCCACCTCTCGGGAGGGCGAGAGGTTACAGTTAAGAATAACAATTTTGATTTTAAATGTATAGAAATCTAAAATCAAAAGTTCATAAATAAATTATTAAACACTGCTGTGTTTTACTTACATCACGTTGCCAAATCCTTATTTTTGAAGTTAAAAACTTATTTTGTATTTTTAATTATTGGAAAAACAGTGAACTAGCGCCGCGCCGTCGCGCTCAATGAGGTTTAATTGTGTGAAATAAGCGCCATCTACCCAAATTAGTACATATCTTTAATCTAATAATAACTTCATCGATAGTTTGTTAAGTCAACAGATGGCGTATTTTCACTACGCCACTACCAACATGCAGACAGTTTTTATGTCTTACATAGAGCCATCTAGCCCCTAACTGAACACGAATTGTGCTATGGTTGCTAAACAACTTATAAATATAGGTACTTACATATATCATCTAGAAAAATAAATAGGGAGTACATACCTATGCTAAAATAAAACAATTGCTCATGTATTTACTAAGAATTTATTATAAAAAACAAGATCTGTTTATGGACGGAAACAAGAAATATCAGACTGTCATATATTGTTTTAATCATACTTAGTACTAAAATTGGTATACATTTCACATCATCACTCAAAGAAACTGCTGTGTATGTTTTGCTAATTAAAATTCTATTCACAAAATTAAATGCCATGTCATCACTGGCAACACTGTTCAGAAAAACCATTGATTAAACTATAGGGTTACTCGTAATTTAACATACATGGATTAAATAATCTAAAAAAATATTATAGGTAGCAATTTACCAGTAAACACTGTTTCTATGTGTATAATAGTTTTTTAGTGTCTACAGCAAATACTTAATATTTAAATAATTTTGCAATGACGCCTTTAACATATGTAATGATTGTGATGACAAATTGAATTTGGTACTTATTTTATTAATAAACACCAAATGCTGACACTAACAAAAACCACTCAGTGTTATCATTATACTACAAAAACATTATATAAAAAACTTACTCCTACTTCCATTCTAATGGAAAACTAATGATATCGTGAAAAAAATTATCCGGTCCATGAAGAACTGGTTAGAAGCTTTAATTAGAGCCAGGGGGATAACACTGATGAGGTTTTTGTGATAAATAAAAGTTTTTTTTTTAACTAAAACTTGATTATTCTTTACAATTTTCTCCCACTAAATTCAGACTTTTAATCCCTCTAAAATTTTAACTTTTTTTGTAATTAATAGAACAAAATGTTCAACGTGTGTATACTTATTTTAAAGGGCTTTAGGGCTTTGCAGAATTTTAAACAAAAATAAATTTGATGTAGTAGTTTATGTGCCATACACGTTTCACTACGAGCGTGCGGCCCGAGTCAATGTTTTTTGCTCGCGAGAGTATATTAAATTTACTCAAACAACACCTTATATTAATTATAGGTAGACCTTAAGAGTCCCCGCAGACAACAGACTTTTTATCGGCCTATAGTTTGGTCGGCTTTTTAATCAGTATGAAGAGGTATGCAAGTAAGTAGCACTGTAAGATTTTACCAATAAACAATCAGTTTTCGTTTTCATTACTGAAAGAATTTTTTTTTTAATGAATTCTTAAAAAAATTGATGTAACATCCTGTATGCACCAGAGCAATTTCAAAAAAATGCTTACATTGTCCCACACCTTATCAACAGCCTACCTTCAGATCTATGTAACAATTAACAATTAAAAATATTAAATTTAAGTTAAAACAATATTTCCTATCTTGTAATTAATAGTATATAGTTAGATTTTATTAATAATTACAAATGATAACACGAGATTAAACCTCAGTGGTTTTTAGAGTTATCATTTTACATGTTATTTTAGATATTAGTCTTGTTTATTGTTAAATATTATAAATAAAATTTAAAAAAGTGCGCACATTTAGTGATTCACCTCTTCATACTGATTCAAAAGTCAGCCAAACTATCGGCCGATAGAAAGTTTGTAGTCTGCGGGGACAAATAAATGGTGTAAATGCATTTTTTGTAAGAATATACTTAAAAATAATACAATTATTAAAATTGTAACGAATAAAGAAATGCTATAAAACTAAATTAAAACGGACTATCGACATTGAAATGTCAATACCTTCTATAATTTTTGAGAAATGGACTTGTAAGAATGATTTTAGCGTAATTTGATTATATCATGAATCTAAAATTCCTAGCTACTACTTCCATGTTATTATTCTTTCTTTATAAATGTATTTTTATTTATACCGATATTATTAAGGGAAAAGATTTGTATTTTTGTTTGTAATGAATAAACTTAAAATCTACTGGACCGATTTTAAAAATTCTTACACCTATAGAAAGCTACATCATAAGCGAATAACATAAGCTATATTAATTTTATAAATATAGCTTAATTTCCGTTCATAACTCACAACTGCTGCCATTTGTGGTACCTGTGATTCAATACTAATACGATATAATGCTTTATTTGTGTGATAAAGGTCACTATAATGTTTGTTGTAGCCGAACAATGTTTTATTGTTTTAAAAACAATTTAACTAATTCTGAAACAAAATTAATTATGAAATTGTAAAAACATTTAGTATGTTTTTCAATTTTTTGTGAAATTTTGTTTTTGTTATTTAGGAGGTATTGGCACTTCGGCGTCGCCATGCCAATATTAAAAGTATTTAAATTTAAACCTCGTCATCCTCGTTCCAGTAACTTTTGGACTCAATATAGGTTCTTGTGCCGTGACGTAATTTACACCAGCGTGAACCAAACTTTAACATTACAATGACAACCATTAGGACAAAAAGGGAGAGCACTACAATGGCCGGATACATCAACAGGAACGCCATAGCTTATATGTCACTTTCCCTTTTGTGCAATTCCAGATATTCTTGAGACGAAGTAAGGGGTTGACGGGAGACTGAAGGTATGATTTCCGCTTCTCTCGTGTATATCACTTTGTAGTCACCTTGATCACGCTGCTCTTCCAACTCAGTTAAGTCCAGAGGAGGTTGTTTATGTGGTGTCGCAGACCAAATAGATACCAGCCATCGGTTTCCTTAAAAAAATTACAAATGTTACTAATCAATAATGCATCAACATGCCTTTATTTTTATTTTCTTCAGACTAGATATCACCTTATCACTACTTCCTCGGGCTATATATCTAAGTGACTATTAATGTGGAACAACATACAAACATTTATGTGACATTTCAGAAACTATATCCCAAACATTGTTACTTAGTGAACACATGGCATAATGGAACTTATGGAAATTAATTTTGCATCTTTGGAATTTATAACTAAGTATTTTATCTCAGTTAAAAAGAGTTATGAGATTTTATCCCAGAGACCCCAAAACATCATTAATGAAATTCTCTCACCTGCAATAAACTCACAAGACAAAATCATTGAAAAATAGATGTTAGATTAATCGAAAATAGATTCTATTTGGGGTTTGAATTTTAAACATGCTGTACACTAATAGTTAAAAGAAATGCCAAATATAATTTTTGAAAACCTAGTAGACAGATCCACTAACCTGTATGACGGTCTAACCAATATTCAGAATATGTTGAGCAGCAACATACAATATTGAGAATTAATAAAAAACACAGTAGAATTGAACAAATTGCCACAGCAATGTAAAAGGGTGTAAAATCGCCCACATGGGAAAATAACGGATTAAGTTCCTTATACGTTTCACTTCCCATAAGGGTTGTGTTCTTTTGTAGAAATTCCGACATTTTCTTAATTCACCTGCCAAAGAAAATTAGAGTCACAAACCAAGTTCCATTTTGACCTTTGTGAAAAAATACTTTGAACGCTTTTTTGATGTAGCATAGACACTGCTGTATTTTGATTATTTGGTAAATCAATATTAATACGAATTAGTAATTTAATAATTTAAATGCAACATTAACATAGTAACTAACTTAACTGACAAACACATTGAATGTTTTAATTGGTCTAACATAATATTACAAACTTACATGAGCAGAAATTTAGTTTGAGAACTAAATGCAAAGAAATGAATGTGAAAAACAGGTTATTGAAATAAAAATGAATAGGTCGAACAAAAAATTGCAAGGAAACGCCCTATTGGTCTTCTGAGGTGTGGTAAATAAAGTAAGTAACGTAGCTTTACTTACTTAACGTATGGGTACTCAAACAAATATAGTCCAGTGTGATTGAGTCGGAGTAAAAATTTACTATACAATCTAAATTTGTAAAAATCTTAAGAATTCCGTATAACTCAAATAAAAACTGCAAGTTTACAACTATTTCAGATTCAGAATTATTTAAAGTTGCGTGGAAACTTTGACAGTGACATTCAATGAACACAGTATAGTATAGAACAATAAAGTGAATTAGCGCTTGTCAGCGAGGCGTTGCCAACATAATACTGAACTCTCTACAGGATAAATCTAAATACATGAAGAAACAGATTATTACAGTATTTACAGCATAAATGGTTAACAAAAGCGTAATTTATAGTCTGATAACCTTTATACTTATATCTATTAATTAATTTAGAAAGATTTCATGTAAAAACGGCTTTGCCAAGTTTCGTGCCAAGTTTTGGTTATCTATTACCTGTATCGCTGACAACGTTTATGCAATTATTATTATGATCGGTTGAGTAGATAAGGCGTAGTTAGAAATATGGACTAGTATGGATAAAACCCATGATTCTAAATTATAAGTGACAAAAATGTTTTTTTTGACGATTCTTATTTTTCCACTGACTAGTTGGTTTAAGGAAACTTGGATCAGAAACGTGCTAGCCAGGAATTGACAAACACCAAAACTCTCTTGGTTTATAAAAAAGTTTACAGATATCCCTAGTCCGTTATAATACATATTTCTATTTTACAAGAGTCTATGTTCATATAAAGCACCGTAGTATACCTAATATTTCTAAAGTAAAGCATGGTCGCGGAGCAGGAAGAATTTCGTACATTAATCTGCTACCACCTGTCTGTCGCTCACGCGTCAATATATTATCGTCGCGTTCGCACACACGTAATGACCGAAGTTTTAAGGGATTGTAAACCTTTTTATCTGCGAAATTTTGACTTTGATTTTGTGTCGACAGTGTGTTTTTGTTAATTGACTTGAAATAAGGTACTTGATACAAATAAGGCCTACCTAATTTTAAATGCTTATATTTAAATAAATATTAAAGTAAATAAATAAAAACATGGTTATTTATCATCTTTTATTTATTAATTGCAGGCATCAAAGAAAAAGTTTAACATTTTCTAAAAAAATATAAGCAAAATAATTGAAATTCAAAAACATAAACTTTGGCCATAATAAATCGTGTACACTTAATAAGGCCTGTAAACTTCAAAGTAAGAAATACATTAAAATTAAGGTTATATGAAACAAAAAACGGTCTCGTAACATTAAATGATTCGGTTTCTTTGCGCTATGAAAAGTGTTCGAAATAAATCAAAATATTTTGCCTTTATAATCTCTAGTCAGACTTTGCGTTCTCTTATTAAGAAAATTATATAAACTATCAATAAAATTAAATATTCATTCTAACAAACCAAAGCTTAGGTACTATAATAAATTCTCAATAAAATAATCAAAAACAAACAAAAAATAATTTTTTGATAGGCCACCGCGCTCGAATAAGGCCACATGACAAAAACAATATTATATTCAGTTTAGGAACCTAAATCAGTCGTCATTTCTAATAAACAAAATGAGATCTCAATTTTCATCACAATCGGGGCATAAAAAGGCGTCTAAATCATTCGTTGTAAGTCCGATGCAGACCTCGTGATACCACCTAGAGCAGTCTTTGCAAGGTCTCATGTCTGCTACTTTGTCTTCGTGAAAGGCATGACAGTACCAGCTTTTTTTCTCCATTTTCTCCATGTTCTGCCACTTGCATATGTCTTTTTTGCACCTTTCTGTGAGATCACTGACGTACCGCACGTACTGCCGCTGTCAAGCTGTCTTCTGACCAAGTTGCACGTTTTTGTTTAGAAAGAGACATCGTCGACTGCTAGATGTCCCAGACGCATATCTGTAATGAAATAAATTATATTGTCTAAGTAAATTGCGGGACCCCCCATGCGGGTCATAAATATGGCCTATATGCTGAAATAAGGCCTACCATGCAGAAATAAGGCCTAGGGCCTTATTCGACATCACACCCAAGTTACCTTTATAAATTTACAATTAATTCATCTATAGCCAATGGTACAGTTAAAGACCAAGAATAGCTAATTTAGGATATTAAGAAACGATTAATTATTGTAGAGTAAACTAAAACAGCGTAATTTTAAATAAAAACTTACCATGAAATGACAAGTTTCTTATAACACAGCACGAAATCGCCCACCTCGTTCGAAGAACGCGTGCCGATGGATGCGGAGAATATGGAGAGGGACGCTAACGCACTCTGTCGGGTTATAAGACATGTATGTGTCTGTGCGCGAAGTATTTTCGAAGTTGTGTTAATTCTTCCGTGTTTTCTCTTGTATGGGCGATATTAGAACATAGGCCTTATTTGTATCAAGTACCCTATCTAAATATATAAATGCGTATGTATGTTCTCTATAGATTTCAAAACCGCTGAACCGATTTTGATGAAACTTTTAGACAATCTTCAGATTAGTCCAGCGGGTGTTCCTGTGAAGTTTGGTATTGATTGGACGCGGACGAAGTCGCGGGCATATACTAGTAATATAATATATAATATACACATATGTATTTTGTAATATTATTTGTAATATCTGGTTTTACACAAATAAATAAATTATTTGATTTGTTCAATTTAACTATTTGAACGAATTGAAAAAAGATTTGAACAATTTTTATTTTTAGAACATATGTTGTGGCCTGCACAGTAATCAGTAACAATTTTATATAAATAAAATATTATATTGAAAATATTTATTTTATATAAATTCGCACTTTATACAAAAAAAGTTTGTGACCACTGTCAGTAGGTAAGTTAGGTCATTGTACGAAATTATTCCTTCTCAGCGACCGCGCTATACATTGGCTGAATATAATAATGATAAAAAAAACAATAATTTATAATTCCTTTATTTCATTAATGAATTACAGACACTTCTAATGTGCGTTCCATAATTCGAAGGAGTAATTTGACAGGTCCTGATGTTAAATTTTTAATTAATGATATAAGCGTTTTCTCCTTTCAAATAAAACCGTAATATCGGTCAGCTGTGTTATTATTATTAGAAAAGTTATTGTAAAGAATTGAAACTTATTGTTAAAAACAGACTGCAAAAATATATAATTCATACTATTAAATATATTAATATTAATTTAATCATTAATTCTAAACTGATTAATGTTCTATAGAACATTAATTATGGTTTTCTAAAACCGAAAGTTTTAATAAGTGCGATTAGATGACATCACTATTTTTGTATGGTCTTACTCGCAACCCAAGAAATGTCAAATTACTCCTTCGGATTAGGAAACACACTAACTATACAATGATTTCTTAGAATATTAAAAAAAGAAAATATTTAAGTTATATTTAACAAAACTGGTCAATTATTTTTATTTTTACTCCCAACGTCCCCACTAGTGAGGACCCAGAGATTTATTCTTCTATTTAATGTCCAGTGAGAAGGCGGAGATTTTTTTTCAGCGTCCGAACTCTTATTTTTATTCGCTTTCATAACAGTAGGTAAATTTATGAAGTAAAAAACTAACACACGGTCATACACGGTCTTCAATATAACGATATTGAACTTACAATGAAAGGCATCCAAAGAGTTCCAACACCGACTTATTTATTATTTTACGCAGAATTTCGTTAGGCGCCAACACACGCTGGCACACACAAATACGCACGCACGCAAACGCGCACGCTCTCACACATACATCCTATTAAACGCGCGCGCGCGCGCGCACACACACACACACACACACAAAACACATATAATATGAACGGTATCAAACTTATTGTTCAAAATGGGCTTAGGGCGAACACACTGATACACGCACGCACGCACACATACAGTCTAGTGGTTAGCAACCCTAGCTGTTAACCAAACGGTCGCGGGTTCGAAATCCGTTAGGGAAAAATGTTTATGTTATAAGATTTACCTTTGTACCTGAGTCATGGATGTTTGCATCTATAATATGTATGTATTTATAAAAAAAAACATGATATATGTAGTATAACAACTGTCTGGTATCCATAATACAAGTGTGAAACTAGATACACTGATACATGTACAGGCACGCACGCACGCACACACACACACACACACACACAAAATATAAACGTCATCAAACTTATTGTTAGAAATGGGCTTGTTAGAAGTACCATGCCACTTTGTAGTGGGTGTTGGCTTGGGTCGAACACACAATAATACACACGCGCATTCACAATATTAACACCATCAACACTAACTTACTAAGTTTACTGTTTAAATTTTGGCTTTTGCGAATTAAGTTATGTTTAGTGTAGAGTCACTGAATAACTCTATCATCAAACTTTAATGAATAATTAAATAAATAAATAATAATATATCCCTATAGTTATTATTATATAACTAATATTATATAATAACTAGCTCACCCTGCAAACGTTGTTTTGCCAAAAAAAAAAAATTTTTTTAGGGTAGGTACAACCTAACTATTCTCAGACCTACCGAATATACACAAAAAATTTCATAAAAATCTGTCAAGCCGTTTCGGAGAAGTTTTGTTACAAGCATGACATGAGATATATATCTACTGCGGTTACGCAAGGACGTTAAAAAAAAATCAGCGCCACTGGTAACGTCTCCCGTTGGAAGTAAACCGTTAATTCTACTTAGAATATTATGTTTGTCTGAAATAGCGCTGCACTTTACATATTTAGTACTTTTTGTAGCATGAATGGCACCATTGACTTAAATGCACATCTATTAAATGTATTAGTACTTTAAGTTCGATCATGTCACCCCTGCCAAAGTCTTAATTACTTTGACAAGCCTTAGATGGGTTTAAACTGTTCTGAGCTCATATTATGTTTACTTACTATTATTTATACCTACTATGATTTGTGTATAACAGTTGTAAATAGAATAATTATTGTTAATTTTATTTTACATTAAAGAAGGCAAAAAGAATGGCATATATCATTTGTGGTAGTTTTTTACTCGAAACCATTACTGGAGCTGTCTACCGAAGACAATTGATGAGATTGAGTCGAGAACTGAAGGAAAAGCATGCATGCATGATATGATAATGCTCGTCTACATGTTGCGGCGCCCCCCGCCGTATTCACCAGACATTCCTCCTTCTGATTTCCATTTGTTTCGATCGATGGCGCATGATCTGTGTGAGCATTGCTCACACTTTTAATTTTTTGACAATAGAATCCTAATTATCCAACTGAAGAACTAAAAAAACATGCCGCTCATTTGAGTATCAAATATCCAGCAGATATTAAGGCTACTGATCTTGGGCTGAATTAGACACTTTAAAGAGTCAAGTTGAAACGACTATATTATTTGATAAATGTGATCGTAGTTCAAGTCTGGGTCTTCTTAAAGCTATAGTCGAACTATTTTTTATTTTTTTTTTTAAGTTGTCAAGGTAGCGCTTGGCCGCGATCTCACTTGATGTAAGGTGCAGATGCAGCCGAAGGTGGACCACGCTTACCTAGTAAGTGCCCATTTACCCTTGATTTGAAGACCCCCGAGGTTGGAATTTTGGGGGAACACAGACGCAGGCAGTGAGTTCCACTCCCTAGCGGTTCGGACAAGAAAGGTGGACCTGTAACGCTTCGTGCGTGTCCGAGGAACATCAACCACGAAGGAATGAAACCCCTGTCCGCGCCTCGTGGTCTGCAAGTGGAACGGTTCCGGTTGGATCAGGTCGTGTAGACTGGACGCACACTCTCCATAGTGCAGACGATAGAAAATCGATAGGCATGCTACTTTTCGGCGATGCTGCAGGCTTTGAGACTCCACAAGGGTGTCGTTACCAATAAGTTTCTTAGCTCGCCTTTCAATCGAGTCCAGTGCAGCCAATTGATAACTGGCAGAACCATCCCAGAGGTGGCAGCAGTACTCCATGCAAGATCGGACTTGTGCTCTGTATAGGTCAAGGAGCTGTCTCGCAGTGAAGTACCGCCTAACCTTGGAAAGGATGCCCAATTTTCTGGCAGCCGATTTGGCAATGGACTCAATATGCTTACCGAAGTTCAGATCGGCAGTAAGGTCTACACCGAGGAGTTGCAGGTGGTGTGTGATTGGAAAGGTCACTCCCCGGAATGACGGGTTCAGGTTAGATTAGGTCTCCAGTGCCCATTCTAACTAGAGCGAATTACTAAGTAGGTTAAGACTGGAATCAGCACTTCAGAAGTATCATGAATTAATTGAACGTGGTTTTTAAAATAGCAAAATTTTTCACAAGAATTGTCATGAAAGTTTTTATGTCTGTCAATCTACCAAAAATTACAGGACCTGAACATCTAGGCTCGTGGAAATCTACCGCTTGCGAAAAATAAAATTTTAACTAACTACATATGTAATAAAATTTCAAATAGCTGCCATAGTTATGGATAATGTTGCACTACTACATATGAAATTATATTACTAAGCTATTTTAAGAATAAGATGGCTTTCCACAAAAACCTATGTAGATTGTCACTTTTCTGATGACATGGCCAGTAACTATAACAAACGTTCACTTAAGTAATATAGTAAATATATTTTAAATCGTCCTTGTCAAACCAAAATCTGCTATGTGCACTTTTATTGAGAATCCAACATTTTGACTTTAGTGAATAGTTAGTGAACTATCTTCTTTATCTATCTATTGTATAAAAAAGAACTGCTAAGTGCTTTTGAGCACTATTTGTCGAAATACGACATCCTAATAAAATAGAATCTGTTATGTGCAAGATTTACTCTATTTTCAGAATAAAAATAATAAATCATGTTTAAAAGATAAACATTTTAGAAAAAAATTAACCTTCATGTAAAATTTTTCAGGAAAACTTTTTGTCAATATCTCAAAAGTATACTTTTTGTACATTGCTGTTTTTGGTTTGACAACGACATAATGTTCTGTTGAAATGTGTAAAGTGCAGCTCCAGCTTAAACTTACAAAAACTTACAAAAACTTTACTCTGGGGCAAAGGTTCAAAGATCCGATTGGAACTGAGATTTTAATTACCATATACAGGCTGATCAATCTAAATTGGTCAGTGAGGGCATATCGTCGCCCTTTACGATACTCAAAGACGACTAGTATCCTACGCGTCAGTCGCCAACGTTTCGTCACACAGACTCAGGTATGTTAGAACTTGGTTGTACCGAAGTTCTTCCAAGTACCGAAGAATATACACTCCCCCAACAGATTTCCAATACAATATACATAAGCAATTCTAAACATTCATTCGATTTAGGCTTCTTAACCTGAACAACTTGAAATATAAACATCTCTTTAGTAATCCCGGCGAAGCCAGGAGTACAAAAATAATTTCTCGTAAAATGAAATGCCAGATTGATTTCTTTACCTTAAACTTAAATGGAGAATTTTTCTGTAAGAATATTCTGCTTTGCTTTGCCCCGTATTAAAGTTAATGACTATACATTAGTATAACACACACAATTATAATTATTATAAAATATGTAAATACACACGCGTTAAATTATTTATTATAAACTGTGAGTACTAAACCAACTAAACTGTGACACAACCAATAAACTTCTTATTATTTATTACGAAATCTTTGAATTTTTCATCTGTGTTTTTAATTTAATTTAAATTCTTCAGAGTAAAACGTACAAAAATCAAAACGAGCACAACACTCAAAAATCACTTTTTTGAGTTTGCTATTGTCACAACTCATCAAAGATAAGATAATGTGTGAATTTAATTATTATCTTACTATTAATAAATATTTATAGTAACTATAAATAATTATTACAAAAATTATTGTTTTTTTTAATCACAAACCACTTCTCTCTCTAGTACTCACAGCTTATAATCGTTGCTACATACTAACGTAATTAATTCTATTAGTTATTCACTATATTCTAAATAAAAATTGTGATCCATTCTTGTGTGTGTGTGATGTGATCCTATCACAATAAAAATGGTGAAATTGTCAGACTTAACTACAATTAAATTAAATGCAGTACTTTATTTCTCTTTGTAAATATAGATCCCAAGACTCGAGATTAAGCGTGTGGCTGGTGAAAGGTATAATTAAAATTATAAACTAACCCCCGACTTCCTTTTGTAAGTTGTAGGTCTCTTAGATTTTAAGATTACCATGTCGTGGAAATACCACCGGAAGTAACAGTAACAGTTTAAGAACAAAAAACTTCAGGTAACTTTCGAACAAAGCAAAATAAAGCGATCAAAATCGGTCCCTTCGTATGGAAGCTAAGATTTCATAGACAGACACACAGCCATACCCTTTAAACGTATAAAACACTCGTTTTTACGTCGGCCGTCGGGAGTTAAAAATACGTACTTATATTATAGCAACTACCCAAATTTTTATATTAGGGGCTGTGTGATATATCACATTTTGAAGTTTTATTTTTTTGTATATAAATTTATACAGAATTTTGATTTTAACCAGCAATACGGTCTAACCGTTGAGTCTCAGGACTTTAATAAAAATAAAATTTATTTCTGCTCATTGGAAATCAATTTAGGCATAAATATTAGTAAATAAAAAGCCATTATCTTTTGTAAAATGTGATTTCAACTATGTTACAACTGAATGTTGTTACATAATGTTTCTAAATAAAAGAATATATAAAAAAAATTCAATCTAATCAGCAATTAATGCGGCATTATTTAATAAATATATTTTTGCTCATATATTAACTGAGTTAGTATATATTTAATATAAGTATTCATGTCTTCTATGTTTATATCTATCTTCAGTGCATAATACACTCAGCTGCAGAAAAAATTGCATATATATATATATGAAAAATTTCTTAGACAATAGTAATATTTGGCTACAACTGTTTAGACTTCCAATGGCCGGCGCTGACTGACGGTATGGAACGTCAAGGCACAATTCTATTGCGTTACTGCAAAGTCGGGTGTGATTCATTTGGATTTTGTCATAATAACTCTTGTTACTGAAAGGATGTCGCGGCATGAACCTTGTGGTATTGAAATAAAGGAATGCGAATGTTAAAATAATTTTAAAATAATATGTTCAACAAAAATAGCAGTGGCACTCCGGAGTGCCGACAGAAGTGAAAACTTGAACAATTACGTGTGTATTTTTTGAATCGTCATCAAAGTACATACTTATATACAGAGGTGTCGGTTACGGTAACAGTGTCGCGAGTTCAATCGTTTTTTCCCATCTCAAAAATGCCCAACGCGCCTAAAGAAGTTTTCACTTCAAAAAACTTTAATGTGCCGCCAGTCAAGGCCAGACTTAAGTCATTATCATCAGATCGTTTATATAAGATTCAAGTCAATCCGTAAGCTTTAGGGAGTGCCTACACTTATTCAGCTCCATTAGCGTTTTGGTTACACTTAAGCGGTTCAGTACAGCGCTGAATGACTTAGTCGGAATTTGTCGATGAGTTGAGAACGCGACGAATGTCGTCAGCATGCGAATTTCGCTTGTTTAGAGTGAAAGCTGAATTGAGTTGAATAAGTGTAGTGGGCTAATTCTGTTCCGTTAGTTTTATTTTTTTATTTTTTTTATTCTATAAAATAAATATTTTTAATTATATTTATATAAATATATATAATATACTATTTCTCTATCTGAGAGGATTGTCAGACCGTGTCACGGTATTGACTATTTGGTCCACGTTAGAGAAAAGTTAGTCTCATTTTCGATATTTTAAAGAGAGTATAAATATGTATAAAAAATGTTAACCTGTTAATCACAAAGTGAAAAAACAGAATCCCCTTATTATGTCTAAAATTATTTTGAGTACGAAATGTGAACGAGAAGGGAGGACAATTCTAACTCTTCTGAGAAAGCGTTTGTTAGAATAACGCTCCTGTACCCTGTTCGCAAACATTTGAGCGGATACGTCGCTTGACCAATAAAATTGGGATCACCGAACATATCCTCATCCTGAACAGAGAACCGAATCAGAGCCAAATCTGGATTTGCCACTTCAAACTCGCAGAAGTCGTTCCATATTGGGTTAATGCCATTGTCGCCTGAAAATTAAACACATAAAATAATTAAAATTAAGATCTTTAGGTACTACCATTGACAAAGTCAAACAGGCGCGGAAAGCGACTTCAAATTATATTACGACAGAAGTTGAAGTTGGTAAATAGCAAATTAAAAGTAAAACTTAGGAAGAGACTGATGCCCTAAATATTTTTTTAAGTATGTGTGTCAGCTCCGACGCTGACATTTTGTGCATTACAGAGCATTGGTTAAATAATTATCAATACATGTACAGTTTCAGTAACCACCAGGTTGTAAGCTATTTTAATAGAATACATATGATGAGAGGAGGTTCTTTGATTATTACTAAGAAGCAGTTTAAATGTAAGGAAAGGAAAGATATTACGCA
This sequence comes from Synanthedon myopaeformis, assembly GCA_944738685.1. Taxonomy (NCBI): domain Eukaryota; kingdom Metazoa; phylum Arthropoda; class Insecta; order Lepidoptera; family Sesiidae; genus Synanthedon; species Synanthedon myopaeformis. The sequence goes on along the minus strand of OX122913.1, from coordinate 4,001,690 downwards.
TCTATCTGTTACTGATACTGACAGTTACTGAACTGTCGTGTATTGAATTTGAGCCGACTATAGTAGTTTGCGTATACACTATAGCTTAATCACCTTTTGATAGCTTTATAAAGATCATGGAGAGTGTATTGTTAAGAGTATGTCGTAATTTGTGGAGATTTTAATGTTAACATATTAAATGGTTTCTACAATTGCTATCAATTTTGTATATCTGTTTAGATCCTTTAACTTGTACGCGCTGATATTAACGAATTAATATCAGCGCCATCTCTGGTGCTCAGGTGCCATCTAGTTTACGCAAGGATGTATTATTACGCAACATATTCTAGTTTCAGAGATATTGTGTAGATGGCGCTAAAATTAAAACTAACGCGTAACGCATAACGTGTGACAATTTTTATTTTACTCCCATAAATTTTCATACCCCGGGCTTATATATGAAAATCGATTCTTAAGGAGTAAACTCGAAAAAATTGGCTAGTGTTACCGTAATTAAGGATAAGGAGGCCATAGGGGGAACTGGCTCGGTCACCGAAACAGACAAATATATACTGCTGCCAACCTGTCTTCCCAGTTTATACTGAAAATTAATAGCTTTAACATACAATAAAATAAAGCGATTTGAATAGGTTTAAGGTGCAAAATACAAGAAGTTTACATACCAACAGTTTTTGTGACCAGTTTGGTCCCGCTGTCATAATCGGCCCCAATAATTTCTACTTCAACGAAGGGGCTGGCGGTACCACGACCACATTTGCACAAGTGTCTTGCGCCGATCACCCTTAACATGACCGTCATTGGGGTCACTTTCTTCTCAATACTGCGTTTATCGTAAGGATTGTATTCTTCATCGAACATAAACTCTGGACGCAAGACGAAACCGCAGGTGCCGTTCTCCTTAAACTTTCCCATGTTAATTTGCATTGGTTTGTCTGGTGTTTGGTAGTTGAGAGCGACCATCTGCGATCCTGTATTCCAAAACGGAACAGGATTATAGTTGGACGAGTCGATCCTCTGTCCCTTAGGATATATCCTGCTCAGTTGGATCGTATGATATTTGAGGAAGAACGCATTCTCTTGTTGACACATAAGTCGCTCCGCTTTCGTTTCGGGGAATGAAGACATTTCAGTGTGATTGAAACCCTTATTACGACTTCTCTCTTGATTGAAAGTCACCGAACGACAATACACAATCAGATCGGACATTTCTTTGGCTATACGCCAGGTTCTCTCCATTTTCCTGTTCTGCAAAGACCTCGCCGTGGCGCTGTGAGCTGCCTCCTTTATAGCTGAAAGCCATTCCAATGCAATTTCCCTGGTTGGAGCGGCCATGTCGAATGGTGCACACATCGAAGGACTCTGGATGCGAACGAGCCATCTGGCCGAACCACTCTCCTCGCCGACTACTAATTCAGCAACCGCTCCCAGTACATCGACTACGCCTTTTTGTAACGACCCCAGAGCGGCACTCTCATTTTCCAAGCCCTGCAAACATTCAACAAAATTACATTAATACTAACAGAAGCTCGCTGTTGGGTTAGGATTGTCCTATGTCACCGGAATTTGGGAGATGCAGATAGGCTTATAAACATCATATAAAGATAATAATATATAATAGTTATTATAATTATGATAACGAATTATAGTAGAGCGAAAATAATTGGAATAAGAATATGTTAAAAAGCGTTTTGAGAAGACATTTTCATAGTAGGCTATTTGTAGCCTAAAGGGGAAGATGTCGTTGTGGCTATTATAATTGTTACTTACGGCTATGTCAGGCATTTGAGGCACTTCTATTTCCTCTACGTAATTGGCCGGGAACCATTGGTGCCTTTTGCCCCCATAGTCGCCTCGCCACCATCCCTCATCGGGCTTGTCGACGTTCGTTATGATGGCGTGTTTACAAAACGACAACTCGTCATCGTGTCTTGCCCGATAGTCGTACAACGCCTTCACTGTCACCTAGTTAAAAAAAACTGCATCTTAAGACAAGAGCTATCCTCACATCGAAAACAATTTTTACCAAGATGAATGCAAACTATGAATTAAGGTGAACATATTTAAAATTGAAATGTTGTGTGAAAAAAAATCATAATAAATAAAAGTAGCCGATTAAATAAGATAATTAATAAGCTTAAAAACAAATGAAGTTGTCGCCGAAAATTATTATTACTGTATTATAAATCTGCCCGATTCAAACTTTTTTAAATATTGTCTATTATGCACTGTATTTTTAAGTTTTAATTTCACCATGACAAGTAAAATAACGTTTTCTGCTAAGTCCTCGACTTAAAGGAAAATCAGACTTAAAAAAAGTATTTCTCGAATAAGGAGACATTTAAATTGTCTTCAGTACCTCTACCGTGAGTTATAATGACCGCACTCGCTAGCGAGAGCGTGAAACATTTATAATGAAAAACTGACAACTATCCATATAAAATATTTTACGCTCTCGCTAGCGAGTGCGGTCATTGTAAACTCATGGTAAAGGTACTGTTTTGTATTCTCTAGATAGACAGATCGATTACACTTCATTGAAATATGAATAACGTTTAACCGTAGACCAGAACAAGGACATATTTACATTTATGTATCAATGTAAGTGACAAAAGGTCACGACTGAATTGATTTTTATGGAAACGTGTCTCTGCTTCTCTCCCTTGAATAAATTTCGGCACACTTTGAATGCATCTTATGAATTATTAACATTGTAGATGAATAACTCATGTATCCGGTCTGAAGTGCAACAATCAAAACACAAGCAATTGATTTTCAAAAATAACCATCTTGTTTTCACTAACATCCACATAATTCGAAGTATATAGATTTCCGAGTGTTCGTTTTTAAAAATTCTATCATAACTTCTATTTGGTTTTTCTTCTCAATCTTAAAACATTACTAAATGCGTTTGTGCAAAATTTTTGTTCTGTAAATATATAAAAAAATAAAATAATATGTCAATATACGAAATAAATAATTATGTTATATGTTTTTATCTAGTTACAATACTATAATAAAATTACTATGGTAATATTTAATTATTGTACTCATGCTAATGTAATTAATGCAAAAGTGAACGCGAAATAAAGTAATTACTTCAATAATAAAAATAAACAATAAAAAAGCAAATTCGTCGTAAATTAAGTTAGTAGGTTATTATGAAAACGAACTATTTCAAGACAATTTTAAGAACTGGAGCATCTACGCATACAGTTAGATGAGTGAAGATTTAATCTCGACACAGACTTTTAGCATTTATCTTCTGACCCCATCTTCGTATTCTGTTTATGTTAAATTTTACCCAAACAAAACTAGGAAACTCTATTGTTGAAATTAAAGACAATTTTGTATGAGTACGTCAGTTCATGTTCCAATTAATGTATTCAATGTAGTAGTAATTTATATATAGACAATATAATATGAATCAAAAGTGATTAAATATTTTACTTTTAAAGAAAGTGTTCTATCGTATATAATAGACTATAGGCTAAACCACGATTTAGTGTTGTAGTTAGTGTGTTGCATTAAACTCAAAGTTAAAACAAGTTAATAACAATTACATTCGAGTTAATACAACTATTCTGTTGTATTGTAATAATTCAGTTTTAGATAAGTATTTATCATTAGTATTATTATTTATTATTACTATTAAAATAGTTTCGAAGTATGAGTCCATTTAGTCTATACCTACCTAACGTTATGACAATAGTCAACTAAGGCAACCTTTCTAATTTCTAAAACTCTTAGGGATTACGAAAGTATTACGTTTACTAAAAAATGTAAGTGACTTCTAAGGAATACTTAGTTAAGTTTTATTTATAAGCTTACATAAAATGTTTGTACATATCTTTGAAAATGTGCTCAACAAACCAAAGTTTGTGCGAGACATTTCCATTTTAACGTCGCCTATAAAAGTGATTATTTTGAAGCATGAATAAATAGACGTATGAGTAGTAACGAACATGGCTGAGTGAAGTGAAGGGGATAAATGGATCGCACACCTCATTTGCATGCAATGTACCGAGGCGGTCAAACATATCATCTTAGAGGTTAAATCTAAAAAAAGAATTAATGAATTCATGAAAATAACAAATTCATAAATTCTCCTGGATCAAAGAATAATATTAGCTAATATGAAGGAAATATCGTCAACTGCTGGTAATAGGAATAACATAGGTGGGACAGATTTTACAAATATTGTATTTTAATACAAATAAAATGTACGACGAAGTCAAGGCGGACGAAGTCGCGGGCACCAGCTAGTACTTAAATAAGTATGCTCTGTTTTACAGTGCGTGATTTCTTAGTTTTTTATTTAATTGTAAATAAATAAATATTTACAAACAATACAGATTATGCGATTCTTTGAATCTAAAAGCACACGAAAGAATAAAATTAATAAAAAAACAAAAACAATTAGTTCATTCGAATATATTTAGTTTATAGAGATTAAACTCTAAACTCTAGAACTATCAGTCTGATTTAAAAAGAATCTTTACGGATTTGATAGTCTAATTCTTGAGGAAGCTATGTATCATCACAAAATGTCCCTTAATAGTATCCTTAAGGAAATAAAAATAGTATCCTACAAGAATTAAAATTCAATTAAAATTAAAATTAAAAGGCTTGTGGAACCGTGTAACAAAGCTAGTAAGTACTATTATATGAAATTAAACAGAACGAATGTATAAAAGCAATGCAATTCATGAATTTTAAAACAGATAATATGTCTGAGCTTCCATCAGCGTGTTTGTTAACACGTTGCACTCATTTAAAATTCAAAATGTAAACATTTCGAATCTCTTGTTTATGGAGACAATGTTTTAATATTTTTCCTCTGAAATTTTACTTTGTAATCAATTCTAATTTGCCTTTGGTCTGAACTTGAGATGTTTAACGGACACAATGTCGACTCAACGCTCACTTTTCTTTCTAGAAACATTATATATATATATAGTACCTATTAATAATTTATCCCTCTTTCAAATATAATTTATACTATAATGTTCCTTGTTTTGTTGTTCTTTAACTATAAGTGGAAATTTTAATTAACCTGTAAATATCCCTAAAATAAATAAATAAATATTATTTTTATACATTTTTTTATTACAATGAGTCGCGAAATTGATATATCCTCCGAATGAATTTACTAAGATAACATTACATTTAATATGTTAAAAGTTGTACTTATTAATAAATTACAAATTGATGATATATAAAAATTATATACAATACTAACTACATATATCTCTTGAACTAAACAACTACACAACTACTTCAAAACGAGCTACTTAATCTACAAAGTGTTTAAAAGTAAAAATACTACAGAATTTTTAAAAATAATAAATCAAAAAATCTACAAGGCTCTTTTTGTCTACCGTTTAAACACTTACTGGTCAAATATGGTCAAACAACCAAACACCATTCTCATCGGAGGTTATAAATATTTATGTGCCCATTCCAAAATATTCAGACCTTATTGAAAACGAGAATGAAAACATTAGTCGATAGAAACGTTTGAGAATTATAACAAAACGGAACTATTATTGCACAATTTTATGTACTTTTTGTAGAGTAAAGCCCGTCACACACGTAGCTATAACATATACTCGTATTAATATAAATTATAGCAAGGTATATTACGATATATTTTCTATACAAATATTGGAGTGACCAACGCAGCTATAATATATATTTCTATGACGTCACCAATGTCTACCCTAATATATATTATAGATACGTTTGTGACGGGCTTTATAATGTAGCGAAGCAACGAAAAGAAAAATTTACCTTGGATGTGAAAGAGGTCGGATCCATGTATCCTGGCGTTCCATACACTGAGCTGTCATCAGGTTCCTGTAATCAACGAAAGGCAAACAGGGTTTATTTTAGAACTTCCTAGAAAAGATTTCAAGAAAATTTATTCACAATAAAAAGTACAACGTCAATATAAATACACCAAATTATGCTTTAGCACACTAAAAACTATAAAAAAGTTATACTCGTATTATACTTAGTTGATTATATTTGACAGCCCACTTTTGACTTTTTGGCCGACCCAAAGCTTTTAAAATAAAATTAAAAATCAACTCACAGTGATCAATCTTCTGACAATATCTTCACTAATCGGGAACCAGAGTTTCACCTTTTTGTAGAGGGGATGTTTCTCGTAATAGGAGACCAATTCAACTAGACTTTCGAACTTCACCGTACCAATAGTATACAGTCTCCCTTCCAGTTTTATTCTGCAATGTTTAATCTCCTTTTCACTCCTGAGAAAATAACCAATTAAGAATTTATGCATGAAGCGCATCATTTCACACGAGTACTTTTAACGAATGGTGGCTACCGTCGCCTGTAACACAAGCAACGCAACCAGAAGCTGCAAGTGCACTGCCGACCACAGTAGGATTAAGGATAAAGTATTATAAAGAGAAAGAACAATGGGCTCTGGCTCTGCCGGGAATCTAACCCGGGACCCCTGAGACAGAATTTTAACTACTCATCCTCTGTTATCAACTGTTATGTGGTGCTTATGATACAGATGTCTGATTTTGGACCAGGGCTTTAGAAATAAACACGCCATTTTTTTCATTAATTTTTTACGCAACACATTCATAAAAATATTTTGGATTATCAAAATTACGCAATAATAATTAATTAAGCGCTCTCGATATACTAATATCTATTTTAAAAGAGAACTCAGTTGACCTTATCGGGCGGGCTATCGAAGGCGACATTTAGACTAAACCAAAAAAATGAACTAAGAGCACAAGCGATAAACTCGCAAATTTAACATTGCAATATACAAATAATAATTTAAATTATTTCAAGTGACCATTTAGCCAACGTTGTCCTGTGTGTGTCCTGTCCTTATACATAATATTATTATTACATATATTTATACAGTTATCACATTGAATAGTCAAATATTTTTGGTAAATCGCACAATATCTAGGCGATGACAATTTTCAAGTTTATTTTTATAGACTACAGTATCACGAGCGATTACTAAAGTATGTATGGGAATGTTATTATTTCATTTTATGAAATACTAGCTGGAGTCCGCGACTTCGTCTGAAATATGACAAAATAAGGAAAGCAAAAGGTGAAAGGTGAAAGAATTTTTTAAATACGATCGTTCGGAGTAGTTTCGAAGATTACCTTCTACATACAAATAAATAAACATACAGACTTTACCTTTTTACTATATTAGTATAAAGTCAAAATCCACGTCTATGAATTATTTCAATAATCCTTACATATTATAAACCAAAGTCCTCCGCCGCGTCTGTCTGTCTGTTTGTTCGCGATAAAACTCAAAAAGTACTGCACCGATTTTCATGCGGTTTTCACCAATGGTTAGAAAGATAATCAAGGAAGGTTTCTACAAAAAAAAAAATGCACCCCGGGCGAAGCCGGAAGCGGGACAGCTAGTTACATATAAAAAATTTAGCTTTTTGTTAATTTATTTACGATTACTTGAAAATTCAGTTTTGAACTCGTATTAATTAAGTTCCAGTCACACAATGTAAACCTTGTCATGCAATACGCGACCGTATAACAAACTAGCTTGAGCTCGCGACTTGGTCCGCATCTCTCGAAAACATCACTTTTTTCTTATTACGTGTATGCAGTATTTCGCGATGATCGGTTGGCTGACTAAAGACTTAATGAGTGAAAGCGTAACAAACAAACTTACTTTCGCATTTAAAATGTTAGGATAAATGTGTCAATGTTAAAATCAAATAATAATTTGGCACGTCAAAGAACAAATTGATTCCTGATCCCATGAATTTCTGATCCAAGATCATATTTTCCATCAGACATTTAGGAAATCCGTTCAACTCTTCAATGTAGGAAATGTCCACAAAACTAAAATCACAAGCTGGCGCTTCAAAAGTGAAAATAATTGAATTGACAACCACAATAATAAAAAAAGTAGCATTTCACCTAAAAAATAAAGACACAATTCAGCATACCAGTGGTCGCCCAGTAGTCGAAAATCGACCATAATTAATTTAATTTTTAAGTAAGTTCATTTGATATTAATCTTTTCTCAGTTTGACCGCAGACTTTGACCATAAACAAACCAGTATACATATTATAAATGTTTGCGTGTATCAAACACGCGGTAAAGTGTGTAATGTTTATTTTAATGTATTTCTAACGAATATGTCTCCATTTCTTCTCCATATAAACTTAAAGCGTACAAAATTTCACACTCCTCCGTCCACGCAAATTTCTTCAAAATTAAACTAAAGTATTCGCTTCAAGTAGTAATATATAGATTACCTGAAACTGATAGCGAAAGATCCTTGTTCCTTTTCACTTGGTCTCACTAAAAACGCACCGTCGGTATTTGCCTTTCTTAACAGTTGTTCGGCTTGTGCACGCGAACAGTGGGGATGGAACCATTCTTTACCTTCATGCTTGTTTGGCTGCGGCACGGGCTCCTTGAGAGTTATTAGGAACTCCTAAAAATATTAATTGGCATTAAGTTAATATCTTTTTATGTAAATCATGGGTGGATTTTGCCAATGCCAATTTCGCCACGCTTGGCACGCAAATTGGCGAGCACAGTTAGATATTGTCAGCCGGTTTTTACGGGTTGCCCACGGGTTACCCACGGGTTGAGATGATGGGATACTATTCTGAGCTGGTACCCCACGGCTAATTCGCTATTATGGAGGTCTATGTCTATGCAGAAGTTTTACGCGTTTTGGAGGAAACAATATCATAAAAAGCGATAGAAATGTCTAAATGATATCAAAGCGAGTAAATATTAATGACGGCTTATGTAAAAAAAAAATACCTGACTTCTCAGCGGATGTTGCCTATAATGCGTGATCAAGCTGTACAGGCTGTCAAAACAAACAGAGTCAATCAAATAGTACTTGGTCAAGCCTCTATCTTGCTTCAACTTAATCCGGCAATGGCTGACTTTGCCTTGTCTCCAGAATGAAAGACAATAATCGCCAACAAACGTGACACTCTCTCGCACTAGGAAAGTTCCGTCACCCAGGTGAGCATGAGCCCTTAACAACTCTTCAGCCTCTTGTCTGTTCCCAGCCAATTTACCATGAAACCAACACTCCCCAAAGTGCAATTCGTCTTGTGGTATACTCGAGGTGCTGCTACCCACTTCAACTTCGCTATCACTATCAATGTCGTTCTCAACCTGTGTGCTATAATTCTCGGTATAATACAGTTTGTTCTCGGTCAACACAAAAGCATGCGGATTCCACTCCTTATCGACAGGATCTTCTAAAAGCAGTATACCATTTTTTATAGAATTCCTCAAATCCAAGTCTTTTCCCTCCTCAAGTCGCACAGCGAACGAATTCTCTTCAGCACCCTCAGGCAATTTCTTATGTTTCAATATAACTTTGCGACGCAAGTCATGCGGCGATGGAAGAATCGTCTCGTTTTTATCATGCGGCTGTACCAGTAACATATCGCCGAATACGTCCTGAAAAGCGCTCGCCATGCGCCTCTGTTGCGGCAGAGAGCAATTGTCTTCTATGGACAATATCAATGGATAGTCTGATGTAGTGAAGGCGTGCTCTTTTATAGTACGCAGCACATCCATGAACCTTATCTTCGTGGTCAGTGTGTGACCATGGTATATGAATGGAGAGCCATCGGGCCCATCCCAACAGTCGAGTTCAATGCATCGGCAACCTGCCCTCAAACATCGTACATACGCTTCGAGAGAGGATTCACTTGAAAACTGATCACCAGTTAGGTACCTAGTGTGGATTGAAAAATATATATATCATAAGTTGGATTATAAGGAAATTCATTTAGTACATTACAAAAAAAACATTCTTACGTATTATGTGAAGATGATATCCAGTAGTGAGAAAGCGGTTTTGTCATGTCTTGTGTGACATGGTCATGACGACTATCCCAGATAGAATTTTGCTTCGAATATAACATTTCAATAAACTGGAAAAAAATCAGATTAAAAATTAACCAGCTTGATTCAATTATAGAAGTCAAAGTATTTTTTACAACATTCTGTGTCCCAATGTGCTAAGCAGAAAATATATAAACAAATAACAATTTTTACTAAAACAATATACCTCGTTCAGTGTGAAATAGGGTTCATATATATCTCTCTGAGGATCCTTCAAGTAGTCTCTAATGAACTGAGAGGAGCGAACTTCATCTTCGCCAAGACGATCACGTTGTTCCACAATAAGAAACATTTTGAATTCACGCAAAGTAATTGTACTGCCGTTCATGCAGTAACGTGAATACTTGTCAAAAATATCGTGAACATTCTAAAAGAAAATCTTATTATTAAATACTAAGTTTATTTTTTTTTATACAAATTTAGAATTGTCATTTAACTTACATTTTCGTCGAATATAAGTTTGTGATAGAGGATGGAGAAATCATCAAAACCTATTTCACCCTTTTTATGTGTGTCAACATCTTGAAAAATGTCTCTGAGTTTACTGGTTGGTATTTTGCAATTGATTTTTGGTAAGAACGCCTTCACCTCTTTCAAAGTTATTCTGGAAGAAAGTTATAAAATTTAGATAAAGCACTGGCATCAGTTGAATTTTAAATAATGATTCATTTGTGTTATAGTGTTAATTGAAATATCTTAAATATTACAATTAACGGATTGTTTATACATTTAAATGTTGTGTCTAATAGATAATTTCTGACCTCAAAATAAAATACAAATCAGAAGGAATTGCTGTGAACTGTGTCCAAAAACAAGGTGGATGTCAGACATTTACAGAAAGGTAAAAAAGCAAACTATGTACTGTACATAGGTATAAATAGTAAGATTTATAAATTAAATATAATCTTTTTTCATTAATATTTTTATTTAAAATATATATAATCCTTGCCCACAGAACGACTACTCCACTATTAAAAAAATACTCTAATAAGAAAAATAAGTATACTTATAAATTTTTTTATGCCCAGATAGATGATCCTTCTTGTTTGTATGTAGAACTAGTGACTTACTTTTCATTAGAATTTTCAATAGCATAGAACTCCTTTCTCAACCATCTTTCTATTTGCAATGGATATGATGCATCTGTAGCCTCTTCAATTAGAAACCTGAGACCTTTTACCCAAGCCTCACATTCTTTGTCAGTTTGAGCTGAAACATTAAACTATTTTGTAAAATATTTTTGTAGACACTGGTAGAATTCTTTCATGAGTTTCAAAATACAAAGGTTTTCAAAAGAATGAGAGAATTTTAGTATTGCAATTACAAATGCAATTGTAATAACTTCATAGGTTAAAATTTGAGGAAAAGCAAATATTTTTAAGGTATTAAAAACATAAACTTAACTTAACTTTAACTTATTTAAAAGAATTTAATAAAAAAATCAACCAACAGAAAAAATTATATCTTTGAGAAGCCGGGGGTGGGCAGTTTGTTGTATATAAATTTCGACACACATAAGATTAGGCCAATAATATGACATATGCCATACAATTTTCTATAAATCTATCTATAAAAATAAAAAGTGTGAAATGTGAAACTCGAGAACGGCTGGAACTATTGGCTCATTTTTAAGTGATTCAAACACATCAAAGTCAGAGTAAGGTTCTTGTGATAAGAAAAATTTAAATAATTGCATCTGTGCAAAGCCTAGTGTGTGTCACTAGTATATTTTCAAGCTATATTTGAAATAACGTAGGAACTTTACGCTTCTAAATTTAATTTTCCCAACAGCTGCTTGGTAAAGCAATCATATTTCTACTGTTTGGCAAGAATGTTTTGTTTTGGCAAGAAACTCCAAACAATACAACCCCTTTTATACACAGCCCGATTCAAATATACATATCTAAATTAAGAAACATATGGAAGACACCCAATGTAGTTAATAATGTTGTATTTCACCTGCATGTGACGCCAGACGCAGCTTGAATTCAGTGCCATAGTAAATAGTGAAGCATTTGGAGTGTTCCAGTCTTTTGGACTCATCAGGCCATCGCTCAAAGTCTTTGGAGCTCTTTCCAACTCTCACTTCTTTGATATCTCTTATATCGAGGGCTCCCTCGTAAGCCTGACGTTGAGGGACTCCAGTTCGAAACCATATCACCTGATGAGTTTCTCTCCTCACTGTCAGCGTGCGACGTTCAGGTCTTTTCCGTGGATAGAATTTGTGTACTGTTGTGCCTCTTTCGATGTACGAAATCAGTTGATCAGCTTCGTGGATAAGCCTATCGTTGCTGCCATTATAGCAAACCGCACTCATTGCACAATTTTTTTTGTTGAGCGACCGTCTCGGAACGTGACGGTAGCGCAAGTAAGGAAATTGTCCGTCCGTGCGCCCTTTTCAAGCTTTCTCGCGACAATAAATTCGAACAAAATAAGTATGTATATGACATGCCTTTACGTTTTTAACACATGTTTCACTTATTCATAAGCTTCACTTACCTGAAATCTGAATGTATGCATTCATGAAAACTAAATAGGAATAAATAAGTCAAAATGTCACTGCAATAAATGTTTCTTTTCTTATAACATATACAACAATAATCCATTCCATATGCCAAAAGCCATAAATGCCATTCATGCGAGCCGATCACAATATATTGACATTGACATTAACAATAACGACAATGACAATGACAATAACAATGACAGTGACAATGAGAATATCTAGTTACTCTACTGACAGTACCATGTAAAAGTAAATCATCAATAGTGACATCTGTCGTGTAGTAGCTCAAATATCTTGTAAAATTATCTTACGTGTTTTAGCTATACCATGGTTGATAACATGATTTATCGTAGCGCTTTTGTATGAAAATTTTCCCTATTTATTGGACGAGACGAAATAATCCGTAATATAATATTTATGACCTCGTGCTAAGTTTCTCAGTCTATCGCTAACTCGCGTATACCATATAAGTTACTCTATCTATGGTGTATACGTCGAGTCAGTTTAGGGATAATAAAAATTAAAATCAATAACAAAGAAAATATGCCTTCCTGTGATTTGCGGCATTGCAAATCATGGTATAGTAAAACGTCTACATGTGATATTATATTATTTTCGTAAGTATTTGCGTATTTATGTATCAAATAATTAATATAAGTTAAAATTCTGATATTTGTAACAAAATTGTTCTAGAACATTTTGCATACTGTAATATACGCCCTCTGTTATCCAGTAGATACTTTTACAGCTGTCCTACTGTTGTAGTGATTGACGATTATTGACTTCTTTTTATCGATAATTTAAAAAAAAAAAATTTTCACGATTTTCAGCATGGCACCACTTTTATGTGTGTAAATAAATTGTACAATGGATGTTATGTAATGGATGCGTGTTAGTTATGTTTTGTAAAATATGAACGTAATCATCGCTCCGTCCACTTACCGTTCATGTGTATGTCATCATACTTGTACATATATTTTCGTGTATTGATTTTTATTCAGTTCTAATTTCCTTCAAAGTTACTTTTGTAATTACAAAAAAAGGTACTCTAAGTGTCATTAAGGTCAAATGATTATTAAAGAATTATTTAAAGTGTGATAAAAATAGTTTTTAAAATTACCGGGATAATTTCACTACTATCATATATCTTAAAAACTTTCTGAATTTGAAATCGAATTATAAAAAAATCCTAGTAGCTCTTATCGATATTCCTAATAACTTTTGTCTGTAACTTTAATAATCGTAGATGAAAACTTATATCATCAATAGTGACATCTACCGTGCAGTAGCTCAAATGTCTCTTATTTTTTATCTTACGTGGTTTAGCTATATCATGTTAGGTGGCGCTATGCAGATCAAGATCAAATATTTTTCTCAATAGCTTCTCTATATATTCAAACTCTTTGCCATAAGAATATCAGTTTCGAGTTGCTACTTAATAGCCGTAAAGCGTCACGTCGTCATGTGACTATAGGTTAATAGCACACAATTTTATTGTTATACAATATTTAATAAAGATGAGTTGATAGGCAAATTTAAAAAAAATCTCAGTGAGCCAAAGAAAATCAACTCTAATCTTCTAACTTCCCCTAACTCTGTTAATTTTAATTTTAAGAAAAAACTATATAATCGTTTTCTTATGTGAAAAAAAAACTTCTTCTCTTACAACTGGTTAGGTAATTTCAGATACGAACATAGATGAAGGGAACAAAAGTTATTACAATATTTGTCTAAATTTTTTAAATGTTACTTCTACATCCAACCCCACCGTTCTACAGGTCGGAATCGAAAATTTCATTCACTATTAGATATATTCTAGAATCTTATATTAAAAAAAATCCCTTAAGGCACTCAAATAAGTTGTATAAGCTAATAATGATTCCGTATGACGTGTAAGTATTGAGAAAAAAGTCAAATTCAAAAATAAGTAGTCAAATTAATGTGGTATTTAACTTTATTTGATTATTGTTCCATTACTTCCCTTAGCATATCATACGGTAAATGACAATGAAAAAAAAACACAATAATCTTATTTTATTTATTTATTAGAAAATAATATACACTTAGTATTCATATTGAAATGTTGACGTTTTAATCGAACAAACATTTATTATCTCTACGTAGATCAAAATGTTAACAATTGTCGCGACAGCTTTCCTACATAATGAAATAGTAAACACCGATATATCTCAAAAAGATTAGGTTGGAAATACCAAGAATGAAATTGCATTTTAAATTGTGCTGCCCTCCATTTTGTACATACAATCAGATCTACGCGTTGAAATACTCATGTTTCTTACAGCTACAGTTTATTCCTTTTACTTACTTTCATTTAAATAGTGACTCGAAATATTTATTGTTACAGAACGCAAGAGGAATAAACCGAGCCAATGATCTATGCTGCCCCTCTTTTTCAGTGAAATTGGAATGTTTGTCGGCGCTTGCTCAGGCGGCTCTTTCCATTTCTCACGACGATCACAGTATCATTAGAAAAAGTCGTTATGCTCTCAGTCAAAAAGCTTAAAATGAATCATTTTATTTCAAATAATTTAAATTGAAATTTTAGAAAGATTTCACAGTCATAGAGCTTAAAAGGCATTATTTCATTTCAAATGAAATAATATAGAAATTAAAATCGCAACAAAATTACGCGAATAAAAAGTCACTTCCCTCATGAGTCGATATTAATTCGACTTTACCACCCATATAATATTGAATGTTGACACCAATTGTGTTCCATGTACGGGATCATTGCTCTCCGTTCAAACATTAACATGGAAGCGCCTTTTTAGTGCGATAAGGAAATACAAAGTTATAAGCTTAATACGGTACAGACACTTACGTTACAAAGTATTTGCTTTGTTCTTTCATTTTTAACATACAGTGGTAAATATTGACATACAGACAGGACACCTAGAGGCTTGTAATTACTTAACACTTAATGAACATTTAATGGCCAAAAATCCTGTTGCCATGGCAATATTGTTGCTTTTATTGAAAAAAAAAAGCAAAAAAACAACAATGAAAACAGGATTTTAGCATTATTACAGAATTGAAGTGTACACGCAAACAGATGTCGACACATGTCGAAGTAATACTTAATCTATATTTGTATTGGAACTATTTTGATACGATAAATGTTTTCCTATTATTAAATATGTAAGAAGAATTGGAACATTTAGACATTTAAACATTTATTTTTAATAGAAAAATATTTAGAATTAAAAATAATTAATTAATTATTTTAATTCTAAATATTTAGGGTAGGTCTTGGTCTCAGTAGCTTCAACGTATGTACAATTCGAAGTCCGTGGTTTGCTCTTTTTCTGGGAGCTCTCTTTTTATTGTTTGTTTTCCCGTTTTAAATATCAATTCTTTGTTTTTTTTTTTTATATCCTTTATAGGGTGTTTTTCCTGACAATTTGCATCAGTGTCTGATGGTTTGGTACATTCGTTTTTTCGGACTACACAATGATAATGTCTACAGCATTGGTTTTTAGAGTGTCCGATCATTGCAATATTTCCTTTTTATAGTATGGGGCCTCAAAAATGAGGGTTTGTAGAAAATAAAATATGTTAAAATGAATTATGCGACAGTTCTTGATACATTTATTAAAAGACGAAATTTTTGTTCATATTTTTTCAAGTTGGTTGTTCAGAAAGACTGCATTCGTTTTATTTCATATTGCATTTACACGCTGATAATTAATTTAAAAAAATATCTACCAATTTTAGAATTGCACAATATGTCTTTTTGTATTTCCTTAAATGACTCTTGGTCTTTAAAATGAATACCAATAGAATCAAAGCGAACTCTCTGGATTGTAATCTATATTAAGTTTCTCGTGTCTTTGAAAATGTAACTCTATACGTCAATAAACTATTTAAAAAATAATAGAACAAATTCTTTCTCCTTTTGAAAAAAAAAAAGAAAAACAAAATACAATAAAATGAAAATATATTATAAATATACTATAATAAATATGTGTTCAGTTAACCGATTAGGCGTCTTTTATTCAGTCGCGGTCGATAAATGCGAACAACGCTTAGTTCAGCAAACGACCAAACACCGTAAAACCCTTACTTTAAATAACATTTCAGACATTGGGTGGTGGCTTTAGCAGTATAAAATACAAGCAGTCATGTGAATTTATTTTATTAATTTGAATCCAATTTATTTGAATTCACGGTAACATAAAGAGAACAATTTAAAACATTAACAACATAAAAAATTGATAAATATAATAAATAATTGATTTTTATTTAATTTTGATGCAATGTTATAAATAGTTTAAAATTTTGAAATTTCATTAACCCAAGTTAACTTAGTTAACTTAACTTTAATTAGAGCTTAAAATGTAAAATTGTAAAAATATTCGTAATACTGTGGTATTCGCAAAAATATGTTCCATAAAAAACTGTATAAATAATCTCGAAGGTAGAGTAAGAAAGTATAAATCTCGTATCCACCGGTTAGTAATGCAAACTGATTGAGATTTTTCATTACAATGTAAGTCAACAACACAAGGCGTAAAAGAAACGGTATGTCACAAAAATAAGACGCGACTTCTTAAAAATCTCTTGTTTCCAACCTAAAAAAAATATAAGAAACAAAACGAAAAATAACTAAAAAAATTTTTAGCTTCTAAAGCCACCACATATGTATACATTTTAACTCTACTAACATAAATACCAATGACTTACAACTAAATACGACCTACAAACTTCTCCTATGCGACACAGGTGTTCGCAATACAATTTTGCGACGATCCACGCATAGTCGAGTACAATACAAAAAGAAATACATAAAAAAAAAAAATCAAATCGCGTTGACTCGAAATAATTAAAAAAGTAAACACTACTAGAGAATTTCACTCAGTAGTTTGGATAAAGATCTTTTTCTGTGTAAGCAGAAAAAAAAAGCTGATCAGACAGACACGTTTTTTTAAAATAGATCCATGCAACAAAAAAAAAAGTTAAGATCACAAATGTTTCAGTGAACACTTAGGGCGATTCCGCAATGGCAGCTTGCATCACCTCTTCACAGGACTGTTCGAGGCAATGTTTCAATTCCGCATATGATACCACTAAAATGCTTTGTTCGTCGCGAGACATAAGCTCTACCTGAAATTCACCATTATTTCATTAGCCATTACAGCAAAAATTATGCTAGGAAATGTAAGAACTCTGCTACAATAGCCATGTGAGCTGAACAAAAGTTATGATATGTTTAATAATAACTACTTATTACTAAACATATCATTGTACCTATTACCAAAAATAATATTTTACCGTGCATTAATACCATTAGTACCCACCAACCTTATATCACCAACCTTACTGTATTACAAAAAAAAAAAAAACACACACATACATCATGCTTACAATTTTATTATTTGTATTAATTTTCCTTACAGGACGCTAATAGTGGGCAAGAATGGGCAATGGCCATTCTTACCATACTAATTTTAGTTAGCCATGCTAACTTAAAATCCTGTGTGTCCTGCCACGAAACCAATTTTTACAATTGTTTTTGCTACTTGAAGGTTGAATGAAGGTTGAAACAAAGAAACACCTTAACATCAGTGCCAGCGTCGAGTTGGTTCAAGCAGTGCACGATGTGCGCCTGGTCTATCCAGGGACGGCCGTCAGCCGAAACCGAGTGAAACAAGTAGTCTCGGAATAGCTTAAGCATATATCGATGGCCGGTTTCCGACCACGACGGATCCATGTTTAGTCTAAAAATCAACATAAATTGAATTCTTAATATACCAAACACATATATATCTTGATTTCTAATGCGCATGAACCTTGTCATATTAACATCCACGTGACGTCACCCTCAACTAAAAATTCGCCGTCCAGTGTTGCTAACTGTGCCCAGTGTGTCACGAGATGACGTCACCGAAATGGCGGCCAAGCCCATTAGTAATTTGCGGGGCTTTGAGAGAAAGTAAAAAGTAATTATTTTACTCACAGGAACAGTACTGGTTTCGGTGACAGTACTACTTCAAAGAAACATATATTTTTTATTTAAACACTCAATTGAGCCATCGCTACTCACTATTTGTTTAAGATACAAATAACGGTGGAAGTTAATGAAATCCAAACAAAAAAAAAAACCGAATATAATCGGTCCATCCGTTTGGGTACTACGATTCCACAGACGAGACACTCAGCCACACACGTCAAACCTATAACACCCCGTTTTCGCGTCAGGCGTTAAAAACACGGTAAAGTTCTAAGAGAATGGTACTTACTCGGGTCGTTCGTTGATGATGCCCAGTTTCATTATAATGCGCAGCAAGCGCGCATTGTCCATCTCTCTGGCGATTTGATTTTCGAAAACGTCAGCTCGCCGCTCGAGAGCCTCCACCTGAAGTCAATTGACACTTTATGGACCATTGTTTGTTGCAGTTGAAGTGGCACTGGGCAGGCACTGGGCACATAGTACACGGCCACCCACAGTGTGGACAGACGACCTGATAAGGGCCAAGGGTGGAGTTGTCCTATTGGAAAGTGATTGCTGAGATGATAATGATAATTATGAAAATTTGTTACACTGTAGCTAAATAAATAAACTTATTTACATAAATAAATAACATTTGAAGAGCCATTTCGATGAGTGATTAAGGTCTGACAGAGCCATTACCCTATTCCTTCCTAATCCCTTATCCTTCTATGATCGATAGCGTACTTTCGATCATAGAAGCCTGTATTATTAGTGGACCGTCAGACATTCTGTCGAAAATAACATATAAAAAACATATTCCTTGTATTGTATTGTTTTGTAGCTGAACAGAAACCAATATATACTATATAGCTATCAGTAAAGCTATTTTGGATTAATAAAGGAAATAATTTTATAATCCAAAATAGCTTGACTGATTTTGTTTGATTCACACAATTTACTACAAATTTACATACCTGGGTGTAAAACCTTCCGCCAATCATTGGCATCAAATCTATCAAGCATCGTCTGTTCGTTGGCGTAGTCAATAGGTAACTGTAAAAAATATATATAAATGGGTGTAATTAAATAACAGTGGTGACTGTTACAAAAATGCATTAATAAGATTCAACATACAGTATGACATTCTTCAAGTCGAGCGAGTAGGAGCGTGAAACTATATCGATGGACGCCTGGATGTTGTCACAGCAGTGAGCCGACCTGCAAGCCAACGCTAGAACGAGGCGACCCAGAGCCAACAAGTCGTCTTGCTGAGCCTGAAAATCATATCAAACTAGATCATGTTTTTACCAGTAATCGTCTAGTGTAACGGATTCACGATTTTCTTTTCGTAACGGCATGATTCACATTTTATTCACAGTATGCCAGAAGGGTTTAGGTCACATGTACTGAGCAGAATTGAGTAGACACCAAATTGGTACTCGACCGAGAGAGTAGCGTGGGCGAGTATGTGTTAACACTAGCGCGAGCGAGAAGCGAAAGGCGAGTCGAGTGGCTTTTCGCTCGCGCTAGTGTAAACACACATTGATTGAAAACTTTTGTTTTGAGACACTGACGAATTTTGGACGAGAAGATGTTTTCTGAACGAGCTAGATTTCGAACAAAAAAATTACCTGAGCTAAATCACAGGAGTTTGGAGTAAGTGCGTCCATAGCTCCACACCAAGACACACGAAGTCGGCAACTGTGCATCACGACCTTTGTCGGGTCAAGACTCCTTGAAACAAAAAATAAGAAATAGTTTTTCTCTTTAAGGGGGACAGTGTAGCGGTAGTGGAAGTAATTTACTGAACATTTATGGTGACGTACATAAAAGTATATTAATCTCCTATGGTTTCAAAATTTCTTAAACTAAATGTATTAAATTTACCTGCAAGCGAGTCCTGCTGCGTGAATAGTTCTCAATGCAGCGGTCAGCTGAATCAGAAGACTCCACAGGACTGCTTCTGGCAGAAGCGCGCCTGATGCAACGGCGCGGAGCATAGCATTTTTCTGGTAAATTTATATTTACATCATTACCGTTAATAAACACACAAATAAACACACCGTTAATAAATCCACCTTACCCTTTGAACTTTGTATCTTTTTTTCCTAATCCTGCGGATGCGGATATTCGATAAAATGCGGTTATGCGATTACCTGGTGAGTGTATGGTCTCGGAGCGTCCGGATCCGAGGAGAATGGATCATGATAAGCTCCGTTCGCATCGGCTGCGACGTTGTTGCCACTGGCGAGGTATTGAGTCATCACCGTCACGTACGAGGGGTGGTAGTCGTACACAAGCACCATGGCTGCCATTCAAATCATAAGATAATTTACTATTCCATTGGAGACCTTGTTAGAGGTCATTTATTGTAGCGCTCCGAGGAGGCCCGAATTCAAATGCATTTTGACTTACAGTGATCACCGAAAGCATTCGTCGTGAAGTAATCGTTGAGACGGACAATGTTGGGATGATCAATCTGCTTCCATGCGTCCAGCCATTGAGTGGGAGCTCCGGCGTAAGAGTGGAGACGTCTCAGGGCATAGTGTTCGCCCGTATGCCTGTGGGTCGCCCTGAACGACGTCGCCATGGCATGAGGGACGGCATGCTCCAGAGGCGTCAATTCAGAAAACATTTCCACGTGCTCTGGCAGATCTGTTAAACAAATATTCTTAAGTAAGTAGTGACAAAATTTCGTGGCATTTCAATTTCTGCTCATGTAAACTGTACATATATATTATTAGACTAGCTGAAAAATCTAGTGAGTTATCATGATCGTAACTAATTTCTTTACTTGGATACTGATGGAGGTCTGGTTGAAGGAAAACGTCCTCGTTTCGCTGGTACATTTCAGACCTGATGGTCTCCGGCGTGTAGAAGGACGCAGCTAGTCCTGAAACGACCACAAGACCAATTTGTCAACATTATTAATAATTTTAATAAACAAACATGAAATGAAAAAATATTTTTCTGGTTGTGAGTGTATTTGGAACGATTTGATTTTTACTGGGTTAGCTGCTGAATCATACTCACTCCCCGGGTTCTGGCATCCCTTACTCACTCCCCGAAACAAAACAGCACACGTGCTGTGATTTCACGGTGGTCTTCTTGTAAGAGGGTGGGAATCGAACCCAGGAGTCCTGAGAGGAGCTTTAAGGCGTCCAACGGGTTCGTCAAAAGGATATAGTATATAGAGGATGTCCAGGTTTTTGGCCGCTGAAATTGAGATTCGAGCTAAGCCAAAAAGCTCGAGATCACTGGCTACAAGCTACGAAAGCACCTCGGAAAGTTGGAGCCTTGAGCCGGAAACTTTGATGAGTTGTCAGTGATTTGGGATTGGACAGTGGCCAGTATCAGTAACTTCGTCTAAACAAGCTTCTAGCACAGAAACGAGGCCTAGTAATCTCGTTCTAAAGGAATTATCTTTAAATTATTTTACGCCGGGTGAGCAGCAGTTCAGATCATTAATCATAACCAAAATTAATTAGATCTAAAATCAGACGTGTGAAGTTTAAACACAATATTTAAATAAAGCAGTTTAATTTAAATAAAGAGCACAAAAATGTCGTCACCGGAAACTATTGGTATCTGGGTTCAAGTTACAATATTTCATACCTACTTGTAATATTCCATTACTCAGAATTATAATTCATTATGAAAGAATTCTATACCTATAGAATTCTTTCATTCTATACTTTATAGGTAAGAATTTTGCACGTCAGCAGTAAAACAATTAACATCAGTGTCGTTAGTGAAATTAGCTTTTAGTAGATATTAGTTCTTTTTTGAGATGTAATCTAGGTCATTATTATTTAATAATATTTGTCTTGAAAGATTCTTCACTGAACAGCTTTTCGAAATTAAATCCTTACTTTTTTTATTTAATTAGATATTCATTTACTTTTATTGCTTTTTTGGACACCTATAAATACATGAATTTCTTTATTTAGATAAATAAATTAATATCAACTTCAAATAAGTAAAATTTTGTACAACTATCACATTATCAAAACCCTAGAACTACATGTCATAATGGTGTTCTTACAATTTCAAAAATTCGATTGTATTATAATAAGGGTATTCTTCAAAAAAGTAAAGCACATTTAGAAGAACGTTCCACACTTTTGTAAAATTTGATAAATTAATATTTTTATGAACAGAGCTGAGAGCTCGAAATTGATTCGAGATATATGTATAAATAATAATCTAAGTTGAAACTATCCCTATGCTTGATGTGAAATTAATTAATAAAATCTCTTATCATAGATCAAAAACATAAAATAAATGGCCTAATTGCAACTATGTGTCCAGCCGAAACATTATGTTGCAATTAGCAAACCAATCTGGTCAGCTTATGTTAATGAAGAAAATTTAACAAATAATTTTTTTTTTGCAATTTCTACGACAAAAGCCTCGTGCACAGCAAATAGAGTGTTTACGTGGAGAATGTGAAAATTAAATTGAAATAAAAATAAAAAAAAAACATTAAGTAAATTTCTAATTTCCGGCGATTTTCGTGCATTAAAGGATTGGAGGGTTTTTGGTGAATCTATATGCTAACACGTTTAAGTGCATCATGGGAGTAGTAATTACAGATATTCAGCTCGATTCGCGTTTCGCTGGACTATTTTGGTTAGGCTACGTGCCGCGAATAAACGGAGTGACGAATTTGCTGGAAACAGGAATTTTACAGACCCGGTAAATTCGCCGGACGGGAGGAATGTGGACGAACTCATGTGGACGAAAAATTAATCTATACATACAATATAATCGTAAACGAGCCGTGTTTGGGCATTAAATATTTAAAAAAAAAAACCAATTTGTACACATTGAACTTATATATGTTACAGAAAAGAGGTAAAAAAATAGTTTTTAGAATTTTCGTCTGTTGTGCATTTGTGAACTTAGAATCTCAGAAACGGATTAACCGATTTGAATACGCTTTTCATTGATGTATTGATGACCATATGATTTAACATATAGGAATACTTTTTATCCTAGAAAAATGTTAGGTTCCTATGGGATTTTCAAAAAAACTAACTAAAGCGCGCGCGAATCTAGAGTTTTCTATGGACAAAAGCTGAATTGAGCTGAATAAATGTATTGAGTAAATGTACAAAAATTAACGAAACGACAATGAGTTGTATATTTATTTAAAAATTAATATTTAGTAACAAATAGACATAAAATAGACATAAATAGACATGAAATGCACTTGGAATTCATACATATTGCTCTCAAACACGTTACTGAAACGGAAATGTTTACTTATACAGAGGTCGAACTTGAAGACAAATCTGATAGTCAAATTTAACCTTTATGCATTCAACATTGAGTGACTGACGCAAATGTAAACATCCCTAGTAGATGTATGTAATATAATAAGTAATATGAGAATAGCAAAGTAAACAAGCATTCCACACAACTACAGCATGGAATTATATAAATTATGGTCTAAACAAACTAGCGCTTTGCCGCCATCTTTAAATGTTTATTAATTCTTATAAATATTTACTATGACCTTACAAAGTGGACAATGCTAATGCGTTTAGACTCTTAGTGAAATGAGAAAATCTATTTAATAAGCAAAATCTTTCAAAATGATTCGTTTGTCATAGACAAACCCAGAGTGGGCTTGCATCAGAGCTGTGTGATGTGTAGAGGCGAAGCACACCGGTGGAAAAAATATCAAATAAAACAAATGAATTTCTCATAGTGAACTCATAGCAGTATATTAACATCGATTTGAAAGCGAACTACTGTAGACACAGTTTCCACGATAGATAGGCTATTTACTACTCAACATATTCTGTACCTTGAAAAGGCAAACCGGTCTCGACTGGAGCCGGTACCCACATCACATATGGAGATGTACCGATTGCTAGACAGCAATCTTTTAAGGTACAGGCATGTAATGAAGAAAATCCCTCTATAATTTTAGCTGCACAATCGTTGTAAGATATACAATTTAATTAAACAAACAGATAGAACTTCATAATGTAAAAACAGACCCATGAGCCCAAACTATAAATATTTTGTTTGGGGCAGTTCAAGTAGTGAGAGAATTATCTGCTTCAAGTTTATATATTAGGAGGATTACAATAAAACCAAACCAAAACCATACAAGACACAATGATTTTTAAATCAAATTTTCTAGTATTTATTAATATGAGTAAGTTATCTTAGTTGAATTAATAAGAATGTATACATTTTTTAATATAATTTAATCAAAACCGTTTATAAGGACATCTCATGTCATCTCATTTACTATAAATTTCTGAAAGATAATTAAAAAATTACATTATTAAGTAAAAATTCATTAACATAATCACAGTGTGTGCAATAAATTATTATTGTTGTGATACATTGATAGACTCAAACATGCACTCAATTTCAATCTATACACTTTAGGTAACCTACCAGTCAATCTTATTTTATTTATTACACTCTCAGTTCTTTAGTTTATACAATACACTGTTAAAGAAACATAATCACTTATCTTTGTTTGTTTTCACAATCATATGCAGGGGTCAAGTGACTCTCAGGTCAAGTCATTCTCTCCTGGTTGAGGTAATTTTTACACGGATTAGGATAACAACTCTACAACTTATAATGATGTCACTATAAACGATTTATTTTCTGGACACTGTAAGAAATTTTTAAACTAGACATAAGACTTACCTGGCTTCGCGATAATGGTGCCCATATGCTGGGGTATGCCCGCATACATTTGCGGTGCGTATGCCGATGTGGTGCACGATGGTACAGCACCTCCCACTACCCCGGCTAAACATGGATCTTGTGGGCCTAAAAGTAGAGTACATAATCAACTTTTTGACGTTACATGATCAACATGTTTAAATTTCCTTACATATTCAGAAAAGTGATACAACAAAATCGGGATATACACTTTGATGCGGCAACGCCAGAGATTGCTGCAATTGCGCAAACTGAAACCGTATTATTTTGTACTGCAAATAATAGCTAAACTTAAGGAGAATGAAAACCAAATGTAATTAATTCAATGCTCGCAAAAACCAACAGTTGACGAGCCCGTTTCCCGTGCTTGCCCTAATGCTCTGTGCTGCTGTGTTTTGGATGCCAGAGACCATTTAACTTATGTTTTCACTTACAATTTTGTGAAGGAATAAAAACCATTAGGTACAATAATGATGATACATTTACAGAAACTTACCAATAAGAGCAGACGAGTTGAGTGGCACCGATGCATTCATTGTCTCAGGATTGCGATAGAAATATGTAGTGCCACCTACATTTTCCTAAAAACGGACATAAGTCTTAGTACGAAAATTAATTTTAAAATGACCTCTTGTTTCAATAACTTACAAGCTTTTCTATAATCAGCAAATAATACTTTGATAATTTATTTTTCACCTCTCCAGCATGAAAACGGTGCTGTTGGTGCCTAAAAACTAGCAGAAAAATCGATTCTTGATGCGAGCGTGATTTGAAATTCGAACACGCGATTTAATTCACAGGAATAAAATTTTGATTTTATTACTCGTAGTGTGTCCAGCCATAGCCTACTAGAGTCGGCCGGCCATAGCCGACTAGATTCGGTGACCATAGCCGACTAGTTGGCCCAGCTGTGAAGATAATTTCACAGCCGTTCAGAAACTGGTTCAGCATTATATCTTGGTGTGTTTGTACTGTTTTGATAAATATTAAAAAAAATGAGTACGTCCAGAAGAATTAAGAGAACAAGTTTCAAATACTGAACTTAGCTTCCTTCCAGAAAAGTCCCGTTCATTCGTACAAACATAGAGACAGGACCCTTACCTAACACACACGTAAATATTGCGACCATCATAGTTCCGAACAAAACTGTTATGTTAGTTTAACTTTTAATATTTTTGCTAATTTAGTTATAATTTATGTGACTTTGGCTATGTGAATGTTAGCTGCTTAATTGATTTTCTTACCTAAAGATAACGCATTTCTCGCTGTTGAGGTGAAAAGTTGTATGTTTAACACGAGAGCAATTTTTTTTATGTCTCGTGCCTTTATTTCACTCACTGCGCTCAGTAGTCTATATTATTGGTTCTATATTAACTAGCCAAGTAGTCAATTCTAGACTACTTCGCTAATTAGTGATTTAAAGTCGGCATTTGCAGCAAAAAACAATTTTGCTCTCAAGTTGAACAAATAACTGTTATTTATAATAAAATAAAGTAAAAATTGCTTACTCAACAATGCATAAACAATGCATAACAATTACCTACAAGCTTCAAATGTCTTTTGTATAGTCAGACATTTTTACTATTGCAACCTAAAAACGTGTTGCAACAATCATGTCTGTTTTATGCAAATCATTGTTAGGAATACACAATTTGAATGATTTAAATTTTTTTACCTGATGTATCTGAGTGCTCGATGGAATCGATGCCAGATTGTTTGGTGGAGAATTTTGAGGTGACTCCGTTAAAATATTCGCAGTCGGAAAATAACCAACGGGCACATAGTCTCCTCGACTTGTCTGTAAAAAAATGTAAGAATGTAAAAATGTAGAGTTGTGAAAACATAATAGGAATAAAAAAAATCATACCGATGGTTGTGGTTCGAAAGTCATTTCTGCCATGGCTTGAGTCAAAGACCTCGTTGGGGGGACTATAGAATGATTCTGAAATTAAAGAACACAATGTTAATTTATAATTGAAAATGAAATTAATGACAGGTTGGTTTGGGGGTCTAACAAAATAGTTACCATATATTTAGCCAGTTTGGATTCCTGAGGCAACCCATTTGGGGTGGTGTATCGGGAATACATTGAAGGATCCATCTCGTTTAACGTTCCTGAGAGGTAGCTGTACCTCCTCTGAAAGACGAATAACGAATGGCAGTTAAATGGCATTCAATAAAAAAAAACTGCAGCATTTATAAAAATTTTACACGCGTCATCATAATTTGAAATTAAGTATGAATATAGTCGATGAATATTAGTAGGTTGATAGCAACATTGTAATGTAATTCGAGTAATCTCTTTACGACTTCAATGAATTCTTTGTTTTAAAATAAGTCCAAAGGAGTACCTGGTATTATTTCGCTAGTACATATCGTAATATTCTGTTGTTTAACTGGTATTCATGACAAAATAATAGGATCAACACGTAGATTAGAGGTTTAGCATTTTCAAACATATGTCGAAACGAAATATATTATGCTATTATGACAATCAAGCCATAAACAAGTATGTCTGATATACTAAAAGCATTGTCACTGGAAGAATGAAATATGTTAGCTATTTTAACTGGCTTTATTTGTTTTATACTAAATAGAATAGGGACGAGAGACACGCAGACAGTACTCAATCGCAAAACACCTAGGTAGTTAGGTGTATAGGTACCATAACCACTAACTAAAAATTGATATAAATTCTTATAATACACATAAGTAAATGAAATTTATGCGAGTATATACACTATACTCTATATTGTCTGTTAAACGAAAATCATGCGAAAATACGTGTTTGTGTATATATGTTACAGTTAAACTTCGCAAACACAAAACACTATCTTGACTAGTTCACAGTTGAGTTAATCAGTTAATTATGAACTATGAAGTAAAGAAAGAGATTGGTAGAAAGAGCTCGCATCTATAACTGCGGCGCCAGATATATTCAAATATTTGAATAAAGACATTGAAGGACTGTTTACACATTTGAGCACATGTCTTCTGCACTTGCTAGACATGGCTTTAACACACATTCAGTAAGTTGACAGTATTCAAATAGGCAACAAACAGAATGGACGACGATTTTGTGGATGCGGTTTGCCTGTCTGTCTGTATGTTCGCAAATATATCACAAACTACTGATCATGCGGTTAAGCTCGACAGACAGGCCTAAGTATATAGGACTTAGGGAAAATGAAAACCAAATGTAATTAATTTAATTCTCGCAAAAACGACAGTTGACGAGCCCGTTTCCTATGCCTGCCTTAATGCTGTTATCAAAATTTTTATTCGTTGCTTCATTATTCTTCTAACTTTACTTTTCTCTTGGACCCATTTTTATGTTAAATAAGTAAGACTTTCTATATTTCTATATATCTTAACTTTATTCACTATAATTTCTTTGTACATGTATAATATCTATCAATATTTACTAAACAAACATTTTT
This sequence comes from Synanthedon myopaeformis, assembly GCA_944738685.1. NCBI lineage: Eukaryota > Metazoa > Arthropoda > Insecta > Lepidoptera > Sesiidae > Synanthedon > Synanthedon myopaeformis. The sequence goes on along the minus strand of OX122913.1, from coordinate 3,973,170 downwards.
AATGTAATTTCTAAAAAACATTCCCTACTAAAATCTTAAAAGCTACTATGATATTCATTCTAAAAAAAACCCATCACTTGTTTTTTAAAATCACATTCCAAATTATATTTCTTAAATTTATCACCAGTATAAAATTCAAACCTCTAATAAAAGCTATGTGCTGCTGTGTTTTGGAAGCCAGAGACCATTTAACTCATGTTTTCACTTACAATTTTGTGAAGGAATAAAAATCATTAGGTACAATATTGATGATACATTGGAAAAGTGGCATATTTGCAGATATATTTCAGATTTACGAATCTTTAGTTTTTACCGTAACATAATTTAGAATACATTGATTGTTGCCAAAGACCAACTAAAAGCTAGATTCTTTGTCGATCGATACCATAGATGACGCCATATTTTTACGGAGTCTGTGTGATAATTTAGTTCTAGACTGTTTCTCTCGATTATAGAAGTATGTAATGTAAATATTTATTTAAATATAATCTGCGATATTCAAAATCATGATATTATATAAATTTATAAATAATTATCAATTAAATTATTAAAAATAAAAATATATAAATTATTGACGGTAGTGGAAGTCAGTTTTGAAATTAACTGGATGATAGCTTCTAACGAAGTACCCGGAATCAAATAAAATGATAAGATAACTAATCTAGATTGTTAAGGTTGTGAAAAAAAAACACCAAGTAGATGTCTACTGAATACACCCTATTGTAAAATTATTACTTACGTAAGTATATTAATCAACTTATTGTAAATTAATATTTTTGAATTTAAAAACAATTTTAATGCCTTCATTTGCTATTTTTGTTTACTGTTCAGATTATTCGACGGTTTTTTATTATTTTTTTGATTTAATTATATTTTTGTATTGAGGTAATCTGTGCTGTAAGACCTTTGGTTTTTTAACAATTTGTCAATGTACTTGACGTTGACATTGACAGCAGTTACAATTTCTGTAATCTGTGGTCAACAAACAATTCTTTTTTCATTCGTTTCTGTTCTGTTCTGAGTTTCTGACATTTTCTTCAGTCTATTTCAATTCTCATATACAGAGTTTGTTGATTTTTACAGGATTCCAACTATTTTTACTACTTGAATAGGTATTTATTGATTTTATCTTACGTCGTACGCCACGGTTTAATCAGGTGATTGTTAATAATGTGATTAGTGTAATGTGCAATTGGCTACTTGTTACAGTTCCGTTTGTTAATTGCGTATAATTTGTTCATGTTTAGTCACAATGGAGTCGTCATATCAAGGAGGGGTAGCTTATGAAGAATCAGGCAACAAATTCGACAGACTGTCGCAGAACATTGGCAGCAATATTAACAAACTTTCTCAAAATGGTAATGTACTTTTTTATATACCTATTTAGCTTTTCGTTAAAACTTTCTTTTTTTTTCTTTTTTTGAGTCATTATTGTTATATTCAATTGAAAATTATTTTTTGTACACAAAACATTGTTACTGATTTGAGAGCTCATTAATGGTCTTTTTTCATAAAATACAAAGCAAGTGCTATAACTGTCATAATGATAAGATAATACTCAAAATGGCTTTATTTTATTAGAAACTAGTATATGCCCGCGACTTCGTCCGATCGCTACCAAACTTCACAGGAACAACTGCTGGACTAATCTAAAGATTATCTGAAAGTTTCATCAAAATTGGTTTAAGGGTTTTGGAGTCTATAGGGGACATACGAGGGGTGTCAATGTATTCTTGGTATTGGGATGAGAGTAATTGAAATATCTAATTAGTTAAAGACACTCTTTGAGGGTATAAATACAAAATTTCATTTAATTGTAATCATTAGTATTCTAGATATTACGAAAAGACAACTACGATGACAGATACCACAATGTTCAAAAAATGGAGCATTGTGCTGTGATTTAATTTCTTACAAAACAAGGAAAGACTCAAAAAGTTATTCACAAAGAAATGGTGGCTGTTTATCAAGATTCTGCTCCTTCCAGCCACTATTCAGAAGTGGTCTAGTGAATTCAAACGGGGTAGAGAGAGTATTGAAGATGACCCCCGTGCCGGTGGGCCACTACTGAAGAAAACGTCATAATTGTTGATAAACTTGTGCTCGAAGATGCCCATGTAAGAGTGAAAACATAGCAGGAAGGACTAAGCTATCCGTGGGTACCACTCACACTATCCTTCATGAGCATCTGAATCTGTCAAAAGTCAGTACAAGATGGGTGCTGCGAATGCTCACTGCGCCTCAGAAACAAGTGCGAATTGAGTGCTGTAAGGAGTTTTTGGAGCTCTGTGGTGAAAATCTGCATAGTATTTTTGACCACATAGTTACCAGTGATGAAAAGTGGGTTCATCACTATGATCCTGAGAGAAAGCAAGAGTCCATGCAGTGGTATAAAAAAGGAACAGACCCACCGAAGAAATTTAAAGTCACCCCATCCGCCGGAATACTCATGGCCACTGTGTTTTGCGATTCTAAGGGAATCTTACTGATCGAGTACACAAAAAAGGGTCAAAGTATTACTGCCGCATCTTACGCAAACACCCTACGTAATTTAAGGGAGGCAATAAAAGAAAAAGACATGGAAAATTGGCCGCAGGTGTCTTGCTTCTTCACGACAATGCGCCGGTTCACACAAGGCGCATTGCCAAGGCTGATTCTGGATTTGAAGAAATCACTCATCCACCCTACATGATTATTCTTTGTTCCCAAACCTAAAGAAAGATCTTCGAGGTAAACATTTCTCCGACGATGAAGAGTTGAAGGCGTCAATTGATGAACATTTTTCAGGCAAAGAAGAAAAATATTTTTTAGGGGGTATTGAAAAGTTACTTTCCCGATCAAATAAGTGTATTGATAAGTGTAATGAAAAATAAATTTTATTTAGAATTTTCTGCTTATTATTTCATGCCTATACCGAGAATACATTGAACGCCCCTCGTACATACACACATTGCCTTTTATATATTAAGAAAATTTATTTTCATTGTTTTCTATACGCCTAAGCCAAATATAATAATGGCTATGCTTATTATTGGAATTCCCCAGATTTAATGTGTCATCCACATGGATGCTCCATGTGTCAACCAGATTAGGATGACAAAACTGAACACTTTTTATATCGGGGAAATATCGAATGAAAGATAACCAATAAATTAAAATTCTAATCAAATTGTAAATGGGTTTAAAAGAAATCTTAGTTCTGGCAGTTTCCATTGAAATATTTTAAAAAATGATATTTTAAATGACAAAATATTCTTTTAGGAGGGAAAATAACTCAATGTTCTTTTTTCTAAATGTTATCATTAGCAAGTTTTTTTTTAAATTGTAACAAGTTAGCTCATAATGTATGGTTTTCTGTACAGTGTCATCAATGTCGAAAATTGTTAATCAACTTCAAACTCCACAAGACTCCCAAGATCTGCGTAGTCAATTGTGAGTACAATATTTTTAAAAGATTATTATAGTAAAGTGAGTAAAGGCTGAATGTTCAATGTTCAAATGCACTACCCGAGATGAAGTGGGTTTGGGTTTACAACTTTAGTGAGAATACCTTTAAAGAATCAAGTCTTTATATCAAATGTTGTGATGATTTCTTTTAGTTTTTTGTAATTATATATGTTGCTGTATAGGTGTTGTGTAACCATAATACTTCTCCATATTTTATTAGTGGCAGGGCACACTGTGTTTTACAGTCATTTTGGCAGTCCATCTGACAACAGTAACCACCACCCTACAGAAGACAACAGTGAAATAACAGCACCTGTGCATGCTGTTGTGTTATGTTGAGTGAGTAAGGGATGCCAAAGCACATCATTACCATAAACTTACTATGATTGGCAGCACACTTGCAGCACCTGTAGCATTGCTTGTGTTATACATGCAAGTGACCCGTCAGCCTGTCTGTTGATCTAAACATAAATAAAAATGTAAAGTATTTTGAATGAAGGTGCAATATTCAAGTATGCTTTTATGTGAAGCCAAACACCTTTAGAGGTGCCTTGTTATCTCACTTAGGACTCTAATAATAAACATTGATAACAAACATTAATAACATTCATTTGTTTATTCTTTTGTTTAAATATACATTTATAAAACAGTATATATAACCTAATCTTATTGTTAACACTAAAATGACAGCTGAGAACAATATCCCTTTATTTATATAATACACAAAAATAGCATTTAATGTTAAAACTTTAAAAATGGTACGTTTACTAAGATAACTCGTGAGAATATTAATATAATAATAATATTTGATTCTTTGTGACCAGTGACATTAGATTTTCCCGTAATTATAGTCCCCTATTATACATATAATTAATTATTATTATTAATTATAGCAAAAAGCTATAATTAAAATTATAAACTAACCCCCGAGTTTCTATTGAGCCCAAACAACATGCTTATATCTGCTGTAAGTTGTTGAGGAGTTGAGTGTCCCGCAGACTACTTAACACTGCAGCATTAAACTAATTGAACTGTCTTATGTTTTATTCAGACGTCAAATACAGAATTACACTCAGAAATTGGCGAAAGATACTTCCAGCATGATAATGGAACTGATGAAGCTCCCCTGCGATCAGCCAGCCAACAAGCTTACCCGGGACCGTCTCAGCGATGAATATATCGCCACTTTGAATGCATTCCAGGTATATTGAAATTCATTTATACAGTCATTTATCCATAATAATAGAATAAATAAAAAAGGCAAAAGTACTAAGTCTAGAAAGCTGAAATTTGTAATTTATTTTCTAATATAAAGCTTCTCTCCATTGGAAGTCGGGGACGGGTAACTAGTATTTCCATAAAATAGTGTGTTTTTAATTACTTTTGTTACTGAATTTAATAACAGAAAAATTCGGTCATATTTTCAGCACCAAAACATCCTGCCTTCATACATGTCTTAATGTTAATTATGGAAAGGATATTGCAGCAGTAAAAGAGGCGCAGGCGGCTGGCCTATGTCCGCTACCTTCCTCCGTAATCGTGACCTGGGCGGTAGTCTTAGGGGAATCCAACAAAACAAAGATCATTAAAATCGGTCCAGCCATTCTAGAGTTATAAATGATGTAACTAACACGACTTTCTTTTATGTATATAGAGAAGATAGAGATACCCATCATAGTATTTTTTTATAAATTTCATTAATAATTTGAATACAACAATTATTACAGACAACCCAAAGGTCCGCTGCTCAGAAAACCAAAGAAGATGTAAGAAAGGTGAAGTCTCAACATGTGACCATTCCAGAACCATTTTCTTCGGGTAAATTGTTTTTTCTTTTATATAATAGTTTTATATTGTTCTGTTATGAATTATACAAAAAATGTGTTTTTTTAGGTACTAATAAAGATTTATTGGAACTTGAGGATAAAAATGTTCGCAAGCAGGAGCAACTCACGATGCAGACTGAAAGAGAGTTGAGGGAAATTGAGGAGAGAGAAAAGGACATTAGGCAGTTGGAGGTAATTGCCCTCATTAAAATATTAAAAATTTATTAGAGCTAAAAAGCTTATGTCTTATTTAAACTTAATATTGTGAAAAAAATGCTAAATTAATATACATTTGACCACTAGTTGGTTAAACGTTTACTGTTTATAAATGCTATTAATTACCTCCAGATTAATTTCATAAACAAGTACAAGGTTTCAGTTGAAAATGTACTATAGTCGCTATTCACACACGTCATAAGGTTTACATTTCAATTAAATATCCAAAAAGTGGCCGATTAGCTAAAAAGTGGCCAATTGTATTTGTCGATAGTGTTGGTTTTTATCATATTAATCATATAAAATAGTTTATTTTAATATGTATAATCAGCGTCAACTTTTAATTAACAAGGTATTTGTGTAACCCCTGATAAAACACCCTGATAAACACGACTAAACTAAAATTCATTTGGAAATTCAATGCAAATAATTTGGAACCACCAATTTGGAAACTTACGAATGTAGCTAGCTTTCTAGAGGTGAAAGAATTTTTAACATCGGAATTATTAAAATAAAAAAATAAATACTAAAATAGAAATATTTTCTCTTTTAAAATTTCGTGTCACATGTTTGTCCTCCTCATCTACTGAACCGATTTTAATTAAATTTTGCACACTGTGCAGTTTGATCCAACTTGAGAGATAGGATCGTTTATATCTCAATTTATGGTTGCAATATTGTTTTATTGCAATTTTTTTTTTTTATTATATGACAGAGTTATAATTATCTGTGAGATCCATAAGATTCGAAGGCGAAAACAGATGGCGGCGTAAGGTAATTTATATTAAATAAAAAATTGCACCCGTGCTAAGCCGGGAGCGGGTAGCTAGTATATATATAGAATTCTCTATTCTTAAAGAGCTTTAAGCTCACCTTATTTTCTCTATTCTTTACTAATTCTTCCCTATAGAACAATATTAACTGTTTTTCTAATAGTTAATATTTTTCAAAAATAAACTATTTTTCAATAACTATTATGAATTATCAAAAATTAAGAAAAAAAAAACAGACAGAAGCCTATTTGATCTAATCTTGCAGTGTCATTAATCCACAAACTAATGAATCATTCGTATGTGAGATAATTTAAATGTACGATAACATGTAATCAGATATGCTGTTTACATATTTTATCAATTTTAAAGTGACTCTTTTAAATTTTAATTTTTGGCCATTTTTATTATTATTTACTAGTGACTCGGAGCCTGCTCCGCAGGATGCGATTTTTCTCTTCATGGGACTTTAATGAAAATTAAAAACAAATGGCATGTGGCAGCATTTTATCGTTTGTACTTAGTAACACATTTAGCAAATTCATTTTTATAGATAGACTAGCTGGTGCTCGCGACTTCGTCCACGTTGAAATTAAAAAAAAAAAAAAGCAATAAAACGCTTCACCTCGTGTTTGCTATAACACTTTTGCCAGGCGTTAGTTTTTGTATTTTTTATTTATCAATCGGGAATAGTCTTTTTTTTCTGGATGAAAGGTACCCTATGTACTTTCTGATGTCCCAGACAACGTGTATGCAAAATTTAATGGTGATCGGTTTAGTAGTTTTTGCGTGAAAGAGTTACAAACATCCATACATCCAAACATACTTTTGCATTTATAATATTAGTACGGATTTATGTAAAACTCTTAGACTTTCTTATTTTCTTTATGGTGTGGCGAAATTTATATTCATTATATATACAATACAATATCAATAGAAATAAAATATATATATAGAACCTTGAAAAAAAGTTATTATTACGTAAATAGATAATATTTGTAAGATACAAATACTAGGATCTTGAAATAGTAGTAGGGCACAATTATATACAATATAATAATATAAATTCATTGATTTTCTGAATGTGGTATGTTAAAATGTTTAAATACGAGTAATTTTTTTTTAAATGAATTTTCAGAACGACATTGTGGATGTAAATCAAATATTCAAGGAATTGAGCACCATAATTCACGATCAAGGCCAGATCGTTGATTCCATCGAGTCCAATGTTGAGTACACGGCTCAGAACGTTGAAAGTGCAACTCAGCAACTCAATCAAGCTGCCAATTACAAGGTGAACCCAATAATTTACTTTTATTATTCACCTCATACTATTAACTATTCAACACAAGGAAAATATGTAAATTTTTAAACTGATGTCATGTTTTGTTGTAATTTTGCATTTAAACATTGAATAAACGCTGTTATGGACTTAAATTTCATTTAAAAACATTTAGCTACACTAGCCATGAGTATTAGACGAAAATATATTTTATATATATGTAGCTACATTTATCTATCTTTTAAAATCTCTTACGAAAATATCTTTTTAAAACATGTAGCTCACAGCATAAAAGAAACACAACAGAACATCCGCATTTAAAATATTTATAAAACGTAAAAAATAGAATCTCTTTTAATTGGCTTATTTATTAAAAAATAATAATATATTTTTCAGAACAAACTCCGAAAGAAGAAAGTTTACATTGCTTTGGTCCTGAGCGTCATAGTGCTAATTATCCTGATAATAATATTTAACCGTTAATCTGGGATATTCATGGAATACGAAAAATCATTAAATCATCACAATTAGTTTTGTATGTGCATGCATATAATTATTGTATTTATTCCTTTTAACTTAGGCCATCATGTATAATTTTAAATATGTAATAGATTTTTATATGTAGTGGATTCATGTAATAAAGTATTTTACGCAATTTCTAAACAATAACAATCAATGGATTATACAGTAAGGCTTAAGTGGAGATATTAAAAATTTATGTTATAGGGTACCCTATATCATTAAAAAAAAAAAATTTGTTTTTTAATAATTTGGATTCTTTAGTTTCTTTATAATCTTAATAAAATAAATCATAAACAGATTAATCATTAAATCATCACAATTCATTATCACAACAAGTTTTGTGGTTTTTTTTTATAATTATTGTATTATTAGGCGTGTATATAACATGTTATAACAATTTTAGATAATTATTTCATTGTGGCCTCATCTCTCAATGAAATATTTTACGCAATTTGGAAAACAATAAGGCTATACAGTAAGGCTAAAGTAAAGTGAAATTTAATGACAAAACTTTTAGTAATATTAAGTTAAATCTACATATTTTTTATGATTATTCGTTATTGTTTTCTCATTAATTAACTAAATTTAAAATTAATTAATTTAATTTAATGTTTAATTGATAAACTGAAAAGCTTAACAATGAATGCCTTATTTACACTTTTTTGTCTTTAGTCTTACTGTATTCATACATATTTTTAGTTTTAATAATTTTTACCAGTGAAACGTTTTACTTAGATACTTTTTATTAAATTTGTTTAAGTATTAAGTATATTTAATTTTAATATGAACGCTGCAATTGATTAGTCGGCCGCTTAACTTTATTTCTATGTACATTTTATTTTGAGTTATTACCATTTCGACAGATTTTTGTTTCGACAGCATGTCACTTTGGCATCTCAAACGTACAGTCAGATACAAAGTAAAAAACATAGGCATATTAATAAAGTATATTGAAAACAGAAAGCGAAGAATTGAACAAATGTTTGTTTCAAATAATTACAAATGATGTTTTAACATTACATAAAATGCTATTTATCACAATTTGAACAAGAACAGAAATAGACGGCTGTTACTAAGGATATTAAAATTGAAAGCATAATGCAAGATTTAAATGCAAATTTAATTAGTACTTTACAATGCTTAAAAATGTTAGATAATATTTTCCGCCATTTCCACCACAAGATGTTACATAATATTTTTATTATCTAGCGAAATCTAGCGATGGAAAACATTGTCTAAAATTTTTAAGCATTGTAAAGTACTAATTAAACTTGCATTTAAATCTTGTACTATGCTTTCAATCTTAATATTCTTAGTAATAGCCGATCTATTTCTGTTCTTGTTCAAATTGTGATAAATAGCATTTCTTAGCTTTTTTTCTTGAAAAAAGGCTGCTTCCTAAGCAATAAAATAATTTAAGATATCTGTTATTAACTCGTCGGTGCCATCCTTTAATATTATTTGTACCTAGTACGAAAAGAGTCTTCGTAACAACTGTGTAGCGCTTGGGACATTTTTGACCCATTTATTAATGATATTAAATGTGACTTAAAACTGTCCGATAATTTATTAAGAATATTTGTTTATTGTCTAATGTCTTTTATATATGTGATTGTATTTTTTCTGTCGAATACAAAATCTGACGAAACAAAAATCTGTCAAAATGGTAATAACTCTTTATTTTCTGTATGATACCGTCCAATAAAATCGAGCAAAACTATAAAATTGTAATAGAAAAAGTATTATTGTATAACAATAGTGTTGGTTGTTTCTGTATTCAACGGATTCATTTTTGGCCAGATCCGTAATTGGTCAGTTTCTTGATCAGTGGCTGATTTACACATTTGCCACCCCTACTGACTTCTGCAATTCGATATCCTAGTTCACAATCATTTCAATTACATCTGTTTTGTCAATGAAATTGTAACTTTATGATCCGCCACTGTTCTTGATCAATCAGATTCTTAATTTGCCAGAAAACTATCAGTAATCATTAGTTTGTATTCTCTATACCGAACTAAGTTGATTTTTTACATAATTTTATAAATTGATATTGATTGATTTTATAAAATGAATGAATTGATTTATAAATGATTATTCATTTATATAATTTATAAATGAATTGAATCCGCGGTAGGTTTGAAAACAATATGATCCAAATATTGTTTTTAATAAATAATATATTTTTTACATTATATCTAAGACATGTCGTACGTTGTTTAGTTTTATTACCTATATTAGATTTTTATTTTGATTTTAAAAGATTTATTATTTCCTACATGTATAAAATCTTTAGTTATATTAGTATGTTTATTTGATGTACATACACAAACGATATTATGCCCTCAATTTTAGTTTCGCAAATTCGAAAGAGTTAGCGTACCAGTGGTCAGTATCCTTACTCGTCAATTTCACTAATTCACCAATTTACTCATTAGACAGTTTCTGAATTCGTCAATTTTCTTATTTGCCAGTTTCACTTAGTTGTCAATTTCCATATTAAGTTGGTTTCCTGGTTCGCAAATTTCCTTGTTCGTCAGTTAGTTTAGATTGTCAGTTTTGCTATTTCGTCATGTTCCTAACCCGTTTTGTTCCTACACTACACAGTTTTTGTATTATGATGATGTGGTTTGGTACTTAGAAGTTACAACTAACTGTAACCTACTACTTGTTGGCCGTTCCTTCCAGTACCACGCCACTACCCTCACCGCACCCCGTTCACGCCACGCTTAACCGACCAAAGTAACAGAAGAGGCAAACATGTCACGAACGAGCTGCAATCACAAAGCGAACATTCATTATCAGACATCTTTACATCCTGGCAACCAGTGAAACAGACGAATATGGAAACTAGTGCAGATGACAACCCAACCTACCTACCGACCTATCTACCGACGAAAAAGTAAACTAGTGCACAAGGAAACTAGCGAATTAACGAAACTGACATCCTAGCAAAACTAGCGAAGGAGGAAACTGAAGAATCAGAAAAATGCCTAACTAGCGAAATTGTCAACCTACCGAAACTGTCTAATGTGTAAAACTGGTGACTTAGTAAAATTGACGAGTAAAAGTGACCACTGGTACGCTAACTCATTCGAAATCTACGGAAAAAGCTTTAGTTTTTAGTTTCTGTTGAGGAAAACTTAGATTCTGATGTCGACTATTGTGTCTGTTTGAGTGAAAGGGCATGATTTTTTTAAGAGGAAAATAAAATTGCTTTTTTTAACATGGTAACATTTTTAAATATAAAACACGACTGAAGATGTAATCTAATAAAATATGTGCATGAAATGCTTAGTGAAGTATGAGTAATTATGTCATATGTATTTGTGTTAAAAGATTTGTAAGTTATATTTTATTTCATTATTGAAGTTATTTTTAAACAATTAATTTAATCATCGCAATGTTTAATTAATCATTTTTATTGGAACTCGTTTTGAGTTTAAATATGACTTTTCAGGCGGTTCAATTTTTATTTTTTAGCACATAAAACCCATAGTCCGCCTTCCATGGGATCATTTACGAACACACGACTGTGGTCCACATCACAGATAGTCCACTAGTCCACATCTGGAAATAAAAATTACATAACATGAGCGAGCCACTTAATGTTTAGGTATATTAAATGTAAACGTAAAACCAATATTGTTTGAATTATAAATGTAATATTGTAATTTATTCGTAATAAAATGAATAAATGTTTAAAATGAAATCTGTTTTTTATTAATTTAGGTATTTTCTTTACAGTAAATTGGTAAATATTATAATATTAAACACTGCATATACACGCAACTGAAGGGATTTTTCTTATTAAGATACTTTAAATAGTAATTAAATAATGAATCTCTTTTAGGCAGCCCGCTAGTAATGTATAAATTGTTATTTGGGCATCTTGTGCAAAATAAATGGCGTTTCTGTAGTTTCGCTTTGAGCATCATAGTTCATCAATCTATGATGAAGTGCCTAAATCTGTAAAGCCAGCCCCCAAACGTTGACAATACAATACATGTATTTATTCTCCCAGCGAACGGTGCACGTGCCGTCTGTGGCGGTGTCCCAGTAATATGCTGCAGCAGTATGAAGCCCCGTGCCATTCTTCTGAGTGATAATCGTACGCATAATGTACTTAAACGGTTTGTTGAGTTTATTCAGTCTCGCTAAAGTTTTCTCCGTTATAATAGTGATCCATTGGGGTGTACGGGAGTGACTGTAAATATTCCCGCCCAGACAGAACTCGATGTTGTCTCTTATTATTTTCTGAACGTCTTCAACGTTGAAAACTAAATCCTCGTCATCGTCACCTGGTGGTGCATCGCCCATCGCCGAAACTATTATTTATCTATTGATTTACTTATAGAAGTTCTGCAAACTACTGTTTCCAACTGTTTCTTATTCAAACAAACAGAAATACTTCTAAAATAACGAATGACAATTTTAATAATTGTTTTTTATCTGTCACTTCAAAGAGAATGTAATATTTTTTATTGTGAGCAATGTCTTGCTTGAAATATGTCACCTTAAGTTTTACAACCTCGGGTTAGCTATTATTATTATTATTATTATTAAAGCTTAGCTATTAATATATTAATCTTAGAGGCAGTAAAAGCGGACATTTAAATACAGACTCGAGGGATTGGACGCAAAATAATTAAATCTGTCACTGACTTTAGGTCATGCTTAGGTACTCATTGTTTTTACTCAGAAACTGTAATTGCAAAGTAGAATGTTTTTTCAATGTACCCCTAAGACCATCATTAATGACAAGTACAAGTGAAGCTTACTCGTATACGAGTAATAAATAAAACAAATATTGTTGGGAAATAAAAGAAATTTTATTGTTTACTAATTAAGTACACATTAAAATTTTTCTTCTTATTTTCTGTTACCTACAGGATTTCATTTTTTTTGTTACATATGTAGCAGGTAACACCAATATACTTGGATTCCTAAGGTGACTTAAACAACAAAACTTAAGAGAATCAAATAATTGACAGAATTTAACACAAATGATTATGTCTACTTAGTCCGTGAATTTTATAATAAATAGCATTAAGCTACTTTAGGTATCGTAAATGGATTCTCTTGGGTTCATAAGCTACTTTTAGTATCGTAAATGGGTTCTTTTGGGTTTTTAAGCTCCTATTTAACATCGTTCACTAATGGTATAGTTTGTAATATTTTAAAAGCAACGAAAACACTTCAATTGGGTGCAACAACAAAAGGTTGGATGATTTCCTACTTGAAGGCTTTTTAATTGTTATTGTTGATGTTTTTGAATGGTTTTGATACTTCTTACTTAACATTTATTTTAACAGAACAGATAGAAGAAAATAAATTTAAATCAAAGGAACCTCAAAATCACATCATAATACAGCGAAGAATAAATCTTCAGATACCGATATTGAAAGTGAATGTTTTTTTTATTAATATGTGTGAAATCGAGGCTGTCGTGGACACGGCCAGGTATTTTACGCGCATACGTATATGTTACGATAATATTTTTTTTTGAGCATATTAATGTGTATATATCCTACGAATTCGAAAACGAAATTCCAACTAATTCCTTAAGCAATTAAATAAATCACACTAATGTTTTTTGTTATCAGCATATCTAAAAATTAATTCGAGAAAAAAGAATCTGTTTTTATTTTATTTTTATCTTCAAAAAAGACTGAGATATTAAAAGTTAAATCAGTGTGACCGCGCTAACGTGAGACGTCACGCCGCGAGTCGGCCCCTGCGTTGAAGTTGACCTACATACTTTGGCTCGTTGCCCTCCCCGGCATAACACTCGCGATGTGACGTTACCTCAGTAGCGCGCGAATGAACTTTACAATGCTGAACTTTGGAAATCCTAGGCCAATATCAATTTAACAAAAACTATTATTATTTGCACGAGTTAAATGCAGTGACTTTTATAATATATTTTGATGTGTTGATGTGACTCGTGTCCCCAGATTTTTTTATCATCACTTTTCTGTATTGCCTCCCAATATGAAAGCAAATTTAAACATGTATTCACGTTAAAAGTATTTAGATCACTTGTAGTGCCTAACATATATATCATTGTTGTTTATAATTTTCATTGACTTGCATTGTTATATTTGGGTTTTCCTTACTTTTAAAATGTCACAAACTGCACTGACATTATGGCACAATACTATGGACTGCCAAAATACATCTAATTAAATTCCTACTTTAACCTTTAAGATTATGTTTCAAGTGCTTTAACTACTTTCGTCACAACGAATTGTTTAAACATTTCTAAATATGTGTTTCGTTCTACAAGTGAAATTTATTATTATGTAATAAAATATATGTCAGTAAAATAATTACATTACGTCATAAGTATATTATGCAATAAAATATAATGAATAAATTTTTTTTGTAAAGAATTAAATTTAAATTACAATAAAATAGAGCTTCTTTCACCAACTACAAATAAAGTATTGATTAGTTACTTTTAGAAATAATTTTATGTTTTATTAAATTATGCACTTGGTTTACTGCACCTTTGATAGGCGAATTTTTTTATTATTTTCTTTTTAATGTTTGGGACTTTTACCGTACAAAGAAAGGTATATCAGCTCTATCATTCCCGGTGACCGGTGACTTTAAATGGCGGTTAGCCTACGAGACACTTTACTCAGAGATGGTGAGAGGCCCTAAATGTTTTAAAATAAAATCACAGAATTAACAACATTTCAAACTTCAATCTAAACTGAGAACGTTTTTTTTAACGTAGGTACACCACTCAATAATATGAATAATATCACTTGTTTGTTTAAGAGTCAAGCACGAGTCACTTCATCGACGGTCTTTTGTTAATACATAAGTGGTGATTTATGACTCAGATCATTCGAAAAATTTAAGAGTTGACAATTTTCTGCTCTAAAACTATCGATCTACAAACATTCGTCAAATGACCTCCTAATTTTGTTTAGACAAATATGCATAGCATATAGGAATATAATTTCTATATGCATAGCATTTATACTAATCAAATACTTTTCTTTTCTTTTTCTCGTCATTTTTCAATACAATAAATAACGACCATGGACTCAAATGCGAAGAACCGTCGACAAGTGCCATACTTGACCCTGCAACTTAATAATTAATACATACTTAATCACATATTTATCATATTTATGTGCCTTTTTTACTTAAATTTCTATAATAATATAAATAAATGGATATTCAATTATCACAAGCACATCACCCGGTAGACGTACATTGAAATAGAAAAGAAATACCGAGAACATATTAACTTTTAAGTGCTTATCCTACTTTAATATTTTATCCACCTATTTAGTATTATAGTGTTATAATTTGTGCAGGTGAGAACATGGAAAGAATACACGGACATTTAACCCGTACGGCTCGCGTTCATTCCTATGTACACCTATTCAGTCAAACTATTATACCTACGTTTACTTTACCCACATATCACCACATACCATTATACGAGTCTTTCACTTGATATTATACATTCACTATCAGTATTCATGTTGGTCATTTAAATGATAAAATTCACGTGACGCAAAGAGATGAAATCAGATTAATCTGAATAATCTTTATTCAGGTGGAATGTTTGGCGAATTTGTTTGGTTTCGAAATTTTTCTGTGGTAGGTCCCGCGACGGCATTTTTTAAAATTAATGGCTGTACATTAATGACGCCTTGGCTGCATATTAATTAACGCCTTGGCTGTCCATTAATTAACCCCTTGGCTGTACATTAAAAAACGCCTTGGCTACGCATTAATTAAAGCCTTGGCTGTACATTAATTGACCCCTTGGCTGTACATTAATAAACGCCTTGGCTGTACATTAATTAACCACTTGGCTGTACATTAATGACGCCTTGGCTGCACATTAATTAACGCCATAGCTGTACATTAATGACGTCTTGGCTGCTCATTAATAAACGCCTTGGCTGTACATTAAAATTATTCCCTAAGCTGTGCCATTAATGACACAGTTTGTTGGTTGGTATTGAAATTTTTCTTTTAAAATACCAAATGACAATTTTTCTTATAACGTGAAACATCTTTTGCGGCGTCACCCGATCGGCGAGTGACACCTTGGAGGAATTATTTTGTATTTATATAAAGAATTTTTTATACGAAATATTTTGGTTATTTCACATCTGACAGGCATCCTGCGACGGCATTTTTTAAAATTAATGGCTTCAAGCTAGAAGCTTGAACCACTTTCCTTGTGCACTGTTATCTCCAGGATAGCATTAAGCATTAATATTGTCCTGGAATATTAATTAATACATACCTATAATAAAGAATAATACAGATTATTTAAGAAAATATAGAAAAATTTTAGATTTCCTAAATATTAGACTTTCTTTTATTACGTTTATGACAAGATACTTTAAAAACTTTATGAAATACGGTACAAAACAACGTTATAATTTATATTAATATTATAATTTACAAAATACTTGCAAATTATTATGAAATTCGAAATACTTTCAAATGCGTCTCGCATGCCAATTTTCATCAAAACTTTAACGTACATAACTCTTAGATTGCACACATTCATTGACACCTTAAATTAGTACACTGTCCCGCATACACATACCCATAAATGGCCATACATACAAATATACTGTAGAGCAATACAAGTGAAAAGGGGTACATCCATATTTCGATCATTACGTAGGCCATTAATATCTTAAGTATTCCTCATATCCCTATCTATAACTAGTCTAATAATATGCTAAAATTAAAGAATACTTTTAGACATTTAGGATTTAACAATTGTTGTACGTGAGTTAAAAGCTCTCCAGTATATTTTAATACAATAAAGAAAAGAATAAAAAGAAAATTTAGACTTTTGCATATAAACGCACACGAGCGCTTTCTCGCTTTTCGGGATGTTACTATAAAGGATTTCTAAGAAAGAAAACTTTTGCTTTCTTTGTGACAGAGGCAAAAATTTAAACTTAATTTGGAACATTTGTATTCACGAATTAAGTTTAATTCACTATACAAGTTCAAAATTTTATTTAAGCAAAATAGAGGAAAACTATTTAATTTATCGTTTTCAATTGTATAGTAGCAAAATTATAACAATTTAACTATTAAATAAGTAGTACCTTTTAAAAAGTTGCTAACTTATGATTTCTGGCAAATGGGAAATAAATTTCAGACAGCACCAGGATTTAGCTTATTTTTGTGAGTAACATACTCAAAAAAAAAAAAAATTTGATTCAAAAAGTCATTCTATCAACGATCGCTCGTTGATAGTCTTTTTTTATATATTTTCATTGATTGCATTGATTAGTACTTTAATGTATAAAAATGTCAATGTGTGATAATTTAAGAAATACTAATGAGATTAAAATTTATTTTAGCATTGGAATGATAATATAAAATACATTTTTTTTACATTTGTATTTTACAAATATACACATTTTACTAGTTAATACTGCTCTAATAGGAAATTTTGCTTCCTATTAGAGCAGCCACGAAAGAGCGCCACGAAAGCTCTGATGTGCGTTCACAAACTAACAATAGTAAATACGCTTTCGTTAATAATAATAAACATTACAGTTGTAAATGTACATCAAAAGTAAACGTTGAATATGGCCAATGATCCAACACGCGAGCCCGGGCAAACACATTATATAAAATGTTTAACATATGATTATTTCTGATATGGGATTTTCAGTGATGTGAATGACGGACGTTTGACAGCACAGACGACGGCGCTCAAGTTCCGAGAGTCTCTTGTATGTCACCAACTTAATCGGCGATAGCGGTGCGACTGAAAGGCAATTAAATAGTTTGGTTTATATAGGCTGAGGCTATTTTGAGTTTCTTTAGGATTTTCCTCTCAGGATCGTCATCTTGGCTTTTTTTTCGAAACCCTGGTAAATTTAAATTTGTTGTGACTATCATAAGAGTTTCTTGTAGAAACCTAATTGATAAATAAATATTTTTATTTTTATTTTTTTGATTTTGCTGCTTAAGGTATAAAAATATGTGCTTACTCTTAATGAAAAAGGTGGCATGCAGGCTGTAGGCCTGCATCAATTTAGGTGGCTACAAGAAACACTCTTGCCATGCCATTGCACTTCCAACCCTGATAGGATAAGAGATCAAAAACAAGGTTTGGACATGACTCAGTTGCTTTTAAAAATAAGAACCGGAGTAAGAAAGAAAGTATTAAAAAATTATACTCACTGTAACCTTCGCCTTGAATGAACAAACGGAACGCTTGTGAAGTATTGTTCGGCTTTTCCTCCAGAACGTTCGCACAATCCGGAATCTGTTAGAGATCAAGTTGCAAAATTACTATACTCTAGTTTTAGTTGAACGACATTAGCAACACACACCTGCACCAGGAAAATGCTGACTTTCATAGAATGATAGGGGGCGAACACTTCCGAATTCATTGCCAGGTGTGTCAGGGTACACTGCGTTTTTCAGTCATTTGGGCAGCCCGTATGGCGGCTGCAACCACCCCCTTACAAAAGACCACCATGAAATAATGTGCTGTTGTGTTGCAGTGAGTGAGTAAGATATGCAGCGCACTTACAGCATCTATGGCGTTGCTTGTGTTTTAGGCGACGGTAGCCACCTACCATCAAGTGGACCGTCAAGTGACCTTTTTTTTTTTATTTTTTTCACACATTCCACACAGCGCCATCTAGTTCCACAGTAAGCAACTAATGCTCGTATTATGGATGCCAGACAGTTGATATACTACATAGATTACTTTTTTTTTATAAATACATACATATTATAAATAGAAAACATCCATGACTCAGTTAAAAAGGTAAAATGTTAACACATAAACATTCGCCCCTAGCGGGATTCGAACCCGCGACCGTTTGGTTAACAGCTAGGGTTACTAGCCACTAGACCAAACGTGTCGTCAAATAATATGAAAAAAAGTTAATATGAAAAAAAGTTACATACTTACATATTACAGAGAAACTTACATTGAGCCAAGTGGACTTTCCCGGGTTGAGGCGACAATTAAAGTTGACAGTGTCGACGACGTGCGTCGACAGAGCTCCGGTGATATTGAGCACGGGCACATCTAAGGTGAAACCACTTCTCGAAATTCCGAGGTCCAGCCGCTTCATGTACGAATTGGAGAACATGCTGAAGTTGATCGGGTTCAGGAGGTTCATGAACTTATTTTGAAACTTATTGTATAATGCCCTGTTTCGATTCTTCACCTGAAATATTTACATGTTTCTTATGAACACAAGTTGTATTCATGTGTCAATTGTTAATATCTAATATTTAAAATTTGTGATAAAACTAGAAAAATGCAAAGTTGTATATTAATAAAACTGTGTACAGCAACTGTTCTCGAAAATTTAAATTTGGTTTCTCCATACATACTATGCCCTCTTCCTCGGTATAGCTAGTACGGCAGTGTTGTATTTGTAGGTAACAGTCACCTACAGGTCACCTATCATTAGTACCACCAAGTGGCCAGTCAAACTTCTGTTGATTTTAAAAAAAGTTAAATTAAAATTTACATAAAATTTGAATAAATAAAGCAGTATATGTGCTGTTGACTCATTCACCGAAACACAACAGAGTTCAGGGATGCCAGAGTTCATTCAACGCCGAACAAATTGCATTTCCACAATATAAATATTTTGAGGCAATTTTATTATGTTTTTGCAGCGCCATCTAAAGATTTAGTCCTAGAACATTAATCACAGCGCCATCTAACGTTGAAGAATTGTATTTCTGATGTGACGTTGACGTCATTGCGCGAATTTAATGTTTTATCCTCAAACAAAATTGCCCAACGCACCTAAAGAAATTTTCATTGCAAAAAAAAAATAACTGAACTAAAACAATAAAATAAATAGCTTGAAAAATATACTTACATCAGCGCCAAAATGATATAAAATGAGATTGTTAATAACGCCCTCAGAGAGTCCGTGGTTGCGGAGGACGTGGCCAGCGAACATGTGGCAGGTCCGTTCATAGATGGAAGGTTTCGACGGCGAACAGTTAATAACACACAGAGCAGTCACCTGAAAATAAGATATAAATTTTCGTTATCACCTTAACTAATGACATAATTACTATTATACACGGCGGGTCCAACAAAGACTAGCCAAAGACACAGATGCAATAAAGGACACATTGTACCTATGTTTTTGCATAGTAATAACCATAGAAATTTAATTAGGTATGTGCTTACCTTGGTTGGATTGGCTAAAGCAAAACGGGTGAGGATATTAGCGCCAGCGCCAACACCGAATCCAATAAAGGTATTTATGCCGAAGAACCGCAAAACACAGTCAATCTGCGAACTCAGCTCATTCATCGTCGGGTACACAAAACTGAAAAAAATAAACAAAATGAGATTAATTAATTTACAATATTCACAAAACACGTGTGGCTTCTATATCTATACGCATATATATATATATATATATAAGAATATATATATATTCTTACATATTATAAAACAACTTCCCCTGTCGCGTCTGTCTGTCTGTATGTTCGCGATAAATAAATAAATAAATAAATATTTTCACACATTCCACACAGCACCATCTAGTTCCACAGTAAGCAAATAATGCTTGTATTATGGATACCAGAAAGTTGATATAATACATAGATTTTTTTTGTAAATACATACATATTATAAATAAAAAACATCCATGACTCAGGTACAAAGGTAAAATGTTAACACAAAAACATTCGCCCCTAGCGGGATTCGAACCCGCGACCGTTTGGTTAACAGCTAGGGTTACTAGCCACTAGACCAAACGTCTCGTCAATCTCAAAAACCATTGAACGGATTTTAATGCGGTTTCCATCTAACAACAGATGATTGCTGAGGAATCTACCGGTGTATGAGTATAATTTGTTAAGGTTTTGTGTAAATTGGTTGAAATATTACGACGATTGTTTAAGGTGTCGGAAAACCGTCTGGGAGCTTATAAAGAAAATATAACTAGATATTTTTAATTTTGCAACGTGGACGAAGTCGCGTGCACCAGCTAGTATATAATATAACAAAGTCGAAGTCCGCCTCTGTCTGTTTCTCCGTTAACTAATTCTTTAAACAACCCCACGAATTTTGATACGGTTTTCACTAAAGGAAAGATCAATAAACGAGGAAAGTTTGTGTCATATACCTAGTTAGCAGAAATATTTTTTCCGTGCGAAGCCGGGGACGGTCGCTATTATGTTAATAAAATTTGTTATGTTGAAATTATCTAAAATTTATAATTACGAGGCTCAATTTCAGGACACGTTGCGATCATTTGTCATAAATGATTTAGCTGTATTTAGCTGTAAGGCAAAGTTTTAATGAACGCATGAGCTAATTTTATAGTGATTTATTTTAAATAAGCTATTTCTGCGTCTTCACCCCACTAGAATTAGCTGTGTTGAATAACGTAAGTTGTTTATTATATTAATTATCCTTGAAATTAAATTGAGAAACATTTTCCTATGAAAGTATATAATTACTGAGTCTCCGAAACGAAGCTACGAGTACCTACTATAAGGTAATTAAGTACATGGAAAACGCCACCTAATTTTACACTACAGTTTGAAATACAATTCAGTGGAAATTTACTGCGGAAATGAATTTGGCTTATGATCGAGGAAACAACATGCAAACTTCACAAACTTTCTCGCTTATTGCCAGTTAGTTTAAAAGTAAGACGAAATTTCTGAAAAAGCAGATATATTTTTCGTGATAAACAATTAAGTATTACATTCAGATAATAAATTAATTTTCATAAGGTTACAAAGCATATAAGGTCATCTACAATTATTGTGAGAAGAAGGAGAATCTGGAGTGTCACTTTCAAATGTCAAAGAAGACTAAATTGTAATCTGAGAACAATTATCATTGAATCACCTTTGAATGAAAAATAAGAAAATTAATTGAACTGTCAAAGTGTCCGACAAGGATTAATTTACGAGAGAGCCAATAACGGTCCCGATTCAAATAAGGTTCAAACTATTTTTATATTTCTAAGTAGCGAGCAAGCGAGCTGAGATTATTTTAACGCTAACACTGTTGCACATCTAAATTGTTAAATCTTTTGTCGTTTAACATAGATGTGTCTCTGTCATTTTCATTTTCTTTTATTTCCAGGAAATAAAAAATAAAAAAAGAAAGAAAGTACCTACATTATATAAAGTACATTTTTTTCTTTAACTTTTCATGTGCCCTACATTTCAAGTGAAATGAGGCAAACAACGGCCAATTTAATTTAATTACTTCCAAGAAAACATGTCAGTGTAATTTCGATGTTTTAGGAGTAAGTCACCGAAAGCGGTGATTGGCCTTCGAGCGCAAAGCCCTGAAACGTGAATGGAATACTTGTGAAAACGTTTCGAACTCAAGAAACCGATGTCGCTGTATCATCGACAGCGAATATTTCGCGTAATTCTTATAATTCATATATCGACGTCTACAAAATGTTTACCGGGATAATTTCCCGGTTGAACGGTATTCTGTCCCTGGGGTCATTGTCAGCCGGTATCGCTGCCATCCATTGCCTAGTCTCCAAGTGAACATATCGACCGCTCCGTTACATAATACTGCGGTACACAAAGCGCGGTCCGCTATTCCGCTTTTCATATCACTCCGTTTACAATACTGATTGTTGACAAACGGCGATTCTTATAAATAAAATGTCGCACATAAACCACCATTAATACTTAAATGTTTCATATAATTAGAGGGACGAAAAAAGTACACATAGCATTTACATGATTATACATAGCACGTTTAACTATGTAATAATCATTTATTTGCTGCAATGTGTGAATTCCTATATAATTGACGCAATATGTAGATATCCATACTCAGCCGCGTCGTCCGATGAATCGAACGAAGCTCAGTCTCACAAATTTCTCAAATGAACATTCTGTCAAATCTCAACAAATATGGTAAAAATCTCTATAGCAATAGTGGGCGCTGAACAACAATTTATTTTTATGAAGAATCGACAAAAATTACGTCAATTAACCTCGGTTACTTGCCGTAAAATAAAAATATCATAATGGATTTACTAATGGAATAGATTAGCAATACCTACATTTCAATATTAGATTCAATAGTAAATAAATTATTGCTAAATTGGTTGGACACTTTTCGGACGTCACAATTTGCTGTTCCTGTTGAAAGTTTTCTTTTTGACGTTTAATAAAGAATAACTTATTTTCTATAATAACGGAGAACACGAACCTTTGCCGTTTCTCTTTTTGTGAAAACGTTGGGTTGTTTAAAGGTTAGCGGCAAAACAGACAAAAGCGGACAGCGACTTTATCATATGTATAATTTATCACTACATATTATAAAACAAAGTCCTCCGCCGCGTCTGTCTGTCTGTCTGTTCGCGATAAACTCAAAAACTACTGCACCGATTTTCATGCCGTTTTCACTAATAAGTAGATAGAGTGGTTCTTGAGGAAGGTTTTAGTATATAATTTTCAACGCGGACGAAGTCGCGGTCACCAGCTAGTGTAGATATAAAAAACGATGTTTTTAATCCGATATAAAAAACGATGTGCCGGATATCCGTATCCGCGGATATCCGAGGGAGAAGAAAGATCCTTATCCGTTACTTTTTGGCGGATCTTTTTACGGATTTTTCCCCTATTAATTTTTAATTCATAGCTGAAATTCTACATATAGGTGAATAGGTAGCAATGAAAAACTATTAAATTTCATTCGGATTATTTTTTATTTCTTAAAATTAAACATTTGGCACCTTTATAATGCAAGCGTCAACTATCGTTTCAAGGTCACGTGCAGTTGAGTAAGAAAGTTAAGATCCGTATCCGTATCTGCGGATCTAGACATCAAATATCTGTATCCGTATCCGTATCCGTATCCGTATCCGCGGATCTACGTTTTTAACGATCCGGCACATCACTAATACACAACAATTGTAGCTTTACATAATATATTATAAACAATTATGGCTTCACGTATGCTATCTTTGGTGGCGTCAGAATTATTAAATGCATTAATACTAAAAAAGCCAAAGGTTTTTATGTCGAAAGTTAGAAGAATGTTTTATTTTTATTGTAAAAGGATGGTGGCAGTTAGACGGAAAAGCATCTACACTACACTTGTTAATTGTTAATCCATACTTTACTTTACTAATATTATAAATGTGAAAGTAACTCTATCTGTAAGTTTGTTACCATTTTCACGATTTTATTGTATTTTGTTTAGTTACTTGTACACTGCCACTTTAGCTGATTTATGTAGTTAATTAACGAACGGTTTATTAGAGAGTATACTACGAACCGCAGTTATAAACTTTGCTATCCGTCCGTCGACAGAAACTACCTCTTTACAGAAGACTACCGTAACACAACTTATCGTGTACTGAGTTTCAGTGAGTGAGTATGAGATTCTAGAGCCCGTTACACTACCCACTCCTTATTTCTTATTCTATATTATTTTTATTACCATTTGTATTCTCTCTAGTGATTCTTATACTATTGTTGGAACCGTTGGAACCGTGAACCGTCAGCCTCCCTGCCCACTTAAAAAAAAATCAATGTATATATCATGAATACAGTCGCAATGAAATTTATGTGAGAGCATTGATCGTATACCCTCTTAAGGCATTTACTTTTCATCTTTTGATAAAATTTAGAAACCCAAGCGATATTATCTACTGCATCCTGAAGTCAGCACAAACAAACTTTAGAAATTTTTGCCCTTAATAAACCTTTAGCTACAATAATATAATAATAAAGGACATAAATAAAGACGTAATAAGTATAATAATAATTCATGTAAATTTTTTTTTTCTGAAACACCTGAATACTTAAATATGCAAAAACCGCCTGAATAGATTATACGAAAAATAATATGGGCATTTCGCCGACGAGGTATATATTATTATGCAATATACTCCCCGTCGGAGGTACTCGCAAAGGCAGCGAATGCATGTGACCTGAATAGCTCCCAAGGATGTTTTGTGATGCAATTTTAACTATGGCACGTATGTCTATGAATAGTTTATTAATAAAATTTGTGTGAAGCGAACTAAAATCGCAAGGCGGGGAGTAGTGACGCCGAGATGTCGCGCCGATGCCACCCAAATACGGTTTGTGTCACCTGCTCTTAAAGAGATGTGACACCTCCATTAACCACTTAGAAGCCATCTTCAATATTAGAAGCTAACAATTAAGACCCACGTAAAATTTTAATAAGTTCATTTTATAAATAAAATGTTGAATTTTTCAAAAATAAAGTATTCTAAAGAGGATTTCGCTTTTTTGTTATGTCCTTTAGTGAGATTATTTTGTATTTTGCTTTTCAAAACTTTCACTATTTGCACACGTTATTTTACTAACACTATTTGTCCATGTGTCTTGAAGGGACATTAAGAATAGTCATTAAGAACAATGCTAAAAACACTATAATTGCAATACTAAAAATTTGGAATAAAACCTATGCAGTGTTATTGATCCTAGCAGATTCCTTAGCAACGGAAAGGTAAACAATTGTGATGGGGCGAAAAAAATATTATATAATGTCTACAATAAATCTATATTATACTAACCAACATTAATTAGCTAACCTTAAAGGCACCGGGTACGGCAGAGACCAATTTTTCACCTTTTGTAAAAAGCTAAGCCCATGAATAGTCTACGGTGAAGAAAAATGAAACAATTTGAGCCTTAGTTTGTATTAGTATTTTTATTAGTATTGTATTGTATAGAAACGAATACAAACTATCGGGAACGAAAGTTTGTTATACCAGTCTAATTACGTTGAGCTCTTACACAAGGAATATTAACAGTACTTTGTTTGATTAATGATACCCAAGATCGGAATAATACACATTTTTTTTTATAACACTGGAAAATAATTTTCAACAGTGGCCTTATTAGCAAAAAACTATTCAGCCTGGATTGATTATGATGACGTCACATAGTGACACCGTTTCTTTTGGGGTTGCCCGCACATTTCAACAGTAACGAAATACGAGCGAGTTTTTCTGTTCTCATTCTGCGAAAAGCGAAACAGGGCCATGCTTGCCATTCGTGTAATGAGTAATGACTGTAATGACTTAGGAATAATGACAAAGGAACCTTTGTCAGGCTTTTAGAAATACTTAAAATAGAGCTCATCATTGCCACATCAAAGTAAATATGAAAGATACTTTGGTTGCGAAGAAGAAATTTGTGTGATCCATCGTTATTAAAATGTTTGTCCTGGCTGACTATCAACGCACTACTAAAATTACTAAGTTTAGAAAGCTGAAATGTGGAACATAGGTTTATTCATAACGTAATCATACACTAAGAAAGAATTTGTCAAAAATAACTCCGTGCGAACCCCGGAGCTATGAACAGTATATCATTATATCACGGTCCCATTATCAAGGAACCTTGTTTTATTATATGCCACAGTATGGCCCTAGTAAAATTTGGGAATTCTAGTTGGGAAGATGTTGGCGAAGTACATATACTTGAGACAAAGAGTCCAATTAGGAGAGCAAACTTCGAGAAGGAGGTCAATCGTCGAATCCAGTTCGGATAAGGTAAGCATTGTTAAGAAAATATTATTGAAAATTCCGTACGAAGCCGAAGGCTAGATCTAGATATCTAGTGGCCCACTAGATATCTAGATTTATTAAGATAGATGATGTGTTAGGCTAGTCTTAATCTCACTGTATGTTCCTAAAATCTGTCATTCATCAATTAGTGTCTGCAAATACATCCATACTCCATACACACTGTCGCAGTCGTTAGCACTATGATAGATGTAGTTTTAATTGTCGATAACTCAGAGTAAATGAAAAAAAAAATAGGTTTTTTCTTGTAATATATTAAAAAACTACACATATTCTAAAAAAAGATGAATTAAATATAAATAAATAAATAAATATCTTCACTCTTCACACAATCTTACTATCTAATTCCACAGTAAGCAAGTAATAAATGTTTGTATTATGGATACCAGACAGTTGATATACTTACATAGATTACTTTTTTTTGTAAATACATACATAATTTTTGTAAATTGTAATATTATAAATATAAAATATCCATGACTCAGGTACAAAGGTAAAATGTTAAAACCCCCTTCAGAGAAGTAAGCTTAAAATTAATCCTAATATTATACATATAATTATGTAGGTATAATATCTGTGACCAGGACGCGATAATTTTAAAAACAATTTAGGTTATTGTCTTTTATTACAATTTAGGTTATTGTCTTTTATAAAAGGTAAAGATTAAAGAAATGAATGTAAGAAGACATCTAAACTAATATAATAATGTTGAGGAGTTTGTTTATTTGGTTCCGCGGGGCACAGCTAGTTAGTAGATATGTCCGTAATACGGTTAAAACTTCGACAATTAGTTCGGTTGAGTTATTTTAGTAAGTAAACGTCAGCATAATCGTAACGAGTAGAGTAGTAACGAGTAATAGTTTGTATAAGTAAAAAAATGAAATGGTAACCTTGACCTGATGCTGCAGCATCAAGTAGTCTGCGAAAGACCCAACTCCTCAACAACTTACAGCACATATAGCACTGGGCACAGTATTTGGGCTCCTTTAAAAAGTCGGAGGTTAGTGTATAATTTTAATTATAGCTTGTTAAGTATTAATTGAATAATCGTAAAACTTGTACTTGAAAATAACGGCTCATGCCTTTAAGTGTACAAATTCATAAAATAATACTTGTTTTTCTCAATATAGCGTCATAATTACGTCGAACATTTATAGATACAAATACAATTTACTTAGTTGACTGTACCCGATAGGATTAGCTTGTGAGAAAGTCAATATTTGTTATTATTAGGTTAACAGGGCACCATACATTATTTATCATCGCATTTGAATGAACAAAGAGGACATCTATAAATAAAATACTCATACATATAAAATACAGAAAATGTTCAGTACTTTGCAAGCGCAAAGTAAAACGAGGTTCGTAGGAGAAAGTTGCTCTATTCGCTCCAAAAGTTTGATTTTCATCCCACCTCGAACGAGATACTTAATCCAGAAATTTTAATTGTCTTTTAACTTTTATGCGATCAATAGGGTTGTATAAGAACAGTAAATATACTGGTCTTCATATATTTCGTTAGAATATCAACAGCTGAGGGGTTTATTTAATAATAAATCTTTGTAACACCTACTCTTTCACGTCAATCTCCTTTTGAAAAATACTAGAAGTCTAAAAATGATATAGTACCCTTTCAACTACGTATAGTTATTATAAGTATAATGACAATTCTCTGCTTACGTCATTATTTTAAACTAACACTATAGTTACTGTTCCCGGATTATAAAAAAAATATATATTTAATCCCTGACAAAAATAAACTAGCAATAAAGATTGAATAAATTATTCAGTGTCTAAGAAAAGAGACGCGGACGAGGTCTCGGCCAAAAGTTTGCACGTTATAATAATTTATTAATCTCAAACCGTTCCTTCAGTATCTACTTGTATTTAAATGGCAACAATATGTCTTGTAAATTTTTTATATAATGTTCATTCTCTATAATTAGCTATAAATACACGAGAGAATGAATTAAAAATTCACGCGATTGCTCAGCAAACAGTGCAATGTAGCTGAATATACTGGAATCTGTAACGAACGGTTTTAACAAGCACTTGACGGCGGGCTGTCGTGTTTGTGCCACCTTAATTAAAATGTCAAGTCTTTTTTAAAGTAGCAATTCATGTATAATTTATTCAGCGATACGATCACGCAAATACATAGGGCGCTAAACAGTTTGAAAGTCTCAACCTCTATATACAAATTAAAGTACCTAATATTTAAAAAAGGTAAAATTGTTTCACAATAAAAATACAGTCAGTCCATCAAGCATTTTAGCGCAGCTTTGTGAGTAAAAGGGTTTCAAAACAAGACATGTCTTTAGTCGGTTAAAAATAGACCTCGTCATTGTATCTCTTCCTTCTTCTCTTTCAAAACGCATGACTTCCAACAACTAACGAGGGGCTATTACCAAGCTGCTTGAACCTTTGTACGAGTGAAACCTTTCGCAAAATACATCATTATTTTTCTCCATTGCACACAATGTTTTTTAATCTAAGAGTTTTTGATTTAATTATTAAAACGAAGTCTTTTCCCTCTTTCTTTTATTATTTGTCAAGAAACTGTAAAATTTTAATATGCACTTTCTTAAAAAAAGGCAAAGGAATGCGAATTCTTCAGCGGACTTTATAGCTCGCCTTTTCAACGCTTTTATTTATGAAAGGAGGCAGGAAATTTCTAAAGAAACTAGGTCACATTTAATATAAGATCTCTAACAGGGTTACGGCAGCGGAAAGATTCCTAATGGTCACGCGCTCGATTTTTATTTTATCACTTCCATTTAATACTATCGGTAACACCGTTACCCATGTTCTTAGGACTAAATGTATAAAATGGTTAAATTAAAAATATTAATTTAATAATCAATTTTTAAATCTTATTATATCAAAGTCGTCGGAGACTTTGTGAGTATTTCAATTAACTTAACCCTATCGTAACCAATGCCGCCGAAGTTATATGTAAGTTAATAAATGGTGCGCAGTTTCAATTTTACACAAATGTGTGAAAAATACTGCTAGGTTATAAGGTTGTGTTGAAAACGCTAACACATAAGACGTTATTAATTCAACGTCGAAAAACATTGCGAAGAACTCAGCCGTTTCGCGAGTGTGTTTTCCGAGAGGATATACTTACTCGTAGTGTACGGATAAATTAACTAATATAATTCATTATTATAAAAAATATATTTAATTGAAGAGTATTAGATTTAAAACATTGATATTTTAATGTCCAGGTAAGACGTCAAATTGTTTTATTACGTTGTCGTTGCTGGTGCGTGCCGTTCAAAAAATCAATACAGTCCGCAGCCCCTGACTCGCGCGTTTGCAAGGACACCTACATAACATTAAATAGCTAAACATTAAAAAGGCAAGTCATCATGTTGCGTTTAATGCTGTCATAAACAGCGTTAGGCTTGTCAGTTGCAACTATTTCTATATACCCCGTGAACGGTTTATCTGAAAACTAGATGTTGCACGTGACTGCGTCCGCGTAACTTTATATAAAATGTTACTCACGGATAATGTAGCTTTCTATAAGGTGAAAGAATTTTTAAAATCGATCCAGTAGTTTTTGAGTTTATTCATTGCAAACAAAAATAGTATAGATAACTTTCTAGAGACCAAAGGCCTCTTCAACAGACAAAGGTTCTCTTCAACTTGGTCTCTCCGAAATCTTTAACGAAACAGTTTCAGATACTTTGCAATCGAAATATTTCAATAAATTTAACAAACTAATCTAATGAATCTTGTGCTGAGATCCAATTTGAATAGATCAAAGGGCATAACGGCATCAAAGGCTTGAATAGGCGAACTCCGCTGTAAAAGGTGCTTGCCTTAACTTAATATCTTAATATTAAGTTAACCATTTGATGACTTACTAACACTACTAGACGATATAATAAATAGAACATTCGCGCAAGTGCGTTTTTCAGTTATCTTTTAATTTCAAGTAAGTATATCCTTTGATAAAGGCTCCGTTGAAGCTTA
The DNA here is from genome assembly GCA_944738685.1 of Synanthedon myopaeformis. Classification (NCBI taxonomy): domain Eukaryota; kingdom Metazoa; phylum Arthropoda; class Insecta; order Lepidoptera; family Sesiidae; genus Synanthedon; species Synanthedon myopaeformis. Next base: position 3,942,554 of record OX122913.1, on the reverse strand, counting down.
GACCAAGCAAAAAAATATTGTACTTGTCGGGGGCGACGACCCTTCGTTGTTTTACGATTTGAGACATTTGACGAAGAAAAGAGGTAATTTGTTGAGTAAATAAATACTTGTGACCGTTCTCGACGTTTCAATGGAGAGGAGAAAATATGAGTGGCACTCGGAAAACTCGGAACAAGAGGGCTTCAAAAAAATATTACAAATTACAAAACCTTTCATTTTGTACGCAATCATTTGTTGCATTAACTGTATGAAAGCATTCATTCGTTATTATGTTATTTCACTAAGATATTTTTAAGCGACCATAATAGACAAAATAACTTTTAAAAATCTTGTGAGTAATATGTTAAAAATGTTAATGAATGAATAAATGGTGGAAAAAATTAATTATTCAGCTTAGTCTCTTTCACATTATTAAAATTCTAAGAATCTCACCAGATTTACCTACGCTCATAAAACGTTTTTATGTCAGTTTTATGCTCAGTATACACGGCAAAGAGCACTCGCAAACTTTATATGGAGACCAATATTATATAACAGTTCATAAATATATTACTGGTATAAATAATTACAATTCATGATAATTGGCTAAAAGTCATACAAGTAATTTTGTGTTTAGCTTTCTAATAAAACTTACAACACACAACATAGCCGTCACGCTACGTATGAAGAGGAAATCTGAAAAGCTGTAAAAAAATAAGTTCAATGAAAAGCTCCACTTACTTGTGAGGCAGAGTTGGTGCCCCCCTTTCTTGTCCCGGCGCGTTAATGTGGAAAACGCAGAAGTTATCAAGCAACGGTCTCATGTCCGAGGTCTGGAAGAATTTCTCTATGCTCTCATCTGTGAACAATGTAAGCATAGCGAACGGTTATCAGAGGCAGCTTTTGTGGTAATATAAAATAATATATGCTATAATATCGCAGTTCGAAATAATATATGGTACCTATAAATATACATTTTAGTGTCTTTTGTCCGGGGTACATTATATAATGTTTATAATCTTTATCGATTACTAAAGTATGCGCATATTATCTCACTAATAGAGCTTGTGCGAATGAATGTATGGATGTTTGTTACCCTTTTACGCATAAAGGTCACAACCGATTTGGATAAAATTTGGCACACAGATAGTTTATTACCTGGATTAACAAATAGTATACTTTTCCTGAGGGATCGAGTAAAAAAAATTGGACGCCACCATCGTCACAACAAGTTGTTTGGCGTTATACTTCATACTCTAAATTATCCATATTTTTCATTTTCCAACGCGGACGGCAGCAAGTCATAAATATTTATTATGGTAATAATGATTTAAATACCTTATAAGGTATGGCTTTTGACAAGCATTAAATGTACAAATTTAGTTGTAATCAAACTTTGGTTAATATAAACTTACGTATTTTAAGATCCGCAACATCGATGAACTTTTTATGTATAACGCAGCCTTAGCAAAATCACAGTTTAGAATAATTTAAAATCGCAAATCAAAAAATCATGTACACATTATCATGTAAACAAATAAAAAAAATCTATAAAAATCTGTGACCAACTTCAATGGAAAAGCTATGAATGTGAAGAAAGAAAAATGATGTACGCGAATGAAATAGCTTGATTGTAACGTAAATAAAAACGTAGGATCATAAAGAAAATATGGTTGCTGCTAACGTGAACGAGAAAACAATGACGTGAAAGAAAAAGGTATTGCTATTAAAGCGAATAAAAAAGAAAAAAGAAAAAATGCTTGTAACGTAAATAAAAAAAAAAAAACCAAACAACGAATATGAAAAAGGAATTGAAACATAATGAATTATTATACGCTTAGCGCAGTTATTATGTAACTCTATTTGCACACGAGCAATCCGCCAGCAAATATAAGATAAATATTAAACATTGACTCAATCTAATTGTTATAATTAATAACGGCGTGGTGAAATTGAGTCAATATTCAAAACATTAAATATTCTCAACAAATATTGACTCAGTTATAAATGAATTAATAATTAGAATATTGCTACTTTCACGTGAGGTGCCTGCACTTAAACACCTTTTAGAATGTTATTACTCAGATGTGTGACCTTTATTAGAAGTACTATCTATGCCCGCGGCTTCATCCGTCGTGGAATACGGATCAAGGCAAAATCTAGGTATAGACATCTAAGTACTACTCAAATAAACTAAATTTCATTCAATATTTTAACCCATGTTCTTCAATTTCGAAAAACATTGCAACTAAAATTCAATTTGAAACTACTTTTTTAATATCTAGTTCTTTAGTCTTCACGATTTGTGGTTATTTGTATTTAAGAACTCATATTTTTTGGTTTTGAATTAACAGCCTTTTCGTTTTTTTCACTATTCGTATACATGTTTTGCGTATCTAGTAAAAAAGGTTGTATGTAAAAACTAAATTATTATACATTATAAAAGAGCACTATGTTTCTACACCGTTTCTGTGCTTAATATTATAAATAAACTATAAAATGTAAATATTGGAATTTAGGGATAATTACGAAAACCCTTTTCCAAATCCCTATACGCCTGAGCCGCCCAACGCACTCATCCATCAATATTTCGAATAGAGAGTTTTACATTTCGACAGCACATTTGTGAAGAGCAATCGATATACTAACACCTCCCGTTAGTATATCGATTGATCACCGAACACTGCTTCTGAATATGTCTAGTTAACAGTGGTCATTACTTAAATGTAGTTTTATTTTTTTAGCGAAAAGCAAAAATCTTATTTAAAGTATTTTATTATTGCTTTGTTTAATAATATTAGACGAAGTAATTTCTTTTATAAATTTCCCTAAAGGGTTAGAAAAAAATAGAGTAGATTTACATGAATTTTGTATAAGATTGGTATCTTATATTAGATATTGTAATTGTATTCGGCAGCGGATTCGCTTACAACTAGTAAGCTATGAAAGTCAAGTAAATGTTATAACTGAACCGTTTAAGATTAACTTTTTCAAGATGTCACTAGCTTAGTGTGAGGAACATCATTTGAAATTAGTAATAACTGTCACTTCGATAGTAATAGTCACGAATTAGTGAATAGTCAAGAAGCAGTGTCAAATTAAAACACGAAATTGTTTTTGATCCATTTTGTTTTGAAAATAACAAAAGTAGCGTCACTCTTAGCACAATAACTCACAAACTAATGAATAGAATATCATGAAATTTTAACAGCTGTCTTTTGAAGGTTAACACTAATTGAAAAAGAGGTGAATGCAATAAAACTAGCGTCATCTATGTGTTAGGCCCGGGACTTTTCAGCCCATGTAATATACTTTCTGTTCTTCTCTATTTTGATATTATGTAAACAAAAATTTAAAAAAATACAAATAAATGTTGGCTAAAATAACTACGTAATAAATTTTCAAAGATTATCATCTTAAATACCGATTAACAAAGCGAGGCGTTATCCTGTATTGTGTTTAGAGCAAAGTCCGCACTGTGTTACAACTGTTCTAATATTACACATTTTGGATTTGGAAATTTACAACTTATCCCTAAATCCGCACGCGTAGGAGATTTACAACGGTGCGGTTGGACATGATGTATTCTCTGATTCATTGTTTATCATGTGCGGGCCTTAAATCAAGTGTAAAATCTCAAATGCAAATATCAAAATCAAATGTTTAAAAAATTGCAGATACGTGTTGTCTTAACACATATTTTATTTTGCGTATACGGATGTGTATGTGAAGGTACCTAATAAAGGCAATTTAAATTTAATTTAATTTAGGCATCATTTCAATTTTTGAGCATCACTTGAAAACGGCACGAACGGTTTTGCTGTTTTTTTTTTATTTATTTTTTTGTTCGCAATTGTCAGAACAAGGTTTTGTATGAAGGAAATTTGGGATAATATTTTTATATGAAACTAGCTGTTGCACGCGATTTCGTCCAAGTAATTTTATAAAATAGACTATGTTATAGCCTATATTATGGCCTATGTTACTAGCTGATAATTTAGAATTTCTATAGGTGAAAGATTTTTAAAATCAGTCCGGTAGTTTTTGAGATTATTTATTACAAATAAAAATACAAATCTTATGATATGTATTTTTGATAACTTTATAATCTCTTTATAATATGAGTATAGATAATAGGACAACATTTCAATGTATAAGCAATTTTATCCTATGCCTTTGAAATGTAATTTTAATATTACCTCCATGTAGTCGAAAGAGAGATTAACTAGACAAAGGCATCAAGCAATGAGGACATTCTTATTTAGAAATGAGCAGAGTTTTGTGCAGCCAAGCAAGTGATTGTTTCCAAAGTTCTCCCATTAACCAGCGCCCTGAAAATTTGTTACACAGCGCAACACAACGACGAGAATATTCAAAATTCACAACCGTGTTAACCAGGTGTTAACAAAAAGTTAACAGAGAATCTTGACCCGGGTAGTTCGAACAATCACGGCGTTGTACTCTCCGAGTTACATTCTCTGCAAATAGGCCAACCGAGAATGTTTCATTTCTGAGAATACTTGTGTTTTTGTTCATTCTAATAGTGAAGTGTTGGTAATTTTTTTTTAAATAACAAGCCATTGGTTTATAATTACTCATTTACAATACTCATTCGATTTAAAAAAATGTTTGATTGATTCAAAAAAATGTCGAGTTGGAGGCGAAGATGTGGCACAAGAGGTTGGCGCAAGGTCGGCACATTGTGTGTGGTAGTATCTTAGTATCTTCTACAAAATCGCTTTGTCGCACTATGATTACCATAATGTATGCAATAATGCCATAAAATATATCATAATTATGCAGTCTTTCGAGAGCAAATGTAGATTAAAGGCACTTATAAAATTAAAAGTATACTCAAAGCATTTTACTCTACTACATGATATTGGTTGCTTCCTATTCGTAGCCACACATAACGTTCATATTAATGAGTGGTGTGGTAAGTATTATGATGAAAATTATAATATATCATTTGCGCATGACACATATATAAACGCTTTGATCTCAGCAATTAAAATCAAACGTAACATAAAGTATATATACGTATATTAAAACGAAATGAGATATGTATTGAAAGGGGAATACAAAAGGATAGGAGGGTGTCGTAATACGTGTTTGTATTAAGGGATTCACATAAACACATGACATTGACGATTTGACCTTCATATATTCAATCTAATTCAATGTCTATATATTTCAAACCAAATCAGCATGAACAACACAACGTAGTCCATACCTCAACGCAGTCACTGAGACAACTGAAGCTCCGTACATTTAGAGCTCCCATTAAAAAAAAAACAATACATTTTTTTAACTGACATTGACTTATTAATCGGTGCAGGAATCATTTGCGCGCAATAAGCCGTTTTCGAAACAATTTTCAAAATAAGTCAAATTCTTCTTATGTTCGAACTATTATTGTGGGGTTTCTATTACTTTGATGGAAATTCTAAACAATACAATCTGTTCTTCACATGTTTATGTATAACATATATTTTTTTCAAACCAATTGCGTTGACACTTTCTTGTAACATCTTTATTAAACAATGTAATTTTTTAGGATTTAGCCTTTGTTTACCCCTGTAATATTAGGTAGTTACATATGAAATTGGCGCATTTATCGAAATGGCAATTTTGGTCTAAACTTCCAATGGCTTATTTTGTTGTTAATTTGTTGTTCTAAGATAGGCTAGTCAGATATTAAAAAATGTCATCCCTTCATGGGGGAAGAACTATCCCGATACATTAAAATTGAAGATAGCAAGCCCGTTTCAATGACTTATTTTGTTGTTTATTTGTTATTCTAAGATAGGCTAGTTAGATATTTAAAAATGTCATCCCTTCATGGGGGCCTTCATGGCGATGACTTCGTGAACTTTCAGGGCAGAAAACATGGATTTGTTAGCTTATAGTTTATAGGTTTTATTAGTCATAATTTATTTAAATCTATTCTAAAAATATATTTATAAAATAAAGTAACAAATTGCGCCTGTCTATTTCTCCGCTAACTTCTTCTAAACTACTTCTAACTTCTTGTAACTAAACTTAACTTCTAACTCATAAACTATAGCCTTCATATAGCTTTTCAAAGCATGTTGTAAAAGCAGACAGCGATCTGTCTGCAAATACAACATGTATTGAACAGCTGACTATTATGATATTGTGAGGCTTGCTTCTATCTATTCACAGCTTTATTGTTTATCGGTTTTGTGTCTCTTACATATAATGCTTCAGAATGACGTGTATCTATTAGTTAATGGTGCTCTAATGGAGTATTCTTTCTCCTTTTGGCATTCTTTGTCCTTGTTAACTGACAGCATTAATATAAAGAGAAAAATTTCAAAAATTCTTATATTATCAGCTAGTCACGTAGGCCAAATTTTTTAAAGTTACGAGGATGAAGTCGCGTACAAAAGCTAGTCTATTATATAGGCTATCCTTCGATGAACACGCTATAATAATATTGGTGGCAATAGATCATCTAGAGAGCATTATATGACATAGAAAAAGAAAGTTTTATAAATATTTACAGAAAATGACGGTTAGCAAAAGTCCACATGATGGTAAGTTTTGCATATTAACATAAGCAACGCCATAGGTTGTGCAAGTTAAGAGGGAATAGATAATCTACACTGGCAAGTGGCATCCCTTACCTCACTCACCGAACACCATAGCAAACGTGCTGTTATTTCACGGTTGTCTCATGTCTGTTAATATCAACAGTCGGGGCTGCCCAATTTATGAATTGAGTTACTAACGAGTTACTAAATAATGACTTTTTTAGTAATTTTTTTAGTACAGTACAAAAAATACTAACACTGCCACTCGTAAATATTCATATCGAAGCACATATTTTGAGAAAACCCAACAATTATCAGACAAAACTTACGCATAGCCAATACGTATGTATGACTGTAGGTTAAATTCACGGGAATCTAAAAAAACAATCCTATTGTTTTCTTATTGTTGTAAAAATGAGTTTTTTTGGTTTATTACGCTGTCACGCATTAACTACTCAAAGATAATCAAGACATTCTGGATACATGTTGTCAGGGTTACAGAAAAAAAACTTTTTTTAAAGGTTGAAATTTATTGAATAAATGTTTATTGCTAATCTATTTTTAATAACTCAAATTGAAACAAATAGACTCAAATTCGCCCGATAAACGCGAATGAAGTCGCGAGCGAGAGTCAGTTGATGAAATTTAAAAATGTGGGGTACTTACGATTCATGCCGAGGTCATGGTAAGTGACAATGGCCGGACGGTTGCGCACTCCTTGCACATTTACGACGATGCTCCCATAGTTGGTGTTTATACGAATGAAATTCGTAAAAACATTGTGTGGCTCCATTCTGCAACAAAAAAATCATTAAATTTTCCTTTAAATCTTAAGATTTACGAGTAAGATTTAGGTGTCATGGTCATGAATTATTGACTTTTTTCGTTTGATTTTTGGAACTAAATTTTTGAATCAGTTGGTCGATTTGACATATTTAGAACTGAGTTGTTTCCAATTTTGCCAGGTGTATTTACAAAAATGTATTTATGTATACTCTAAGGTATTTACATATGTAGACTACGTAGTTACTTTTGGATAATAACTGAAATAAACGACATAGAATGGGTCATTAATGGTTTATACTTTCATCTATAACCGGCGTTTCGTGTGTTTTAATTAAAAACTCACGAGGCCTTTTTTCGTAAAATTTCAAATTAGAGATCTACAATACAACGCCTTTTGAGCGCCTCTAATTTGCAGCTTATTTGGATAATGTTCAAACTGCCAATGGATTTGTTGAACGAGCGGCATTGATTAATTTTGCACTCAATATTGTGTAATACTAAATAATAATTAATACCTACTAACTTACTAAATAGATGCAGTTACTGTTGAGTTAAGTTCTTTTACAAAACATAGCCACATATTTTTTGCCTTTTGATCACTGCAAATTCCACTTATCCCTACCAGAGGGATACTTAGTAGGAATAGGTGGAACGGGCGCATTTGATTAGTAGCACCCATTTAAGATTAATTATGTTAATATAACTTTGTAATCGATTTTCAATCCTTTGAACTTCTATGACTTTTTTGAGCGTTAAGCGAGGAAGGTTTGTATATATCATTTGCAGAAAAAAATTGCACCCGTGCAAAGCAAAGGAGTGGGTCGCTAGTTATATAATAATTAGTTAACAAATAAAAAAAAATCCTCTTTTATAGATGGTTAAAAAATGGCACGAAAATGGACGAATAGGTTCATTCGTTTTAGAAATAACGGATGACTTGTGAATGTTTCGATTTTTACTTCTCAATATCGGATAATGAATAAATAAGCAAGCAATATTGAATGTTTATCCAGTTTTAGTGACACAGTGAATGACATCGAACAGACTCTAGTGCCTGACCGCCTCTAATAATCCGGAAATTAGTGGTGACAGCAAAGTGATATTAATTAATTGGTTTAAATGATCCCTTTGTGTTCAATGCAACGATGAGCTTTGTCGACGACGGTTGATTATCTATATCTATGCAAATTACAATATAATTTCGCTGTACGCTTCTGTGTGTTTCTTCATTAACTTCTTCTAAGCCATTCATCGGATTTCACTTGAGGAAAGAGCGTCAAACGAGCAAGGTTTTTGTATTTAAAACTGCAAAATGCAGTCACTCGGACAGACAAAATTTAAAATTGAAAATTGAGATTTTAAAATGGATAATCCCTATTGCGTAAAAGCAAAAATATAACACTCAGCTACGAGATAAAGTCTTGTATCATACGTGTTAAATTTTGATGTTTCCTAATAAATAGGCGAAAAGTTCCGGGAGCTAAAAGAGCTTTTTGTAAAACACATTTTCAAGTAGTAGGTGAGAGACCTAAATTTATTTTAATTTTAATTTTATTTTAATTTTATTTTAATTTTATACACGATGTGAAAGTTAAAACTAAAACTAGAAGGAACATAATAGTCCAATACACTGAAATTAAGCATCAGTTTTCCCAACGTCTTTCCTGACAATTTTTTGAAATTTGTCATTCAAACTTAAATAAAAATATTAATAAAAACAATTTTTTTGTAGATTCTCGGATTGGAAGGTTGGAAGGTTAAAATTGGAAGGTTCTTCTTAAATATTATGTAAAATATGAAAAAAGAGATAAAAGTAGCCGATTAAAACTTTAGTAGGTACAGAACTAAAGTTAATTAATAAGCTTAAAAAGAAAGGTTTTTTTCTAGCAATGATTTTATATTTCTTTATCACAAAATAACAATAGTTAATAACTGTTTTACTAGATTTTAACTGAAATAAGCAATAACCGGCGAACATGAATTTATATTATGTGAATGCATATAATCCGTGCTCTAGTTACCTACTTATAACACATCAGAAGTATAACTCCACATATTGTCAAATGCTCATAATTATATTTATAAATATTTTAGCAGTGACAGCTTGTCTGGCGGCAGCAACCACCCCCTCGCAGCAACCAGTAAAGGGGGTGGTTGCTCTACATCTACCTTCCATCAGTTAGTGGTAAGAAATGGCTAGGTTGTGTTGTTGACTCGTTCGAATAATAAACACTGTGGCAGCGTAAATATTGGGATTTAGCGTAACGAACTTTGTAAAAGTCGTTTACCCTAAGGTGACTTGCATTTCCAATGACATCATGATCTTTATATTATACTATCTAAAACTAGACTAACATTATAAAGAGACAGAGCGGATTTTGTGACTTTGTTTAATCTGCAGGATAATTGTTCTGAAGAACAGTTCCTATTTCTTATTCGTATCTATTTAAAAGGTACATTATTACTACGTGTCATACTATATTGAAGGAAATGTGAAGGTGTGGTGATGGGTAAATGGTAATGATGTATTTTTAAAATATAATATCAAGCTTTAATTTCTTTCAATTCAATAAGTAAACATCTTAACAATTTTCTACCAGAGCTTACTTTATCCCTTTTAGAAGTGAGATTTAAACTTTAAAATTGCATCCAGAGATCAGACTGTTGAGAACTATCGATTTTTTACTAGATGGTAGTGTTACTAAGACCTTAATGCAATGCAAGGCCGCACTTCACTTTGCAGATCCTGCAGTTATCTCACTTTCCAATTTTAAAAAAGGAATTTACCTTGCGACTAGTAAAAACGGTTCCATAAAATAGCTACGAGTACGAGTGACCGTCTAACACGCTGTTTTCAGATCTATGAGTGGGATGACGTAAGTGTAACGTACTTATAGTATAAATTATAACTAAATTTATATAAGGAACGAAATAAGTACAAACATTATTATTGGATACTTTGTATACAAAAAGATTCGCAACAAAAAATATATATATGAGAAATAAGTTTGAATAAATGTTTTTAACACATAAGAAAAAGGGGCCCGGACGAAGTAGCAGGCAGAAGTAGCTGTTCAGGATATGTAACAGGATATGTAAGAAAACTTATTTTTCATGTACCTACGGAGATTAAGTAAATTTTAAAAAAATATAACGTACCTACATAATATAAATTGAAATTTCAGATTGTGCACTAGTGAAAAAAAAAAGGAAAAATAAAAGAAAAAAACCATGTAAAGGCTCAGTTTTGAAATGTAAACTCCTGTACAATATAACCTATAATATTACATCGTTACCTAGGCTACTCAACTAAGGTTTTGGCGCTAGTCACAAACTATGTTAGTATTTAGAGGCACATTTTTTTACATTATTATTTGAACCCTTATATAATTTACACTAAGTGCAGTGACACACATACTTTTATTATGGAGACAACAAATTTTATAGTGTTAAAAGTCTGTTCAGAAAACTGTTTAAAATAGTTTCGAAATTAAAAAGTTGGCCTGACAATGCCCCTCGTACGTCGTCGTAGGGTGGATGGGGGGAAAGGGTAAAATCGATTTGTGTGTTGGCTAGAGGCCAGGACATGAGAGACCGTGAGGTTCAATCTGTGACTGTTACAAGCAGTTTTATACCTTTTGCTAATTGGTTTAATTAATTTTCCACCGTTTCCTCAATGGCTTCGGTAATGTTTGTTTGCATCACTAGAGGCTGGCTAAACTTAAGCTGTATTTAAAAGGCTTTATAAGTTAAAATTGCCATTTGTTTCGCAATCAAAGATCAACGAAAATTATTTTGGGCCATAAACAAAACGTTCGGTACAATATCAATTAACTATGCATATTCAACTAGAAAACATTTAACATTTGAAGAGAATTTTTTTTTCTCGAGTTTTGCACTTAGCAAACACATTTAGCAAATTCGTTTTTATTTATATAGATACATATATACTTTTAAAGAGAACTTTAGTCACATTTTCATATCTTTGTTTTTATTCTGCATTGTTTAAAACAACTAATGGATGTAGAAAGTGCAAAATAGAAAAACATAATCTAACTGACAACTTACGTATGAAAGGTGTCTGGTAACATTTTCTGCAACTCATAGTCTTCTTCCAGTGTCATGCGACGGTTACTTCTCATGATGGATATGGCACTCCTTGTGGAATAAAAAATTGTATTCAAAATTAAAAAAACTTTGAGAAACGTATTATGGAATGTGAAAAATTGTTAATTAACTAAAATATTAGTAAACAAAAATTTGTTTGATATTGCATTGTTAGGTGAAATGGCAAAATAATTCAATAAGTTTAATAACTTTGGCATCTAGCTTAGACAGCTTATGTTGAAGGTAAGACATTTTATTTTATTTTCAACTCAGCTCTGTAAAATGGTTATTATAATTGTTGTTAAAGAATTATTATTATATTTGGGTTCAAAATATTGCGTAAAAAATAGTTGTAATTTACCATGTGTGAACGAAAACTAATTGACATTAAGTAATATAATAAGTAATAATTGACATTAAAAATTATCAATTTTAAATAAAAATTTCGAATATTTTTTTTGTTAACTTTCGATAGGGTATAGTTATGTTTTTATTTCGAACACTGACTGATAAAATTAAATAAATAAATAAAATACAGTCAATCAGAAAACAATATGTAATATCCTCAAGAAACAGATCTATAGTCCTATCAAATGTCAATTTTTTTTGTTACCAATAATCATCAAGTTGTTAGTTAAATGTATTTATAAAACTTTCCCATCTTGTTTTTAGACATAATTATTAAATGTTAACTTTTAATTAATTTTATGTACACACTATTAAAATAATATATTTACTAAGGTAAAAAATTATGTAAATAGTAGTAATATACCTCTATAGTAAATTAAAAATTAATTATATTAGTAACGGAAAACTCTGGGAATAAAAATTAAATTTTCAAATTATTTTTATTTCTCAGTGTTAAAATTAGTTTAAAGTTATTTCATTTATTCATTTAATTATGAACATACAATAGGTATTTATTGTGCTAATAATGCCGTGAGTCACATTAGGAATTTTTTAAAAAACAGGTATTGAAGTTTACACTGTAAATTGCGATGAAAAAAATGTTTTATGTAATTAAAAATATTATCTACTGAATGTACGCACTGAATGCTCCGAGTGAAGTCTTGAATGAAGAAAGATATGTGGTGAATGAAATATAAGTTTAGACTGAAACGTCTGATATTTAAAAGCTACGGAAACACCTAAATGTTAAACAATCACTGAAAATACTGAATTTCAGACTGCTTTTCAGCAGGAAAAGCCGACCTAGTAGAATACGTCTGACATTTGACAGCTGACAGTGTCAACAAGTAATTTAACAACAGACTAACAAAACATTTATTTTCATTTACTATTTTCTTTTGGATATATTAATTCATTTTACTTTGTTAATCAATAAGTATTTTCATATATTTTTTCTACACAGATTTACATACTCCATCTATGCGTTCTTATTTACACTATTTGCAGTTTATCAAATTCGAAATCTTAGTAATATGATGTGTTTATAGTAGATGGCGCTTTTGCAGGCTGCTTTCTCTTTTTTAATAATATATTTATTTCACAATATCACATTACATATACATTGGCTGGAGCTTCCTTTTAAACTTCACTATTATTGCAACAACATATAGGTATGTACATCTAAAATCCGAAGTTCATAAATAAATAAGGACTAAATAGTTAAGGACTAAGTGTTTAAATAAATAGCTTTAAAAAAATCTTACCCACAATTATTTAATCCTTCCGTCTAATATAAACACAGCTGTAGCATAACATATCAACAAAAAAAATTCTTAACAACAATTTCTTAATTTTTCATTTTTTGTTAAATTCCAAAATTTGTAATTAATAAAATAAACAGATTTTTAATAATTTTATGACGTCATGTTATTGAGTACACACATAGAAAAGACTCCAAGGAGTGAAACAACTATAAGGGGATTATTTAAACATTTATGCTGTTTTTAATAAACAGAGGTACGAAAAAAATTCGTTAATTAACAATAACTTTGCTTTTTGAAAAATGCTATTAATTTTTTTTTCCAACGAGACTTCTTTTAAGTGTTCAGATGACACAATATTTTTTTCAAATTTTTAAACAAATATTTAATGCTTTGAAATAATTATTTTAGATGTGATACCGGTTTTACGGCGGTGTACTTCGTACTCATGCCGAAACGGCCGCGCAGAGCCCTACTTTCAGCAACAAATTAAAATAGGAGTAGGGAGTAAGGAGTTTTTTTATCGGAAATTTCCTCCTCTTTCAAGAATCTTTTTGCGATTTTTGCTATCATTTATAGTTTTTGAGTTATCATCAAAAATTTAAATAGCCTTTCTTTTTCGTTTTTTATTAATAACAATTGCAATTTTTATTGCCAGAAATAATCCTGAAAAGATCTTTCTCAGAATTGCATTCCGCGTCGAATGAGCTATCGTTCATATTTTTCGAAGACTTCTATTTTTCGCAGGAAACACACTTCTTGACTAAACATTACCCTATGACTTTCGAATATTTTATCGCCATCTGTTAACATATTAACAAACTATTAATGAAGTTATGAATCCACAAATACGTACTAATTCGGGTAGATGGCGATACTTTCATAACGGTATAATACTTTTTTTTAAACGAAGTGTTAAAGTTGGCTGCATAAAGATTTTTAACTATGATTCAGTTATACTTTATTTTTTTATACATAACTTATAGAATGAACTATTAAATTTGTGATTGCAAAGTTATTTGGGATTACACACAAAAAAAGTGCAAAATTGGAAAATTTGATCACCTACCCAAAAATGTCGTCCAGGGTGACTATTTCTTAACCACGTGACCTAAATTTTTTTCTTATTTTTTCTAGAGCTACCATAACATAGCCTATCGGCCCGTGTCCGCTTGGCGTTTATTTCTGGGACAGCCTGTAATACTTACCTAAGTTGTTTTATAAGATTAGTTCATAGTAATAGACTTTTTCTCGGATGAAGTCCGAAGAAAAAAGAAAGAAGGAGGCAGAAACCACATAATGATTTACTGATTTTCCGTGTGTATAAATTGCTCCTGTTTTTTGAATTGTTAAGTAACTTATAGGCATCGGCTCAAGTCTGACTCAAACGCCTACCGCCAAAGTGCGACAGCTATTGGAATAGTTTCGCATCGGAAACGTTCGACAGCTACCGAAAATCGCTCGTTAGGTATGTTAGCTTGTTAACATATTTCGATTAAATTTATAACTGACACACATTATTTTAATGAAGTCCTAGAAATCAACAGAATTCCTGCTTTTATAAACGCATTTTATTTATTTTATTTTAAATCAAATTTAATATTAGGGTCTCTTTCACCAACTGCAAGTAAAGTGTTGATTAGTTACTTTTAGAAATAATTTTATGTTTTATTAAATTATGCACTCGGTTTACTGCATCCTTCGATAGGCGATTTTTCTTTATTATTTTCTTTTTAATGTTTGTGACATTTACTGTACAAACAAAGGTATATCATCTCCATCATTCCCGGTTACCAGTGACTTTAAATGGCGGTTAGCCTACTTGTCACATGGTGAAAGTACTAAGTCAAATAAACTTGAACTAAAAGAGTATATTTATAACTGTTTTGATTCCCTTTACTTACACTGGATAGTATTTTTTTATTTTTTTTTATGGCCATATTTTTCAATTACCATTTTCTCTAATTCTAATTACACAATTGTCTATAACCATAATTTGGAGGAGATTTTTACAGATACTTATTTTACATTAATTCATCGTTCATACTTAGCAAAATGGCCTGCACCTAACAATTTGCGGCACTCACCACCGTCTTAAATAAGAGCAGAGTGAGATAATAG
Source organism: Synanthedon myopaeformis (assembly GCA_944738685.1). Taxonomy (NCBI): domain Eukaryota; kingdom Metazoa; phylum Arthropoda; class Insecta; order Lepidoptera; family Sesiidae; genus Synanthedon; species Synanthedon myopaeformis. The sequence goes on along the minus strand of OX122913.1, from coordinate 3,927,334 downwards.
CAGAGTGGTGTGTTTCAATGGGTGTGTATAAAGCATGCCAAAATTCACTCTTACACACTAAATTTCCACCTTGTCAAGGACATGATGTGGGTATAGGGTATCTTGACCTGTTGACGGCTCACTTGCAATACCTATGTATGATGTTGCTTGTGCTAATAGGCGCTGATAACTACTTACTTACTTTCAAGTAAAAAAACCGTCTGCCTGCTATGTTATTCTCTGAAAAAGTAGACATTTAAAAATTCGTTCACATAATAATATTACAAAGGAACCACAATTAACACAATTTTTTTTTTGGATATTGTCGTATTAGTTGAGTATTAATTTGTTATACCAAATTAATAATTTACTTACATTCCTGTTACACTTCCCGTCATAGATATATAGATCTGTCATAGATAAGTCTAAACAACTAGAGGCTTTCAAGGCGGGCTAAAGCTTATAAAATGTGCATTTCGGCTAAAGCTAAAGCATGTCAAACATGTATTCAATAGTTAGCCTATTGCCACTAACGATAAATACATAAAACTCAAATATTTTGAAACTCTGACGTTTTGACACTGTGACATTATGGGACCAAACCAATTTTTTTTTTGTAAATCCAAAGCAAGGAAATACTAGATATTATTTTCAATATTGTGCTTTTGCCCGCGACTTGTGACATTGTGATGTTAATACCCATGGCTGTTTTGTGTGGTTATTAAGGTTTTGAATAGCAGGAAGTGTAAATGAATATTTCTCGATTAAGTATACCCCACGAATGAGAACAGTAGGTACTACACTTTCTCGTGATAAGTTTAACGAATCTCTCAAATACAAAAATAAAACAATCGGTTTCATTGCGATATCAATATATTAAATTCTCAAGTATAAATATGTCACTATGACTATATAATAATAATAATAGAATCACTATACTTATTCACAATTTAATAAATAAAATAGACACAAAACATCAATAAAAGCATTTGAAAAAATAATTTGGAAACACTAAAGTTGCAAATGCCTAGTTTTCAAATCGACACGCAAGAATCTAGTTGGCTTGTGTAAACATTTTCTAAAAGTTAATACCTATTCAAATTACATTTATTAAAACAATCGCATATATGAGTAAGTATATCTATAACATAAATATTTTTACAATGATATTTTTTTCGCGGCACAGTTAAAGTGCCTGTTTTTTTTAATATTTCATAGAGAATCCATTTGAGATTTGTATAATTTGATGAGGAAGTAGATAATTATTATATCTAGTTGCTATTTACACAATACGTTACTAATTAATTATACATAACACCTAAATAGACACAGTTACTACAGACATTTGTGAAAAGAAATACTATTTAAATATAGTTATCAAAATTAATTGTATGAAGCTCATTACTTTAATTGTACGATCATTTTATCTTATACCTACGATGTGATACTATCACGAAAATAAATAAAATAAAGAACTTTTTTTTAGGTTTTCAACGCATTATAAATCTACTTAATTTTATTTTTACTTTTCAAATCTTCAGACAAAATACATCATTCAAAACCAGGCCATTATTTTTTATAGTTTACTCCCGTGGTATGAAAATTTTTAGGAGTAAAATAAAAATTGACACACGGAATGCGAGCACGAATGCGTTACGTTCTATTTTTTGAATATTTTAGAATATCTTTGAAGTTTTAGAGATATTGCGCCATCTACACAAAATTAAAAAAAAAAGAATAATGTTGTTCTTTTGGCGTGTTCGAATTGTGAAAATTTAAATGTATTTTATAATTTTTCGTAAGGAGAAAAATCCAGTCGTGCCTCGGAGCTGACACACACACTTTTTTTAACATAGGTATACACTGAGAATTTGGGGATAAACTTTTTTCTTAATTTAAGTTTCCTGTTAATATTTCAGATTTATAAAACTTGCAGAAAACCCCATTACAAAAATTACGCAATATTTTCCCAGTAAAATCTATAATTTCTTCTTACCCTATGTTACAAGTTTCAATAGTTAAAACGAAAATAAACTGATGGCCTGATCTCCGTACAAAACGGATTGATCTCCTTTACAATTAGAATTATTAGAATTTCGCAAGTTTTGCAAGAGATTAATCAATGTTTTCCTACTTTTTTCAAAGTCCTACGGTTATTTCTATCTATCTTATCACTGTGTTTCGACTAGTATCACTTTATATACCTACATGTAAATTACTGTAGGTACAACACAATGCCACACAAAATTTACAAATAAATACATACATACAATAACAACTTTACTTTTTATTACAACATTACGAGGCACCTCGTCACATAGAGGGAGATCTAACCTAGATCTAAACATCTAACCAGAACTAACCTCAGACCGAACAAAATTTTTACAAAAATGAGCGCACCTAATCTTTTATACATATATAAAAATGTTAAGTTAGTTGTGTGAAAGAGGGATAAACGGGGAAGGTTTCCCCCTGCCCCGTTATATAAATTGCACCCGGCGAAGCCGCGGAGCGGGTCGCTAAGACGGACCTATAAATTATATTGCACATCAAATTTTTGTAGCTTCTCGGAGATTTAAAATTGTAAAGATTTTCTTAAATATTGTGAAATATACGAAAAAGAAATAAAAGAAGCCGATTAAAACTTTAGTACACAACTTAAGCTAAAAAATAAAATAAGCTTAAAAAACAAACAAGTGTAATATTTCTGCACAGTTCGACGAATGTTATAACTTTTTTATCAATGTTTTTCTCCTACATTAACTTAAATTTTGCATTTTGAAAAAGTGTAGTAAATATAAATATTAACTATTAACATTTCTATTTTAATGGATACCATTCAATAAGAGTTGTAAGTGCAACAAATCAAATAGAAAGATTGGAGGCGAAACTCAGCAGATCCGGTTCTCACTTACCGTCCGGTTGTCAGTAAAGTTCGTTAAACGACATCTGATGAGCTGGATGAGGAGTATGGACCCTGAGGTCTTCAATTGGTTGTATGGAGTCGGCCAGCATCATAGACGGAGGCCCAATATTTGGCACTTGTCCCGGCCCGATCGACCCGTTGCTAGAGAGGGCCGGATTCCCATTCGGTGTCATCGGTTGATGTTGATTCGATTCCTGCCTCATCATGTTTCTTCGCCATTTTGCGCGGGCATTTTGAAACCAAACCTGACATCAAACAACACATATAAAGGATTTTTTTTAGCATTTATACATCGTACACATTAAAAAAAAAAAACAAAAAAAATTGCTTGAATTTAAAAATTAAAGCAACGCTATTAGAGTTCTTTTGGCAAAGAAAATAGTTATTTGTTCAACTAGAGAGCAAAATTGTTTATTGCTGCGACTGCCGACTTTATGCTCTCGTGTTGAACATACAACTTTTCACCGCAACAGCGAGGAAAACCTTACTAGGTCACATTACGTTTTTTATAGCTAACATTCACACAGCCAAAGTCACATAAATTATAACTAAATTAACAAAAATATTAAAAGTTGAAAGTAAAATTACTACAATTTGTAAGATTAAAGGTAACAGTTTTGTTCGGAACTGTGATGGTCATATTATTTACTTGCGTGTTAGGTAAAGGTCCTGTCTCCATGTTTATACGAATGAAATAATTCGTACGAATGAAGATATTTTTCACGGGACTTTTCTGGAAGAAAGCTAAGTTCGGCATTTGAAACTTGTTCTCTTAATTCTTCTGGAGTTAGACTATCACCACTGGATGTACTGATTTTTTTTATATTTACCAAAACAGTACAAAAATACCAAGACCTAATGTTGAACCAGTTTCTGAACGGCTGTGAAACTATCTTCATAGCTGGGCTAATTCTAGTCTGCTATGGCTGGACACACTAATAAAATCAAAATTTTATTCCTATGTGTTAAATCGCGTGTTCTAATTTGAAATCACGCTCGCATTAAGAATCGATTTTTCTACGAGTTTTTAGGCACCAACAGCACCCTTTTCGTCCTGGAGAGGTGAAAATAATTTTTATTTAAAAATAATAATTATTGATTCAAGGATTGGGAGAGAGCTGCAAAGTCATGATTCTACTTGAATTTGTATGATATTACTTAACAAGGCTATGGCATAGCACGTTTTCACTTTGCTTTAAAGAAGTAAAACTGATGATATTCCACGTTATTGTCGTTAACGTGTGAGTCTGTTATGTCTTAATGTTATTGTCTTAATGCCATAAATGCCTTCTAATCTATTATCTGTATTCTGAGTATACAATTCACTATCACGGCGTGTATCTGGAATGATTAGTTTATTCATTTGTTTATAAAAGATTAAATATGTTTTATATTAGGTTATTAAATTGTCATAGTCTAACAAACATTAGTGTTCAATATTCAATAACATTGAATTCATCGCATTATCTCTCAGAGTAATGGCGAGAAAAAGTTAATTAATTATATCGACTTATCCGACTGCAAATAGCTAGTTAAATGCAACGGCAGCCAAGTTTATACTGCGATAACGATCGGTAGTAATTGATACGATTACTAATAATGTAGTAGTCATTACTAAAAGACATAAATAAGTAGAAGCACGTTCAATTTTCATAACTAGGTATTAGAGTTTTATTAATAAATTGTTCGTTGATAAGAAAAAAGATGGTTTTTTTTTACTTTTTATTTATTGTTTTAAATTAATACGTAACTAATTTGAGTTTTAAACTCCAGGGCGATCACAGCCAAAAGAGTTCAACAGTTTGTGTTTTAAATTTTTTTTATTATGTAGTTCTGCTAGCCATTTTGGAAATATTTGATATTCCTAGTATTTTACTGGTAAGTGAAAACATCTCTGAGCACTAATTTTGTACGGTGTATGGGGATGAACTCGCGAGATGACGCCTCAGCGTCACCCAAGAAACACAATCCACGTTAGATGATGGCACTGCGGTTAATGTTCTAAGACTGAAGCGATGTGGTTAATTGATAAATAGAATATATAATAAAAAATACTCCCTAAAAACGTTAAGGAACGGAAAATAATGTTTACAAGTACAAAATAATGTACGTGTGCAGTCCTTTGAATCCTTTGTGCAGTTCTTGCTCAATTCATCACTATATCAAAGATCTCAAGCGTAGGTAAATTTATTTTAATCTCCAAAGAGTAAGTACAAAACATAATCTTCCACTGATTTTTCTGTTAACAGGTTCATGTTAAATTCAATAGTTCCGTGAAGGCTTTTTCTATTACTGTAACGTCAGTACCTATTAGGTTCACTTACTTGTAAAACTCTCTTTGATAGACCAGTCTTCTGAGCCAGTTGTTTCAAATCCTTTGCGTCCGGATTCTGATTAATTGCAAAGTAGGACTTCATTGTTCTGAGCTGATGGTGTTTGAAACTCGTTCGCATCCGCTTAGTGCGTTGCGTGTGACTGGACACGCTGCCAGGCGACGCCACCGATGAATCGTATGCAAGCGATTCCATTGACGATGACAAATCACCTCGATGAAGGATTTCTATAACAAAATAATCTAAGTGTAAAATTTTTAAAGTCGTGTTTATTCAAGACTGTGATTGTCATTATATGTAGTAACAAAAAACACATTGTCGCGGATGTCGTGTCACAAGGTTTCCTACATTAAAAAGTATCCGATAAAAAATATCGTAACCACCGATTATGTCCGTGATTGCCGGTGCTGACACTAACTGCACTGTCGTCACTGACGGCGATACTGTATCGAACTGTGACTTCACTGATATGTGTGAATGGGCCTTTAGAAAGTCGTTGAGTTTTAGCCGGTAGGAGACCGACATAACCCCACAGCATCCCATACGCTGTGGGATTTCCTAACGTAATAAAAACCAGGTTGGTTAAAAAACCACTGAACTAACTTCCCTTATTAGTAGTCGAATAAAAAATAATCTAGAAAAGGGTATTATTAATATTCTACTGATCGATCTGCTTGCGATTGTTAGCGCTTTGTGTCTTATATTGTATTAATTAATTTTTCAATAACCATATAACAGGTTTGACGTATAGTAACTTTGCATTATTTTTATCAACATTTTTATCTATGCTCTTTAAAGTCATTTAAGGATATACTCGTAAGTACAAGGTAATTTGAATTTTTTCAAATTAAATTATAATGCATTTCTGTCTTTATTTAACCGTTTTATATCTTTTCCATATAGAATATCACAAATATGAAAAGGAATTAAAGTAAATATAAATTGAATTATCATTATCAATGAAAATTAAAATTACGATCGATCGAATCAAGTTTGATAGAATCGAATCCTATCAAATCAAATCAAACTTTCGCAACGAATTCGTGATAGCGATATAGTTATTTGCTCCAGTGATTGCGTTCGTATAATAAGGGGATCCCACAGCATCCGCGGTGGCAATCACTCGTACCGTAAGCCCGGGCACTTCCCGGGGAAACGGGAGATTTTTTACAGAAGGATGTTGGTTCGATAGCTGTCACGCTTCAATCTACGCTGCAAGGAAATCATTATTTGCTTTTTAACTTTTATAATACAATAATTTTTATAAACATTTTTTTATGTTAAGATAGCCACTTCTACATATTGCCCAAGCAACGCTACAGGTGCTGCGAGTGCGTTGCCAACCAAATACAACCAACCATAAGGGAATTTTTCTCTGGCATATTTTACTCATCTTAAACACAACAGCACACATGCTGTTGTTTCACGGTGGTCTTCTATAACGGTAATGCCGCCAGTCATCTAGACCAGAGCCAATTATAAAAAGTTCATTTTCAAAGTGGCCTTGCTGGGAATTGAATCCGCGAGCCCAGAGACAGCCCGTTAAAGCATTCACTTTAACTATTCGACAGTAGTTTTTATACACAAGGTACTCTCTCTAAACTCTGCTGTATAGTTTCAGAAGGGTGAAGTTACTATTAACTAACGCCTATATTATAAACCGATAAGAAGATTATTTAAGTTTAATATGGTAGGAAATTTTTACACAATATGCAATCCGCTTCATGGATTGATCTTATCTATTTTTCGCGTAATAATATAATCTCGATTGCTAGAAAAATAGCTTTTCTCTCACAAGGAGAAAGCGAGGAGAATTCGCTCGCCAACGAGAACCGCTGTCACATTTAAAGTGGAAGTTAGCCGTTATTATGGCAGCCGAGTTAACATAAGACTGAGTCACAGCGAAGCGTGGTCGGGTTCAGCTAGCTTAATAATAAATAATAAAATGAAATATCTACAATTGTATAATATTAAAATTTTTACTTAAGGGTGCTTAAGGTTAACTTGCCTTAGCGCTCTGTCTCAGAGATCCCGGGTTTGCTTTTCGGTAATGTCAACTTTAAAAACATCGTTCCCAAAGTTAGCTCTGGTCTGGATGTTTGAAGATTCGCAGTCATAACTGGGCAGCCAGTCTAACGGCAGTAACCACCTCCTTATAGAAGTCAATAGGTGTATGCTTGTATTTCGGAGAGTGAGTATAAGGGATGCCAGAACCAATTTCCCTATACCTTCTTGATACCTTATCCTTAATTCTGCTAAGGTTGGCAGCCTTGCAGAACTTGTGCCATCAAGTGCATCATCAGCCTGTCTACAAAAATCAACAGGTGTAAGTTACTTTAACTAGTTAATCGTTATCAAGAGATTTCTGTTCAAGCAGGTGTTACGTACTGCAGTCAAAAATTTAACTGTCCGTCGGGTAGCAGTAAAAGCCTCTTTAACTTACATTTATTTTTATCGACCATCATGGAAAAACAGCACGTTATGTGCTGCTTTGCTTCGGTGTAAGTGTTAGTGATGACAAATTAGATCTAGTTATCACTTTAACATTATCTTTTACGTATATTATATCTTAACGTAAACTTATGTTTACATGCGACCTGATTTGCCACCATTAAGAGAACTGTTTTTTTTTCTCTGTAATAAAGTGTTTCTTAAATATCTTTAATATAAATGTAATAATTATTCCAAATGGAATACTTAAGGAGTATTTAAAAAACTTTTAAGCGACTTTTATGAGTTATGATCAAGTTTCTTTTACGATTAAAATAACATAATAATATACTAATTTAAGACTTGATTATTTTATGTTGTTATTTTTTATTTATTTTATTTTATTTGCTACTTAACGAAAAAAAAAATTACAAGAAATAACTCGAGTTTAAATTCAAATTCAAATTTATTAATTCTTAAACCAAAGCAGTTATAACCGTTTAAAGATATAAAAACTAAAAAAAAAGTTTGCTTCTAAATTTATTTGACGGACGTTAATAAAAACACACCTACTGCAAACACCATAAAAAATAAGTGACCCTTAGAACGAATTCCGCGCTCTAACCAAACTGTTTAAAAATATTTAATTGTTTTCATAATTAGTTCTCTAGCGCAGGCAACACCACCCAAGTAGATTTTGGGCAAAATATTAATAAATTAAAATCACTCAAGTGCGGCGCTTTACAAGACCCCTTAATTATACGGCTATCTTTTAGATCAAAAAATGTCCAATTATGGCTACATTTATCATTGCGCGTTATTTGTTTTGACAGGCATACTGTATTTGGTGTTTTGTGTAATAATAATTGTTGTAGAAGAAACTGAGATAGATATTTATCGGTAAATTGAAAATGTTCGACCGTTACACTTATCTCAAATTCTTATCAAATCGTTTCGATTTTTGTTCTGTCAAACCTACCTAAACTTATTCACATATCCACTTTTTCTATTCAATTTTGTCTGTTACCAAAACACAAACGCATGCCATCGATGGCACACGTGCCATGGGTTCGCCATGCCAGCACTAGAAGATTTAAAAGTTAAAGCTACATAACTGCTAATAATTACTTATTATACGCTTTTACGTCCTAGCTACTCAACTGATCGTGGAATTTTGCATACACATTGTCTTAGGGCTACAGAAGGTTTTCTTCTCGGGAACAGTACTTTTTTCGTCTTTTTAGTTTTTTAAAGTTTGTACGTGTACCTAGGTATAGCCTTGAAGTCTGTTTTTGTTTTAGGTATATAAAAATAATTTTATCAATAGATGGTGTATTTTTTTAGTTTGTATTATTATATCGAGAATCTCAAATCTTTTTTAATTTTTTTTTTCCTTTGGGCACCAGTATTACAGAATCGACAAAGAGTATATAACAGCATTGACAAGCGCGCACATTGTGTGCGCGCTTTATTTTAGTCTAGATACTTAAAAATACTTACTTGAAAATCATGAAAAAGCTGTAAGTTAATGAAACATGTCGCTAGGGGAGTTCTGTCGCAATAATAAGCCGCTTAGGCTCTGTAGGCAATATATACACAACTATACACAATTATACACAACAACCATAATAGGTATAGATATAGAGGAGGCAAAAGAGTGTACAGGAGAATAGAGAACAAAGATAATGTGAGTAATAACCCTTTACTTTGGAAGCGTCAAAGTAATTACATCGAGACTGTTGGGACTGGGACGCGTCGAATCGATAAGGCACGGAGTTAACTCACTATCGAGTGATTCTTGTTGGCATTGTTGTGATTATTCGTATATCGTGATCAAGTGGCTGATGTCGAAGTCATAACAAAAACACGACCTCATCGTGTGAAAAGATTTTAGATTATAATTTTTACTATAACATACATACATAATTATAGTCCGCGTTGAAAAAAAGTCCTTTTCTGAAAAATTTCATGATCATCGTTTGAGAAGTTAAGGCATGAAAGCGTAACTAACAAACAAATTCACTTTGTCTTTTATCATATTAATTAAGGCGTGAAAAGGTAGTACAGCCAGACCAGCCAGCCAGAACTACTACACTAATTATATATATATATACCTAATATAGGTAAATAAATAAAATAAATAAATATCTTCACACATTCCACACAGCACCATCTAGTTCCACAGTAAGCAACTAATGCTTGTATTATGGATACCAGAAAGTTGATATAATACATAGATTTTTTTTGTAAATACATACATACTCGTATTATAAATACAAAACATCCATGACTCAGGTACAAAGGTAAAATGTTAACACATAAACATTTGCCCCTAGCGGGATTCGAACCCGCGACGGTTTGGTTAACAGCTAGGGTTACTAGCCACTAGACCAAACGTGTCGTCAAACTAATAAGTTAGGTAATTAATATGTATGCATATTTGCGTATACGTATGAATAAATTCAAAAACTGTCATTTAACATTGTAATAAGTACTAGATATAGGTACTTAAAAAGATATAAAACAAAAACCAAGTGAACGGAATACGTATTTTAAAATTTTTATACTATTTCAACAACAAAATATGACTTAGGAAAAAAATTAAGTCTTAATCAACTATATAAAACCTACGAAGATAGGAAAAACGTGTGACGAACAGTAGCCAAATAAAACAAGATTAAGTAACAGTCTGAAGTTATAGTTTAAAAAAAATGAACAAAACTGTCTTGCATCAAACACGTCTGTCTAATAGGTGTTGTATCGTGGTTTAGTAACAATATCCAGATCGCTCGTGTTAACACATTTTCAAGCGAATAGAACCAAGCACCGTATACCTGTCCATTCAGTTCAGCATAGCGCCATGATTAATCGGGTCGAGGAGTTAAGTCACACAAGTTGAATCCCACCTCAATGAGTGGCTCGCATTTCGACTGTGTAAAGAATAATCCAGACGATAGACCCCGAGAGACGACCCAACGCGCGGCCACATGGGCCTCTCTGTCGGACTAGGGAGAAGATGCCGTGAGTGAGCGGGACGAATATATGTCTAAAGGCGCGCCGTCTATTCATTAGTCGTGATTACTGGCCGGGATGAATTGACATCTGGGACGACGAGGGAAGGCACCCGCTCTTGCTTTCCCTTACGAGGTTTCTGCTCAATTTTAAGAGAAACCAACTTATCTGCTATGAAATATGTATAAAGCTAAAGCGAATCTTTAAATAGGTGGACTAGCGTTGAATTTTTCCACTTGTTTCGTTTGCGTAGCGTTTTTATCATCAAAGTGAAAATTGTTTAAGATTTTGCCGCTGAAAATGGTGGGCGAGGTTTCAAAGGCCTTTTTCGTGAAAAATAATTAAAGACAGGGTGTTTTTTTTTAAATTACATCAAAAGATTTCTTGTAAGCACAAATTCGCTTGAAAATAAATACATTTCGCTCGGCTTGCTTTACTGTTGAAGAAGAGAAAATAGACAAAGTACCTGTCTTTTCTTTACTTACCTAAAGCTGTACTGGCCATTCTCATGGTTTGCACTTGCATGTCCTCTGGCGATCCTTGGGTGATTTTCCTTTTTCTTGGTCTTCCTTTTGGACTTGGGCCACCACTGTAGTACTGCGACGGTGAATCACCCTCGCTGTGCATGTCTTGACACCTAAACAAAACCTCATATGATTCATCAATCATTCCGAAATATATTTTGAAAGAATTTTTTGCAAAACTTTAAAAGGGGTTTTTTCATTACGTCGTTCACTATCTATAGCGTCGATTGGATTAATTAAACACAAGTCTATAAATTATTAGTTACAAGTTGGTGCCCACGACTTCGTCTGCGTTAAAAAAAATGAAAAATATAACTCCTGAGAAAATATCTGACGTAATTATTTGTAGCGGTGGCGCCCAATTTTTTTTTATACTTTTAGACAATCCCTCGAGATAAAGAGGTCTTTTCAGGATAAAAAGTATCCTATTATATGTTAATCCAGGTAATAAACTTTTTGCGTGCCAAATTTCATTCAAATCCATTCAGTTAAATTTTACGTGAAAGTACCAAACATACATCCATCCATCCTCACAAACTTTCGTATTTATAATATTTGTACTAGTAGGTTGCTCGATTCCGCGGGCTTTCAGCCCGCGGGGGGGTGGTTATGGGTTCGGTGTTGTGTTTTTTTGCCATGTCTAATTGTTTCGGTTAGTTATTGGGTCTTTAGTTTTGTAAATCGTGAGGAATTACGATGATTGACGATAATTATAGGGGGTAAGTAAGAATAGAGGGGGAGGGGGGAAGGGGGGGGGTCGCAATAGATCACCCTCGTTGAGACCTATCAAATGATACCCAACACGAGGGGTCTACCTGTAACCGTTGACCATGGTCTACCGAGTAGACCGTAATTGTCAAATTTTTGAATTTGGTCTACTCTAAAAAATTTGTCTTCCCGAGACGTCTCCTATGAGCCCAAACACGACCCCGTTGTGATCCGCCATTTCCGAGTTACGACCAGGGGGGTTGGAGGGGGGTCAAATTATTTATCTCGGGGAGACGTCTCATATGAGCCCAAACACGACCCGGCTGCGTCAAGTCGTTTCCGAATTACGACCGGGGGGGTTGAAGGGGGGTTCAAAATTTTTATCTCGGGGAGACGTCTCCTATGAGTCCAAACACGACCCGGTTGTGACGCACCGTTTCCGAGTTACGGCCGAGGGGTTTGAAGGGGTTGGGGGGGGGGGGTCAAAATTTATCGGTTACCTGGTGGACCATTGCCGTCGCTCCGCTTCGCTCCGCGACGGATCGGCCGCCGTCTCTTATGCCACTTTTAGGTGTGATTTTGTATGAAGGGGGTGCGAATGGGGGGAGGTGGGGGGAGGGCGACGGTCCCGGGCGGTGGACCTCGGGGAGAAACTCCACCACCCGAAGATACCGTCCCTCTATCCCCGGTGGTTTCGGAGATATTCCACTTTTATTCGATGATTCCAAAAAAGTTGTATGGAGTTTAAAAAAAAATGTATGAAAGGGGTGGGGATGAGTGGTCCGGTGGTGACTACCGATCATACCCTATGACTTTCCGCAAACGCCATCTTTCCATCCCTCTTACTTTCCGAGGACCGCTCACCGTCTCTGCACCAGGTCGGTGGACCGAGAACGGAGGAATTTCCTCGAACGCCCCACGCCACCCTCTATCCTACGGGATAGGATAGACCGCTCCAGAGAACTTCCTTCCCGTCGAAATAAATCGCTTTTCCGAAAAAAACATAAATTTGTATGGAGGGGGGGCAAAGGGGGGGAGGTGGGGGGAGGGCGACGGTCCCGGGGGGTGGACCTCGGGGAGAAACCGTTATCCCCCAAAGAGACCGCCCACCTATCCCCGGTGGTTTCGGAGATATTCCACTTTTATTTGATGATTCCAAAAAAGTTGTATGGAGTTTAAAAAAAATGTATGAAAGGGGTGGGGATGAGTGGTCCGGAATTATTTATCTCGGGGAGACGTCTCCGATGAACCCAAACACGACCCGGTTGTGACGCGCCGTTTCCGAGTTACGGCCGAGGGGTTTGAAGGGGTTGGGGGGGGGGGGGTCAAAATTTATCTGTTACCCGATGGACCCTTGCCGTCGCTCCGCTTCGCTCCGCGACGGATCGGCCGCCGTCTCTTATGCCACTTTTAGGTATGATTTTGTATGAAGGGGGTGCGAAGGGGGGGAGGTGGGGGGAGGGCGAGGGTCCCCGGATGTGTACCTCGGGGAGAAACTGTTATCCCCCAAAGAGACCGCCCACCTATCCCCGGTGGTTTCGGAGATATTCCACTTTTATTTGACGAGTCCAAAAAAGTTGTATGGAGTTTAAAAAAAAATGTATGAAAGGGGTGGGGATGAGTGGTCCGGTGGTAACTACCGATCATACCCTATGACTTTCCGCAAACGCCATCTTTCCATCCCTCTTACTTTCCGAGGACCGCTCACCGTCTCTGCACCAGGTCGGTGGACCGAGGATGGAGGAATTTCCTGGAACGCCCTACGCCACCCTCGATTCGACGGGATAGGATAGACCGCTCCAGAGAACTTCCTTCCCGTCGAAATAACTCGCTTTTCCGAAAAAACCATAAATTTGTATGGAGGGGGGGCTAAGGGGGGGAGGTGGGGGGAGGGCGACAGTCCCGGGGGGTGGACCTCGGGGAGAAACTGTTATGCCCCGAAGACACCGCCCACCTATCCCCGACGGTTTCGGAGATATCCCACTTTGATGAGTCCAAAAAAGTTGTATGGAGTTTAAAAAAAATGTATGAAAGGGGTGGGGATGACTCGCTCTGTGGCAACTACCGATGACCCTCTATGACATTCCGCAAACCCCACCCCTCTGCGACTCTTACTTTCCGAGGACCGCTCACCGACTTTTTACCAGGTCGGTGGACCGAGGATGGAGGAATCACCTGGGGCGCCCTACGCCGCCCTCTATCCGACGGGATAGGATAGACCGCCCCAAATTGCCCCTTTGCAGGTGAAAATTTAGCTTTTCCGAAAAACCAAAAATTTGTATGGAGACGGGATGATGGGATGGAAATCCCGCAAATCAGGATAGCCCCTGAGCGGGATCCCTCCGAGGGATGGAAACGCGCCATTGCCGCCGACCACCCATCCCGCACGGTTTTCGAGATATTCTCATCCCTTTCGCCAAAAGTGCCACTTTTGTATGGATGCGGGATGAAGGGGGCGGGATGGGGGGATAAAGTTTATCCCAGCGGTTGGACCACCACGATAGATGGTCATCCCCCGAAGACACCGTCCCTCTATCCCAGATACTTGAGGAGATATTCCTCTTTGAAAAGTCCAAAAAAGTTGTATGGAGTTTAAAAAAAGTGTATGAAAGGGGTGGGGATGAGCGGTCCGGTGGCGACTACCGATTACCCTCTATGACATTCCGCAAATCCCGTCCCTCTCCGACTAATACTTTCCGAGATCCCGTCGCCAACTTTTTACCAGGACGGTGTACCGAGGATATCAGATTTTTCTGGGGGTCACCGGACGACCCCCTATCCGACCACCTATAACGCAACAACCCCCCACCACTCCTTCTGGGAGAACAATTATGTCAGTCAGTCAATAGTTACGTGAGTGGGTTTTCGGCTTTATAGTGTTTTATTTATTAATTATGGATATTATGGGGCGCTCGATTAACATACAGAATTTATTGAGTTTAAATTCGTAATTAGCAGTTTTATACGAAATAGCAATTACTAAATGGTATAAACTCTCTCAAATTAAGATTCTTTGCTTTGAACCTTTGTAACTTCAATGCACTATGTAGGTGTGAACTTACTAGTGGCAGGGCACACACACTGTAATTCGCAATCATTTGGACAGCCCGTCTGGCGGCAGTAACCACGCCCTTACACAAGACCACTGTGAAATGTGTGCTGTTGTGTTGCTGTGCATTGCATCCCTTCCTTATCCCTTATCCTTCTATGGTCTTGTGTTATATGCGACGGTAGCCACCTACCATCAAGTGGACCGTCAGCCTGACTGTCGACGTTAACATAAAAAAGGTACGACATCGACTAAAACCCGTAACTTACTCGTACTACCCTTGAAGGATTTGTATGTTAAAAAACTGCTAGTTAAATAGTTGCTCTTAATTTGGCAACATTATAAACATTAGAGGTTTCTATGATTCAAATAGTTATACGCAATTCAGCAAGCGCATAACAACTTTACCGTGGCTTCGCAGCACGAGTAGCATCGGCTGTGAGGTTGTGAGACTGTGCTCACCGAATTTCAAAACACTAATTGCATATCCAACTCGGTAACGGCCGAAATCGTATAAATTACAACTTTTACGTTTGCTAAACGAAAATGTGCAACTTACTTGAGCTTTATTAATTGAGTAAAACGCGGGTTACATGATTTTACTTTTCCATCGTCAACAATGTGGAGTCAAATATAGGTGCATTTACCCATTAACACAAATGGAAACATTGAATATTAGGTAAATATCTTAATTTTATTTTTAAGTGAAACTTCTTTGCGCGCGATGATAGTAATATTTCAGGGTCGAATATTGAGTGTCACTAAACTTGTAGTAATCCTTTCTACCTACTACATATTTAATCATAAAAGATGTTTCAGTTCTGACACGAGTTTTCGCGCGCATATATTTTAAAATGTCTAGTTTCTTTTTTATTTATTGATTTAATTTTTTTTTTAATATTACTAAAATTGTCCCAAAACTACTAGGTATGAAACCATAATCTTAAAAAATGTTAAAGCTTGTACTTTTGGATACAAAACACAATGAAAATTTTTTTTTAAGATATAATAAAATTGGTTAAAACCGTACATTCAATCTCTATGAAAGTGCTTTAATATTATAGCTATATTTAAATACAGATTTAATACAGGTGTACGTGCCTATATACGCTACTGGTGATGTCTTCGTCACAATATTCATCCATACAAGCGTTATCGTAGTGCGGTCTGCAGTACACCAGGCCGTCCCTCATGCCGAAAACATCACCTTTGGAGAGAAGAGTGCCGCAGGCGACGCAAGAGAAGCAAGTCAAGTGGTAGACCATGTCGCGAGCTCTCATCACCAGCTCGTTTGCTGTTATCCCATTACCACATCGAGCGCATCGTTTCACACAAAACAATCTGAAACAAAAAACGTTTGCGGATGGCCACTTCAAGGGACATCAGTTATTTTATTGACCTGGCGAGATATCTCGTTTATATATACGTGTGTTAAGTAATTGTAACTTATACCTACTTAGAGGTGCTTTAGTAGCGGGGCACACATCATAATACATTACGCCTTTAAGTACCATTACTAAAGAGCAGCATAAAATAACAGTACCTACCTATATGGAGTTTAGTTTTTGAATTACTCAGTAATAGAAGCCAGAGTTCTTATAACATCTCTATCTTATAACATGGTTTATTATACTTTAGCCTAACAATGTCGGTAAAGTATTTTTTATAATTTTCCTTATTTATAAAATATATAATTAAATTCTGTTTTTGTTTATAGTCGACGGAAGCTTGAATGTTTATTCTTTGATTTAATTCAATTCTACATAATTCGACTACGGTAATCACGATGTCGTGTGATTTATTTTAGTACGAGATATTTCGCCATCCGTCATAGTTTTTTTGATATTATTGAGGCGATGGGTAAGGGTTAGGACGTTCTGGTTTTGGCATTGTTGGTACGTCTTAAAAATCAAAACTTTATTATTATGAATATTTAGTTAAAGTATAAACATCTTTTACGTATTATATTATGAATATTTTAGCTTTTAACTCATAATGGATCGCGACATTTGCGTTTAAATAACGATTTGTACCTATTCAAAGATTAAAGTAGGACTAATAAAAAAAAAAAAAGAAATTTTGTATCTGAAACAAAAATAAAAATTTTGTTGTTTCAAAGTAAAATTGTATACACATCTGAAGTATTTACTAAAATATTTAAAATAAATTTGTCAAATTCAAATATTTTGCTTGTTACCTTTGGAAACATATACAAAATATTAAACCCATTACCTAAACCATATTACCTAAAGTTGTTTAATTTTTTAGAATATGTATTGCATTGAACACATTCTTTTTCCATTGTATAATTTGTTAGAGACCTATCGAAAAATCTTGACATTTCAACCTAACAATAATAGAGGTGAAGTGAACAATTATGCCATATGTGATATACGTACCTACAAGAGGGAGCACACCAAATGTTTACATCACCTGTCAAACGTCACCTGACTATTAACAACATCAGAGGTGCGCGCCACCCTTCCTCCGAAACTAGACGATAAAAGTTTTGATAAAAATGGCTACATTTATATAACAGTAACGACCAGTCCTAGGCTTTGCACGAGGTTGAAACTTTAAAAAATCTGTATCTACGTTATAAAATAAACCTGTTCTAAATTTCAGTTAATTCACTTAATCATACGACAGGCGACATTATTATTATGAATTTTTATTTGTAATATTAATTTTAAGTTAGAGGAAATATTTAATGTGGGATATTTTATAATTACTATTTATTGGAGTAACCTTAAATGAAATCTTTTAATACAAAGGGCCATCTAATTCACACAAAAGTTGAAAATTTACAGGTATAGAAAGTACGGTGTTTGAATCCAGAGCATAAGCATCACTGTGCCAAGTTTCATACAATTTGTAAGTGTAATAGAGTTCATAACGCTAAAATATCCACAAATTTTGGCATTTATAATGTTTGCAAAAAGTTCACGCATCACCGTATAAAATCACACTGTTTATACTCGTATCAATTAATGAGCTTGGTAAATATGAAATCATTTTACGAATAAGTGCTGCATGCGACATATAGACGTGTTTGTAAGTCATTTTTGACGCGTCGTTATGTTCAAGCCATGTTGACACATCGCGTCGAAGCGCGCAATTAACGGACCTTATGGCAATGTCAATCGTCGATTGCTGACCACTCATTCGTTCCCACAAAATGTCGATCAAAAAATGTACGCACCTGCAAGCCCCATTACTATATGGTCTATATTTACATAAAATACAAAATAATCATTTTTTTTATTTCTTTTTTTTTTCAGCTAGCTTTTGCTTTATATTTTATTAATTATATATTTTATAATTATGTGTTATTCAGATGTATAAAGTATAATTTAGACTACGTGTATAAAATCCGTTCAAATTATTGAATAATTTCCGCATGTATAATTTTAGTAGATTATAATATAAATACACTATTTAAGAAACTCGTGTAATTTTTGTAGAAGCACTATACTGCCTTTTGACGTAAGATAGTCGTAAGTATATGAATTTGGGAGCTCTATATCGTGGAGACGGAAATTTTAAGGAAATCTTCTAAATAATCATGTCAATAATGAAAAGTAACAAAACAAAACATATACGACAAAACCGGTACAGTAAAGAAAAATCTTTTGAATAATATAATACAACAATCATACCCCCGTTTTAAAAAGGTAAATCCATGTGAGCCTGTCAATGTACGTCCTGAAGTTGTCAAGCCAGCAGTCTTCGAATACATGATAAATTTTGACAATACGCATACGCAATGTGGTTAACGCGATGCTATATTACCTGTAAACCACCCTAAGCTAATAACGAATAAATATAAACGAAGCGAGCGAAAATAATGCACAGGGGTCGGACGACTAATTGCGGAAAATGCCGTTGGAAAAGACGAAGAAAGAGAAGATCCAATTTCGTGATTTACGAGGGCAAAAGTAATAATGAAATAAAAAATATATCGTACAATTTAATTACAGAAGTTGAAATTCGCAAAATGTAATAAAATCGCCAACAAAATTCAACGCTAGCAGTTCGAATAACGCATGCGATTCTCGTGGTAATATGTAAGAGCAAACGTTTCAATTTTGCATACATTTGTAATGTTATAAAAATGCATTTAATGATAATGGTTTGTTTCTGCTCAATTATTTTTTACAGACAACTCATTTAGAGGAAACGTTTTAAGCTCAAAATGTGGTGAGTTTAAATATAGCAGTTTAAATAATATTAAAATTGTTGAAGTATCAAGAAATTCGGTAAATATTAATGCTTATACTGTTTGTTTTTCTTTTTTATACTTATTTGAGAAAAGAATAAATAAAAATAAAAGCATATTAATAATTTTCGAATTCCTTTCATTGCGTTAGATATTAGGATATAACAAGTCAATCAGCCGTTTCCTGTCAAAAAGAGCCCAAACTCACTGAGTTTGGACTCTTGACAATGCTTTTGATTTTTTACGAAACAACTGGCTGACATGTAATGGGTGTGGTATATTTTTGGAATCATCTTATACGCTTACCTTTTATTTATTTGATATACCACTCGATAGGTTTCAGAAGAAAAAAGAATGTTTTTTCATATAAAAAATTAATGACGTATAACTGGAAAATGTACCAGGTGGCGCATATTTCCTAATAGAAATCTCCATACGCGATCTTCCCCACAGGACTATAGTCAGGACTGAATTACTATATTCGTGTGAACAAATTCTTTAGCATAAGGTAAGCAGACAATAAATATTTAATTACAATAATATTATTGGAAAGTAATATTTCTAAATTAAAGTATATTTTTCTTATGGTGATAGTTTACTACATTGTGAAAAAATAATTTTTTTGGTTGAGTTATTTTTAAGTATTAGTTATGGGTATTTTTACGGCTGAGTATCATGTGGTCAGTGAAACTATATTACATATATTTTTATACTTAAAAGATTATATTAAATATTTCATACTAACATTGTTGTGTAAGCTTTCGTAGCTTTCACTTCGAAACATTAACATCGTAAATTCTCACCTATAATAATCCTCTTTACAGTAAATATTTCCTTCCCTCGAGAAGCATGTCAGTTCAGAATCAAGAGGCAGTCGACATTCGCAGCAGCGGAGACAGTGGCCATGCCATTGACGGTCTACAGCCAGGAGATAGTATCTATGTGATAAGAAACAAAAGATAAGATAGAAATTATAAGATGGATAAGATAAAAACAGTCATTGGGTTGTGGCAGGGCACAACTCTTTTCGCAATCCATCTGACGGCAATAACTGCCGTCTTACAGAAGATCACCGCGATAGAACAGCACTTATATTTTTTAGCCCTCATATTCGGCAGCAAGTTTAGACATCATTTGGTAGGGTACATATATTCTTATTAATATTATCAAAGCTTCTATATTTCAAAAAATGTTTTTTTGGCTTGAAATATTGAAAAAAAGGTAGGTACTATTAAACACTACATGGCATATGGAAATCAATAAACATTTTCATTCAAAACATCGAGATACACTTTACGGCATGACAAAATTCGCCATTGACGACTGCAAGCGCCTTAAGAGTAACGTGTGTTTATAGGCTATGTATGGTAAATACCTGCCATCAAATGGAATGTCAGCTAGCCTGTCAAATATTATCCCAAAGAACACTACCTGTCCTGAATCCTGCCTCCACAACCAGCACATTCGTCAGGAGCAGTAGGCGAGTCCTCAGAGCTCTCACGCTCCTTCAACATCGTCTCTTCCGTCCTGGATCCGTTTGAGGACCCTGGCCCGGAATTGGTGTCTCTATCTCAAATAACAAGATTCAATTCACCGCTCGTCGAAGTGTCTTCGGATCCATTGACAATTTCCATGCTTGATGGTGGAATCTTAGATTCCTTTTTTAATTTCACCTGGGAACAAGTGGTCAAGCTTAGAAAAAATTAAACTCTGTTTCAGCCTAAGTAAACTCCATTCCAGAAGTCAAGCTCCCAAAGAAAATCACCCTTGTGCGCTCGCTAATGCATGTGACATCAGCAAATGAGGCGTAGCGAGATATTCGATTATTTCGTTCCCTAGGAGTTTCGACTCTTGGCATGGAGTTTAGGTACAAACATCTCATAGTTAGGTCATAGACTTCTACTTAATGTGAGCACGTATGGGCTAGCCACTACAATACTATTGAGGATTAGCCCAAATACATTTTCAAGACTATACCTACATGAACAAACTTGAACTAAAAAGTCGAAAATACGAATAATAAGTCGAAATAGTATAATAAAAGTTGAAATTTAGGTACGTCAAATAAAAAAGCATTAAAGGACAATCAACTATTTACAATTTATAATCAGTTAATTTTGGAGTGGGAGAAGTCGCAAAATTAAACTGACCTTGGCTGGCAATAATTTTAATTCTTTGAAGTTTTCCTATAACATTTATTTTCCTATAAATATGATATTTATTTCTAAACTCCGTCGACCTGCATAAGGTATTTTGTAGTGAGTTTTCTGTCGCATTGTGAGTCAACTGCCCTTCCAGACAAGACAGACGAAATTGCTAAGGACACATGTCCGATATAAAAAGTCAAAAAGATATACAATCCGTATATATTATGCGCCCTTATTTAGCATATCATTTAATATTCCCAGTGCCACATTGCCAGTGAGCGCTGCCACAAATCAGAATCGTATACAATGGTTCGGCCAAAGAATAAAAGCCAAAGAATAAAACCAGTTGGGAAGCTTTTCTAGATCTTTTTTAAAAGACAATGGATACTCTTTTTTATTTATATTTGTGACTCAAGTCGATTTTACTTTGTCTTTTAAGAAGTAAAACGTCCTAAGCGGCCCCGAGAAATATTTATATCTATACCGACATATGAAGGGGCAAATTTGTTTGTTTGTTTGTTGATATTTTGAATGGATACATTAAACATAAGCGTAGTTTATATGCATGTTTACTTACGCATAAGTTAAGTAATGAAAAAGTAAACGAACCTTTCAGTAGTCCCATAAGTACTATGATGTGTAACAACTGACATTTCCCCTTGGTATGTTACAAAATTTCTATGTAAATCAATGTAACAGCTTAAAAATTCCTGTTAAAATTCCTTTACAAAATGTGGCTGTTAAAACATTAATTACGTATAAAATTCTCCTGATTTTTTGCTGGCAGTTTTACCGATTCTTAATATATTGTTTCAGTGTTGCAAATCGGTAAATTTAAAATAGCGTGGTTTTATATGTAAAGAGTTTCCGTTGCATTTGCGAGATTTTATTCCCACCTTCGCTTTATCTATATATAAATAGGCAATAGGTAAAGGCAGAACTGTTCAGTAGGTATATAGGTTGGAAAAAATACAAACTTTTTTCTATTTGTTTCTTTTTTTTTTTTTTTTTCAAACATATTGTGTAAGTATAAATCCAAAAGAAAAAGGCATTACTAATCTTATTCGATGTGCGTTCATCAATACGAGTATACCTAGATACTAGAGAAAAAAGAAATTGAAATTTCAAGGGGCTAGCCACATTCAAACAATTAAAATGGGATTTCAGGGGCGACGTTTGACAGAATGACGTTTTATAAGGGACATAGATTTAGATTAAGTCTTGCTGATCCAGCTGGATGGTTAAAGAACGGGTTAATTGGATGGCTTTTGAACTGTATCTAATTATTAGATTGTTAAAAATATTCAAATATATATTTTTTTAAATTTAGAATTCTTAAATTATTTAAAATGCGTTATTCCATGGAATAACGCAATTTAAATCAATATTTGGGAGTTAATTCTTAAGAGAGTTAACTCAATAATTGCAGACAAATTTACAGGAAACACCATAATACTTTTCATTACGAAATTATAATAGACTCAATTTACGTGCCTAATAAGCCATTTTCGGAGGTATAAATAAAATTGTTAGTTTAAAATGCCACATGTATATATGCGACAAGTAATACGTCATAATACAGCCAGCCAAAACTACTAAGTAAGTCTAGAACGCCGAAATTTTGAACATAGGATACTTGAACATCTGTTAAGAAAGGATCCTTAAAAATTTCAACTCCCTGCGAAGCCCGGAGCGGATTAGAGTATACATTTATATTATATGTATTTTTGTTTGTATATAAACTCAAAACTACTGGACCGATTTTAAAAATTCTTTTACGAATAGAAAGCTACATTATTAGCGAGTAACATAGGCTATATTTTATAAAGCTACGCGGACGAAGTTGAATATCAGCTGGTGTTTGTTGCTTTTGACCATATTCTTTCATAGTCCACCTATCCTATCATGGCGACGTACTGTATAACAACGCAGTGCGGCAATTGCTGTAAACACTTGTTGTAAATTGGACGATTTCTGTCGATAATAACCGTTTAATAGTGCGACGATAAAACGCGCTAACAATCCAATAAAACGAAAACAATAGTTGCGGTGAATTTACGAGTTCATTTAAGATAAACGTTCCTGCGGATATTAAATATTTTAATTTTACTGATAAGTAAATATATAAATCCAACTTACAAATACGACATAACTATGTCGGTTATTAGGTAAGTTAATCTTATGTTAAAGATCGGTGAACAGACTGATAGTCGATTTTTGGTTATTGTTGCCTATAAGTGTTATCGGATTTCGATGAAATTTGGCACACAGGTAGTTTATTACCTGGATTAACATATAGGTTACTTTTTATACTGAAAAATGTTAGGTTTCTGTGGGACTTTCAAAAAAATGAAATACAGCGCGTACGTAATAGCGGGCAGAACTAGTTTGTAAAAAACACGATAGGTACGTAAGATATTTGGGTAAACATTTGTTTGAGTAACATATATGTACATTTTCCTCTTAAATATTTTTTTATTTCAAGAGCAATCAAACCAATTAAGAACACGCGTTGGTGTAAACCTCATCGAGGAAATATAAATTTACTCTTATCTTTACAAATAACACGAGTAGGTGTATTGCTTGATTGTGCCTTTTGTTTAATCGTAAATTAAACTGTCTTATTCTGATATAACATTAGGGCTTAATGGAGCTTATCCACTGCTAAGCTTTTCCTTTGATGATGAAATGAAAATATCCTAATGCTAGATAATCCTAATCCTAATCTCTTCTGAATGAGCCTCTAAAAGACAATACATAACACATGAAGATAGTTCTTTACCAGAGATTAAACGCAAATTTCTTTAGATATCAATAATACACTTTGGATTATTTTATCTTCCGAAATCGGCATTCTGTAAGTAAGGCTTTCAGTTGACATAAGTCTCCTCCAGGTTCTTTCATTTCTCTCTATCCAGAGCTGCTCTTCTCCAATTTTTTGGTAGATCGTCTTCCCAGCGTCTCTCCGGTCTACCCTTTCGATGCTTTCCTTCTTTGGGATACCACTCGGTAACGTCTCTCGTCCATTTGTCTCTTCCCGATCTCATCATGTTATTATACTTCAGCATTTTTTTAATTAAAAGAACATAGAATATAGGTACGTATTAAATATTAATATATAATTAGAAAAGATTCGTGGCCTCGAAACGAAAAGCTAAGAGAAAAAAAAGGCTGAATACACATCTCGATATCGAGTTTACGAAGTGTTTTTAATTTCATATTTTGCTTATTGGTTTCATAATTGTTGAAGAAAAACGACCGGCTGTCGTCTGCTGATAGGTGCTCTTATTCGCGTATTAATGACCACTCCTTAAACGACTACCACCGAATTAATTGTACTGTTCATAAGTACATTATTAACGCTCAAACATAATGATGCCTACACCCCATTAACATTGTTTAACAAAAAAGAGTCATCTTTTAAAGTAATTAAGATGTTTTATTTAATATACGACAGATGATTGATATGACAACCTTTTCAGGGATGCTTTAAAAATTAAGATATTTATAAAGTTACATTGTGTTTAATTAAATACATATTTGTTAAGGTTGTTTTATTTAAAACTAGCGACCCGCCCCCGACATCGGGCGGATGCAATTTTCCCGGTAATTTTTCTTTTACTTCAACGAATATAGAAAAAAAAAAATAACCGGACCAATTGTCCAGTCGTTTTCAACATTTGCGCTTAACATAATGCTAATTTCTTAACAATATTAATAGTACTCGTCAGAGTATAAATTGTACCTATCATTACTTAAACAAGCCTTAAATTATTAGCCCATTTTTAATATTAAAAGTATGTGGCACGTGTATTACGGTGGTATACCCATTTCATAAGCCGGACTTGAAAACTATATGGGAATTTTTTGCTAATTTGTTGCTAATTTGTACCGCAAAAATTAATTGTGTTGAAACGACCGATATGCTGACATACAATACCTTGACAAGGAAAGCACCCGTTACAACAGCTTATTTTGTTGCTAATTTATTGCTCTAAGATAGGCTAGTTATATATTGAAAAAGAAAAAGGCTCGCTATTCTCAATTTTAATATATGGAGTAGTTCACCCCCCATGAAGGGATGACATTTTTTAATTCCTAACTAGCATATATTAGAGCAACAAATTAACAACAAAATAAGCCGTTAGAACGGGCTCGCTATTCTTAATTTTAATATATGGGGTAGTTCACCCCTAATGAAGGGATAATATTTTTTAATATCTGACTAGCCTATCTTAGAGCAACAAATTAGCAACAAAATAAGCCTTTGGAACGGGCTTGCTAGGTGCTTTTTTTGTCAAGATATTTTTGTATACTAGCGTAATATTACGTAAGTATATCGGTCTTTTCTCGTAAATTAATGAAGCAACAAAATTAATTAGCAACCAATTAGCAACAGAATTCCCTTATAGTTTTGAAGTCCAGCTTATGAAAAGGGAATACCACCGTGATATAAGTGTAAGCAGCTTCCATCTTGTAGTAGACCGCGCTTAAAGAAGTTCATACACTCAGAGACTCAGAGAAGAAAGTTTGATCTAAACTTCGCAAATTTTCAAGCGAGTGAAGTCCCTGATAAATGCTATTACTTATTATTATTTGAATAAAAAATTTACTAAATCAATAATTAAAGAAAATGTTAATTATTTGGATTTTATCATAACGAAACTGTTTCGACGTGAATTGTAGTCATTAAACTTTTTATGAAAACTTTACTCAAACTTTTTTTTTTAATTAGGGGCTGACTTTTCCTCTTCGATAGACAATATAGGATAATTAAAACAGATTTGAACGTTGAACTTGAATTTGCCTGTTAAAACTTATACAAACTCTCTCTGAAGGGAGCGCACGTATTACAACTAATACGAGTACAATCAATGTTATTAAGAAGTTTTTTAATAAATTATATTATACTAGCGACACATCCATTATTGAAAAATATATCAAAATTCGTGGAGTTGCTTAAAAGTGCACAGTGTTAGTGTAAAAATTTGTGACAAGTACCTATACCTAAAGTTTGGAATATTGGAAGAATATGCAAGGATCGATATCATCAACATAATTACAATTTGGACATAAGCCTCCGCTATGAGTTCACGATAACGTTTACTTAGGTACCTACTTATAAAGTTTTACATATATCCACTTTAAGTAAAATTTTGATAGTCGATAATTAAATTAAGCCTTTATCTAATCGTAAACGAAATAGCATAGTTATAATAACGTAGGTATACATTGTAAAAAAAAAACAAATCATTAAATAGTTTTATGATAACCACGTTGCTATCGATAAGAGTTTGAAGCCGACTCTTTTATAGCAATAAACGGGCGGTTGTTAAAACGAGTTATATTAGAGAAACGTATCAAAACAGTGTATTGTATACGCGCACCGCACCAAACAAACCTACTGTACAACTGTTCATTTAATCTCTGATAATTTTATACATAAATGTCAACATTTCATATTGTTAACACTTCTGTTAACAATTTCCCATGTACCTATAATAGATAAAAATAAAAACAACTTTATTTATAACAATGCTGCATTTATGTAAATACTTAATTTAGTAAAGGCAAATATCTGGGTGCAATATTAATTATAAATTCTGACTGTAATTAATTTTTTTTTTTCAAATAGCTTATAAATACAGACCATGATAAATAGATGCTATTTAGGAGACAGGTAATAATCAAATAAGTAATTGTAGTAAACGCTAATAAATTGGGGAAAAATACTAGGAAAAAAAATGGTAAATTTTATTAGTGTCAAGGCTTTAATCCTAATATTGTCCAGTCATATTAGACCATTTTTCGACAAATGAAATCATTAATCGATAGAAATCTGAATTTTGGTATACATGTTTATTGGGGCTTCCCATTAAACATACTAAAAGTCCCTGTCAAATTTTTAAAAAGAAGCAAATCGAGGGCAAAAATATAAAAAATTTTGCTATTCAACGTCAGATTACAGCTAAAGTATTGGAGATACAAAAAAAATGTTAATATGCTTTTTTATAGGCAATTTAATAAGCTATATTTTTTATCTGAACTATTTTTTCGTATAAGTAATAAATGCCGAGATATAGACAAAAAATTGAAAAAGTGTACCATTTTTTTGACAAAGATTTTTAGTATGTATAATGGGAAGCCCCAATAAACATGTATACCAAAATTCAGATTTCTATCGATTAATGTTTCTATTTTTTCTTATATGACTGGACTATATGTCCAAATAATATAGAGCGAATCATTGTGTGAAATATTATAATTAATGCAACTTCTACCTCTCACATCAATTTAAACCAAAATAATTAACTTCATAAAGGGATTACCTGATATTGTTTAATGATACAATTATTTGATGAATAATAAAGTTACTTACATTAACCATTTGTAATTAATATTTATCAATAATTATGAGGCCAAATGAAGTTAAAGTAACTGAAGTAAAACCATAACGATATACCTCGATCATCTATTTGAAATACTTTTACTAACTTAATCGCTAAAAATGTGTTGATAAGCGCACAACTTGGGAACGGCTGGACCAATAAGTTTAATTCTTTTTTCAAATTTTCGTTGAAGACCAGGAAAAGTTCTTATGAAGAGTAAAATTGTAAAAAAGACCCGGGGGCGGGTTGCTAGTACCAAGTAAATGTAGGTATTTACTCCTGGCCCATACTCATCAACGGCGAAGTAATACCTACTGAAATCGTTAAGTTTAATTACTAAGCATGGAAGAGCTTTTCAAAGGTTTTCCTTTCCAAAGGCTTTTTCTTGGTACTCCGATTTTCCGTTTACATAAAGATCTATTGAAATAGGATCGAGGACTTAGGTATAATTACATCTAGAAATTAGAGACAACTCATTAATTAGATCATTGAAATCGTATATCAAAGGTGTAAGTTGTTATCACAATGATTTTTCGTAATAATAGCTAATCATTCGTTAATAACTAGCTTTCCACCAGTTGACCTTAAGTTGCTACAGTCACCTATTACCACAAAGCAATTCTACAGGAAAGTGGTATCTAGGGAAAAATAGTCTTTGGTATCCTTTACTCAATCACAAAATCATAAAAGCACACATGCTGTTATTTCACAGTGGTCTTCTGTAAGGATGTGGTCACAGCCGCCAGACAGGCTGCCCATTTTATAATTGCGATTCCACTATGAAATTCCACTCAGACCGGAATTTAACCACTCTACCAATGAGCTCGTCAAAAATAAAAGATTTCAACTTAATGGAAACACTTGACCGACATTCACCATACCAATATTATAAATGCGAAAGTATATTTGGATGTATGGATGTTTGTAACTCTTTCAAGCAAAAACTACTGAACCGATCACGATGTAATTTTGAATACACGTTATCTGGAACACCAGAAAGGATATAGGGTACCTTTCATCCAGAAAAAAAGGACTATTCCTGAGGGATAAATAAAAAATAAAAAACTAACGCCTGGCCAAGGTGTTATAGCAACACGAGGTCAAGCGTTATATTGCTTTTTTTTTTAAATTTAAACGCGGACGAAGTCGCGAGCACCAGCTAGTAATAATATAAAACGTTACATAATCAATCATGTTCACGACTAATATAAACGATGAACCGTCACACCGTTTGCGCTTATGTAATACGGAATACGCAATAACTTACGTAGGATTACTGAAAATGTTCTGATAATATTGACAGACCAAAATGAAATACAAAAAGTTTTATGTAATCCGAAATTTTATCTAATAATGGTATAATATATATCATATAATACCTATATAATGGTTAATATATATTATATAACCTATAAAGTACCTATAATCTAAACTCTCAGTGGTGCTCAGATTTGATACACCTTACCTAGAAATTGTGAGACTAGAAGCGATCGACTCGGTAGATCGCAGGTATGTGTGATGCACATACTTAAACAGTGAAGATGGTAGGGTCTACCACGGGCGTAGTTACTCATAGGTGTAGGTCACTGCCAGAAGTTTCCAAAAGATTCAGCAGAAAGCGCCGCGGTTTTTCGGTGTCAAATACCGCATGTTCCTTTGATAAAGCCGCCTTTCACTGCTAGCAGGCTTATTCCGACATAAAAAAGTAATAAGGGGTTATTCTGGCTTAAATGTGAATCATTGTGAATCAACCGATATCTGCTAAAATTACCCGAGGTCGATTCAAAAATCAGTCGACCGTTTGAACACCTCTGCTCTATTGAAATACTTGTTATAAATAGACAGTGAACTTATTTCATAAGTTTGTTTCGTTTATATTTGGACTTATTTCAAGAATTCGTTCTCTATTTGAAAGGTAGTTATTCCTGATAGACATAGGCTATATGTAAAGTTCGTGACAGCCTGACATTCAACTTGAAGGTATTTGGTTACCGTTGCCTAGTTGCCGTAGCAACGCCACAAGTCTGCCAGTTCGCTGCCGACTTTAGTAGGATTGGGAGAAAAGTTCTCTGGCATGTCTTACTCAATCATTAAAACACAAAATCACACGTGCTGTTATTTCAATGTGGTTTTCTTTAAGGCCGTTTGTTACGGTTGTCAGAGGAATTGAACTTGATGACTAAGTTCGATTGAACACGAGGCATAGGTATCAGTTCTAGTACAACAAAAAGAAATATTGCTCGCTGAGCGTCAGATATTGGCAGAGATGTCTTGTGAATGTAAATCATATTTCTGCAAAATTATTTCAACAAACACAAGTTTGTGTTTACTAACAATTAGCAAGGACTCCATAAAATGAACCAATATTTCATACTCACAATCTTTAAGAGTGAAATGTCTTTTGATTTTATATAATATACATAATCAATAGTTATCGTGAGTATACAGGTTTAGGAAAGCAGTTTGACGCGGGTTAACAAGGGCACCTATATAATTATACCGTTGGATTATAGATCGCCTATTGTCAGCCTCCACGCGAGCAGTCTGTGAATCTATACTTGTAGCCCTTTTTAGCTATGGGTATAATAAGGGATATAATTATAAGCCACTATCATCATGAACATCTATAAACACAGGACGCATAAAAATGTTTCGACAAGTACATTGATTAAATATTGGATATTGGGTCTACATCGAAAGTTCTGTGAGAAATAATTTTAAAAGGAACCCTTCGAAACTGGTTTAAGAACGAGTCATCATCTGCAACAACGGTACAATTTGACAAAAACTAACCCTCTGACGTACCGATCATTTTAATTTATAACCTTCGATCAACTTCCACTGAAAGCATTTTGGAATATCTTTTTAAACATTTTTGATTTTTGAACATTCTGTCTGATTTTATTTTTGATATATTGTAAAATGGTTTTATACGCGGAAATTTTATAGCGTCAAACGCTAGCGTGACTTCAAAAAAGCACCCTCCTCGTTTTGGGGCGTCATCCCTCTGTAACCCTCCTCTCCCTATCCCCCTTCAGCCGTTCTACCCGACTTTCCCTATTTCTCTCCCTACGTAACGCGAAACCTCCCGAATCTGTTGCTAAGAACTTCACAATTTATTTTACAAAGCATTACATTCGTCTAGGTACGGTACTTTCTAAAGCTTGTCGTCTGGTTTCAAAATTACTTCAAAATAACGTAGGTAATACTTAATTCATACAGCATTTTTCTCGATGTTGGTATTGGTACTAGTAAATAATCAATATTATAAAGAGAGACTGTGACATTTGTGGAGAGTACCTTAATGGAACTATGTGAAGGTAGCACGGTTAATTAACAAAGGCTTTAAATTTTTTAAACAAAACAAAATTCGTAATTTTAACTTTGAATGTATTTATCAAAATAATACAATATTGAAATGATATTATCTAAAGCACCTTAATTTTTTGTTAAATTTGATTTTGGTATTTATTATTATTAGTAAATATAGGAACTTCGTTGAAGAAATAAGTACCAATCTACCTATACGCCTTTTAAATGACAGCCTTTAGGTAGGCTAGTAGAATTTCCTTAATTTGATTTTGATTTAATTTGATTTGATTTTATTTGATAATTAATACGTAGAAGCTTTTAATCCAATGATCTTATTTCGACTATACATTCACGTAGCTGTTGTCTAGGAGAACACTAATTACCTTATATCATCTATATACTATCCATGAGATGTTTTATTTTATATACATATTATAGTTACATTAGATAGTATAAATATACTGACCGCCATTGTTATGCTAATCTACTACCTATCATCTAGGTACCTACATGCTGAATCATAGGAACACTAATAATAACAACGAACGCTTGAAATGCAACAGTACTTCAGTAATTAGGACCTAGTTAGGTAGATGTCTACTAAGCATTAGGTAGGTACCTCTATAGTCTACGTCTATAGTCTACGAGAGTCTCTATAGTCTACAAGAGCTTAAACTTAAATTTATAATTTATGTAAAAAAGAATTTTTGTAGCATTAATTATTTAACTAAATACTTATTTAAAAATATTTAACTAAACTTACCTCTATGAAGTAGTTAAATAAATAAAACAAAAAAAAAAATAGAACTGAAAATAGAAATACTTGTAGTAGTTACTATAGTAATCATCTCTATATATATAAAAATTTCGTGTCACATGTTTGTCGCCTATGAACTCCTAAAGTACTGAACCGATTTTGATAAAACTTCGTAACTATGTCCAACTTAAAAGATAGGATAGTTTTTATTGTAAACCCGGGCGAAGCTCCCGGCGTGTAGCTAGTAATAAAATATAATAAACCTTCATTTTAAATATTTTTGTTCCTAATCCAAACAAGAAAGATGATCGCTCCCTTATTTAATTTTAAACTAAATAGGTACACTGTCTTGATATATTATTGTATTAAGTGGGTAAGTATTGAAAAAATCGAATGAAAATAAAGTGACCACCGGCAGTTAGCCAAGTCGTGCCATAATCGGTCACGTAAATAAAATATTACGCTACAATTAGTTTTACCTCGTCAGTCGTGGCGATAACTGGCAACGTCGCTTTGCGCGGTAAAAATGCAGAAGTCAAACGTTCACAATAACACAATCAACTGTTCTTAGCCGGCACTGCCGATGCAGACTTACTGAAGGGCGACCTGCTTCGGCGACGTTGCCACGCCTACGCCACTGACTGACCAATAAAAAATGTATACACAGACCATACTCATTGGAACACTCTTAAGCACCTATACCTCTCCCTTTCTAATCTTCCGTTAAACAACTACAACGAGCGAGACAGAGAATCTATCTCGGCGCGATTCTGCATTTCATTCAAAATCATTCTTAACGGATAACTAGTGGTTTAACTTTAAGCTTTAACTATGCAGTAAATAAGAGTTGTTTTAGCGCAGCCGCTATTCAAAGATAGCCTAACGTGATTTAATAACGTTTCAGTAACAGAATAAATACTTTACACACTATTTGCGGTCGCTCATCGATTTATCCAAAACCGAGCTTACGCATGAGGTGCCCAACTGCTTACAGCTTACGAGTATACAAGCTTACGCGCTGCATGTATGCATTTTTACTGAAATGCATAGGGTGGGAAATTAAATAGTTCAGATACGAACATTACTATTACAATATATTATTAAACTAGCTGGTGCTCGCGACTTCGTCCGCGTTGAAAATAAAAAAAAAGCAATATAACGCTTGACCTCGTGTTGCTATAACACTTTGGCCAGGCGTTAGTTATTTATTTTTTATTTATCCCTCGGGAATAGTTCTTATTTTTCTGGATGAAAGTTACCCTATGTCCTTTCTGGTGTCCCAGACAACGTGTATGCAAAATTTCATAGTGATCGGTTAGTAGTTTTTGCATGAAAGAGTTACAAATATCCATACATCCATACATCCAAACATAATAGGTATTAGTTGTATCCGTACTTCGAACTTTCGAAACTTACCTATACCGAAACACAGTGTGCATTGCCATTACTTGTCAGATCCAGACCAGAGCCTAACTAGCAAATTTCATTTGCAAAGTTGGCTCAGCTGGGTATCGAACCCGGAACGTGAATACATATAAACGTTTTAATGTTTATGTGAATTCTATTTTAAATGACTACAGCTTACAATTCATTTTTGATCATTATACTTACTTAGCTTAGCAATATAACTTCGAATTCCCAAGTGTGTAAAACTAGTTTTAAGTATCATAATAATCATCTCAGGCTGCAGGACAGCCACTGCTGGACTTCTGCTCATAGGCTTTCCAATTACTGATTACTTATTCTTCCATTAACTCCCCCACACACGTGGGGATATATTATACTGTTCACAAGTATATGAATATATTTATTGACATATCCTCCAGAGAAAGAGCCTTTCTCAAATAGACTCAGGTTTCTCAAGTTGTAGGTATATTCCGCAGAAAATAAGGAGTGTATTTTAAAGTGTTATAGTATAGAAAAGTTAACATAAACTAAATGTTCTCTAAAGTCTAAACTTTAGAGGTAATTCGATGCAGTTCCGGTTACTGTAGTACCGTAATTCGAAGGTTACCGTAGTTCCCCTAAGGCAAACAAACTGAAATACTTACTTACTAGTTACTAGCAACGATTAAGAAAAGCAATGACGCCTACCTATACGCGCAAGAGTCCTGCTATGGTAACATATAAAAGCTCTGATTGTGATGATAATGATAGTTACATTTTTTAAGACATTTTATAATAAAAACATATAAAATTATTAAAAGTTACATTACATTGCATGAATATTAAAAGTTTTGAACCTTAATTTGCTGTCTATATGTTTCCAGAGATACAGACCGTTGGTCCAAGGAGTGGTATTGCTCGAGGGCAACGATAATTAAAATAAACGATTGTTCTCTGCGCATTCAAAATATTTAAGTTATCATTTCATTCGAGTCCCACAAAAGGTGACTCCAAGACATATTTTTAGGGTAAAGTTTTGATGTTTATAGCGATAACACTAATTAGCGTATTGTAAATATGAAAACAACATTTTGTTTTAGTTTAAATTAATATAAAATGTATGTTTATAGAGCAGCTGCTACCACCCGGTGAGTCGGCGATCCGATCCCCTCACACGCTTTAGGTATATGATAAGTGATATAAAACTTTATACACAGATTACTTAAGTTAATTTTTGTTACTGGCACTTAATTTATTTATAAGAGTGTATTACGTAATCCAATTCAATCCGAGAAGAGTTTATGCTTACTTCATAAAGAGGACTTTTTTTTTTTTTTTTTTGGATTATAAACCTAGCTATAAAGGCCTCGTTGCTTTCGAGTCTTTGTATGCTAGAATAAAGGGAGTTCAATTAAAATATTTGCCGCCAACTGATAAGCGAGATC
Organism: Synanthedon myopaeformis; assembly: GCA_944738685.1. NCBI lineage: Eukaryota > Metazoa > Arthropoda > Insecta > Lepidoptera > Sesiidae > Synanthedon > Synanthedon myopaeformis. Next base: position 3,892,718 of record OX122913.1, on the reverse strand, counting down.
CACAACACACACAAAATTCATGCTTCATATAATTAAACACTTATTATTAAAAAAAAAAATTAAACTAGGTGTTTCCAGGTGTCCAATAATTACCAACTTTCCAAAGATTTAGGTCCCATTCGCCCGCAAGAATCGCCCGAATTTTTTTTACCAACATTCTTAAGTAACACCCATTATAGTTATATTATATTATAGTTAACATCATGTTAACTATCGTTCTTACTATGTATACCTATATTATGTTAGTCAGTAAAGTAAAAAATAATAAAAAATAAATAAACTTTTTTCTGATCCTATAGAATCCATAGGTAGACAGATATATAAATTATAACTCATGGTATTATTATCATAACATATCCAATTAAATAGACGCAAAAATGATAGATATACAGATTCTATGTCAGGACCTTTCACAGGATTTTTCATCTTTCTCTTCATTATTATAGCTGAACTATTCTATAACTAAATATTATACTTATGTAAAACGACTTGTTGCTCCCACAAGAGCAGGTTTCAGACTACTTAAACATTATAAAAGTTCTAATACGTAAAAACATGATTCAGTCAAAGAATAATTAAGCAACAGTAGGTAGATACGGTAGCAACAACTCTATATGATATAAGCGAACAGCGCGGGAGCACTTCCACGATACCGTCAGTTAAAAAAGCAATAAATATTTTTAACAGTAGATCCGCCACTAATGTGGAATTAAATATATATTTTTTTCAAACAAAAAGCCGCGATCGTGGTACGCGATAAGTTAGCAGTTATCGCTTACTTCCGTTGATACAGAAATGTTATAAAAATAAACTATAAACCATTAAAATATTGCTTGACTATTGTAAATTAGGTATTATTTGTTATTGGGAACTAAATTTCCTTAGTTACTTTTTTGTCACCAAAGTGACACTAAGAATGTTCCTCAGAATGACTGTTATATAGGTCACATTAGACTTTTATAATGGCAAGGTTCAATTTCAGATTCAGTTGATTTAGGATTCGGTTTGTGTGTAAAAAATGGCAAAGCCCATCTTGTAAACCTCCATATAGTGCTACTCTTCATGTTATTTATGGCAAGAGCTGTAGCCGTATCTCAGCTTGCTAATCGTCAGCCTAACTTACAAATGAAGATTTCAATCGTACTTAAAAAATTGCAAATTTTTATGTCTACCGTAAAATTTCTTATTTAGGGTACACGTTACTTAGGTACATGTAAATAATAATTGTTATTAAATTCACTGAGGCCATTATTATACTTAGGTTACAATCTGTCAACGAAATTTGAACTGTGTGCCTTTGAGTTATAAGATAAAAGTGATGTCGTCAATCAGTAAAGATATAATTGTCGCGTATAACGAGATGAAAGCGGTTCTATTCTCGGCTACCGGCATCCGAGACACTCCGGTCGGAAGATAGATAAATATTTACGTGTAGGTACTTACCTATCTTCAACTATAACATATATCTGAGTACATTTAAGTATATTGAGACAATTTCATTTTTTACTGTTCTATAATATTTGCTCGATTGTTGCTTAGTTTTCTACCTACCAAGTCTTGAGTCTTAAATCAGCATGGTAATCTTTAAATAGTAGTTGACTGACTGACCTTTCCTTTTTTTTCCAAAATCGGTCCAGTAGTTTTTAAGTTTATTCATTACAAACATACAAATCCTCTCTCATTATAATGTTAGTATAGATAAATATATAAATATTCTAAAAAATAACCAAAGACAGACAAATATTTTTAGACTAACCACTATCCAATGTATGTAAAGTGTACCTTTAAAAAAACCATATTTCAAGTTAGCCGAACGATGCGTCCGTATGTATCGCGACTAATTATTATAAATCTGTCGTCGGCAACGCGACGCGTGGATTAAATTCACACGCACCAGTGTTGGGATGTTTAATCAGTTGTTACAATGCAATGGCCTCTTTTACACGGCTATTCTGCATAATGTCCTGTTTGACCATTAATTGTTTTGAAACAGCGATTCGGACGATGTAACTACAAGGATTAAATTCCACATTCCATTTATTAAATAATTCATATTTAGTAATTTTTAATCGGCAGCAGTAACCACCAATAATTAATTATCCCTATCCTTTCCTAATCTCCTATCTTTAAGCCCATTCAGTATTCTGGTTTGAATTACTTTTATAGATCGATAGACCGATTTTAATTCTTTTTTTTTTGAAAGCTGACGTTGTCGAGATGGTTCCTAGCTATCATTGATGAAGATGTCTGATCAGGCGTTTGAACATCATCAGCTCATTTGAAGATCATCACAATTTCGATTGATTTGAAATTTGGTGTAGTGTGACTTCTATGGTATTCCAGCATCGTAGTGTTTGGTCTCATTAGAATGGTTTCAATAGAATGTTGCGAGTTAGTTTATAATTTTTAATTACAGCTTGTCATTTGATATACGCCATTGCCTGATTATAAGAAGTAAGTACATTTGGGTTGTACAGATAGTGGAAGTTCGTATGTGAGCAGTCACATGTTATTTAATACGAGTATGTATAATAAAACTCTATATTACCAAGTCTCTATAATTACCGACTAATTATAGAGAATGTTGAATATTATTTTATTTAATTAAATTTCATTAAATTGATAATTATCACCGTCATATCGGCACGAACATCGTCATTATCAATGGATATCAGATTAGTGAGGCTCTAGTAAATTAGTTAGTTACGGAACACGATTGCCTACTCAATGTCTTTTGTGCATGTGGGCCCGTTTCCTCAATTAGCGGGGCCCACAGACCCTCTCTGTGGGGGAAGCCTACGATAACTCTTCTGTAGGGGTGCAATACGTTTCCAGTCTGCTGCAAATAGACTTTTTTTTTATTATTGCGTATTTAGTAATTAATGAGGATAAGTTTCAATTTGCTATAAATAGCGTAAGATTATTAGTTTAACTTTAGATATATGTCCTAGTTACTTAATAATCTTCGCAATATAATGTGATGTCATTACACACACATGACTACTTAAGGCATTCTGCTTCTTAAGTTTTGAAATGTATATAGCCATAGTATATTTTAAGTAAACCATTTTTTAGTTTTTGGGTTTTTTGGCATTCCTCTTCTTAGTTATAGTCTCAATACATTTTAGGCGTTTTAGGCAGAATTTACTAAATTTTTTCTTAATTTTAGTAAATTTTCAAAGAAAAATGCGTCTCGTTGAATTACTAAGGTTATGGCAAGCATTGCCAAAGCTTCTGCACCATTTATCCTATCAGGGTGACCTCGTACTGACATTCCACCTGTTTTTTGTACAGGCAAGGTGAGGCAAGACAAGGTAATAAAATAAATAAATTTCAGCAAATATTTCCCGTGTTACGTTCAAATTATACCCTTACAACAGTTCATGTATACTGGGCCCATATACGAATGGCTGTGACTGTGAATAATCGTCTGTGTATCTGTATTACAGTAAAAACAACGCTGGCTATCTTAACATCAGCCATTCATGACCTTACATGGAGCACCACAGTTGCAGCTCTCTAATGCAATTGAATCGATTTTATAGATTCAATACTTTTTAATAGGACGCTTATACCGAAGTATAGCGTTGTATAGGTATATTGACAGCTCGCTAGCTGATCTTTCACGAGCCAACAGAGCATAATATTTTATTAATGCTTTTGTCCATGACTTCATCCAAGTAAAGTTCACAATTAATTCTGTTTATTAACTTAGTTAAAAGAATGGTCGTTGGGATAGATGAAGTCTTGACGTTGAGATAACGGTCAAGACGTCTTAAACTGGCCTCCTGATAGCTGAGCGAAAAACTAAAAAGAGCTTATGGTAAATGGGTACGGAGGGCGGAGAAAAGAGTGCCTTAACAGGTACAACAGAAAATTTTTATGGGCTGATGATGATTAACTAAGTGAATCTAAACCTGTCTAGGTTCTAGACTGAGAAAGTGTCCGATTAAAGCAATCTTCATGTCAGAGCCAAACTTTATTTGTGGCGAAGAAAACTTGGGTTTTAATCAACGCCGTAACATTAGTATTCAATGACAAATTACAAATAATAATACTTAATCAGCATGACAAGGGAATGAATTAAAAAAATAGTTTTCCTTCTCTGTGGTTGGTTGGACAGAAAAAATAAATACAAACTTTTTAAAACAAGCTTTTCCTTGTTTATAGTACTAAAATTATAAACTTTGACGTAGGTTCGCAATATTGTTGTGAGTAAATTTATCTAAATTAATAATGAAATTGGAATTTGCGGTGGGGAAATAATTTATATTAAAATTGACTTATGTCTTTGCTTAGACCTTTTTCCGCTTAATTACAAAACTTCTTTTTAAGATAAATTGTAACTAGTAAAAAATATTTTAAAAGTTTATCATTAAAGAAACGACCGCCATAGAAGCAACCAATAAGTGATTTAAAACTCTAACTTTAAAAATATTTGGGTTATATAAGCTCGGAAACACAAACGGGAACACAGGAAGGGAGTTCCAATTCCTGCAGTGCGTATTATAAAAGAGTTTTTAAAACGTTTTGTCCGAAAAAGAAGAATTTAGACATATTTTTATATTAAGAAACATCTTTTTGTCTGTCTATATTCAATATAAGTACCACAAATAGATATGTGTGCATCTCCATTAAAATTTTGAATCCAATAATGGTTGTTCTCAATTATTCGTATATATAAATAAACAATGTTATCGTGTTCAGAACTTATGTTTACACCTGTCGCATACAAAAACGATTAATCGAATCATGAGTCTGCGACATGTATGGCCCTGTTTTTATCGATTTGCAGTGGAGGCGGTGGCGAGGCAATGCAGGTCTGATTCAATATTACCTGACGAAAACATGGAGGACTAACATGAATTTGATTTTCACTCTATCACGGTTAGTAAAAGCTAAGGGCACAAATACCCCATCTTCTAGTTAACGATTGTAACAATTAACATAGGTAGTATGGAAAACAATTGTATTTGCTATAAGTATCCCTTATATATATAGTATAAATTGAAGTCGCATTCTCTACATCTATCTATCTGTATATACGCAACTTCAAACCACGCCACAGAATTCATTAAGTTTTTGGTAAAATTGTACCTCTTAAAATAGATATTTCGTAGTTTCAGTGATAAAATTTTTTTTATGTAAAGGTCGCCACACAGGCTAATGGTCTACTTGACTACAGTCGCTGCAACGCAAGCAACGCCATAGGAGCAATTGCACTGTGACCTTAGTATGATTAAGGTTAAAGGATTAGGAAGGGATAGGGATACTACCTCACCAAAACACAACAGCTCACTTATTTTTAGGTATTTCACGGCGGTTTTCTGTAATGGGGTGGTTCCTGACGCCAGACGGGCTGCCCAATTAATAACTGTGAAACACATTGTTCTGCGAGTGAAATATTACTAAAAATACAACAGGTACTTTATAAAGTGTTTTATACTAATTGTTTTCAGTGAAATTTTATATTTTCCTTGTGTATTTCTGAAAATTTTAAATAAACATTTTTTTGCACCCAATTTTTCATATTTTTAGACTATTACACGGGAACCAAACATTTCTCTAGAATAAAAAGTATTCTGAATCTTAATCCAGGAAATAAACCAATTTGTGTGTTAGGTACAGCCGTTTTTGTGTAAAATAGTGATTAACATACATCCTCACAAACTTTAGTTTATTAAGTTGCTGCATTATGGAATTTGTGATAAAATGACTTATAATTAACATATCGTTAGCCAATGTACTTATCCCATCGATGTCTTATCCATTAAACCTTTGCGTTTTAGAAGCTTTATTGAAATGTACTCGTAGGTAAGTATAATAAATTTGTCACTAAATGTGATAGGATTGTGAACGATCACAAGTCGGCATCAAGTTACAAAGGGCGGTGGATCAAAGGTGATACACAACTTCTTTGGTTACAAGTTCGAACACGACACATTTGGCCTCTATTTTGGTTAACGAAGGTTGGTCGTGGCAAAATTTTTGTGGCAACGGAGCACAAGCCAAAATATCAATCCAGCTACATCAATCACACCTGAGAAAGTATTAAAAGTATTGGATAAAGACAATAATTCCTTAAATCAAATGTTATTATTAGTAGTAGTTTCTACGTGATTGAGCTTTTATTAGTTTAGAAATATACCCAAATATCAAGATTTCTTGTGCAATCTTAACTAAATTGTTTAGGTTTTAAAAGTAATCTAGGAACTAACATACCGACCCCATAGTTCACAAACATACTAACACGTGAATTATAAAGTTACAATTTCATTGAAAAAAAAAAAAAAAAAAAAAAAAAAAAAGGAAACAATATGGTTGTGAAATAGGCAGTGCAGAGACAAAGGCTAACGATGGTGATGATAAAACAAAAGTAAAAGCAGAAAAGGGATGTTTGAGAAAACACAAAATATAAATATTCATGAACTACATAAGTACTATTAAGTGTATTCTAGATAACCTTGGCGTGCTACCTGCGGTATACATTGGCCTCATACTAATTCTCGTGATTTCTCATAAAAAAATAACAGTGTACATTTTACTAAATATTATATAGTGTATATATTGGAAGGTATATAACAATGCAAACGAATCTTTATTTTCTACAATCCAATATATAATGTAGGTACAAATGAAGACCTGTTAGAAGTGTTAATTTAATTTTCGTTTTGAACCACCTGTGACCGCGGACAAAGGACTTTTTGTTCTATAATTGTGATGGACACTCGAGGTGTGAACGAGGTGCTGTTTTTACTATGAATGATAAATAAGAGGCGTGAAGTAAATTCTATTTTAGAATGGAAATGTAACTGTAATACATCTTCAATAAATACGCGTGTTTTTCAGAGCTCTTATTTTTTATACTTACCTGTGCAGGCATTCTGAAAGATTTTTATATAGTTTCTTCTCAAGACTCAACGAACTTGTTAGTGGAGTGATAAAGTATTAGAGCCCTCGAACACACTATACAGGGTTCGATTTCTGGTGTTTGGTGTTCACCGTCAACTTGTCTGCCGTCTTTAACATAAAAAAACTCTATCTTATAAAAGTATTTCACAAGTCAACAAATTAAGCCTAAACTTAAAAGTTAATCGCAAAATCCTCAAATGAAAAATAAAATTTAGTGAGCGCCGAAAGCATTCAAAAATGGTTGGAATTGTGCGTGTTTTATATATTGCGCCATAAAGCATACCTATACCTATTCTATATATAGTTTTATGGTGGACGGCATTGGCCCTGTAATCGAGCATTTACAACACCAAAGTATATCAAATCTGTATACGTGTTATTTTACTGCGTCGTGAGAATCTGACCAGTCCATTCCCAGAATTGGATGGTGCCTTTTAATTTTGAAATAAAGACTTTTATTGTTGTATTATTATTGGTTTTTTTGTACTCGAAATACATAATAGAATACTACTCGAGTGCTCTATAAACTTTTTGTGTCAGCTTCGGATCGTTTGACGGTAGTCCACGGAAAAAAGCTGTGAGGTTGTTTTGATAGGACCCTTTGGCAAAGGTTAATGTCCCTTCAAATTTGTTTACTTAAGTTTCGCGACACGACTCCTTCTCACCAACTTCTTCACTTCGCCACGATCTAACTTATGGCAGAATAAGTTAATACTTGTTCATTTTTCTGTGTAACCTCTGAGCGAAAATATATAAAGTTAGTAGGCAATACTTACTTTTAAGAATTCTAACCTATAAGAGAAAATAAACTCTTGTGTTTTAAAAAATAGTTCCTATGCAGTTATATTTTATAATACTCTTTTCATGTATAGCCTTACATTTACGATTTTACATTTGTGAGTTAGAAATTCTGCTGTAGGTGCATACTTACATACTATACAAACATAATTAACTCTTACTAGCGACCCGCTCCCAGCTTCTCCCGGGAGTCAGTTTTTAATACACAAACCTTCCTTGTTTTCTCTTTCCATTATTGAAAACCGAATTAAAATCCGTTGAACCGTTTAGAAGCAGTTAGCGGAGATACAGACATGACGGCTTTATAACACGTAGAGTTAAATATTTAATGAAAGAAATGGTTACTGTGAGTCAACCGTAACAGATAGAGATATTTTATACCATCATCGCCAATTTATTGTATGTTTATTGTATGTTTTCCATAACTATTCAACCGACCATTGTGTAATTTTGCTTACACGTTATCACAGGAAAGGACATGATATAAACTTCTCGATAAAAAAGTTTCGAAGGGTAAAAGCTAGCTTTTTAATATAGATAGAGGCTGCAGATTATAGATATGATAGGCTGTGTAAACAATTGTCCTTGTTATTATATTTTCATTGCCTCGGTTCATTACGAAATAGTATTTACACCTCATGAAGTACGCAAAACAAAAGGTATCGGGCGAATTCATTTAGCGCGATACATCACACTCTAAACACACACGGCCGGTCCACAGTTCGATTCCAATAGTTATGCAAATAGCGGTGGAGAATGTAATGAGTGGCCGGCAGTTATTTAGAACCGCCTCGTAAGTCAAACGCTGCTTCGGAATTGAACGTGGCACAGAACAAACTGTAGAGTAGCCTGTACGGACTAAAATATTCGTCTTTTTAATTTAGTTTAGTAATATGTGATGTGCACTCAACCAACTCAAGTCCTTGTTAGAAATAAGTTAAATTTACTTTCAAATACTTGGAAGGTTACATTTAGGATTGTCAATTCTTTGTTCAAAAAGAAAATTAAATTGAAGTACACAAAATATTTTTTACCTCTCTAGCACGAAAAGGATGCTCTGTTGGTGCCTAAAAACTCGCAGAAAGATCGATTCTTGATGCGAGCGTGATTCGAAATTCGAACATGCGATTTAACTCACAGACTAGAGTTAGCCCAGCTGTGAAGATAGTTTCACAGCCGTTCAGAAACTGGTTGAGCATTAAGTCTTGGTGTTTTTGTACTGTTTTGGTAAATATAAAAAAATGAGAACGTCCAGTGGTGATAGTCTAACTCCAGAAGAATTAAGAGAACAAGTTTCAAATGCCGAAGTTAGCTTTCTTCCAGAAAAGTCCCGTGAAAAATATCTTCATTCGTACGAATTATTTCTTTCGTACAAACATAGAAACGGGACACTTACCTAACAATCAAGTAAATAATGCGACCATCACAGTTCCGAAAAAAACTGTTACCTTTAATCTTACAAATTGCAGTAATTTTACTTTCAAATTTTAATATTTTTGTTAATTTAGTTATAATTTATGTGACTTAGGCTATGTGAATGTTAGCTATAATAAACGTAAAATTTAAAATTGTCTTTTCTCGCTGTTGAGGTGAAGAGTTATATATTAAACACGAGAACAAATTTTTTTATATCTCGTGCCTGATTACAGTCGGCACTCGAAGCATAAAAAACATTTATGCTTTTGTTCACAAATAACTATTTTCTTTGCAAAAAGGACTGTAATAGCGTTGCTTTTATTTTTTAATTCTAGCATTTATTTTATTTATTTATTTATTTTTAAATGTGTACGATGTATAAATGCTTATAAAAATCCTTTATATTTTAGTTGAAAAATGTGTGTATAAAAATACTGCATCCCTTTATTCGAATACATTGCACGCCACTTCGCCCGCACTTTTTTTTTATAAAATATGTTACTATGTTACTCGTTGATAATGTAGTTTTCTACTTATAGGTGAAAGAATTTTTAAAATCGGTCCAGTAGTGTTTGAGCTTATTTCATTACAAACATACAAATCTTCTTTCTTTATAATATTAGTATAGATAAATTATTCGATGATAATTTTAAATAAAATCACAGATAGTTTATTTACATGTTAATTTATTAAACAAAAATAAATATTGCAATTCGTCTCCACACATTCCTTTGTAATTTCATCTCACACCTCGTCTGGACACGAAATTAATAACGAGTTGGTTTTTAATTTTTGTTCTGCTCTCGCACTTATTATTACTTAAACTGAATTTCGAGACATTATTTATGACTATTTATATAACATATGTTGATCATTTTTCAATGTTTCCACACAATTAACACTTCATTCCACCGTTAATCTCTTTTTGGTCGATACGTTTTGTTTTTTAGTATTTATGCCGTTGCCGGCCGAACTCACATATAAGAGATGTCGATAAATTATTGTTTTGCATTGTAACAAAATGCCAAATGAGTTTCGTATTGTAAGGAAGACAAATAATGTTGTGATACCACATTTATATTTCAAATGAAAGCATGCAATTCATTAAACGATTTCGATTCAATAACAAATATTCACAATTGCACGCATGACCGTCTTGCACTGGTCGTTTAGGTAATATTTTCCATTAATAAAAATATACCTTAATCACTCTCCTCGAACATTAATGCCACGGCAATATGTCGTAAATCAATATTACGGAGAAACGCTATAACACTAAACCTTATGCGTTGCGCATATATATATATACATACAAAGCTCTGATCGTAAAACATTACGAATATTGGAAAGATATGTTTCCTTATTTGCATTCGAAATTTATCTGAGTCCGTTGTTCATAGTTTTAGTTGGCGATAAGTAAAGCATTAACAATAAATTATTAAATTGTATAGAAATTAAATATATCTTTTTTCTCCGGTTCAAAACTATGGTCGTTGTCTAACCAAAATCTGCTATGTTAATTTGTTTGAGATTCCAACATTTTGACCTTAGTGAATGGTTAGTGCACTGCCTTACTTATCTATCATATAAAAATAAAACTGCTAAGTGCGTATGGCACTATTTGTCATTTAATAAAAAATGCTATGTGCACCAGCTAGAATCTGAAGTGTACAAAATTTACGTTCTGCGGCTGCGGCTGAGATAATGATGATACACGTAAATATATGTAGGGGTTAAGTTTTGAAACCATCAGCGGTTTTTACCGTTTATGACTTAAAACCCTTGAAATGGCGTAATAAAAAAAGGCATTTAAATAGTCTCTAAATCAAAACACGGCACAATAAAGCAATTTATAGGAACAATCAAAGTTTACAGCATAACCAAATCCGTTCGGATCGCACTCGCTTGCCGAGTGCCGAGTGCCGCCATAAACAGAACAACGACCCAACAAAAATAATAATAATACGCATTATAATTGTTACAACGCTGTCAGTAGTTTAGAAGTTCATTTCACCCTCTTTTCATAAAAAAACTATTTTCAACCCGTGGTTCGGGTTCTTAAACAGTTTAAAAGTACATACGTAATTAATACCGAACTACATCAACATTTTAAAAAAATGTACACCCCTCGGCAAGTTATATACAAAAATGGGCCATTTAATCAAGATTTCAAATGCTACTAATCTTTCGAATTTTCGAAACTTCTTTAGGTAGATACGTTGGGCACTTTTGTTATAGAGAAAAAGCACTGAAGTGTTTTTTTTTTTTTAATATAAAATTATGTTGTATATTCATTTCAAGTCGAGCTTAGAAGAAATTATGAAGAAAATTCCATAATGCAGACAACTTACACCCTATAAGCATTTTTTTTTAATTTAACATTTTGTTTTGAGATAATTATCTGTTTGTATTCCATATGATTTGGATATTATGTGCCCCACTTATAAAAAAAAAAAAAAACAAACTGTATATTTTAGCTCACCTATTGGCCCTATTAAGTCACGTTGATCCTTTGGACAGAACAGACGGATTGTTATTGCCCGAGGACATATTAGTATGCAGAAAAGTATCCATCAAGTACTTGATAAACAACAGTTATTTGTCGAATACACCTCCGGGGTGTTATTATAAGTAGGATTTGAATGATGAATAACCTAATGTAAATACTGTTGGTACACGCGTCTGGGACTGGGTGGTCCTGTTTTTTTATGTTGAGACACATAACAGACGACCTACATTATGAAAAGTGGTAACCATTTCGATGTGTGAATTTGCTAAAATAAGTTCACAAAGAACAGCAATAGTGGTAGAAATGTGTGAAAAACAAATAATTGAAATGTTAATTTATAAATCAAACAAAACAATTTACAATCGCAAAAGTTTTTGCATTACCTACTTAAAAGTTTTTTTTTATTTCATAGTCCAGCTGAAAACTTTCTTTGCATTTGAACTTTCTACAGACTTGTTTTTTTTTTTAACAAATGTATGTGTTAACAAAGTCAAATTTGACTTTAAAAAATGACTACTATATTAAAAACAAAATATTGTTTTTTTTTTTAAATCTGTATATAGAAGGAAGAGTGTTACTTAAGAGTAACAGAATTCAAAAGGTTAGTAAACACTAGTACCGGAGCATTTAGGGCCCTATAAAACTCTCGATTCTGTCAAGCTAGGCCTGTAAATCGTCTTTTGTTAATGTTTTATTACTGTGCGTTTCGCATATGCTTAAATTACAACTTGAATATTGTGAATGGACATATACACGAGTAATAAATTTACTAATCCAAGTCCCCAACACGTTTGTATCAGTCTTGATATTTAAGACAAGGACTAATCTCAGACCGAACATAATTTTTACCAAACTTTGAATTAAGTTGGAATTTTTTGTAGAGCTTCTCGGAGATAACCGAACAGATTTATAATTGGAATTTTTTAAAAATATTGTGTAAAATATGAAAAATGTAGGATTAGAATCTGGGAGTCCTGAATCAGAGCGCTATAACAGGTCGAAGATATCTGAGGTCGAGTGACCAACGCGCTCGTCAAATAGTGATAATTTAAATTAAAAAATATGAAAATCTCAAAATACTCTACGGCGGCTGCTTAAGACGACGGTAAAAATTACAGTTCGTTTTATAATGTGGTAAATTTTAAAATTACGTCCTAATTAAGATATTTATAACAGATTGTAAAAAATATCGCTAGAATAGAACTAGTAGGTATACATATATTTATTAGGTAATATACACACAAATACATTCTCAGGCTGTTAAGGTCTTCTATACTGATCGGTTATATTAACTTAGTACTTCGTTTGAATGTGAACGTCTTGAAAGAATCTTGAAACAATAGTATCATAAGCAAAACAAGAGTTGGAAAAACATTACTCGACAACACAAGTTGTTAAAATGCATTTCCACTACACCTTTTCCATGACGTCGCGTTGCCATTAAACATCGTTACGGGTATCGCTACACGCTTTTCTTTTCTGTTCTGAAATCACAGCAAGATACAGAAAAAAATATATCTAGTTTTATCTATACTAATATTATAAAGAGGAAAGATTTGATTGTTTGTTTGTTTGCATTGAATAGGCTCCGAAACTACTGGACCGATCTGAAAAATTCTTATCAGCGAGTAACATAGGCTATATTTTATAATGTTACGCGGGCGAAGCCGCGTGCAACAGCTAGTCATTATTAATATTATGATAGGACAAAGCCGATAGCCGACAGCTGCTGGGGTCGCAAGGTTCTCTAGTGGAGGCTACGGTGAGCATAGCGTTCGACGTTCACCCACTAGATGGACAGATGATCTGATAGAACCGAAAGAAAACTATGCTATATCCAGCAGTGGACCTCCTAAGGTGTGATGATGATTATGATGACGATAATTTACTTAGAATTTCAGATAAATTTCTTACATTAAAGCACTAAAACGAAAAATTTGTAGTGACAACCTTCGGAAGAGCGCGAATAGAGAGAGCATTTATTAAATGTACGCATTTGGCCTTAACCTATATTTGCGTTAATTAACATAACCAGTTTGCGTGCTATTTATAACATGGCTTGTAAATTATTTATCTAATTAGAAGATGTTATATACTCGGCAGTTAAATTTTCGCTGTAAAAGGCTGAATAGTGTTTAGAACCAGAATATTGTTTAGAACCTAAATCAGTGACCTCGCCTACATAGAATATATGGATAATATTAAATTTATAATTAATATGCTTGTCTTCTTTTTTTTATGTTATGGCGACTTGATGGTTGGTGGCTATCGTCGCCTATAACACAAGCAACACTACATGTGCGCTGCCGTCTACAGTAGGATTAAATATAAGGGATTGATTGATAAGGGATAAGGAAAATGGGCTCAAATAATATTTGTAGCATATTAAATTTCATAAAGCTACTAAGACTTATTTTTAACGCTAACAACACCTATAACGAGTGCTCTTAACAATAAGTGCTCTTCCATCGTAAGAATTGTATTTGTATCACCGTTCACAAAGACGTACGTGAAAAAATTGAGAGTAAGGAAAATCAAAGGAAATATTTTCAAGTTCAAAAATACTACGTAAATTCGATGAATTCTTACTATTTTTAACGATATAATCAATTCCGCTATTGTACACGTAGCGTTATATCGTATTTTTTTTTGGATTACAATACTTCACGTCTCGTTAACTTTATAAAATTTAGAAAAAGAAACATAATCCGTTGCAATGCATTCGTAAAAAAGTCAATTCTTAGCCGCTCGTCTGTGTGATAATGCGATATACATATAAATTGCAAGCGTAGCACGGGCAACCTAACTCTTCTTATTTAACTCTTGAGTAACTTTAATTTTATACCTCTTACCTAGTTTTGTTTTCTAATTTAATTAAGAGAATTCGAGTAAGACATTGACTAAAATTTACTTCAAAGGAAATAAATAACTAAACTATTTTTCAAGCATAGAATAATTAGAGAAAATTAATAGTTATTATTAAATGTACCTTTAAAATAATCTCTTAGAGATAACAACTTGAAGAGGCTTACCACGATCCTTTTTGGAGTGCATAATATGCTAAAAGCTCAAAGTCGTGGGATACACACATTTTCCGGCAAAGGGAAAGCCGGATTATTATGAAAATGAGTGGCAATCTAATGTCTTAATGAGAATGAAATGCACATAGGTCTTTATAATTAAATAATATTCGTCTATTCGGACATTATTAGCTAGTACAAATACTAGAAAGAATGTAATACTCGTAATCCAGCCGGACATTCGCATCAAGGAATTAATCAAATCAACTGGACATCATATATTGGTTATGTCTTTAATAGAGTTAAATTAATGATAGAAAAATGCTTACTTACTACGCTTACATAGTTTCTGGTCTTCTCTTTGATTACATTTGAGGCAACAGTAGTCACATGTGTACAGTCGGGGTATTAAAACCTTCGTCAGTATAGTTCATTCTTTTATCAAGACGTAGTACCTTTTGAAACTAAAGACAACTGACAGATGTTTGAAATGAAATTTTGGCATGTCTGATAAAATATTGCCCTGATGCCAGAAATGTCGACTTTCAGGTGACGCTGAGACTGATGAGAGCCGAGACTTTTAAAACATCACGAAATTCATGTAAACGTTTATTCAATGAGTTTAAATTATTGACTGCCTGAATCTATATGTTTGTCCGTTGATTTGTTTTAAACTAACGAACAGAGCGTCCATACTAATATTATAAAGGCAGCACCTGGTAAAAATATTTCGACTATAAGTATTGAATAACCTAAGAAAAAGAGCTAGGTTCAAAACATTGTTCAAAACCTAGTTTTGAATACATTACTCTATTGACATATTCATTCAACTGTATTGGATGAATGATGAAAATATTTGATAACCATCTCTTTCCTAAGTCAAAATACAGAAGCGAATCTAATGTTCGTCTTATTTAGGGAATGTGCATGTCTCATGTTGCGAAATACTTAGTAGAGGACATCAGATAGTATGCTGACGCGGGGCGCCATAACTTGAGATATCGGATTACAAAGAGCCGCTGAACCTACCACGTGTTTGAAACTCATTCGATGCTGATCATCTGCACTAGCGCTCTTAAAGGGTCAAGCCTCGTAATATTAAATAATAAGCGGAAGCTATTGCTACTTCTTTAAAAAATAATAAAAATCATAATTATACATTGGAAATGTTAAACATTTATTACATTAGTACTTACTTTAGAATTTACTTACATATACCTTACATCAGAATTTTATATGTGAGTTTACATTTACATTACTAATTTATATTAGAATTTACTTGCATTCATGCATACATAGGAAATATTGAATACTAATTATTTGAATTGAGTGTGCAGAATTCTCTATTCCGCAGACATACTCAAATCCAAAGAAAATCTATACTAAGTACTAATATTATAATATTTTACAAATATATTAAACATCTTCATAAAATAAAATTATGCAGGGATAGAGATTCCTTAGTAACGGTTATTCGGGCGCTAAATCCTTAAGAAGTGTGTGTTGCGTGTCAAAATATATGATACATTCGATTTTAAGAAAAAACAACCATTAAGCAGACTAAACGGCAAACTAAGGATTTTGTATCCTAAACAAGATCATTGCATTCTATAAATTCAATAATGAACCGTAAGATTTACACATAAGTTTGTATTTCGCTTGTATTAAGTGACATTCATTATTCATTTCGGGTTTGTTGTTGTTTTTTGTTAGCCATTTATGATAAATCGTAAAAGGAAGTCTCTTCTGATGTTAGTAGTTATTGCGGTTACAATTATTCAAGTAAAGATAAGGAAATTTATCACAGAAATGCTGGGAAAACAAAGTGTTATGGTAGCTTCGCTGGACAGATAATTAATGATGATAAGGATTGCCACCAATAGATTTAGTCGTCATCACCTCACCTGTCTGAGATTTGTAAGCCGATGAATCGCTTAATCAATGTGGTTACACCTTAATCGTCGTTTATGAGAATTGGACGGTCCTTTGGTGAGGAATGCCTCTGCTCTGAATGGCTGCCGAACGAAACCACAATGAGTTGGCACTTCTTAAATTGGGGAGTGGTATAAGTTAAACGAATGTATGTTTACAATTACCTACATTAAATTAACATTGTATGATGATACATAAATAGCATTTTAAGAATTGGCTTCAAAACGTATTAAAAAAGAAAAAGAAACAATTTTAGATTTTAATCTGCAGAAGAAGTATTCTTCTCAAAATTATTTTTTTCTCAAAATAAAAAGTTTCAAACAAATATTGCAGAAAATGTTATGGGGGAGGCCTATGTCCAGCAGTGGACGTCCACCTGTGGCTGAGATGATGATGATGAATTTGTAAAAAATTTAGATTTACATAAACATGTTTGTTTAATTTTTTTTTGCTAGAATTAAAATTAACAAAATTAGGGAGGTAATTATTAATTAAATTTTTTTAAAGAGTTGCGAAAAAAATAATATAGAATATTAATGTATATATATGAAATATGGTTGCGTTATATGCGTGTTCGACAAAATAGCTCTCGCGACGTCACTCAACCACAAACCAAAAGTCACTCTCGTAAAATGTAATAACTGACATTCACTTATGACTTGCGGCTAAGGAATCGGGTCTGACAAAAATATTATCTGACTGCAATCATCAATAACGATTATATCATTAAAAGTGTAGGAGGATGACCCGCGCAAACACGGGAAGTGAGTAGTATTCATATTGCTTTGTACGTTTTTGTTCTGACAATAGCTTCATTTTTGGGGTCATCTCGATATTCAGTGTTTCTATTGAAAAGGCGACAGCGGAACGTAGCGAACGCTTGGTCTCTGAGAACATGCTGAAACGAAAAATATGACATCAAGTTTATATAATAGAAAAACACGAAAGATGCGTAGTGTCACAGTGATCAGAAGATATTATTCAATCTCTTATCCTCTATCCCACAACAGCGCACTTGCAGCACATGTGGCGTTCCTTGTATTCGAGGCGACGGTAGTCAGAGCCACCTACCATCAAGTGGACCTGTCTGTCTGTCGATATAAAAAAGTCTAATAATGCAAATTTTTGGTAATCATAAAAAATGCTATCCTTATCAAATATTACATAAGCTATATACAAATGAACATTAAACTGTAATTAATATAAAACTGTTGACTCTGTTGACAATTATAAAAGAACACAGTAATTTCAAATAAAAATAGAAAACGGCCAGTGATATTCCAAAAAGGTTGTCACCATTTCGAGATGGGAAAAAACCATTTAATTTGCGACCTGTAACCGACACCTCTATATATAAGTAACTATGTACTTTCCTGACGATTCAAAAAATACACACGTAATTGTTCAAGTATTCACTTCTGTCGGCACTCCCGGAGTGCCACTGTTTTTTTTTTATTATATTTTTTTATATTAAATACATTTGACAGTAATACCTAAACACTTTGTAGCTTAAATTTCTCACCAAAAAACGTGACGCGCTTGTGGAAGTATGCAGAACTATTTTATTTAAGAAGTCTGCGAGTAAATCTGAACGTTTTTACATTATGCTACTATACTAACATTTCCGTCTACGCTATTCTGTCTACCCCGTGTCTCTAAAGTGTCTAGTCATTGCTGGAATCCGTGGTAAACTACTGGATCAGTAAAATATTTAATTACTTTATTTGAAGTTATGTGAAATATGTATTTTATTACAAAAAGTAACTAAAAAATTTAAATATTATTAAATAAATCTAATTGTTACCTGTATTATAAATAGAAATGTAAATCTAATGAGATTTTGTCAATTTTTTTAATTCAAAATGTTTTTGTACAAAATTAAAAAAATATTTGTATGTCACATTGTAGGTAGTTATTCGTTTTTTTTAAATATTAAACATCGCTTACCCATTTACAATAGGGTATAGTATTTATCTATTAATAACATTTTAATACTATTTAAAACATGTCAATACTTACTTCAAATATAATAGGAATGAAAAAAAATAATTAAAATATGTTTTTAAAAGTCACAATTAATGAACTTTATCACTCATAAGTTAGTTCTTCAGTAAAATATTAAATATAATAACTTTATTAATTATTTATTGTTTAATTACAAAGCGAAACGAACAATAAATTATCTATAGTCTCTTAATTTTTATTAATTTATTTAGTTTTTAGCTGAGATGTGACTAATCCATTAGTCGGCGTCTCCGGCAAGGGCAAGTCAGTACGCTGTCATATTCCGCCATCATATGATAAATGAGCTCGCATCGACATCGGCTACTTGTAAGACGAGCGCCGTGTCTTCATTTATGATATTCAATCGAATTTAGATCTCACTTTAAATTGGAACAATGCACAAAAGGACGGCGAGTTCATGAGCGAAGCGATTACCTCAATATAACAATCATAAGAGAGGCCGCGCATTGGCTACTATTACCTCATTCTTGGTTGCTAAAGCGACCTCTGTCCGCAAATACTTTTTTATATTAAGGTACGTTTGTATTTCCGAACTAGAGTTAACGTAGGCCTTAAAACAAGCAGTTCTCTTTTAACTTAAGACATACAAATTCAACTATTGTTACTCAGCTAGAGAACAAGCACCAATCAGGAAGCACTGACTTGCTTTACACATTTGTGGCTGTAAGACTGGTAGTAAGGTATCTATTATTTGATCACATAGTCAAAAGCCGTAGTATTTTCAACACACTTCATTGTTGTTAACTTTTGATTGACGCCTAAATCACTCTCTTAATTGTTCTCTTTCATTGTGACTGCTGCATAGAGTGTTTGTTTGTTCGACTTTATTTTAAGATTGCTACACTGAAATACTTAATAGTTATCAAACAAGGTTTTTGTTTAACTGTTACTTATCTGTTACTGATCCTTATCACCATCATTTTCCATCAGCAATACCAGACAAACGTCCTCTTCTACAGATAGTTCCTTACTAGAGGTTTCTATTGATGACACAATACATTATGATATAGTTGTATATCATAATGTAATAATATACCACGTGAGAGTAAAAATATTCGTAGGCGCCCAGCCGCTAGCCGCCCACTAAAGGCCCTATTGAACTAGTAATTTCACACTCATAGAAAACATTGATAATTACATTATGATTCGACAGAGTTCGCTTTTTGTTAGCAACAAATTATGTGCCGATTGAAATTATTTCAAGGAGGCCATGATTGTAGGGTAGTACAAATCAGTGACGAGGCACTTTTGTGCGTGGGCCTCTATTCTGTAGCATACGCGAATACATTCCAAAAATGTACCATAATATGTCTTTTTCGTGATAACTTATGATGGACAAGCAGACGGTCTAACAAATGAGAAAGTCTGCTGGGTAGCTAGTCCTGTAATTGTGAATGAATAAACATCAAAACTAATGGACCGATCTTAAATATTATTTCTCCTATAGAAAGCTACATTATCAGTGAGTAACATAGGCTACATTTTATAAAATACGCAGACAAAGTCGTGGACAAAAGCTAGTCCTAATATATACAGTATTTTTTACGCAATTATTTGTCAGATAATATCGAACGATAATTCCTCTATCACAGACCATTAGAATAGTTCGCTCGAGCGTTTTTCGTCGGTGGCTCAAAAGTTCTTTGTTCGTAGCAGGTGGAAGACTGGCAGGCACTTGTTATTTGACGGGCACCGACAACCGACAACTTACGCGGGGATTTTACGACCGTTTTGGGCGCCAACGGGACTGTTTATTTAGTTGTTATTTAAGGCCGAGCACGGGCGTCACAAGAGTAACATCTATAATTTGACTATTTGACCGCACATAATTATTTTACGGGTTCACTCTTTCCAGTAGTTCATGTTTTGATTCTATTTTTCATGTGTCATTCCAAGCAACAATGAATCCTTCCTAAATTTAAAACAAACTCTTAGACTTGCAAGGTTTACAATTCTTGCAGGGTCGAGAATGCACCAACTCGGTCTGCCTTGCCATACTTAAAAATATTTAAAAAAATCTTAGGTACAATCAAACCAATCAAATTCATCTCTGCGACGAAATTCTAACCATTGATTTAAATTCAGCGCATTTTTATTCATTATTATTATTTTTGGATAGTTTCATTTCTGTTTTTATTTTCATATCCACTGTGTCGCGAAAGGAAAACCAACTTTATAATCAGTTATTATATTTTCTTGCACGGTTTTGCTAAAATACTATTGTATCTCATATATATATATCCATACCGCAATATCGCCTGTGTTTATTAAGTACGAAAATTTGCATTCGTGTCACACGCTATAGTTATTTGCTAATAGTGTCTCCTACAAGTCCTTTAGCACCATAATATCCCAAATGCGATTCTTTGTGGGTGATCCTCATCTTTATTTTGTCATTTGTCTCTGTAGATTTCAAGTAGGTAAGACAAGATAGTGGCATGAAAGAGTCAAATTTTTAACTTTGAAGTCGTCACAGCCTGACGTTCCACTTGATGTGAGGGTGGTCACTCTCGTCGCCTATAACACAAGCAAAGCCACAGGTTAAAGTCGTTTAGCTGTCGATAGTAGGATTAAGGATAAAGGAGGTATAGGAAAATGGGCTCTGGAATCATTTACTCACTCATTGAAACACAAAAACACACATTCACGGCTCTAGACGGGCTGCCCAAAATGACTGAGAAACAGACTGGATCCACCGTCGACCCGCGGCCCTTATCAGGTCATCTGTCCACTTTGTGGGTGGACGTCCTAAGCTGCGCTTGCCGGTCCGTGGCGTCTACTCGAGAACCTTCAGGCCCTAGCGGCCGTCGGTTCTCTGTACTATGGGTCCTGCCCACTGTCACTTTAAATTACAAATCCGCCATGTTACGTAGGTAACTTTCGTACGTCTACGGATCTCCTCATCCTTGACTCGATCTCGCAGTCTAACCTTTCTGTACTTCATTGAGCCATATATTTTTAGAATCTTTGATGTTCGTTTGTTTGAGAATAACCTGCAATGACACTGATGACATCGCGTGCCGAAAACCATTACCCGAGTGAATGTAAGCAAAAAATCTTTATTATTATCCCACACAAGGACTAATTTAACACGAGAGTACCTAACGAAAATTAGAATATTATTATTTTCCTTTATAAGCTAGAACACGTAAGGACGACATTCGTGTACATGATTATTTGTGGACTAATTGCGGCTTTCAAACTTCCATGCGGTATGTTGATGGAACCTCAATCTGAAGTCGCTTTTTGTCGCGATTTAGTTGTGAATATATACTAGAATTAATTTGTACATACACCCTTATTCATTCTTGATGCTGTGCAATGCTGATCAAGGATTCCTTGACATGAGCTGCCGATTTAATATATTTGTCTTTTTCTAATAGTCAGGTGTTTTACGGAGGTCAAATACTAAATTTATTCGTTTTGGTAGAATTAACGATTTTATCATAACTAAATTAATTATCGCCTTCATCACTATAATTAAGTATTATTAATTTTTTTAATTAAGTATATTTTATCATCATCATGACAACCGAATGACAATGTCATTCGGTTCACCTCTTCGGCGACCCAATCTTATTTTGACTGTATTTATTTTATACTCGTATCTACTATTTAATTGGCTATGTCTGCGACTTTTCACTCAGCGTGACTCTGAAAATAGGTATATAGTTCTGTCGATAACAAGACGATTAGAGGCAAAACCAACAATAATAAATAAGATTAGGATTATGTTTCAAACAAATTAACAAAAAATCATGTGCAAGGAATATAAATAAATGCAAAACATATTGTTTTATACGAAATATTCATTTTGTTCAACTTCAATATGAAATAAAGTAAAAGGTGAAGTTATATGATCAAAATTAAATTTAGTAAGTATTTATATTATAATTGAATAAAGTATAATGCAGGCGAGGCTTAATTGAAGCAAGCTTTGGATTTATGATGCTATAGTAGGACGTCCGCCGATACCTACATATAAATAAAACAGAGTTTTGATTTTATGACTCTTAATAATTGATCTTTACGATAGTCAGTATTAAAAGTGATGTCTCTGTTGCATTGCATATCTATGCTACCGTGCAATCACCTCGTTATTTTTATTATTATTTCTATTAATTATTTTGTTTATCGCTTATTATTTTTCCATTGTAATATTTTTACCGTAAATTCGTTGATTTATCACAATATGGAAACTGATAAATAGGGCGTTGTTAGGTACGTTTTTTATACACATCAACAATCACTATCAGGTGGTTCAAAGTTAATCCCATTGTCATTTGTTTCGAGTGAACACAACGTGGATACGGGATGAGGGGATACGATTGGGGAGTTGGTTGTGTAAGGCTCCCCCGTACCTAAAATGGAACGGATTTAAATCGCTAATTGCAACAGCTCGCAGATATGTAGGTATTGTAATCGTATTGTAGTATGTTATTTATTGAAAAACTTTATCACAATTGAGCACAATGAAAATCTAAACGCCGCGGATGAATTCACAACTTCTAAAATTTCAAATTGACTACTACTATTATGTTACTAATACTATAATGATTAAAATGTTTTATTAGTATCAGTTAAAATTAGAGGTTTAAAGTTGCGGTTATTAAGACTTAGGATTTTTGGCGTTTTGATCATTGCTACCAATATAAGATGCAAAAATTTATGAGGATGGTCATCATCTCAGCCGTAGGACATAGGCCTCTTCCATAATTTTCAAAAAGGATCAGAAGCAGCCTAGATCCAGCATCGATCCGCTACCCTTTTTAGGTCGCCAGTTCATTTTATATGTAAATTATGGGTTTTACGCTGCGTTTGCTGAGCTAATTTTCGTTTTTCAAATAGGTGTGATGAAAAAATTATTTCCAAAGTTGACTTGCCGGAAATAGAACCCGGAAACTCTAGAACAGAGCGTTAAGGCAAGAGCCCTAACCACCCATCCGACGGGCTCGTTAAACTTACTTTTTGTTTTTCTGTTTTTAAAATGTCATTTATTTACCAAAATTCTTCGGTGTGATTTATTACCGAAATCTTACGTTATAAGTTTGTAAGGCTGTGTAAAAAAAAATACCTAAGTGCCTTCTTAGTAACCCTGACTTTAGTACCGAAGACTATAATAACAGCCATTAAAAAGCGTAACCAAAATTATAGAGGAAAATTGAATTGCCCAAGGCGAGACGATACTCTGAAACGTTTTTCTTAGAATAACAACATATTATTAGGGAAATGTAGTCTAGAAATCGTGACGCGTAGCTTAAAATGTTCTCAAGGTCAAGTTTTAAACGGATATTTGTAAAGTTTCATTGTATTGGGTATAGTAGCTTTCGCGCCCCATTAGTGTGGCCTGGATACTCGGCATTGTAGTCGGATATCCGGTAATTGGCTGTTGTTGGGATTCCTGAAAGCCGGTCTTCGAAGAGAATAGTCGATGGGCAATATATGTCAGTCATGCATGACAATTATCATATTGAGCGAATACATCGATTTTGAGCTCTTGCTTATACTTATTTACAATAAACTTCTGGTATAAGGGCATACTGAGCAAGTTTTGTGCCTAGTATCTAAAGAGATTAAAAGTATAACACATAAAACGTGTAAAACTCGATACAAAGCTTGAAAATTGTTTTTATGCACCTTAACCATTCGCAAAATGGGCTCTATTTAAAAAAAAAAAAGGGTATAAAATATATATACATAGTAGAATATACATAATATATTCTACTATATACATAGATTTTTTTATCTTCGATTTAATAATTACAATGACATTTGTAATTAATCCCTAATAAATATGAAAACATAACGTCGCATATAAAAGAGCTTATAGTCGATAATTCAGCAAAAATATATAATATAGTTATATAATGATAACAGTATAACTAACCTAACTATTTTCTAGTTATAACAGATACCGTTAACCGTATCAACAAACGAAGTCAGTTTGCAGTAACTAGACGTGTGTGAGCGGCCTACAGTTAAATTAGGGTAGTACCCACTGAACGGAAAAATTACCAACCGGTGAAAGCTACATCCAACAATCACTTCATTAGGGACAAATTAGTGGACGGAGGGTGTCACTTGTCACACAGTGTGATTACGACATATCATTCACAAGTAATGATTGCTTATTTTTTTACAATGAAATATGAAAACCAATTTAAAATTTGTTCACTGTAAATTACATTAGGTCAGTTGAATAAAATCTATATAGTAGGTACCTGCATACGTAAAAAAAGTAATGCGTTTTCTACTTGTTAGCCCTTTAGTAAGATAAAAAGTGCATTAAACGTCGGTGCACTTAAAAGGACGATCAAGTAGATATGCAAATGTTTGTTAAATATTTGTCGGTGCATCGATCCCTTATCTTTCAGTTGATACAAATGCACCTGCTACTCACGTACCCACTTCAATAAGTCACAGTGGGGTCGCTCTTTATATTCAGGGGCAACTTTTGAGAGGATTGAAGCGATAATCATAGTACTTATTACATTATGTACTAATATGTGCACGTACCTACTTGACATAGGTACTTGAAACCTAAGGGAAAACTTCTTTAGGCGTTTTGGGCACTTTCTGTATGGGGAAAAAGCGATGAACTCGCGGGACCGACATGCTTTAATATTTATATATAGATTTGTGTGTGTGTGTGTGTGTGTGTGTGTGTGTGCGCGCGCGCGCGCGTGTTTGTGTGTGTGTGTGGGGGGGGGGTTTGGTTGTTTAGGCGGGAGGCTAGGTTAAAAAAATGCAGGTCACTAGCTTAAGAAATAATAGAGGATATATTTGAAAATGAGGAAAATCAAAACACCCTGGACATCATTTTTGGTCATATATTCAATAATTGATTCTTCTTGATTCCACATATATTCAATAATTGATTCTGTAGGTTTTGTATAAAAAAATAAAAAATAAAGTTTAATTGAGCCAACTGTGACACCTCGCCTTTTTAAAAAAAGTACTACATTCCCTTGGCAAATTATTTGAAAAAATTGCACATTTCATTAAGACTTCAAAATGGTACAACACATGCTTTATTGAAGTGAAATCTTTTGAATTTTTGAAGTGAGTCTGACAGTTTATTTTAATGTAATAAAGACTGGCAGGCAGGCTAACGGTTCACTTGATTGTAGGTGGTTACCGTCGCCTAAGAACACAAGAATGAAAGAAATTATAAAATGTCACAAAACAATGATAAACTGTAAAATCAAGTTCATTATCGAAAGATGACAGACAACCCCTGTGTGGGGGTGCATACTGTAACTCAATAATTGGCCAGGGGATGGGGGATCTGTGACATATGTTCAATACACATCGTTATCTCTAATCATTTGTAAAATGTAGAGGATGAATTTGTGCAGTGCAGTCTTTGGAGGGCCAGCAGTAATTAATGGAGGTCATGTCAGCAGCAATCAATTATTATAAGATATTTTGAAGAACTTCGTCCGCATAACTTTATAAAATATAGCCTATGTTCCTCTCTGATAATGCGACTTTCTGCAGACGAAAGAATTTTTAAAATCGGTCCAGTAGTTTTTGAGCTTATTAATTACAAACATACAAATCTTCTCTCTTCTTTATAATATTAGTAGGTACAATACTTTTTAGCAATAGGATAAAAATCAAGTTTAAAACATTTTTAAAATTAATTTTTATTAAAAGATAAAATGAAGCTGTTGGAAATAGGTAATACCTATGTGAATAATAAGTTATAATCGTGAATTAATAATAAATTTGCGTTAAGTCTATGTGTAGAAAAGCAATACTGAATTAATAAGTACTATACAATTAAATTAGATTACATCTTTGAAGACAAAAATCATCTGAAAGAACCCTCTACACCGCGACCCTAATTATAGGACTCATAAATTTAACACAACATATTAAATCTCTGATTACTCGACACCAGTGGCACCGTGAAATTGATAATATTTTATAATATTTGCCAACTTACAACCCCATTCAACTTATTGTTACCACCCCACTTATTTGCTTTTTTTCAAATCCTCTAGTATTGGCTTTTTATTTTGGTCCAAGTGTAAAACTTTAAGCGTTTTCATAAACAAAATACCCACTACAACGAAAATTAAAAAAAAAAATATAAATAAAAATAAATGTTTGTTACATTTGAAAACTGAATAATATATAATGTGTAAAATTTATTTTACAATTTGTATAAATTAATAAAATTAGAAACTCTGTTAAAAATGTAAGGCTGAAAATGAACTTAACTTTACGAACTTATACTCAACGAATCACATGTTTAAGCAGTACAATATTATATAACCTAAATTATAGCACTACCTTAAAGTTAAATGGAGTATTTCAGCTCACTATGAAAATTACTAAAATAAACTATTCTCGCAGAATTTACACCAACCAGTAAGCTCTCGGATCCGACAGTGTATATAACCGGATTAAGTTTTAAAGAAAGTTCATCATGATTTATAAAGCTTTAAACTGTTTAACTTTCTTAGATACTGTTTTAATTTCGGATACGAGAAGTAGCGATAGCGCGTAAATTATTTATTAGCGTCGCTATAAGTTTGCCTCTCGCACCACTACTTGCCCAAATGACCGGTAAGGGTTGAATTGTTAGCTATTTGTTATAACTTGAGAACAATGTTTATTTTTATTCTTCTTTTTATCGTTGTTTAGAAACAATAAACACTAATTCTGTGAAATGACGCTATTGTTATAATGCCATCCCAACATAAGGGACATGATTAATCTTTATGACTGAAGTTGCATGCAATTTGTAATCATTTGTGTAATTGATTCCCATTATGTTGTAAAAGTATGCACGTTTCCTATTTCTTTTACTATTTTCTTTTAATGTTTATTGCTGCAGATTATAGGTCTACTGATCTATTGTCTAGTCTAAAAATAGAAAATATCCTAATAAAGGGAATGTCGCATATTTCGTTACGATTTCAATCTAAACTAACATTATTTTTTCAATAATGTTAGTTTTGAAATTAAAAATTTGTATCATCAATAAAAACAAAAGTTTGTAATAAGATTAAATTAGTATGCTATTGTTTTAAACATAAAAAAGTATCCGAACAAATTTTACGAGAATTATCCGTTGTAAGTAATTAGAACAAGACTCGTTGATATTAAACCATAATCGAAATCGAAAAAATTATATATTTTTTTAATAATTCTGTCCATCTCGGTCTCGGTCCAGCAGTGATAGGAAATACGAGAGAATTTTGGAAAATTTGGGGGAGGCCTATATCCAGCAGTGGATGTAATGATGTAAGAAATATGAAAAAAAAAAAAAAATTAATAATTTTATAACATTGCCTCATGTTAGATTAGATGTATATGAAAACGGAAATGGGTTATCGTAAGTACCTCACCACAGCTTACAGTCCAGACCCTACACTCTGCTATCTCGAAATGTCTCTCTACGTGTGAATGAATTTCGAGGGGAGCTGTCATCATCACTTACAATCCTTTTTTTAAGATGCACCGATAAATAAAAATAACAAATAAATCGGGCGTCGCTCTAACAAAATGTCCGTTTGTATCTAATAGAAAAAAGTAAAAAAAAAAGATAGTCATCTTCAGGTAGAGGCCACGAAACGAGTGGGTTTGAATATGAAAAATTCAAATAAAATTTCTATTTTATAACATAAGAAGACAGGCAATTTCGCTTTTAAATTATTTCACTTTTTTTATAGTATATTGCGTTTTAAAAACATGTTTACATATAGTAGCATCATGACACAAAATCCAAAATAAAATAATTTTATCCATGAAGATGCCAATAAAGTCATTATGTAACGTTCAACTGTTTTAATAAAATTTGACATATTATTATTATTATTTCTTTACATGTATTACCTTAAGTACCTATCTCATTTAAATTTTAAAATTTATTCATAATAAAAAAAAAACAAACGACAGACTTTATTAGTTTATAGATTTTTTTGTGTTTATTAAAAAAAATATCTCATTTTGTCTACTTTGTCGCATGTTGTACGGCCCCAACATTACTCCGTTTCCACGATAATTAAGGGCGCCAGTCGACAATAGATTTTAATGCCTTACTATAAGGTAGGTACTATTGTTTATCAAATAACCATTCAACGTTGACAGGTTTGATAGCTTGACAGAACTACCTATCACTTCTGCATAGGTAATACAACTTATTTTACTATATTTAATTAATATAATTAACAAGAATAAGTATAATGTTAATGAAACAAAAGAGTATAATACATATGTGGGAAAAGATTTATATAGTAAATTTGTTTTTATAATAATTTTTAATAATAGCAATAAATTACCACTGGAATTATTAGCGGGTTCGAGTTGCGCTCAAAGTATCATAACACAAGAGCTGGAACATCAATTTAATTTATTATCATAATATTTGGGCATACCATTTTAATATTAAAGTCAATGAATACCAATCCAAATTAAGCTATTATTTAACCAAATATTAGTCATTTGGTTTGTATAAAATTAAAATATTTGTATAAAATGTGTTTGTTGATGTATCTAAGAACCAAATATTCAAATAATCGTTAAAAGGAATATTCACACACTTTCATTAGTAGTGCCTGTTTAGGCCACGATCTGTTAAAAGTTACTTAAAAATTATTTTGATTATAATTATTGAAAATTAAGTGTATCTCAGATATTGAATAAATTTTATTGTCTCACGGAGCAACATATTCAATTACTTAATGGGATATATTTTTAAAATAGGAATGAAAAGATTTAGTTGGATGGTAGTGTCGTATATTTGTCGAGTGGTGCTGTTGTTCGCAATAAATAGTTGGTACAAATAGGGAGCAGTCGGTATATTGTGGTAATTCCGCACGCACTCATTAGGCCGCGGCGAGCCAGGCGGGCGTCGCTGTTAGGCCGGCGCGGGCGCACGCGTCTGTCACGTGACTTACTTCATTACCAAACCTCTTTACAGACTTTATTATTTCTCGCCACGTGCCCATTATGGTGGTTTCTTTTATATCCCATTTTTTAGCCGTGTAATCAGATATTTAGGGGCGGGGATTAGCGATTTAGAGTAGGCGCGCGATCAAGTACGATATGTGATTCGATAAACATAAACACGCCATTTAACTAGGCCTCGGAGGTTAATGACAGTATCGATGAATGATGTTCATTGCATTATTGAAATGAACATCAAAATTTTTATGTTTATGTCAAAACCAATAGGTGTCATGAGGTTTTTTTTAACTAACAAACAATTTCTACAGATACATTTGCTGTAGTAATAGTTTTATGTGTTTATGACCTACATTTATAGTAGGTATGCTGTAAAGATAGAATCTTCTATGAGAGAAATTCGATGTTTTGCTATTTTCTTATATTATCAGTTATGTTAAAACCCGTAACAAAAGAAGATTTGAAATCTGAGAGAGTATTGATTTTATATTAAGAGAAAGGGCTGAAAACATCGAAATAATATATCTTTGCTGGAAATATTTCAGACACAACAAATTTTCGGGGTATATTTCAAAATAAACCCGTAGGGGAAGCAAGCTTCAATTCCAGTGGCTTTATCTACCGTACAAATATCGGTATATTCCCATTAGTTCAATTGATAGAACTACTGCGGATCCGTAGCAACTTCACTGATTCTCAAATGGGCGGTTTAGCATAAGTGACATGTCGTCCAGAAAATATAAATAAAATTTATTTTCAACACTAGGTTATTTTGTGTTTAAATTATCATTTTAAATAAAAAAATTCACTTAGATATCTTACAACACAAACACGAGGCTCATCTACGAAAGTACGATTTGTGAAAGTGGTCTTTACTTTCTTTCTTTTGTCCATATATTAAATCGAGGGATGCGTCTTAGGAAATGAAAACTATTGAAAATTTAGGTGCCCGCGACTTTGTCCGCGTCCGATTGCCTACAAACTTCACAGGATTACCCGCTGGACTAATCTGAACGTTGTCTGAAAATTTTATCAAAATTGGTTCAGCGGTTTCGGAGTCCAAACGGTCACATGTCCCAGACAACATGTATGCAAAATTTCATGGTGATCGGTTCAGTAGTTTCTGCGTAAAAGAGTTACAAACATCCATACATCCATACATCCAAACATACTTTCGCATTTATAATATTAGTAAGATTAATCAATGTACCATGGGTCCATACTATTTTCAAAATACCATAAGTTCACCTCGTGAGTGAACTAAGGGGACCATATTTCCAGCGGTGCCTGTCTGTATATGAGATATACAAGAGATGTACTAATTGTCAATACAAGTTTCTGTCGTCCACCCAGGTGAACTTGTCAGGTGGACCACGGGTAAGAAAGGAACTAGGAGATGTTTATTGTGATACATTTTCTATCGATTAAGTAAACTCTTTGATAAAAACAGAAATCTACTTAGTACCTATTATAGTTCGTATTCTTAGTTTTTAAATCTTTATATTTGTCTGTCGTGCAGTTTTCAGGCTGTGAGGTACTCCTGAAAGAAAATGTTTTAATTTGTATAGGTAAGTAGTTAACACTTGAACGCTCTGAAGAGAGTCGACACCCAGCGGGGGTCTTGGTCTCATAGGTCCCAACAGGGCCCACGCGTGACACGCCCTCGTTAGTGCAGCCTGTCGACTTTGTTCTCAGACGAGCGTGCACATTGAATTTGTATGATACTGGACACGGCCACGCGTGCCAGTCACGTGGCCACGCATACACCACCCACCATTATTTGTTTTTACGCCATTTAACGTGTTTATTTTCGCAATTTCTCTGCATCGAGTCTCACGTGTTTTTCTTAAAACACCTGGATCGATCCTGTCTCAAATTACCATCTGATTTGACTATTGATTGATTGATTGATAAGAATAGGTAATCCGTGATATTTTTTTTATTTATATATATGCCGAGTTATACGAGTACCTACTCGTACCTGTTATTATCAAAGAAGGCGGGCGCCCTACGCGCATTCTACAACTAGTCTACAACGACCCGTGGTCGGATAAAAATGACATGGTATATATACACCGATATTAATAAAGTGGATATACTTATATTAAACCAATTTTCACAACAATTTAGGTAATAGTGCACTGTTTATTACCTAAAAGAAATGATAGGTGGTGATCCATTCACATACTAACCTAACATTTTGACTAGTATTCGAAAAAATTACAAGTAGTTTTTGCAGAGGGCCTAGTTCGAGTTTTAAATAAAACGCGTCGAACTTGGTCGAACGCGTAAACGTCAATTTGTATGGGAATGACATTGACCATTGACAAATTGACGTTTACGCCTTCAACATAAGCTCTCAAGATCTTATGTTGAAGATAATTTAATGTGTTCTAAACAAACCAACACATGCGGAAAACTGAGAGTCACTTCTAGCTAATGTCCCTAAGTTTTTCCTGAAAAATGGTTTCATCCCGCCGGTAAAAGTTTATAATGAACGATGTTATTCAAAATTCCGACACACACCTCACATTATTCAATGTGTCTCAGTTAAGCCTCAGTCTGCGAAACTTGTCCGTATACTTTTACCATGATTTTTCTACGAATTATTCTTTTCTTATCACCTAAGTATAATAAATCTTTTCAACAGTTATGGTTTGATAAGTTTTCAGAAACGGTATCGACTTCATCTGTAACAGGCTGACCATCATAATGACGGTACTCGCCAGCGAGAGCGTAAAAAAATTATATTTGGAAAATTGTAAACTTGACAATTTTTCATACAAATGTTTTACGCTCTCGTTAGCGAGTCATTATAATCTCTCACTAGCCCCACTGAGCGAATAGCACTTTTAGGTTAAAATTTCCAAACTAAAACGCTTCCTGCCTTTGATGGATTTACTGACACTGCATTAAGCCCTTCAAAGGCATTTCTTTTTTGAGGCTTGTGTTGCCTCGATTGAAAATGTAGCGAATTTCCGTGTTAATTTTACTCATAGACGAGAAACAAATAAACAAATGGCGGAAAGCAAGCTCTTTTTGCCTTGATGCCTTAACATAACCAACCAGTTACAAACAAATCTGGCCATTACCTTGGCTAATATTTGGCTGTTACAAATTTATATATTCAAGTATCAAAAATAATTTCTCTTAGAACTATTAAATATTTTAGGGCGAATTGATAGCAGTCAGCGGATGCTGTAAGCTCATCTGCAGTATTGGTTTTCGGTTGCAGCTGAGCCTTGCCTTGCCTTGCAGCTGAGTATTTACTGAGCTATTAGCTGAGTATTAGCTGAGTATTGCGTATTTTTTACCATAAGTAAAAAGTAACATAAGCACAACATATACAAATTGCTTTTTTGAAAAAATATTTAATATTACAGACACGACTTGTTTACGATTTTATTATACATATGTATGGATTACCATCGGTTCCAAATACAAATTTACTGAGGAAGGGTCTGGCAAGAAAACTCACAGTTGCACGTAAATGCATGTAGAACTCAATATAAATTAGCTTCACCTGTGATCGTGCCTAATGTGATTAACTTCAACCGTAAAACTTTGTTAAGGATGATTCGCTCCATATTATCGTGTACGAATATTGTAGGGATTTTACTCGGTTGTGCATCGGAGCGTTTTTCCCTTCCTCTTACAATTGATTATTGAACTACACACCTTGCACCTTGCCCAACTGTCCGAACACATGCACGCCACTATAATCAAATGCTTATTAGTCAACAACGGACGAGTGCTCCTAATTATAGTTGTGAATTTGTCATACAAATATAAATGATATGAAATGATAATACTAAACTCTGTGAAAGAAAAAAATATAGGTAATTATTTAGAAATTGTCTCGTTTATTCTAGATTACTAATAGGTAACACTGAAAGGTCGTTTTAAAGCGTAGGATATTTTTTTACAATTTAATAAATATTCAATAAATTAAAAAAATAATTGAATCGTGGGACGCTCGCTCTTTAGTATTGCTAAATTGCTGCCAAAACATGTTTTATAAGTGATTTGGGGTAATGTCAAATAGCCCAACATTTTATTAAAATTTTACCTTTTAAAATCACATAACTTTTTAACGAGTAAATGAATAGTTCCCACAATTTTATAAAAAAAAAAAACTTCCCAGCAGAAGTACAATGGTGCTCTCCCAAGATACTACGTGCTTTTGTTCTTTTATATGAAAAGAGGGATACGTGAGTTTTGGCTTGTTTTTTGACCCTAACAATGGGGCGGTAGAGGGTAATATAAGCGCCACGTGCCCTAAATAATGTTAGCTTTGTCTAATAATTTGATTAGAAAATACACCTTATTGTTTTGGAATAAGGGATACATCTGTGAATCAAATCACAGTTATTTTCGATGTCCACGGCGTAACAATCGTGAAAACACACGAAATAATATATATATAACGTTTTCATAGGGTTTTATTAAAAAATTGTTATTACATTTTCATTGAATTACAATGAACATGAAACTCCAATTTTTATTAAAACTCAGTATTTAGGTATGTAACTAAATTTTATTTTAATTTTTATACTTAGCAATGTTATTATTGTGGAAATATTTTAAAGAAATTGTTATTTATCAACAATATTAGCAATAGTATGGAAGTATACTTCAAAATAATTGAGAATATCCATATCATACTTATGCCGTGAGTAAAAGACGTGTACATATTACCTACTTATAACGAGCGACGTGCATTTTCAGTGTTCAAATTTGCAACAGATAGCTTTATTGTTCCTCTTAGCAACATTTAACTGACCCGATAGGTGAACTGAGGGCGTGCCACCCCTTATGATAGGGAGATCAGGGATTACACGCACCTACAAATCTCTACACAAAATGCTTATAATTGATTGACTGATTTTTAAATTGAATTATTAACTATTTTATCAACTACTGCTGTTATATGGGCACAAAATGATGTATTGAAATAAAGTATCTCGAGAGTAATAATTTTAAATAAAGTAATTTTAAATATCTAATATTTACTGTAGAACCTACTAGATACAGATATTGTATCTAGTACTAGATCTAGATACTAAGGCACACTGCTTTTCGCAGTCTAAAATTGGGCTCGTTGTAACCGCCCTCTTACAGAAAACCTTTGTGAAATAATTAGCATGTTGTGTTTCAATAAACGAGTAAGGCATACCAGACCCTATCCATCCTTCATAATCCATTATCCCAAATCCTAAAAAGGCACTTGCAACACCTGTACCGTTGCTTGTAATAGGCGACAGTAACCATTTGCCAACAAGTGGAAAAAAAAAATATAAAGTTGAAATATCCGCAGTATTAAAGATACGAAGAGTAAGTAAATAGTTTCCACCAACAACAAATATAGTGCACGCAGACGGCTTAGTTTAATCCGCTCTCAGAACTTCTCAGTGTAGCTTAGTTATTATTTACATAATATGTTTCTTGAATACGACTGTGATATGTGCACAAGTTACATCTATAATATCCTATTTGATGGTAACTATCTAAAGTGAGCTATGTGTAAATAATTCCAGTATATGTTAAACTAAGAACTTAAGCCCCTCTAAGTTTAAGTAACTTTGATACGTTCGCTTGCTCAAACGCAATCTCTATTCAGCTTCTGTAAATTCAGCTTTTCCAAATAACAGCTACATCGAAATATAGCTGTATAAGCTATGAATATATAACGGCTTTATCTGTGTTCCCAGTTCTATGTTGAAACACGTACATCATACTCGTTAGAGAGAAATTTCGAGCTTACTCGTATCTTTCTCTCTGTAGGTAAGCTCTCAGGGGCGTTTTAAAGTTCAAATATCCACGGGAAACGTATTGTTCAATGGATAGTAATATAAAAATGTTATCTTGCTTATAATAATACTAACTTCAAAAAAAATTGATAACTTATAATGTGGTATAAAATCATTATCAAATTAAATACGTTAGTTATCATAAGCATTTCATACACCTTATTAATTGAATGTATCTTAGAAGTTATCGTAAATTAAAAACTACGCGCGAGAAAATAAATTCAAGCGGTCTTGCAACACGCAACGCGACGACAAATACTTCTAAACCACCCCAACGGCTTTTAATACGGTTTTCGTTTATAGGAAAGAGGGATATACGAGGAATATTTGTGTACTTAATTGCATCCCAGCCGTTAGTATAAAATAAAATGCATTTAAATTACAATTAGGTAAAGGTTCTTCTTGCATTGATGGTTAGTGTTCGACATATTGTTAGACGAGATGTTTAGAGGGTATGCGACAGGATCAAAAATAATTATAGGCTGTTTTCAAGCATCTTCATTTCACAGAGAACTTTTCCTCTTATATACAATACTTATTGTTATTAATGAGGGTGTCGTCGTTAGCGCAATAAACAATTTCTATTATTATAGTGGAAGTAACAGCCTACATTACCAAAATAAACGCCTTCTATAATCACACTAGCGGCCGGCGTCCGACATCACTCGGATGCATTTTTGGAATTTACTCCTTACGAGTGCGTTATGATATGGATTATAGTTAGGTTCTATTTTTTGAATATTTTAGAATATCTGAAGTTTCAGATTTTGCGCCATCAACACAATATTATTTAAAAAAAGAACAATGTTCTTTTGGCGTGTTCGAATTGTGAAAATTTAAATTTTATAAACTCCAGTCGTGTGTCGGAGTTATAAAGTTACGCGGACGAAGTCGCGTGCAATAGCTAGTTTAAAATAAAACCACCCCAGGCTGGGGACTACAGGCTAGTAAACTTAAAAAAAAAATCTACTTGATACATTTCGTTTCTACAGAACAGATCTAATATCTCTGGTGCTTATAATCTACGGAGAAATATCATGATTGATGTTATAAATTGTATGTGTAGTTACTTTAAAAAAAAAAACCTTCCGCGATTCATGTTAAAACGTTTTCGAAAGGCACCGTGATCATACAAAAAATAAACGACAAAAAATCGTGTATAAAATGACAGAGTTGACATAGTCGTCGCATGGATCACAAGAGGTCCTCCGCATCGTTAGTGATGTACTTTTAAAAATCAATTTTTATATTTTTATGTGTGAAATTAATGGGAATATAACTAATAGCTAGAATACTTTGCTATTTAACAAGTATAATTATGAATTTTCCAGATGAAAGAATAAATATCAATGTATATTATAGTTTGTTTTTGTGTAATTGTTTATTATAACACTGTCGTCAAATGAATTTCGCTATTGAAATATTTTGTACATTTAATGCTTTTAATATATGTACACAGAAGATATTACAGGTAAAATATTTTAAATAATGCTTTTCTATAAATATTTTTGTTTTTAATCGTTACTAACAAATGCATTAATTAACTCTAAACCGCAGACAAAATCAAAACTGTTAAAGAGTTTGGTAAGTTATGTAGGAAGTGACTTGGTTGTGTTTAGGGATATATAATCTTTTATTTATTTTTTTGTGAACCGAAAACTTCAACATTAGAAACAAGACAACTGTAGTTTGATCAACATATTATATTATTAATAAATAAATTATAAATAAAATAAATAAATAAAATAGGTTTACATAGTAAAGAACTCACAAACCAAATAGTATTTATTGTGTTTGTGAAAAAAATGTGGAAATAAATACCTAGTAACTTAGGCAATACGCTACATTTTTCACACTCGCCCGCACATTGTTGCTAATTTAGCCCAAAGTATCCGTCGCCAAATATAACATTTTTGTGTAAGTATAGGTACTATAAACAATTGGCGAAGTAAGTTTTGTTTGAATGGTTCTATTATGATTATGCTTTTTAAAATTCTTTTATGATTAACCACTAGTCAACCATTATAACAAAATTTTAATCCTGGTGCCTTATAAAATTAAAAAAAAAAAAAATGATACGGCTTTTTACGTGAATAGGTGTTCGTCCGATCAATCGAACCAACGGGAAAATAAAACGCGGACCACGCGGTCTCAGGGTACTCTACTAGTAATATTGTCTTTGAGCGTATTTGTTATAGAGGTACCAGTACATATATACAATGAATTTGAATATACCACATATGTAGATGATAGATGACAACATGAAACTATATCCCCCGATTTTGTTATAACTTTTCAAGCAAAATTCAAAAGAGTTATCAACCAATTATTTGATTTAACATTATAAATAATGCGGTTTTGATATCGTCACTGCATCAGCATCACCATACCCGTCGCCCTCATATAGTTGGACGTTCTACGGCTGCACTTCCTGATCCGTAGTCTCCATTCGAAAGCCTTCTGGCGCCAATGGCCATCAGCTCTCCGTGCTATGCATACCTGCCACTTCAACTTACTAATCTACTGGGTTATGTCCGTGAATTTCATTTGTCTACTGATCTACTCATTCCTGATTCGATCAAGCAGAGTAACTCCATAACTCATTGATCGACGTTGAGCTTTCTTAAGAGAGCATAGTTAATTCGTTGAATGTATTTCTATTTATTTTTTAAAAGGAATATTAAAAGGTCATTTTTAAAATCTGTGTGAGGCAAAAATTTTTCACGTAGCAAGGCATTGTGCAAATAAAGACTGGAAGATTAGAAAAATATCTGCAACTCGCAGACTTATAATTACATTCGATAAATTTTAATATCTATTATCTCGTTTATTTTGTTCCCAATTTAATTATTATATTGTTGTCATATTTATTTTAATTCGGTTCGTTATCAAGTGTGCAAGTCAGTAGACCTTAGCACCATTTAAACGAGTGTTATCTATAAAAGCATGCATGTGTTATGCCTATGGGAGTAGGTTAAATAGCGACAACCTTTAAACTAAACGCTAACGCTAACTAAATGCGCTGCATCTCAGTATTTTTTCTACGCAACATATAAGAAGTTCCTTTTCTAAAAAGTATCCTATATGATAATCCAAGTTATAAACTATCTGAGTGCCAAAATTCATCTAAATGAATATTTTTTTCTTTTAATTATTTACAACAACATTGTAGGTACATCATAACAAATAAAATATAACGCTTGATCTCTTGTTGCTATAAACACTTTGGCCAGGCGTTAGTTTTTTATTTTAATTTAGATGATCCCTCGGGAACAGTACTTTTTTTTTTCATTTTAAATGGTACTTCTATGTCCGATATCACTAGCGAGTATGCAAAATTTCATGATGATCGGTTGAGTAGTTAAGTAGTGAAAAGTATGGATATGTTATGGAAGTATGGATTAGGATAATACTTATGGTTTTTATCCGTATTTAAATATTATTGTAAATTTTATGTTAATATGTTTTAATTATATTTATTAAATTATTTATTTATCGTTCGTAAGGAGTAAACTCCAGTCGTGCGTTGGAGCTGACACACACACACTTTTTTATACAAACAAATGGTTTCAACTGAGTATGATTAAACCATACAATAAAATAATAATAATATATAGTTAATATTTTATACAAAATAATGAATAATGAAACGTCAAAAATCTAAACTTTGTGACAACACTACTTGAATCAATCCATTATATATGATACATCGCACATGACAAGATCATTCTCTCGCCACCTCCAAAATATTATGATTTAGATTTTATCAGTACACTTTAAATTTATACAAAATGGACCAAACATATTTTGTGAGGAAATTTAATAAAACGAGAACAGTGATAACATTTAGGTACTTTTAATATTTAATGTTGTTTTAGCAAAAGTTTTTTTAGTTTAACGTTAATTTTTTTTTGTCCCAATGTCACATTGAATCACGCGTTGTTTTGATGTTTTATATAATAGTTTTAACACGTATAAAACATGCCACATTTATTTTTAACCAATTTTGAACTTGAGATTTGCACGTAATTAAATTAAAACATCTGAACTAAGCTATTTCTATCTTTAAACAAAATTAATAAATTTATGTGAATACAAATTATACTGCGACTTTAGCCGTGTCCTCGAGAACAGTACTCTTTTCAGTAATCATGATGATCGGTTCAATAGTTTAAGCGTTAATGTGTAATTTATTTAGGATTTAAATAGTAGATATTATGATCTAAATCTAAAATCTGATGTTATAAAGTGATTGAAGATCAAAGTAATGTAAAGAGGCATCACATATATCTTGAGACTTGGCCCAACAAAGTTTGTGTGAGAAAATCGCTTATGTTACCCCCAAGTACCGCATCCAGTTGACGGTACGTTTCATAATATTATTAGTGTCAAATGTCCTCTGTCCGATCGATTAGGCCGATTAATCGTGAACCCAATGAAATGCGCGCAAGTGAGAACTGGTCACAAGCCCGCTGACAATGTCAAAATTATATTTTTTACAAACGTTTTTTTTTTGTCCGGATAAAATTGATTGATCAGTCATCGCCCGCCAACTTCATCTACCTGCGAGTCATCAATGAAACTCACGATAATCGTTTATGCACACACTTGTAAACGGTACAATGAAAAAAATATCATACCACCTTAAATCTAAGGTCCATAGAGTTCAAAATTTAAAGCACATTTCTTCAAAGATTTCTTGAATTGATACTCTATTGATGTCAAGTGATAAGTAATTAAAAGTGATATCTCATTTGGTGATATGTGTTTCCTCACCGGCTTAAACCAAACCTAACTTGATATGTTTTAACTTTTAAAATATCTGTGTCTTAGAGAGACTCAATATACTTAGAGACGTTGTTGTTTTTTTTTTCTGTTAATATGCTTGCTAATGTAGCTACATTAGCAAGGGGTGGTGAAGAAATAGAATATAAGGAAATGGCTTCTATCTGGCATTCAATTCAAGCCATTTGCTTTGCGGTTATTTCACGATGACCTACAGAACATGACCTATAGACCTAGGTATATAACTACCTACCATATTACCAGACAATCATTTACCTGCTAGATCCATTTGACCCCTTGTAGCGTCGAATTGTTGTCGATCCAATGCTCTCACAGCAATTAGAAAAACTTAATTTAAGAATAGATGTAGCCTCTCTTTATGTGTTCTACCGGCTGTACAATGGTGAGTGCTCCGATGAGTTATACCAATATATAACTACTTCAAGGATTTACCATCGTGCTGCGCGCAATAGATGCGAATAAGGTGCCGCTGTGGACACGGAACTTAGGGTGAGTGGAAACTTTATCGCCCGGACGAGGGAACTTTTAACAATCTTGAAATGTGCTATAAATAATTCCTGCAGGGTCGGCAGCGCGTTTGTATCCAACCACCTAGAATTGTGCTTGTGTACTTAGGCTACGGTAGCCATCTATCATCAAGTGGACCGTCAACCCAAAATAAATATAACAAATCTTAAACAAACACACAAATAACATACACAAATTAAATTCACAAAGAGACTAGACCGGGGAATGCTAATAAATATAAAATTATATAGGCCGCGAAAAATCTGCGATAAGTACGAAGTAACTAAGAAAGCAAAGTCTATAACAATGTTCCTTAATGTCGCTTAAAAGTCAAAAGTTCAACAGTTTCAAACCAAAAGTAGTTGAAATGTTGGCTTTTGTTTGCAATTTCATTAAGTACACAAGTAACTTGTATATCCAACTAAAACAAGTTGGTCATGTAAGTAAATTATTAATATACATAAAGTAGGTATAAGCAAGAATAAGCCATGAAACTTACCATACATTGTTACAAAAAACTCTTTCGAAAATCAATAACTTTCGTTACAGTTATTTAACTCTAAGAATAACTTAGGCGGTTTTCTTAACAACTATGACAGAGTTGCCAATTCGTGGAGACGCATGTTAATTTTTTTTTTATGTTTCGCGGATTAATCGTCTCATAGATAACTTCTCAATGCCAACCCACAACCTAGTGTCAGAGGGCGCCGCTCACAAAAAATGTGTCCCAAATATAGGCTACGTTTCGAATTACATCCGGAAGTAAATGGCCCGTGACTGAAAGCAAAAAATAAGGGACTTAACATGTTAGTTATGTGGCTTATAGAGGATTATAACACAGTCATAACAAATCTGAGATGAAGATGAAATGAAAAGGTTGCCTCATAAATATGTACGTACCTTTGCTTCGCGATGTTGATTTTTGAATTTGTAAAGATTTTGTAATCTGTAAATAGGTAAAAAGGACCGCTACTTACGCATTTTTAAATTACATGGTCTATCCGCTTCCATGGGAAGCGGAAGTCTTCTGTCTGTCTGAAGTAGTATTAATAATCCAACATACTAGCTCAAGCAAAATGTCAGTATTCACATGTCTTTGAATACACACTTATAAAGACTAAAGTAAGCTAAAGTCTACCGCAGGTACGTATAGGTGACTGTAACTAATTAAGTGTAGGTACGGAAGACGTGCGCATTGTTGCCACAGAGAAACGAACTGAAGATCTCTTTTTTGTTTGTTATATTAAGGTCGACAGACATGCTGTCAATCCACTTAATGTGGTAGGTGGTTAGACGCGACGCAACGTCGCAAGTGCGCTGCAGACCATAGTGGGAATGAGGGAATTACTCGCTCACTAAAATACAAAAGCACACATACTCGTACTGTTATTGTCTTCTGTAAGGAGCTGTTACTGCTGCCAAACGGGGTGCCCAAATGACTATGAAACGGAGTTATTGGGTTCCTATTATTGGGTTCCTATTACCTTTGGCTCTTAATTGAAATAAATAAACTGTCTAATAAAGGCTGAATATAAAATGTAATACAAGAAATGTTAAACCAAATTAAACTGAATTTGTGGCAGGATAGTTCGCTTTACACCAAATGTGATCTGAAACGCCCCTCAACTTTAAACTGCATGCAACATTTCGTCCCGACGTGATTTATGTACAACGTTCAAAAACAAACTAACATGAACGAGTGTGGTTTTGAAGTTGTAATATTTTATAACACAACATACAGTGACAAAGTGTTTATTTTTAGTTCAGATAGAAACATGCGTTTGAATGAATAACTCCATTTCATATAAATAACGTATTAAATTAATTAGATTACAAACTCATATAAAATGACACATAGCAAAGAAAGGGCTTATAGCAGCCCGTCTGGCGGCAATAACAATATTAAACAGTAACAGTATTCTTGAAGAAGACCACAGTAAAATAACAGCACGAGTCTGAGTAAGGGACGCCATTCCATCCCCTCATTATCCTTTAAATTTTGTCCTAAAAGGGACGACAGCGCACTTGTAACCTCTATGGCGTTCATTACACATACCCTTACATCAAATGGAAGGTTACATCAAATGACTTCAGAAATATACCTAACATTCAGAGCCTCGCCTTTATATTAAAGAGGGGTATGTGATAGTACAGTAGTGGTTAGTTCTAAAAATATTAGGTTAAACCATTTTATTCTTATTACATTTTTTTATGACACGACAGGCAGCTAACATCTTTTATTGACTTATAGACTTATTTGATAAGGGGCGCGGGTCGACGGTGGATCCAGGCTGCTTCTGACAGGTGCTATTGGAAAATTATGAGGGAATCCTATGTCTGCAGTGGACGTCTTGCGACCGAGATG
This sequence comes from Synanthedon myopaeformis, assembly GCA_944738685.1. Taxonomy (NCBI): domain Eukaryota; kingdom Metazoa; phylum Arthropoda; class Insecta; order Lepidoptera; family Sesiidae; genus Synanthedon; species Synanthedon myopaeformis. Next base: position 3,849,698 of record OX122913.1, on the reverse strand, counting down.
ATAATTGACTTGTTTGCGTCGGCAGCTGCTTTTTGTGGTAAGTAACAAAATAAAAGTTGTTGAAATTCTCTTAATTGTGAAAACTTGCACATCAGAACACAGTCGAGTTACAACACCTAAACCTGTTACAGGCAAAAATATAAAGTTCGCTGTTCGAGAGCGGAGCCGGGATACTTGGTTTTCGAACGAAATAATTTTCATTCGGTTCCCAGAAAATTATTTGTATCAAACAAAACAGAAGTCGTGCCGAACTCATCCGAAAAGTCGCCTTCCCGTTATACTTAAGTATATTATCAACTCGCTCGCTCACGTTAGGACAATATAAATTTGTCTTCGTCTCTCCTGAATGGGGACGCTGTTGTATCGCGGATTCCTCATGCCCTCAACCACTTTTTATGCACCAACCACAAACAGATACCTACTTGAGCGGGATTGCTGAGAGGTTTGCAAAAAAATTTATAAATAATGTATAGGAACAGCTCTGACGCGCTGCTGCCTTTCTTTGGTCACATTTATGTCTCTATGATTCTTTGATAACAACTTTTCCATTAGGTTCATAGACTGTCTTAGAGTCTAGTTAGATTAATTGACTCCAATAATCCCCATTGTGTATAAATAAAGAGAAGTTTTTTTAAAATATCTCTTTAATTTTGAGAATATAGTGATTATTCTATCTATAAGTTAATTTGCTTTTCTTCGTTCGAATTATCTAAGGCTTTAAAAATAATCTAAATAAATAAACCATACCTGGGTTTGAACATTTGACTGATAAAATTTGCATTTACTCGTATCAAATCCTTAGTAAAATCAAAATACGTAGTTCTAATTGTACTACTTAAAAACAGAAAATTTTTCTAAAAAAAAATAACAGAAAGTGTCGTCTTTTGTGTTCGTTTTTAATGCTTGCTGAGTTAGCCTATAAGTGGAGTATACAATATTATAAAAGATTGTTTAAATGTGATTAAGTGTATGGATTGTTGTATACTGTGTTGGCTTCCTAATAAATAAAATAAAATAAATACTTACTGTATTTTCCCATCTCTTTTGATTAATCCTACTATGGTTGGCAGCACCCTAGGAGCACCTGTAACGTTGCTTGTGTTATAAAGGCGACGGTAGCCGAGTGAACCGTCAGCCTGTTTGTCAACAGAATCTTTTTGTTTTTCTCGTTAAAAGAAATAAGGTAAAAAAATCTTAATATCATTGCAAAATCTTTGTAAGTATACTCGTATAGGTACTCATATTGATACTAAAAAATTAAGTACTTCAAAAGTTAATTAATTAGGATTCAGTTCAGTATAGTTCCATTAAAATTTAATTGGTTGATAAATGCGTATTTAATGTATTAACATATCAATTTCAAAATAATATGAATTTGAATCAATGGGTACCTGCTCTAGTGATTCTCCTGTGCGAAAAGAAAATATATCTAGATTAGCAACTATAAGTTATGATATTTTTTGTATTTCTAATATGTGATAGACATGTTTGTATTTTAAAAAATAAACGGGAAAATAGAAAAGGTCTTATAAATAAAATTAAACGGATCTCCCACCAAAAGTGTTCGTTTAGAAGAACACGTACAGTCTCGCCTCAGATATTCCTCGTATTGATAACGTTTGGAATTTTTTTTAAAAAAGAATGCGAGCGAGACCACCCAACAGACCAGCTGCCGTTTAGACCTTATTTATTGTTTTAATTAAAACAACATATCTGAGAGGTTTTCGAACGCGCCTATGTGACAGCCAGTAATTTTAAAGTTTAGCTTCCGAAAGCATAGCGCAAACCGACCATGGCCGGTCGGGCGGGGCCTCATTTTCAATAACCACTAGTCACTAGACCGTGCTGAAATAATCCCTACAAAATTAAAATAACTTGAATTATTATATTATCTGATTCTATCTACGTTTGTGCTTTAAAATTAGTAGATACTAATTGTAATAATTTCAATATACGACTCCACTAATTTATACGAAATTACATAGCTCGCTTTATTATTATGTAAATTTTATATTTTAATGATCGTATATATGTAAATCTGTTATATTAAGAAACAGTAGGGAGGTAGGCATGTCCATTATGAGAATATTATGTCCTATTGAATTTGTAGGTATGTAGTTGTGGGATAAAATAAAACAAAAAAAAAATTGGAATATTTTTATTAACAGAATGTTATAATTTCATTTTTACATTTGCAATGTTTACATCAAAACAAAATTGGGTTCAATTAAGAATTGACGAATACAATAATATAAAAAACACATTTCACTTTACACTTATGTAGGTACATCAATATAACCTATTATTTTGTATTATAAAATTCAAGCTATTGTCCAAATTCTACCAACTTCGTGGGTCTCAAGAAATACGCGTCATTGCGACTCAATACACTTTAGGATATTAGAAAAAAAGAATTACAGAAGGATTGTAATAAAATCATTATTCTATACCTAGATAATTCACGATTGCATTTAATCGCTTGGCACATAGGTATAGAAACAATTTAATACTTTTATTACATAGATCAACTTACAAATATTCGAGATAAAAAATTATATAAAATATCAAATAAATATAAATATCAAATAATATGGCAATATTTGATATTTTTATACATATTTTCATACATACAAACATATTTTTGTGTATAATAGAAATATCATAAAACTATTATTAAGAATTTCTATTAACAAAACGCGTATTTCTTAAGATTTGTATTAGAGGTTTAATTTATAATAGTTCCCATACAAATTTATTTAACCTTATGATGACCATCTTAACAAGGACTTGTAGAGAATTAACTCATAAAAAAAAATCAGTTGTTGATTCGCTATTTAGATATCTACATTTTGAAAGTAATTTTCACAACCTCGTAATAACACCCGAATTTAACTTATTTAACTTAATAATTATAAAATTTAAATTAAATAAAACAATTATGTAGACGTATGAGCTTGTGCTGAACGAGTGTTAGAATTTTCACATATCTTTTTCCTGCTAGATAAGTGTATATGATTGCCATTAGGTAAGTTACATTAATAATGTTCATTACATCTATACAAAAAGGAACTAATAGTGCATTTACCTATATGGTATAGTTAATTCGTACTTAAAACTAACTAAAATATTCATCTCAAAATATCTTAACACGTGCCGATCGCTAGCGACGTTGCTACAGCCCTTAATGTACTATTTAATCTATAGAAATAGGTAATTCACATTTAATTTATTCTTAAACGTTCTTAGTTCTACATTAAATATAGTAATAAATAAATAATATATATTAAAAAAATTTCATTCGTTCACTGACGTCGAGAACTAATAGTTTCGTCTGACTTGTTATAGAACTTGCATTTTATGATTGCGTGTCTATCTATCTTATTCGTTTTTAGTTGTACAAATAGACGCTAAACAGTGTATGTATCACACATCTAGACAAGTATTGTCACCGTATCAAATCAACCGCTGAAACTTGGTTATAATTTAAATAAATATAACCAACAAATAATTCGTGAAATTCAAGTAATAACTATATTAGAATCTTCGTCGTCTTACAGTACCTAGGTACTTTTAAATGGCATTAAATAACCTAAAAGGAAAATTATTTTTTCGGTTTTTTCACGTCTGTACATTTTTATATCCTTTTAGCTAACAATGTAATAATTTTGTTTTGTTATTGTTTTATATAGAGATCTTTTTCCTAGTATACCTATTTAGAAAAGTTTTAAAAATTCAATGATCACCATGAGAAATTCGATTCAACAAAATTTCCTTAAGAGAAATATATCGCAAGTGCCAAACAAACAAGCCGACCATATTAAAGTTTTATAGAAAGTAAATAATTGATATAATAAAGTACTTATAATGTCAATTTCAAACTAATTATTTTCATTTCAAATTGATAGATACATATACTTAATCTTCTAATAAAAAATAAATCAAGTTTTATTAAATTTACTAGAAAAATATAAGATAAACTTACTTAACATACACTATTAATAAAAGAAACACGAGCCTTAGAAAAACAGTTATTATATTTTTAATTACTCCAAAATAGTTGAATAAAATACATATAAATATAAATACACATATTAAGTACTAGATACAAATCAGATAAAGGCTCTTTCAGACACAGTGTAAACCGACTATGTTGATTATGGCTGCAATAATAATACTAACTTTTTTCTTGAGCGGTCTAGCGATAAATTTCTCTTAAATGTCATTTAAACTGTATTTTGTCGTTTCATACGATTATAATAAACGTGAAGTTAAGGGATTTGGATTGTTACTAAAGCTATTGACAGCAATGATACTTATTGACCCAGTATCCAATTTTACCATGTATAATAGATGTTACATCAATAAATAAAACGGTCAGAGCCACGGAGAACAGCTAGTGTGAAATGGGAGTGGAGTACGTACGCACACATGAGGCGCCCATGAGTCGCAGTCTGCGGTTGACTAGACTAGAGCTAGAGCGGTCCGCGCGCGTCAACGGCTGAAGTGTCTGAGTACGCTCGTATTTATACACATCTCCTCTAAACACTTCAATGCTTCTCTCGACCAAAATGTTCCTCGAAAATATAATATAACAGGATTTTTTAAATTATTAAGACGCCCGTGCAAAACAAGCCAGTAATTTTTAACAAATTTTTAGAATAGGTTAAAGATATAGACAATATTTAAATCTCATTATAAAACAAAAAATTACTGATATTACTGGCATAAAAAGGGCCTTAATAATCTATAGCTCGGCATTACACGTTTGCACCTACTTTTGTGCACCTATGAATGTGTCAGTTCACTAAGCAATAATTATTGTCCTAGCATAATTTTACACAATTAGTATGCTCCTATGTTGGAATAACATCACTTTTGAAACTTTCACTTTTCTTTCACATTGTTTATCATCACACCACAAACGGAATTGTTCAGTTACAGCGCTCATAAAGCGCAGAACTGAGGCTATGGACAGTCCATGGAGTTGGGACTGGGCGGTCCATCCATAACGCTGTACGGTGGGCTGTGAGGCGGCAGCGACTGTATGGACCCCATGGGACCATGGTACATGTCTATCTCTAAGGACGCATCCGGCGAACACTTCTCCGCCATCTTGTTTTCTTGCTTGGTCACCATTCGCCGCCACTTCGCCCTCGCATTCTGGAACCATACCTGCGAACAAAAAACACACGGTTGGTGTCGGCAGAGAAAATAATAGGAGCGCATTGAAACGTCGCGTCGTGAGCAAAACGAAAAGTCGATTTGCCTTAAAAAGAATACGAGACAGGCGCGCCAGCAAACAAAAGCGGTTGAAAAAAGTGTAGCGCTCGGTTTGCGATCTCGCTCGCATCGTATTATATGGCCACCGTAATTCGGTGTAATACGTTTCCGCCCGACTTCGGTGGATGCGGAAGCTCGATTCTTTTCTTTTAACATTTCCGAGGGTTTTTGTGGAACACGTGAGAGCGTTCCGCGGATTTGCCCTTGCGGATTGCGTTCCGAAGTGCAGATTTTATCTGTAATTAGCGCGATTGCCGTGGTGCGCCGGGCGCCGAGCTCGCCGGCCGCGGAGCGTGTCGGAGCGGGCGAACCAACGATCGCCTGACAACAACACTCCAACATTCCACCGCGTTGTACTCCCATCCACCGCAACAATTACATGCACGCGCTAAAATTTGTGCATTCTCTGGAATCGCAAAGCGTCTACACTTTTAATAACACGGTTACACGGTTTACACATTGCAATTAGAGTGGGCACACAAATTTTAAAAACAAGTTTATTTCGGACGCAAAAATTGTGAGTAAAATCAAAAAATTCCACCGTATTGTTATCGGATGCTTGATAATAGCTGGCCGGGCCGAGTAATATTCAAGATTCGAACGCGAACGTTCCCACAGCGCGCGAATCTTATGGCCAATCGTACGCGGTCTCTGCGGTTGTCGTACCGTAAGCCCCGCCCCCCGCGTCATGGCCGCTACCGGGGACGAATTTTGTCTAATGCCGGATTTAGGCGAGAGTTTCTTTAAACATTCAAAGTGTGTAGTAAAGTATTTTTCACGAAACTACAGCGTAGCTAATTACAGTGCGCCACCCTCGGTTGTCAAAGTGGTCATAAATTGTGTGGCGAGGTGATCGGATGAGATGAGAAATGAGTGAAAAACGGGGGAGACGACAAACGTTCAAGCAGGATTGATGGTGTGTCGCCGGCGCATGCGTGCCGCCGTCAAGACAAGACGATAACCCTGAGCACGGGGTGGTCCGAATAGATACCTTCATGAATGACATTATTTTCATTCACTATAAGAGTGACACAACCTATCGGTGCCTACAATCTATTAGAGATCTTAAGGATCCTCTAAATGGGAATTTTTAAATTCAGTCATTTTAGATAAATATAGATAGATATAATATAGATAGATGAAAGAGGAGTTTTAAAAATAAATTAAAAGTAGGTAACAGCATTAAATTAATTAGGTACATTTGGTATTGAAATAAACTATTAAACTTGTAAAGAGTAATTAAAATATCTAACTAACTTTAATAAAATCTGGCGTATTTTAATAATGAGAAAACTAAAGTTAAGACAAATAATATTTAATTATGATGCGCAAGAGAAATGTTTCAAGTAGCTTCTTGAAACCGACAATAGATAATGTGATTTGGTCTAAGTTACAAGCGATTTAAATTAAATTTTTTGAACAATAAAAATTTATGGAAACTTACATGTCATAGAAAAGTTTAAATTATATATTCGCTTAATGGAATAAAAAATTAATGGAAATATAAATTACAATTAATTAAGAAAGAACTAAGCATTTTTCGTTATTATTATGACGGTAAAAGTAGTAGGTAAATCGCTGTACGGGACACTGTCTATTTTTATTTTTATTAAACATAGTTTAATTATAGTTAAAACTTTAGATTTCAACTTATATCCAATTTTTGTTATAAAAAAAACTAATCTAACATCGTTAGTATTTTCATAAAATTAGACAATAAACCTATGAGTAATTAGACCACTTATATTATAACAGAAAATAAAGGCATTGTTTTAGAGTATTTCATATTAATTATTTAAAAAGATCAATATAATTTGGAGAGTAAAACGAAATCTTATAACTTGCACCCTATAAAATACCTACAATCCTATTCTCGGTTTCCGTTACTCAAATAAAATCGCCATTGAGCCACCATTTGTTATTCCGTTACCGCTGCAAACGAACCATTTCAAAATGGACTCTCTCCCTTATGCTTTAAATTCGAATTTCTCTCGTCTCGTTAAGTTACGAGCAAAAAGAACGATTGTTACAGTGACGCGTAATTTTTCAGCGTTGCCGACGTTTTTACTTTATTGGTGCTACGTTACATGTAAAACAAACAATTTTAACATTCACCTTGTGATATTTGTGTTGGATCCGATTCAGCTAATTGATGTTCCAGGTTACAGATTTATTTGTCGTGTTGTATTATATTTTTTGTCTGCAAACTCTGCATTGCTTCATTTAATTTACGAGTGATCGAATGCCAATTGAACCTTTTTTTATTGTTATGTTTTTATTACTCTATAATTTTAAATGTTTCTCTATTTTCTTCATTTTATTCGTATTTTTTCATAACGAGTAATGGAGAAGCATACTTTGATTGCGATCTCATCTGAAGACCTAAGAATCAATTAGGATCAGAATGTCTTACTCCAGGAGAAGAATCAAAAAGAGTTAGAATAGAAATAACTAGAGTAGGTAAATGAAGTAAGCAATTATTTTGAATGTTTCTCTGATTTCTTCATTTTATTCTTTAAATAGTGGATTGTATTTTAACAAAAAGTGTAATTGAGAGGCATACATTGGATGTCATTCTATCCAATGTATGCGTCTCCATATAATGTGTAGACTTGTAAAATACTAGGAGATAAATCAAAAAGAAAAAAGAAGAAAATGAGGTTTGGCTTTCTAATGACCGTTGCTGCAATTATTGTATGACGGTCTTACAGAATCTACTGAAGGTAAGTGGCCATCTTTTGAAAGCATAACTTAAGTAAGTACCTAATCATTAATGGCAAGGGAATATTATGTAGATTTAGAGTAGTCTATAAGTAAAAATTATTGAAGACAAGACAATTCTCTTGGTGAAGGTAAATAGTGAGACATAATGTTTACCAAGTGGCATCATTCGTCATCAAGATACGAATCTTCCCGGCGCTATCGGAAGCCGAACAGAGACATTGACTGAACGTACACTGTTGGTTATTTATGTCTTAACTTCTATTACCGTGTAACATCATTGTTTACCACACACTATCACTATCATAGCGTATGAATAGCAATCATCCTTGTTAAAAGTGTCTGAAGGAAAATATCCGAAATTCAATCCCTACTGGAGTGGATTCTCAAAAATAATTGTGGGTCATCAAGTAGATACCATTTGTTGTATTATTTCCTGAGCAAGAACAAAATTTTAATGTTTTTATTTCATCTTATTTATACATATTATAAAACAAAGTCGCTCTTTGCTAACTTCTTCTATGATTTTAATACGGGTTTCACAAATTTAAAGAGCGATAAACGAGAAAGGATTATTCACTCGATTTGCAGAAATTTGTATCTAGGTATTCGAAGCGGGGTCGGGTCGCTACTTTAAGATTAAAATCAGAAAATCTATTTTTTGTATTCATTGAAATCTATATATAGGTAAATAGGTAAAGACATTTTTTTCTTATTTGTGTATGAGGGAGGAAATTAGTTTTTTTCCCTCACCTTCGAAATGATTAATTATACTAACACAACTATGTGTATTTTCGGCTTGGTTCCAAATTTTCTAGCAATGAAGACATCACGGAAATAAGAAAAATGTAAAAAAAAAATACGTTTTTGAAAATGATGATTAAATGCCGTTTCAAGTACAAACTAGCTTAACTACGAGAATTTAACTAACGGTATAAATGCTTTTTGTTGTTTCATCAGACAACAATTCAATTTCTGTCTCAATTCAAACAATCATAAACAAAGACGTAGTAACTAAGTAATTATTTAACTTGAAAAAAAAAAAAAAAAGTATTATTAGCATTGCTTACACACTTGCTGCTTCCACATTATCACTTGACTGCAAAATTACAGAAAAACAAAACAAAACAAAACTTTTTTCTCGTGGCTCGCGTAATGCGATATTTGCGTGCATATTCCGCTGTATAATGTACTTATTGATAATACGATGGTAGTTGTAACGACTCAATCCCCTTTATGCATCATTACACTAATGACATTCACATTTCACACTCATACTGTAAAACAAATGGGGACGCGACGAGGTAGAACAAAGTATCTACAAATCATTCATACAATTTGAGTGATCGCAGTCATTTCGTACCGCTGCGGTTACGGCACAGTGAACCGAGCGAGCGGCGGCGGATGTACGCTCACAATCTAAACAATCAATGGTAATTGATAGTCCAATATATCAATTATCGACCTTGCAATTACACAGCAATTAGTCGCGTGTGACAGCCGTTCAATATTACGCCACATCAAGACTTCAGTGTCAAGACTTCAGTGACAGTCCAATTGATGTGTGTATTAAGAAAATAATAATTGGCCATCTTATTAGCGGAGAAGCCTGCAGTTAATTAAAAGAACAAATTGTATGCGCAAATAAATGGATTTAAAAAATCCACGTCGTCGCCAACGAAGCATGAAACGCACCGCCGCAAGACCGATCTCTCCCCCTAATAAATGTCTAAACAAACCGCGATCAAAGGCCCTCAAACATTCCACGTACGTGTAAATAAAATCTGAGGAGGTGTGATTAATAGTCGCGTTTTCCTTAAATAAATAATACTTGAATAAATTAGGGTGCGCGACGCGGCACGTCCGCTCGACGCGAGTTCGCGCGACCAAATGACAAATGGACGCCTTTTGAACACTCGGCGGAAATTATCTACCCAACCGAGCGTCTCACAACGATGCGCCGTACTAATTACTAGGGCGTCTGATTGTGATCTTTCACTTAAAGCGTTCAAATTAGAGCTTTAAACGCGACCACCGAAACCACAATTCCTGTTATAGCCATCTGTTTATTATTGTCACTAAAATGTACTTAGAAAGTAAAATTATATCAAGCCGAATATCGAAGTGTGACCAAGCGCTACTAATTGCTAGGGTTGAGTTTGTGAGCTCCTTCCTCGGCTATTTGCGTGCCAACGTATGGCTCTTTATAGTGAACAAAATCAAGGCATGAAAATGCTTTAAAAATAGCACCACATTAAACTGTACTTGCAATGCGATTTCATTTCATTTTCGTGAATAATTTTATAATCTCAGTCGCAGGACCGGTCAGAAGCAGCCTCGATCCACCAGGTCATCTGGCCAACCTTCTGCAAACTGCTACTTCAACTTCAGTAAGTTCGGATCACCAGCTTCTATCGGTAACTTTCGTAAGTCTACGGATCTCTTTATTTCTGTTTGTTATGGATCTAATATCAGTTGAAACAAATGATTTTGCTTGTTTTAATAGACATTTTAAACCTTACAAGGTACTCGTTCTCTTTTACATGGCGAGAGCCGGCACAGTTAATAACATAGGCACGCCTTATTAATTCGCCTCGGCTCCTCCGTATATAAAAGTCGTTGAAATTAATAGATCCATTTAAAAACACCGGTAGCATTCGCCGGCACATTGTGAATTGATCACATAATAAACGCAAACAAGGAAAGGCACTTTTTCAATCAACTAATTATGAGACCGCTACTCGAGCCGGTGCGGTGGTACGGCTCGAGTGACAAATCACGTAATTGCGGACGCACGGAGAGAAATATAGCGCCGTTTGTTCTAAATGTGCCCGCGCACGGTTTCGGTGACACTGCAGCTATATTTTATGGAGCGGCGCCCGCCCAATTATACCGGGCACAGCCACAAAATGCACCTGTCAACTTATGGCTCGCTACTTGCAAGCCGACCACCGCTGATCTCATTATTTCTTGCCAATAAGGCTTCACTGTTATACATTTCCAAAATGTACAGCTATGATGCGCCTAAAATGCAACAGACGGCGTATATAATATAGTCGCCGCGTTGCCATGGGGCGGATTACGGAAGGATCCAACCGCTCTTGGGGAACGCCCCCATTGTTCAATTGATTTTATATCCGGTCCCTTTAATGAATCTACCTTATAACTACACACAGTCAATGCTTATCCGGTTATTATTATATTTATTTTAATTTTAAATAAATAATTATCCATACGAGAAAATAGTGGGTATACGCCGAATGAGTAAATCTACACATAATTAATTTTAGACAAACATTTTATTTTATTTTATATAATTAACTCTTAATCAGAATTGACAAAATTAAAGATGTCATTAAAATTAGTTTCAAACAAACGATAGAAGTTCGATAAAAAAACCCTTTTTCTGTAACAAATGTTTCTACAAAAATACATGTTATCTATCTGCTATATTTATTCTATAACTATATTTTCTTCATACAGTTATAAGTTCTTTATCTAGGAAGAACATATATTATCGTTTTTATAAAGTCGACAAAAAATCCACTCCATTTTAATTATAGATGATTATTACTAAGTGGAACAATTATATAGTCAATATTTAATTTATATAATATTATATCAAAAATAAGTCGATGACCTGTAATATACTAAGAAAGAATTGTGATAGGGCTCACATTTATAGGTAGATATTTACTTTATCTACACTCTGTCGACGTTTAGAATAAAATGTAATGTAATTATTGTAGAATTAAAGGTCTTGACTTGATCGACAACAAACATTATAGTGACACAGCAACAGCATCTTGTCAATTTGAAAGAAGGTGCCGCCAGAAGCCAGTTAAATACCTAAAAAACGAAAAAGAGTTTATCTCCCGCAAAATGGCGACGCGGACGGCTGCATTTTATAAAAAAAAAAACCGATCAATAATTCGGAGGCACAGTCGCAGGGGTGCGAGGGAGGGGGTCCTCACGGCTTTCGTATAATTGGTTGGAGGGGGAGGGGGGATTTATGGGACCAAACGGCTCGTTCGCCTTACTCAGATAAAATTTTAAAACGAAGCCTACCGTATGAACCTTTTGGCAACCTTACATCCATTGTTGATGCTAAGAACATCAGCTCACTTGGTCTGTGTTTTTTCAGTTTTATTACAATTACTCACATGCATTTGAAGGCCTTTTTTCCAAAATATAAATACATTTTTAGTGATAATGTTTTAAGTGGTGCAGATGCAGAAGGTTACTGTAATTGTAAAGATTTTAGTCGTTCACACAGTCCATAAGGTCTGTTTGCCTATTAAACATAGGAACAAAGAGCCGAAACACGCGTAACGCACCGAATGGTTTAAAAAGTTAAAACAATGAGGGTTCCGTTTGGCGGTGCGTCCAAAGATCCACATTAAAGTGCCGCTAGTTTGAACAAATTAGATTCAATATACGTGGTGTAAATTGTTCAGAGATACGGAGCGGGTGTGTCGAATTTATTAGCAGATGCGGTAGATATAACATAAACACAGTCAAGTGTAGTGTGAAGTAAGTATACTTATAATAATTAATTACTATCACAAAATTTAAAGTCAATAAAATAAACAATTAATTATTAAGCAAATGAAACAACCTCTTTTTTATTAAGAAATGTTGTAGGCAGGCTGGTTTTCAGTATCAATGGTGCATTGCTGATTCCACAAGAATTTACTTACAAGTGGACCATGCCCGGCTATCCTGGTTTACTATATCTTAAATTTGTTTCAATTAATTTATTTGACGGTTTATCAAGCTTAAATTAATATGAAATTTTTTTATCAAGCTAGATTCTTAAATTTATTTAGAGGCTGTATATCAAACTTATCTGTACTGACGAAATCAGCGAAATCCTCTACAATTATCAATTATGCGTTTTTACGCGTGAGAAACAAACAAATACGAGAATGCACTAGCAAGACACTGTTATTTTCCGGAGACATTATATACTGTACTTTGTAGACTGTGTTTTTAATATACTGTGAACATTTAATGGCGGCGCATGTGGTAAGTGAAATCGCCCGTTTAAAGTCAGCTACTTTACTTCTATTGCAAGATGCACGACAAATATATTAAACTAAGATATCATGTTGGAAGGCTTGTATCCATTGGCTAATAGACTTTGGCTAATAACGATGAATTTATCTTCTAAAAATTCCCGATTTGTCTTATCTCTATTATCGGATTACTGACAAGTTTTTATCAAGTTATTCATACATTTTTGATGAGCAAGTGACGTTTGATGATTATAAAAAGTTATCATAAGGGGAGTGTTGTAAGTTTGATCTTTATATCTCGTATGTCGGTATGTCTGTCTGTAGCATCGTAGCATCGTGCCGATTTTGATCAATTTTGTTTTTGTTTGATCGAGATGGCTTATTAAGATTTTTTTCAGACGTTTGAAGGTCGTCAGCCAATTTCCTAATTTCACTAACATCTACAGGTTCGATTAATAGGCTTAACAGAAATTAGGGGATAGTTTATTATTTTTAATTATAGCTTGTATGTTTGCTTTAGTTTTTTACATTTAAATTTTATCATGTTGTCCAGTGTTATTAAAATTAAGATGTTCAAAATATAGGTAAATATTGAATTGTAGTTAGTCCGTTATTTTCAAGTAATCGACGCTTGAAATAATCTTACTGTTTTTCGTTGAATTTGTTGTACTAAATTACTTGTAATAAAATACTTGTTTCCATAAGCAATGAACGAAAATAAAATAGGTCGAGCACTTCTAACTTGTTACCTTCTTATAAGTCGTAATCGTAAGCTTTTGTAATTGTCTTGTAAACAAATTACAATTCCTCGACTTTAGATTTCATAGAAAACAGATACCTACTTTAAATTTAAGTCAAAAGCTATGTAAATGATACCTTTTGTATTAATTAATGAGAGTCACTTGAGTAATGTACTTACATTTACCTTCACTTCACCTTGAGCTCCATGGACGACGGTGATGATAACAAACCATTCGTTCCGGCCAACCAATCTTCTTGGATTTGTCAAGGTGTTGACGAGATGGGAGTCGCAATTATGATCCAAGTTAATAGAATTTGGATATATTTTTTTGTTTACTGAAATTGTGAGTGTATAAAGCAAATGTGTACTGTTTTTAAAGAGTTCGCATTGCGTTGCGGCACAGTTGATGCCAGATAACACAGGCAGCAATATCATGGCTACATTCAATTCGCATTAGCAACATTTACCGGTTTGTTAAAGACGTGTTTACTCCTTTCGCTCACACACACACAAACACACACATACGCACACATGCACACAGACACACACAAAAACACACTCAAGATGTTGCGTGCAAAAGTACACATCGGAAAAGTGTGTAGCAATAGGCACGCTTTGACAGCACATACTTTAGAAATTAATTCAATTAGCACAAATGTCCCTACGGCAGAGTTGGACTCATTTTCTTTAAAATGTAATACTACTTAGGTGTAGACTATCTAATACATATTATCTAACTTGATATTAAGTAAATAAAATTACTAGTATTACAATTACAGTTGAATCTAATTGCTCAAATAAAGTACAAACAACTACATTTTTCCTACTAATATTATAAATGCGAAAGTTTGTGAGAATATGGATGGAAGTTTGTTACCATTTTAAGCAAAAAAGGTCTTAACGGATTCGTATGAAATTTGGCACACAGATATGTAGTTGAATCAACATAATACCTAGTATACCTACTTTTTATCTTGGAAAATTTAGGTTCCCGATTGTTCGTCTAGTAATATAAAAAATGGCGCCACTGTCGCCGTCTTTACAGCGATAAAGATGTCAGATATTTTTTCAGGTGTTATATTTTTCATTTTTCGGACGAAGTCGCGGGCACCGGCTAGTTACTAAATATTACTCTCTAGCTAGATGGTAAACAGAAATAAATTTTACAAATTTGGCCATGGTTTGAGTGCAGTGTTAACGTTCAAAGATTTTTTTATGGTATTTAAAAGTTCAGGGGCAGCAAAGCTTATGTTCCACTTGATGGTGCGTAGCAACCGTCTCGTCTGAACACAAGCCTTGATATTGATAGCCCTTTATTTGGGCTCTGAAATTCGTCTGTAAGTATGTGTTTCAATGTTTTGTTTTCTTGAGTGAAATAACTCAAGTATCTGCTCACTTGCTTTGATTTTATGGTGATCTCATCTAGAGGGATGATTACTGCATTAATGCCAGACTCACAGTGTATGACTACGAATCGAATGTGTTATGTTGTTATACATGGTTGTCTATATAATGTGTGGTGTCTGTCATACTGTGCAGTAGAACTATAATAGTTAGAATTTTTTTGTCCAAACAGTTCTACTATTAGTTCTACGATAGAACTGTTTGGCCAAAAAAACAACCCTGAATTAGTGGCATTCGATTATTATTACTTTCTCATTTTATATAGTACTAGCGATCCGCTCTCGGCTTCGCTCAGGAAAAATTTTAATAAAAAATACTAGCGACCCGCTCAAAATCCGTTCAAAATCCTTTGCGCTGTTGAAGAGGAGTAGCAGGATAGTTACCATGTTGATTGTACTTTATTGTTGAGTATATAAATAGGTGAGTTATAGGGAATAATAACTCTATAGGTCGTAGGTGTTTTAAATCAAGCTTTTTTCCAAAGGTTTGTTAAGTTTTGATATCCCTGGCGCCATGGCACTACGACTAATTACTCTACATAGGTAATAGCAACGCGTATAAGTCCAAGCTATCGTAAGACGTTTGCGCTAAAAACTGTTTGAAGCATTGAATATTACCTGCAGAACTCTTTTTGGTAATCCAGTTTTCTGGCTGAGCTGTTTAAGGTCCTTCGCGTCGGGATTGTGGTTGATCGCGAAGTATGACTTCATGGTGCGCAGCTGATGGTGTTTGAAGCTTGTCCGCATGCGCTTTGTACGCGAAGTGGTCCCCATACCGCTGCCGCCCCGGAATCCCATCTCCAGATATTCGGCGTTCAGATCTGATACGAGAACAAAATAGTCACTCTGCTAAATGATACAAAACGATAAATAAGTGCGTATTCAAAACCGATGTCAATTTAATGACGCCGATCCCTAAGCTCGTTATCGTATTAAGTGTCCGTTAAGTTAAAATGCAAATGTCATTATTAAATTCACGCCAATTACAAAGCATTTTACAAAAATGAGAATAAATTTTAATAACATATTCGCAGAGCCAATTCGCATTTGTTCGATTGCAATGTAAAATAAAATGTCGTAAAAATAGAGTCCGATTTGATGTGCGAAATGCATTGAACGACAAAGTGCATTGTGCAGTGCGAAATCGATGCGCACTGCGCAATGAACGCTATCGTGTTGCACTTTGGTCACTAGCGTTCGATACTCCACTCCAATTCACCACAGCACAATTTTATACAGTAGGTATGAGTCCTAAACGAAATTTGATTTATCCTTAAGCGTTTTAGATAACTGAATTCACCACCTAAAAATAGTGTAAGTATATAGCGCCAACACTTGGTGGCAGTTATCAGAAAATGATAATTAGCTTTCTTATGTGGTGCACATAACATTAAGGACTTCTTTCACCAACTACTGTTACTGTTCAGTTTACTGCATCCTTCGATAGGCGATTTTTTTTTATTATTTTCTTTTTAATGTTTTACCGTACAAACAAAGGTATATCAGCTCCATCATTCCCGGTAACCGGTGACTTTAAATGGCGGTTACCCTATTTAAAGAGGCGTTATGAAAGAGGCCCTATTAATCAATTTTGATTCCAACTATTCAGGTTGTTGAAATAGAAAAAAGATATTGAGTTAAATTGAATTTTTATAACGAAATAACTAATAATTTTAAGAACTCTACACATGTGTTAAATGTGTAGAGTTATGCCACAATAAACAATACTTGTTTAAAAGTGTTGCGTTCAAACAATGTTATCAAAGTACCTACACGAATTTAATTTGTGTTATATCGAAAACTGGCCTGATACCATGATTATTTACATAATGTATACGCAATTATTTTAATTGTTAATGTCTTTTACGAGTAACGAAGACGATAAAGAAGTATTATAACTACTTACATGCACCTTCACATATCTCTGTAATGGTGTTTTGAAACATTTTATTATAGATTCATCTCTCGGTTTCCTACATTAAATGTATATTAAGTATTATTTTTTATTTTATACACTTTCAGTAATACATTTTAACATTTTCTGATTTCATTGTCATATTTATTTACATTTATATAATGTTGAAATTACATTACGTTTCATTGGAAAGAAGATTTTCATATACTTACCTAAGTTGGAAATTAAATAAAACTTAAAAAAACTTTTAGACCTAAACATGAAAAATGTTCTTTGACAGTATCTTTAAATAATATATATATTCTTCATTAATATTCTTCATTATCACATTAATTAACAAATTATGCATATTATTAATGTTGATATTTATTATTGCATAAATAAATAATAGTTATAAGTATATTGTCCAGACATCAGGGTTTATATTTGTGATTTATTTAATAATTATGGCATGATCAATGTATCATAAAGAATTGACTTTTATAATTGTGGTGAGTTCTTATAAAGTGACGCGTGTTTCTATAGAGGTAGTGCGAATAAATAAATAAGTCCAACAACAATACTCGTATATTGTCATGAATAACTTTATAATAAAAATCGAATGAAAGTGGTATGTATTACTGTGGTTCGGTTTGTGAAAGGTTTGTTTACATATAGGTCATACGACGATTGTTACACGCGTGACGAGGTCCCTCATTGTTTTCTGTTAAGTTACTGTGCACTGAGAGCCGTGACGGACACGTGACGGATTCCTGACGTAAAAGCTGCCGGCGCGACTTTTAACGACCAATAAAATGACCGCCAATAAAGTATCCTGAAGCGAACCGAATGGCATTATGGCACACTCTGCAACCTAATGGTACTTTATTTTTTTAAACAACGACGAAACGTGGTATTTTCGCAAATTTGAAACAGTGCTAACAAGATTAATTCTCGATTTTAATTTGGTTCATATTGTTTATTATTCAAATTTGTATTGATGACAATATGAGTATAGTATCTGTAACTTGGGAAAAAAAATGATTTAGATTTTTAACAGTACATTCTTATTTCAAAATATCATTATTTTTTCTTTATTTAATATATCGTGATATGTTTTTTAAAGGTGAATACTTCAGAAACAAATGAGGTCTTCATTTTTGAAGGAACCGATTTGTTAAAATTTTAATTTTAATCTCATTTCAATCAATATAGGTAATATATGACTAACAATAAGACAATAGCTATTTCTTCTACAGTATGTAATGCGTATCTACAATACAATAGTACTCCAATTGCGCAAATCAAACAGGTTATTTCGTAATAAATATAACTGCTTTCAATAGGCTTTCAACGAGTAATATCAAATTTAGAACAGAAAATATTGATAAAAAACTGTGTTACTAAGTAAGAATAGATATTAATACAAGAAATGATTTTACTGACGCCAATTAAAAGCCTCGCCGAGACATGTTTCCCGTAAACTATATATACTCTAGGTAAAAATATATAAGGAAATTAACGAACGAAAATTTTCAAAAGAAACAGCACAAGAGTACGCCTCGCTTATTCTCGTTTCATTATTTCACTTCACAAAGGAAAACTACTCAGTGGAAATAGAAATAGCGAAAGAAACCTTCTGTGTAGGAAAGAAAATGTTACAAAATAAATAAAAAGAATTACTAGGGACGAGGCAGAGAACTCGGCAGATATACCGACAAAGAACAAAGGAGTAGGTACACATTTATGTGCAACTAGGTACTTACTCGTACCTACCTAGGTATTTATAGTAGGCTGATATTTTTATACTGACATAAGACTACGGATTTTGTTTTTCTGTAATGTTTCTTTTCGAAATCGGATCTTGTTCAGACTTATAACGTTGTGATAACTTATACGTAAAATTACAGTAAATTTAATGGGTTATTCTTCAATCTGATCCATTATACAAAGAATACACGTAACTTTAAGATGACAATCATAATATAATCAATCTATTTTTATTAAAAACTGTAAGAAGTTTTCATCTATTGACGTACTTGGTTATGAAATCATGAAATCATGTAAATCATGAACTACATAAATATTGAAATAAATATTATATGGACAATCTGATCTAAGGCTAAAGTCGCACCAAACGTTAAAGATTAAACGTTAATAATTAGAGCTACATATTATGCAAGTTCCATTGAAGCATTGCTCGATTCCTATAATCAAATTTTCCCATAATTTATTTACACATAGTAGATTTAATATGTTCATCAGTTGATCAAAACTAATTTATTTGTATGAAAACTTAGTGTAAAAGATTACAAAATTCGCTAGACTACAAGAAAACCTCTTAACTTTGTTTACAGATGACCATCAGATAAAAAAATGTGATTTTTTTGTAAACGTAAAATAGCCATTCTTGTAAAAGGAGACAGACTGTGAACTGTGATCAATTTTTTTTTACAATACTCTAAATAATGATGTGAAGATTTCAGTGGGCGGTGATACGGAAGCTTGATGTAATTATAAACGAAATGCTTACGCTCGCATCAAAGTTTTTTTTTTTCACATTTAGAATTAAGATATATATTTATTATTATTTTTTGTATTTAAAGTGTAAATTTGATGACTGTCAGACCTTAGCAAATACTTAGTGCTGCAGGCATAACAAGCAACCCAACTATAATATGATTATAACGATGGCGGCAGTCAAACTGATCAATGATGGTTACCAGATCCACAAATAGACTAAATGTATAAGAACTGAATAGAGAACGACAAACTAGAGGACTCGTTCAATCAAAATTCAAAAACTCATCAAATGCCAACTAAGTATGTATCTAATATTATAAACGCGTAAGCGAATGTGTGTTTGTTATGCTTTCCACATTAATTACTCAACCGATCAACGTGAAATTTTGTATACACTTTGTCAAGGATATAGACGAGGACATAGGATATCTTTCACCCAGAAAGAAGGTACTATTCCCGAGGAATCATCTGACAAAAAATTCAAGAGCATTGTATAAACTAAGAAAATGGGGCGCGGTTGTAAGTCATAATCATTTAAAAAATGTTCTCGTACAAAAATACACTTGAGAACAAACTATTCTAATTCTAATACCGAAATCTTATTCTATTTATTGACAAGTTTAGGAGCACAATTTTAAAATGCCTCAGTTTTAAAATGCGCCATCGCGCCTCATAATATGTTTAGAATGCTTCTTTTATCACGGTGGTCTCCTGTAAGGAGGTGGTTACGTGATGCCCAATTTATTATTTCGGAACGCAGTGTGCTCTGATACTACTCTACCTACTCTTTAGAATAAAATATTAGTTACTATAATAATATATTATAAGGTCTTTTAAAAATTAGTTTTAAATTCTGAAGAATCAAGCGTTTAGGAGTATAAAACTACCTTAATGTATATTCATAATATATTTGGGATAATGATAGCAGTAAATCTGAAGATATTCTTTTTTGTTTCAAAGTGGGACAAAGAGATCTATGATAACTTCACCGATGTTTTTAAGGTAGGTATCTTTTGAAGATTTTGAAATTGTAGGCAAAAATAAAACCACATTAATGTGTTCAAACTTCAATATAAATAAAATATACATTACGTTCAAATAAAAATGGTTTTAAAAATCTATTAAAACTAGATTTCACCATACTTAGAGCAGTTAACAAATCGATAACAGTTTGAACATAAAAATTTACGCGATTTTTAATGAGTGCTCAACGATCCGCTTAAAAGTACATGAGGATAAAAGCGCTATCCTAACATCTTGAACCCATAACACTTCCCTGTGAACCCCACTTTTACCAACATAATAAATAGTGTTGCCACCATGCGTAAGACTTATCTTATACGGGACGTTCGCATAGTTTTAAAAATAGGTAACCGGAATTTTTTAAAAAATTTTTGGAATGAAATGCGATTTTTTTTTAAATCAAAAATAATAAACAATATTGTTATAATAATAATTCATAATGTTTATTTACGTAATATTTTTTAAATATACATTATGTAAAACAAAATAAGTAGAATAATTTGAAAGATCCTAGGTAATGCGAAAGTTTTTGAGGGTGATTGTATAGATGTTCGTTATTCTTTCACGCAAAAACGCCTTAACGGTTTTAGATCAAATTTGGCACACCGATAATTTATTACAAGGATTAACATATAGGATACTCTTTATCCTGTAAAAATGTAAGCTTCTCTAGGGATCGTCAAAAATACAAAAAAAAAATGGGCACCAACAACGTCGTCACAGCGATAGAAATGTCGCCTTTATATCAAAGGTGTTACATTTTTAATTTTTCAACGCGGACGAAGAAGCCACGGGCGCCAGCTAGTATTTATAAAAATCAATCCTATTTTTCTACTTTAGAGACAACACTATAATAAAGGTGGACTCACACGGATCGTTACTAAGATCCGGCGCGTTGACGGGACGTCTTGTGTTTGCTTGCCATGATTTACACGCCTGCCGCCAACGATAAACCTCCGCCAGTGTACGTAGAACCGCCCCAAACTATAACACTCCCCCGTCAGGTTTTGAAAAGCGGAGATAGCGCAGTGTGCGGAAGGTCAAACTTAATTGGACCTTGCGAACCTGCTTCGGGCGTTCGTGCTTCGCCAACTTGATACGGTCTCCGCAAACGGAAAGGAATTTGAATACAAGAGAATTTTCATATTGTACTACTTGATGTAGCCATTAATTGGAATATATTCATTATAAAATACCCCCTTTTATAATTACGTATTTTAATGACTACGACTAATGACCATAGACTACAATAGACGAAGGTTTTTTTCAGGAATTTAATTTTAATTATACTATTATTATTATTTAATTTTATTTATGATTAAGTAAGTGTGTCACGTTATGGCTTTGTAGTAAAATATTTATATAATGAAATACTTTGTTGAATGAAATAATATAAAGCGTTTAACAAAGGGTCACACAGGTAATATCATAGTGGTGTCCCGCATCCCGTAATGTCCTCAAGTTATCGATAAATTCGATCGGCAACACAAAAACGTCGCGTCCGCTAAAATAAGACATTATTAATAGATTGAGACACAAAATGTAGGTACCGCGATAAGGCGCGCACTAAAAAAAAGTGTCCAAAAAACGAGTGGGGTTATAAAAAGATCACCGTGATCTCATATATCGTACGCACCATTCATGTTTGAAGCCACAAAAAATTAGATTTCCTCCACGATAGCGTCTTGCCTTGTCCGGTGGCTACAAAAAAATTTATGGGCAGTATTTCTATTGCAACTGACGGAGCAAAATAGATTTTACCTTATCTTAATAAAAACAGTTAAGAACTAATATAATTTATATTTTCATTATAATACTTAACGAAAACCATAACATGGTTTTTTTTCCAAGTGTGTGCACAAAGTTCTTCCAATTATTGCAATTATTGTGTGAACCTGGGCATTACAAAAACCAGAGAGAGCACCATTATATTGCGGGTAAGAGTTCTTTATTTTATGTGAAATGTAATAGATTCTTTCATATTTTTTATTTATTATTTATTGTAGGTGTCTACTACTTCACAAAGTAGTAGACACCTATAATAAATAATAATGTTAAATGTTAAACAAATTCTGAATTCGAGAACTAATATTGGTTTATTGTATTTTTTTAAAATATTCACTCATTTGTGATGCAAACATAAATTATATTACAGTATAGTTTAAAATAACAAAATTAACAAATATTCTAGAAGAACTGAGAATCAAAAAGAGCGAGATGAGGGCACATGTATAAAACTATGTATAAATTGATATTGGAATAAATGTAAATGTATATATTAAATGTAGGTTAGTGTGCTTCTCTATTAAATATTTGAAATAAGATTCCTTGGCCCTATTCATAAAAGGATCTATACAATATTTTGCATATGGCTTCGTTTTCAATTGTAAATTTATTAAGTAATAAATAATCTATGAATAGAATAATGTAGTGCTCAAACTCGGTTCAATAAACATATCAGTCAGATAGATTTACCTAAAATTAGATAAATTTATTTTAAGAAATTGAATTGAATGGAATACATAACTATTATCCAACGAACTCACAAACTCACAATTTAACATCAGAAGATGTTTTATAATCGTTTATGAGAAAAAAAATATTTTTAGTCGGCTTTGTGTGTCGGTGTATCACGTAACATCCCAGCAGGGGGCGCTACCGGCGGTCCTAATTCATTATTACACGACACTGTAATGTAAACACACCTCACACCCATACGTATTCCTGATATGAATACTCATCCGAATAAGTCGCGTTATACGGCGTCGATAGATATCAAATGAACATCGACACGACGAAAATATAAAATGTTTTATAGTATAGGGACGTCCGCATTTTTTAACTTATCGATAATGTTTTATAGATACTTTTGTCTTACTAAAGAATAACACACATTGTGGACCAAGGCAGTGAAGCTCTATCTCAGAGGTCCCGTGTTCTTTTGGAAACTTTGGAAAGTTCATTAATACTTGATGTGTAACATCTTACCGCTCGGTTTCATGGGAGTAACATCGTGCATGTGCAAAGGAAACGTGTTACAGGAAGCTAGGATTTTTGGAACGTGCGCTATTTGATTTGACCAAAGAGCGCGCGCGGAAGACACTGCAGTGTCAAAAGTGAAATATTAAAAATCTGTAAAGTTGTCACCAAAAAATCGGGACAATTTTATTCAAAATAAAATGATAACTTGTGTAGAATTGGAACAGGAATTTTATATTGTCAAAATTATAGAAACATTGGAACATGGAGAAGGCCATAATAACGACTTATTACCAAGGTGAGATGTCAGATGTTACTCAACATATTCGCCTTAAGGCTCGTTTTAAGGGTAAGGGATGCCAGAGTCCACTTCGCTATGGTCGGCAGAGCACTTGCATCACCTGGGCGTTGCTTGTGTTATAGGCGAAAAAAGGTAAAATAAGTTAAATATTCACTCTATATTTATAATCTATAATGTGATCTTGCAATAGTAAAAGTGGTTCAGATAAGTATCTCTACGATCTGTAATCTAAACATATTTTAATAGTAATTAAGTAGACATAGTTTAGGTATCGAATAACGCCGCATCACTGTTTATAGGGTGCCCTGCAACCGAGAGACCTAAGCACAAACTTTATCGGCTTATTTAATAAGCACACTCGTATTAATGTGTATTTTTATTTCCTCTCGTAAATAAAAAATAAATCGGTCAGAAAATCTTTTAACTTGGGAGTCGTTAAACGTTCAAATCCGTACTACTACTAATCCATACTAATGAATGTGAAATTACACAACCCTGTCAGTCTGTTAACTTTTCACGCCTTAACGAAATGACATAGGGTTTCATGCACAAAAAAAACCATTTCCGAGGGATCATCCTAAAATAAGAATCTAACGCCTGCCAAACGTACCTATTAAATAGCAATAAAGATTTCAGGTGTTATATTGCTTAGATATAATATTTTATCAGGCTTTATTTTTATTTTATTTTTTCAACGAGGACGAAATTGCACTATCTGAAATATTATTTAATGCAAAAGTTTCTTAAATATTTTTTTCAAATATTATTTACTAAATATTTTTTCTTGTCAGTATCAATTTGGATTTTTCACAGCTTTTTATGTAAGTAATTTGGTGTGAAAATAGCTCAAGAGAAGGCCACAAACTAATTATAGACTTTTTATTAGGGAAATATTTTTTATAGTCAAAAGTGACAGGCAGACAGGCAGTATGCAAGCAAGCAGACAGGCTGACGGTCTATATTGATGGCTACCGCTCAGAGTTATATCAAGGCTACATGTGCTGCAAATGCACTGCTGACCACAGCAGGTTTAGCAGGTCTCTGGCATGCTTTACTCACCGAAACACAACAGCACACGTGCTGTTATTTCATCGTGGTCTTTCTTAAGAGAATGATTAATCCCGCCAGACGGCGCGCCCAAACTATAACGAAAAGCAATGTGACCTCCCACTACTTGCCAGATCTAGACCAGATTCAACTTTGAAACATTTTTTGTTAGTTCTGATTAGTTGTGGAATAGAATTAGAATTAGTTGTGACGAGTTATTAGCAACTCGCGTGTATTTAACTCTCATGCGAATTACTATGACCACGACCCATAAGACCGTGGCTGCTGCCTCCAAACGTGCCTTCCAATTTATGGCTACAAATCACTACAAAATATAGTGGCATTGTAACATCCTGCCACTGCAAGTAACACAGCTACCTTGGGAAACTCAAACAAACAAGTACTTCTACTAAACCAGCTCCCGCTCAAGAAGGTATCTATCGATTCTAATTAATAAAAAAAAAGTATTTCGAGAAAGGTCCGAGCAATAAATAAGGTGGCGATATAAAGCTATTTGAGGGAGCCCCTGATACAGATGTCTCGTGGAAGATAGCGGCTGTTACAAAACGAACTAACACGGTTATCACATTAGCCGTCGACGGGCAGTGGGACATACACCATTATTTCAAACGAATTCACGTGACGATTACTTAATTATTACGCGTGTACTCGGTGTACTTATATTTGTATTTACATTCATTTAAAATAATTCGTTTTGAATATTAGGGGATAAAATTGACTTTGTAATTCAAAGTTTAACAGCTGATAAACTATAGCTGTTAGTATAGGTCAATTTAACTATTATGTGCTAGTTTTATCCCGTGGTTTCACCCGGCCGTTTAATTTAAATGGAAGAGGACATGAACATTGCGGTTGTTCTCGGTTCTAAGTAAGGTAGGTCTTGTCTTCGCTTAGTGTTCTTTCTTAAGTTTTTGACGTATATCTGTATATGTCTTTAAATTTTCTTTCATGGTGGAAGGCAGTTCAAAAAACTGATGATAACAAAATCGGGATCTCCAAAACTTAGATACACCACTCAATAGGGTAAAGGATCGAGAATCAAAGAAATTTATTGGTAAGTACATATAGAATATATGGTATATTCGAGTTCATTGGATTTATATAATATACATATAATATGCTCAAAAAAAAAATTTTACTCATTATTCGTATTCACTTAAAACATAAGGCCGTGTCCATGATACAGCCAAACCTCATTTTTTTATTCACAATATTACTCAAGAATTTGCGCTAACGTATGACAAATTAACATATATTTGTATGTCTTTTTGTAACATTAATATCTTTTTGTAACATTAGTATAGAAGCGAAGAATGTTGTATATAATGTAGACACAAAACTAGATTTATAACCGTGATTGACGACAATAACGAGTGAACTTGAAACTATTTGTTCTCAAACTTTCGTGACACTTATCTTTTATCCGATTCGAAGGGACAAAGGTGCGTCTTTTTGTTTTAGTTGGTGGACAAAAAAATATTTTTAATCCAACTACCGTCGAAAGGACACGGCCGCCCCACCCTATCTGTATGATCGTCGGACGCTACTCGAACTGGCCGGTGCCGGTGTCGAGAAAAAAAGGAACAACGCGGCACATATTTTGGCGGGAAATAAATCAATGGCTGCCCGTTAACGCGGCCATACAAAATTTATTACTGCACCGCAAACCGAGTGCCGTCGAGAAGCACTTAAAAACAGAACGGGTCCTTATAAAAAATACCACGTGACTCGCAACAGATGCCACGTCTTCATTACTGCCCATAATTTACTTCGCTCCCGTTATTGTATTAGGAAATGTTATATTTTTTTTCTACATACTCTCAAAGATTTATTAACGCGCCAGTTGAGGAAGTCTCAAATGTGCACTAATAAGAGGGCGACAAAAAAGTGGACACTACTAACTGAGGTAGTTATTAACATTGAACAGAAGACCACCGAAAGATTTAGCTGAACAGTTTTAAACAAAGTCGATTTAATTTTATATACTCTTTATATATAGTTGTTTGTAATAGGGTGTGTCAGTGCCATTTGGATAAATAATTTATTTCTTGTGATTTATATTTACAACACTTAGGTACATTTTAGATTAATATTTTTTCCAACATTTTTATTATCTAAAAATGTGTACTCCTGACAAAAATATGTAAGCAATGTTGAATAAATGTTTCAAAACTCACGAAAAAGGGCACAGACGAAGTCGCGGGAAAATTCAATAAACCTTCAAATCGATGAGTCTAA
This sequence comes from Synanthedon myopaeformis, assembly GCA_944738685.1. Lineage (NCBI taxonomy): Eukaryota > Metazoa > Arthropoda > Insecta > Lepidoptera > Sesiidae > Synanthedon > Synanthedon myopaeformis. The sequence goes on along the minus strand of OX122913.1, from coordinate 3,822,508 downwards.
TTGTAAGTTACAGGTACTCATTCGCCAATACTACCAATTGGCAGGACCGAAGTGGCGTAAAAGGTATTTAATTTTAACGCTAAATTTTCTTTACAGATATTTTCTTGCCCAGATTGTAGGTATTCTTTGTCACTTTTTAAATAACTATGTAAACTAAATGTTGAAGTGGCGCTGGACAGATAACATGATGAGATCGGGAAGAGACGAATGGACGAGAGACGTTACCGAATGGTGTTTCAGAGAAGGAAAGCGTCGAAAGGGTAGATATGTGAGATGCTGGGAAGACGATCTACTCAAAAATTGAAGAAGAGCAGGTCTGGATAGCTCTGGATTATTTTTATTTATATTTATTATTTTATTAATTCTATTACCTGTAGATAGAACAGCCGATACTTATTTTAAAAAAATATTTAAATATTTATTTTTTCAAACGTTGAATATGCCAATCCTAAATTTCTATTCTAAGTATTGGTGAAAGATTTTTTTAAATGGGATGAGTAGTTCGATACTTCGAAGATTACTTCCTACATGCCCTGTACCCTGCTTAACAGCATACGTGCTGTTGTGTTTCGGTAAATGAAGAAAAATCTCCTACATTTATAATACTAGTATAGATTTCTGTCATATATATATATATGATGACTAACTTATTTTATTCTCCGTTATTTTTATTATAGCCTTTGGTAGTAATTCTAACAATAAAATTGTTCGTTGACTGCCTCCACTCGTTCCCTTTAAAAACCCACCTTATTACAATAATATTTTTTGAATAAGGCAATTTTAAAAATGCACCAACGTCACACAATCTGTTAATGCATTACCCGGAACAACTTTGAACATTAACGCTAACAACCTGAATTATCTTCGCGTTCTCAATATTAATTATTACAGTGGAAAAAGAATAAATGTCTTTCCGAGAAGTACGAGATATGAAATTACAAATTCACTCACGTGAACCGACTTGCGCATTGTACCTACGTACCTTAACTAGTTTTTGTAAAGATTCTTTATAATGATTTGTTGTTATAACATTTTAAAAATTATTAGCAATGTTTTTAGTAATACCTTAATCATCACTTAGAAACTTTTTAAGTTATAAACTAAAACAAACATAAACATAAAATTAATATAGCGATATAGTTAGAGTGTTTACTTTTTATTAACTTTTGTTAAACTGATTGAGTCTGTAATATTAATGGATAATAAACAGACCTACATATCGATGTTATGAATCTAAAAGCTGTCGCCTGCGGCCTCGCTTGTGCCGTTAATTAACAAGTTCAGAACTAAACGGTCTCTACTGATTTAAGGTAAAACACAGATCAATTTGCCATGTCTAAACAAAATCCATTCAACGTTTTTGTAACCCAGGGATTAAATGTACAAATAACTTGATTTGTAATTTAATATCTAGAGATTATGAGCCAGGATCTTTCTTGCAGTTTACAAAGCTTTAATAATTAAAGTTTTATTTGCAAATCTTTAGATTTTCTACTATGCAATAATTACTTATATTGTAATTTTCTCTTTAAGGTTTTTCAATGTCCTAAGAAGTGGTGGTATATTGCTTCAGACCTTAGGTACTAGTCACGTATCGGAAATTACCTACCTCTGAAAGTCAGAGATGCCTCTGAATTTTTATTTATTAATATTAAAATAAATATAATATAGATATTTCCGGACACTATAAGAGTGAATATGCTGTCCGGTGCGCAGGCGCCGCCAATGGGTGCGGTTACCCCGCCCCGCCCCGTCACGCCCCCGCGTCACGCGTATCATGTGTGGGATACATAACACATCGACATCTCCCGTACGTACGCAACACGCACACATACGCATGTATCACCGTATACTTTTCCTACAAGAACTGTACACTGACTCAAAATAAATCAGAAATATCGAGAGGCTTCACTAAGCTACTTTCTATAATAGCAAATTTCGGTAGGTGACATATAAATAGAAAAGTAAACACATCAAGACATTTTTTTTAATTTCATCATAAGTGTTTCACCCAAAAATACTTAAGATTATTTTAATTTCTTCATTTCAAATCATTTTAATGTCTATGTTAATTAGATGTCAGTTGTTTAACTGCGTATTTTTAATTTTTGTGTGCATTCACATTACACTAAGTTTAATTTTTTACATTTACTTTGTATTTGTAAAACAGGCGATCCGCCATTCTTCATTGGCAAGCGGATAAGTGTTACAGACATATTCTTTAAGTCTAATTAAGCAATCTAAGTAATAAGTCGACAGAACACAATCCGTTTTATCGATAAAAAAAAACTGATTTGATAAAAAAATAGGGTATACCTATTCTAAAATAGCAACCTAAACTTCTAAGTGCACGGACACTAGGTATGCAAATTATATACACAAATATTTATAGATCTTCAATCGTTTATAGAAAATCCGTAGGTATATAAATACGTTGGCTGTTATAGAAGTTAGCGTAGAAACGCTAACTGAAAAATCACGTTGAAAAATGAAGAAAATATCTGACATCTTTATCGCTGTGATGACGGTAGCGCCGCCACGGCGACAGAATCGCCCGTTTTTTTAAATTTTTTAGACTATCCTTCGGGAACCTAACATTTTACTAGGATAAAAAGTATCCTATATGTTAATCCAGGTAATGAGTTATCTGTGTTGCCAAATTGGAATATCAAACATCCATCCATACATCCAATACCTCAATCTAACCCTACTTAAATTGATATTTAGATTTAAAACCAGTAACTTTTAATTGGTGTAATTTATACGATTTGCATCAGTTCTGTTAGAGAAAAAATACACAACACATGATAACCCCCGACCGAGGTCACAAGTGAAGACACATGTCTGTCACCAAATCACCCATGACACGTCACGTCACACTCACATACGTGACATCACATCCCAACTGGTTATCATTATCATATCATAGAATGTTCTTGTTCACGTGCCGCGAGTAATCTTGAGTCAACTACGGCTGACATTTTATCAACAATTAATCTATTGTTTCTCCCACGTTCAAACCTGGCATACAAATGAAGAAAAAATCCATTTGAAGTTTTATATCCGAAATAGCTTATAAAATTGCTTCTAAATTATACCTACTTTCTAAAACATCCTACTTCTATACTATTACTATAATATTATAACGAGAGAAGACTCAAATACTACTGGACCGATTTTAAAAATTCTTTCACCTATGGAAAACAACATTATCAGCGATATTTTATGAAGTTACGCAGACGAAGTTGCGTGCAACACCTAGTATAATGCGTAAGACTCCACGCTTTCTTTGAAGCTTATTTTTAGTATTTAACCTTTGTTTCCATTGTACAAGATTAAGAAATAATTAATATTTAAGAAATAAGAAATATTTATTTTGGAAAAAAAGTCATTCATTATTTATTAGTTGGTTTTTTTATTTCTACCAATGAATTGTTATTGACATTTTTATAATAATATTATATTATACCTATATATCTATTAAGTACATATTATGTACTATCCTAAATTTCAAGTATTCACGAATTGGAAAAATAAATAATTGGCACCAGAAAATAAGAAATTAATTAGATATTATTTGTATTTACAATTTAAATATTAATAATTCTCAATAATAAAAAATGTGAGTAAGTAGATTACTTCAAAGATGTGTAACGCCCAAATAACATGTCCTTCTTGTACCTTTACACTATAATGACCTTATAGTGCCTACGACCAGAGATAGCCTATCGTTTTGTCTACGAGTTTGAATACATAGTGACAAAAAAGTGTCGAAATGAATGATCTTTTCCAGTTTAAGATCAAGTTCATTAAAAAATAATAAATTGTTTATTCGTCACAACGATACGTGCCGGTGCTCTGTCACAGTCACAGATTGTCAAAATGTATTACGTCAGTACCCGTCAAATTGCTTTTATCATATTTTTAAACCTCGCGTCGTCGCTCGCAGGGAAACCGATATGACCGGCATTTTTACTATTTCTCAAAGAAAAAAACGGACACAGTTATCTATACAAAAAATTCAAGTGTCTATATGTAATGTTATTAAAAAAAAAACACTACATTTTCTGCGCCTGTGAATAAGCATGATAAAGAAGTTGGCATATTGTTTACTATACTTATAATGTTGTGGCGTGTATGCTAAACGCGATTTAGGCTGATAAATATTACGGTCCGATAAAGATTAATCTGATACGGTTCTAATATAATAATAAAGCTAGTTTAATATGAAATTTAGTCATAACGCGATTTAGTCACTCCACTCATTACACCTATCTAAACGAGGCGTAACTGACGCAACTAAGAACCAAATCTCTTTTAGTTTTAAAGACTGCCCACTTGTAAAATAGCTACACGTAAATTGTAGTAAGTCCCACATGTGGGCAGATAAAGCGAGTACCACGGTCGCGGCTTTGCAGAGCCGTGGGATACGGTTTGATTCGCCTTTCACTACATTACGTAAACTCACGTTCCATAATAATTGATATGGCCGCTGGACGGGTCCAAAATGGGCCGGAAAAAACTGTTCGCGATCGACGAAAATGGCGGTCGATGCAAAAAGTGAACCGAGCCAAAGGCGGGAGTGGTCGGACAGTGAGCAATGCTGAACATCCGCAGCGTACGCCTTAAAGTGTCGCCAGATAATTGGTAGGAGGTGGTGATGGCGGCGGCTTACACAACACTGCTAATCGCTTAATCTCTCAATGACAGGTGCTGTCTAGTCGCTAGATGACAAGAAAATATTATACACGTTCAAAAACAAACAAAACACCTTTAAGAAAAATTCGTTCAGCTTAATCTATACTTCCATATTAAATGTAATAAAATCGTAAACGAGCCGTGTCTGTCATAACATTAAATATTTTTTCAGTAAAACACTACACGTTGTACTTATGATACGAAGGTTAATATATAGCTTTTAGAATTTTCGTCTGTTGGTCTGTGCTGTGCACGTAACTCTGTGCTTTAATTTCGTACTTAAACTTAAATTCATAAAATTTAATCTTGAACCCTATGAACCCCTTCGTCTTAACTTATAGAAGAATAAGATAGAAGTAGGTAAAAGCTGTTTTATAAAAAGTACTGTTTTCGGAGGATAATTTAAAAAATAAAAATAAACAATTCAAGGCCTGACAAATAAATTATGAGCAATAAAGCTTGAACAAATGTTTTGACATCTATGTTGCGCAGACGTAGTTGCGGGAAAAATCTAATATAGTTTATTATAAATTAAAAACAAAAAGTAGGTAAATTTATTAGCAAATTATATTTTGTCTGCTATTTCGTCCGAGTATTGTCCGAAACTCGTCCGAGCATTCCACTTTGTCTATAATACAGTTTCCAAATTATGAATTTCATTAATCCAGTTTTAATGACAAAATTTCGTCAATTGAATAGTTAAGAAAGCCATAGATTCTAGGTATAGTGGCTTTATAGTGACGTAATGTCATTCTAAAAAAAAAAACATATTTATGAAAGTTTAAACCGCCCTAAAACCGCCCCCATCCGCATAAAGATTTATGAGAACAAGACGAGAATGTAACTTTAAATCTGAGTGTAGTATTTCGTGGGGTTGCACCCCACTATTGAATTACACTTTGAAAAAATCCGATAATAAATTGGGCCACTTTTGTGTTTTATAAGTTTCAAAATAATACTACCTTACTTAGAAAGACGATATTGTCATGATTAAAAGTATTTGTAACTTATAAGGGTAGAAATTACGTGCAGTAATCAGACGTCGTAGACATAATACGAGTACATATGCGTTGCTTGAAACTATTACAGAAGCCACTGATTACTAATTGTCTAATAAACATAGACCCTTATTAAGATACAATCTCATTAAGATTTAGATTTTTAATTCTTTCAATTGTCTGACTCTAATGTAGACTCATTTCTCTTATTCTATATTTCTCTATATCCAATATCTACGGGAACCTATCATTTTTCCAGCATAAAATTATCCTATATGTTAATCCAAATAATAAACTATCGGTGTTCCAAATTTTATCCAAATCCGTTAAGACGTTTTTGCTTGAAAGAGTAACAAACATCTATCCTCACAAACTTACAAATTTATAATTATAGATGAGATTTTTAATTCTTGATTATAAATTATTATTTTCAACTTGTATTATAGAAACGTAGATATTTGTTTGTACTTTATTTAGGCTAATTAGATTTGATTGTTGCTGTGATACTGTGCAAAATTTCAATTGTTATAGTTTTCCATATAAATTTTAAAAGTATGAATATGAAGACTGGCTAATTAGCTGAATTATTAAATTTTTTGATAAACACATATTTTGCGTTTGTTTAAATAGTATATCATTATTATATTCATTTGTAAAAAGCGAGAACCTTTTCTTCAAGTTTCGCCTTATTAAATTTTTCTTTCAACATGGCTTGTTTTTCTTCTTCTATTATCACTAGAGCATGGTCATCGCGTGTTAGTCATAAATTAACTGACACTAGGGTTGCCAATAAACATATAAGTTACAGTGGAATCACTGGCAAAATAAATTCATTATAATTGAGTAGGTACTATCAATAATGTCATGTCGTCCATATATTATATTGTATTCGCTGATAAATATGGTCGTGTGTGTTCGAATTTTATATCCTAATTAAAAATATTAAATTTTACACATAAGTAAAATTAAATAAAATTCAATAAATAATACAAGTGATTTTTTATAAACAATTTGTGCAAAACCGGAAGATTTGTATAAAAAAATTGCTTCTTTTCTTTCCATATTTAAAAAACGAATTAAAATCGGTCTATCCATTCTCGAGTTGTTGTACCGTACACAAACCAACTTAACTTTTTTATATATAAAAAGATTCACTTTTAGTAGACAAAAGTATAAATTATAAGTGAATAAATTTTGATATCAACAACCGAAATAACAATTCATTGTGAACCTAAGTACTTATTACTTAACCTAAGTACTTATTAACCTAAGTACTTATTAGTAAAATAAATATTCATTCTAAGTCTATATTTAATAAATTAAAATTGCCAACCCTATTTAAATCATGACCTTCTTTTATATCAGACACACAAACAGTTCGTCTCATGCATACTAGATAGGCATCCCACTGCAACAATATAAAGAAGTAGGGCGGATCGAGGTTTGTCCTCTATGGACTCCAAAAACGTTCAACAGATTTTAATTAGGTTTTCAATTATGGAAATAGGGATAAACGGAGAAAGTTTGTATATATAAAAATCATATATCCCTACAAATTTATCAGCTTTAAAAATTTTTTAAAAAGGATAATATGTAATAGGTAAGTAAAATAGGATGTTTTACATAAATATCTTTCCGAACTTCCGATACGAATGAAATTTTTTTAGGTACATCTACGGCTTTGAGATGGTGTGCCTAATGCATGGAGGGACTCTACCGTCAGTCCATCATCTCATTATTTTGTTATGCAAAGCATTTTCTTTAAAAATATCCTAGGTTGCTACTTAAATTTTGAGATATGGCAACACTGATGTGAATATGTCAAATCTGACATTATCATCGTAAAGTTTAACATTTGTAATGGTGAACGTACTCAGAACGTGTTGTCATACGAGTGCTATTTGTGTTGTTTACAGATACTTAAAACATTCTCTCGGTCAAAAAATGTAATTAAATCGCAAATATTTTCGTGCGATGATTTTCTATGACTTTCGACGTGGATTAACAGCAGTGTGCCGATCAACTCGCTTCGACTTTTGGTGATGAAGCACCATCTCGAGCCACCGTGATTCGCAGTTCACTTCAGGATGAATTTCTTGAAGGACGTCCAAAATAGGCTGTTGTGCCAGAAAACATCGATGCTGTGCGTGAACTAATATTACAAAATCGTCGTGTGACATACCGTGAGATTGAGGCATACTTGGGCATTAGTTCCACTCGTATACATTCAATATTGCATGAACATTTGGCTGCCAAAAAGATTTGTTCGCGTTGGATACTGCATAATTTGACAATCGCTCAAAAAAAGACTCGTGTCGGTTGGTGCAAGGAAATGTTGAAAAAATTCAATCGCAGTGCTTCAAACACGTCTATAAGATAGTAACAGGCGAGGAATCATGGATCTATGCATATGAAACCGAAACTAAACAACAATCGACTGTATGGGTCTTTCAAGACGAGCCAAATCTAACAAAAGTTGTTCGCGCATGAAGCACTTCGAAGCAAATGGTCGCCTGTTTTTTCGGAATAACCGGACATGTTATTCCAGCGTTCCATTAGAGCAACGTAGAAGGGTCAATTCTGAATGGTACACCAGTACTTTTTTGCCAGAAGTGTTCGGAAAAATCAGGGAAACCAATCGCAGAAGACGAATCATTCTCCACCACGACAATGCAAACTCTCACACATCAGCTCAAACAAAAACGTTTTTGAGCAGAATTGAAGGGTCATCCGCCGTACAGTCCTTGTTTGGCCCCTAATGATTTCTTTTTATTTCCGCACACCAAAAATAATTGCGAGGTCAACGTTTTTCGACGCCTGAAGAAGCGCTTCATGCGTTCAAATCACATGTTTTGGAGGTACTTCAAGCGGAATGGAAAAAGTGCTTCGACAATTGGTTTAAACGTATGCAAAAGTGTATTGATCTTAATGGAGAATATTTTGAAAAACAATGAAGCCGTTTCCGATTATAAATATTTGTTTTTATTTGTTTATCTCAAAACTTAAGTAGCAGCCCTCGTATTTAATAAATTAACCATAAAAGTTCAAGTATGGATGTACTGAAAGTTAAGTTTGCTGTTAAATGTGGGTCATCTTAAGTAAATAATAATGGTGGTTGCCAGGGTGATTGTTATAGCACCGAAGTCGTGTCATAACGTCCCCGCGACCCCGCCCATCAACGGCCGCGTTGATAGAAAGTCGTTGGGTTTTAGCCGGTAGGAATCCGGCATAACCCGGCAGTTTCTCAGAGGATTTCCCAACATTAAAAAAAGGTGATTGTTTTAGCGGGTTCAGAGGACGGTAAAAGAGGTTTGGTAGGAGAAACGAAGTAGCTCAGTACAGTAAGCCATCATTTATGAGTGGTCATGTGATAGTGAGGCACGGTGCGGTGTGACGGTTCAATGAAATGTGGCGGGTATGATGAACTTTGGATTACGTTCGACACGCGAGCGCTTCAAGGAACACGTGAGAAACCGGTTTTTGCGCTATTTTAGACGAGCCGAGGGTTGTTTTTAGAGCACGTTCCGCGCGGGAAATTAGCACAATCATACACAAAACATAGACACATGAACTGCCTACACATAGGCTCGAGAGTGTACACTCCGCACTATAACGCTAAACACACGACTTCATTGGAAAACAATAAAAATAAACGTCGGGCGTTACAAATGTATCGATTGCTAATGATGTTGTCTGCAACTCGGTCACGAATAGAATATATAAATAAAAATAGCACATTAGATATCAACAAGCGAACCTCAAAGTATCCAACGTGTCGATAATTGCAATTTAAATTCTCCAATAACTCTGTTTAACATCTGTTCAGCCGTGCACTGAACAATTTTTATGTGTTTCAATTAATACTTGGGACCCATTAACATTGTAATGAGCGGCGGAAAAATGTTTATCGTTATCTTGGATTTTAATTTACCATAATTCCGTTCATTCAATAGTCGCCGTTTATTTTTACAATCGGATTGTCGGATGTTATTTTTGGAAAAATCAACTCGCGACTTTTGTTTGTTTTTCTCGAATGTATTTTTTTAACGTACAGCTTTGCGGTTCTAATTTGAAAACTGAGAAAAAATTCGTGCCTCGAGTCGTCGCATCGTCATAGGTCGTGCAGCGAAGTCGAACGAGCTGCCGACCAGATAAACGGACTGGTTTCGATATCTTGAAAAAAGTATTTAAAAAAACTCACACACGGGAAGTCGCCGCAGATAATCTGGTGAGGTAAGTGCAGTTTTGACTTTAATGTGTTAATAAAATTGTAAGCGTTTTGTCGGCAGAACGGAGCCTCGGTGTAAGTATATCAATATTAATTTGGAATGGCAAAACGGCGGAATATTACTGTGACGACGCGTCGTTTTAACAAGTCGCGATTAGAGAATACGATCTTTTTTCAACTCAATACATTTTGAGATATCAGAACATATGCGAGGAATGGGATGGCCAAACTCGATCTCTATAGAGCTCGAATACCATTACCGTCTCATCATCGAATTCATATCAACACCTAAGAACTCCCTTCTCAATCCTGCATAAAGCAACAGGATACCGCTGAAATTACGTGCAGGTTTAGTCCTTTCGATAATTCAATACCCCGGTATACCCGCATTGCATTCTTTAGCCGCAATTTACAAGACAAGGCGTCCGCCACGCACCAGAGCTACTGCGAGCAGCGTTGCATTTTAAAATACTTTGTAAGATCAATGCTGTTACGTTGGTTGGAGGAAAGTATCAAATGCTGAGTAGGTACCAATATTTGTATTTCGCGTCGGCACGGCAGTAATAATTTCACTTACCAAGATTAGCAGTCATGAGATCTTGATCTTTGGGCTTCTTTTTCCTTGGACGGCCTTTTTGCCGGGGAGGTGGGGCTGGTGCGCCATTGAAGAAGGGCCCTTTGGGTACATCGGGGTCCACACGAGCGAATTCTGGCGAAGGGTACGGAGGGAAGTGTGGCCCGGGCGGCGGGCCCGGGTACGGCCCGGGGCACATTTGGGGTGGCCCCGGCACAGACATGTGCGCACCGTATTCCGGCATCGTTTCATAGTGCAACCTACGCGACGACGGTAACAACAACAAACGTCATGAAACGAAAAATTCATTAACTGTATTTATATTTTTTATTAGTTCCAGTCAAAATCTTCACTGGCCAACAGTGCCTTAGACTCAAAGAATTGAGAATGAAATAGGTTTTTGAGTTAGTAAATAGTAAAATTTAAAGATGTTAGTAAAAAGAAACTATTATATATGTATAACTTAGTGTAGGTAGTAGACATTATGAAATGAATGTTTGTTCCTATAGTAAAAAGTTATTTAGAAAATTATTTTTATTAAATCTCCCCTTCAGATTTTTTTGATATTTTATACATTTTTTCTGTTACGTGCACAATTAACTAAGTTATCTACTTTTGAAAATTTTCTGCAGTTAAAAGTGCACTATTGACCAATCAAGAGTATTTGACTGTAAATATTAATATTGATACAATTGATATATAACTCACCGACAATAAACGGCTGAGTCTCGAATGCCGAAGGTGTCACCTTTCGTTAAGGGCGTGCTGCACAAGGCACACGAGAAGCAATGGACGTGGAACACCAGATCCCTCGCTCTCATCACCAACTCTGATGCTGATATCGGTGTGTGACAGCGAGCACAACGCTTTGAGCCGTATAACCTAGGACAAAAGAAAAATGTTAGCAGATGAATTGTGAGACGGGGTGCAGTCTAAAGTCTAGAAACCTCTGAGAAAGGAAATGGATAAGATACAGGATGTGGATACGGGATTTGGCCATTGTGCCTTTCTTACAATATACATATTACTCAACCAACACTCGACAACTCAAACAAGCACGAGTACTCAAACAACAGCATCTGTGCTTTTGAATTTCAGTGAGTGAGTAAGGGTTGCCAGAGTTAAGTATCCCTCTCCCTTTAAGATCGACAGCGTGCTTGCAACACCTCAAACACCTGTCAGTCATCGATTAGCCTTTCAGGTTGATCACCGTCTGTGGCCACTGTCTTCTTAAAATGCCGTCTTCTGTATATGACAATTTCTAGATTTAACAACTTCTGGTTACACCCAGTTCTGGTAAAGTCTGCTTTGATCATTTCATTCCTACTTTTACTTTGATAAAAAAAACAATAATTTTAAAAATTTACAATTGACGTATCACTCATGTTTTGATTACGTAGGTGTACCCTATACATGTATAATTTTGTAGCATAAGGCGTTAAAAACCTCGGTCACCTAAAACGGACCTCATTCGATTTTAGAGTGGTAATTAAAAACGTCCGGTTCGTCTCGGAGATGAGAGATAGTGAATTCGATGCCCGAGTGAGTCGTCCCAGTGTGGTCCTAATTCCACGACTCTACGCTATCTCGATCTGGAAATTACTTATTTCCAATCTCAACACTAGCACATTCCACCTTAATTGTTTATTATGCTTTACATTCAGAATGACGCTATATTAAAAATATATTTAATGTTATCACTTCTTTTAAATTATACTCAAAAATAATAAAAAAGCAAGTATATTTAAAAATCAGACGATATGAACACCATTAAAAATATAACAGCGAATAAAGTTGAAAGAGCAACTATGAGGGTATTTCCCTTTTATACCAGCTATCGGAAAAGCTCGTACTTAATTGGAATGAAAAGTAAGCAATGAATAAATTCTATAAAATTTTTAAGAAATGCGAAAAAATTCGCTGTTCTCGAATTATGAAGAGAGCGCACTTTTCTTATTTGTTTTCGTTTAATCAAAACAGCACGCATGCTGTTATTTTACGGTGTCATCTGTAATGTGTGGTTACGGCATCCAGACGAGCTATACAGTTTATTACTGTGCAATGTAATAACAGTGCCCTATCATTATAACATACCTAATGAGATTCGACATCTAAACGCTCATTATTTTAATTTGTTCACAAAAGAAATTCCCAAAGCCCAACAACAGAATGTATACAATATGGATTTTACTCATTTTACTGAAATGTATGAAGTAAGATATTTTTGCAGGTTCACAACGATGACCCCTTAACAATGGACAGTTTAGCTGTCCCTACAATAGAGACGCGGATGGCGAGGTTAGGTCAATAAACACTAAAATAATGAAGGTCAGGTCAATCAGTGTTCAAAGCAGCAGATAGCATCGCTCGTGACTTGCGCCCGAGCGCTCGGCGGCCACAGATAGCTTCATTTTAACAAACAACGTGGAGGCGACTAGGCGGCTTAGAATTAAGGGGATACGAGTACTCACTAAGTATTGGGATAGCAAGTATAAGTGAAATAAGTTTTTGAGGTGAAATTTTCTTTACGAGGGCTTGGGCAGTTGTTTTTATGGAGAATTTGGTACGACATGGAACATGCGACATGCGACACGCGACATATGACATTCTCGTAGTGCGTCTCGCTAAGTGTAACTATTTGAAAATGGATTTAAATCTCATTTTACAAGATATTGTCAATCGACAATATATTTAATTTTGTCACCAAAGAAACTTTCTATGGTGTAGTAAACCAATATTGTTTTTAGCTTCTTATAGAAGTCACCTTTATATAATCCTTATCTTATATTCTTGTCTTATACCTATACCCTATATAGGTAAGGGTATTTTATGTTTACTACTTTCTTTTTGTATACAAAAATATATTATTCTACATACGAGTAGGTATGTAATTGTTTTCTGACAACAAAAATGTATTGACGGTCAGCAACAGTGGTGGATATTAACACTGTATTACATGGATATTGGTCAACTTAACAATTTTCACGCAAGAAATCCCCCATTCGCTTCGCACCAAGCAACAATAGGGCGGTGGTGCTCTGTTTGTTAATGGCGTGTTACAGTAAAAGGAACGCGATTTAATATTTATTACTGTTTGAAATTTGATACATTTTTAAAAAAGAAAACAGGAGTGGCCAGCATTACTAATATTCTCGTTAAGGCTTTTGAAGAAAATTTAATTTCTCAATATCGAGTGAGGTACTGACATTTGCTACTTACCTTATCTTGAACCAATTTTATTTGCAGTCTTTATTGAGTAAAGTAATATAATTTTCTATATTGGTATAGTGAAAATTGTACTCTTTGATCGCGATAATCGCGCACTGACGGTCTACGAGTACATGATGACCAAAACCGAATCTAACACTTGCTATTATTTCAGGTGTGCTCAGACGCCACAAAGAAAAAATGTTTTTAAAATTGTACTTACACGAAAAGTTTATCCATTCCACATATAAAATTTGATTTTCATACATTAGAAATATTTTATTTTTCATACATTAGAATAGGTTTCTAATGTATTTTAGAAATACATTAGAAACCTATACTTACTCGCGGTTATATTAAATAAGAGGTGTTCGTAAATATTTGTCAACAAAGTTATAAAAGAATTTTGATTGTAACTGTTGGAATTTTAATTTTAATTGATTCTGGAAAAACTGTTCATTAATTAATTCTGTAGTCTATAATTCTGAGGATGAATATTGCAGTTTTATTGAAAAAAATCGCTTGGTAAAGTAATGCAATAAATAAATTTTGGTTTAAAGTATACGTCTATGTGTTTTAAAATAATTAAATTTTAACTAATTTTCCATCTTAGCGTGTTTCACACGTTCTAATTTGACGATAGCTGTAGCAGAGCTAATTTGTTCATCGATTATTACCAGAGGTGGTTTCTGGGATCGCCAGTGATCTCAAACAACCGTTTTGCCAAAATGTTGAAAAATGTAAGCGTTTTGGGACCCCAGAAATTTGACGTCTAAGTGCGTCTGTGGCAGCACCAATCGTGGAAACTGTACCGTAAAATATACGAAATATACATATTAAACCCAGAGGATAGAAAATATATAGGTACACTATTCTACTATTTTTAAGTTTGATTGGTAACTCTTACACATAAATTAATCTGACAATTGTTATTCAGGAACTTTGTTTAAAGCTATGTTTGGAAATAATAACAATGAATACAAATTTAAAATATCACATTGTTCAATTTCCTTTCAATACCAAATATACGTCTGAATCCAATTGAACCGATTAGAAGTAATTTGCTTTCCATCAAGTGTTCTCAGTTCTGCTTGCTTACTTCTCCACAATTGTGTATTATTTGTTCGCATTGTCTTCCATTCAATGTGGAGATATTTTTCAATAAATTTAAGCCCTCAATAGACTTTTACCTCAATTAATAAATAAATGATTTGCTTGGCTCCAAATTAAATTCAGAGTATTGAAGACCATTACGAAACAGTTCCTAGAAAGTGGGCTGCATTGTTTCAGTGAATGAATATCCTATTACCAATTATCATCAATTAAGAGCGCTCTTGCATTTGAAGCTTCCATGGCATTGCTTGTTTCAAACTAAGAAAACCGTTTACCGACAATAAAAAGATGAAATCTATATAATTTATTTTGTTCTATGTCATGAATCGGAACTTTGCGGCTTCTAGAACTCCTCGAATAAGAGAGTTAAGCAAATGTGCACGGTTAAATTAGGTTGGCATGATCAATGCTCAAACCATATGTTTAGTTCGAGCTCCGTTCCAAATACTTGGAGAGTCGGACGACAAATGACAGCCGCTGCAAGATTGATAGACCGTCACCGTTAGATGGCGCTCTCGTCATTAATTAACACCGAACGCTTGAAGTTGAACCAAGGCGTCACGGGCGCGCGGCCCAAATGGCCCGAAACGCGCTTCTCACTATTCTCTTACTGTCGCAACTCGAAACTAACTACACTTTTCTAAATTTTTATTTACAAAAAATAATACCAAAGTAACACTGTCTGTGAAATCACTGAGTCAAAATCTGATTCAGGCTATATTTGACGTCACGTTTGGTCTAGTGGCTAGTAACCCTAGCTGTTAACCAAACGGTCGCGGGTTCGAATCCCGCTAGGGGCAAATGTTTATGTGTTAACATTTTACCTTTGTACCTGAGTCATGGATGTTTTGTATTTATAATATGTATGTATTTACAAAAAAAAAGTAATCTATGTAGTATATCAACTGTCTGGTATCCATAATACAAGCATTAGTTGCTTAGTATGGAACTAGATGGTGCTGTGTGGAATGTGTGAAGATATTTATTTATTTATTTATTTATTTATTTATTATATCAGATAGATATTCTTGGATTATTCTTCAAGTTTGGGTAAAACTTAGTCATATATAAGAAAAAAAGACGTTATCGTGAATTATTGAACTAATAGGAAAAATTTAAAGATAAATTTTATACAAAATTCAGTAATTTCACCCTCAATTTTGACATTTTTAAATTAAAACCCATTTCAATATTTCTATTTTCAAAAACAATGAAAAGCTATCTTTATGAGAATCTAAAAAATGAGGAGCCAAGTTACTTTTTAAATTTTCTCAACCATCTCACATAATTTCGCATTTCTAGATAAAATTACAATGGAAGTATAGTCGAAGTGTAAAGTTAAAAAAAATTAACGACTCACTGTATGGAGAATATCCAGTGAGCTTTCATTATTTATTAACATTTGTATTAATTTATTAAGTGAGTTAACACAGTGTATCGGCCATTTAATTACGGAATATCCAAATATGATGCTGTCCAAATTACGACTTTATTGATAGAGCAATTAAATATCTAATCGAATTACGATATAAAACAATAACTTTTGTGCTTTAACAGAACACTTGTATACCGTGTAATAGTTGGATTACATGAAGGTTTACCACCAGTTCGCCCGAACACGCGAACTTAAATTAATTCCGATCGTAAAATTGGCGGGTGATGTGTAAAAATAATTTTATTTGTAGCGAATTACATGGAAAGCCTCTCAACTACGACGTAATACAGTTAATTTATTTTTTGTGTGTAAAACGTAAGAATTTTTTAAACGGGATAATGGTAGAGGTTGAACAATATAGAAATTTATTTATAGAAAGACGCATTTAGTAAGCATAAACTGATTTTATCCATTTTACCTGATTAGTTGATGTAAGTTAAGAAAAGTATTAGACTCGCAAAAAAAATCGTAATGACCATTGAAATAACAGAACGTATATTTTCTAATGTATGGTTGTATTAACATATTTTATCATAATATTTCCTAACACAGATTATTCATCCCACGGCACGGGCTTGTAGGCGACAGATTACGATCTTAATACGTGTTTTTTAACCAAATGTTTTGTAAGCAGTAACTACTTGAGGTTATTTTCTTAATGCATTTTTGTCTTGTGAGTTACCAGAGATTGTCAATATAAAAAAAAAATCTGAATGTAGATTCTTATGTTGCATCTAGATTAGACTATTATAGGCAGATCACTGCAGATTGGCAGGTCTTCACAGGTCTTCATTAAATTATGTTTCAGGTCATGCAGATTCTCTCACAATGAACAAACACACACAGGCTGTTAAAGCAATTAAGTGATCATTTTATTCCACACATTCAAAGTTCAAACATGATTTGAATTTTCGTCTGACCGACAGTCGATTAATGTTTCATTTAATTAAATGAAAATAGAGGTATATCTATTATTCAAACTCGAAATTTAAAACAATTTTTCGAGTGGTCTTAGCGTTCTAACTCAAGGGTCTCTTCGATCCCGGCAGGGCCAATTTTGGAAATGAAGTTTTCAAATTTGGCTACGGTCTGGTGTGTTTAAGTAGTGGCATGGCCCACTGCGTTTTGCAGGGCAGCTCAACTACCCCCCTTAAAACCGACCGTACAACCTTGTAACCGACCTTACAGACAACCGTGAAATAACAGCATTTGTGTTACTTATTATCTTTCTGTGAGTGAGTAGGAAGTAGACTCATATCCCTTCCTCATTCCTTATACTTAATCCTACAAGTTCGGCAGCGCATTTGCAGTTTTTTTGCAGTAAAAAAAAAAGTGTGTGTGTCAGCTCCTACGCACGACTGGAGTTTACTCCTTACGAACGACATTTAATAATTTAATAAATACAAATGAATAAATAAATAAATAATTTAATAAATATAATTAAAAGATATTAATATAATACATTATTATTATATTAAATATTGAAGCATATTTTATCCTGTAACGCGTAACGTGTGACATGTGACATTTACCCCCGGGCTTATATATTGAAAAAACTCAAAAAAAATGTGACATTGCTTGTTTTAATAGACGACGGTAGCCATTTACATATTAATTGCCCTCTAAGTCATATAAATATATATCATGATGATTTTCTGGACATTTAAAATAAGTAAATTATTCTAATCCGCTGAATTCATGTAAGTCTGAATTTGCTTTTAAGTTATTCCTAAATTTTAAATTATCGGCGTCTAAAATAAATGATCATGTATTGTTACAGTATTTGTTGATTCGAGGAACGAGTTGTCATGCTTAAGAAAACAATAGAAGGATGTCCAATTGAATTACACCGACTTTCCAATTATTAATGGCGATGATATAACGTTTCCACGCCATTTGCGAGCAGTGGAAAAAAAGCACACGTGTGAGAATAAAAACGAACTCAACACATTAAGACTTATTAAACGAACTATCCGAGTGTGTAAGAGGAAAGCGCTTTAAAGCAATTTTACTCACCCTTATTTGTAATGTCGCAATTATTTTCCTTAGAGATCCAACATCGGATACCGAGGAATGGAAATACTGATCCCGCTTTGATATTGATTTTCGGTTTAATTTGATATTCAGGTTTTAAGAATTGGTTATTTAACTCTTCAGTACATATCCCACTGTCTTGAATAGTCAACTTTGTAAATAAACTCTAGTCCGGATATGGAAAGTAGTGGCAGGGCATACTGCGTTTCGCAGGCTGGCGACAGTAACCAACCCCTTACAGAAGACCATATTGAAATAACGGCACGTTTGTTGTGGTGTTTCGGTGTGTGGGTAAGTGATGCCAGAGCCCATCCCTTATCCTAATCCTACTATAGTCAGCAGCGCACTTGCAGCCCTGTAGTGTTGTTTCTTTTATAGGCGACGGTAGCCATCTACCACCAAGTGAACCGTCAGCCTGTTTGCAGATCTTAACATAAAAAAATATAGCAATTAGTGACCCACTTCCGGCTTCGCCCGGTGTGCAATTTTTGCAGAGAATCATTCCCGTTTATACCTATTTCATTGTGTGAAATCCGAATTAAAATCGGTCTACCCATTCTCGAGATTTTAAGCGTACACAAATCAAATTAACCTTTTTATATAAAAATATGTAAGTACAGTTAAGAAATAACTGTACTTGAGTTTTTCTTATGACTTGAAACATTTGTAGCTATTATATTATATTTTCTGTTATTTCAGGATGGTATTCTATAAGTAATCGTTATTGCCGCCAGACTAGCTGTCCAGTCTTTGTCTAATAACAATACATAGTCTTGTTATAAATAATTATAACAGGAAACAATAACATTTGTAATCACATTCATGCTGTGTTATTTACATATAGCTGGTAGCTGGCCTTGCCCAATTTAAGATAAAACACCATAAAAACTTCTCATTATTGGTCAAACTGTTATAGAGTTCATAAACTTTTTTCGTTACTAGGTTTTATACGTGTGCTAAATACCATTTTTACGTAGATTAAAACCGTATAACAGGTCGTTAGGCAGTCAAACGACAGATTCAGGTTTGAATTATAAAATGTTACTCTCTTTACTCGTATAAATGAAATTTGTCATAATTTCCAGACTCCTATGGAAGAAAGCAAAAAACTAGTACATATAAAATATGCTCCATGTAATATTAATTTGACACTTCTAGCACAATGCTAAGCTGTGTGTTCAGATACGTATTGAAATGAAAAAAAAAAAAAATATCACAAGAAGGCTCCGGTGATTTCGTCGTTTGTACGCTATCAGTCGACACTTCGCTTCTGACATCCGACGATAAGTGAGAGGACAGCGGACAGCAGATAGTGTTGTCTTTAGATTAAGACCAATCGCTCGATCATACCGTGTGAATTGGTATTGTATCGTTATGTTTTATATCTCGCTCCTGAATTCAAAATGAATTTTTAATATCTGGTAATCCACACTAATACTAGTACAATAGCTATATGAAATGTACATTCACATCATACATAAACAATGTATACTAAACTCTCGCAACTGCATCCAGGCGAAGTCGGGGTGTTGTTTTAATATAGATTTAACAAAAAAGTAAATGGAAAGTGAAATAATAATTAAAAAAAATTTAAGGGCAATACATATTTCCCGCGCAATAATACTTATTTGTATTCGATGCTTTTATTGGCCCATATTCGAGAGGCCCAAAGTAAACATATTAAAACCGACTGTCATTTATGAGTGTTAATTGATCCGAGATTTCCCCAAAAGGAATTTAGTATTATGAATTCTTCGGACGTTTCTTGTTTTTTTAAAACTTCATTAAGATGTACTCAGATGAGGTAGGTATATTTTAAGGTAAAAAAAAACCTTTTTTTTAAATAGTAGGTAGCTATTATGCCTGACATTGTTGACTTAAAATGAATAACAATAAACGAATACCCTAAATCTCGTGGACATGGAAGAATAAAATAAAAAACAAGCCGACTTATGTTTTTTTTATGTCATGGGCGACAGACAGGCTGATGGTCCACTTGATACTAGGTGGCTACCGTCGCCACAGGTGTCTACCATACCATAGTATGATTAAGGATAAGGGATAAGGAAGGGATAGGGAAATGGGCTCTGGCTTACCCACTTACTGAAACACAAAAGCACAGCAACAGTTATTTAACGATGGTCTTTTGTAACGGGGTGGTTACTGCCGCCAGACGGGTCGCCGAAATGACTACGAAATGACCACCCTAAACCACTCATCCAAGAGGCTCGTCAAATGAAAGTACGAAAATCGACAAACTTGATTTTTTTTATTATCTCTTAGGAACGTATTTTAAGAAATCTATACTAGAAAATAAACTATTTATGAGCCCATAAATGCAGTTGTTTTACATTTAATTACCTTGAGTTTTGATTATGAAAGTAAATTCAGAGCAACATATGTTTTAATGATTTATTAGAACACTTCTATGCCAATGGCGAGTGTTGAAAATATTTTTCTTTTATTTTGTACGACCCACACAATGATAGTATAAAACCTGTGTTTTAATTGACAAGATTGTTTAGTTGAAATAAAGAAATACATTTTCAAATAAATACGAGCCTGCACACACCTTTACTTGGTCCACGGCCATAAACTAAGCCAGTCGTGTTAAACTGTCGGGATTTGTCATCGAATTTTACAATGTCTATTAAAGTTTTTATCTAAATGTATTTTTATATGTCCGCTCTTACCTACCGTTTCACGTTCTTTTTATTGCATTGTCGCTCTTTACCCACGCCGATAATATTCCACACGTATCATTTGAATGTTGGTAATTATAACATCTGAGATTCGGACTGAGACTAAATTTAGATATTCTACCAAATTGATACAATGTTTACAAAATGTTTTTATTTTTCATAAACTTTGAGAACCTTTAGCGTATACATTATACGATTTACTGTCATGCCATTGCTGTATTGTAATTTTTGATTTTCGTTGCACAAACTGTTTCAGTTTATTTAAATTTTGACACAAATACATAATACAAAAACAGTGAAACAACAGCATGCAACAACAAATTTTGTATGTGAATAAGGAATGCAAGAGCCCATCCATTCTTCTATTCTAACTTTGAGGTTTATCTCGCTTCTTCTTTTAACCTGTATTTATACAAAATTAAATTAAAAATTAATTTAAAATACAGACGTAATGTAATTTAATCTAAAGGGGTAATAAAATCAGTTGACGTGGATAACTATTTTTTTAAATATTAATCTCATATCAAATTTCAATTAAAGTAAATAAATCATGTTGTCTAAATACACTAAATTAAGTAATCATTAAGTAGTTCCAGTTTATGCGGAATTTACGGATAGAGGAAAAGTACTAATCCACTTCGAATTCATTATTTTCTAAAATTTATACCTATAGGTATCGTTACCTATCTAGGTTATGAAATAATACTATCGGCGTTTGTATGTCAAAAGGACATAGGATTTTTCCCATAGGGCCGGTACCTATTTCACATGAGAAATAAACAACACAAGAACACAACACGCCGCCACCGTTCGCCCACCCGCTGTCACCACCGCGGACAACTATTGTACAACCCTGACGATTGTTAACCCCGGGATACCGCCGGGTGTTTATTTGCAAACAGTACTCGCGCATCCCGCTGCGCCCGTAGGGCTGCCGCGGATGTCGATCATTTCAATCAAACATCGATACATTCACCTTACCTTGGCTTTAAATATCGAAATATATAATACCCGTTATCAGTTTTCTATCGTGCGTATATATTATCTTAACTTTTGTTCACTAATAAATAAATTATTACATTAGACCACGAGATACTAATTCTAAATTGTCTGTGGTTTTATGCCACCGTAAAAAAATTAAAAAGTTTCAACGAAATTTCATCGGTGATTTAAATGTTAAAAAAACGTAAAAGAGACACAGAATTATTACTATGATATTGATAACATTAGTTTGTCTTGTAAATGAAAAAGTAAACGTCAGTGTTAGGTTTAAGAAGCATAATCCTTAGAACATATTTATGTAATATTTGCCATAATTAATCATCATCTTTCTTTTTTTATTTTAATAGAGGGTTTCTAAAATATTAGTTTCTTATATAAAATATCAAGAAAGGACATACCTCCTCGCACTTTTTTTTTTCATTTAATAATTTAATTCATAGGTATCATTTTAGTGACATTTACCTACTTTAAATTACAAAATATTTTAGTTAAGAGTAGTTAAAGAAAAATACCCTTATCGTTATATTTATCGATATCCGTACGTCCCTGCCCGATTCACCCGCCCTGCACTGGATTTTAGATATCACAATTAGTTACCAATTCTTGTAACTCGATAAACGGTAGTTATTACGTTTCACTATTCGTACTAACTTCCGTGTGTAATTCCATTTTAAAGATTAAATAATAAACATTTTACATATAAAAATAACAAATTCTTTCATAAAAATTGAACAAAACGTAAGTAAATCCTACAAGAAGTCTTAGCGCCGGCGCCGATTAATTATTTGATAAGAGGTTTTGAGAAAGAAAGCTCAAAAATATCAAAGGTTAATTGTATGTAAGCAACATGTTATAAGAGTTAGATAAAAGTAAAGTGTGTAGGATTGGACAAGATTTTTATCTTGATCTAGATCGTAGATGTTAGATTTTTCGTCACTAATATGCAGTTTCTATTACAAAAAACAGTGCATTTTTTAAGAATACAACCGGAACCGTTTATAATTTCTTTCTTAAATGATTTTGTGATTGCTGTCAAAAACGGAAATAAGGTATTTTTATATTTTTAGTGACAAGTAGATACGAAATATTAAAAAATATCGATGAAAAACTAATTATGAGTAGAATGAATTTTAATAACCCTTATTGACTTTTTTTTTGTAAAAATATAAGAAAACCTCATCTTTACATAGTATATTATAAAATACGCAACGAATTCTAATGCCGTTTTTACTAATTGAAAAAAGCGTTAAACGAGTAAGGAATTAAGTATGTATATTGTAGAAAAAATTTGCACCCGTGTGAAACAGTGAGCGGGTCGCTAGTAAAGCGCGACTCTGAAGGCCCCAAAATTAACAACCTTTTTAATCAATTTTAAGTTATTGCAAAATTAGTTTTGACGAGCCCGTTGGATGAGTGGTAAGGGTGCTTGCCTAACGTCTCAGGAGCCCCGGGTTCGATTCCAGGCGGGGTCAACTTTGAAAATATTAATGTAATTTTCAAAATTGACTGGTCTGGATTTGAAAAGTAGTGATAGGGCACACTGTGTTTCGCAGTCAATTGGGCAGCCCGTCTGGCGGCAGTAACCACCACCTTACAGAATACCACCGTGAAATAACAGCATATATACGTGCTGTTGTGTTTCGGTGAGTGAGTAAGGGATGCCAGAGCCCATTTCCTTATTCCTTCTATGGTCGGCAGCGCACTTGTAGAACTTATGGCGTTGCTTGTGTTATAGGCGTAGGTAGTCACCTACCATCAAGTGGACCGTCATTTTTATTTCATATTTTTTAAGTTAAGATACTATTTGGTGTCTTCGTGTCATTTTTATTAAATCTTTACAATACTCTTTCGACAATGGCACTAGCCTTCCAAACAATGTTATACTTATTTACACAAACAAATGTAAGCATTGTGATGTTTAACAATAAATAAAACAACACTCAACAGCAGTCGTCAATAACGTACGACAGTATACTCATTGACTCAAAGCACTCGAGACTCGTAAAAAACATAACACTCCTGGTTCATTCAGAGTCGAGTGTTTTTCGCCCTTTAGATAGACGTCACGAATCGATGAGGAGCCCTCAGCCCTGCGCCACCCGCCAAATTAAAAAAAAACCTGGTTACAGTGTGTATACTCGTACCACTCGACGAACGAGTTTAAACTGACGCTTATACAAAAAAAATACATTTTGTTAAAGGTAAAAAATATCAGTGAAGGGAGATACTATTCAGCTGATATGTGCATGAAAATATACATGAAAATTGCTGTAAAGTATATTGTTTTAATAAGAGATATGAAAAACAATAGTTGAAACTAAATAACTAAATATAGTTGAGCTGATACATGTACAGGAAAATTGCTGGTAAGTAAAGAGATTATTTTAATATGAAACAATGGTATACATTATTGCCTAGGCCGGGAATAAATGAATCGTCGGCTGAGAAGTACTTATTACAAATACTAGGTGAAGCCGTGTGTGTACTTTTAATTAATTTTAATATGAAAATTTTGTCATAAGACTTATTAATTATATAGT
Source organism: Synanthedon myopaeformis (assembly GCA_944738685.1). Classification (NCBI taxonomy): domain Eukaryota; kingdom Metazoa; phylum Arthropoda; class Insecta; order Lepidoptera; family Sesiidae; genus Synanthedon; species Synanthedon myopaeformis. Next base: position 3,797,977 of record OX122913.1, on the reverse strand, counting down.
GTTGGTTGCAATTGAAAAAAAAAAACCATAAATTAGCACACAAGAGATAAGATTTACAGAAATAAATAAATGTTTTGCTGTTACCTATTTTAAAATTGAACAATAGAATTTTCTCCTCTAGTAGTTCTCAATGGCAATGGTTGAGAGGAATACGTGCGAGCGCCGTGTGCATTGTGGCGAAGAGTAAGAGCATAGAGCACCGGCGAACTGGTCCGCAGTGATGGCAATGCGTCACGTGTAGCCCCACAAAACACATTGACATTCACGAAGGCGTTAAATCGCATTAACTCCAAAACTTTGCTTACAGAAATATATTTGGTTTTTTTTAATGTACATATACATAAAACGTGAAATTCGTTCGCGCATTTCACGTTTTATGTTTTCAAAGATTAAACCATTTTCAAAGATTAAAAATGGTTTATAATTTTCTCTGACTAGTGTGTTCTATAGAAGTCCTATAAAGTTATCCCTTTGAGATAAAGATAAGCACGAATCAAAAAAACAGCTATAATAAATTGAAATGGAGCATTTATTTCGAAATCATACTACTAATGATCCGCGAACTAGTGATCCGCTCCAGGCTTTGCAAAGGTGCACTTTTTGCAAATTATATACACACTCCCTTGTTTATATTAATCTTTTCAATAGTGAAAATTGTGTCATAATCCGTTCTGTGGTTCAAATGAAGTTAGCGGAGAAACAGAAGCAGACACCGACTGCTAGTGATATTATCTTAGATCATTAAACTAGATGAAATCTAAAGAATATTAACTACCGTTTACTTTCCTTATTTTGAATTGAAATGTTCATGTAAATGAGCATAAAAATTCAAAATATACTAATACAACTGCACAATTGCGGGCGCTTAAAATATAGACGTCAACTAACAATACATGCAGGAACTGCCACCGGGGTAACCGCACACAATGATATTGTCATCAGTCATTTGTCAGCGAACAAATAAACCACTGAACACAATATTATACGTATTATGACCCATATTTCAACGTAATACGGCCCCCTGTTTTATTACACAATTTTTTTTTTCTTTCCGCTAGACCATCTGCCCCAAAGCGTTTATAGGTCAATGTTCCTGTAAACATTTGTATTGTTGTGGATTTGAACCATTTTTTTTTAAGTTTCTTTTCTTGCGTTTAAACTATTGACAACTTTAAGGATTTTCGCTGTTCTTTGTTTGTGTAACTGTACAGTCAGACGTTATAAAAATTAACTTATGTTTTATCTCTTCCCTGGTTCTTCACCTTAGCATTAGTCGCTAGATTTATTAGGTAACTGTCTGAAGTAAGCTTCAGGGTATATTGTATATTATAGCATAGCGTTCGATAAGCCTAGCCGACACGATAAGTGACCGCTTGACCCGGACGCCGCGCCGCTTGATAACGACGTCTGGGACGCTGCGCGATGCGTGACACAGCTCCTATGTTTATATTTAAGACTCGTGCTGGCCGTACAAAATATCACGCACCAATTTTTTACTGTTAAATTGTGGGGTGATACCCCACAATTATTGCTGTTAAAATGATTTTTAAATATTTCACTTTTGCAATACTGCGGTGATGTCCGCGCGCCCTCATTGGTCACATCAAATAGTGCGCGTTTTATAAATCTCGGCTTTCTGTAAAACGTTTCCGTTGCACTTGCACGATTGACGAAACCGAGCGGTAAGATGTTACACATCAAAAATAGAGCATCCTAAAACCGAGAAAATTTCTGTCACAATTCAGTTCATTTCCAAAGTTGGCCACTCGAGCAATGATTCGTCCTGATTCGATCTCTCAGAGTAAGACTTCAACGCCATGTCATGTCATTGCTGGTAACACACGATGGCTCAAAAAAATACCATATAAAATATATAAGAAATAAAATATAAAACCGCCATATTAGTTTAAACTTGATCAAATACAGTTGTGATTTTTTACTGTTGGGAAAAGTTACAAAAACGAATGGTACCTATTATGCAGGTACAGAAAATATAAATTGTTAACCGGTTTGTATTTCGACAGAAAAACTGACATTAGTCCGTTGAAATTCACTATACACTGGTAGTCGGATGTCTTGGTCAATACAAAACTTAACAAGCTACCAAACACAATTTGGTGTGTGGTGCAGGACTTCGTGGTCATCGCCCTGAGGTCGGCGAGTTGTGAGAACAGGCAGTTTATTGTCTCACACACTACACAATATAAATACAAATTTTAATTATATTCTGCTATGCCATATTGAGGGATATATAACTCCTCAAAATAAAATTACGGCTATCAATGCTAATCTCGAATTTTATTTATTCCTAAATTAGCCATCAGTAACATATCCAAAATAAAAATACACATGTCCAAAATAAAAAAAAGTACCAAGTTCTGGTAGTCCTAGTAATAATGATCTTAACACATAACTTTATAAAACCTTAGTTTTATCAAATAATCTTCCAATTCGTGGCCTTTCAAAAAATGCCGTGTGTTTCCTATATCTTATATCCGTCAATAAACAACCATAAAAAATGTTTAATGATGTAATTTTGCGACTTGAAGTAAAACAAAATATTTGTAAAATTTTTAAAAATATTATACACTTAATTTGGTTCTTTAATTTTTAAAATTAAAGGGGTACAGCAAAGGGCATTAGGGATCAACTAAAACAAAAATCTACGCCAGACAGATAAGACTGTTAAGTGGTTCTGATTTTTAAAAAAAATATTTTTAGACGATTCCTCGGTTGTCCTAACTTTTTCCAGGATATATCTTATATGTTTACTATCTGTGCGCCAAAAACCTTCGCAATTACGTTTCCGTTCTTCCTTCAAAAGTTCGTTTACTTCTCAATGCATCATACAAGTTAAATTTATGTACTGCGTATCTACCGGCCTGTATAAACACGATACGAATAAGAAATACTTGGTGCAAAGTACAAATAATAACATATAAATTATTTTAGATAATAATGATTCGGCACGCCACGGGTTAGTGCTAAACCTATCACCCTATGATAAGCAAATGAAAGTTGCTCTGACATTATTATTTCACTTATTTAATATATAAACAAACACGATAAACAAAATAAACATTCATAGCGGCGTGAACACAATGAACAGATGATTATGAAAATAAAAATAAATCTGTAGGTACTTAACAGAACTGAATAATCATTTTTGTGGTTATTTTTTATAATTTTTTTATAGTTGTTCAAGAGTTCTTATATATTTGATGTGTTAAATTTGATCATCAAATATAATCAGACCCAGGCTTACTCTATATCTACTAAATCTGTATCATTAGGTATTATGAAATTTTCAAAAATATACGAATAAAGTAATAATTAGATACATAACTAAAATTTATTTCTTTCTATTGAATAATAATCACACCGGAGGTTCTGAAAGCGGGTGGAAAACCAATAATTAAAGTCCTTCAACGAATCTTCAATTCCGTCCTACTCGACGGTGTATCGCCTGAAACATAGAACGCTGTTCTTCAAAAAGGACGGTAAAACCCTATTGAAGTATTACACACCCATCATGCTTCTGAGTTGTATTTACATGTTATTTTTAAGGGTTATTATAAATTAATAGAGAGCAAATTTGATGACTTCCAGCCTCCCGAACAAGCTGATTTCGGAAAGGTTATAAATACCATAGACCATATCCATACCATACGCTACGACAAGTTGTACAGAAAACCGAGGAGTATAACCTTTTATTAAGTATGGCGTTTGCAGACTATGAGAGGGCCTTTATTAGATCGAAACATGGCCAATATTCCATGTCGCATTGACCATCGGTATATCGAAGTGTTTGTACAATAAAGCCACCATGTCGGTTCAAGTAGGTACGTACACAGTCAATTGCACACAGGTTAAATCCATTGGGAAGAAGTGTGAGACAGGGGGATGTAATCTCCCCGAAACTGTTCACTTACTTTGGAAGATGCATTTAAGCTTCTGGAAAGGCGAGGACTTCGCATCAATATTAACTGAGAGTATTTAAACCTCTCGCACCATCTAGTTTCACGTTTTGTTAATGCATATATATTATAAATATAAACATCCATGACTCAGTTACAAAGGTAAATGTTAACACATAAACATTTGGCCCCGCGACCGATTGGTTAACAGCTAAGGTTACTAGCCACTAGACCAAACGTATCTTTTTAGTTGGATCAAATTACATATAGTTACAAAGTTTGATCAAAATCGGCTCAGTAGTTTAAGAGTTCATCGCGGAGGAACATGTAACATGTAATTTTAGTATTTGGAGTAATTTGTGGTGTAGATTCAAATTATATCAGAATAAATGACGCTGATCAAACTAATGCGAGTTTTATAAAGAAAATTTATGGATATATAATCTTGAAAAATCAGAAAGGTGTTATAATACTATAAATATAACATATAAATGAACTATAGCAAAAGCTATTTAATGGAACAAAAACCCTTCATTTAAAGTTACATCATCTGAAATTAATGTTCAAATTTAAGTATATGCCGAACTAAGTAACGCTATGTTGAAGTACGCTTCTGGATTATAAACACTTCATTGAATTGCATTGCCTGAAGAGCATTGCATACAGTTCAGGCTACACTTTCAACAAAGTTAGCAAAACTAACTTATTTGTAGTAGTATTCGTGCCAGTTAAGCTGGTGAAATAACGTGGAATCACTGGAGAAACTAAGGAGAGACGACTTAGTTTCCTGAATCAAACATTAAACATGAGTTATATATCTCATTATATTTAATTTTTCAGTAAAATTATATAAGCATTCATAAATATCTAACTCCTCGTGTCCTAACGTAAATTACTTCTGAACCTAACTAAACTAAGATCAAAAGTTATATTTCAACATCCAGATTTAAAGTTATATTCTAATAAGCATTCTTTTAAGTTACACAAGCCTATTTGAGCTTGTTTTTGTTTGGTTTTAGTAGATAATTTGAAATTCCAAAATCTACGAATTCTCCTAGAGACGACTATGCAGACAAAATCAAAAAGAAGCTACAATTAAAATTAGAAACTAATCGTGTTTGGGCGTAACTAAACTAAGCCTAAACAAGCTATATTTCCTGTAAGTTGCTGAGGAGTTGGGTGTCCCGCAGACTACTCGATGCTGCAGCATCAGGTAAAGGTATATGTCACGAAAATACCATCGATGTAACAGTATACCAAATTTCACATCAATCGAACATGTGTAAGTTAATGAAATGCCTTCGTTAACTAAGAAATGAGCTGATGGTTTTCAAACGCCTTAAAACAAAACTTCTTCAAACGTCAGCTTTCAAACAAAAAAATGTGATCAAAACCGGTTGTACCTTTTTGGGAGGTACGATTCCACAGACAGATACACAGACACACACGTTAAACTTATAACACCCGATTTTTGCTTCGAGCGTCGGAAATGCACGCAATTTTTGTCATTTTTGACTAATGAAGTGCGGATAGTTCATTTGTTAATTGAAGTGCAAACGAAGCAAAGCAGAGAGAGACCATGTGAACTTAGACCGTAATGAAATATTTCGCGTGTCGGATGAGTATTAGCGCGAGCTAATCCATCATGCGCCTGTGCACCAGCCCGTAACAGCACGCTAGCGACCGCGAGTGGCTTCCGACGAACGAGACCGCAACTAAAATACACTCGTGTGATTAAAAATTATTATATTTGTTAACTTCGTTACACCATTCACAACTTTATTGTATCCGAAGGCATTCGTCTGCATTTAAAATCTTATTCAACTGTGGAGATGGACTTTTCAAAATTTAATTTTAGTACATAGCTTCTTTCTCAGTCCATTGTATATGTTTTTGGTTCCCATAGTATTCTTACGAATGCGAAATTTCGTTATGATTTTTTTATGATTATTTTTAGTTTTTAACTTGGATACTCTTTATACCGATAATAAGTTCCGACAGGACAATAATTGAACTTTTAGTTTCCGAACGTACCTGCATACGTAGGTAGATGTGCATGAACCATAAATGTGGGATAGCTCCGGAAGAACGTAGCTAGAATATACACGGGGCCATGGTGGTGCTATATTACCATTAGTTTCGCCGGCAATAGCACTACACTAAATTAGTAAAAAAACACATAGGCGTACTTATGTATAAAATACGCGACCGAATATTTTTTTAACAGTCGGTATATATTTTTAATAAAACATCGTAAAATTAAAAATTTTGGCGGATTACCGTGTGAACGTAAGAGTATTATGTTTTATAGATTAGTAAGTAAACCAGTATCGATTATAACGTCTGATGTTATCGTGCCGTTGTTAGATGAAACTTAATTACTATTCTCTTCTTTATTGCTCACTCCCGCGGCGTCTTATCTTTCAATCTGTTTGTTTATAACAGAATTTAGATATAATATATTTAACGTTTTATATCTACTACCTGCGGGAATGCAGAGGCGATGGTCGGTGGCATTATACAAGTAGAGATGCCACTGCTCAAATTCTATGCGTATACTTTTTCGGTTATGTCATTTTAACAAATAGTTTATCAATATAACAATAACCAGTGCATCGACATCTATCAACAAATTATATGTGAGCGAACTGTGCCGCAGTCTGTTACGGCCACAATAACCGATCTCTTACAAAAGATCGGTGTTGATGGTGTAAATCAGTGTTTGAGCGAAAGTTTTCAGGTAAGGATAAGGTCCATTACTACACACCGAAACACCGGTTGTGCATTCGTGGTGGTCGTTGGTTATGTGCTATAATCATTATTTCCTTTTTCCTAGTTAAAAAAAAATTAAAATTTAAAAAACCGTTTCTTTCTACAATTTTATTTCTTTAAATTTTGTACAAATGAATTTGACGTGGGTGCCGCGTGGCGTAATAAGATTACAAAGCTGTGCAAATTGATACGTTCCACCAAAGTCCAGTGGCATATTAACTTCTAATAGGTATAGAGAACGACCCTGAAACCTATAAGAGCTTCTAGGAAATTCAATATTATTACATTCGTACAATTAATAGGATAGAACGTTTCAAGGTAATATTTATTGTTACGGTTAATGTTGCCAAACAGTTGTCTTTTGTTACTAAGGATACACAGACACACACCTGACAAATACTAACAAAGATTAACAAAACAATTTTTATTTTACTAATTAATTAAGTATAGATGTATTTTAAAAAACACACTATTATCAATATTACTCTATACCAATTCGTATTAATGACAATACTATTATCACATAATTTAATTATTATTAAATAAAAATATGTCAAACGTAGCATGAATCACATTTTGTTTCACTGGACTGTTTCTAGTCAACTTTTTCCTGATTTTTACTATCGTAAGTTGTTTTATCCTTTAGGAAATACCACCGGCGTTATATTTTCAGGGATGGCTATAACATTATATTTTAAACAGATAAATAATAAGTATATTATAATTTTATCCTCCAACTATTTTGAATAACATACATATATTTACTAAAAATAAAAATAAGTTTGGGGTGTATTTCAAAGTGTTACAAGGAACCCACTTTCATACAAGTGAACAATGGCGTCAGAGTTCCTTTCTCACATCCATCCTGAATGTATTTTACATAACACAATTCATAACATTTGTTATTATAACATTGTGATATTATGATGTGAACTACTTTGATCAATGAATAAGGTCGTCGGGTAAACAACCTCTACTCATAGATACAACGACAGAAGTACAAAAATACCAATTTTTTCACCTTTTGTTTTACTCGACATTAATTTATTTATAAATTTATGTAATATCGCTCGAAACTGTAATATGTTTTTGAAATGTTAATATTTTAAGATTTATTGCGACAGGCAAGTTGGGGGTCCGTTTAGTAGAGGAACTTGGAAAATGTAAGATCCTAATGAACGTATGACTAATGAGGAGATAATTTGAAGGAATGTGCTTCAACATTCATTTTTCAGGCTATTATTTCTATTATTTCACTGTTATATTCTGTAAAATTGGCTACTGTCGCCAAATGGGCAAATGGGGTTTTTTCATTAACTGTTTATACTGTTATATTAATATTACACAAACTGTTTTAATTACGATCTTAGAGATCTTTAAATATTTTCATTGCTTTATTTATTTATTTGATTAGCTTACTATATTTTTTACTAGGTGATGCCCGCGAAAATAGAAAAAAAAATGTATATTTTTAGACGATTTCTCGAGAACCTATCGTTTTTCAAGTTACGCAAAATGAGTAAATACAGATTTAAAATGTGTATTTATTTATCGTTCATTCAGTGTGATAATGTTAATCAATGGTCATAACTTAGTTCTGATTGCCTGATAGCCTAGTGGCATCTATTTTGATCTATTGAGATCTCAACTAACTTATGCATTGAATATTATCAGTCCAAAATAACTGACCCATATTCACAGTTATCTATTTCATAGATATAATTTATTAATTGACTAGTTATAATATCAATAATAAAATAAATGTGCTTAGTGTCTGAGAAAATAGTGGCACATCAAAGAATAGTTTTAATAATAACGATTCATTACATACTTAAAGAGGTAAACAAACGCGCCCTCATCCAGCATAGCAACAGGACGTTACCAAACGACCTTGCGTTCAGTTTTGAGGGATTGAAATTCTCACATGAAATTGTATCGCTTTTAACAGACGGAGAAAGTCGAAAGTCGCCTTACATGTCGGAATCAAGAAAAGCACCGATGACGTGGCCTCGGCCCGCCGTCCATAAAGAAGTTCTAATATATGCGTATACGTTGCGTTGAAGACTTTTATGAGCAATTTAAACAAGTGTCTCGTAGCAGGGCCGGATTTGATTTACGCCAGCGGAGCATGATTTTACGAGGTACGTTTATTGTTTCTTGTATTTCAACCAGTCTGGGAGCTGATCATATTATTTGAGTAAAGGACGTCTTGATAATGCCGTACATTGACCCACAGCGCTAATGTTTAACTAAATACATATTCATAATAACGAAACGTTGATAATAACGTAATCTATTATTGTGTTTACTAATGTGGTTAATATATATGTAATTTGTTATAAGGAACACATTTCCAGAACATCAAATCTAACGGGAAGTTCCCAGCGCAAAATTTCAAGTAATAACCACCACCGTTGTTTAAATAGCGTTGTTATAATAGGTACCGTGGAACGGGGTTACTTTGAACCGCGGGTTTACTTTGATAAAAACTTTATTTTGTTTTTAAATGAAATTTTTTCGGTATCTGAACGCAGCGCCAAGTTTTTTTCTACTATGGAATTTTTGATTATTTGCTTATACGTTCATCTTCAGCCCCGAGACTTTTGGTTATCTCTTTATATGAATAGAAAACTGAATAGAAAACTTTGTGTCCCTTTTAGCGCCCTAAGAGTTCGAGATTTAGCCTTGTTAAAGTTAAAACGGAGGTGTGGAGGAAGCTAAACGTAGCCCAAAATAGATATAATATTTCACATCGTCTTTACAAATATTGAAAATTAATAAAAAAATATTTGTTATAATTTACTTATATTTTGTAATTTATGGGTCTGATGCTTCTGGAACACATGATTGATTTCCAAAGCACACTCTAGCAGTTATTTTATTAATCCTTAGACAGGCTAATGGTCCTCTTGATGGTAGGTGGCTACAGTCGCCAATAATAACACAAGGGACAGAGAAATGGGCTCTGGCATCCCTTACTCAAATACCTAAACACAACAGCACATTTACGGTTATTTCAGCACATTTGCTGGACTTCCATAAGGGGATGGTTAGTGTCTCCAGACGGACTTGCTCAAATGACTGCGAAACGCAGTGTGCCTTAACAACTTGCCCGATTCAGACCAGAGCCAATTATGAAAAGTTAATTTCCAAAGTTGGTCCCTGGGGCTCCCTGAGACAGAACGTTAAAACAACCACTTGATCAAGGGTTAGTCTGAAGGCAGTGATCAATACACTTAACAAAGATTATATTTAGACGTATGGTGTTGTGTTTCGGTAAATTAATCAGAGTATCAAATGCTCGGCGTCTTGTTTGTAATTAATCCATTCGGCAATACAGCAATACCTTGCAAATTACAGATCTATAGGCAATGTCTCACCCAATACATATATGACTTCTTTAAAAAAAGTTAGTCCAACAAGCTTTTCACTTGAATTATGACTTTGGAGAAGGCGACCCTCTTTCCTAATGTCGTATTAGAGTAAAAACATTTTTGTGTTTGTTCATTGAATGTGCAGTGGTCACGTCAAAATGTGTTTGTGTTTACAATGTGTATGCGCGGGCGAACTGGTGACAGGTGCAGGCGACTGAGCACGATTATAGCTGTCACCGCTGTGTTATTGGTTTTTTAAGGTAAAGGCTCCGATAGATTTGTTAGAACGCATTAGAAAAATATAGGTAAGTATAACATTTTATTATTTAAATCGTAAATGAATAAAAGCAAAATGTAATCATGATCTGCCAGTACCTATGGAGTTGAATTAATGATAAATGTCACAATTTGAAGCTGCGTGCCTGAAACCAGGATGTTGGTTTCGTCACATATAAACATGAGCATTAACTTTAGTGACAGATGATTCCATTGTAGTTAATATGCTTAATACATTTACGTGATCCTTGTTATTATAAAGGATTGGCTAAAGAACAGGCAAAGGGGTTTTATTCTTAATGACTTAATAACCTAGGACCTAAAGCAACCATAATTCAATATTTTAAGATTTAACAAAAAAACAAGAAAATAGGTAAGTTTTTTGAGTTATTAACTACCATTGAACAGTTAAATTTTATTATGTACTTGAATAAGCATTCCAAATATTATTCGTTTTAGTGAATACACAAATTATTCACAGCATTGCGTCCTGTTTTGTGATAATCTAAAACAACTCTTCCGAACAATATTGCCTATAAAATCAAATTTCGATTACTTCTCTCGTTTCTAAATTGTTTATTAGTTTAAACTCGATCATCAATAAGCATTTGACGAATTCACAAAACCTTTCATCAGAACATAATTATCATAGAATCATCAAGTTTTCCCATGTATGTCCTTGACCGGTGACATTCTGACATCAATATGAGTTATCGACGACAACTCTTATAAGTAAAAACTGAATATAATGACGAATATAAAAAGTATCTTAGCTAATATTAATTTGTGGTACAAAAAGAAGGCTAAAGCGATATTATATTTGAATTAACATTTAGACAAAGCTCAAGACTTCATCGTTAAAAGTACTGGCTGACAATACATTATTTCTATGGAACACAAATAAGAAACGAATACTACCTTATTATATCGTTTGTAGTTAAATTAACTAAGTTTTCGAATTACACGTTTGATTAATTTGATAACTAAACTACTTCATTTTCTACAAATAATTTTTGTCACTGACTATGACTATTATTTTAGTTATTGACTATGATTATTATTTGACTATTGACTATGATCTCTGTTCTCCCAATCCTTATTTCTCTAATATGTTTTGGAATTGTATCGAAAGTGAAAAATTTATTCAATATTTATTATTTGAACCTACATACATTGGCATTTCCAGTGTAATGGTTTGCCTATACACTTAACTCTTTTGAAAATTCATACTTATATTATAAAAGTATCCGTTGCGTGTTCCTCTTACTGCCTTTCTGTTGCAAGTAAACCACGGGACCTATTATGAGGAATTTTTGAAGGTGACAAAACGAAGCTTGAGGAACGATAGAGCTAGTTGTTAAATGCTCATAAAAAGTTGATAACGTTACATTAAAAACGCTGTCAGTAAAGTGACGCGTGCCGCCGTCTCCTTTGGATTAGACCATGCTAAAACATCTGGCGTCCCGTAGAGATGGGCCATCGAGATGTAAACGTGTCTCAGGTGAGTATGTTGATAACGCTGAGTGAATTGTGAGCGTTGGCGGCTGTAAAACGTACATCAGATACGGCAGATGGGTGACGGCTCACGTGACGACCAACTACGGCGCACCTCTACATCATTTCTCTCTAGGGAGACCTAGACCAGCTCGATAAACTGCTTCAGGCCTAGCTTCATCTACGTGATACCATACCAAAACAAATGTATACTTTACCACACACATCCATCCGTAGAAACGTATAGTCATATTATAATTATAAAATACACATTAGGGCGAAATAGTCACAATTTCATAGCTATGTCGGAGTTTATCAATAATAGATGTCTATAGAAAATTGTGATTATTATATAATTGCATAGACAAAGAAATGATAAGTCTAGGCGCCAATCCAAACAGAGCGTATTGCACATAATATTATAGACATCTTTGAAATGTCTGGTCAGATTGCAAGCTATTCGGCATATATCTGGGAATATTGGAGACATATTGGAATATGATCCAAACTCAAAGAACCAGCCAAGAGAAATGTGAATGGGTGTGACGCGAAATATCTTTCGTGCAGAGGTTGAGAATATATGTAGACGATTCTTACAGCATTGAGAACCGTCTTATAGACCAATGAGTCTATAAGACTTAAATCATGTCTAAACGTATGACTTGATATTTTCTGAGAACAGCTGTATCTCAGAAAATATTAAGTCTATGTAGACCAAATCTATCTCATTTTATTAGAAATTTAGTGCGCTTCAATAACTTATAAGATAACATTTACTGTAAACTCATTTCCTAGCAGTCAAAATTGTCGAAAACTAAAAATAACTGTAAAACATATTTTTTTTTAGAAATTTTGCAAACATTTGAATAGCCGTATCTTTAAAAGATTTAATCTATTTAAAAATGTGCATAGTGACTTTTGCCGTAACACCACAGACCCTTGGTAGTAAAAATCGACAAAAACTGAAAAAAGTCCTACATTTTGATTAATTTAACAATGATCCGTAAGGCCTTCTAGGTGGAAAAATTGGATTTGCAATAACCATTTCATCAGTAGGTACCAACATATAAAAAATCGGAACTGATTTTTTGATCCGCTTATTGTTTTCAAATAACGAAATATACATTAACTAGTTTCCGGGGTATCTTTTAAATTTAATATTTATGAGTTTTTAATTTTCTTTTAAAATTAATTCTTTTAAAATTACGAAATATCTTGTTTTTAGTCATACGTCTATTACTGATAGCGACACGTCGTCACGTGACTAGGAGTATAAAACCATTGTAGCTTCTAGCCTTCTACGTTTAAAGATACATAGGTAGATAGCTCCTAATTTATATGCATTGAATGAGGTAGGTAGGTAAATCATCTAACCTGAAATAGTCGTTTTTGCAGAAGATGTTGCTGTCACGCGCGTAGCATCTCTGCTCCGAGTCTAGAGGCATTTTGCATTCGCAGCATCTGAGGCAGGGCGTGTGCCAGCGCCTCTCCAAGGCCAGTAGATAGTATCGGTCTGTGATTCGAGACCCGCAGCCGGCGCATGCGTCGTCGGGAGCTGGAGGCTGAGCGGGTGGGTCGTCATCTGGAGGCTCGCGCTTCCGACACGACCTGCAGTCGCGGGGGGAAGTCGGTGAAGTGGCCGGCGGAGCTGCAGGGGACAAATCGCCGCTTCCCTCGTATGTTGACAGGTACCGATCATTCTGTTGCTGAAAACATTAATTTTGTTAGCACATTGTACTTCTAGAAGAGCTCGTTCAAGTAATTGAGGTGGTACAGTAGATCAACACTTCCCAAAGTATGGCGGTGGGTCGCTGAATAATAGGACTAATACGGATGTCTCGGCTGACAGAGGGACAACTGACTACTGATCGACGGCAAGGCACTATTGTTAATATTAAAAGTAAATACTGAAATAAATTGGACGTATTCAACTAAAAGTAAATAAAATTGAAGTTGATGCTATTAAAATTTTCGATTTTCAAAGAATGTTTTTTATTCTTGTTTGAACAGACTTTCATTCTAAAACTCCATATTTTATTCACGAATCTTCATGAAATTTATAAGTCGCGGACCTGTGTAAACCTGGAACCCGACATGAAGTAATCAATTTTTTTTAAATGCATATAAAATGGTATAAAATGATGAGAAAGGTTGTTCTCTAAATTAAATTTCTTAAAAAGTAAAATCTAAATCGCAGATGTTGTATGTCTGTGCACGCAAATCTCAGAAATGGCTTAACTGATTTGAATATGGTTCTCACTGAAATATTTTAGCATTTGGTGTTTGTTTCATTCCTATCGGATTACATACATAAAAGTTACGCGCTATTCCGAATACCACGCGTACCTACGAAGTCAGGGGCACACCTAGTAAAAGAATATCACAATAACATATTAAGTAAGACTTATCTGCCTGAACCAACCAAGCCTTTGTTGAAAACCTATAAAAAGAAAATAATCTCGTCTCGCCCGCTAATGCCAAAGTATTATACCTAATAATCTCGGTCTTGGTATAAAAAATTTATATTACTAACTGTTGCAAGCGACTTCATCGGCGTAACTTTATAAAATATAGCCTATATTGCTGGCTGATAATATAGCTTTCTATGGGTGAAAGAATTTTCAAAATCGGTTCAGTAGTTTAGGAGTTCATCGCAGACAAACAATGTGACACTAAATATAGAGACCCAGCTTCGCCCGAGACCCGGGATATACTTGATAGCGCCTTCTATCTATTATAATTTAAAATAGAATTAGATGAAGCGATAGAGATGGTCACGCGACATGTATTGGATTTGGGTAGAAATGCTAGGTAATATTTTTAGCGACCATAGTAGATAAATCAAGTGTTGTAAGTATTTTTTATTTTCCAACGCGGGTGAAGTCGCGACCACCGCCTAGAATTATGAATCATGAAATTCATGAAATTTTGCATACACATTGTCAGGTATATAGAAGCCTTCCTCATTTAACTCTTTCCATCAGTGAAAACCGCATTAGAATCCGTTATGTAGCGGACAGACAGACAGACGCGGCGGTGGACTTTGTTTTATACTATATGAAGAAGAAGAACAAGAAGAAGAAGATAAATAGGTATATAAAACTTCCCTGACAAATTATCTTACTGATGGTGAAAACATCATCAAAGGCCGTTGCGTGGTTTAGGAGGAAAGCGATCTCAAATTATTTTGCTTATGTAAATCAATAGTTTTCGCAGCGAACGCGATGTAAGGAATATTTTAGGTCATTTTTTTATTGGAGTTTTCGCAAATAATGCATTAATTTCGATCAAATTTGATCACCATATAGTGAGTCAATCTTAAAAGATAGATATATGCTGTCGCGAACTTTTTATTTTTGCGTAACTTAAACCGTTTCCGCAGATTAACCCTCCGCTGCTATTGTTCGCAGCGTGATTTTATGTAGCCTAAAGCCTTCCTCGATAAATGTACTATCCAACACAAAAAGAATTTTTCAATTCGAACCAGTAGTTCCTGAGATTCACGCGTTCAACCAAACAAACAAACTCTTCTGCTTTATTATAATATTAGTATAGATATATATCAAAGAAACTGATATACATTAGGTACTTTGAAATAATTTCTCAATGTAACTAACGTAATAAGTATGTCTGATATAAAATGCTTTTCCAGCAAAAACTCATAGGATTAATCGCGACAACGCGGCGCCGGCGGCGGCGCATTTTTTAATAACAAAATGTAACTTTTTACAAGAGATTCCTAGAGATGAAGTACCTACCCAGAACCCTACATATACCTCATACATATCTACATTTTATTATATTTTTTATAATACATGTATTTTTATAATTATTATCTATCTTACTTATTATTTAAAATACAGTTTTTCTTAAATATTTTTATTAGCAGAACGTAAGAATGCACAAACTGAGTAGGTAAGTAGGTAGGTACCATTAAAATTTGATTTTTCTTGTCCATTGTCTTGTCTTCTTGTTCATCATCAATTATTACGTGGTGTTCCCAAATAAATAAATCTCACAATTCCATCCTCAAAAATTAGTGATATGATTTTAAACTAGCAGTGAAAAATCTAGAAAACTTTATCGACTTAGGTCGGAATTTTGGAATTGTTTTTTCAGTGATATTTGCGGATAGACGAGTCATTGAACTTATCTAGTTTTAGATAGCTAACAATATATATACTAATTTAATAATAATTTAAAGATTACTTTGTTTGAACGTGCTAAACTTTGGAACTACCAGTAAAATATTACTTTTTTCATTTGAAACCAATTATTGAGTAAGGTTACGAATTTCATTATAACGCTAGAAATCGAGCAAATAAAATGAGTCAGAAAGAATGCTACGCGAAAGCGAAATATAAGTGTGTGCGAGCCGTGACATTCGACCCATTGGATCAGCGTATCGTCAGTCAGATCAAAGAAGAGCCGAAATATGCTAGCTAGTAAAAGTACCTACATAGCAAGATACGCAGAACGTCGAAACATAACGATGGTAAGCTTTTAGCAATTAAAAAAAAACAATATTATTGTATACTAGCGGCCCGCCCCGGCTTCGCACGGGTATTTAACAAATTATTCGATTCCGCACACGACCGGTGCGTTAGCTGCCTAGCTAGCCGAGCGGGGTGAGCGGCGAACACGCGACTTTTTTCTAATACTTACATTTTTAAACTCGTGATATCTTTCGAATAGAATGTCCGAATTGAAGCAGTCTTGAATATAAAGTAATTTATTTTGATAAGGATTAATACCAAGATACAAATAAAAAGCCTTTTCTAGCGGCGGCATTTCATTAATTTTTTAAAATAAAAGAACACTTATTGTGGCATACATAACTATAATAGTTAGACATATGCTGTCGCGACACTTTTTGTAGATTATGATGTGTTCTGCAAAGTCGTAGTACATTATTTTGTTCTATCATCAATAGTTTTTTCAGTGCACGCGATGTAAGGAATATTTTAAGTAATTTTTTTACACCTTTGGGTTACATTATTGGAGTTTTAGTAAGGGTCCCTAATTTTTTTGAAAACATAATATAACCATGTTACTCGCTGATAATATAGCTTCCCAACAGTGAAAGAACTTTTCAAATCGGTCCAGTAGTTTCGGAGCCTGTTCAATGCAAACAAACAAACAAACAAACAAAGCTTTCCTCTTTATAATATTATTATTATTATATGTAGTATAGAAGTGTACGACTACTTTTAAGTTAAGTGTACCACTAAATTATTGCAATTTTTTTGGATAGTCTATTATGGAATTTAAATACATTAATCAAAAGATTTGCATCCGTATAAAACCAGGAATAAAACAGTAGTGAGTAACATTTTGATAGATGTCGTTAGTTGGTCATTAAAAAATCTCTAAAATTCAATGTTTTTTTGTTTATGGAAATGAAATGAATGCTCCTAATTGGACAATTTCAGTGCGCAATCTTTTTTTTTATATGTATTTAATAATCAACAGCCGTGCGTTAATCTCGCAAAAACTCAAGAATAGCTAGACCGATTTTAATTTGGTTTTCACTATATGGAAAGAGAGAAAAAGGAATTCACTTATGGGGAAGGTTTGTATATATATAAAAATACGAATAAAAATATATATAAAATAACTTTTGCTGTTGGATTTTATTTTTAATTTTTAATAAATTTTAAATACCTATATATTTTTTCTACACAAAAATATTTTGTTTTAAATAGGCTAGTGTTTATAATATACTTAGTTAATTGTAAGTAAGTAACGTGGATTAGCAAAAATATGAAAATATATTTATCATTTTCTTTCGTCACAAAAACAAGTGGGTTTTAAGTTTTATTTAAAACCCATAAACGACAACGAAAATAACGAAAATATTATTTAAGATTGTAGCATCCGATATATTTGAACCGTGAACCTGAAAAATGTTCGCAGCTTTTATTTTTTTCAGGTCAGACTATTTACAGTTAATGCTGTAAGGATTTTAAAATGATATAATAAAAATTTTATAGAAATATTTTTAATCACTAACCGAGTATAAAATAATATAAATAAAAAAACTTAAGTACTTTTTATTATTAATAATAGAGGTTTAAGTATATCAGACTGTTGTCCTTTATTTTCTCTTTATAGTAACACATAATTACCTAAGTAGGTATTAAGGTTATAAAGGTTCTATGTCTATTCCTCATCCAGTGACTTTGGATAGGACAGACCTTTTAGATTTTATATATAAGATCTGGTTCATTAAATAACAGTAAAGTTGGAACTGAATTTTATTTACACATATTTATTTTGATATTTAAATGTACCTTTAAGCAAAGTAAACATTTTCTACAGAAGACGAAAAATTGGTGTAGCGACCATTGTTTCTTTTAATATATTTATATAAACAAACAAATGCATATACTGTTTAATTGTATTTATTATTTATTATAAGTACTTTTATTGAAGTATATAATTTTTACGAACGCAAAAGCCACCGACGCTAAACTCGCGACGGGCGGTCGCCCGAAAATCCGTCAACAGTTAATTTCATAAATGAATTTTTATATGAAATACAATTATTAGAGAAATATTACGTTTGAGAAGCTTTTGTAAAATTGAGTGAAGATAAAGATACATCTTACTATATATAACTTTAGAGAAAATTCTCTAAGTAAAAGCATTTAAAAAACTTGGATTAATTCTACGCCTAGGAAAACCCTTTAAACATACATTTACTTTAAAAGTATTATACTTCTCATTTGTAAGTAGTGTTTTGGAATTTGGAAGTATAATATGGAATCCACAATACGAGAAGCATATAGCTAGAATTGAAAAAATACATAATAAATTCTTAAAATTATTAGATCATAAAACAGGAAATATATTCACTGACTATAAAACAAGCTCTTCAAGACACAAACTACATTCTTTAAAGGATAGGTGATCTTATATTGACGCAGTCTTCTTATATAAAACAATCAATAAACACTTTTAGAATGTATTCACTTCAATGTACCAAAACTCAGAACAAGATCAAGGGATGCATTTCATATTCCCTACTGTAGAACTAATCATTCTAAAAATTCCTTCTTTCATCGTTCCAAGTATCATTACAATAAGGTTCTCTTCATTTTCTATTTTTTTTTTAATTAATAGATGAATGTAGATATATAATCTTTATGATTCTTTAGGCCTATTTGTATATAATCTATGATATATATATTTTTAAATTTATGGCTGTATGTAATCTAAATAAATAAAAACTATTATTACGTGATACACTTAATAAAGTAGGATTATATGAAAGTATCATATTAAAAGAAATATAATAATTATTTTAAAACATAATAATAATTATTATTACTTATAATAATAAGTATTTATAATAGAATGCATCTACTTCATAAACACATCGAAAAAAAAACTGTTTATAAATTACAAATATCTTAAAAACTATAGGTATATATATAGCAATGATAACAATTAATTAATATACTAATTATACTAGGTATCCTAGTAACCTAGGATACCTAGTATAATTAGGTAAAATAGAGGTAAGAAGATAGAAGAAGAATATTTTGTAAGATAGAGTAAAGATTAGTAAATAAGATTTTTGTTGAAACTTTTAAAACTAATATAATTACTTATATAACTTTTCTTTTTGGGCCTTTTATGTTAAGAATATTCGCACTATTTAATTATAATTAGTAGGTAATTATTACTAATGGTATTGCATTTTATTCATTTTTTTTGAAAATTTATTTAACGTCTGAATTAATTGTGATTTTTTGCATACCATACTTGGCTGTAATTTTTTTATGAATAAAAGATTATGTGTTGACTAAAGTCTCCCAGTAAATTTAGCCGTAAAATATTTTTTATACAAACAAATTAATACTGTACTTACATACATATTTTGACAGAGTTATAGTGTATATATGTGATATACTTAAAAATGTTTACCCAGTGCATCGCCCCCCTCTCTTCGTACACTCCCATCTGCGGATCAATTGTTCCGTCTGCTATTTTCGAAGTATAGCTGGGCGTGCGCCCCACAACACTGCGACAACTCACTCCCGTGGCATAGTAAATGCATGCGCGGGCTCTCGCGGCCGGCGACCGACTGTCGACTGGTTAGCGACGTTTACATTAGCGACTGAACTACCGACGCCAGCGGGTGCCGACTGCCGTTGTGCCGTCACGCCCCCTGAAACGCCCAGCCCCGACCACCACACACCACAATATGGTGGGCATATCTAACGGGGTCTCATCTCATAGCGCATTTTTTCATTTTTACTCGTATGTATACGTGAGGTCAGTCGATTGCCAATTGCATCTTCCACTCGTCTTTGAAGACACGACATGACATCGTCCACTTTCGTTACGCGTACCTAACATAAATACGAGAAGTATGCACATTACATTCCCGTTTCAACTAATAGGTACTTAGGTATTGTATAAATTGCATTCAAGCTAGCCTGAAAAATTATTTTTAAAACTAGCTATACTTTACCTAGGTATATTTACCTAGGTATATTTATAATCGATTTATTCATAAATTTATTTAAAATTGTAACTTTAACTTATTTAGCACCACCTGTTGTTGTATCCACTTGTTCGGATTACTCGTACTTGACTCGTATTGTGTTTAATAACCACAAGTAACTTAAAGTCAATTGATTCCCACTTCAGTGATTCCTGGTCTGTGGTAATGTTTACTTTAAAGTCTAATATTTTGAGTTCAGTATTACATAAATGTTATATAACATTTAAAATAATACTAAAAAATGTGATATGTATCTTATGTAAATTACACATTAATTAAATAAAGCAACAGTTATCTTGCTACAAACACATTGCTATGCTAATTTCATCAGGAGATCATTCTCACCTTACCACTTGTCGGACAGTGTCGAGGCTGTTGACAAGCCGGGCCTCATTAAGCTTTACATATGTAGGTAAACTGTTGTAATTGTTTACACAAATATTTTATTAACTAGATTAACCTATATAATTTTTTATTTTGGAAAAATGTTAGGTTCCCGAGGGATCGTTTATAATAAAACTTTGTGCGCCATTGTCGCCGTGGCGGCACCACCGTCGTCTCAGTTATAAAGATGTCAGATATTTTCTCAACTGTTATATTTTTCATTTTTTAACGCGGATTAAGTTGCGAGCACCTGCTACTTATTTATAACAGACTACCCCTGCCATCTTATAAATCTGAAGGTCTCGTTTGAACGCTAAGCTCGAATGGTTCATTCGAGACAGTTAAAAAATTCTTTCAAAACGATATCTAACGTTTTTTAATTAAAACATAGGGTTGTTATGCGTAAACTCATTTCTCTTTTAATCATGAAAATTTAATAGTTTATTTATTATTTTGATAACAGAGTAAGCTTTTCATATGACAGATTCTAGCTTCTCCATGATAGCATATTTTATTAAAAGATTTTATTCGATAATTAGTGGTTTCATTTAGCAGTTTTATTTTATACTAGCTGGTGCTCGCGACTTCGTCCGCATTGAAAATTAAAAAAAAGCAATATAACGCTTGACCTCGTGTTGCTATAACACTTTGGCCAGGCATTAGATTTTATTATTTTTTATTTATCCTCCGGGAATGGTTCTTTTTTTCTGGATGAAAGGTACCCTATGTCCTTTCTGGTGTCGCAGACAACGTGTATGCAAAATACATCCAAACATACTTTCGCATTTATAATATTAGTATAGAAGATTGATAGATAAGGTAGTGAACTATTTATTAAGGTAATTTTGGAGTATCAAAAAGTGCACATTAGCAGTTTGATTTGCCAACATCGAAATGTAAGTCAAAACTGACCCGAGGACCTTATGAACGTTAACCACATTCTATTTCCACTACCATAACAACACTCAAGATTAAAGGGAATGACCGTCACGGCGTCATAGTTTTATTAAGCTCATAGTGACCAGTTTTTGGATGCCAGCCTACCATATCTTTGGGAAATGCGTTCCTTTATTGTAAGGGGATGATTGTAAGACAAACGACCCGCTTCGCTCGAAATGCAATTTTTTATATACACAAACCTTACCCTTCTTCTCTTTTCATTAGTGAAAACCGTATGAAAATCAGTTGCATGTGGTAGAAGTAGTTAGCGGAGAAAAGAAATGTCAGTCGAAGGACTGCACCTCAGAAGTGAAGACTTCTTACCTTCACAAATTTGTCAACATTGTTTTTGGGTTGTTAAGAAATATGTTTTTAGGGATTATTTTTTATTAGTTTTTATCAATTAACCATAGCGCCTATCTAACGTTGAATAAATTACATTTCAACAATATAAATATTTTAAGGTAGTTTTATTATGCATCGCCATCTAAAGATTTAGTCCTAAAACATTAACCATAGCGCCATCTAACGTCCAAGAATTGTATTTCTTGAATGTGTTGATGTGTTAGAGGTTTTCAGTTTTCACTTCAAAAATCCACTATATAAAGCGATTATAACTATAACAAGCTGACCCGCGAACTTCGTACCGCCTCAGGGAGAATAAAAACCCGTTTCATAAAAAATGTATGAGAAAATTAATTTTCTTCATATATTTTTTTTTTCGTCAATATTTTTCCGAAGTTTTAATAAGTAGTTATTCTCTTGTTCGGAATGGAGACAAATTCAATAAAACAAAGATCATAAAAATCGGTTCAGCCGTTCTCGAGTTATAAATGGTGTAACTAACACGACTTTCTTTTATAAAAGAATATTACTACGTAGGATTAGAATAGTTTTCTTTCGTTTTGTAACACGCCACAAGTACCTATCCATATTTGTACATATCGTGAAGCTTGCATCAAAAATAAATCAATACATTCTTCATGGGCCATAAACTCCAAATCATCGACTTTTTTATTTTCTAGTTTTTTTAAAAAAATTTAATTATGTACTTTTTACCAACGCACATAATCATCTCGACCTGTCTGTGATTTCACCCGTGTATTTTTATAAATTACTAGTTGTTTTACAATACAATTTCTCTTTATAATAAAATAGGTAGAACTACCTCAACCAAAGATTAAGTACAAACTTAATCTTTGGTTAAGTTTGTACTTAATCTTTGGTTTTGTTTTGTTGTTTATTTGTTATTCCAAGATAAGCTAGTTAGATATTAAAAAATGTCATCCCTTCATGGGAGTTGAACTAACTTGATATATTTAAAATTGGAAGAGCGAGCCCATTCCAACGGCTTATTTTGTTGCTACGACCTCTTAATAAAATATAGTTTGTGCTACAGCTACAATCTAATCTGTGAAAAATGTATTTTATTTTAAAAATAAAACTATTAAATTTTTATGTTTAAAATTCTTTTTCTTTAAAACCTTAGTGTAAAATTTTTCAGGCAAACTTATTTTGTCAATATCTCAAATATTGCACATAGCAAAATTTAGTTTGATAATGACGATACATTTTTACAGAAAATAAAAACAAGTACTAAAGAAATTACAAAATTTTCTTTCGTTTTCAATATAATCTTATACAATTTAAGGTAAAAAAAAAACAATGAAAAACATGTTCAAGCAAAATTTCATTTTAATTTATATTTGAATTTCAGACAGAAAACTTGTGATAATAAAAAACTCATGGATAATTCATATTTTTAAATTAAGTTAGATAATACATTATCTTGCTAAAATTACTGTACAATTTTAAGATGTGTAAAATTGAAACAATAAAATTCATTATAAATAAAATATGTAAGATATTTTTTACAAAGGCACCAAATTGTTATCAGTTATTAGTTATTCTTACTGAGTAGAAATATTTACAACTTTTACACTTTCAGCACCTTATATACAGCACTAATTCTTATATTTACAAATGGGAAAACGGCTTGTCGGTCGACGGACGTCAAACACCGTCAGGTTTATGCGCGTCAACGTTACTATCCACATCACTTTCCGATTCACACACACTCACATCCAAATGTATATCTTTATTCGTGAACTTGTCATTCTTTATGAGAACCTCTTTGATGTCATCGTCGCAAGATTTCTGTTGCAAATTACCATCGTCGTTAGACAGCGACAACTCGAACTGAGCGACGAGTTGGCTGAGCACTTTCTTTAGGTGATCGAACGACTCTCTATCCGAGGACACGTGTGCCGTCTCCAAAGCGCTCTCACACGAACCACTCTCGCATACATTCTCGTATTGGCGCTTCAGCGATTTTAATTCACCAACGGTCACCGTCACGGCAGCGTTCTCGTCCATGGCTCGAAACAAATGTTGGCCGTCTCGACTGAAGAGGAAAACCGCCGGTATCTCAATGTCGTCCTTGCCGTCGCCGGACATCGCGAACATAGCTGTGTTCTCGTGAGATGACTCCGGCACGTTATCCAAAATTACGGCGAGATTGACTCCGGCCGCTTGCATGTTCCTCACTTTCTGGGCGAACGTGCACTGACCGCGTTTCGCTATACCGAATTTCCCCTCGACGGACGGCCCGTTCACTATAGTGGTGCACGCGTCCAATGGCGTGACGAAAGCCAAACTATTCGTAAAGCGGTCGTCGCCGGTGATCTCTTTGCCAAAGTGTCCGGGGCCAGCCGGCAGTACTTTTCCATTCACGCTAACGCCGACCGGTATCACACCGTTCTCCATGTCGCTCAGGGAGTTCCATTTGGACATTTCACGCATAAAGGTCAACCCCTCCGCTGCGTCCTTCGCCGATTTCGCCTGTAATTGTAAATAAAAATATATTAGAAAAACACAAATAAGTAAAAAAATGTAATTTACAAAACGGTGTGACGAGTGGGCGATTAATAATAAACAAAATTTTCACAAGTATTATAGAGCGGATTTTGTAAGCTTGTTTATATGTGTAGAGAAACATTTATTACTAATGAAAATACAATGACCGAGGAGAGACCAATAAAGATGATTTGGATAACATATGAACATAATATATTATTCTAGATTCTAGAAAGGCATAAGTTATATGCACAACAACTCCCCAATCCTGAGTCTATATTAAGAGTTTAGGTTAGTTTAAAAATTTAAGTTCGATTGAGGATAACGCTTTACAATTTTTTCTCACACACGTCGCGGAGAATGTAGTCCGGCGGGCCCAATATAACCGATGAGGCGGTAGCTACGCCCCCGACTTTTACCTTGCTTATAATAATAATAATAAAATACACATTTACGAGTATGCGTGTCAGAATTGAAACTTCTTTGGCATATAAATATGATTGTAGTGAGCGGTAGATGTCGTGTGCAGAAATGTTACAAAAAGCATCGCATGATCGTTTACACTGAAGCGTCACAAAATATTGGACCTTGTTATTTTATTATCATCGCGCGCAATGAAGTTTCACTTGAACAACTGACCGTAGAGGTTGTGTACAAGAGTTGCACGCGTCCATCGGGCAAGGTGAGTACCGATATGCCCATGTCGGCGAGGGCGTTCACTTGTCGCGGGTCGTTCAGCGGCCTCAGTCTTGCCGGCGGCCGAGCCGCGGTCGTGCCGAGCAGTTGACGCATCGGCTGCCGAACCTTCTCCACGACCAGGGACGCCGTATTTGGACACGTTCTGCGAACAAACGAATCCACTATTTCTGAATATGTCTTCTTTTAGACTCTAGTTGTTTCGCTTTTAGGCTTCGCGACGATGTACGACATGATCGAAAGGCTGTGTGTGTGTGTGTGTGTGTGTGTGTGTGTGTGTGTGTGTGTGTGTTTAATTTGACTTTACGTCCATAATTGCCATGCATTTCCTTAATTTTTTTTTTATATTTAAAGTCTTAAGCAGTTTATAAATTTTATGCATAGTTATAATAGTAAAATTATAAAAGATAGTAATATTAGAAACACACATATTAAATACATTATAAAAATCGAAGAAGTAGTAAGAAAACTAACAAAACAAACTAGAAATTAAAAAAATATATGTCACTGGGGCATCCGTTCCTTTAAAATCCACCCTAGAATTTAGTCGAGATTAATTTATTAAACTTATACATAGATAATAAGAATACTATACTCACTTCCTGTATTTATCTTCGTCGTCGTCGTTTATCTTTAACTTGAAATAAGAATTGTTTTTACCGGCCGTCGCTAGAGATAGGGGCAAAAAATGTGCCTCGGTAGTGAGTACATAATCTTCTAACTTCACCGGCAAATCCTTGTCGTCCCCAAACAGCATGTACAAGTATTTGAATGTTTCAGACAGAACAAACGAATCCATTCTGTCCTCGTGCATCCTAGTTCTGACGTCGTTGACGGCTGCGTATCCACAGGGAACTTTGGTGTATTGCTGAAGAGCCTTAAGTACAGTTTTGCCGACATACAAATAATGGTCGTCCCCGGTAGCACGGTGTAGAAAATATGTTGATTCTAGAAATTCTGGACGAAGCGGATGTTGTCCCCAGTGTACCTGAAACAATTAACACTTATCATGTTAGGAGAACATAATGATCACAAAACTTAAACTAGCTTAAGATTAAAACTATAAACTATATCCTCTCGGATTTCTATTGAGTCCATACATACGCTATATATGCTGTTAGTTGGTAAGTATAGTCTGTTATCCCGCAGATTACTAGATTCTGCAGCTTATAAGGTCAAGGTTACCGTGTCGTGGAAATACCGCCGAAGTAACAGCATAACAAATTTCAAATCAATCGCATCCGTAAAAGTTAGTGAGATCCTTTCGTCAACTAGGAAATGGTCTTCAAACGGATGAACAGGTCTTCATAAATTACAGCTGAGAATCACCGTGATCACGTCAGCTTTCAAACAAAAAAAAACTGCAAAATTCGTTTGTGGCTGTGATTCAACAGCAGACACATGTATACAGTCACACATGTCAAACTTATACCTAACACGCCAGGCGTAGGGGGTTAAAAAAACTTAAATTACATTTTGTGGGGTTTGAACAGATGTCGCATGGAGATAAACAATCGTTTAAATAGTAATTAATTAAATCGTTAAATTAGATTGCAGGTGATTTAAGACGTAAGACCCAAAGTAACAGCTGGTACAGCTCTTCAAGTAATTTTTAAATGTCTAACAATTTCAAATAGACCCGTGTAAACCCTAATTTACATTACTATGCTGTATGGAGAAGGCTTTATACAATGTGGAATGCCAATTTTCCACCTGTGAACATGTTACAGTTGAGATTGTACCGAACATTTCGGTGTTCGTTCGTATGGTCAAATTTGAAACAAAGGGAAAACCTAGGTGTAGCTTAAAAATTACACATGTACGGACCTGTAAGCGCATGCACATTAATTTGGCCTGGCGGTTTGGTAGTTAGAACTTAGTGGGCAGCGTCTCCGGCTAAAGAGACGTCTGTATGTAAGGTTTTCTTAATGTATTATTATATTTTGATACTACGTATTTTGATGATGGAACCACTCGAATAACTTAACCGAATAACAACACCGATAAGTTAAATGGTGAACTCACTTGAAAGTCTGATGTAAACGCCTCCGGTATGAACGTGTGCCTTTGCATTACTTGATAGAGCATTTCGTGAGTCTCAACTGCGGGACGAACGTCGCCCAGTAACACTTGCAACCCTGGCCAAAAGGCAAGCAAGGCGTCCATGAAATTCCTGGATTGAAGATGTGGCCTGGAAAAAATAACATCAATTGGTGTAATATAAATCGGAGGAGAACACTTTTATTTTTCTTAATGCATTAGTTAACATTTTTCTTTCAATGACAGCTAATAGATAATAAACACACAAATATGATATATTTTCATCTAAAATTAATCCTAAATGAAAAAACGTGATGCAAAACACAAAACATCAGTTTTGTGTTTTGAGATGAAACAAATAATGTATACAGTAAACGAAATTGTTTTTTTTTTTTGTTATATACCTAAAACTTTTATTTTACAAATGATATATTTATTATAGTAGTAAATAAATATATAAATTGTAAAATAAAAGTAAATCTTTGTGATTTATTTGAAAAAAAAAAATCCAATTCCCTCCCCTATTGGGGGTTTTCAAGTGAAAATGAACCAAGTATGGATTCAGTGAATAAATTGACATTTGCATGTACCTGTGCATGTGTACAGCCAGCATAACGGGACCTCGGCTTATGTACTTCATTACAGCATTGTAGTGTCTATTGAATCTGGCCAAGTACTTCTCGTCGCCGAGAAGTATGTACGCCTTCAGGCAATACTCGTAGTAGGAGTCTATGCCCGCACCGACACCCGAGTCCTTCCTGACCCAATCTCCCGAGTGAATGTTGATTACGGTACCCATTAAATCCGATGTCCTGAAATTAAATTAATTTAAAGGAATAACAATTTCATCTGAATTGATGCTGGCTGGGCAAGCACGGCGTGGAAATTTACACACAAGATGGACTGACCTTCTAATAAAGGTTGACCAGGCTGCTTCCGACCTGTCCTATTGGAAAGTTATGGGAGAGGCTTTTGTCCATCAGCGAACATCCAACGGCTGACATGATGATCCACCAAATAATAACCACAACTATGTACTTTCAATGGCTGATAGTAAAATGTCCCCATTTATGTAAATAAAGTATAAAATAAAAAAAAAGTGTGTCAGTTATGATGCACGACTGGAGATTACTCCTTACGAACGATATATAATTAATTTAACAAATATAATTAAAACATATTAATATGTATTGAAGCATATTGTAGCCTGTAACCCGCATCGTGTGACATGTGACATTGGATTTTACTCCCATAAATTTTCATACCCCGGGTTTATATATGAAAATCGATTCTTAAGGAGTAAACTCTAAAAATAATCTAGAATTGATAAAATGGGCACCTGTGTCTTATTTTCCACAATCTGTCCATGGATTTGTGTGCCTTCTGCTCGTATATAGGATTGCCTGTGAGACGTGATAGAGCAGCCATTTCTAATATCATCGTACCAGCACAGGCAGTACAAGTCTCCCTCGATTCTGACATCCCCTGTATCCCGTAACGAAGGTTGATCTTTAAAAAGAAAAAAGTAACATTTAATGTGTGTCTATAAAAGTTATACTTTAGGTTAACCTTAGTTCGATAGAAACTATTAAACATCGTAAGAAACCAGATCGACCAGCGTCCTTAACAGGTATTTTGTTTGTAATGAATAAAGAATATATGTAATGAAAGCTACATTATCAACGAGTAATATAGTCTATAAAGTTACGCGAACGAAGTCGCGTACGGCAGCTAGTTTCTCATAGAATCTAACTTTGTTAATAATAAAGTAAATAAGATGTTTATGTCGTGTACAGTGGGTAGATAATAGCAGAGAGATTAGCTCAGTGGAACATTCACCCAGCTGTAGTAATGACAGACAAACGTTCGAATCCTCAAAATCTCAAACGGCTGCATCTCAAAATCTTTTAAGGCTTTATTGCAATACTTGTTGGCAGCGGGAGGATTCGAATCCACAATCGGGGACAGCTTCCTCGATTCAACCACCGTGGTCACTTTCAGTCAAACAAATATGTTACAATACATGACAAAGTACTGTTTAAATTCTGTACAAAATTATTATAATACAATATTACAAAATATAATGTGTTTAAACAATAAGCATTGCGACAAAAAGAAAAATGTAATTTCAAAACATTCTGTATGATTCTGGTGTTTTATGAAAATAAAAAAGTACACTTACTCTGCCGTGAGGTATCCCTGTTGAAGTGTTGAAGGCTGGAAGCAGCCTCCTCCCCAAGTCCTCGGCCATCGATAACAGCTCTCCGTTGTACCAGCTCAGGACTGGAACGTCAGGTTTTAAAACGTTTGCGAGAACGTGAGCAGACAGGAGACCACTGAAACATAAATGTTAATAATGCAAACTAACAGTCCAATTAAGTATGAGTCAACCTCGAGAAGGAGGTCAATCGTCAAATCCATCTAACAGCGTTCGGGAAGTTCCGAGACATCGTCTCGTCCAAAGTTTTCGAAATACAATAGTTTTCGACCAATGTGTGTTACCAGTTTTCTTGCAGCACAAACAATTTGGAAACTTTATAATAAAAAACAAAACTACATAAGGCTTATTATTATCATTAACTTTTACACGTTTTCATCACACAGTTATCATATCACTCTCACTACCCTCTTCCAGTTAAAAAGAGTACTTATTTTACAGCAACAATTTTATAAAAATCTAAAATAACATCAAAAATATGATTTTATAGAATTACCTACAACTTCTAATAATAGGTACTTACAACAAAATAAAACATGCATAATGCTACAATAAACAAAAACTATAACAAACGAAATTATTTGCGAAGTTTCAAAAAAGCTTGTCTCTAATTTAAAAAATGTCTCTTAGAAATAAAAATGACTTATGAACTACTATAAAATAAATATATCATTTGAGACTCTAAAGATTATCCCAATAACTAATACATAGATAGTGAGGTTAACATAGCTAGCATAGTAGTAGCATAATTGAAACACAAGTAAAGCATGTGAGTACATACCGAAGTACCGTTTCATATGATAAATATTTAAATTTAATCAACTTGTGAAAAATATCAAATTCTTACCCGAGAACCCTGATGTTGGTTTCAAACACGGACACAACAAGATCATTATTGAACACCACATGTTCAATAACAAGTTTGATAGCTCTGCTGAATTCCGAGAAGTCTCCCATCACCACCAATGTATCCAAACTATCCACCAGGGTCAATGAAAAACTGAAAGCGCCAAATAAGATTTAGTTATACATATTCATTGCTAATACAATATGTACATATCTAGTGTTCGACCGATGGTTAATTTCTGGTCGAAGTCGATATATTGCTGCAACCTTCACTACAAACTACAATTAATAATATAAATGATTTTATATCTTTAATATTGAAGGTTTATATTGACCGTATAATATAATTTTAATTAATAAAATTAAGAGATGATAACAAAATTACCTTGCAATTTATTTGTCAAAAATAATAACATTTTGAAATATTGTGAATTATAACATTTATTTATTTATTTATTAAAATAATTTAACAATCACAATCAGATCAATAAATCAGTCTTTGTTTTTCTCGATTAGTACGAAGGCCTTTTGGCCAAAGGTGGGTGAACCCGAACCTTTGGTCGGACACTATATATATCACATAGAATAAAATTAGCTAATCATGCATCAAGTAAAATTAAAGAAACTGCTTATTGATATTCATGTAAATGGTAAAAGAGAACTAAGCAATAATAATAATAATAATAATAATAATAATGATGATTACTGAAAATATTATCAAACTAAACTTGTTTTTCTGTATTATTATCATACTACCAAATGAGATCAAACCCAGTACTCAGATTAAGGCAGACTTTGTAAAATTTGTTGTTATAGTTGACCTCTCTGGAAGATAAGGAGTGATAGCCCAGTAGGATTCACACATGGCTGGCATCAATGCAAGTGGAGGTTACTTAGTCACTTAGACAGTCAACTCTTAGTATTTTCGTAATTACGTGTCGATTTAAAATGTAACAGATATTGTTTGTATAATTATTTACATTATAAAGAGAAAAGATTTGTATTTTTGTTTGTAATGAATAAACTCAAAAACTACTGGACCAATTTTAAAAATTCTATAGAAAGCTACATTATCAGTGAGCACATTGTACAAATCTGTGTAGACGGTCTGCAGATATTTGATGTAATATAAAGTTTAGGCTTTCAGAAAACAGGAAGGAAGTAGTTATCATTGCCATGAATCAAATCCATAAAAAATAAAATCAGAAACCACAGAACTATTTATGTTGATTTTTTGTAAAAAATTAATAAGTTTTAAGATATTATTGCAAACAATTCTCTGTTTGACTCTTCGAGAAGCAATGAATTAGTTCAGAAGTATTGATTAGAAAAACATATAAGCTGCAATCTATTATAAAGATATAAGATAAGATATGTGTGTTATGAGAAAAAGGTGCAATGGTCTATCTTTTAGCAAAATATTTTAAAAATGACCCATATTCCATTTTTACTTACTTCCCAAGTGCGTCGTCCATATCACCTCTAGTGGGCGTTACACCTTTCCACCTTCCCTTACAACTTAAAGGCATCAGCTCATCAGCAGGGTATGCATTATCCATATACGCATTGTACGCGTGGTAGAACATTTGCCTGGCCTCCTCCCTGATAACCATTTTTTTTTTAATATATAAATTAGATTAATTGTAAAAATGTTTTAGATGTTCATCAACATACATACCTTAGACTTAATCTTTCTTCAGCGGACATATTATTATGCGAAGCGCCCGATTCATCTTCAGTGCTTACAGATATTATTGCTAAAATTAAAACTAGTAAAACCCGATATGCCATTCTATCACTGAACAAAAACAAATATCGATAATATAACTAAATCACTAAAGGTGTAGGTACACTTTTATATTTATTTATTTACTAAAAAGTACACCAACAGCACAAACAAAAAAATAGGTATAAGTAACACAAGGCAATTTAAGGCATACACAGATAAACTACAAACTAGGAATTGATTAATTAATAATAATTTTATAAAATGTTAGACACCGTCAATTGCTTACTGTGAAGACAATTCATAAAAAGGATTTCTCATTGGGAAAAAATTGAAAATAAATACATGATAAATACAATTTCTCCTGCCACAAACCCACCAACCTACATTCTACACCTCAGCAAACCAAATCAGATAAAGTTATCAATGTCATTATGTCAACGTCAAAGTTATGTCAAAGTCAAATTTTGGTCCATAGAGAAATAATAATAAATACACAGGCCAAAATTTGTATCTATGGAAACTCACTAGTCAATGAGAAATCACATACAAAATATAATTGCCATAAGTAATTACATATGAAATAAAAGTAATTGATTGTTGCAAAGTTCACGAAACTACAGCGTCTCCTATTTTAATGGTGGCCGACGGACACTTTCTCGTGATTTTTTTGACGAGCCTCTCAAGGCTTCGCTTGAGAAATAAAAAAACCATCTTTCACCAAGACAACGCACCTGAACACAAGGGTGCATTGGATTTAGAGTACGATTTGCTCCTATTCTCCTTATTTAGCATCCAATTTGTTTCTGGGAAGCGCATCACGTTCAATAAAGAATTTGAGTAGACTGTAGATGAATATTTTCACAGCCTTCCAGACTCTCCCTTGCGGAAAAAAATACTGATGTTGGAGAAACACTGGACCAAGTGTGTAGTCAAAGGGAGACAATGTAGAAAAATAAAAAACATTTTTTACTGAAAATCGCAGTCTTTCATTTTCATGCCGAGAATTTTTCACCTTCCCTTTTCCTTATATACTAGCTGGTACCCGCGACTTAAAGTAAAAGGCGTCATCCGCGTTGAAAACTAAATATAAAAGGAAATATGACATTTTTTTAAAAATATTTTTAGATGATCTCTCGGGAACAATCCTTGTTTTCCATGCAAAATTTTATGATTCATAATATATACTCGTATAACCCTTGACGCCTTGTTGCTGTAACTCAGTGGCCAGGCGTTAGTTTGTTATTTCATTTTGCATGATCCCTTAGGAACAGTATTTTTTATGTCTTTCTTGTATCCCTGACGTCAAAATTTCATGATTATCGGTTGAGTAGTTAAGGCGTGAAAAAAGCGTAAAAAAAGTGAAAAACGATTAAAAACGTCAATTAAAGAGTGAAAAACGACAGACAGAGGTACTTTCATGTTTATAATACGAGTGAGTATTAGTATGGAAGTATGGATTTCTCAGGCGATTATTTGCCAATTTTCAACGCGGACGACGTCGCGGACACCAGCTAGTCCATACTTTACTAATATTATAAAAAGAGAAGAATTGTATGTTTGTAACGAATAAACTCAAAAACTACTGGACCAATTTAAAAAAATTCGTTTACCTTAAGGCGATATTTTATAAAGTTACACGGCCGAAGTCGTGTGCAACAGTTAGTCCTTAATAAAATGATTAATTTATATCAGAAAAATTGTATTAAACGTACTTACTTCAACGTTTATTTGCGATTATGTTAATTCATATCTATTGTTTCATTTACAGTACATTTTCCCCCCGTTTTGCAGTGGCGTCCGTAGTTTTAAGTAGTGGTAAAGAAAAGCATATCGGAGAGAGCATTCAGTGATGAGAAAATGTGGCGTTTGGTGCTACTGTGGCAAGTGTCTTCAATACTTAATGTCGGCTGTACAATCGACTTCAGATTCTTCAACCCTAGGTTTAATAATGTGCCCACAACACAGGTAGGTAACCGTTGATGAATTTTTTACACAATTTTTATAATAATATTATGTCATACCTACTGTTTTTACTCTCAAATTAGCTTAATTTATAGTAAATCTATAAAATAAAAGGTAGCTTGGCGACAGTTTTTCTTTTGAATTCCACGGAAATTATTGAATTTAAAAAATAAAAATATGCCCGAGCAGTGAGCGTAGTACTGGACTATAAGTGTACCTACTTAACATGATAAAAAATTACAAATTTGTATAGCTGTGCGAAAAAATATTACCTAAACATAATGTAGAGTTACTTTCAAACATTTGATTTGTAAAGTGTAAATGCTAATATACATAAATCTTAGCGGGCATTAATAATAGATAATAGTTGCGAATAAATAGATACTTATAGATATGTATTAATTTTATTAATCATTTAGTTTTAGTATCTAATATCTACATTAAATAATTAAACAGTAGGTCCTACCTACACTACTATTCGTCACAGCACCCACCTATACCTATACCGATACAAAAAGTACGACGAAAGATTAATTTTTAATATTTGTACTTCAAACTATAATTAAAGAATTGAATTGAAGAGTGATTGATTAAAGAATTGAATGGATTTTTTTTTTTCATATTAATGGACCCTAATGTGACCCACCCAATATTCATATAGACGGATATACGGTTTTGTTTAAATGAAAAAATAAAAACGATCGTACTTCCGTGTCATGTAACAATTAAATTTGTTTAGAAAACGTCTTTTCATATTTTTATACGTGCGTGTGAAATACATGTATATTATACTAATTTATTATCTACATAATTGCGTGTTCATATCATTGCAGCGAAAATTCTTTTCCTGCAACTCAACAAATGCAATTCCTTAATTATTTTAATTATTGCTGTTTTATAGCTTGACGTACGTACGTACACATTATTGCAATGATACATCTAAAATACATTTGCCATTGAGACTGATATGAAGCGTTCGATTTTGTTTCGAGTACTGGTTGTAATCCCAAAAGAATCCCCTTACAAAAGCCTTTTCAGAAATATCTGAAATGGGGAAGCCGGAGCCTTTATTCTTTCTGTATCCTATTATATGAAGTCGTCAGACAGGATTAGGGACTAGAAAGGCATAGTGAAATGAAAATGTACATAAAAGGAGGTGATCGACTTTTATGATGACTTTTTATTTTTGTGATGCTATATGAAAAAATATTTTCACATATAAAGAAGATGAATTATTAAGAAATCGAATGAAAGAAACATTTTTGTTAATCTATCAATTTGGGTTCTCGTGTATTTCATTTCTCTTAATCCATAAATAAATATTTTGATTTTGATGAAATTAAATGTCACCGTAACCAGTCCATGCTATGTGAAAAATACTACTTATAGTATTTTTATACGTAGTGCTAATACCTACTACGCATAAAGTAAGGGCTTTCGGAGAGAATGTGTAAAGATGTGTCTTGTGACTTAAGACACTCGTAGTCACTAATTATACCTGTGTCACTGTTTCAGTTCAAATGGTCCTTAACATTGAGTTTGTAAAGCTTTTGGTAGGCTCATATGAGACGAGTTTAAACCGTTGATTAGAGCTATGGAGTTTAGTCCTTAGCTATTTAGTCCAAGAATTCTATACCAAACAACCGTGAAAAGGCAAAACACTTTCAGGATTTCGCAAATTTCGCAAAACAGTTATCATCTGCCGTGAAACGGACCATTAGAACGCCTGGCTACGTTTGTCTCAATTAGTCGCGCCTATCTTCCGTTTTTATATTTAGGCTAAGTTTCATCCAAATCGGATAAAGATTTATTACCGCAGATTGAGCAATGCATATCTTCACAAAATTTCGCAAGTCAATATGTCGTAGATACTTATAGATTTCAATATTAATTGTGTATTAATATAATATTCATTGGCACTGTGGGACTCATCTCTTCAGATATTAAGGTTCCACAGAAAACCACCTCCTATTGTATTGTACAGATATTACATAAATTTCTTTGTTGGTTTATTAAAATGTTTCAGACAGAATTTAATTGAAAATTACTATCGTTTGCTTTTAGGTCAACTGTTACGAACCACCTAAATTTACAACTACAAGCTTTGGAAAATCATTTATGGAAGGTAAGCACTTTTGCGAATTCCTAAGTTACGTATGCCTATGATTAATTCTATCAGGACGATATATCAGATATACCTATATGAAATTTTGAAGAGGTAAAATTATTTGTTAACTGTTGTTTTACTGATTAGTACCTGAAAGTATTGAACAGAATGAACAGTCACTAGGTATATTTCCAAGTAATGTTTAATTATGTTATGATCTTAAAAAAACGGAGTTTATGAAAATCAGCTTTTAATCTTTTGAGAAATTTAAAACAAATTTTAAAATGTAATAAGAAAAAGCTCTGTTTTGTAAAAAACGACATCGCTAGCCTACTTAAAAAGTGAAATTCAACACAAACGAAGTCAGGTATGGAAGCTAGGTTATCATTTAAATAGTATTAAAATTGTTCAATTTATTATAATACTATTCACAATTATAATACACAAGCTAACCCTTGACTTCGTTCGCGTTTAAAAATTAAAATAATAATAGATATAACGCCTGACAAAATATATGAACAATAGCTTATGCAATCTTTATTGCTGTCATAGTTTTGACATGACAATGTGCATGCAAAATTTCATCATGATTGGTTAAGTGGTTAAGGCGTGAAAAGGTAACAGACAGACAGAGTTACTTTCACACTTATAATATTGGTATGGATTAAAATAACAAATTATTTTAAATACAGGATGGCGTCAACCAAAGAAGTTAGTGTCACGAACGCCACCAATAACAACGCCTTCGTATTCTTCCGGAGCCATGCTGAACACTAACGAAATATCATCCAGGATGGATAGAATGCTTCTTGGGGAGACCGATATTGTGAAAGAACACGCCAAACTTGTGCAGGACATTAACGGATTAAGGCAACTCGTATTTGTCGCTCCTTTTTTCGATGACCACAGAGATTATGAGGACTCTATTTTTAACGAGATAATAGAGACGTCCTCGACAACCAGCACAACACCAAGGCCCATATCGACTATATCCCCAGCTAAGACAACTAACTCGATTCCGATAGTACTTCTCGGGGGTGCAAGTCAACGGCAGATTGTCAAAAGTAAGCCACTCGTTTTCCCGAAGCCTACGATCAGTTTGGTTGGAACATCAGTGTCTCCGTTACTGAAGCATCCTTACAGTTACCTGTTGCAAACGAAAACAAGGAAGCCTATAAAGTTCTGCATGACTTCTATGCCCACAATGTATTCAACGACTCGAAAGCAGAGCTTACTGCAGAGACTACTAAATTCTCTTATGCCTGGTTATAATAGCTTATAAAATGTCCTAGTTGTAGGTGCTTATAAGTTATAAAACGTAGCTTAAAAAATGCACCGCAAAGCTGCTACTCTCTCCGTTCAAGATTTCATATAAAAAACGTATGATTTCAATAAAAATCTCATATATGTTTATTATTTCACTGTCAAAATATGATTTTAATAATTTTGTAATTTTAATATAATTTTATTTTCAAGAGATTGACAAGCATATATCTAAGTTCTTTGTTGTTAAGATACAATTGTTAAAAGTTTGAATTAGTATTTTAGACCTATGTACTTTTAAGTATTAGCAACTGCTAAATTTTGTCGATAAACAAAAAAGTTAAATAAAATAAACCTGCGACACGATCTCAGAGATAATTTTATAACTATTCTAATTCAAATTTTTTTTATTTACTCACCGCGTTTACTAAAATAAGTTACTTATAATTTTTAAAATTATCATCTTCCGGTTTAATTCATCGTGTATCGCAATTTTCACTTTTAGTGAGACTGTGAATATAGATATAACTTATCGATATCATATCTTCCAAATTCAACGACTATTAGATACAACTAATGTACACTGGACCGCAAAGAAAGAGGGTCGAAAGAGAGAAAGAGCATCACTAGCTTTATGAAATAAAGACTAAATTAAAGCTAAACTAAATCAATTTTATTTTTATTTAAGCACATTAAAATATTCTTTAATTTAGTCTTTATTTCATTTATAGCTAGGTCAGGTACTTTTGAAGATGTTGAAGATTTTCTAACCGACCCTTTTTCTTTGCGGTCCTATTTCTCTAAAACACTAGAAAATGTGGCATTATTTTTGACAAATGTAATATCATGTTTTGTGTATTATGTAATAAATTTGTAAATAATTGTAATACGGACGGATCTGTAAAAGAATAGCGTCTTGGCTCACAATCTACGACAACAATCTGAGCTGACACCACTTTGATGTTCGTCAGAAGTGAGTTCAAAGAGATGTTTTATTAGAATGAAAGCATAAAATGTTCTATATCGCTCTCTATATTTATTGTAATTCTGCCTTAGGTTTGTAAGAGATTTTACAAAGAGAGTGGTCTCTTCTCCAATATTACATTAAAATCTTACAATTTAAGACACTTGTGTCTATAACCTAGTGTAAATTATATTCAAATCATTTAGTTTAGTTAAAGCTAAATTAATTAAATTTCAATTTGCTTTTTAAATGTATATTATCCATAAAATAACAACAAGAGTGATGGTAATATGATAATTATTTTTCAAAAGAATATAAAATAATTTATGACGTTTACACTTGAAGTTTAGTCACTTATGGCTTCTTGCATTCAAATTCTATAAGAAGGTAACGTACTTACTCGTAAGTTCTTGATAAAATTCTGCACATATCCGATGACTTTAAAATGAACGAGCACTGGATTAGAGTTCAGTACCAATTTACATTTATACAGAGTTGACTATTTTCTAATGCAAGACACTGTTTTTACTGATTCACATTGACACTATTATGCATTTCATATGAATATGATTTTTTTATAGATTATATTTATACATTATTATTTTTTATATATTGATAGACAGCTGTATAATAATAATAATTAAAATAATATAAATATTGAAATAGTGGTTTTAGATACCTATATAGGCTCAGAGATAAGTACAGTCCGTCAGTACATTGTAATATATATTTTTGTGTATAAGATTTGTAAAAATGTAAATTCTCGACTTTTTCCATTGTCTTTAATCGTAAATACGTGTTATAGTATTTATAAGTATAATAATTTTGTTATATCTGAGTATCTCTATTGTATTTACAGTACTCCGTTCATGTACAAATTTCAGTAAGGAATGTAAAAAATGTAAAATTTGTAAAATAGTCAATGTTGCTTACTGTTTTTTTCATTTCATAGAAAGAGTTCACATTGTAAGTTTTTAAATACATATTTGTCATCTTATCACATGTGCAATTTTTAGAATTAATATTAAACATAAATTTGACAATGACAATGTTGTAATTAAATGTTTTGGAAAACCAAATACCGTTTTTGTTTTACGAAAACTGAAAATTATCCATTGGTAATGGCGACCTCATCGATCGAAAAGCTTTTAAACGACTCTAATAATAAAATAGCTAAATTTTTGCTCATTCGGTACCTACATTCTATTAGTAAATAAAATGCTTTCACAATCTTTCCAAATATTTCCCAAATATTCCAAATATGTCAAAACCATTTCTACTTTATTCTACGTAATTGTACAATAATCTGGAAGACTTTTTTTTCTTATAATGACAGTAAGGTAATATGTTATGTAAATTTCCTTATGTTTCTTTAAAACGATATGGGAAGTATTATCTTCCCATTGTTCGGTGGAATCTATGATTATGACATTTACTGCTAAGCTAGTTAGTGCACACATAATGTATGTAAGTACCTACATTATATGTTGTTGGCGTGCACGAGTGTCTCTTGCGTGCCTAACCAATAATTATCGATACGGTCTCTGTATTGTCTAGTTTTTTTTTACACTTTTACGCGTCGGAATAGAAAAGTTGAACGTCTCATGTGTTATGACGAAATAATTACATTATGTGTTATGTCATGAATGTGTAAACTCGTGGCATTTCTCATTAATTTTCCATTTATATTTGCCGCTCTAACACGAATCAATTAATTTTAATTTACAATTCCATAAAACTTATTGATTTATTAACGATGTGATTCATCGTATTCAGACCATTCAGAAGCTGCCTGGTTATGGTCCGGTTACCATCGGTTATGGTGGTAACTTACGTTCGTATACAGTTTTCCTCGTTCCTGATTCGATCTCGTAGTGTAACCCCTAGAATAGCCCTCTCCACAGCTGGTCTCGTTGTAAAGCCACGCGATTACATATGAAGTTTCATTATAATTTATCCCCTTATCCAAAATCTTATCTTACACTTTCATAGCCTCTCCCTTATTTTACATTAAACTAGCTGTTGCACGCGACTTCAAAGCGCGAAAGCAACGCAATTACTTAAAAAAAAAAACATTATACAAGTAGAGGAATTTGTCGACACGAAAATAATTGTCGTCTCTGGCGGTTAAAGGGTTAATTAAAAATACATAACTTCATCGCTATTTGTTAGAAATGATTTAAATAGGTAAGTACTTAATTGTGTTCGGAGAATGTGTCGCTTATTTCATTTTGAACCAAACAGATTGAAACTACGGAGTAGTTTCTCCGTACAGTTACACGAACACTTCACAATAATTTAATTATTTTTGCATTTATAAACAAAGATTTAAAAAAAAATACGAGATTCATAATATAAGTGTTTATTTTAAATAACTTTAAAAACAAAATAAGGGAAACTACCCAATTATTGATTGGCACTTTAAGCAATATGATACATAAAATCCTCATATCATTTTTATATATCCTTAGATAATGTTAATTAATTATGTATTCGAGTTAATATTATATTATCAGCATCGTGTCGTATGTTTCTAGCAATTTTAGGCGATTACATTCGTTTTTCTTTTAATAGACATATACACCATTTATTGGTTACGTTGTGATAAAACATACGAGCAGTGGTTATGCACTGTCCTTTATGTTAAAAAATAAATGTTAAGTAGGATACAAAATGCGATATTTGATCTATTATCCAAAATTAGTCCCAAGTAATTCTCTAAGAAGCTAAGAACAAAAATTGGGGATATTTTTGTTCTTAGCCGCAAAGATTATTATAATATAGCTTACTAAGTAGTTTTTGAGTTCATTTAGGAACAAATAAAAATACAAATCGGAGTTTACTCCTTAATAATCGATTTGCATAATAATCGATTGCAGCGTTTATATATACGCTGAAGTTTCAGAGATATATGCGCCATATACACAATATCACTGAAACTAGAATATGTTAAGTAATAATACATCAATGCAAACAGAGATGGCGCTGATATTATTATTATTTTTTAAGAATATCTAGTTTCAGAGATATTGCGCCATCTACACAATATCACTGAAACCAGAATACATCAATGCGAACAGAGATGGCGCTGATATTTTTTTTTTTTAGAATATCTGAAGTTTCAGAGATATTGTGCCATTTACACAATATTTTTTTATAAAATACAATGTTCTTTCGGCATGTTCGAATTGTGAAAATTTAAAGGTAGGTATTTTATAATCGTTCGTAATGAGTAAACTCCAGTCGTGCATCGGAGCTGACGCACACACATTTTTTTCCATATAAGTATGTGTATAAAATATAATGTAATAAAAACGATTTCTTTTTATAAAATTTATATGAATGAATAATATATGAAATATTAAATTATTTGTCGTTGATAACTTTACAAAATTATGATGCCTTATTTAATTTATTTTGATTTTTATTATACATTTATTGTTTACTGTTCCGTACGTGTGATGGAATTCAATTGCTAATTAAATCTCGGGGTCTTCTTATCGATTGGTATTCTGCAGTTCCTGTGGAATCGG
The DNA here is from genome assembly GCA_944738685.1 of Synanthedon myopaeformis. Lineage (NCBI taxonomy): Eukaryota > Metazoa > Arthropoda > Insecta > Lepidoptera > Sesiidae > Synanthedon > Synanthedon myopaeformis. The sequence continues at coordinate 3,756,092 of OX122913.1, read as the reverse complement.
TGTTCATCGAGCCTGCTATGGCATATCAGAAATACCTAACGGACAATGGTTGTGTAGCCTGTGTAGCGACGCAGGCCTACCAATGTGTTTTTAGTGCCCTAATCAAAGTGGAGGCATGAAGTGGTTACCATCGGATGACAAATGGTGTCACGTGAGCTGTCATATTAAATGATGTTCGCTTTATTTTTAAAAATACTCGTAGTGCCACAAAAAACGACCACATTGAAATTTCGTGTTACTTTGATTATCCGCGATGACAAAGAGTTATACTCGTAATTATCTGTGAGTTCCATAAGATTCTAACAGATGGCGGTGTAAGGTAATTTATCGGCTGGATTGAGTAAAAAATTGCACCCGTGCGAAGCCGAGAGCGGGTAGCTAGTTGTCGAATAATTTTTTCACAATTACTACACGAACACACTTAGTCACTTTACACTTAGTCATGAGAGCATATTGGCAAATTGACAACGGAGAAAACATTCTTCTCTATCAAAACTGCCAAAATAATGAATGCTACATACATTACCAAACAAACAATGCCAACCTTACGGTGCAATTGAAATTTATTGACCACAAAGCATACATAGAGCATACAGAGTGTAGAGAGGAGAGAAATTGTGTTGTAGGATAAACCGGCTGAATTTATTGCCACCTGTAACGAAAAAGAGACGTGAGAACAGTTTTACATCAACACATTCTATAATACTCAAAGAAACTTAAAGACTACTTAAAGAAACTAGTTTGCTAAGTTGATGTCTTGCTGTGGTAAAACTTGGTGTAACTAAATTTTGGCTGTAGATGACAGATGCTACCAGTTACAGTTATCAACTATCATCTACATCCAAAAAATACTTACATTGACGCCTGACTCTATACTTTTGTAAAACTTTGGATCTTTATGTTTAGATCCGCGTGGAATATTAACCTAAATCCATTCTGAAATGCTGTTCTAACTATTGCTGAAAGATTTTTTTTGAACGGATAAGTAGTTTCGAAGATTACATCGTAAATTCAAACATACAAATTTCACCTCTTTATAATATTAGTATAGATGGAAGCCGCAGCTAGGAATTGTACAAAAAAGCGAATCAAAGTAGGCAACATATGTACCTATAATTGGTGTTATTAACTGCATGTGCTTACCCAGTAATTTCCTGGCGAAGTGGGACAGAATAGTGACTTTATTAGCCATGGCAGTCCCAAACATAGAAGAATATCAAACGTATTAGAGCCTATGGAGTTGCTGATGCCCATTGTGCCATGACCTGTCGTAAGTTTTCATAATATAATAAATTTCTTATAGAGACAATGCATTGATTTTTCTACAAAATATACCTAAAAATCTTCCTCATATAAACCATCTTTCCTTAAAATCGGTTGCGGAGTTTAAAAGATTTAAGCGTACATACAGACGGACAGACGGCGGGAAGCGACTTTTTTTTATAGTAGGTAAAGATGTAAAGAAGATTATTCAATAACGATCGGATGTCGATGATGATGATGCTATTGGATAAAATAACAAAAGCCTTCTTCTAATTATTAATTATAATCATATCTTATTTAATATTTTAATTATATTATAATATCTCTTATTAACATGTTTAAATATATGCTATTTCTTCAATTAGTACCTACGTTTCTTACCTTGGTTTGAGACGATAACACTAGTAACTGCTTCAGGTAAACTTGTGCCAGCTGCCAGTATCGTCAGGCCAGTGATGCTATCAGGAATGTCGAGTGTGTCACCTGTGAGTATAAAAAAATATTGTTCAATTCTCATCATATTTATGTATATCATAATTTAAAATAGAGTGATGTTAATGGAAGTCAGGCTTTGATGGAAGTATTGAATTTTTTAGCATCGGCTTTTAGTGCAGCCTCGCTTCAACAACCTTATTATATTTAGAAGAAAAAATATACTGCTGTTGATTTTTTTTTATGTTACGATCAGCACACGCAACGGTACAGACTACTGTAAAATTGAGGACAGGGGATTAAGAAGGGAAGGGAACCACTTGATGGTATATGGCTAAGTTCGTCTATTAAAAGAACCAACGACACGGGTCCTGCAAGTGCGCTGGGGGATAGGTAAAAAAACCACACACATGCTATTATTTTAGGGTGGTCTTTTGTAAGGGGATGATTACTGCTGCCAGACGGGCTGCTCAATTTAAGAATGCGAAAAGCATTGTGCCCTGCCATTATTTAACGAGTATGAAAATTTATAATATCTGAGTCGTTTCGCTTCAAAATGCATTTTCTTATCTTAATTTCGCCAGACAGGCTGACGGTACACTTAATGGTAGGGCCGTTACCTATTACACATGCAACGCCACAGTTAAATTATAGGGAAATGAATTAAGAATAGTTTTTTTCTATGCAGGTAAAGGTCGGCAGTAAGGCTAATACAATAATAATACAAGTAAGGTTTATTAATATAAATAAGGCTATAATACACTTGATGGTAGTAGGTATCTACTACCATCGCCTGTAACACAGGCAACTTCAATTTTTGTTTCTGTTTAAGTTTGAAATTATTATAATAAAAGCACGATGGAAAATTAAAAAGAAAATAAATCTGAGGAACCAGGCTTTACAGAGAAATTACTACGACGAGATTAGAAATTATTATTAAAATTCCTTACCAATCGCTGTTAAAATCCACGCCACAAGATAGGATATACTTCCGATCCATAAAATGCAAATGATAAACGTAAGCGGATATAGGGCAGGATATTTGCGGGCATCTGGCACAGTCAACCATAAAACGACCTTAATAGGTCCTGATAAAATCCATTTTAAATTATTCATGTATGACCCCGTGGTCACATCATGTATGTCCATGTATGTCCGCGAATCTGAAAAGAAATTAATTATTAAAAGTTTAAATTTCTTGTTAATGTTTACGTAATATTTTTCTTAATTTTTATTTATTTATCTATATACTCGTACAATTTCAGTTAAAAGTAGAACCTGATTGGCAACCTTGACACATATGGGCGCTTTTAACTTACCCAACGTTGTTTGTTTGTTGGTGTTTCCATGTACTTCTTTTGCTTGTTCAACGTCACCGGCGATTGGCATATAATCATTTCTCAATATATTATTCTTTCCTGAAAAAATTATAATTAAAATACAAGCTCTCCAATTTTAAAAAAATCAAAATAAAAAAATGCAATAAATGTTTATGACGAATTTTCAAATACTTATTCCAAAAAAAAAATACATGAGAAAAGTAAATATACTTGACAGATTAGGTATACTCGTAGGTACAAAATTTAAGTTGATATCGAATAAACAAACGGAATTTCTCTTTCTATAAATAAAAAAACGTTTTAATTTTCAATGCAAAAGGAGCCATTCTAATTAACTCAATACCTTAACTTATCAAGAACAACTAATAACCCCTTTGGTATTGATAAATATCTATTAAAAAGACAAATTTTAGTGTTCCTTTATAGATGTATGATTATAAAGAAAATAAATGTTAAGTAATATAAGTAAATAAATGTTAAGTAATATATAAAAATTTGATTCGTTGGTATACCGTTCGTAATCGATTCTGGCTTGATACTGCTTTTTACTGCCGCCAAATAATTGTTTGGGATGCAACATTTGTTTCTAAAGAAACTCTTTAACTTCCCGCTGCTTAGCATTACTGAAAAATAATGTTTAAATAAAATGAAATTGCATATATACGCATACGCTTACACATTAAAGTGATTCGACGAATAAGAATAAGAAAATAAATGGACAATCCCATACGTAATTCGAAATCTTTAATATTAATTTGTTGAAAATATACCAGTAGGTATATATGGATCATATATTCACTGACTACTTAAAACCTCAAGGGAAATAAAAAAATAAATAATAATACTTACTTATTATGTAAAGCGAATACATAGCCACTAATATAAGTGCTTCATGCCAATATATTCTGTTGTCCAACATTGTAAGTATAAGAGCGACTACAGACACAGCATACATGAAGCAGTCTCTGGTCACGGGCCAACAGTCCAACTCTATTTTCTGGAAAAATAGTATTTTTTATCAAAAAATGTTATTTTATCTGACTATGTAGTATCGACTATTTCCATTTGGATCCACTGACGACTAATCTATACGACGACTGATCCTGGCTGACTATCAACACACAGCCAAAACTACTGGTCCAGAAAGCTGAAAGTTGCAATAAGGTTTATTACGTAACTAATTATTATCAAAAATATGTGTATTTTACTAACCCTACTGGCCAACAGACCACAGAATCCTGGAACAGCAAGAACATTGAACACAGCTGATCCGACCACAGCACCCACGCCAATGTCACTTTGCGTTACAAAAGTTCCGATGCAGTTAATGAATAGCTCCGGACTTGAACTGGCAGCTGCCATAAATGTCGCTCCCGCTATGTCTTCTGGCAAATTTAGACCTGAACCAATAATTTACACATAATATATACCAGTCTTCTTATAACGTTGCCATCGGGGATGGCAGCTCTGTACGAAGATCGGGTGCTCGTCAGGAACCACTCGCGAAGGTTTTTAAGCCAAGATGTTTTATATCTGACAGGATTTCGACGCCCAAGATATGATTAGATTTGATAAGATTTTGTTATAGAAGTGGCACCGAGCTCATATTTTCTTCTATACATAAAAGGGTCATTTTAAAGCGATGTTGCCTACATTTAAGTGGGCAAAGTGGCAAAGTACGCACGAGTGGGGCAAAGTATACTTTCCTTGTTTTGACGTGAATACTTTGCTTCCGTAGTGGGAGAGAATTCAGAAAAGTGATGCTTTAAGTTTAATTGCCTATTTTGGTGGTCATACAATTGGTATATTTAGTCTCGGAGAATCATTGCTTTTTTATTTTATAATAATAATGAACTTTGATTTGGTCATAGCTTAAAGATACTTATATTCTATTCATTGAAATAATAAATACTACATTAGAGAACATATTTATGGGAAACACGTATAAAAGTCACGTATTTTGTCAAAGCGATGATACGTATTTGATAAAGGATTAGATATTTAATTCATTACAGGTTAATTTGCTAAGTTCACTTACGTTCAGACATTATTTCAACAGAAGGCACGAAGTAATCTTCACACACTATGGCGAGCATCGAGAAGCATATCAGCGCCAATGCGCAGTGAATAAGAATGTACCCCTGAAAGCGGAAACGACAGATTTAGTTCATCAATGCTGATAGATATAAGCAAAATTTGCAACTTCAATGTGATGAGTGCAATATTATTTTCCTCTGGAGGGTAATGTTATCTTACCCCTTACCTCCCTAATCCCTTTATCTTTAAACTTTTCGTTAAGGTCATTTCTTTCTTTCTTTCTTTCTTTCTTTCTTCCTTTCTTTCTTTCAATTGCACCTGTGCGATGCTTGTGTTATTAAGCGATAACCTTGCGATAACCATCTATCATTACATTATACTTACTTTTTGTCTCTGGGAGCGTGTGAAACCATCAGACGGAAATTCAAGGATCGCTGCTGGGGTACAATTATTCTTGAGACGTTCATTTTCTATTTGGAGTAGTTGGCGAGGGGAAAATTTTTCAATATTATAGTAACCTAAAAATAAAAATCGTTAGGACAATAAGAACAAATCATTTGACAAAATTAAGGTTTATTAAGTTTATGCTGCTGGACTGCTGGACTGCTGGACAGCTCCACTGCTGGACTTACTGTTACTGGTTACTGAATATGTATAAAATACAGAAAACTTTATTGTCAAATGAAATTAACTTTCAACACGAAATGGCTTCGTTAAGTTTGCCCGTAAGTTTTGTTTTGTCATCTAGGGGTGCTGACGTGGTTATAATAAAACTTATTCGTCATGGCGTTGCTATACTCGTACATGTAGCGGCTCCTTAACATGGGTTATCTAAGAAAAGGCTGTATCCAGACTGAGTGACCATCAGCAAGAGGATAGCTCTCAATATATGTAAAAAAAATATTCATGAAGATTTTGGACCAATTCCACACATTTCAAGAAAAATTTTTTGAGTAAATATTTCATAGTAAATAATATTTTATAGTAAATTTGATGATGTAGTTGCCTTTTTTTAACTTCGTGAAGACTTCGTTAAATACTACAAGAAGGGAAAAGTCTTTAGGTGTTAGTACTTTAATTATAAAAAACCTTATCAGATGTGAAAGTTCCTAGAAAGTTTTAGATAGATTCGATGACGGTTCAACAGAATTTTTTAAAATATTGTTAATTAAAATCCTTGAAACAATACGAACAAACACTTTTTTGACGATGATACATTTAAGAGCTCTCCTGCTCCGATTCATACAATCCGCGGCGACATATAGCTCAGATGAAATGACTAAAGTTTTCATATTGAAAACATGTTTTTTTAGCATTCTGTTTTTTTAGCCTCGGTTGGCGAAATATTCTATATTGTGTGTGAATCTTTTAAAGTTACATAATTAAGAAATAATATTCCTGTTGGCGTAGTAATTGTCAAAATAATAACAATAACTCTGCAGCCCTAACCACCGGTAGCTTGGGCCTTGCGGTACTCTAGGTTTAAGTTTTTTTATAATACTTATTTATTTTTTTATTAATAATACACATACACATTCAAATTAACGTTTAAATTACCTGTGATTTCAGGATCTATATCTTTGTATACATTATCATTTAAAAAATCACCAACACACAAGAAACAAGTGTACATTAATACTATTGTAAAAAAACCACATAGAAAATAAGTCCGAACAAGTTTTTGCAGTCGGGGACTGTTTTTAGATTTTTTTTCCATTTTTTATAAATTATTACACAAATTAAACGAAACTTTAATATATAATTTCTTTCTTAATAATTTAAATTTTCTTGCAATACAACAATAATATTTACTGCACACTAAAATTAGCGTAATTGTTTAGAACAATGACGTCGTCTTGTGGCTTCTGAATACTAACTAAACGTGAGATCTTTTTGTCGATCCTCAATGCAAAGAAAATAAATGATTTATCGATAAATATTACATTACAGCGGGATAGATGTGTTCGTATCGTCCTTATCGTATGTTAGCTTTTATAGAGTGTAAACATCATAGCTACTTCGTATCCAAAGTGGAATGGCGCTGCGGGCGATTTTAAAGTCTGTTTTTTTTTTTTTTTTTACTAGTACCCAGCAATACCTATTTTTATTTCATTAATACTTTTTTAAACTTCACCCTGCTTGTTTACGCACCAATTTTCTAGATGGCGTTGTGAGTAGCTTTAGTTCCATTAATATACAAAATTACCTACCTATTACCTACATATTGTTAAGTAATAATGTGAATTGTACTGTATCGTTTGCTATTTAAGTCGACTGAAGTTAATTAATAGCGATCTGTTTATTGTCCCTCATTGAATAATTTTGATTACTGCTAACCAGAGCGAGTATGAAACAAAGGGACTAAAAATGAAAAAGGGATAGCGGTCGTGTGTCTTTAGCGTGGAAGACAGAAAGTTAAGATTAAATTTAAAATTAATATGACGCAGTTTAACGAACACGTCCGAGAAGTCCGAAATGTCCGCACCGTTGTCGTATGTCCACCCATCTTATATCACAAATTGTAGATTTGATATATCGGTCTTCTTTTAAAAAGCATTAAAGCAACCAACGAAATTACAGACACCTTAAAATTAACACTCTTGGCTAGCACGGATTAGGAATTGTAAATAGATATATCAGTAAGTATCCATAATTTCATTGATTGTCCTTTAATTAATAAAAGTATAAGTCACTACTAACGTATTAATTACATCATAATAAAATTTTGATAAAACAATGCATTTATGCGACGATTTCGGCTAAAATTTTTATATTTATGAATTAATGCTGTCTTTTTAGTATATAGAATTTTTACGCACGACACAGAACTGATGACAGAATTGAACATATTAATACCTATCTAATTGAATTAATTCTTTTATCAACGACACAGATATGTGTATATAATATAAAATAATATAATTAACTCGCCCTAGATTGCAAAGATAAGAAGTACTATTTAATACGCTTTCAAGGCAGGTGTCAAGGAGAAGTTATGAACAAATTGGACCCGCTTGTCGGTCAGGTAAATAATTCCATTTAAAAAATAATAATCTATAGATTACAAGAGATATCGAGTGGACAAGTAACTTTCCGTTGTTTGTTAAATAAATGTATACACCTCGAGTGCAGTATAGCTTTGTAAACAGGTAAGTAAACAATGTTAGATAACTTACGTAATTGCTGCTCAGGTAACAAAATGCATGATAGTAAGTGAACTAAAAGTGAACGAATTTGTGATTGTCCACAATAAAATACCTATATATTTATAGGCAGATCACACTGCGTTTCATAGTCATAAGCTAGACCCTACCGCCTTGTTGTACTCAACCATGAAACAGTATACTCGTATTTAGGCTAAAGTCTAGTTTTATTTTTATTTTTTATCCTACCCGCCTGCCGGTGGAGCACAATTCTATAGCTGACATTCTTAAAAATTTACATCTAAAATTTAAGTATTCTTAAATTTTAGATACCTCAAATGGTAGAGAGAAATCCCTGTTCTGTAATCGAATCTTAAAAGTTGGCTGCGCAGTTGAGGCAGGTAGTGGGAAGCAACAATTTGCTTTCCCATTGACATTAACTACCTGATATCCCCACCGCCCGAACTGGATATAATAAAACGTTAGATTATACTAAACAAATCTTAACTATCCCAGGTGTAATTACCACATGAAACGGACCCGAATGAGTCACGGTTCAGAAGTTATTAAATTAAACGTGTTCGTGTTCAAATCTCTTAATGAACCGTAATTGTTTAAAAACATGTGCCGACCGAGGGGAGGACGAGCCCGGCCACAAAACGCACCATAAATTGACGTTTGACCTAAAGGATTATTAAAATCACTACTGGACGGAGCCCGGCTGAAATTACATCACGATGCGCCTCAATCGCTTTATGGTATAAGTGTTGCTACAATATGCACGACATATATAAGGTGTACCTATATTATGATGTGCTTAAGACGTGAAAAAATATTTAATTTTTTTATATATAAAGAAAAGTACTTTGTACAATAATAAGTAATGGACAGAATGTAGAGATCTATAAAGTCTGACGAATAATATTTTGTTACATAATTGTCAATAGACAGATATAAGTTTTTTTTTTTAAATGTAATGGTGATCAGACAGACTCACAATCCACTTGATGGTAGGTGGCTTATAACCGTCGCCTGTTAACATAAGGCACGTCATGTAGCTTGTAAAAGTATTTACAAAAACAAATACATTTCTAACGACCATGACAATTATTATGACAATACACGACGGACAAGTAAGTAGATGGCCTTTTAGAAAAACCATACAGATGGAATTAGTTTCCATTATAGGTTCAACAATGCTTTTTCGATTACTAGAAATATTAGCTCGTTGCTTTAAACTAGGCATTTAAACTATATTTTTGTTATAAGGCGAATTGAGAGTAAACCGTAAACGATTTTTCGCACAATTTTTACGACCACAATAACAACTATTTAAGTATGTTAATATTTCACCTGTCGGTACATAAAAAACATATTAAAAATGTAAATTTTTTAAAAATAATTCTTTTTGAATAAGATACTTCGTCTGGTTCTGCTAACATATCATATCAACTAAAGGATCAAGGAATTTTTTTGGTATATATGGTATATTCGAATTCATTGGATATACCTATACATATACGTTCGAAGAAAGTATTACTCGTAACGTACACGTCTTCACGTAAACAAACACACGGACATCCCATTTTTATATGCTTTTGTGTTTCGGTGAATGAGTAAAAGATGTCAGAGCCCTAATCTCTTAGTAGGATCATTAAACCTACTAAGATCGGCAGCCCACTTGCATCACCTGTGATATTGATTGTGTTGATCATCCACTTACCATACTATCAAGTGAACCGCCTGCCTGTCCGCCATCCTTTACTTATAAAAATAAACTGTTTTTAACACACGTTTATTACAATAAGTTTACCCTGAAATTCCCGCAGCGTCGATTTTCACTGGCATTTGGAAATATTCTTCTGAAAAAGTTGTGTGTATATTTAATTTGTGTAAGTGTAAGAGAAAAAAACTTTTATAGAAGAGAGCTAAACATGATTAATGCTCTAGATTAACCTTGAAATTACCTTCGTTTACCCCATAGCTACTTGCACCCTTGCTACGTACGAATTGAGGCGCAGAGTTCATTAGTTGCCTAGAATTTTTGATAACTTTGAGTTAGCTGTTAAAATTTTATAAAAATTTTAAAGCAACTTGATTTTACAGTATCATTGGCAAATCATTTGTAACAAGTAGTTCTGTTTCACTACTTGTTCTACTAGACCTATATCCTTTATAGGCGCACAATTGCTTGCGTAATTAGTGGGACATAGTATGGGCTCGGTACTCTACTAGTGGGTACGTAGAGCGTAACAGGATTGCGATTTCAGCTCCAACTCACTCCCGCACTGAGTCCGAGCGTCACCCGACGTACGTGTATTGTATGGTAATACATAATTGGACCCGTATTCTTCTTTTGACGAGCTCTCCGGCCTATTATGACCGTTTGAACGCGAGCGGCGGCATTCGGACGCCAGTGGCGACGTTCCCGGTCGCCTGTGCCGCGCTCTGCAAAACCACATCAATATGAATACCTCCGATCGAGGTACGAAACACATATACATATTAATCATCAATTTTCAAGCAATATTATTATTATCCAGCCGAAAGAAAGTCTAGGTTTAGTGCTTGCTTCGGAGCAGGTTAAAAGTGTGTTCAATTCTAAGTGAACAAACACCCTGGTCACTCGTTGCGAAGTGATTTGAATGAAGGAGCGAAGGAAGATCGTGCCAAGTGCCCCATTGATGTTCTGTGATTGTAGTGATTAGCAAATCAGCAATGCGTGCTCAATCTTTTTTAAAACCCCCTACACATCGGTAGGCAATCGGCTTGTGAGTAAGTAAGTACCTACAGGTATCAGGCTGATCCGGCCATCGACATATCTGCCGTTCGTAAGGTAAGGTAAAATAAATAATGGATTAGCGCTTCAATATTCGTTCAATTTGAAGGAGTTGCGCAGAGGTTGTAGCTAATTTCCAATGCGTATTTAAAAAAACAACTGGCCACAAATGTGATCTTTTTGTTGAAAATCTAACAATTGATGAAAAACGGGTTGGGCTATGCAAGGTCTAATAATCTAATTCACTATTGGAGGTCAACACTGTGTTTTGAACATAGAAAAATATGTTTAGATGGAAATGTTGTATTCGTAACATGTACAAATATTAACACTAATACTGTTAACGAAGCCGAATCAATTTCCAATTGCTGTGTGTTAAATGTAACGTTCAATACGTCAGAGGATCATATCAATCTTGTCCCCAGTACAGTTAATTGAAGGAAACTCGAATAGATGTCCGACTATTTATAGTGACTCTTTGACAATATACGAATAAGCATTTAGTTAATTTAGAACTTCTCAGAAGAAAAACAAGTACTTGGCCATACGTACAGGTAAGTACATGAGATTATTGAGTTATACACATATAGTTGATACTAGCTTTGCCCGTATCAACTACGGGCCGTACAAGAAAATAGCCAAGATTATAACTATCTCGGGATACCATTACTTTTAAAATACGGGCATATTTCTTCAATACATCAGTGCAAATCGCATTCAAATCGCTTGAGCCGTTTCTGAGATTAGTGCACAAACATCTCTTTGAGGTAAACGTTTTAGATCGCGGTTATGCTGACGATCTCAAAGTTGGTGAAGGGGGCGTCATGAGCTCCGACTCGGCGCCTCATCCGGTCAGTCCTCGCGCAAATTGACAATTGGCAGCAGTGCGACGCAGTGGGGGGAGGAGGCTCACCGCTTAGGGCTGTCAGTTAACAAGGTTGCCGAGATATGCACGTGATCTGCTCATGACGACATCCTAAGAAAAAATACTTTCATAACTCCTAATTCCCTTTTAAAAAGTACGAGTAAATTGCCCACGTAAACGTGTAAACTTTACATATTAACAGAATAGTAAAGTTTGAAATATTTTAAAACATTCATAAAACGTCTAAATGGAATGAACGTTTCACTAGTAGCTAATCCATTGTCACACTGCCTGTTAAGTAATAGAAAGAGCAGATCGAAAGACGACTTATGCGGCGTTAATGCGGACTTCCTGTCCTCTTTGATCTGTCAATTTCCTTGATAGTGCACTCGGTGATGTGCGAGTGTTTTAAACAGAAGTGACACGCACAATTTAGCATAAAAGCTGGACTCTGACACTTGGTATTCCTAAAAACACTTAATGTGGTTTAACACGTTATTGCCCTGGTCATTTGAGACAATTTGTCGACAGAACTGTTGATTCATTTTGTCTTCTATTCCCCCTATAATAACACTTCTACTTGTTGAATTCACAAGTTTTAGAATATCTTTAAAGGCTAGGAATTAGTAAGTAATCTAAATGCATTAGATTAGTAGATAATATTCTAAATGAATCAAATTACCCTAAGCCTAATAATATTATAAATCCAAAAGTTTGTATGTTTCTATATTACTTACTCAATCACGTAAAAACGATTGAACGGATTCAGATGATTTTGATGATTTATCCTGGAAAATGTTAGGTTACATTGGGTTTTTAAGGAACCAACTACAGCGCGTCGCGGGCACATCTATTAAATAATACATTATATAGATAATAGGTACACTGAGAGAGCTAGTGGGCCGCGTAGGTATTTCGTCTTTTCTCTCTTACTCGATAATCCAATCAACATCGTCAAAATGCTAATGCTCATTTCCCTAACTTAAAGGATTCCTTAAGATCCTTCGGGATTAGGATAGGCGCTGCAGCGCATTTGCAGCACCTATTGAGTTACTTGTATTACCTAATAGGCGACGGCAGCTATACAGACCTACCATCAATTCGACCGTCAGCCTCTCTGTAGAATTTAAAATGTAAAAAAAAATCAAAATTAAGAAACAAATGTAATTATTTTTTTAATACAATTAAGGTATATTAGATTAAAATTATTTCTTGCTTCTGATACATAATACATACTGACATAATAGACGTAATTTTTCTTGTAACATTATAAGGATTCATATTTTTAACGAATTTTTATAGTTTTGTATGCAATTTATTTATGAATGATTTAAATGTTTTCGCATCTTATCTTGGAAAATTAGCGATAACATTTATCGTCCCCTCGTAAAAGTGAATAAATAACGTAAGAAATCAAACACATCGCTAAAGATAAGTATTTAGATATAACAGATTATGCAACTTTGTAACATTGTTGAACAGCTTTAACAAATACAAAGTCAGGTTGTAAATTTTATTACCACCTCTGAGTTAGATTTATTATCAGGTTAGAATCAAATGGTCACAGTGTCGAATGTCGATAGTAAATCAATTGAACGTATTATGGGTTAAATAGGAGGTCAAAAGTTCTTAATGTCCCTTACGAGCAATCAGATCAACTATTTTAAATTTCAGTAAACAAATGCAATCAGTAACAGATTGAATAAATATGATAAATCACTAAATGGTATGTTATTATTGATAGCCACATTTAACAACTTTTTAAAAACTACGTGCATATTTGTTTTTTTTACATATATTTTATATATATAGGGAACTTATTCATTTTTAAAATCTTATTCATTGCTATCAACATCGTTTATATTTATTTTATCATTGATTTTCTTTTAAACTAATCGATAATTTGCAACTTTTGTACGAAAATACAAAAGCATTTTCCTTCTGTCACGTTTCCATTCATTGTATGTACATTTTTAGTTAAAAATTCAGCTAAGTCAATTCCGTGTAAAATATTAAATAGTAAAGTCTCTTTCTCTTTCCTCCAGTGATCGGCTAACGGGCTAGTTGATGGTAAGTGGCAACCGTCGCCTGTGACACAAGCAACTGCCTACCGCAATAGGGTTAGGGTTGGTAATTCCCACTAACCACTAAATACCTAGCCTGTGCCTTCGTTAAATGTTATGGATTATCTTTTTCATGTATAAAAGGATTCGTTTTTCAAGATTTAACAAAGATAATTGGAGTTGTCGACACTTGAACAACCGCTACAATACAATTCAATTAATTCACATATGTAACATTATAACATAATGAACGTAAACGAGCTCTGTTTTCATGATACGAGTACGAGTATATGTAACAATGCCGCACGTCATCACACTACTGGGGAACAGAAAATGTAGCAAATATTAAATTTATTTTAGTACTAGGCAACCCCCTGTCGATTTCATATAAAAATTCATATAACCACCAAAATTTCTGATCTTTTATACAAACCTTGTCCTGAAAATTACAATATATATATTGTATATAACTTGCACACAGTGTGCAAGTTGGACAAACTGCACACGGAAGAACTCCTAAATTACTGAACCGATTTTAATAAAATTTGCACACTGTGTGCAGTTTGATCCAACTCAATAGATAGGATATATTTTATAAAGTTACGCGGACGAAATCGCGTGCAACAGCAAGTATTTTTTGTGTCTCTGCGCTAACATCTTTTAAGCCACGCAATCGATTTTGATACGGTGTTCATTACTGGAAAGAGGGATAAATGAGGAAGGTTTGTGTACAAACTTACTTATTGTTGTCTTTTTTAACAAATGTTCTAATGTTGCTCTTCGTAGTTTTTTTAAAACAAACATATAAAAAAAATGGGAAAATTTATCTCAGACGAAAATGAATAGTTGTCGTCTTGGATAATTAAAAAATATGAGCTAGGTCATATTCCTTATACCCATACCTATATATACTGATATAATGTACTCATTTACGATACAATTATTCCTACTAACTAGTAATCCTTACACAGAAACCAACAAAGTCGCTTTCTGCGTTTGCCTGTCTGTTTATCCGGATCCGGCGACGGATTTTGATGCTGTTTTCACCATCAGTTTTTCACATGAAGTCTCGCTTTTATTTTTATATTCATAACGGAGCCAATTTTCCGAGCAAAATTTCCAAATTTTCTCTTTTTAAGTTAGTATAATCAATGTAAGTAGAAAAAACAATATTTTGCTACCAATTTTCCGAAACTGTCCGCGTTTGCCTATTTCTCCTCCAGCAACCCATATTTCTAAGCATTTTAATTCGATTTTCATTTATGGAAAGAGGGATAAACGAGGCAGGCAACGAGGTTTGGAGCCAGTAGATATTGTAATGTGTCTTTCTGTGCACATTTCAGAAGGTTTCCAGCGTAACTGTACTCCGCCTGCCATAGATGACTTCCCGGCAGGCCTGTTCACTGAGTTGCAGCGTCAACACGGGGCGATAGTCATACACGCCCTCATCTCTATTTACCTTTTCATCGCACTTGCAGTCGTTTGTGACAAATTCTTCGTACCAGCTGTAGATAGGATATGCCATGGTAAGTTTATTTCTTTATATTTTCTTTTTCTTTTTTATTATCATACTTATCAAATTACCAATGTTTATCTACCAGTTTATGCACACAGTACCTACGCATATAATGTTTTCGTAGGGCTACCGGGATTAATAACCATGTATGTATACATATTTATTGAAAAGCCAATTTTTTTTAAGTAAAATCTTATTTAGGCGCGTTGCGCACTTTTTTATGGGGAAAACTCTCGTAAGCGTCACGCTTTGATGTAAAGTGTGTGTGTGTACTAGCGTATAGCTTAGTCTATCGCTAGCTCTGAAAAAAATTAGAAAAAAATTCACACTAGGTTAAGAAATAATATAAATATCATTAAAAAGTTAAGAAGTTTTTACTTCTGACAGTATTTTTAAATGATAAAACGTAGTTAAATAGAAATGTCTCTTTCGTAGCACTAAACATGACAAACGACGTAGCAGGAGCTACATTCATGGCAGCAGCGACATCGGCGCCAGAGTTGTTTGTGAACGTAATTGGAACATTCATTACGGAAGGTGACATTGGCGTTGGAACAATCGTTGGATCGGCTGTTTTTAATATACTCGCCGTCGCCGCTTGCTGTGGAATAGGGGCAGGAATGGTGAGAAAGGGTTACTCAAAACATTTTTATTTTATTTTCTTAAAATATGAATACCTACCCAACTACCTACCTAACGTACAAGAACAGTTTCATTGATATGAAACCTACACTGTTTCTGAATTCAGTTAGAATTCTCTGTATAGTTTTAAATTTATTATAATTTTTACACATTTTTACTAAAACAAAATTGTATTACAGGTAGTGCCTTTAGATTGGTGGCCGTTGACACGAGATTGTCTTGCCTATGGAATCACAGTATCGATTCTAATTTGTATAATGCACGATGAATATGTGCAATGGTATGAGGCGTTTCTTCTCGTCCTGCTTTATGGTGTATACATTTGTATAATGTATTATGATAAATCAATCCAGAACTTTGCAAGAAGTAAGTAAAACATCGTTTGGAAGATTTCCATTAATTGTATTTTATAATATTTCAAAGAGGTAACAAACGCGCTGAATTTCACCAGTCAATGAATCGCCGAAATTCGAGAGATATTTATTAAATCATATGATATTTTTTTAATTAATTAATTTATTTATTTATAACTGAGGTTCATTATATTTTAATATGTTAATCTGAGAGTGTAATCCAAGATCTAATTCAAAACTTAGTTCGAGCTTGTATGTATACTCGTATTTAATACAGTGTCATCAATGACAATTTGCTTTCCAGCCAGTTGGGCGTGTATCTCTAATACATTCAAGAAAAAAGACGTGAAACAAGATGTTCTAGGTAAATTCTACTGATTTATTTACATTTATTTAATTTATGTTTGTTCAAGCTTTAAGAGGCATTAACTAATTATTTCAGAAATAAAAGATTCAAAAGCAATTTCAAACGAAAAAGATACTCAAATGGATCACCATCAGCACAATGGAAATATTAAAAGTTCCTTACAAACCGAGAAAGTCTCAGCTGAGGACGAGAGCAAACATATTGTGAATGTTGATATTGAAAATAAAACCAGTGAGGTTGATATTGCAGAGGGCACCCCGGAGGAAATTAAGGTGAACGAACCGAATCCGGAAGAAGAGCCTAGTAAGACTGGAGATGATTACGAATTTTCACTGTGGAAGTGGCCCACCGGTCGTAGCTGTTTCGTGAAGGTACAATAAAGATATATTTATTAAACAAAGAAAACGTAGTACGGACAGGAGGAAGGCTTCCTGGTTGAAGAGCTTAAGATAATGGTTCACTATGAACACTCGCACCCTCTTTAGTTCAGCAGCCTCTTTAGATAGCCTTGGCGGTGACCAACCTTCGTAGAGAAGTGGCACTGTAAAAAGAATGTATTTATTAAGAACTAGAAGAACCAAGCTGGGCGTGTGGCACGCGCTGTACTGGTTACGTCTATATATGCATAATAATATATTTTCAAAATAAAAAAAAAGCTATGTTACTCCTAACATCAGTTATTTACCCGTCAAAATCCCCAGCGCCGTCAGTAAAAACCGTTTCGGAGATTAATCAGAACAGGCAGACAAAAAATTTCTAAATATTGTTTTTTGTTATTAAACCGTGTATATATACTTTGATTTTAATAAATAAAAAGCAGTTATTTTAACATTAATTTTCCGTATTCTCATTTGAACATTATCATTTCAGACAACTTGGATCGTCACCTGGCCAATTCATTTGGTTTATCTGTTTACTATTCCAGACTGCGAGAAACCTAGATTTAGGAATTGGTTTCCATTAACATTTTTCATGTGTATTGTCTGGATAGGATCCTTATCCTATGTGGTCGCCTGGATGATAACTATAATTGGTGAGTGATGGTTACTTATATTTGTGATTACAATGCGTTAAGGTATAAAAGGACAAGAGTATTAAGGAAGCCCTAAACTTGGCCTCAGCGAAGTTTTGCACAAATTGAAATAATATGTTGTCCACACAATTGAACAATAGATAAGGGTATGATTCCTACCCTCTATGTTACAATGACATACATTGTCAGCCTGTACGTAAGAGGCTGATTAATTAAATTGTATTTTTGTGGTTTGTAGGAGACACTCTAATGATACCGGATTCTGTAATGGGCATAACATTCCTAGCAGCAGGGACATCTGTGCCTGAAGCCGTATCAAGCGTTATAGTTGCAAAGCAAGGTAAAAAATGAATTATTACTAAGATTTGTAAAAGTTCCCAATAGTACGAACGTGAATATAGCCTTGGATTTCAAGCCTTAAAAGGTTTTAAAAGAAATTTGTTTTTCGCTCAAGTGGATGTCAAATTTAATTGTAGTTTTTAATTTTGCCTTTTTTATTGCAGATATTTAATAATAGTCACTTTATTATAAATGTTGTGACCTCATGTATAATTTGATCCAGGGCCTGACTGCAGTCCTGCGGGAAAGTTAACGTAGTAAGAATTTTCTTCTGGAAAAAAAAATTTCGAATATCTTTCACTGTTAGATATAAGGATATAACCAGTCATTTGACGTATATTTTTGAAAAATTCAATCGACGTTTCCTGTCAGGAAGAGCCCAAGATCGGTATTTTTTTTACGAAACAAGTGGCTGAAATGTAATGCGTGGTATGTTATGGAATCAGCTCATGAAGCCCTTTCGTTTGGTACTCCACACGACAGGTTTATGAAAAAAAAATTTTTTTTTACTAGAAAATGTACCACGTGGCGGATATCCAACAGACTTCTACTAAACTTTCCTGAAAAAAAATTGTCCATAGACGAACTTTCACACAGGACCTGCAGTTAGGTCAAAAACTGATTGGTCAATATATATGTGCTGTAATTTATCAATGACATAGTATAAGTATATTATGTGCTTTCAGCGTCTGTAAAACAAAATAAAGTAACAATTGCGTGTCTTCAAAACATTATATGATTACAGGTCATGGATCGATGGGAATCAGCAACTCAATTGGTTCCAATACGTTTGACATTCTATTGTGTCTTGGACTACCTTGGTTGATTAAGGCTTCACTTACACCCGCTGAACCAGGCCACTATTGGGTTAGAATTTAATAATTATTTTAATTAAACTGTTCTATTGTTACCTGTTTATTTAATAGCGCAATTTATTTTTGACGCTCAAGCTTACGAACTATGCGAATGTTATTTTGTCTATAAGCTAGCGTTATTAATTTGCCGAGCGACACTGCGTGCATTTTATAAGCTTTGTAATACTACTGTTAACTTTATTACCTTTGTATTTATATCCAGATTGTGTTAACAGGTGAAGATAAATTCAATGGGATTAGAATATTCGGCTATATCGTTGCTATCGACGTTGCTGTTGCTGTATTTGACGTTTTGGTTCAATAAGTTCAAATTGGATGCGGCTGTCGGCCGAGCCTGTCTCGCCATGTACGCGGGTTTCCTGGTGCTAGCGACACTCATTGAGCTAAATGTTTTCTTCCCTGTCAACGTACGCACGTGCAAGAGAAGTGAACTTAAATCCTAGGCCAGTGTCTGGACCTAACTATGCAACAAAGTGTATAACGGCGGACATAGTGCCTCAGTAATTTGTTTCTCTGATCCAATGTGCGCATGTGCCCTACAAATGTGCCTGACGAGCCATCCAGATTTACTATCTTATGTCTTTATTGTTTTAGTTTTATATTCTTAGACAATCGTGATTAGATAATGTTATATAAGTTTATTTTTAACCAGCACTGGTTCACACATTTTCTTAATATTTGTTTGGCATTACAGACATTGAAAGGATTGGTAAATCTGATGAATACTGAGAAATATTTCTGAGTATTCAAATTCGATTTATTTAAAGGTTTGAAAAGGAAGAAAAATTGTGGTGCAGCACCATACAAAATTAATGTTACTCTCTTCAGAATCTCAGTGACGTTGTAAATAATTGTATGACATTTTATTTGTAATTAAATATATAGATTCTTATTTACCAATTTTGTTTTATTGATAATATAATTGATAAGTGGTGGGGATAAATATGGAAGAATTCTTTTGGATATAATTTTCTCTAAGAAAACATACATGAAAAATAATTAATACCAAATTAGCTAATAAAGTATTTTGATGAATATTTATTTTTATTAAATAAAAATTTCAAATACAATAGTTTCAAAAACAAAACAAAAACAATGAAACTGTTGACAAATATTTTTGTGTTATTTTGTGAACAATGCACAAGGTAAGTAGTAACTATTTAATAAAACCAGAAATTAAATTTAAATTTCATATATTATATACAATAAACAAATTACAAGTTATATACAGAATATCTATTGTTTTTTAACTTTGTATTTACAAAAGAGAAACATAAAGATTAAATTAAAATACACATAGATAAATAAACAATTCTCTTTTCTCTTCTCTCTCTTAGACTTTTCGCGATAATTTTAAGTTAAAAAAATAATAATAGTGGTTCTAATTTTAATAAAGTTTATATATTTAATATCATAAATAGAAAATATTTTTATTTTGGTTTGTCATTGAATTATCTCAAAACTACTAGACCGATTTTAAAAATTCTTTCACTAATAGAAAGATTACATTATCAGCGGGTAACATAGGCTTTATTTTATCTAAACTTATGTGGACGAAGTCGCGTGCAAAAGCTAGATACTAAATAATATTTTTATAACTCTTCAGAAACACTCCTATATTATTGCACTATTATAAAAGAGGAGTAAATATTATCCTCGTTTGTTGCTTGAACTCGCGTTATTTTGTTGTAAGCGAAGTCTGTGTGGTTTCTGAAAATAATAAAATATAATTGAACCCCTTATCACGAGTTAATTTTTTGTACATTATATACATTCCTTGCTTGTATTATAAGCGACTGTAGGCCACCTACGATCAAATGGACCATTACGTAACAAAATAACATTACTTACTCCTAGACTAGAAAAAAGGGTTTGACTTTAGGTTTTTTGTATGTTTGTTACGCGACTATTCCGTCCATTATGAATTGATTTCAATGATTCTTTTTTTGTTTGGTAGTGGTGGTGGTGTTCTTGGAAGTTCAAAGTATTTTTATTTACATATGCTTGTTCATACATCATTTTGATATTTATAAAAAATATATGGAACAAAAGAATTATTCGCCTCCAAAAAACAAAAAAAAACAGCAATTTTTCATGGGCAAACTTTTTGTTTTAGGCAATGAGAAAGCAAATATAACAATCATTCAAATCCGTTCATTATATCTGAATTCCGAGGTATAAACCTAATTGCACTCGATTATAATTACGAAAATATAAATTGTTTTATTTTTACATATTTTTTTGTTCTTACAATCAATTTCCAAACAGTAAAGTCATATACTTGAGAAATAAATACAAGTTTTGGTCACATACAAACAGATCAACATTTGATACTGTTCAATAATAACATTTTATTTAAGAAAAGTTTGTTCTTGTTCTATTTGTTCTTTATTTATCCTGGAAAAATGTTAAGTTCGAAAAAAGATTTGCGTAAAAGATCCATATATCTATCCTCACAAACTTTCGCATATTTAGGATTACATCAGTTAAAGATGCTTTACCAAATTGGGAATGTTTTAGGCACTTACTGTGTTTGAATATGAAGTCACCGTGTTAAATATTTGCTCCGATTCTCTAGCATGCAACTCTATGTCGTGTTGTGTGAGTCGTCGGCGACAATGCGGATGTTGCGTCGGCAACCAGCGATGGATCACAGGGGTTAAGAGGTCACGATGTACCTGCACAAGCAATCGTACCTATATAAATCGACCACTTATGTCTTTAATAAACTACTAGCCATCGCACTTCATACTTCATATGTTTATTATCTTTTACTATTACGAAATAATTGCTCAAAATTTTAAAGGGATTTATGAGATATCACCTTCGGTCATAGTAAACTAAAAAGACTATTATGTCGATAGTCAGAGTAAGCAATTACCGCCCCGCCTAGTATTACAAAATATACAATTTATAGTACGCCTAGTACGAGTATATAAATATTAATTACCAGGAACATTAGATGAAGGTAAGTGCAAATTTAGTTTTCAATTTTTTTGGTATCCCATTTGTGGAAATTGAAACGTTTCTTACGAGGCTGAGTATTATGAAATCAACGTATGCTTACAGTATAACTTAATATATCAGCTTAAGTTAACCTTCTGATGATTCAAACTAAAATTAAGTCTGCAAGGGTTATTGGCTGAGTAATAAATATCGCAATTGAAAGTTGGTTCTTACCATAGCGGGGTCGTTAAGCTGTGTGAAGTAAGAGACAATCACTCCTACAAAGATGCATACAATCATTCCCACGAGCGTGTAGTACAGATAACTTAGCCGATACAAAAAGAATGTGCCAGACCTGAAAACACAAAAAATCTAATATTTGAATTATTTTTACTCACAAAATACAAAATCTTTCATTTCACCAGTTATGCTTTTTTGGAAGAGATGAAAGTTGAGTTAGCACTCGATGCGGTCTTCAACATTTACGTATATCATTAGGGTATTTAATTTTCCACATAGGCCTTCATTGAAAGCACTATTTAATAAAAATACGTAATAATATAATATTTTTTTATAAATCAGCGGCTGAGTCTCGAACTTAGGCGCGTTGGGAACTTTTAGTATTGGAGAATAAATAGTGAAAACAAAAAATTATAACTTATTTTGTGATAAACCAACGCGGTCGTCACGTGGCAACTCGTCGTCACGTGACTATTGCGTTGATTTTTGATGATAGGAGAAGATAAACAAATATAATCATAATTGAAGTTATTAATTTACCGATCAAACTCGATGTTGTTCTCGAATGGCGTTTGTGTTGCAGATAGTGTAAAATTGTCTGAACAGCCCGCAACGGACACCGGCTTCGGTGTGATGATAATCTCTTTACGCATCATGGCAGCCTGAGTGCCTATGGATATCCATCCGACAAAAAGAGTTGAAGTTATTCCCCCAACTAATGCGCCCTGAAAATATAACGAACCAAGTATTACTACAAAATGCGCAAGAATACTATACTCTGACAAGTCATAACCGTCTTATCAGTTTAATGTTGTGTTTCAATAACTAAATTCAGTTCAAAATCTAAATTATAATGTAGCTGATGAGAATGAAGCAATAAATAGAGAAAAAGCGGCCAGAATTTATCAACAGAAAATATGTGGTTTTTCATCACTATCACTTACTGTAGAATTAGTCCATGGTAAGAACAGACCCATAGTAAACAGACCAAGCAAGCTTCCAGCCGTTATGCCTGCTAAACTTTTACCAGCTTGTATTAATGCTCCCATGTGTTCTACTAAGAATACAAGAGCTACACATATTGCTCCTACGAAATAAAGTAACTTCAATTAGTAAGTACTCTTAAAATGATTTTTAACAAAGATAAAATATATCAATACGAATTCTACAGACCCATAACTGCCACTATGATTTTCATAATGAAACTTGCATTCTTCTCTGAAATAGGTTTCTTGTATGCCGGTTTGATGAGATCCTCAAAAATAACTCCGCACAATGAATTTAGGCCAGTTGACATGGTACTAAAATATTTAATTTACTTGAAGGGTTTTGCCGATATAAAAAAACAATGTTTTTACAAATTTGATATGCTGTAAAAAAGTTATTGGCAACCTGTATAAAAGTTAGTAAGAAGTATAAGAAGTCAAAATACGAAAGTAGTGTCTCATACATTTTCAACTTGTCCACTTAACACTTAAGTTGCGATTAAATAAATAACTCTTCACACTTTATTAAATATACATTACTGACATAACAAATAAACGCCTGAAAATAGTTTAAACATCGAAATAATATATCTTAGAAAAAATGACTTCAATAATTGGTATACTTCAAATTGAGTTTACTCCCTCAAACTTAAAGTTATACAAGAAGAACTGTAAATAATAGTAAAAATCCATTTTTTTTTTGCCGAATGACTTCTAACGCGTTCTCAGGGATTTAGTCCATTGAGAAATATAATCGTTGATAAAAAAGGCTTTATTTTTAGTATTTATCTTTTTTTCAATTTAATATATGTATATTGTGGCTTGTTTTAGGTAAACTTATCAGTTTACGCATATTTTATATGTGAACAAACAAGGTTTCTGTAAAATAATTTAAAAACCGATAATTTATTGCAACTACGTCGTACGTATTTTCATCGGTTTTTAGTATGATCCAATCCAAGAGCGACTGAAGCTACGCTTCGTACATATTCGGATATCAACTACGAATTCTCATGAAGTTTCTTGCTTTATGAATAAAATTAAAGTATCAATCAATATCAATTAAACATCATATTTTCAGACTGGTTACTGAGTAGTAATGCTAAGTAATTGAATAGTAACAAACCTTACTGTATTCACAGTGCTTTAGTAAGGTACGCTTTAAGGGTTGGCAACACACTTGTATTAGTGTATTGTATCCCCTGGTGTTGTTTATGCGTACAGGCGACAGTGGCCATCTACCATTAAATGTACATTCAGAAAAATACATAGACGTTGAACAGCGATGCTATCGTGAGAACATCTATTGCTGATGAGAAAGTCCTCAGTCTGCTTAGATGTGCTAATGTACTTAAAATCTATGACATTTTTTATTTATATAAAAATTACCTTAAAGCTGCACTAAACACTCCGCTCATGAATATCCCAGGAAGTGCTGGAATGGCACCGGTGATTGTCATCACAAAATATGGCAACAATTGATCGCTTTTTCTTATGGATCCGGTCGTTAAAGGGTCGCAATTTGCAAATGTTGCATAAATAACTAAGCCAGTGTAGCAACACAGTGACACCATGATAAATATACCAGCGGCCATAATGAAAATTGTTCTAAAAGAAACTTGGGAGTTTTATTTCAGATATTACACATATATCTTAAATTATTGGCTTATAAATTAAATACATAATATTAGATATACCTAATATATTACCTATATACGTTGTAATCATCGCTAAACTGGCGCTAAACTAAATATTTCGTAACTAAAATTTTAAAATTAAAATTTATAATATATTGTATTTTAAATAATAAGTAATAATTCGAAAACAATTAATTGACAAAAACAAAGCATGATTAAGATATAGCGTGATGAGTAGATATTAATAAAAAAAAAATACTCACATGCGAGCTCTTTTCAATGATGATAAAGCAAGACATCTCTGAACCATTGCCTGATTTACTGAACACGACGCCAACCAGCTGAAGTAATTACCATACACTGTAGTCCAGAATGTATGACGAATTGTCGGATCCGGATCCATACTAAAATACGAATTAAAGAAATATTATTGTACAACTTTACTGTTGCAATTTTCTTCTATCCATAAGCTAATTTACGTTATATATCTACCAGAATCTGATGGCATTAAAAAAAACGTTTAAAATCATAAGTATTCATGTCTAAACATCGTATAAATCTATACTAATATTATAAAGAGAAAATATTTGTATGTTTGTAATGAATAAACTCATAAACTACTAGACCGATTTTGAAAATTCTTTTACCTATAGAAAGCTACATTATCAGCGATTTTATAAAGTTAAAGATAGTTTAGTCCTATTTTCGTATTGCAATCAAGAAATTTTTATTATTTCCCCATTTGCCATGAGATTCTTGTAGACTCCACTTTACTTGAAAAACTCTAGCCGATCTCCTTCCTTGTTTATTCTTAGGACCTCGTCAATTCCACCGAGCCTTAAAGTGCCATAACCCAAAACAAATATGACGCCGAAATACATGAGGATTGTTTGAAGTGTATCTGTCCAAACAACGGCCTTTATTCCTCCCTACAAACATTTAAATAGATTTATATTCGTAGTCGTTTATCGCAAGTCACCTGCCATTCAGTATTAGGAATATAACTGTATTACTATCTATAAATAATATAAAATAGTGTCGCTGTCCGCCTATCTCTTTTCCACGCTTTTAACGCTAATGGAAAGAGCGTATACAGGATAACACGATAAATGCATCCGAGCGAAACCGGGGTCACGCCCGCTCCGGCTTAATTGCATTTTATGCATGTAATAATTATGTTACTCGTATTCGCGTCCCTTATATACAATAAGTTTATAGTGCAAAAATATAAAGTAGGAATTTCAAAATAGTACTACTAACCTAAGGTACCCCTAGCTTGCAGAAGACCATTGCGAAATACAAGTGCTTACTTGAGCTTTCGTGTTTCGATTTCAGAGTTCATAATTTTCAACGTAAAGCGTCATGTCGTAACGTGACAAGTTTTTCAAAATTTCAATGCTGTAAATTCAGCTTGAAAATTAGTAGTCGAACTCTACTAACTTTAAAATGGACAGTCAGCTTATCTGCCCCTCACTTGTAATTTTTTATGAAATTTGTAAGATTGAAATGTTAAAGTATTTGTAAACAATTATTTATTTATTTAGATGAAAAACAGTTACATACAACTTTTTATACACCTACGAGTACAATATAAAACAGATAAAAATATCGGTAGTGAAAGCGATTTGGATTTCTATTTGACAATTTCAATTCACATAACAGTAGATTCTCCAATCTCTATTAGAATTAAGAAAATGTTATTAAGTATTTATAAAATTAATCTTAAAAGGGTGGATGTACATTTTATTTGACCTCCATTATACATAGGTTGATGCAAATGAATGAGCAATGTGGATGAGCAGCGAAGGGTTAGATTAACTAATAAAGATGCAAATACAAATTGCTGTTTGAAAACTGTACATTGTATTATTACGAAATGTATACTCACCAGTGTTGTGTAGAATATACAAACAATGCACACAATTGGTGTTATGAGGTGTAGATTTATTCCGGTTACTGAAAGTGAAGTTTGTGGATAATAATTTGTATTAAAAGAAGGAATCACATAATAAAAAAACTATAATACCTTGGCTAAACGCTAGAGCCGGAACGTAGATTACAATTGGTATGTATAATAACATTTTGATAATGAATATTATTGATCCGAGTAACCTTACATTTTGACTGAACCGTAACCGCAAATACTGGAATAATAAACAAATAATGCTGTTGAAAATCTTCGAGTATAAAATTAAAATAATCAATAACCACTCGTTCACTGATTCATCAAGAAACCTCAAAAACTATTTTTTTTTTTAATTTATTAAGATACACCAACAGTACACGTGTTAAAGTTATTTATGATATAATGATTCACAGAGTATATCAGCTGACACGAGCACCAATTACAGGCGTATACAACATTAGCCTCAAAAACGGTAACAAAGAACAAAAACATATAATATAACCTAGTATAATACAAGAATATAAAAATAATACACACAAACCCTTATCGTTTATCATTCTTTCCATTTAGTGAAAACAATATAAAACAACAGCAAGTTTAAAAAAAAGTATAGGTGGACCACGGGCAATAAGTTTTTTAAATTTTAGCTGGTATACCATAAAATTTGGAATATTTTTTTATATGTATACCACCCAAACGTCACATTAACATCATCGTCATATGATCATGAATATATTCATAATTTAAATCTTGCTCATATTGCTCAAATATATCATAATACATTGCTCCTAGCATGAAGGTAAAAAATTAAAAAGTAGTTGTACCTATACTATGCTACGCTTAGTACCTAACGCGACGTTTTTCCAGAACTTAGTTTCTTCAAAAACTGTAAATTAAAACTTAATAATTATAGTTTTGGACATACAAAACTACTAAAGGTTCTTTAGACTATCAAATGTATTTCCTTTAGAGAAACTTATAATAATAATAATGAAATGTTTTCATATACAATTATTGCATTCTATTGAGAATTGATTGATAGTGAGTTATGAATTAAACATTAATTCGTAGATGGCCATAAAAATGAAAAGTAACTGCAGCCCGATAAATATGTACATCGATAACGTGCGAAATTATAACTAAATTAATTCAATTACGAACATTTAACACATTGAATTTATTATTGTTACCTTATTGTTTTTTTAATGTGCATCAAAACTCGTACCTCGTATGTTGATGTGATTTGTAAATTATAGAAGACTGGCAGATAGACGATGGCAATAGTGAGCGATACTGCCCATTCTGACAGAACTACTGCCCATAGTTGTGTACCGTATGTGTACATTTCTGCCGGTAGCCCGAGCAGCGATATACCCGATATATAACTGTAAAAAAAATCATAAATTCGCCAGTCTGCAATTCGCGAGCTGTACTCAAAAAAATAACTAACTCGTCAATGAATAAATGACTGATTATGTACCTGGCAATGAGCGACATCGATATGGGAAACATCCCCATTGTTTTTCCGCCCATGAGATATTCATCTGCAGTGTTTTGCTTCTTGGAAGCGAAAAATGCGAAATACACTCCGATCAGAGCAGAGAGTAGAAGCATGCCTCCGAAAACGAAATAGTCCAACCAGTCGAAATATACTACCGTCATGTTGCCCTATTGGTGTCTCAAATACTTTAAAGCGCGTCCGTCCGTCCACAGTCACACTTACACTCCATCTCGGAGTTACAATAGACATTTACCGAGCGGAACTCGTATCTGGACGATGCTATATTTATCCTTGGAAGGATCTCGGACAGGCCCATTGGAGGGATGAGGTTGACTAATTTACTAGTTACCGGTCTCGAGTCCCGACGCGCCTCGTAACATCACACCGACCGTCATGATTAGCGACTTCACAACACCGATTTATCTAATTTTAGATGCAATTGTGCGGCAGGATTGACCATGAATTTGTCGACTGGTTAGTTTCAGCTTAAAAAAGTTGTTTTCTATATCAGCGATGTATTCGGCGATCTATACGTATTTCGTAAACAAATTTACGAGCTAAAAACCTATATTAAGCGTTTAAACAACACCGTAACAATTAAAATTCATTGAAATTTAATAAAGATTAGCTGATTTAAAATTTCATAAAGTTTTCGTACGCTTAAGATTTCGGTATAACTTTTTGTTTGGAATGAGACAAACACTAAATGTTACGGGGTTACGGGTTTCTGCAATACATCAGTGAAAACCGCATTCAAATCGTTTAGGCTGTTTCTGAGATTAGCATGCAAAAACACACAGACAAAAATTCTACAATCTATTTATCTGAAAAAATATATAATATACAGACACGGCTCATTTACGATTTTGTTAAACATTTAGATAATAAAAGTATAGTTTCATTTAATTTAACTGTAAATGCATTTATGTGTTAGTGTTTAAGTATGCATGTGTCTCTACTTCTCTAGTCTAGAGCGTAGGATGCAGATATTAAATGTTTGACGTTAGCGTCTAAACGAGGAGTTATGTAGATATTTGTTTACGGGTTCAAAGATGGAAACTTTTGGAAACTATAATATAATATATCTATCTTAGTCACAAACATTTAGGTAACTTTATTAACTTTTATTACATTTATATGTGGTTATAGAGTTACATCACAGGTGTTGCAATTATAATTAAACTCGACTAGGTACTTAAATCCTTATATCGAGTACAAATTAAGTGATAAACTTTTCTTATGATAAGTTATTTAACGAAACAGTAAGGAAACTTGGTTACGTCAAGAATTATGCATTTTGCAAGTCCTTAAATTAAAATTTGATAAAAAAGTGTCACCAAATCCCTTAACCATTAACTATGATTTTTAGACCCACTCCCACTGTAAAGAATGGACGTAAAGTTCTGCATAACATAAGCATTTCTATTTGTAGACGAAATAATATCTAGCCATTAGGTACTTTAGGCATTGATAGTTGCCTATACTTGCTTATTAGTCAAATTCAGTAGTGGTATATTTCGTTTTTTAGGCACTGAGCCCATAAAACCCCTTAATTTCACAAAGTCTGTTTCAAAGATGGAATAATAATAATTATAGATACGAGTAGTGGAAACGAAAAATTAAAACACAAATTACTTTTTATGGTTTATTTATTTCTGGTTTAAACATTAATAGAATGAATGGACATACAGATATGCGGCTATTAATTGTATGTATGTATCTACATATTTATCTAATGTTATAGAATTAAAACGATAGACAAGGGTTACACAGTCAATAAATATCGCGATACTCGTATTCGTGATCCCGTCAGTAAATATTGACGAATATTGACGTCTAAACGCGATAAGCAAGAATATTAACAAAAAGTCTGGATTTTTTGTGATCCATCTATTATTGACTGTGTAACCCTTGTTTTATGTGATGTGTTGATACACTTTTAGCACGTATAATATTATGATATTATAAACATCTAATG
The DNA here is from genome assembly GCA_944738685.1 of Synanthedon myopaeformis. NCBI lineage: Eukaryota > Metazoa > Arthropoda > Insecta > Lepidoptera > Sesiidae > Synanthedon > Synanthedon myopaeformis. Next base: position 3,725,851 of record OX122913.1, on the reverse strand, counting down.
AATTATATATATTACAAGAAAATAGCGTATGAGTATACTCTTTATGTAAGAGTTAATAAAACCTATTTATCCTTGTGGCCTTTGAGAGAATCTATTTAAAGGCGCCTTCGCATTAGGTCGCAAGCAGCGCGGCAGCAGCGGATGCCTTCTTATTACAACTAAAGCCGCGCGACGCTTGCAACAATGGCTCGAAGACGACTGATCGCAAGTGGCTGTCGCGCTGCTCTTTAGTATATTAATAAGTTGGCTGTTTCTGAGCAGTCGCGCTACTGCTGCGCTGCTTGCGGTCTATTGTGAATAGGCCCTTATAGGCGAGAGTTTCAATAGTTCGACATATTGGTTCAGTTGAGCTCAATCTATGAGACTTGCTTTTGTGCTACGGAGAACAAACCTTTCATGTTTACTACATAATAATAAGGCTATTACATTATGTATGTAACCTACACTTGTTCCATTACACACAATTCATTTCAACACCTAACAGGTACGATTGACTCTGATCAACACCAAAATATAATATTATACAATACACACGATATCATAAAATAACATTTTTTTGGCTTGATTCTCAGTCTGAAAATCTTTTTAAATCCTGTACTCAACCTTTCATTTACAATTTTTCACAATTAAAATAGCTGTTTTTTTTATTTTATTTATGACAATTAAAATGTCTGAAAATCTTTTTAAATTTATTCAACCTTTCATTTACAATTTTTCAGACACCTATTATAAAACATATGTATGAATCTTTGGTTTATTCCCATGATAACGACTCACAATATCACTCATCTCGACACGGACAACAATGTTTTAAAACTGACCTCTTCTTCCATTATTCAATATACGAGTACTAAAACATTAACACTAAATACCCAAGCAGACAACAGACTTTTTGTGGCCGTAAAAACGTAGACGTAAACGTCATCGAAATTAATGATGTCAATGTTTGCGAAACGCGATGGGCGGACCAAAAAATGCTGTCTTTTCTGTCTGCCAGTGTCCGTCGTCATATAATCTATTGAGCATTACCCTATACACTCGTATGTGGTAAATAAGTTATATTTTGCTATAATAAAATAATCATTTCATTCAAATAATTCATACATATGGTACTTTACTTGTACTCATACAAATAAATAATTGTAATTTTTTGTTCGTGTTTGCTCGCTATCTAATCAAGTCATCTTATTAAGTACCACACAATGAATCTGTCCAAAAAAGAATCTGTCGAATACAGAAACGACCAAAAGACATACAGAAGTTGCAATTTCTGAGTATGAGTATACTGCGTCACGCACACTAAACGCGATATCACCTACTATTATCTTATTAGCAAAATACTCTTATGGGATTAACTACATTTATTCTCAATTCAGTACGCGTTTAGCTTTCCAATGTGTGTTTTATCATTTGCATGTGCGTTCAACGCTCTTATACGCGATACTACTTGCCTAGATTCTCACTCATTCAGTTCTGTACGCGGCTGATAGTATCGGAACTCCGGTTACTCCGATGTCAGTCTGTGCCGGCCTTAAGTGGAACAAAAATCGTCCAGCGAAACACGAATGGAGTTGAATAAGTAGTCTCCACATATTGTTTTGTTCACACTTTCTGGTTTGTTTTCTTTGTGCTCAAACTGATCAAATGTCCACCATAGCCACATAAGCATAATGCTTCACTGAAATTAATGCCATCGATGGGGCCATACAAGTCAATAGCAACTGCAAACAATATGGAATAAGAGAAATACTTAATATATTCGAAATAAATACATCGATATAAATTCACTCTTGTTAATTGATGGATAATGTATAAAAGTAAGAAGAAGGATGATTATCTACGTATTAAAAAGTGTTAGTACAATACGAATATGTTTAAGCCGTTTGATATAGCCCGGGTGTACTTATAAGAAATTTTCTTGGCTGATTTCTTTATTATTCGCAAAATACTATGGTGCCCGTTTTTGTGCTATTATATTTGGCAAGCACATGAAAACCACGAAGAACATGAAACATGTAGGTATATGTATACAGCGACTTATAATTATCTAGGTTGTGCAGGATACGAGAGACCAATAATGCTTTTGCATTTTCTCGAGAAACCATCTAAGAAAATTTAATCTTATAATTTGCAAACGATCTATTTTAGAGAATTGCGTGTCAATTGAAGCGATTGGCGATTTATTTTAAATATAATTAGGACTCCGCTTCACAGTTTAGTAATATACAAAGGAATCTATTAGTTTACCATCTAAAACTAATTATCGATTTCAACATTGAACAAAGTCTACGAGTTCTTTCTATCCTAATGCCTACCTTAAGACAGGTTCAGGACTTCACGTCCATCAATAGAGACATCCATTTAGATATATCAAACTAAATTTAGTATACTAAGACAGTAAGTAGGTCTTCGAGTACTAAGTACACCTATCTAATAATCAACTCTCATCCTAGATTTTTCGCCTAACTTCTTAAATACAGTCATGGCGTCAACTAATTTTTTATCTAAACATATTTTAAAAATACTATATTAAAAAGACTAATACATAGAGAGGTATTTTCATTTCAACGAACCGTCACTTGACAATCATCACAGACCTTTAATTAATTTCAATAAGTCCACTTTAGTAATTCATTCCTAATAAGTGTAAAGTAATCTACCTCGTTCGACCGAAACATCTATTTACCTTACCTTTTCTATTCACAGTCATCACAGCAAGGCAAACTTCTCATATAACCTTATCTATCACATCTAAATAATACCTCTCTATCTATACATACATTATATATAATTAGATAAAATTAATAATAATTACTCAAAGTGTATTTGACTAATTTGGAATTCGGACTGATTTACTGGCTTAACATAACATCGGACATAACATAGAACTTTGGATTTAAAAATTGGTAAGCATTTTTTATTCATCTATTGTACTGTATGAACAAAATTGACATATTTTATTTTATTGAAAATAGTATTGAAGTATATAATATTACGATAACCATATTATATAATATTAACATTAAATTAATACTTATGTAAGCTAAATGGAGCCAGAAAATATTTCTTTGTAATTACTTGTTTACAATTAAAAAGAATGAAATATATTTTCGAAAAAATTACATCTTTTAAGTGCTAATTTTCACTCCGAATTTCAAAATAACACGGCTTTTCTTAGCAAAATAAATGAGATACTATATAAAGGTACAGGCAAAAAATACATATAGTACAGGCAATACGAAATGATTTACAATATTACGCGAGCTAATAATTAGCTAATATATTTGTTTATGTTGGACACCAATTATTACCATCTACCACTAATGCCAACGCTCGCAACAAAATGCCCACCATAGTTCCATTTCTTTTTTTATCAAAACACATTAAAATATTCATTTACTGAGACTACCACGTGATGAATCTAGAATTCTAGACTATTTTCACTTTGTGGAGATCCCCTAAGTAACTACGAGGTGTAGTAAGTTCTAAATTGTATTGAAAGCTTCGCGTTTCATTGTGAGCTGACGTTAATGCTCCACTTGCCATGATGCTTTAGGAATCTGTAGTTAACCGACAAGTTTATTTTCCATTTTAAGTTAAGTTTGTTTCCATTTTAATACAAGTTAAGTTTTTATTTTCCATTTTATTCATCCTTCAAAATTCGACTCACGCGCAATTAAAATTTATCATTTGCCGCGAGCATCGGCATCTACTACAACACATGTTATCATATATTATAATAAGTAGGCAAGAAAAGTGCATTTTAATCTTCAATCGAGTGTACGTCGCTGTCACAGTTATCTGTTTACAAGTCAGCCGGAGAGCCGAGTTCAAGTCTTGATCGTCTGCGGTCTCTAGTTCCCGCCAGCTGTCCCGATGAGGACCTTTGTAGGGACGAAGATCTGGGCCGTGAATTGTCCGATTTGGATTTCTTCACTTTGCTGCCTCCACTGGCTGGCTGTTTACCTTTTAATGTCGATACGGATATTACCACGTCTGTAGAGACGCCGTCTTGTTCTGAAACAAAATGTTGAGTTTCTACTTTGCTGAATACACTTGTGGGTGAATAAATGAACATCACATTATTATTTATATATTTATAATGATATATATTACACATATTTTACATTTGAACAAACGGACGCACGATGGGCGTTTGTGGTGATGACGAGTGGCGAGAAGGCGCATGCTTTCTGTAGCAGTGTTCGAGGCCGACTGTCTCTCGTTTCCGTGCTTCTTCATTTAAAAGAATGACACGGAAATTAAAACGTAAATTCCAAATAGGTTATTAAAAAGAGGTAGCCACAAACTAAAGGAACCAAATTCTTACAAATTCACATTGTAGTAATATAAAAAGTTAAAGAAAAAAGTGTAATCTATCTATCTATCTAAATAAAAATGAATATCAAAGTTACCAATGCGTTTGATGACTTCACCAGCGTTGTTTAAAAAGAATTTCGGCTTGGATTCCTTATCTTTGTCCTTTGCATCTTTAGGTGATTCCTAAAAATTAAAAATTAAAAACCTCAATAAGAATCCTGTTCGATTTCCTGTCAAAGAAGAAGATATTTATATAGGTGAATTAATCAGTTGAATAAAACGTAACCTAACCTAACGAGCTTTAATTTCAAAAACGATTCTAACGATTTGGATGAAATTTTGTAATTTTATATGTTTTGTTTTTTTAAGACTAGCTACCTAGTTGTTTTATTTTTATAAAAACTAACTAAATATTCCACAAAAGAAACATGTTTTTATAAGTATTTATTAAAGCATCACATAGTATATTAAATTGGTTTTCATTGTATTGTTGCCGATAGATGATAAAATTGATAAATCAACGGTTACCTCAAAGTTATGATAAGATGGTGCTATTATAACTATGATGATCCTTTTCATAAACATCAATCTGATATTGGGCCTTTGACAAATAAAAGCTAAATAATTACTTACCTTAGATTTACTAGTTTTGGAAGCAGAGTCAGTGCTTCCGCGCCACCACGGTCACTGAATTTCGCAAAAGCGACCAGTCTCCTTCCCGGGTGTGGACACCTCACCTTCCACATCACCTTCGGGCTTCGGTGAACCACTTTCAGCTCCACTGTTTATTAAATAAAACATTTATTTATTTATTTAGTATTACAGTTGCAGCCTCGATTACAGACCCACTCAAGAAGATAATAACCATCGCTATGTTGTATAAAAAACTAACCGACCCGGCGAACTTCGTACCGCCTCACAATTAATATATTATGTTACTACCTCACGCTCAAGATAGACCAATTTTTTTTCTATTTTTATACAATCCCTGTAGAACCTAACATTTTTTCAGGATAAAAATATATCCTATATGTTATGTTAAGAGTATCTGTGACTATCTGTGTGCCAAATTTCCGTCCCTTCAGCCGATTTTGACACATCCATACACCTTCACAAAGGTGTATGGATGGATTTATAAAACAAACAAATAAAAATAATAAAAAAAAATCAAAATAAATATACATACGTCATATCAACTCGCACAGTGTTCTGTTGATTCCGCATGGCTAAAGTTGAAACCATGGGTGGGCGCTGTGGTTTGTTTGCCAGGACCCTCTCTATCTCAATCATCACTGATGGTGATAATTGCGGCACTATCTAAAAGCATTTTAAAAAAGTACAAACATTATTTAATATGCAAGCAACGAGTTATATTTTATGTAAAGCGAAATAGAAGTTATAGGCCAATATTTGTATTTACCTGCAATGCGTGTATATTCTCCTTAAACTGTTCCACACTTGTTGTGCCTAATAGAAGGCAATTCACCGACTCATTTTTGAGGCACCATGCCACTGCTAGTTGACTCATTGAGCAATCTGGCACGAATAAAGAAATGTTGGGGTTAATTTACGTTGAGTGTTTTAAGTGTGTAGTCATTCACTAAATGGATGAATGAATAAAGTATTTATACTAGTAATAAGGAAATTTTCATTTTTATTATACCTAAGGTTAAGGTTAGGTTATTAGGTTCTAGAAATGTGTATAGGTTAAATACATATTATTATAATATTTGGAGATGGTATCTACATTAAATACTTAGGAGTGGTTGCCTCCTCAGATAAATATTACATTACGAGTATACCAGAAAAGTTTTATTTTATTTATTAGTTTAGCGGACGACTAGCAACTTTTAGATAGGTAAGAAGGAAACTATTAAATATTAAGAATCGGAAATATCTGTTTCAACTGTTTAAACATACATACTGTATTAAAGACGAAAATTATTAGTTACCATAAAAATACAGTAAGAATATTGAAAAAGAACGAAAAAATATATAGGAAATAGGTATACGCACTTAAAGAGTTGGCAAGGTTAGAGAGATCGCGTAGTTTTTCGCCATAAGTTCGTGGTTCTTCGCCAGTTACTTGCTCCTTACTGTCGGCGCTGCCAACCTGTTGCATTGGGAATATATTACTAAAAACTACAAGAACAGAACATGATAAGCATGTGTTACAATTGCTTAAAAGTAATACGACACTAATACAACAAGGGTGTATGTATGTATATAGAAATAACAATAAGCACCCATAGTACCTTTTTACATTACACGTTAAGTGCATATATGATCCGCTGAAACCGCTGAAATGCTATTTTTGCTAACAATGAATAAACTTGGCGCCAATGTTAATGGATCTAAGGACAAACAATGTTAATGGGATAAAAGGATTCGACGTATCTCATAGATGACATACGTCGATGGAACCCAATAGACAATAGTAACATCCATTACGACGACGCCCGCCCTGGCGACGAAGCCTCCCAACAAGTTCACAATACCCGTCCCGCCCCATCACATGTACCTAAGCTGAAGCCTTCAACAACATTTACAATGACTGCAGTTTGCTATTACCATACAATCTATATATCTATACTAATATTATACTTAAAGAGAGAAGATTGTATGTTTGTAATGAATAAACTCAAAAACTACTGGACCGATTTAAAAAATTATTTTACTTATAGAAAGCTACGTTATCAGCGAGTATAACAAAGGCTATGGTGTTGAAAATTTATATGGGGAGTACGACCCCATATAAATTTAATAAACGAAACGGGACCGGGTTCAGCTAGTAATTTTATAGTTTAAACAACAAAGTAACTTACTTCCGGTCCACCAATGTCCTCTTCGCACCAACTAAATGTACTGTATTTCCTGTTGAATCTTGACTTAGCAAATAATCCTGTGATTTCTTCGCGGCCTAATCCCTTGCCGGTTGTTATAGCGGACCACACGATCATGCCTTCAAAAGTTATGTTATTGATGAATCAATGAAATAACCAATTTCATTATACTTAATTGAGATTTTTTTTTAGAAAAATGAGAGAAAAGTAACTCACCCACGCCTATTTTATGGTATAACTCAGGCATATACAGTTCCGCTTTCTCCCTACAAAACATATGATACTCCGTCTGTTCTACAATTGGCGTAATGCAGTTGAATTGTCTACAGTTTGTGTAGGCGTCCATTATCTAAAACAAATAACTTTGTCATCACAAATATATAAAATTGGAAATTTAATTGTTTAGAATGCAAGAAAATACGCAAAAGCATTATGTTTTAAAGTAATATAAACGTGAGATCTGGCCTTAAATATAATTAAGGATATGTTATTCTATCTTAAAATTACACAGACATGCATACAAAATACCTCAACTGGTGACCAGCGCGCCGTACCCCAATACATAACCCAACCTTGGTTTATAACAAACGTCATGGCTCTGACTAATTCTGCAGAAAAAAACATTAAGTGGTGTCAAGTTTTTTTGTTAAAGCCAAATAAAATCGCATGTTGTCTAGTGTCCAGGTACTCAAGTCCACTTTGTATTCGTCGTAGGACTACACGACAGAAGTGAATGCTACGCCATCTGTTACCATCTTAACTAACTATTGACGAAGTTAAGTTTAATATGAACCAAGAAGTACGTACTAATTCGGGTAGATGGCGCTTATTTCATGCAATCAAAACTCACTGAGGGTGTTGTGACGGCGCGAGTTCATAGTTTTTTCCCTATACTCGTACTAAAAGAGTCAACGCGCCTAAAAGAAAATTTCACTTCAAAAATTAAACATCAGTTTCAATCAAATTTTTAATCGTATTAAAAATCAAAAGAAGCATATCAATAGGTATTACGCATATGTATTTATTGTCAACATTCTTTTATCTTTCATAGTTTACGACTTTTTATTTAAGAGTTTAATAATTAATTTAATTGTTACAATATTGTTATTTGAATTTAAATATTTAATCATATCGACAATTTAATCATCAGTAGTGATATTTTTATTGTATCATAGTGGGATTAAAAATGATTTGTACAATCCTATTTAAATAAGTTAAACATACACACATAAGTTTTTATTAAAAATATCCGCGACTCCTCGTTTAGACTGACCTTCCATGGGGCACACTGGGTCCACCTTGTGCAACATGACAACGTCTATGTAGTCGACTTGAAGCCTTCCCAAAGACGCCTTTATACTCTCCACAATGTGTTTTCGGGAGAGACCTCTTTCGTCCGACCTGTGATTAGCATGAGCAAACCTAATAATAAGGTTATCGTGTTATTTCACTAGTTTGCCTAAAGCAATACAACCAAACAGGTTCTCAACCATAAAAGCTGTTACAAGCAATGAGTAGGCTCTTTCTTCTAAAAAAAAACACACATTCATACATACATAAGTCGAATTATAAAATTTTGTACATCTTAAGAATTTATTTCACATAATAAATATTACAATATGCATTGCACGTGTCAAATTTATAGCTCAAATCGCTGTATAAAAGCTCAATTACAAAGGCTAATATTACATTGTACTACTTACTTGGTGCTCCAATAAATTTTGGTCGTAATAATAATACTGGTACGCCTCACATTTCTCTTCTTAAGAATCCTACCAAGTTCAGCTTCGCCTTTACCTGGTAGAAAAAAAATAGTTTAATATTTACTTCAAAGAATATGCTAACTAAGTAAAACAATATCTAATAATAAAAAATGATTTCGTCTATTTAAACAGTCCTCGAGGATTTATTATTAAACTTTTTTGCTTACCGCAATGGGCTTCAGACAGATCAAACAGATTGATTCCATTCTCCAAAGCTGTCATAACTATATCTTCAGCACATTCCTCATTGAGGAGGCTCCAAACACCGAGACCTATGTTGGGTACTCTTAAGCCTGACTTGCCAAGGTTCTTGTACCGGAGACCAGGTGTTACCGTAGAAGGCATGGTTGTATGGTTGCCCATGTACGTAGACATGTGCCGCGACATCGTGATTTCGCCAGCTGTTAGGAAAAATGAAAAACACTTTTATTTTATTTATTTTATACGAAAAAAGCGAGAGGCAGGCTTGACTAGTTGGATCGCTACGCTTATTTATAAAACAAACAAAACCAGAACGATAATCCCTATACGGAACGGAATATGACTCTTATTTTTTGTAAATTGTTGTGAAAATTTCAAACGTCTAAAGCAAAATAGATGTTTGAAAATTTGACCCTTGCATTGAAATAATTATAAATCAATATCTGTACCCTAGAACCATGAAATGTGGATAGACGCAAGGTACATAAGGTACTCATATTTAAAGGGTACTTATATTTCGAAAAAATATAGTTACCTCAAAAATATTTGTGCTAAAAGAGTCTTAGTGGAACATTAAGTACAAAGCAGGTTGTACTACAGTAACCGATAATAATAATAATTTAGCAAAGCTTTTTTGGAAGGTCAAATATTTGGCTATAAAGGGTACAATACACAAAAAAGTTTATTTCGCATTTATAGAACTTTTGAATTTATGTCAGCGAATAGCACAAAGAACATAGCGGTTTCAATTAAAAAAATCTGACAATGATTTCGTGGTTCTTCTCACTCAATACACCTTTGAACATACTTAAAAAAATTCTATCAAGATAATGTGTTCCAATAGGATTAATATACAATATTAACTTTGAATACTTTTAATAGATGGCGCCAGCTATTAAAAAGTGCAATTTAAAACGAAACAGAACGCAAAGCCTTTTATCATAAAGATGACACGTTTGCCTCGTCGCATAGGGATTAATATCAAAGTGCATAAATAAGTGAGGGCCCAGCTCTCACCTTGATCTAGCATTTGTTGAGAAGCCGCACTAAAATCGTCCATACAGTCCAACGATGCAATCGGAGCTCGACATCTGTCCAAAGAACAAAATAAACTCTTCATCTTTATTTTTGAAGAAATATATATTTTGAAATTATTATTATATTGAAATAAATAGTACACAGATTGCTTTTAGCAATCGAAAAATTCTCTGTTATTTGTTTTAATAACTATAATTTTCTAATTGATCAAGGTATACTAAACTATAGACGGTTACTTGTTTTTGTATACTTAATTTGTAACACTACAAATAACTTCTAATAAAGTAAACTAGAGCTTTTAAACTAGAGCTTTCTTTTTACTTCAAATAAAGTAAATATTATCTATGTGTGTGCTCTATATTAAATATAAAATTTCTATGCACTTAATACCAACTTTAAACTAGTTGTTCAACTGAATCTCTAATCCATGTTTACTCCTATGTAAGTAACAAAATTTATGTGAGAAACTAGTGATTATACTATTTTCTAAAAGAATGTTATAAAAATCATCTAATAAGAGTATAACTAAATTAATAGACTGATGAACAAACACATAGTGATTTAAATAGGTGAAGACAGAAAGGAACAAAAAATGACAGTTAAGCGGTAGAGTGCAGGCGTGACACGACATTCGTACCTTTGGTCGTCCAGTCGGATTCAGGTGTCCACGGATCCTGATGGTTCAGCATGAGAAAAGCGAAGCTAGCTTTATGCTACTTGCACCATAAGCGGCTATCAAAGACGCCATTACACCCCATGTTTTTTTATGAACTATAACGCAATGTGGACTCGTCAACCGCTTATTGTCAGTAGTACTGCATTACCTAGTTGCATGCGACGATCGCGGTGCACGATGCAGTGGGGTGCTCTCTCTGCTTTACTTCGCCAGTGGGAGAAGACATAACGCTGTTTAAAGAGCTTTCGCACCAACCGTACATGCGATAATATTTGATTCCAATCGTATCCTTCATGTGATGCAATTATTAGGTATAATTTATTAGGTAGGTACTGGTAACTTGCAATGGTGTAATGACAGGCAATTGATGGTAACGGTTTAGACGTGGGCGAAGAAGGCTTAGATAGACTCTTTCAAAATTGTGACACATGGAAACTTGCTGATTTTGTGTACGCAACAGGTATATTAGGGAACTTTATGAGCTTAACTTTAAGAATTCAAAAAACTTATCTAATTAAAATAAGAGTTAATATAATGTTTGCGTATAGTCGAATATTAAAAGCTGCGTTCATTGCAGCAATTAAGGTTGTTACAGCGCAAAATCGCAATATTATATCTTTGCACATATCCGACATTTTATACTTGCGCAGGCGCCGTTCGGGGCGGTACTTGTAGTGCACTGAACTAACTACACAAGAGACGACACACAGCGCTGAGTACAGCGCTGACTACAGTGTACTAAACCTACAAGCCACTTGAAAGGTTAGCATGAAGGCCCACACCGCCCACGCCCGTTGAGAGTAAATATGCATGTACGTCTTCTCCCTAGCGGATTTGTGACGGAGTTGTCCAGTTACCGATATATTGTGGGCATTGGATTGGAGTCTACGCTGGCGCTGTCCGGAGGGCCGATGGGAGTATGGGGCGTACAGCGGCTGATCGTTGATTCGCTGCGGGACATCTGGGAATCCTCGTGACCACCGCCACCCTCCGGCCTGCTATGCTCGTGCCGCCTCATGCCGCTCCTATGCTTATCGGCATCTCAATATCCTACAAATGTCTTATTTGTAAAACGATCACAGCCACACACCACCACCCGACCCTACCTGAGAACCATAACGGGTTGCAGCACCAATGAAAAAGTAAAATAAAAACACACTTTAAAAATTAGACATTTAGAAAAGCGTGCATTATTATTATCCTAACACTAAATAAATAGATTTATTGATATTCATTTTCTAAAATCTAAGAAACACGATAGAAACGAAGAAACATTTACACACAACAGTCGTAAGACACGGAAGGATTAGCAAGATCGCAGCGCGTTTTGAAGCACTCACCGAGGCTTTTGCTTTCTATTTATACATCATTGGTCGAGTTGATGATGATGGTAGTCGGAATAAAACGTCGCGGCACGGAGCTTTGTGTACTGTATTGCGGCTGTGGGTCGTCGGGCGGATCGGACTCGCTTAGAGTGTGAGTGGCGCAGGGTGGTTGCGCTGCGCGGTAACCCAGCGACGACGCAAGCGTATAACAAACCCCTGTACCGATTTGACCTACTTCTTTGAACGGCCCGGGCTTCTTTAATCTTTACATCTGTTACAATCTCACTGTCAATTTATCTAAATAACATCCAACAGAGCTTCCTTACATGATGCCTATGTTATAAAAAAAATAGACCCAATGCCTATAAAATCGATGTGCATAAACAAAGAGGTCGCCTCGTTCGAACGCCAATCATTCACGTATTACGCAATACTTTTGCATGTAAATCGATGAAGGTAAATGTGCCCTGGGAGGCTGCGTTAACACGCCAAGGTAATGTGCGAGTAAAAACGAGATGTTAATAATTCGAATTAATTTTTGCAGCTTGCACTCGACTTAGAATGCGCGATTATATTAGTTTTATGAGGGGGAAAACTGTGGATTTATTGATGGATTTATTTCTAGGTTCGCAGGCGTCTAGTTTAAAAATAAAAAGGGGACATCGCAAATATATTTCATATGGCTTTATATAAACGAGAATTGGGAATAGTTACCTATATAGACAAAGTGCAGTCTACATGCAGCTGCGGCCCGGCGAGCACCGGAGACGAACTCATTCGGAAAAATATACGACGCAGAAATCTTTACGTAACCGTGTCTAAACATTGTGTTTTTCAATAAATAAAACGTTAATTATATACCTAATTGTGAAAAAAATTGTTGTTTTTAAGACAATTCACGTTGAAAATAAATAAATAGTGAAGTTAAAATGTGGGGTGGAGAGGAATTCTTCTTAAAGAAGGTTCGTTTTGTATAATGTTCGAACATGTCTTTGCCGTCGGTGGAGAAAACGGAAACCACTTGTTGCGTGAATGTGTGACGAATTCACGATGCCTCTTGAATATATTTAATTATATTTATATATCGATTATATATAAATCCGCAATTTTCCGTTGTAAAAAAGCTCGTGATCAAAACTCATAATGCATTTAACACATTGCTTCAAATCCAAATTTCTCGCTACATTTTTTCATACTTAATTTTTTTTTGTTATTTATTTGTGAAAATATGGTTATTTTCGTACTCTAAAGCGATAGCATTAAACATTATCCTAAAAAAAATCAGTGCACAAGATTTAAAGTCGTCTTACCTCTAGTGTTTGTTTTTACATCAGGTTGTGCCAACTGTTGCTGGAAGTCCATATGTCAAAATAACAACACCAAAAACAACTTACCCTGGGCAAGATGGGGCTCTGATTAGCTCAGCGCGACTATGGCTAACGTCGTTAGATGAAGCGCGCCACCCCTTTCTTTCTCCGAAATCTTGTGCTGTATCAGTCTCACCGCACTCCTCGCAAACGGAATCCCCTGTCAAAATACCAATATTTTTGTGTCGCATTACGAAACAAACAAAACAATTAAATGGGAATAAGATGTGAAGGCTTTTAACGAGATGAATTAAAAACAGAAGCGGTGTAAAATCTATTGTGTAGTTTTGCGTTGTATAGTGAAAAATTGATTTTTTAATTAAAAAAATACAAGGAATACGGATTTTATTAAGAGAAAAACGGCTTTTATTTTATTAAAAACAAATGGAAGGCTTTTCACGAGATGAAATAAACGATGTAAAAGAAGCGGTGTAAAATCTATTGCGTAGTTTAATAGTTTTACGTTGTATAGTGAACGATTGATTTTTTAATTACAAAGACAAGGAATACTGGTTTTCTTTAACAGAAATCGGGTTTTTATTAACAATGGAAGGCTTTTAATGAGATGAAATAAATATAGAAGCGGTGCAAAATTGCATAGTTTTGCGTTCTATTTTAGTTAGTTAGTAAAAACAAACAAAAACGGTTTTTATTAACAGAAAATGATTTTCTTATTTATTAAAAAAAAACCCATAATTTTTATTAGAAAATTAGTGTGCATATCATTAGTAATTAGGCATAGAGGTAGAGACCTCATTAGGAATAGATATCGGATATGAAACAAAATCGAATTTATGTTCGTTCAAACCTTTCATGCGAGACATGTTGATAAATATGCCTTCACTTTCGTTGATGCTTTGACTCGAGTGGGGCTTGCTGAGCTGAGTGCTGCAAGCTTTTTTCAACATGCTCTGGAATATGGGAATATATTTTATTTAACAATTTTGATAATATTACTAAAACATCATGGGTTTTTGATTTTTTTTTTTTTATTTTTTTGAAAATTGTGGTTAACAACTAATTATTTATAGAAACTCGATTGACGTCAATTAGATTTTTAATTTAAAGTACATGATATTTATTTTAGTTAGGCACGCTCGTGTGTTTATTAAATCTAATCTGCAGAAAAACATAGATTATTTTTTAACTCATAGGTGAACAAGCCTGCAACTATTATGTTACGAGTAAAATTTCTCATAATATCTCATAAATTATCTAAATCTCAATAATAATCTAGAAGTAAATGTAGCTAAGTTATATGCATATCATAAAAAACATACAAAAATAATAATAAGGTCGTAAGCCGTGTGGTGTAAGCCTATGAAGGATTTAAAAGCAACATAAAATTATTACATTTAATTTATTGATAAGATATGTTTTAATTTTTTCCTACTTGTGAGTGACAGGTCAAGAAGATGCCAAAAATTTTGAGTCAGTTTATAGGGACTATTTTTGCTATTCACATACTCTTAGTTAATGCAAAAACATTTCATATAAATATTCATAGTAGGTAGAATGTCTTTGTCAATATTTTCAAATAGTGATTACGACATTACTAATCAAAAGGTTATATGTTATTTTACCTTGGAAAGATTCAGATAAATGGAGTGTGGCTGTGTCGTTTCTGAATTGCCTCCCACTAGGAAAGCAAATTTAAAGACGTAGGTAGGTAGGTATAATCGTCAAAAACGTAAAGAATCCGTTTACTAATAAAAGGAGAATGGGATGCTTGAAACAACTGCTTATTATGGATTGAGTGTATTTACATTTTAAACATTTTCTTAACTATGTCATACCCACTCTTTAAGTCTCCGGTAAAATAAATTTGATTAGAGAATTTGGCACGCAGCTAAAGTCAAGGTTACGTTTCCCTGACCTCCCCCAATGCCGTTAAGAGGCTACTGGGTCGTTGGGCTAAACCCACAAAAACTATAAACTGTTAGCACGAAAACGGTTTACACTCATGCTATTTTGCTATTCATGAAAGTTAATCTGAATGAAATGTATGGGATTATATTTTAATTTGGACGAATTACATACAATTTACAATTTATTATACATTTACTAATGGAAAAAATTGAAGAATCAAAAAAAAATTCGGAAATTTTAGTGATATTTCAAAATGATGTATATCAGTGAAAAATGCTCGTATCGTATCGTATTATAAAAAAACCATGGCTTAATTGGTAAAATTTTATTCAAGCCTGTGGAGTTAAAAGAAAAATCAAAAAAATCTGCAAATTTTTTTCTCACGCTGCTTCCTGAATTGCATGGAACATGTAGCTCTGAATTTTTTTTTGACAGATTTCAAAACTAGAAACTTGCAGCTTTAAAATGCTTTTTTTAGACCTCGATACGAGCATTTTTCACTGAGATACAGCATTTTGAAAAATCATTAAAATTTCCGATTTTTTTTTATCCTTTAATTTTTTCCATTAGTATATAATAGAAATTTCATACTCGTAGCACAGCTAGAGCACAGCTTAATAATATACACTAGAGAAATATGATTGTTTCGTACTTGTTTACTTCATGTACACATAAGTATAATCTCCATTACTCATCCAGTATAACTTTTAATTAAACACTAAAGTTTTTAACGGTAAACAGATATTTTTTAACAAATATTTACGCAAATTTATCTGCTCAATACAAATGTTGATAAATAATTAAGGATAATAAAAATTACGATCATTAATAATAATTTGTTTAAACTTTATCTTCTCTATTTATACTTATCTAGACAATTTATCATTTTATTCAATTTTTTTTTTCATTTTCCAATATTATAATATATTTTTGTTTTTATAATTTTTATTCTTTTATAATTTATCTAATTTCTTTCATTTTCCATTTTCTAACGATTGTTAGAAAATAAATAGAGGTGTTGAAAAATATTAGGTAACGTTATCAAGGGAATAACAGACCCTGTAATGTTTAGACGAGTCCTGTATTGAGGGGCGGCTGTTTCTCCACCTTGCGGCTTGTCGTTGCAAATCACATAATCGATGGTGTGACCATGACGTATTAAGGACGCGCATCTCTTCAACGGCCTCCGCTATCTGTAATTTCAATTGTCGCCAATGTTTGTAACACTATGACATATTTATTAGAAAGTTTGATAACACGTGAAATTTGCAAATCTGACTGGTCTTATTGTGACGAAATATATAATCTCGATAACAAGTTGAAATAATTGAAATTATTTCAAATTAAAAATTTTTCTTTAATTTTGTTAAATAAAAAAAATAAACCTTTTTTAAATTTGCCTACCTGCCTAAATAAATTTTATTTGTAATTACATCAAGTAGTAGAACTCACAGTTGTTTTAAAACTTATTTTAAAAGTTATTTGTGAGTTCCATAAAATTCTCACAGATGGCAGTGTAAGGTAATTTATAACTCAAAAACAAATAATTTGCAATAAAAAATACTATAAATTGAGATAAAAACTATCATATCTTTTAAGTTGGACCAAATTACATATAGTTACGAAGTTTTATCAAAATCGGTTCAGTGGTTTAGGAGTTCATCGAGGACACACAATTTGACACGTAATTTTTATACATATAAAGATATAAATAATCTATAAACATAATTATGCAGTAGGTAAATTCCACATTCATGTCAAGTGACCAGATTTCACGGAATAGTGGCATCTGCTACTTGAATTGATTCTATGGTTACGATACATTTATTGATAATTGATAGAGTACAATAACGTAACTCGGCTCACTTCCCAATTACCTGCGAAGATAGAACCGATTGTTCCTAAGTCTTATGAAGACCTGAGAATACTCTAATTATTTTATTTATTTGTATGTCTGTAATGGTGTAAGTATTGTCTGCGTGTGCTAGTTACCATAGTGAATCGGTGCAGTTGTATGAAACCCCAATTACATTAAGTCCTATCAAATAATGTTTAAAGTCGTTTATCTTCTACCGATCAGCTGCCACTTACCGTTCGATACTAATGATAATCACATTTTAAGTTTATTCTCAGTCAGGCGTGATATTATCATACAAAAATATTTAAAAAAGTTTGTCAATAAGATAATATCGCAATAATATCGCAAATGAGCAAGTGACCAGACAATTGGCAGAATGATAATATCGATCGTTAAGTAGTAACTGTTTGGGAGCCTAAATTCCAAACAAACTAGACAACCAGAAAACTCCCCGTAATATGCACAAGAAAACTCAGTAGTGTACTAAAAATAAGTATTATTGTAGATTCCCCAGGAGACCTACATTTGAATAACTAGATACCCACCTACATGTAAACTTTGACATTTTCAGAAGGTCCGTAAGGGCCGAATTAAGGAAGGAAAGGTAACTAATGAGGTATGTATAGTTAATTAAAAAATTATGAATGTATTTCTTCGTTAACAATCAATGTTTGTATTATGAGTGTGCTTCGTAAATTAAAATGCTCATAAACAAATTTATTTTGTTAACTAATGTTATGATTGATTACCTCTCGTTTCTGTTCATCTTCGGCTTCGATGGCTCGCTGATGGAGCAACTCAATGTCCAACTTCCTAACTTCTTCGGCTTCTCTTGCTTGAGACACTTTTTCCTTTAAATAAATTACATTGAGTACAATTATATTGAGTACAAGCTGTTGCACGCGACCTCGTCCAAGTAACTTTATCAAATATAGCTTATGTTACTGGCTGATAATGTATACACTTTCAATAGGTGAAAGAATTTTTCAAATCGGTCCATTAGTTTTTGAGTTTATTCATTACAAACAAAAATACAAATATTTAAAATTCAATAAATACACGGTGAAAATCAATTAAGCCGTTTTTGAAATTAGCGTGCACAGACAAACAGACAACAATTCTAAAAACGTTTTTTTTTACGATCGTAAAAGTGGTTTTTCTTGAAAAAAATAATTAATGTAGGTAAAGACATTTAAGACTTTATTATATTAAAGTATAGATATTTAATTGACATTGTCATTATCTCACTAGAAAATAGCGAAGGAACTACTAGGAAAGTTTTAACGACGTATTTTCAATGAACTCGTTAAAAAAGTTGAGCGCAAAGTATGGCTGAGTTACTCTATATAATTATTCTCAACGTGTTTGATAAAACAAAAAAAATAAAGACATTTTTTAAAGGCAGGTTATATTCACTGTATCAAATAAATTTTCAGCATTCCTAGTAAAATTTATGCATGTTTAGAATGTGTTTTGAACTGCGTCATTGTAATGTCTTTTTTTATCATCTTTTGTATGTACATGCTTAATTGTGTACAAATATATCATTTTACCATATAAATGTAGGAGAGAGCAATGTTCGTTTCCTTAATGGCCATATAATATACCTATCTACAAATTGTGAATGACGTCAGTACATATATTAAATGTTAATTTATCTATTGCTGCTAGATGTTATAAGTATATATACTACCTTTTGCATCTGACGTTCATGTTCAATTTTCTGTTGTTCCAATTCTTCTTCAGGTATAGGCGGTGTCTCATCCCCACTTGAGGTATGCTTAGCCCCTTAACGAACGTAAAGAAATGATAAAATTATTTATTGTTTAATATACAATCTAATAATGACATCATCATAAGCGTTTGTGATTAAAACGAAATCATATTTACCAGTAGGCGGATGATATGATATCCAAAACTGATGAGCCAGTTTGGCGATAATTATGTTACAGCTTATAATAAAAACATATAACTTTAACCTGACATCTGAACGTATGCCGGATCCCGTGTAAACTGTTAGAATTTATTCATAGATGTTTATTTTCATGGCTATAGCGAGAAGATGTGTATGAAACACACTTGGCATTACTCCAAAAAGTTGTGATTTCCCAAATTTCAAACGATTTGTATGTATGAAGGTAATAATTGATTGAAGGAAAACCTTTAAAAATGGACAAAATATATTTTGCATATAATCTTGATATCTGTTTTGTTAAAAATGAAAAGATTAAATAATAATTGAATTTTATTTCTTTTCTTTTCTTAACTCACTTTTCCTACTAAAACTTTCATAGCAACGCATGCATGTTTAGGTTTACTATATTTTGGATTAAAATATTAGTTTTTCGACTAAGTTTGAATAAAATACGCTATTCGCAGCAACAGGTAAACAGTGGGTTGGGTTGATTTATTAATGTATAAATACATAAATCTAATAGCAACAAAATAATAAAAGCAAACATGATCCGCTATAAACTATATTTCCACACTATGCAAAGAAATCTTATAATTTCATTTACAATATGCGTTGTTCACAAAATAACTAATTATTTTGTTCATAAAATAATTTACTCGCTAGAAAGTAAATTATCCTCTCTGAGGGCCTCGTTCACCAACTACAAGTAAAGTGTTGACTAGTTACTTTTAGAAATAATTTTATGTTTTATTAAATTATGCACTCAGTTTATCCTTCGATGGGCGATTTTATCATTATTTTCTTTTTAATGTTTGGGACTTTTACCATACAAACAAAATTAAGTATATCAGCTCCATCATTACCGGTGACTTTAAATGGCGGTTAGCCTACTTGACACTTTACTCAGAGATGGTGAAAGAGGCCCTAAGAGTAGTTTCTGTTACCTGAATTTAACAGCCTTAAGACTAGAATCTAGATTTATCCAAAATGCGTAGGTACATTCGACAGTGAATTAGTACTTATAACTATTATCAACTATTAATCAAATTACTACTTATAAGTCAAGTCGTACGTAAACTACCAGCCAACCCAATGTCACAAAAATAATTTTTCAACAGGACCAGCATTCTTTAAATTGCTGGCCTTAATAATTAATAGAATACGTTTAGTCGGGGAAAAATACATTTTAAAAACATTAATTCCTTCATTCTACAGTACTTTTTTCTTGTCTTGAATAAAGTTTAGGTTTATAATTAGAATTTAGAGTAGAAACGTGTGCATTTTTTTCCCTTCCCCGCAAAAACAACTACGACAAATAGGAGGTAAAGTGTTTTCATCTAGTTCTGTATTTCGTTTATTGAATTTAAATAAAGGTTTTGTATATACTATAGACAGTCCATTAAATTTCCTTTTAAAATTTCTAATATAGTATCTTAAAAAATAATAGGTACAGAATCTGATTTTTTGGGGCCTTTTTGTCACATTCCTTAAGATTAAGAATAAATTGGTGATTTTTTTTGGATTTAATTTCTAATATTTATAATAAGTCCCTCTATAAAAGACATCCGTAATCTCATTTCAAATTTAAAAATTCGACATTAAAAAAGTCCAAACGTAATTTTGGCGAAAATTCGAAAATACCATTCACTATATATTTAATCTAACTACAAAATAAAGTATTGTGTAGGCATTAATGTCAGTTTTTCAAACAAACTTTTTTTCTATGCTCATACTTAATACGTCAGAAGTGAAAACTTAGCTTCACAAAAAAACAACTATGCCACCCGTTAATTGACGAACCAAGAAGTACGTACTAATTCGGGTAGATGGCGTATTTCATACAATTAAACGTCACTTGGGGCAGTTCACAGAGCGTGATGGCGCGAGTTCACTGTTTTTTCCTCATTCTAAAAATGACCAAAGAGCCTAAAGCCTGCGCTTTCTGTCTTTTCTTTCAACTTTTTGATTGCTAGGCACTGACCTGTAATATATACCACTGGACAGGCTTCTGTCAAATTATTTTTATGCCTATTTGAAAACGCCATTTTGGCGCGATAGGCTATGAAACGATTGTCCATGGAACTAAAATTAGTAGTGATTATACTTCACATCTTCACATACACATCTATGGAATAAAAATTACGCAAACGTCAAAATTAGGTCTCGGGACAATCGGCGTTTCAAAATGGTACAAAAAATTAGCTGTCATTTGTATGGGACAGCCTGTACAGTGGTATACATTAAAGGTCAGTGTTGCTAATTCTTAAAGTAGGCGTCATCAATTTGCCTTTGGACAAATATTGCACGAGCTAGAATTGTTCGATGGTGCTGGAACGACATCTTAACACCTACTTTTTGGCGGTAAAATCAAATTATTTTTGAACTAGCTGTTGCACGCGACCTCGTCCGCGTCACTTTTTATAAAATATAGCCTATGTTACTCGCTGATAATGTAGCTTTCTATAAGTAAAAGAATTTTTAAAATCGATCCAGTAGTTTCGGAGCCTATTCAATACAAACAAACAAACAATCAAATCTTTCCTTTTTTATATATATAATATTAGTATAGAAGACTCATCATTTGACATAAAATCTGCCACATTTGATAGCTGGCCAAGAGTTGACTGATTCAAAAGGTAAAAAATTAAGGCCAAGTAAAGCATAGTTTAGCTTTGACAGGTTGCCCCGAACGGTATGATCAAATCTTGTCAGGAACAAAATAAGCGGTTGAAGCAAAATTAGCCTCGGCCGAAGGAGTGCAGGAATAGGCTCCAGTGGGTGTATCTAGCACATAGACATAGGGTAATTAGTTTAAAGTGACCGCATTCGCTAGCGAATACGTAAAACATTTTATATGATAAATGGTCGTTTGACGTTTGACATAGGATATGAAATGCAGTATGAGTAGGGAATACAGACTACTCTAATAATAGACAGTAAAATCAATAAAATCAATGTTTTAAATTCATTAAAAAAAATTGTCATCTATATTTAAAAAAAAAAAAATTAACATTTAAATTCGAGAAACATATTTCATTTAAATTTGCTTATGAATTTTATTCCATCATTAATAATAAATAAATAACAATTATCATTATGAAAAATATTTCTGATGTTGACAACACGGATAGAGTTGTTTATTTATGGTTGACGCTTGGACAATAGACTATATCGAATTGACGCTAGCTTGTCTGATTTTCAATTTCATTCATATTGAGATTTACAATACAAAATTGTAATTGTCATACGATACGACACATTATATATCTGATATTGATTTGTTTAAGTGAACAGATGAAATGAATTTATTTTTTATTGATACGTTAATAAATGTGCTCGGCAAGTAGGAAACGTAGTATGTGTGTTTTATCGTTTTACGTGCGCGTGAAAGACGTGAAGGAAGAAATATCAGACGGAATACGGGGATCCAACTGTCATTGTTTTGACAATGTATCGCCGTAGGTATGTTTTATTATAGGAAAACCTAATTTTATTGTTTAGTTTGTAAAGAGAAAACGTTAAAAATTAAAAAAAAAATGTTATGAATCAGCGGTTATAAGACGAATCGGAGTGGTGTTGTTTAACAGCTGGATTTTGACGACCGGCGGGGTAGTTGCAATACTATCAAAAGAGTTTCCATAAAAATGAACAGTCGTGGTAGTGTAAAGGAGACAAATTTGGTGAATTTCACAAGGGATCTAACCACTTTGAACCAATTGGAAGCGAAGGAGACTTTGATTAGTTTCCCATTTGATCACCTGTATGCATGTCACGCCGACGGTCCCGTAAGACAGACAATACAACTCGACAAAGAAGTCGAGATCAGCACACAGTGTATCGTTTCAACTGAGAAGGAGATTGTAGTCGACAACAATGCCGAAATCGAAATCAATCAACTCAGAGACCGCTTGAAATACTTGGAGTGTCAAAACAAAAGATTGAAAGATTTGGTTCTGTTTCATTTAGATTTGATACAACAACAGAACGAGAGTGTCACTAAAACGGAAAAGTCGAATCAATCTTTAAAAGAGGAGAATGAAACAGTAAGTGTTAATTATTTTTTTTTAAAGAAGAAGAACCATCTGTGTGATGAATTTCCAAATACAGTTGAATTCCGATTTTTTTAAATTTTTTATTTATATATATAGTGTATATATTTATATTATAAGGCTGTGCAAAATTTTACAATGTAAAACAATATATAACTGACTTAATTGTTTAAATTAATAATAAATGCAAATAATTATACATGTCATTGTGTATAGTTTGCTGGGCGTTCTTAAGGTTCATTATTGTTTTTAAGTTTATATAAATTGTAAAACACTAACACTTCTTAAAAGACCTCGGTTAAATAAAACCACATTGTTAGTTTACCTTTATTGAAAAATCGGTTAACTTCATTTCGGTTAAGATAACTTAAAATTCTATAATAATTTTTTTTTATAGACAACATATGAAGAAACCTAGAAAATCTTATTGGTAGTTAGTATAGTTTGCTGTTATTTTTTTTTTTAATCGATATTAAGTGGTAATATTCTTGATATGTGGTAAAACTCAAATGTGTTTGTGTTTACACAAATGAAATGTTATATTGTATTAATAAATAAATAAATAATTTATATGAAAATTTTATTGAAATGGAGTTAATTGATTTGTTCAATAAGGTAATGATGTGTGCTTTTGTGTTCATCTACAATTCTAAATGAGTAAAGGAAGCCAGAATTGATTGATCCATCTTAACCTTGTCAGTTAAGATAATATCCTATTCATTATCCTATTAGTATCCTATTAGTAGAGTTGGTATAGAGCTTGAAGATTTCCCGATGATTCATTTTAAAGTCTAACTATGTCATTGAAGTTCATTTTATACCATAAAATCTATATTATATATATAAAAATGTTGTGTTAGTTTGTGTATGCTTCAAAAACTCGACAACTAGTCGACAGATTGACTTGAAATTTTTACACAACATTTTGCATTTAAACAGAGGAATAATCTTATATACCTACTTTTTTCCCAAAATTCCAATGGAAACAGATTTTTTATAAAAAATACCTAATTTTGATATGTTGACCAATGTTATGGCAACCGTTGAACATTGCTGACTGAGCCACAGTGAAGTGTGGCCGGTTCAGTTAATTAAACAAAAATACACAATAAATAGTTGTTTGTTTTTTTTTTTTATATAAATTTCATCAATCTATAAATAATTTTATCGTTTAAAATTTTACTTAATATAAATATTTGCATAATAACTCTTTTAAAACTTACTGTAATTTTGTCAAAAACTTGCAATGAAAATATCTAGACATTGTACACAAATTAAGAAGTACCCTCGAGCCCTCAAGTTTAATTGGACTTGAATATATATAAGGCTTTAGATTTTTTTATGATTTTTGTATTTATTGATGTTTGAAGCATGTCTGATTTCTCGTTGTATTAACTCAGGCCAATGATGAAACAACTTTTATATAAATTTTGAGTAAAAATTGGTTCTAAGCATTTTTTTAAATATGCATTTTCTTGAAATAACCATTTCAAACCAATTCTAATGAATGAATGGTTTTATGAAACAGAGTATAAGAGCTACTTTCGCATTACAATATTAATAAAGTGGTTTAAAAGTGTAACATATATCGGTTTATCGGTTACATCGTCAAATCGTTTCCTCATTGACAGAAGTTAGGGTGCTAACACACAAATTAATCGATTGTTAATGGATGCCATCGATCAATGATAGAATAGACAGTTTTTATTTGACATAGACTGATCCATTCTATGATTGATTGATGGTATTGATCGATGATTGATCAATTGGTGTGGTGACACCATTAGTGATTCTATGTGCTACACTGGCATGTCTGTTAGGTTAAATACTTTGATATGAATGTTGATATATTTATTTATAGAATTGAAATAAGAAAGTTGTTACTAGATATTGTTAAATGTATTTTATTTTTTGTTATAAAAAGTCAATGCAAATTCATTGATTTGTTATAATAAAAATGTTTATTTCAGAAATAAATGATTTTATTAATTGCTACAATACAATCTCTTGAGCAAAAACGGACTATTTTTTAATGAGATCATTCATTAAAAAATTTCTATTCTTTGTCAGGTTTAAGAAGTAGTATGAATTTTAAATAATAAAAAAAATTACATGATATATTTAAAAATTATTAGTTTTTTTTTTTGTTGACACTTTGTATAATTTGTAAATAGTCTGTGAAACAAAATTGTGCTTCTCCCAGATAATAGTAAATATTGTCAAATTTTCTTGTTAGGATTATCTAGCCATTAAATGACATGCATAAAATTTTCAATGAACTTAATTATAAATAATTGTCACCATAGACCATCATAGACCATAGAGTAGGGTAGATTTCAATGGTATTTGATTGGAAATTTTAAGTAAATTGAAATAAGATTTTATTTTTGTATATTTTTTAAAATAATAATGCTAATCGGCAGAAACCAGCTCTGACTGTCACACAGTTTGCATAGTCTAACTCTACTCCTCTTACTCCTTAAACTCCTTAAGAGGAGTAGAGTAGAATTACGGAGCCAAGTGTATACTCTCTGACACCAAATGTATACTCTCTACACTTGGCTCCAGACTGTGTGAAAAAACAATATCTACCCTATGCCTTTCACGCAGGTCTATGTGAAAAGATCCTAAATTTCCATTTTCCTGGTTATCCCCTTTCTCAAAATTGTTGTTGTAGTGCAATATGTAGCGACTTTTTTTGTTATATATTTTATCTAGAATGATTGTTTCTGAAATATAATCAAATTCTCAATTTCTGAAATATAATAATAAGTGTATTATTAAAAATGAAATACTTACAGTAATTATAATAAATATAATTGTAATTCTAAAGATGTCTATGTTGAGCAATCATTTTAGATAATCGAAATTTTTTCCAAAGGCTTTGTATGCTGCTTGGTTAATAAATTGCTGCCTTTTCCATGTAGTATTCATATAATATTGATTTTGTAAATGTTATGTAAACTGCGGTAGATACCTATTCTCCAAAAAATCGCTAAATGTATGGGTGTTAGCGTTGTGTGGCCGGGTTCAACTAGTATATTATATTTAAATAATGGAATATTTGTTGACTCGAAGTCCTTTTCTCACACTCCATATTTACGGTATCCATAGATAACAAGCACAAAAATAGTTTCACAAGACATTTGGCAAATTTACAAAGTGCCTACAGTTTTCAAGTATAATAAATCAAGTTTCAACGTATGACAGTACATAATATTAATTAATACGTAAATTTATTTGTTAATAATGTTTAATTACAGCTTAAATCGAAGCTAATTCGCGTGGACAAAAAATTATCAGAGGCAAATCAAAGACCAACAATTCAACCATCTCCCTTGTTGCATCTGCGAACGCCTAAACCAGTATCTACACCTGTCACATCGACAGTAGTCAACAGCGAACCCAATCAAAAGGTAATATTGGAATCATTTTCAAATAACTCACTAACATTTAGAAAATTATAAAATAATACAAAAAGTAATTATGAATATTATAAATCGAAATAACTTATATGATTTAAAAAAATCTTTTACCAATAGAATTTCAGGATAGACATAGGCTAAATATTCCATCCAGGTAAAGCCGCATTAACGGACTAAAAAAATAAAGACTCAACGCTTGGAAAAAGTTTTTATTTTTCAACTTGGACGAAGTCGCGACAATAAGAGAACATCTAGAAGTAATAAAGAGTTAATATTTTTAATTCCAGGCAAGTTTTAAGGAACTACTATTGCCGCCAAAAAAGCCTAGTCCATTTATTTCAATTGATGGTGACGTTAAAAATAAAAAGAAGAATAAGCAAGAGCCATATCCACCGTCAAGGAGCACAGACACTGGTAAGTTTTAGAAGCATAAATTTGTATAGTCTTATGAAGATATAATTAATATATTATATTTGTGTAGATAAAAATTAATACAAAAATTTTAATCTAAATTACAGGAGTTCCAAATTTGCCAAAAAACGATTACAACATTTTGGACTCGAGTAATATTAATACTAATTTCAAAATGATTGAGAATAAGCGTACAGCGGCCAAGAAAGAGACTAAGCCCGAAAAGCGTACGGAGCCACTTTACACAATAACCTCAACAAGGTATGAAATTTTATTAATGTTCTTATTCTTCAGTCGTGATTATAAAATTTCTGAATCTGACAAGTCTTCTCCATCTCTCTCTATTACTGGCACTAGGAGGCACTTTGTGACTGATTTGGCTATGTCTGTCCATCTCATGGGTGATCACTATTTGTTCCATAGAGCTTTCGTTGCAGATTATATGTCGATGAAAGTCTTTGTTTGACGTCAAGCTCTTTCAGGATGGAAATGTTAGCAAACGCCTCCAGCACCACATGTCAAGCACATCTATATTTTTGCGAAGTTTTCGATGGAACATCCATGTTTCATTAGACGATCCTTGGTGTTTTTGGTTATAAGACGCCTTTTCACGGCGTCTTTTGATTTCTTCTTCGCAACTTCCAGTATTTGTGATTGTGAATCCCAGATGTAGATCTGGACAACCCCGCAATTAGCTATTTCACGTAAGTCTGGTCCAACCAACCAACCAGCGAAGCCAACCAGTGAAAGAAACCATTCTATGTCTGCTTGTGACGTTGCAAGAATAGTGTAGTATCATCCGCAAATCTAAGGTTTGAATATCAGCTGGCCTCCAAATGTATATCATTTACTTATACCAATGTTCTGAAAGATATAATTTCCTGAGAGGAGATATAATTTCCTTTTAAATATGTTTAATTATATCAAGTGTTTTATAACTTCAATTAAAGTACGTATGTTAAATTGTTTTGTTTTCAAATTGCAGTGGTAATCCGGTGATTCAAAAAATACAGAGAAATAAACGGAGAATTTCTACAGGCATCGGCGCATTAAATAGAATGAATAAAACTTCGACTGCTAACAAAGAAGTCACCGATAGTTAGTATATTAGTAATATTAAATAAGTATATTTTCAATTGACGTTCCTATAATATTATTTTAATAAATGTTTTAGCCCAACCACTCGAGGATTCATTCAACGCGAATAAGAAGTCTAAAATGATAAATACTTATGGCAAAACGAAGACGAACTCTAAGAAAACAAATCAGTTTGGTTCACTGTCCGACAGACTTCAGCTGATTGATACGACGCCTACCGGCGAGGATCCTTATCAGATTGGTGAAGCGGAGATGAGGGAACAGTCTCCGATACCCAAGCTCATGTTGCAAAAGACCAACCACGGTGGCATTAAGTTTTGCAGAGTGGAAGATTCGCTGGTGCCGTCGTTCAATATTTACGATTTGTCTGAGCCTAAATCGCAAAAATTGAGCAAGAAGTCCAATAAGATCAAGAACGAACCGCCTGTTGAAGTAAATCAGGAACCGAAGCGCACAATACTGGTGGAAGCTACAAATTTGGACATTATCCAGACGGAAACGGAAATTGATTGGTGCATACCCGAGGAGCCTGCGGATGCGAGCCTGTGCGATTTCACCTTAACCGAAACGTCGTCCAATCTCGGATCAAACATATTACCGCCCCTGGATCCCGTCAGCTTTCAAGACCTGTTCGGCGGAGACGCGACGCTCTTGAACTTTGAAACGCTCGATTATCATCTGATGCCGGACAAATCGTTGACTTCTCCTGAGCCAGAGAATCTAACCAAACGTTCGGCCCCCACCGCAAGTATGGCAGACGTGTTTCAAAGCACAGAGGTGAGCGTTTTTTTAAGTTGAAATTTTGGCGCAGCGATGTGTATTTCTAATACATTTTTTTTTAATGTGCCCTATGAAAGCAAAGCGAATAAAAAAGTCATATCTAAAGGAGCTAAATATGTTGATGTTGAAACGTTTGAAAATATTCTTTCAGGACAAGGAAGATGGTCCAGGTGGCAAAAACAAAGGCCAAGGTAAGCGTGGCAGGAAACGCGCGTCTTCGACGACTGGAATCGGCATATTGAAAAAAGCAAAAGCTCCACCGAAGCCAAGAGCACCCAGAGGAAGAGGTATGTTTTTTTTCGTCCCCTCCCGGCTTCCTCGTTTATGCCTCTTTCTATAAGTGAAAACCGTATAAATCCGTTTAGTGGCTTGGAAGTATACTTAGTGAGAATCCGACATGACGGGTTTATATAATTTTTATGTAATATTAAGTATAAAATGGTTTACCTGATTTATAGAAAGTTATCCTTCTTGAGAGCACTACACTATTTTATGAAACCCTTGAAAGTAAATTTGTTATTATTAAACTAGAAGTAAAATTTTTAGCTTTTAGCATTAAAAAGATTAGCTTCAATGGTTTTAACTGTTCACGAGAAACTTTGTTGCGTTTCCATAAAGCAATGAAAATGAAGCAATGAGGTTACGGTAAAAAGAGTAATATATGTGAAGTTGTGTATGCGCATGATGACGTTATCTGTTGTTTTGAAATGCAAAAACATGTAGTACTTGTGTGGCTTAAATTCATATGCACATAATAAAAATTCTTTATTAGCATTCTGAGCCATCCAGGAGGGAGGAAGCGATTTATTAATTATTTTATAGAAAACATTTGTTATTAAAAATGTTATTAACTTTTATTTGGCGTGTGTTTTTAAATTTAATAAGTTAAAAACATGTTTTCAGCCGCCAACCGTGGAAAGAGATTGTCTCCGGTGCCTGGACTGGAGACTAAAAAGTCGTACTTCACCATGACGGGCAGCAACAACGACATGTGGTACAGTCCGGTCAGTCCGGTCAATTCAGTCCCCACAACTGAGGTTGAGGTAGTTATAATACATTTTTTTATTTTCCCAAAGTGTGTTCCATAATTGGAATTTGTGATTTATCTTGTTTTATTGATTTAACATTCGTATTATTGTTATTTTAACGTTTGAATTCTGTTTAAAGCAGGATTGCCAATGACTATAGGTCGATTTGGAATGAATAAAAATAACGATTCAAAATTTATTTGTGCAGTTAAAAAAATAAAAAATAGAATAACTCAATGTTTTATGTTGTGTTATGGTTATTTTATGTTAACTGAGAAATTATTCTAATCAGAAAAGTTATAACAAACGAAAAGAGTTATAGAACTTATAGAACAACTTTGCAAATAATATAATCTATACAATTAAATACTTTAATATTAATTAAACAATTAATTCAAAACTAATTAATTAATGTTCTATAGAGCATTAATTGAGGTTATATAAAACCTGAGTCCTACTATTGTATGGTCAAAAACCTGCAACCCAGGAAATGTTAAATTAATCCTTCGGATTACGGAACACACTTAATATTATAGATGATTTCTGACGGTTAAAATATTTTATTCTTAACCTTATTGAAATTATATTAAATGATCGAATCTTCTTGATAATATAGAACAATTGGATAGTTTGAAAAGTGACACAGAATAAATTATAATGTTTATTGCTAAAGAATATTAAGTATCCATTTATGTATCCATTTTAACCGTTTTAGAGATGGGATTTGTTCAATAGGCATACACAATAGAGTTGACTTAGTGAGTAACTCATGTTTGCATTGTTTAATGAGATAAATTTCTTGTTTTTTGACACAACAAAACCACATTAACATAGTTTGATATATTAAAATAATATAAAAATATTAATATGCCGATATTAAAATAATATAAAAATATTATTAAAATCGGCACAAACTGGAAATAAAAATCAGAAAATATATTTCGGGACAAATGGGGCATACAGACCGGAATGTATTGGATTTTTTTTTTGTGGGACAGCTCAGTAGGACGAACTAGGCATTGGTGGGGGGGCTTAACCCTCGGCAATCCGGGCGGTTGCAGGGGCCGGTGGGGTCACCGGCCTTTGCTTGGCTGATCGGATTGTCGCTGGGGAACAAAGAAGACCCACGTGCGTGTGCTCCGAGCGGGCTCCGACCATCGGAGCTCGTGGCGGAGCAACAGTTTGGAGGCTCCAACTGTCTGTTGGAGTTTCACCGGTCACCGCTCGGTGGGCCGAGGATCCGTACTTGGCCCACGTTGGCGGTGTTGGCCGGTGAGAGAGGGCACCCCCGGTCCTTGTGTGTTGAACCGAGGTATGGGTCTCGGTTCTGCGCACAAAGACCGGCGCGGGTCGCAGCGGGCGGATTTTCTAGGATAGCTCTTTCGCTCAGTGGTAGTTGGGCAACGCACGCGAAGACGGAGCTCTACGGCAGGGAAGGACCGTCTGGCAGAGTACTGCAATAGCGGCTTTGTGGAGGGTGGTGAAGACCCGGTAGTACCTAGCCGAGCTAGTAACCGCCCTCTGCAATCGTCCGGAAGAGTGAACACCCGGCCTCGCCACCCGGCCTAGTAACTCTTCCGACGATAACACGAGGTGAAGCCTGTCTCTCGGGCTGCCGCGATTGATGTGGAAATGTCAGGCGGAAACCCCTTTGGGCCGTCCACCCTTAATGCCGTGGAGATGAGCGGCTACTCGAGCAGGGGTTATCCTAGAGTGTCAGGTGGAAGCGGCCTCCGACTCTGCGGTAGGTTGTGCCGCAAAGTAGAGGTTATGGGGTGCTTCATGAGTGAAGCCCCTCGCTGACTGCTCGCTGCGAGAGGTAAGTATAGGCGGCCTGTGCCGCTTCGCCCGGGGGCGGCGGACATGGGGTCGTCCGCCGTCATCACAACACCGGGCAACGAGGGGAGACGTGCTGTGTGTTTCCGGCACGTCTCTTCACGGCGCGGAGGTCACACTCCGCGCTTAATCGAGGTGGAGCCCGCAAGTGTGCGGGCCTCGTCTGGCGGGGGGACAAGGTAGCGTGTCTTAACGTTCCCTAACCCCTGCCCATAGACGGCGCGAAGAAACACCGTGGGGTTTTAGTGGGTAGAAGCCCACCGATCTCCCCATGGTCGGTTGGGATCTGATTCGCAGATTTCTTCACGTTAAAAAAAAAAAGGACGAACTAGGCATAAATCACAATTTTATATAGAATTTTTTTTTACACTCTACAGAGGAATAGTGGAAGATAGTGTGTGAGTCGTTAGTAGACTTGATAGACCGGTAGGTAGTTTGTCGGTTAGGAATAAAAATTTACATAAAAATTTTATACAAACTAGATACGACAGTTAGGAAAAAAAAATTGATGGACTAACCAGGTGGACAGCGTGGTTTGTCGGTTGGTAATAGACGATTAAATTTGTCATGGTAACCTCAACCATAAATGGAATTTCAGTTTATAGTGAAATTAATTAGTTTTAATTGAGTTAAAGATAAGTAAGAAAGTTGATACTTTATGAAGGAAATCGAGTTACATTGTCGACAAGTTCTAAAAAAATATAGTATAGTGTTGAAATAATATTTTTACATTTTCATTTAGGTTCCGAGATGGCGTGAGAAGGTGTATACGTGTTCTTACACTCTAGAGGGCACAGAAGACTTGGACGACAAAGTGTTTGAGAAGAGGCATCAGAAATATGAGGCTGAAGAAAAACGACAGCTAAGGTAGGTACTTAAATTGCTTTATTTAGACACCCCTTCAGACCTTCTTCAGCTTAAAGAGTCTTTGTTCGGGCTGTGTTAACTCCTAGACACAATGGGGCTTTAATATTCTTCTATTGTCTTCCTACTCCATAGAATTAGTTGAAAGTGATTTTAAAATTTGTGATCGCAATACCCGAAAATGTCGTCCAGTGTGTAGATTTTTTCCATTTTCAAATATATATTTATTAGCACTTAACCAAGTAACCTTTTTTTTTTAAGAGGGGAAATCACATTTTACGGATTGTCCTTCGCCGACTCATCCTCGTCGGCGAAGGGGTATGTGGGACTCGCCCGGCGAAGTGTCCTATCACCGGGCAATACCGCATTTTTTGATTCACATAACATTTTATTTTCAACATTGACCATAATTTTAACTTCTTCCAGATTAAGAAAAATGAATGCAACAATGTTAGGAAAAAAAAACATCCGACTTACCTAAGATATTGTCGATTTTCAGATGGCACAACCGGCGCGTACGCGAGCAGAAGCAGGTGGAGCGTTTGCGACAACGTCAGAAGGATTCGAACTATGCGAGCACATCGCAACAGCCGAGCGACTACACTGTGTGGCCGGACCCTCAGCGAGACCTGCGCTTCATTGAAATCACAGACACTCTCCCCGTCACGGCGCTCGGCGACACCATACCCAATCTACCCGCCACGTAAGTATATAACTCTCTCGGAGCCACTATTACAATACAATAAGGGTTCCACAAGTGGCCACAATGGCGCTAGTGTAGCATGTCTTCCATCTATCTATCTTTGTCCATAGTCTGTTCGCGTTAAGAATGCAGTGTGTCATCAGTATTCACAGTGGAGTTAAAAATCAAACAGATTATATTTTAAAACATATAAGTAATCTATTTGGATAGAAATGAATAAAAATGGATATTTTAATCAGTGTTAGCGGAATCTCCCTTCGTATTTATTGTATTAAAAGTATTTAAAAACATTCTCCACTTATCGCGCCACTTTTATTCTTACGAATGGGTGAGGTATTCATTTTTTAAATTGATGGTAACGCACAAACTCGTTCAAAAGTCTGCCTTAAACTAGTCATTGTGAACTTGACTTTCTAATTTTGAGTGACCTGATTAGTTAGGGGACGTGGCAAGACCGATGGACAACGATGAGTCACTGCATTCTTAATTCTTAACAGACTATAATTTACTCCTCAATGCTACAAGCGCCATCTTAATTTTACTAGTATTCCGGGACCACTTTTTAATACAGTCGGGGTCCTCCTTATATCTACCCTCTACATGACCAAAGGAAATCTATTTTTTTTTTTTAATTTCCAGTGATTTCGCGCCGCCTTGGGTGAGGAGCACTAAAGTTTTGAAGCGATCGAAGCGATCAAAAACACTAAATTAATTTTATTAATTTATACAAGGCAATAATGATCACCAATGGCTTTCACGTCAACTGTGGACGATAAGACGTTTGTGTCCAAGATTTTCGCGTTATTCGCATTTGTACCTATGTATCTATAGATACCGTATTTTATTTGTTTTTCTAGTTTTAATATTTAAAATTCACTTCAATCAAAATCTCAAAAACTGTTAATAGGAAAGTTTTCGATTGTTTATATACTCTCTCTCTTATAAGAAATGTTTTGACAAAGTGAAGTGAAAAAAAATATAAAATGGTAATATCTTAAATAATGTATGAAAATGAAACATTAGGTATAAAACTTTCTCGTTTCTTGTTTATATTTTTCATAGGTTACATTACAATAAGCTTGGATAATCATGAATGCGTGGTGGTGAATTAGGGATTATTTGTTGTTTGATCTATGTTGTATATGTAAACTGTAAACTGAGCATCACATTTTCATCTGGTCATAACATAATTGTCATAAGTTATGTTAGTATTTACAATTTTACACATGAAATTATTTATTATTAATTTTTTTTTTTTTTTCAGATTTTACTATTTACACCAGTAATGAAATCGTTGTTAGATTATGCCAATGAAATAACTGTAAATATTATTTTCTTTTAAGTAATTTAAGAGTTTTAGTGTTACTTATATTATTTTTTTACCAATGAGTTTCAATTTTTACACATCACAAAATCACAAAAAGCTTTATTTACACAATATTTTACTTTAACATAAATTGGACAGATAAATAAATAAATAATTTTTAATAGTATTCATTCCAAGCAGCCAATTCAGAAAATTCACTTTCATTGTGTAGCATTTTCTTTATTGTGAACGTGCATTTTGTCGCCATAAAATTAAATGAAATTAAAATTTACACATAGTTAGGAATTTGTCTATGAATGAATGATTTTTTTATAATATCTGGTAAAAATGTTAAAATATATACTCATAATGAAATAGATTATTTTTTTTTATATATAAAATTGATGTTGTTTTTACTAATATGTTGCTCTAATAGCATTCTGTTGATGAATTGAAAATGTAAATAATTTTAACGTCACAATGTAATAAATTAAACTTAAAACTCTGTTATATATATTTCTGCTCGCATATATGTATGTAAAGTTTAGTTAGTTAAGTTATTTTCGTTTTTTTTTTTTAATTTTAGTTTTAATTAGTTTTAAAGTTTTATCTAATTAGTATAAGCAGCACTTTTTACCGATGTAATGAATTTACTCTGTAAGATACACGTTCGGATCGGGCATGAACGTTATTTTTAAACAAAGCTCGTTTTCACATTTTTTTTAGTGCCAAAGATGTTTAGAATTTTCATTGAATGAATTTTGAATGATTTTTTTTTGTACACATAAATTGTTTATACGATTTTTTAAATTTAATTACAGTTTTATTGGAAACATAAGTTCTCGAACGCAAAACAAATGTGCACCACACAAGTTTTAAGCAAAATTACATACATACACTTTTATAAAAGTCTTAACGACAGCTGTGATATTTTTACTTGTTTTTTTTTTTTATATATATTAAAACGATTTAATGCAGTGGCTAATACAATTGGTTACATTTAAATTTTATTAATACGAGTTCATCCCGTGAATACTGTAACATGTACCTACTACACTGGCTTCACTGTTCATTAACTTGTTAATTGTTATAATAATACCTAGGTATTTTTTTTTATTACATTACCAAAATGAGCGTATGAATTTATTTTTCCTATCGCGATTGATGTATTTTAAATAAAAGTAATAAAGAAACAAAACACATTTTATGAAATAATGCAATTTCTATGCACCCCACATATCATTTTGCCAATTGTTTTGTTTTAATAATTGCTTGAATTAAGCTTTGTTGTCAAAATGGCGCTTCTGTATAGCTTGTTGTACTGAAGAAAAAATTGTTCTGAAATCGAGTAAACATATCAATAATGGCACGCTCTTGTGTTTCCGCTTTTTTAAAATTTTCGAGCGATACAAAAAATTTTGGCCTTTTAGATCCTTTTAGCTTTTTTAAAACTTTTAGATAACGCCTTTAGCCTTTAGTAGCAATAAAAATAATAATAACCTATGCATAAGGCATACGTTGTTAATTTGTTAAAAAAATTTAAACATTAGTGAGATAATTTTAGCAAATAAAACTATCTACTAAAAATCTTTGGGAAAAATAATTACGAGTGACTTGTCCACAATGAGCAATATTATAACTGTGTTCGCTTTCTTGATAGCTTTTCGTTCACTCTCTATTGGGGATTATCATTTTAATGTTGTGGTTTGATGTAAAAATGACACGCCATTAGATAAATGGTATAGGTAATATTACAATTAATCACAATAAAATTAAGCGTATACAGTCATGAAAAAAATGCTGTCTTTGTGGGTAAGGTATCGTTTAAAGAATATTAATGTTTCAAATTAAAATTAAATTTCTTGAGCTGTCGTGTTTGTTGAACAGGCATGTTTTAAACCCTTTAAGAGGAATTTGTGAAGCGTTAGAAACAAAGATGTAAATCAAATATTGTAAAAAATGAACGGATGAGAATCTTGACCTGTCTTGTGGGATGTTATCCCACTTTCATTGTATAGCTGTTTTAAAGATAGCCAAGCGTCTCCCGAGTAGGGTCTCTCGCTTTAATTTGTCCTTTCAATTCATTCCATAGGTGTTCTATGGAATTCATATCAGGGCGTCTTGCTGGAAAACACATAACCGTAATACCGACTTCGCTCAGGTATTCATTTATAATTCAAGCGGTATGAGCCCTGGCATTGTCCTGCATAAAAAAGAACTCTTCGCCAATAAAACGTGCGAGGCTCCAGGATCCTTTTTCTCAGCCGATCACCGGAAGAGGCTCGGGGGCTACCTTTTCCTTTAACTGGCCGGCATACCTCTATTTCCGGTTACGCCGAGGTTTCGACAGGAAGTGTAGGGAGAGTAATTTTTTTTTCGTGAATATTTTTCCGATGCCTCTACATCCGTTTTCGAGTTATAAATGGTGTAACTAACACAAATTTCTTTTATGTAGGTATAATAGATTTGTAAAATATTAGCATACCGTTATAGAGTGGAAAATAGCGAGCATTATTGAATATTGTAAAACCACTATTACCTATGTTCAGGAAATAAATAAATAATTATTATTACATTATAACATAGTTCTAAAATGAATTTGTTAAAACATATGTTTTAACA
The DNA here is from genome assembly GCA_944738685.1 of Synanthedon myopaeformis. NCBI lineage: Eukaryota > Metazoa > Arthropoda > Insecta > Lepidoptera > Sesiidae > Synanthedon > Synanthedon myopaeformis. The sequence continues at coordinate 3,688,554 of OX122913.1, read as the reverse complement.
GTATGTTAAAAATGTCATCAATAAAGTCTTCTGTAAAATGTACTTTTTTAACGTAAGATAAAAAATATGTCAATATTCTTCCTTATTGCATAAAACCAAATTTCATCCTTTCACTATAGTGAATTCTCTTTGCATCTATCACGAAATATGATTTTATTTAAAAAAGAATTTCTTTAAAAAATTTGGAATGCAAATTTCATGAGACAGAATTGTCAAGAAACCTGTTATTCATTCATCAGTCACTAGCAGCCCCATCAATCAAATAATCATTATAAAACTAATATACTTTTTTGTACTTAACTTCTCGTTTTACATTTTTTTTTTTACATCAGTATAATGGTAGAGTAAGGCTTGTATATGACTTGTGACCATATTATAGAAGTGTAATAAAGTTAAATAATAATTATATACCTATCTAAATACTTTAAATAATGCTAAATAAATGTAAAATATTGACGTCTAACCATTCTTCTAGCCTTCTAGCTTAGACTAGCCTTTTCGTTTGTTATTTTTACTTAGCCTTTTCAATTTTTTTTTAAGTATTCGCTGTCTCGTGAAAAATTTAATTAAAATCTATCTTTCTTTGACTTTTCGAAATAAATAGTGCTACTTTTCTATCGAACATGTGTAGGTGTAACAGTTTTGAAATCACAATTAAAAAGGCATAAAAAAAATAATACAAAAATATTATTTTTTTCATATCACTATTTCGTGTTAAATGATTGTTAAATTAAGTGATAATTAATAATATAAAGGTTTAAGTAAATGGTATTGAAATAGGATCAGATGTTTTATGGTGACACAAGCGTGGCACATTGATGACAAAGTAAATATTAACAGTATTCATTAGATAAAATTAAGTACAGCATTCTTCCGTCGTGGGCTGAATCAAAGTGATTCTTATTTGTACTGTGACGATAAACTACTAATTATGTTTTATTTTATTATTATTTTTGCTTATGAAAATAGTGTTCTATATTCTGTATATTCAGACCAAAATTCACAAAAAATATATATGTGGGAAACGTAAAGTAAATATGAGAGAGAAGGATGAATGGATAGGAACAAATGATATAGATTGATATTATATATTAAAAAAAAAAGATTTAGGAAGCCTTGTAAGACGTTGTACGACGTGTTGTTCGAAATTGTCTAACTTTTACTCTAGGCATTTATCCCACATATATATAAAAAAATTCAGTTTCTGTTTAAAAAAAAAGTAAACATATTTTTTTTCCAGTGAATATGTTAATTGTATATAAGATTATTAAGTGTATTATAGTTAATAAGTATCTATAATGTCAACATGCAGTTATGCGTTGTATATAGGCGAAGCACAAGCAGTTTAATAATTAAGTGTACCCTTGACTTAGTCAAAGATTACTTACGTTACTGAAAGAATGAATAAATTTAAGTAACGCATAAGTATTTATTGAGTAATTTGTAGAACATGAAACATTGCGTTTAATTGTATCCACAACAATACGTGGTTATATTAATACAGATTTCTCAATCCGCTGTCGGGATTGTGACTTTAGATGCCCTGCATTGAAATGCCGATTGTCCTGTTGGTAAAAATGACACTTTTTCGCTACATATTGTTCCTGTATAATTTTAATCCCAGTAGTACCGCTGAAGAAGTTCCGTGGCACAGACAGCTATTGAGACATTTTTTTTTTTTTTTCAATAGTTCCATCAACGCCATTTGTGGGAAATTTAAAACCCATGAATATTAGTCATTAAAGTACGCATCGTTTCTTGTTTGAAATCATTCAGTATAACAATCCAGGTTGAAGCCAGTCTTGATCTTGATACACATTATAAATATTTAATTAATTTTAAATGTAATTCTTTAATATTATAACATCACAACATTTAGCAGTCAGTTTAGTTATTAAAGTATTTATAAAAATCACATTTAATATAATAATTAATTTAAGTATTTGAAATTTTCGCGAGCAGATACGGGTGGCAAAGTTTTTTTTTTTTTACTTCTGATTATATTCATAACCAATATTTAATAGAATTAAGTATTGTTATTTTGATTATTGATAAAAGAATAAAAAGAGACAGTTAAAGTTTGCTATTGTTGCATCTCTTCCATCGTACGTACTACTGGGAATAAATGCTTATATGTTACTGATTGACAAATTACGTCAACGTGTTTCTTTCAACAATTGGTACGTAAGATCTCATTATTAATATATTGAAATAAAAAATGTCGTACCGTTGAATGATGGAAACTCATGTTCGCATATCACTTAAATTTGTATGTAGTTGGTTGGTCTGAGATGGCGCCATACTATTAAGTATCACAATGGACTCGGTGAGGAAATGTTATTGGTCGGACAGTTGTATTATTGTGAGAATGTATTATTGTATTAACTATAATATCAATGTAATTGGGGAAAAGTGTTGTAAAATTAACTTAGTATAGATATATAATGGCATTTATTAAATAATCTCAAAAAATGTAAATGTACAAGTTAGCAGTGTTTCAACACTATTACTATTAGGTAGCTTAAATATTTATCTTCCCCTTAAACTTAGTTCGTTTCGATTTAATTACAAAAATTCATGTGATACTTCAGATTAAGTTGTGTTAAGTACATGGAATTAAAGGACCTTCTATTCTAAAAACACGCACGTAGTTTTTTTTATACACCTACCACATCGCAACAGTCCCGATCCTTCCCATAAGCATCTGACTTTAGACAAAGGTTGTCTTAGGTACTTTGCCTTACAAATAAATAAATATGTAAAAGAATACTTCAATTATTGGATGCTGCCGCTGACGTGACCCCGATATAGTTGCTCTTGTGAGACTTCATTTATACTATGTAACTAGTGGCCGCTCCCGGCTTCGCCCGTGTTCAAAATAAATACTATACTATCTTTTAAACAAAGTTTGATTAAAATCGGTTCAGTAGTTTAGAAGTTCATCGCGGAGGAACATACGACACGTAATTTTTATATATTAAGAAGATGATAATTCGTTCCTTGTATAAAATAATGTAATGGGATTATAATACAAAAAAAAACTTAGATAAGAAAATATATTCAAGTGTTTTGCTAATATAACTTATATCGCCATCTGTAGGTATGTGTATAAAATTGCGAAAATGCTTACAACAGTACGTAAAAGGTAAGTAGTTTCGTGCCGATATATTGTTACCTTCCAATAATGCTTGCAAAGAAATAACTGTAGAATAATTACGAAACAGAGAAGACAATTTCTTATGTAACTTATGCCTACACATTTAATAATAGGTACATTTACTGCCCAGTCAGGAAAAAAACAATTGTCGACTTATTTCCGGCCAAAAACAACGTTAATTGCTATTTAGACTGAGACTTCTTTGTGAAATAGTAGGCAAAAACATACATCAGAAAACTTAATTTAATTAATTTTTTAAGTTATTCTATTTGTATTAGATCGACAATTGAGCTCTTCCTACTATCGTCTTCTCAGTGCTGAAGGTCATGTTCTTTAGTCTTTCGTGACTGTGAGACCAAGCGATCGTGTGGCCAGTTACTGGCCACACGATCGCTTGGTCTCATACCAAAGAAAGCGGCTAAGTGACAAATGTAAGTTTCGAGAAAAACGCAATAAACTTTCAAAATGAAATTTCTTGAGTTTTTTTCAACTTATCATAATTCCGTTTATATGGAAAATTAGACAAAAAAATTTATGTCATATTAATATTTCTTGAATAATAATATTAATCATTTATAGTAATTTGTCGCGAATTTTTCACTTTAGTTTAGAAATTTTTCACTTTAGTTCACTTTAGTTCCTAAAGTTGTAGGAATTTCGGATGCATTATTCACTTCTTGAGTCAAAGTACAGCCTGCGAAACCGTCTTTGTCGTTACCGGAATTGTCATCATTAACAGAAAAATCCCCATCAAATTCGGACGAGACGGCAAGGCACCTTCATAGCAAATAGCGGACGAATTACCAAACTAAATCCGCGCGTAAGCAGCCGTATGAATAAATGCAGATTATAAATTATTGTCATTATTAGTGTTAATTAAATACTTTTTAGGGAGATAAGGCTATTGAACTCAAATTAATTCGATTTTTAAACTAAACACTGTTCGAAAATAGTTATTGAAACAGTTAATCCGATTTCGATATAGCCCTCGAAAATTTGAAGCTTGTGATGGCTACCGCGCGAACTGCATTTGACCGCTTTTTAGTGTAGAATTGCTACTTAGCCGTCTTATTGTTAATATTAAATATGATAGTAATTCTTGAAATACTAAATTACAAAACAGTCACTGTTTTTTTGATACGTATTTAAGTAGATAATATCACGTTTGATACTTACCAAAAAAGCAGCTAAGTGCTTTTAACGTCAATTTATACAACTTTATTTAAAAAACTGGCTTTTAAATAAAATTTATAATTCTTAAAATGGTGGTTAAAGAACTATAACTATATTTTAGAGTATTATTAAGTCATAACCGCTTTTTAGGTTATCACATATGCATATATTTTTATAAAACCTAAGCAGTTATTGTCCAGTAACGGCCGTTTAGTTTATTTTAAGCGCTTAGTGACTTTTTAGAAAATAAATACCAACAAAAATGCAAATTTGGTGTCGTTTAGCCGCTTGGTATCTTGGAAACTACTTACGCTAGAAAAAAAATCTCGATACCGGTAGGCTCCATTTTTTTAGCTGATTACGCCTGTGTCAAAAACTAAAAAGGCGGCTAAAGTCACTTAGCCGCTTTCTTTGGTATGACGGCAGAGTAGTTGTCACACTGGCTACACGATCGCTTTTTCTCTTTATAGAGAGTGGTGCATGCGTGTTTTGCTCAGTCAATCTCTCTGGGCAACTGTTACGGTACGACGGGTAATGTGACCAAAGTGATGTGATTCCTAAGTGACCAATGCGAGAATTCATACATATAGAAGTTGTTATATCAACTATAAACACTTCTAAATGTAAGAATTTTGAAAATGTTCATTAATCCGGAACAAAAATCTGACGAAACAAAAATCTGTCAAAATGGTAATAACTCATAGAATTGACTAGAATTTAAAAAAAAAATGGCGCACATCTGCTGATCTAGTCACTTGTAACATTTTGTCAAAAATCTGTGTAGCAATTTCTATTATTGTTCTATTAGATATATCAGCCAAACGGACAGTAGATAAAGTCTTTTTAATTTATATTAGAAAAAAAAAATGTTTCAAAATGAAGCACTTTCCAAGCAACTGGGAAAAGCAGTATATAGGTCTCATAGAACTCACAGTCACTCGTACTCATTACCACCCAAACCTTTAGGCACTTACATTTTAATGTCTAGTCTGTTTTATTAAATTCTTTTCATTGGCAATGTATTCGAATTTCGTACGGTCGGCAAATAATTGTGACCTGAACGTTCTGTCTCATTTGACTTCGGATTCGCTGGAAGGCAACGGCTTAATCGACAACGTGCTGCACAAAAGTGAGAATTTTAGTTATTTAGCGGTTCAGTGCAGTTTTTTACCTATAGAAGTTAATTAAAATAGTAGTTTAAAGAAAGTTTTAAATAATTTCGAAATAGGTATTACGTATTTCTTTAAAGAATTCATTATTATTTCATATAAAAAGTAATTATAGACAGCGAAAATAGGCTAGCAGATGAAAAGTTAAAGAGAAATAACGCTATAGAAGTTTCTCGTACAATTATTTTCTTTATATTTTGTAATTTACAAAGTCACTTTTATTGCAGATTTTTCTGACGGAAGTGAGGCGAACCTGTCACAACAATGAATCGTGGTAAGATTTTCGCTACTCATTAAAACTAGAATTTTATAACTATGGTTTCCCAGCCGGTATTCAGAATTTGATAGGGTTTCCTTTAGTAAAACCGTATACAATTCTACACAACACAAGATTCGGATGTAACGCAAGCTCATGGCAGCTTTTTTTGCAATAAAGATTTTGGCGATAGCCATTGCCATTTTGATATACTCGAGCGTGTCAAATTTTCATACAGACGGTTCAGCCTAAATTCCTGATCGTGCTCATTCTTAATCTGACTATTATTTGAAGGATTTCTCTTAATACAACGTCTACAAACTTAATACAACACCCCACCGTTGAAAAGGGAAACATCATATAACCTTTTTTCTTCCTACCATCTAATCTTCAAAATCCAAGAGGTCCCCACGACGCTCGAGTAATTCCACATTTGGCATCGTGGGCTCACCATAAATTTTCTGACGTGTTTTTGACTTATCTGACTTCTGATTTGTGTGAAATTTTATATGGAACATGGAGTTTTTCTCGATCAAACGCGTCTAACGCTTAAACGTCAATTTATATGGGAATGAAGCTGGCACCTACATGTTACTGAGCCACCTAATTAGGTGGCTCAGTAACATTCAAATTTTTTACTAATTTTTAGGCACTAAACTGCAGGTATAATATTTTTGGGGAACAAATGTTATTTCACCCAGACTATTAGTGAAAACCGCATCAAAATCCATTGTGTGGTTTAGGAGGAGTTAGCGGACACAGACAGACGCGAAATGCGGCTTTCTATTATACTATTAGTCTAGAATCTGAAATTTTTTCTATAAGTAACTGAATGTTACAATACTCGTAATATGTATTCCTACTAAAATACAAACTATCCTATCTTTTAAGTTGGACCAAATTACACATAGTTACGAAGCTTTATCAAAATCGGTTCAGTAGTTTAGGAGTTCATCGCGGAGGAACATGTGACACGTAATTTTTATATATTTAAGATATGAAACATTGTATGATTATTTGAGTACATTATTTTGAATTTTACGTATCCAATTTAATATATTTTCTGCTTACAGCTTGCCCAAAGCAACAATACTGCTTACCCAAAGCAGTGTTGTTACTCTTAATTGCTGCATCGAACGTTACTGCCACAGATCCCTTTAGTGTGGGGTACTGTAAAACCCTACCATCGATTTGGAATGATGAATGCTTCGTGAATGTAGTTTGTTATGAAGACATTAGGGCGGTTAATATTCCTGAGAAATGCCGCTTTTCAACTAACTACTACGTAAACATCGATCTTACCTTAATTAGCACAACCACCATCGATATAGACTTGGACCACGTTGGAGACATTATGCGTGATATCACCAATTTCAAATTGAAATCATCTGAGCAGATACCAAATTTAAATTTTCTAAATAATATGATAGACCTGAAAACTTTTAGACTGGAGGGAAATCATGTCGTCAAAATTCCTGATACACCATTTTCGGAATTAACAAATTTAAAACACATTGATTTGTCCTTCAATTATTTGACCGAAGTCAACGGCTTGTTCGAGTTCAACATAGTACCACAAATTTTGTATTTGTCTCTAGCCCATAATCAAATTAACGAATTGGCAGACGACACATTCTCTCAACTGAAAAGACTAGCTCATCTCGACCTTTCCCACAACAACATCAAACATTTAACTGAAAGTCATTTGAAAAACCTTATGTTTCTTGAATATTTGAATTTGAACAATAACAATATAAAAAATTTAGACGGCGTCGTTAAAGAATTAGGCAGTTTAAAGTATTTGTATGCAAACAATAACGAGCTATATTATTTGGATCGTGAGTTCGACAATATTTCTTATCACTTGGCCGAATTAGATTTATCGGGTAATCGTATAAAAAATATCAAGAATGATATCTTTTTACGACTCCATCATTGCGAAGGTTTTTGTAAAATTTTACTGTCAAGTAATCAAATTACATTTATACCTAATGTCGCTTTAGAAATAGCGAAAAGATTCACACAAGACATTAATGTAAAAAAGAATGTTGTACAGACAGAAATAGATCTATCAAACAATTCTATTAAGAAAATCGAGTATGATGCATTTAAATATGTTACTAATATTGTAACACTTAACCTGGCCATCAATAAACTAAATGCATTTACTGTAAATCCTAAACATTTAAAAAAGCTTGAGTTTTTGAATTTAAGTAATAACAACATTGTTTATTTGGACCCTCATACTATCAAGCATATGAATAACTTACAAGTTTTAGACGTGTCAAACAACAAGCTATTTTATAACCTTTATGATCCATTCTATGTGAAAGGCTTTTTGAAACATTTAAACTTGTCCTGGAATTATTTTAATGATTTAAGACATCTCCATATTAGGTACTTTCTCCCTGGAGGTATCCTAGATCTGTCGTACAATAGAATTTCAAGTATTCTGTTAGAACGCATGGATACAGAAAATTTAAGAGAGTTGATATTGAACTCGAACAATATCGAAGATGCGTCTTTAATAAACCTATATCAATTGGATGATTTGAAGCGTTTGGAAATAAAAAATAATCGTATACAAATATTAAATACTTCTCTAAAGTTGCCAACAAATTTGGATGTCTTGGACCTAAGTAACAATAAAATAGAGGATATCGTTCCAGCTTCTTTTGATTTAGTAAAGAACTTGAAAGAGTTATATTTACGCAATAACAGAATAACTAACATAAAGTATGGTTCATTCCAAGGTCTCAGATATCTTACCACTTTTGATTTGTCGAATAATAATATAACTTATTTGAGTTCCGTCGTCCTCATGGATTTGGTGTCTCTTCAGAATTTGTATTTAAATTATACAGGCATTAGTTATATTGATTATGGACAGTGGTTGTCTCATAAATATACGATAAACGTTCATTTAGATGGAAACGAATATTCATGTGATGAATTGAGCAAGGCGTTAAAAGATTATTACAATAATTTCTCTAAAATGAAACCGACCGCTTCTAGATCAGTTAGTTACCAACCATCATTGCGCGGAATACCATGCAAATCCAGTGAAGCTCATGCTATCACTTCATCTATCCGCGTTGATGAAAGACTGCTCATGATAAAAAAACAGATACTGAAGGCAATTCAGAAACAGCATTACATTCTTAATATGTACCTACCTCATGTGTGAAAACCACAGCTAAATGTGAACGGGTAGCGTGGGTGTGTGTGTGGTGTACATCATCACATACAAATTCTGAAATTTATTAAATTTTAAGTTTAATTAATCTAATAAATCTTAAGTTCTTTGACATTATGATACAATTTTAATCATTTAAGTTTTAGTTTTTAAGTCGTCTAATGTGTCGTAAATTAAAAATCATATAAAATAAATTTTCATATTTTCCTATTCTAAAGTGGAAATTCTCAATGTTTGAGAACTACTAACTTCTTAACGATATATTAATTTAAGAAAATCATTTGATTATATTTTAATTACATAGGTACTGTTTGTATTGTAATATTATGTTTATTTTAATAAACTACTTTCCATACTTTGTCTTAACTTTCATTTTGTTTTTAACCTTTTTTTTTCAAACACATAATTCTATATTCAGTATACGAAATAAATGTTTCTATAGGTATATAATACTAGCTGGTACCCTCGACTTCGTCCGCGTTGGAAAATGAAAAAAAAAACACCCGAGAAAATATATGAGTTCTCTATCATATATGAGAAAAATAATGCCCAACATCTTTATCGCTGTGACGCAGCGAACTTGAATGCAAAGATATATTATTTCGATGCTGTGATGATGGTGGCGCACTCTTTTTTTATATTTCTTCGGAAACCACTGACCGGTTGCTGTCAAATTATTTTTATGCCTATTTGAAAAATGCCATTTTGGCGCTGCAGGCTATAGAACGATTTTTCACATACACATATCTATGGAATAAAAATTACGCAAACGTCAAAATTAGGTTTAAGGTTAGTTCTTACAGTGAAGGAATTTTGGTTAGCTCATCTCATAGCTCCTTAGTTTTTTAATATTTCAGATTTTTTGTAAATCTGGATTGAAGAACTAATTGGCTCTTATTAGGGCACTGAAATTCAGCGAGGTCAGAAAATATCTTTTTGGAGAAAAATGCCTAAATGTGAGCAAAATTGTCACTTTCCTGTGGGGCGATTTTCCAAAACTCAATCTTTCTACTGAAATAATACCTAAAGTAAGAACACAAATCAAAGAGATTACTTATATCTAATAACAGTAACAGTTAATACAGCTTTGCTAAAACTTAAAAATAAATTACATACTTATCTCCCTATTTTTATTCGAATTTCCATCGTAAAATAGAGGCGACACGAATTGTGTTTCACTTTTCTGTCAGCTAAAAACATGTGGAAAACACCAACTAATTAAATAATGAGCGCTGCTGCCTCATTACCTTTACAAAGAATGTAGTGAAGAGACCCCTTTGCCGCTTGAACTGCCGCCAATGAGCCAATCCGACAGTCGTGACGAAGACGACCGCAGACCCTCACGGGTCAGACAACTTCTCACTTGTCTGGTATGTAATTACGTAAAGAATATTTGAGTTTCTTAAAGATATTTAATTATTTTGATAAATCTATCTAGTGTAAATGTAATATAAAGCATTAAAATTGCATTCAAATATAGCGTTTTTGTATTATTAGTAAAATAAAACCTCCACTTATCTGTATCCACTTAAACAGGAAAGTAATAACACTACAGGAAAGTGACATACATTCATAAAAAAAATATTTCTTGTATAAATTCAACTTATTAGCGTTCTGAGGAAAGAAATTACGTATTACATAGCATATAAAATTGTGTTTAATAATTTCACTTTCCTGGTTATTTCTTATTATCCTGGCAATAAAATAACGTTAACAATGCTTTAACAGCACAATATTTTCTAATGATTCAGTCGGTTTTCAGTCGATGTATAAAATATCTATTGTCACGTGTATATATACGTCGACTATTATGCCTTTTTAAACACGTTTAAAGAATTATTTTCGTTGTCCTGTACCATGTATCACTTTCCTGTGCTCAAAAAATTTTAAAACGGCTAAATTTTAAATATTTACCAATATATTGTCTGACCCGCATAACTCTAGCTTATTTAAGTCAAAAGTTTGACCTCTGGCCACTTTGCACACTAAATCTAATAAAAAAAGTGTGGAACTAAAAACGGCCGTTTTATTCCTTCATAATAAGAACTAGCCATAAGCAATATAACGCTTTATATCTTTGTTGCTATAAGTTATTAGTTGTGCTATAGGTTAGTTTTTTATTTTATTTTAGATTTTATTTTTCGAAATAGTACTTTTTTCTGGATAAAATGTATCCTAGTCCCTATGGACTATGGGCACATTACCAGCATTAGGCACATTACTCTAACGTCTGTCACAGAGCACTATTTATTTCATGAAGTATAGACTAAAAATGACTAAAAACCAATTAGAAAAATGACTAGCATCTTGTACTGTGGAAATAAAATCTGATGACATCAACATCATTATTATGTCCGTCACCGACAACATAAACAAAACATTTTTTTAGCTTTTTTATACATTTTTTCTTGGGATTGCGATAATTTCTTCTTTGATGTAAGAATATTGTATAATTTATGTGTTTATAATGACAACTTTTACGAAGTCTATCATATACTTTCTTGTATTAGGCACTTTAGAACAGTGTCTTAGTGAAGTAGATGATTCACTCAAATGGCCCACTATTGGGATATCTGTGTTAGTGCGTAACAAAGCACATACACTCCCTTTCTTTCTGGGATGTTTAGATAATTTAGATTATCCTAAAGATCGGCTTTACATTTGGTAAGTTTCCTAACCTATATCAAACTTCACATTTGGTATATAACCTGTTTAACCAACAAACATCTATGTAATAAATGGCAGGAATGCTGATGGTCTACTTGATGATTGGTGGTTCAAGTCTATAAACACAAGCACAAGCTAAGAACAAGTCTGCCAGTGAATTGTCGACCTTAGTAGGTCCTTAGTTTAAGGAGTTAATTTTAGTTTAAAGAGCAAATGATCTATCTTTACTCACAGAAACACAACAGCATATGTGCTGTTATTTCAATGTAGTATTGTGTGAAGTGGTGGTTACTACTATGGCCTATAATTCAAAAAGATTATATCTTTAAATACTAAAATAAAATAATTTTGAACTTAATCTTATTGAAGAAAATCTTTCATTTATAGGATTACTAGTGACTATAATGATGACAATAGTATAGAAATAATTGAGGATTGGGCAAGCCGACGTCTATTTGATTATAACACTGTGATAATAAATGCAAACAGTTCATTGGATCATTTGACTGAAAATGTAATGACTCCAATACAATGGAGCGAAAGTCACTTCAAGCATATTATACATTTAAGAGAAAAGGCATTGAGTTTTGCCAGAAAAATGTGGGCCGATTTTCTACTGGTAAGTTTGTTATTATATTTAAACATAAAATTTATGGGGTCGCTCTTCTACAATGATTTTATAAAAAAATATATATGATTTTCGATATATTTTTATGTTTTTTTCAATATTATGTCTTATATTTTTCAATATTGTATCTATGGATAGACGAGACGGTTATGTGATTTATATTTGCTGCGATATCAAGATTTTTATCGAAGCAGGTACATCACAGCAAAGCATGGCTGGTTTCATAATACCAGTAAATAATAAGTATAGCAAATAAATATAACGGTAGTACATGTTCCATCTTAGAAACTATCTATACTGTATCATACTGTTATATAAATTGAACTTGTTGCCCGTGTTTATCTACATGTATGTATGTTAGCGATAATCTCATATACTACTGAACTGATTTTCATGCAGTTTTCATTAATGGATAGAGCATTAAACGAGAAAGGTTTCATAAAAACCATGTAATTTGCAGAAATAATCCGTGTGAAGTCGGGGGCGAATAGCTAGTTAGAGATAATTGTAAAAAGAAGTTTCCCACGAGAAACAATGATATTGAGGTTTGAATTAATTCTTCCCTAAGTAAGATTGAAAGTTAATTAGACATTTATCTTTTCCAGATGATTGACGCAGACGCATTCATAGTTGAAAGTTCAACATTGAAAGATCTGGTACAACAAGATCTCCCTGTTGCGGCTCCATTATTGATATCCGATGGACTCTATTCTAATTACTGGTTAGCCTTTGATTTGTCATGCATAAGTTCTTTGCATGATGCATGTTGAAAAGGTGCTTAAATTTTCATTAACTTTATTGCATACATTGTCTGACATGACACATCAATGGTAATAAATGTATTGATGATTATCAACTGAGTATAAATGTTATTTATGTTGATGGTTCTTCTGTTATGTAATGAGAGTAATAATAGTTTATTAATAAGAGAGTTATAAGAGAGTAATAATCCTTAAGGATTGAGAAATTTTACATTTTCCAATGATTACTTAAAAATATATTGAAAGTTGTTTTAGGATTTGTGATACACAATCAAAAAACATTATTCAATTAAAATTCACTAGAGAAATGTCACTTTTTATTTTTTGTTGTGACCTTAATGATAATTAATTCACTCACATTAGTCATTTGATTTGAATTTTCTGTTATATGTAGATATTGCTATTTTTTTCACTTGACAAAGTCAAAATGTTGCCATAATATAAATTTGTAAAAAAGAAATCGTTTTTACAAATCGTGAGGGCCCATCACTGATAATAATTATATCACGTATTATTTACTAAATGAAAACAGGGAACACTTTGGTACATGTCGGTGTTATCAGTGTCACAAATACTTCACACTTATACCACACTTAAATAATGAGCCAAACATACTACATTGTTTATTCTTAAAATAAGTCGCTCTGATTTTTGTACAACAAGGGCATAACACATTTAATTAAAGCATACAAAGAATTGGCTAATGTTCGTCTTGCAGCGTTAACGCATGTTCTTGCTTAAAATGTAGTAGGAACTTAATATAACGGGGGGGTGGGGATTGAGTAGTAGATTTTGAATTCTCTAACTTCAAAATTGTAGCAGACAACTTTTTATTTATACATTATAATCCTCAAATATTGCATATTGCACAAAAACTTTTGTGACTTTTTTTGACAGGTGTGCAATGACAGAAGGCTTCTATTACAAGAGAAGCGAAGATTACAGGCCAATTCTTGACCGAGAAAACACTGGCTGTTTTGAAGTTCCCATGGTCAACACCGCTGTTCTCATTTCACTCAAAAGAGCAAAGTCTGATTTGTTAACGTACAATCCTAAAAATGTTCAAGACTATAGTGGACCTAAAGATGACATCATAACATTCGCTGTCAATGCTAAAATGAAAGGTAAATGTTTCTCACTATCTTTTACTATTTTTTGGCAGCGACTTCGTCCGTACTTTCTGTTCTGGATGAATGGTACCATATGTCCTTTTCTGTATCCCTGACAATGTGTATGCAAAATTAAATGTTGATCGGTTTAGTAGCTAAGTATCAGTAACTAAGCTAAGGTTTAGTAGTAGAAGGCATCAGACAGACAGAAAGACAAATAAAACTTTCACATTTTTTATAATATTAGTAAGTATGAATTGTTTTTTTTATCGATGAAAGGTACTATGCCCTTTTTGTAGCCTTTACACGAAATATGTAACAATTTCATGATGATTGTTTGAGAAACATATCATTTCATGATTAGCATAACAAACAAAGAAACTCCTTAATATAAGGATAATTTTTTGCATTTGTATATTGAAGTGACAACTTCTTTGGGCGCGTTGGGCATTTTTGAGATGGGAAAAAACCTTGAACTCGCGACTTGTCGTATATTTTCGCCACAGCAGATATTGCGCCATCAACATTGATATTGATATTAATCCATGAAACTAGAATATGTATAGAACTAGAAACTAATAGAAATAATACAGCAATGAAAACAGAAATGGTAGGTGGTTACCGTCGCCTATAACACAAGCCAACCTCAGTGAGATTGATAATAAAGGATTGGGACAGGGAAATCGGGCTCTGGCATCTCTTAACCACTCATCGAAACACAAAAGCACGCATGCTTTTATTTCACGGTTTGTGTTCGCATTTACCTTCGTTGGATTTATTTTTGTTTATTTGTTGCAAGTAATATTGTAAAATCAAATTTTATATATTTCAGACATACCCATGTTTATATGCAATGAAAAATTGCATGGATTCGTGACAATACCGCTTCAAGAAGAAGATGATCCGAGGAAAGACTTTGAACAGTTATTGAACGTTAAGATGGAAGCAATAAGTAGAGGGACTCCCCTGCCTATTAGTTGGGATTTAAAGAAATATGTGAAATATCCGGAACCAACTAAATATGGTTGCAATGAAATTTATATGATCAATTTAGAGCGTAGAATAGAAAGGAGGAATCTCATGGAGATAAGTTTCAAGGAACTTGGAATGGAAGTGACTACAATATTTGCTGTTGATGGCAAGTGAGTATCGGTTTCTTACGTTAAATAAAGGAAATTAAAAGGGTGTCTCCCCTTGTCAAATATACTTCGATATACTATGTCAAATATACTTCGAAGTCATTCCATTCGAGTTCTACGACCAAGAGTTATCTATCTACTGCAAGTTATTATAAATATAATGTACCTGGGGCCCTAGTCAAAGTAACAATTCAAAACGACAACGAAGTTCGAAAACAATAAAAAGTATGGGATTGACATATGCCGTCGCTAAATCACGTGATACATCCCATATGACATGACACCTGATTAAAAATTTTTTTTGTTATATTATAAGGGAAGAGTTTATACTGTGTTAGTTCCTTATGTTACCTTATGTTTATTTTATATTCTATTTATTTATTAAAATTTATTTTCGAAATTAATTCATTTAACCACTATTATTAACCCATAAATTATTATTAAGGAAATACCATTTGTTTGTTAATTGTTGAGTTATATTTAGCACGTCTTAAACCACTGGTTTAAAATAGAAATAAATTCTATAACTGTTTTTTTTTGTTGTTGTAGAAATTTGGATTTGGACAATTTACACCATCAAGGCATAAGATTGATGCCAAACTATGAAGATCCTTATAGTAAAAGGTAATCTCATAAATTATGCAAGTTTGTTTAATAGAATATACCGGAGGCAATTCAGAAAAAAATAGCTGTGTGAACCTGGAACCCGACATGAAGTAATCAATTTTTTTTTAAATGTATACGTTTGTACTCCGTATGTACTGGTTTGTACCAACTTTTTTTTCGTTTGTACCTCAATGGGTTCGGAGATACAAAATTTTCAAAATACCCAGAACCCGACTTGAAGAAATCGATTTTTTTTTAAATGCATACGTTTGTACTCGTTGTGTACTTGTTTGTACCAATTTTCTTTTCGTTTGTACCTCAAGGGGTTCGAAAGTACCGGCATTACAAAAAGTGCGAAAATGGTAAATCTGTCATTTTTCGAGATATTCAAAATCTGCAAACGGGGATAGATTCCTAGTCGTTTGTACCCACCGAAACCACTGAAAGTTTCGTTTGTACCTCAAGGGGTTCGGAGAAACTAAATTTTCGTGATATACAGAAACCTAATTGGAGGAATCGATTTTTTTTAATTGCATACGTTTGTACTCGTTGTGTACTTGTTTGTACCAATGTTCTTTTCGTTTGTACCTCAAGGGGTTCGAAAGTACCGGCATTACAAAAAGTGCGAAAATGGTAAATCTGTCATTTTTCGAGATATTCAAAATCTGCAAGCGGGGATAGATTCCTAGTCGTTTGTACCCATCGAAACCACTGAAAGTTTCGTTTGTACCTCAAGGGGTTCGGAGAAACTAAATTTTCGTGATATACAGAAACCCAATTGGAGGAATCGATTTTTTTTAAATGCATACGTTTGTACTCGTTGTTTACTTGTTTGTATCAGTTTTTTTTTGTTTGTACCTCAAGGGGTTATAAAAATAATTCCAAAGTTTTCCAAGTCCCTTGAGGTACAAACAAAACTTTCAGTGGTTTTGATGGGTACAAACGACTAGGAATCTATCCCCGCTTGCAGATTTTGAATATCTCAAAAAATGACAGATTTACCATTTTCGCACTTTTTGTAATGCCGGTACTTTCGAACCCCTTGAGGTACAAACGAAAAGAAAATTGGTACAAACAAGTACACAACGAGTACAAACGTATGCAATTAAAAAAAATCGATTCCTCCAATTGGGTTTCTGTATATCACGAAAATTTAGTTTCTCCGAACCCCTTGAGGTACAAACGAAACTTTCAGTGGTTTCGATGGGTACAAACGACTAAGAATCTATCCCCGCTTGCAGATTTTGAATATCTCGAAAAATGACAGATTTACCATTTTTGCACTTTTTGTAATCCCGGTACTTTCGAACCCCTTGAGGTACAAACGAAAAGAAAATTGGTACAAACAAGTACACAACGAGTACAAACGTATGCAATTAAAAAAAATCGATTCCTCCAATTGGGTTTCTGTATATCACGAAAATTTAGTTTCTCCGAACCCCTTGAGGTACAAACGAAACTTTCAGTGGTTTCGATGGGTACAAACGACTAGGAATCTATCCCCGCTTGCAGATTTTGAATATCTCAAAAAATGACAGACTTACCATTTTCGCACTTTTTGTAATGCCGGTACTTTCGAACCCCTTGAGGTACAAACGAAAAGAAAATTGGTACAAACAAGTACACAACGAGTACAAACGTATGCAATTAAAAAAAATCGATTCCTCCAATTGGGTTTCTGTATATCACGAAAATTTAGTTTCTCCGAACCCCTTGAGGTACAAACGAAACTTTCAGTGGTTTCGATGGGTACAAACGACTAGGAATCTATCCCCGCTTGCAGATTTTGAATATCTCGAAAAATGACAGACTTACCATTTTCGCACTTTTTGTAATGCCGGTACTTTCGAACCCCTTGAGGTACAAACGAAAAGAAAATTGGTGGGAACAAGTACACAACGAGTACAAACGTATGCAATTAAAAAAAATCGATTCCTCCAATTGGGTTTCTGTATATCACGAAAATTTAGTTTCTCCGAACCCCTTGAGGTACAAACGAAACTTTCAGTGGTTTCGATGGGTACAAACGACTAGGAATCTATCCCCGCTTGCAGATTTTGAATATCTCGAAAAATGACAGACTTACCATTTTCGCACTTTTTGTAATGCCGGTACTTTCGAACCCCTTGAGGTACAAACGAAAAGAAAATTGGTACAAACAAGTACACAACGAGTACAAACGTATGCAATTAAAAAAAATCGATTCCTCCAATTGGGTTTCTGTATATCACGAAAATTTAGTTTCTCCGAACCCCTTGAGGTACAAATGAAACTTTCAGTGGTTTCGATGGGTACAAACGACTAGAAATCTATCCCCGCTTGCAGATTTTGAATATCTCAAAAAATGACAGATTTACCATTTTCGCACTTTTTGTAATCCCGGTACTTTCGAACCCCTTGAGGTACAAACGAAAAGAAAATTGGTACAAACAAGTACATACCGAGTACAAACGTATGCATTTAAAAAAAAATCGATTCCTTCAAGTCGGGTTCTGGGTATTTTGAAAATTTTGTATCTCCGAACCCATTGAGGTACAAACAAAAAAAAAGTTGGTACAAACCAGTACATACGGAGTACAAACGTATACATTTAAAAAAAAATTGATTCCTTCATGTCGGGTTCCAGGTTCACACAGCTGAAAAAAATGCCTCCCACTTGTGATGGATCGGGGGATACAGTCGGATGCTGTTGGCGCTCTAGCTCTATCATCTATCTACATTCAAAATTTAATATTTTAATACTAATATTATAAATTCGAAAGTATGTTTAGATGTATGGATGTTTGTAACTCTTTCACGCAAAAACTACTGAACCGATCACCATGAAATTTTGCATACACGTTGTCTGGGACTCTAGAAAGGACATAGTGTACCTTTCATAGTTCAACGCGGACGAAGTCACGGGCACCAGTTAGTTTATTATAAATGTTCCCTTTTTACTATTACAGGCCAATGAAAGCTGGCGAGATCGGTTGTTTCCTAAGCCATTACAGGATATGGGAAGATGTAAGTATGGCAAGTTAACGAAAGTTGTCACGTGCAACACATTTACACATTGCGCATGTGTAGTGTCTGTGAATAGGCGCATGACAATGACAATGGCGTCATACTGCAATATATATTATATGTTGGTTAGGTATAGAGAATAGATTTTTTCGTTGATTGTATTTTTTTTTAAATTCAATTATTCAATTATTTTTTAAACAAAATGCATACTGTGTAATGCAGCTTGAGTAATAACTATCGATACACGTGCGAAGGATGTTAAGACGGCGGAGGAAAAGGAAAATGCTGTAGTGTTGTTGTTATAAAACTTTATTTCTGTTTCAGATCGTCGAAAAGAATCACGACGTCGCCTTGATACTTGAAGATGACATCAAATTCGTGCCATATTTCAAACACAAATTTGAACTTCTGTTAAAGGAGATGAAAGAAATCGATTGGGAGCTCATGTACGTTAGTTTTGACTTTATATAATTATGTTGCAGTATAATCGGATAAAACGGATAATAACGTAAAAAATATTCCCAGTACGATTGCAAAGGACCGGATAAGAAACTAACAACGAATTTTGTAATGATCCGAGGTACTTTCAGGATCTTTGCAAAATCCGACCAGTTTTAGTTAAGTCGCTAATAAACGCTCAACTGTCATAAGTCTTGAGCGCTGATTGGCCGAAACGAACGTTACTTACTGATGGATGCGCTGATTGATCAACCAGAACAGAGAAGCTAACATCATCGAACAATCGGCGTTTTTTAATCATCTTAAACAAATAGAGATTTCTGTAAAGATCCTGAAAGTAGGTAGGAGCGCAAAGAAAAAGGGGTGGTTAGAAAATCTTTAATATCTTCAAAAGTACCTGACCTAGCTTTATGAAATAAATAAATAGGATAAAGAATAAGGGGATAAAGAAATTAACTGGTTAAACGCTTGGATATCTCTCTATATATATATACACTTATAAATAAAAATTTCGTGTCACTTTGTTTGTCCGCGATGAACTCCTAAACTGTTGAATTATCATCAACTAGCAACATAGGTATTATCAACTAGCAACATAGGCTATATTTTATAAATTTATGCGGACGAAGTCGGGTGCAACAGCTAGTGATTATATATATTTTTTGTGTTTGATAACAATGTTAATTTAGATCCTTTTTATTTTCAGGTATCTTGGTAGGAAGATTTTACTTGATTCAGAGGAGGAGATGTTCGGTTCCTATGTCAGTAGACCACTCTATTCTTACTGGACTCTCGGCTATATGCTTACCGCGAATGGAGCTCGGAAGCTAATTGATTCAAGGCCATTGGAAAATATGCTACCCGTCGACGAATTTCTGCCAATTATGTTCAATGAACATCCCAAGTAAGATATTTACTATATTTTTTTTCTAACGCTAAGGCTAAATCCTAGTGTGTACTATTATTGTAATAAATTAAAAACATGAACAATTATTACTTATCGTAGAAAATTTGAGCAAATAAAACTCTAAACTAAGAAATATTTTTAGCGCCATCTATTGTTATTTTTTTGTAACGTTATAGGGAAAGAATATTTTTTCATTGAGTTCGCTTTAACGAATTTAAGTTAACCACACTCAATTAATCTAATTAATTAATCTCAAGAATAGTTTCTATTTAACTGAATTCGCTTTGGAACATATCCGCTTCTGTTTTTTTTGTTGTGAACAAAAATATAGGAATTGTAATTCCAATACATTAATTGGATTAATTATGAGCTCTGGCGTCACTTATTTACTCACTAAAAATTATATACCTTCCTCGTATTTTCTCTTTCTATTAGTGAAAACCGTATTAAAATTCATTGGATGATTTAAAAGAAATCAGAGGAGAAAAAGACAGAAGCAGACAGGACAGTGACTTTATTTTATAATATGCATAGAATAAAGATATATTAACGTAACGTAACGTAACGTAACGTAACGTAACGTAACGTAACGTAACGTAACGTAACGTACCGTACCGTACCGTACCGTACCGTACCGTACCGTACCGTACCGTACCGTACCGTACCGTACCGTACCGTACCGTACCGTACCGTACCGTACCGTACCGTACCGTACCGTACCGTACCGTACCGTACCGTACCGTACCGTACCGTACCGTACCGTACCGTACCGTACCGTACCGTACCGTACCGTACCGTACCGTACCGTACCGTACCGTACCGTACCGTACCGTACCGTACCGTACCGTACCGTACCTTCATTAGTACTAGCTGTCCCGCTCGGGGTGCATTTTTTATAATAAATATTTACTTAATCCAGCCTATAAATTACCTTACACCGCCATCTGTGAGACACTCATGGAACTCACAGTTGCTTAAACACTTTGTATTTAACATAACGGAGCCTTTAGAAATAAAAACTCAAACGTGGACTTTGACAGTTTTAATTGTATGAAATTACACGTATTGCCGCCTTGGCTGTTTAGCGTATAGATTATGACTGATGAGCAACTTGATTGAAGTGTTTGACGTCTGGTGTTCGAAAGCGCCTGTGATATGTTCAACTGCAATCTGTTGCCGTGAAGCCGCAACACACTTATTTTAAAAGTTAATTGAGTTCCATAAAATTCTCACAGATGGCCGTGTACGGTAATTTATAACTCTCATATAATAAACAAATAATTTGCAATAAAAAAAAAAAACACTATAAATTGATATAAAAACTATCCCATCTTTAAAGTTGGACTAAATTACACATAGTTACGAAGTTTTATCAAAATCGGTTCAGTAGTTTAGGAGTTCATCGAGGACACATAACGTGACACGTAATTTTTATACACAGTTTTACGTAGATATATTATAGATTATTATTAACTTGATTATACGGCTTCACTGTAGTAAATGTATTTCATGTCTCGATTTTTTTTTAAATATCGCTTTAAACTTACTTTTATTCAAGTAAAAAACTTTAATTGGTTCCAGTGACACCTGGAAGTCTTATTACAAGAATCGTGACCTACAAGCTTATTCTGCGGCCCCTCTTCTCATACATCCGACACACTACACCGGCCAGCCTGGCTATATATCCGACACAGAGGATTCAACAATCATCCAACATCACACGACATCAGCTAAGGTTGAACTTTAAATTTTTTTATAACACAACAAAAGTTAAACTATCTAGAAGTGAGTCACACCAATGTTTTTTTTGTTATCAGCATATCTAAAAAATTGGTAAAAATCGAGAAACAATTTTCAAAAATTACTGAAATATTAAACGTTAAAGTAAAGCATCGACTAAGCGACGGCGCTAATGTGTGACGTCACGTCGCGAATCGACGCTTGCGTACCTAAACCTATACTCTATTTTTTTAGAAGTTGTCGACAATGTAAACAAAGAAAATAGTGTTGATCAGTAAAGAGTTTAAATAAAGACAATATATTTATTTAAAAAACTATTTTAAATGTATTTCATTAATGCACATGGTTTTCGGTGGAAGATATCCGATATTATGTCAAAAATATTTGAAAAAATTCAATTCCGTCATGTGGCAAGCTGATTTAAGTACAAACCCTGATTTAACTTCTCTCTTGTCGTGCACTCGTACTGTATTTTTTCTTATTAGTTCTCACTGACGACTGGGCTTATGTTTCTAATTATTTAGATTTGCATTGTGATTTGCGAATAGGTAAGGAAAAGTGGGGAAAATGTGTAATCCACGTGATAAATGAGGAAGGGAAGACGAAAAATTTAGAAGGGCTAATTAACATTTAGAAGGGCTAATTAACAGTGTTACAGATAGCGTAACAAAACCATTTTTTTTTTTCATTAAAATGATTTTTTTTTTTCGTTTAAAAGTTTGCAATAGTTACCATCACTAGTTTTCTAAATCCAACCATTGACAAAGCCAATATGGCGGATTGTTTACATTATCGACAAGTTCTAAAAAAATAGACTTTCATAGTAATATTTTGATGTGTTGATGTGACTCATTAAGAAATTTTATGGGTAAGCGATATGACAACAGTGAGGGTCTCATTATTAATATAGTTTTAAAATATTAAAACTATATTAACAGGATTATCAGGTTAGATGATGTTGATTATTTTTGATGTTTTTAAACGTTCAGAAGTTGTAATAAAAATAATATAATATTTTATTTTATAATACTTAATAAGTAAGTTAGTTATCCTCATAAAGATTTTATTGATTGCTGTACCAAATTAATTATAAAACATTCTTATCGGGCTCTTATTAAATTTAGAGTAAGTGTTCTAAAGTGACATACAAATCACCAAAGATTTTCAAGTTATATTTTATAAGAAGTTAAATAAGAAAAAAAAAAAGAATTACCCAGTCAGCATTTTTAAAATAGGTAAAATAATAAGTCATAATTTTTATAATAATTAATCGAATTTATATTTATATTTTGTAAGAAACACATGTACAAATACATAATATATATGTAATTATTATGAACTTTATGATTTCAATGTTAGTTATAATCATTGTTACATTAAAATTTTTTTTTTATAAAGTTCATAGTTAATATTTTTTATAAAAATAATCCCTATAAAAATATTACAATAGTCATACTTATTAAATGTGTTTAATTTATATTAAGTGCCATTTTGTTTTTCCTAATAGACATTATTGAATAATAATTGTTAATTAGATAATTGTTGACTGCAAATTTTATGCCATATTTTGTCTATGATATTAATAAATTTATAATTTAAAAGTACTTTTGTTTGATTTTACTGTCATCTAACGAATATTAAACCACATTGATTTGTGAAATCATTTTTGATACTTCAATCTGGCAAATATTTTGGCAATTAGGCACAATAAATTTAATGTGTAACTTTTATAAAAATGATAGTATATTTGAAAAGTTCTCTAAGAAGATATGCAAGAAAACGGTTAATGAGAGTAATAAAGATATGGTTAACGAAGTCAGTTTAAAACTCAAGGAACATTATCGCGAATTGAACGGCTGTATAAAATCCATAGACTCTATGGCGGATTATTTTGAGGAGAAAATTAAATGTCCATTGGCGTGCTGCCTCTATGAACAAAATGCCGTTCTAAATTGCTACAGATCGCACGCAAAAGAACCTTTATCTTGTTTAGAAATCGTTGAGCAGTTTAAGCAATGTTCCCGCAGACATCTACCCAGAGGGTAACAAAGAAGCCTTTTCAGGCTTTTCACGGTTTCTGTATGATCCTGTCATATTATTTTTAAAGATAAATGAAAATCTCTATTCACATAACTGAGTTTTATTGAAAATACTAGCGGCTGTTGAATTTAATGACAAAACTACAAACGTTAGGCCCACATAACAACAAAAATTATTTTTTTACATAATATGCATCATAAAATATTAATAGATCAAACACAAATATGTCAAGTATACATTTTTAATAACAAGTTACCAACATTTATATCTGTTTTTAGTAAGAAAGAGAATATTATGAAGTGGTATGTTATACATTCTTTTTTTAAATTTTTACATTTAGTTTATTTTGTATCTATTAAAAATATAATTACAATTTCGAATCTGCCATTAATTGGTAAATGAGTTCTATCAGAGTTCTAGTCGGACGCCCAGTCATGCCTCGTTGTAAGTAAGGAAAGTCGATGCCCTTTGTATAAGCTACGTTGTAAGTGTCAAGGTGTATCCATTGACTGTCGCATACGAATTCTCTAAGAAATGCGGCTCCATTGGGCGAGTCGCCGTACCTGTGTCGTCCGGTATTCGCTAAATCTGCTAACTGACTATTCTTTATTCGTTCGGTATAAAAATTCCAAAGAGGCATCCTCCAAATTCTGTCACCGGTGTGTGTACTTGCTTTCTCTATGTATTGAAATAATTCTTCTGAATTTGTATAGCAGCCGCAAGCAGCTCCGCCTAAGGCGTACACTAGCTCCTTAGACATAGTTCCCACGTCGACTATGAACTTTGGCCAAAAATGACGAGCGTAAACGAGACTGTCTGCTAGAAGAAGGCGACCTTCGCGCGATGGTAATCGTATGCTAACTGATTTTCCATTAGCGGTGCACACCACGTCTCCAAATCTTGGACTGTTACAATTCGGCATCACCTCGCACAATGGCAGTATGCCTCTTATGTTGATTGGTAGTTTGAGTAATGCTGCAGCTCTGACTATAGCCAAGACACACGCTGCCCCAGCCATATCTCCTTTCATGTATTTTAGTTCGCTTCGCGGTTTCAAGTCCAAGCTTCCGCTGTTAAAAGTAACGCCTTTACCGATTAGTACAATCGGACGAGTACACTCGTTTGCACCATAATAGCTTAATTCCACGTAAAGTGGAGGCTGCACTGATGATTTACCTATAGCTACAAATCCACCCATCTCATGGCCTGCTGCCCAACCTTGTGTTTTCACTTCTACATTAATATCCAGCTCACAAAGGAGTTCGACAGCTAACTTAGCAAACGATGTGGGATATAAAATGTTTGGTGGCATCTCTTGAAGATACCGCGCCAAGTTTTGTGATTCCGCTTTTAATTTACCAACATTCCAACCATTTTCATCGCAGTCGTCATGCAATCGTAAAGCGGGTTGTGGTATAACTAAATGTTTAGCAACGCTCTTGTACTCCTGGAACTGCCACGTTGCAAGTGTAGCCCCTTCGGCCGCTGCCTCTGCATTCCCAAAGGACTCTACGTGTATGGCCTTTGGAAATAACTTTCGCAAAGCTTTTGCACCGGTACCCGCCGCTATACGTATAGCTTCTTTACTTTCATCGAGTTTCTCTACTTTGTCATACGCCAAACACTCCGTACCAAGACCGGCGACGGCAACAAATGCGTAATACGGATCCAGATCGTAAAACACTCTGCACTCACCAAGTTTTGGTATCGGCGACAGATTTAATACTTTCCAGAGTTTACCACCATTTTCTTGATCATATTTCTTTGCACTGGCAGTAAGAATGGCTTTTTCGCTTTCAGGCACGTGCTCGTTGTAGTAAACACCTAGAACTAGGCCCTCCTCTCTTCGCATGCACTGGTACTTATCTTTTATATAAACACGGGGCACTGGTGGAATGCAGTCACTGCGCTCAATTTTAAACTGTGATATGAAACGTACATATGTTTTCGGGGCAAGAAATTGTATGTATTTAATTCTTTTCAACATTTTGAATTTTGGACCAAATTTATACTTTAATAAACATTGGTGATTATTTATATGACTGCATAGCCTACTAGTTTTGATTGATTTTTGGAACAAATTTATATTATGAGTTTGTATATTAAAATATAAGTTAAAATCACATTTAAATAAGAAGATCACAATTTCACACAACACGCAATGTTCACAATACTATCATCGCTCAACATGTCTTTTGTATGGAAATGGTCAAGAAGCTTTCCTTTTAAGCCACCTAGGAGTGTAGCGTTGCTTCCATTCTGGTACATTTATTGTTAGTGTTTCTTGCAACTGACGATATATAATTAATATGAGGAAAGGTATAGCGAGTCGCTCATCTTTGAAAAAGTACACCCAGAACGCCAGCATCAATAAGCACATGTCGACCATGTAATCAATAGCAGATCTCACGTTGACTTTGGCTGTCTCTTCTAGTTTCTTATAGTCTATTGGTATAACGATTGTCGCACGTTCAGCTGTTTTGAGGACCACTTGTTGAATACATTTATCTTGGTTCTTATTGGCTTTCTCTAGCGGTCTTTCTTTTGTTTTTCCAGTACTATTTTGAGGTTTCTTTTGTTTAGCACTATTTAACTCTTTTGTTCGTTCAGGAACCTTTTTAGGGTTACCAGTTTTAGTTTCTACGGATTTCTTTGATTTACTCACTTTCTTGGCTACAGCTACTACGTTATTTTCTTTTTGTTGTTTTCAGCTACACTTTTTAACTCTTCTGTTTTTAAGTAAAGTGGTGTATGAGGCTTTTTCTGACTTCCGTATTCTTTGACAATATTTCTCTCGGCTATATGCTTACCGCGAATGGAACTCGGAAGCTAATTGATTCAAGGCCATTGGAAAATATGCTACCCGTCGACGAATTTCTGCCAATTATGTTCAATGAACATCCCAAGTAAGATATTTACTATATTTTTTTTCTAACGCTAAGGCTAAATCCTAGTGTGTACTATTATTGTAATAAATTAAAAACATGAACAATTATTACTTATCGTAGAAAATTTGAGCAAATAAAACTCTAAACTAAGAAATATTTTTAGCGCCATCTATTGTTATTTTTTTGTAACGTTATAGGGAAAGAATATTTTTTCATTGAGTTCGCTTTAACGAATTTAAGTTAACCACACTCAATTAATCTAATTAATTAATCTCAAGAATAGTTTCTATTTAACTGAATTCGCTTTGGAACATATCCGCTTCTGTTTTCTTTGTTGTGAACAAAAATATAGGAATTGTAATTCCAATACATTAATTGGATTAATTATGAGCTCTGGCGTCACTTATTTACTCACTAAAAATTATATACCTTCCTCGTATTTTCTCTTTCTATTAGTGAAAACCGTATTAAAATTCATTGGATGATTTAAAAGAAATCATAGGAGAAAAAGACAGAAGCAGACAGGACAGTGACTTTATTTTATAATATGCATAGAATAAAGATATGAATAGAATAAGTAACGTAACGTAACGTAACGTAACGTAACGTAACGTAACGTAACGTAACGTAACGTAACGTAACGTAACGTAACGTAACGTAACGTAACGTAACGTAACGTAACGTAACGTAACGTAACGTAACGTAACGTAACGTAACGTAACGTAACGTAACGTAACGTAACGTAACGTAACGTAACGTAACGTAACGTAACGTAACGTAACGTAACGTAACGTAACGTAACGTAACGTAACGTAACGTACCGTACCGTACCGTACCGTACCGTACCGTACCGTACCGTAACGTACCGTACCGTACCGTACCGTACCGTACCGTACCGTACCGTACCGTACCGTACCGTACCGTACCGTACCGTACCGTACCGTACCGTACCGTACCGTACCGTACCGTACCGTACCGTACCGTACCGTACCGTACCGTACCGTACCGTACCGTACCGTACCGTACCGTACCGTACCGTACCGTACCGTACCGTACCGTACCGTACCGTACCGTACCGTACCGTACCGTACCGTACCGTACCGTACCGTACCGTACCGTACCGTACCGTACCGTACCGTACCGTACCGTACCGTACCGTACCGTACCGTACCGTACCGTACCGTACCGTACCGTACCGTACCGTACCGTACCGTACCGTACCGTACCGTACCGTACCGTACCGTACCGTACCGTACCGTACCGTACCGTACCGTACCGTACCTTCATTAGTACTAGCTGTCCCGCTCGGGGTGCATTTTTTATAATAAATATTTACTTAATCCAGCCTATAAATTACCTTACACCGCCATCTGTGAGACACTCATGGAACTCACAGTTGCTTAAACACTTATTTTAAAAGTTAATTGAGTTCCATAAAATTCTCACAGATGGCCGTGTACGGTAATTTATAACTCTCATATAATAAACAAATAATTTGCAATAAAAAAAAAACACTATAAATTGATATAAAAACTATCCCATCTTTAAAGTTGGACTAAATTACACATAGTTACTGAAGACAATGAAAAGCTAAATGGACTGTATTGGTATTAATATATTAAAATATGTACATAATAACAAAAAAATATAAAATAACAATTTACGTGCTCTTATGTATTGATGGAAAAAAAAAAATACGTTCTGCAATTTTGTTGACAATCAAAAAAAAGCATTTGTTCTTAAATTATTTAAAAAAAATACAAAAAGAAAATTATAATAAAAAGAGGTTAATAGAACTCGTGCGAACTCCTTATAAATATAAAGAGTTCGCAACATTCCACCCCCTTGTGCATGAAAGTGCACAAAATAAAATTGTTAAACGTCCAGCCTTACAAGCTTTTTAGATGGCCTACGAAGAAGGCCACCTGCAGTTGCTACATCCACCACTCTGACCACACCATCCTTGCCAGGGAAAGTCGCACTAATACGGCCACGTGGCCAAGTTCCTCTTGGTAGGTTTGCATCTACGATGATCACCAAGTCACCGACTTTCAGGTCAACTTCTCTGGTTTCACCAGTTGTCCGCGGCTGCATGGTAGGCAACACCTCTTTTACCCATCGCTTCCAAAAATGGTCGGCTAATCTCAGAGCTTTTCTCCAGTCTGCCCTGCGAAGTAAATCTGTATCGTCTAAACTTGCTGGAATCACCTGGTTAGATGAACAACCAATTAAAAAATGAAATGGAGTAAGGGTCTCCTGGTCTTCGTGGTCAACTGAGACATGACTTAATGGACGAGAATTTACAATAGCTTCAGCTTCCATTAAAAGTGTAATAAGAACCTCTGGGTTTGGTGCTCTTTCCCGCAAAGTGGCGTTTAAAGCAACCTTTACACAGCGGATAAGACGTTCCCAACATCCACCGAAGAATGGAGCAGCAGCAGGAATGAAACTCCACCTTGTTCCTCTATTAGCAGCATAGTCCTGGATTTCTGGCTGGTAGAATTCACGTAGAAGTCGATTTGCGCCAACGAAACTCGTGCCATTGTCGGAAAAGATCGTGGTAGGAGCTCCCCTTCTTGCAATGAAACGTCGTAAGCTCATGATTGCAGAGTCTGCTGAAAGAGAGTGCACTAACTCTAAGTGAATCGCTCTGGACGTCATGCAGGTGTATAAGGCCACATAACGCTTCTCTTTTCTACGACCAACTGTTGTGTAAACTGGTCCAAAATAGTCTAAACCAGTAAATGTAAACGGACGGTGATGATGAGCAAGCCGCTGTTGAGGTAGGTTACCAGTCTGTGGATCCATGGGATTCGCTTTTTTAATTCTACAAATCAAGCATTTACTGGCAACGCTTCGCACAGTACTGCGCAAGGACAGAAGCCAATATTTTTGTCTCAACTCGTTGACGACCATCTCGTTGAGTGCATGACCTGCTTTGCGATGGTAAAAATGGACCAACAGGCGAACAACTGGGTGACGACCATCTAAAAGTATGGGAGATTTGACTTCGGCTCTGATATCTTCTACAGTGGCGATCCTGCCAACCATACGCAGTAAATTGTCGGATCCCATTTTAGGTGACAGCTTATATAATCGGCTGCCTTTTGGCAATATTTCTCCACGTTTAATGCGCTGAATTTCTTCTCCAAATGTTTCCGATTGTACCCGTTGTAAGACGTGCCTTTCTGCAGCTTCAATCAGTTCCGCTGACAAAGGCGGTAGAGTGGTGGATGCAGGCGCGATAACACGGCGAGGACCCCTGAAATCAAGTGGGGCGGTGAGTCGATCGCGGTCCAGTACCGAACGGAATCTAGCTACAGTCTGCAAAAAACGGGCAGTTGCGCGAAGTAGGCGAAGCCAGTCGCTAAAATGATCAAAATCTGGTGCGACCACCAGATGACCAACCACAAGCCCCGGAGTTTGCTTGCGCTCCTCCTGGGTTATGGGCTGGCCAGCTGGTTCAACAGGCCAACATTCCGGAGAACTAAGAAGAAATAAAGGCCCCGTGAACCATCGGTGAGTGTGATCAAGATGAAGTGGTTTGATTCGAGTGGCATCATCCGCAACGTTTAAGTCCGTTGGGACCCATCTCCAATCTTGTATAGATGAGTTCTCTGTTATTTCCCCTATCCGTGGGCCACAAAGGGCTTAAACGTCCGCGCATCGCTTCTAAGCCAACCGAGGACAGTTTTTGAATCAGTCCATAGAAATGTTCGGATTGGTTTTTTCTCATGAAACTCTCTAATTGTAACAGCAAGACGAGAGGCTATCAAAGCACCCTGTAACTTTAATCGCGGAATTGAAGTCGGTTTTAATGGTGACACTCTCGCTTTGCTTGTTATGAAAGCGAGCTTAACAGTGCCGTCGACGTATAATAAGCGCCAATAAGCAACGGCCGCGTATGCAAGCTCGCTCGCATCCGCGAAGATATGCAGCTCTTTTTGTAGGGGCTCACCATTTAATTTGGCATACCACCGTGGTATTCTAACGGTCGAAACGTCACTGAGTTCTTTAAACCATTCATTCCACCTCGAAACCAGTGAAGCGGGAAATGGTGAGTCCCAGTCAAGATTGGATCGCCATGCCTCTTGGAGAAGTATACGGCCTTTTACTACTATAGGACCAAGCAAGCCTAATGGGTCATATATTCTCATAAGGTGCGATAACACTTTTCGTTTATTTAAAACGCCTTTCGATTTGGATTCTTCTAAACCTGTCCTAAAACCTAATGTATCTGACTCGGGATCCCAAGAAATACCCAAAACTCTGACACTATTTGAATCACTACCAATTGTTACTTCAGAGCCCTGTACAGCGCGTAATTCGTTCGGGATAAGACGCAACGCTTCTTGATTGTTAGAAATCCAACCGCGTATTTCGAAGCAAGCGCTACGATGGAGTGTCACTACATCAGATGCAAGTTGTGCAGCTTCGTTTGAATCATCCACACTGTGTAGGAAATCGTCCATATATGAGCTGTGGATACTCGCATTAGCCGCTTTTGGATACAAGTTATGATGCGCCCTAGCATTTTTATTTTTGATATATAAGGCAATAAAAGGACTCGACGATGCTCCGAATATGACCGAAGTCATTCGATATTCCTTTAGTGGAGAGGCGTCTTTTGATTGAACGTTACGCCATAAAAAACGTAACGCGTCCCTATCTTGCGCTCGAATTCGTATTTGGGGAAACATCTCTTTAATATCAGCTGTCACTGCGACAGCTCCCTCTCTGAACCGAAAAAGAATACCTAATAAATTTTCTAAAAGGTCTGGTCCTTGCAGAAGCAACGAATTTAATGAAACTCCTTGATTCGTTGCTGCAGCGTCATGAACGACCCGGAGCTTACGCTTTTGAGGGTGATAAATGCCAAAATGAGGCAAGTACCATCTTATGTCTAAACACGAGTCAATATTTACATTAGAACTAAGTGATAGGAGAGTAGTAGGCGAAGTGGTGTTAGTAGAGCACTCTTCTGCGTAACCTTTAAAGAGCATATTAATTATGAAACTCTTGTACGCATCCGCGAAATCGGGTTCCCGCAACATTCTCTTCTCTAGACTAAGAAAGCGCGATAGCGCTTGCGGATAGCTGTCAGGAACGCTCATACATTGAATGCTATCACGCCACGGGAGGCCTACCTCATACCTACCAGTCGGTAAACGTGTAGTAGTAGCGTCTAAAATTTCTAAAGCTCTAGATTCTAACTTACTGTACGTAGTATCACGCTTACAAATACCCAGCGAGTCGAGTTTATACTGTTCCTTGATAAGCTGTTCTAAGCGTTCATGGTCAGTCAGTTCAGTGCTGTTTGGCAACTCACAATGATTAACAAACTCAACTGGCTTAGTCTTACTAGAAGTTATTCCGTACAATGTCCAACCTAACCACGTATGACAAGCTACGGGCTCGTTTCGGCTACCAGCGCGGATAGCACGTGTTATTGAAAGATGCCAATGGTCGGCGCCAATGAGCACGGTCGGTGCAGCGTCATTATATGTCAAAAAATCAGACAAATCGCTTAAATATTTATAAGACTCCAGAGTTTGTTTAGACAATGTTTGAGCACTCAGGTTAAGTGATGGCATAGCCCTAGCTCGACGAACTACAAAACTGTCAGATTCATATTTACCTTTAATGTAAAAATCTACATAAGAAATTTTAGTGGTCTTATGCTAACCGCCTACGCCGTTGACAGTAATAACTTCCTCAGGTCCCGATAGCCCAATGCGCGCGGCTACGTCGGAATCGATTAGCGTCGCCGTGCTGCCATCGTCGAGGAGCGCGAAGGTGTCGTAAGCGCCAGTCGGGCCGGAGACAGTAACTGGCACTACTTTCAAAAAGGTTCTAGTCTTAGTAGGGGATAATGTTTGGTCACGTAGAATACCTGTATTGGACACCGTAACCTTTTCCTCTGATGACACATACGTGGCAGACCAGAGTTCGCACGAGTTCTATTAACCTCTTTTTATTATAGTTTTCTTTTTGTATTTTTTTTAAATAATTTAAGAACAAATGCTTTTCTTTGATTGTCAACAAAATTGCAGAACGTTTTTTTTCCATCGATACATAAGAGCACGTAAATTGTTATTTTATATTTTTTTGTTATTATGTACATATTTTAATATATTAATACCAATACAGTCCATTTAGCTTTTCATTGTCTTCATTTTGGTCCATTCGGCACGGATCTTTGAATCATTTAATTCATTTTAGAATCATTTAGCTCATTTTGTGGATAATACGCATTTGTAGTCACTAAGTATGAACACTCGCAGTAAGTCTAAAGCTGCCCCTCACCAAATAGTCCCAGAAACAGCTCATGTCGCTTCATCAGCCGCGTCGAGTCTCACCTTTCCCACAGGCGAGCACGAACAAGACGTCGCGAGCAGTATGCGCTCCGCTCGCACCAATTCATCACACTCGTCGGCGACGTTACAGGCGCGCAAAGCTACCGCAGAAGCTATATACAAACGTCGCCAATACGAAAACTTGAAAGTGCTCTCTCAAAAACTGGCGGAGGTTGAAGAAGCGGAATTTCGTGCACAACTTAAGGAAATTGAAGCGGATGAAGTGCATAGTGAGATAAGTTTCTCAAGTAAATTAAGGACGCAAAGGTGGGTACAGAATATGTCGACTCGTAGCGCACCGGAAGTTTCAAAGCCTGGCTGTTCGACGCTCCCGTTAGAGCCGACGGCCCCTCAGGCTGCTGCTCCGTCTTTAGCAGCAAACTTCGCGCATGCTTCTAGTGGCATTTTCCAGGCGCCCGGGCAGGCCGCCGTTGAGCCGCCGCCCTCGTTCATGGGTCCCGAGGAATGTAACCGGCACATAGCTAGTGACAATGCGACGATGAACATAACTAGTGACAACGCATCGGTAGTGCTTAAAATAATCGCAGACACTGCTGCCGCCGCTAAAGCCCTTGCCTCTGCTCCAAATAAGCAGGCGAAGGCAAGTACCGAGCTGGGCACCTTTAATGGCAACACATCGCAGTGGCTGCTCTTTAAAAAAATTTTTGACACGACTAAATCACTTTATTCCCCCATAGAGAACGTTGCGCGTTTACAGAATGCTCTTCGCGGGCCAGCGCGCGAAGCTGTCGCCGCCTTGCTGCACACCGCGGCCGCGCCCGAGGAGATCATGCACGCGCTCGAGCGCACGTTCGCATGCCCTGAGATGGTTGTCTTCGCCGAGGTTCAGGTACTTAAAGCACTGCCTCGGCTAGGAGCAGATCTCAAAGAGCTAAGTACGTTCACGAATAAAATACGTAATAGTCTATCTGTCATTAAGTTGCTCGGTCTTAGAGAATATTTACATTCACCGGAGCTCTTTCATAGCATTTTAGCCAAATTTAATCCTTTCTTGAAAATGCGATGGGCAGACTATGCGTCAGAAATGTCAAATACTTTACTATCGAAATTAGAACTTATATCACAATTTTTAACACGTGAACACGAGCGATATATTAAATTTGCTTTATCGCCCGATATAGTTAACTTTTCTATTGTTCCACACTCATATGTAAATAAATCATTTAAACGTGAAAATGTTCACTCTATCACACACAATAAAAATAAAATAACTGAAAATATTAAATGTGTTTATTGTAAAAATTCACACAATATAAAACTGTGTAATAAATTTAAAATATTATCAGTCGAAGATAGGTGGATTTGGTTGCGTAATAACAAGGTGTGCTACAGATGTTTTAAAGCTAATCCACATCAATGGAAATCTTGTAAGGTAGACCCTTGTGGGATTGACGGATGCACCATTCGTCACCATCCTCTTTTACACGGCAGGCAGGACACGTTAGCATCATCGCAGGCACTCGATACACAGTCGTTTAACAACACTGTGTGTGCAGCTGCGATCGTAAATGATGTCCAGCAAGCGTCCTTCTCTTCGCCTGCCACGTATGTGTCATCAGAGGAAAAGGTTACGGTGTCCAATACAGGTATTCTACGTGACCAAACATTATCCCCTACTAAGACTAGAACCTTTTTGAAAGTAGTGCCAGTTACTGTCTCCGGCCCGACTGGCGCTTACGACACCTTCGCGCTCCTCGACGATGGCAGCACGGCGACGCTAATCGATTCCGACGTAGCCGCGCGCATTGGGCTATCGGGACCTGAGGAAGTTATTACTGTCAACGGCGTAGGCGGTTTGCATAAGACCACTAAAATTTCTTATGTAGATTTTTACATTAAAGGTAAATATGAATCTGACAGTTTTGTAGTTCGTCGAGCTAGGGCTATGCCATCACTTAACCTGAGTGCTCAAACATTGTCTAAACAAACTCTGGAGTCTTATAAATATTTAAGCGCAAACGTCCAGCCTTACAAGCTTTTTAGATGGCCTACGAAGAAGGCCACCTGCAGTTTCTACATCCACCACTCTGACCACACCATCCTTGCCAGGGAAAGTCGAACTAATACGGCCACGTGGCCAAGTTCCTCTTGGTAGGTTTGCATCTACGATTATCACCAAGTCACCGACTTTCAGGTCAACTTCTCTGGTTTCACCAGTTGTCCGCGGCTGCATGGTAGGCAAAACCTCTTTTACCCATCGCTTCCAAAAATGGTCGGCTAATCTCAGAGCTTTTCTCCAGTCTGCCCTGCGAAGTAAATCTGTATCGTCTAAACTTGCTGGGAGCACCTGGTTAGATGAACAACCAATTAAAAAATGAAATGGAGTAAGGGTCTCCTGGTCTTCGTGGTCAACTGAGACATGACTTAATGGACGAGAATTTACAATAGCTTCAGCTTCCATTAAAAGTGTAATAAGAACCTCTGGGTTAGGTGCTCTTTCCCGCAAAGTGGCGTTTAAAACAACCTTTACACAGCGGATAAGACGTTCCCAACATCCACCGAAGAATGGAGCAGCAGCAGGAATGAAACTCCACCTTGTTCCTCTATTAGCAGCCTAGTCCTGGATTTCTGGCTGGTAGAATTCACGTAGAAGTCGATTTGCGCCAACGAAACTCGTGCCATTGTCGGAAAAGATCGTGGTAGGAGCTCCCCTTCTTGCAATGAAACGTCGTAAGCTCATGATTGCAGAGTCTGCTGAAAGAGAGTGCACTAACTCTAAGTGAATCGCTCTGGACGTCATGCAGGTGTATAAGGCCACATAACGCTTCTCTTTTCTACGACCAACTGTTGTGTAAACTGGTCCAAAATAGTCTAAACCAGTAAATGTAAACGGACGGTGATGATGAGCAAGCCGCTGTTGAGGTAGGTTACCAGTCTGTGGATCCATGGGATTCGCTTTTTTAATTCTACAAATCAAGCATTTACTGGCAACGCTTCG
Source organism: Synanthedon myopaeformis (assembly GCA_944738685.1). Lineage (NCBI taxonomy): Eukaryota > Metazoa > Arthropoda > Insecta > Lepidoptera > Sesiidae > Synanthedon > Synanthedon myopaeformis. The sequence goes on along the minus strand of OX122913.1, from coordinate 3,652,338 downwards.
CACAGTACTGCGCAAGGACAGAAGCCAATATTTTTGTCTCAACTCGTTGACGACCATCTCGTTGAGTGCATGACCTGCTTTGCGATGATAAAAATGGACCAACAGGCGAACAACTGGGTGACGACCATCTAAAAGTATGGGAGATTTGACTTCGGCTCTGATATCTTCTACAGTGGCGATCCTGCCAACCATACGCAGTAAATTGTCGGATCCCATTTTAGGTGACAGCTTATATAATCGGCTGCCTTTTGGCAATATTTCTCCACGTTTAATGCGCTGAATTTCTTCTCCAAATGTTTCCGATTGTACCCGTTGTAAGACGTGCCTTTCTGCAGCTTCAATCAGTTCCGCTGACAAAGGCGGTAGAGTGGTGGATGCAGGCGCGATAACACGGCGAGGACCCCTGAAATCAAGTGGGGCGGTGAGTCGATCGCGGTCCAGTACCGAACGGAATCTAGCTACAGTCTGCAAAAAAACGGGCAGTTGCGCGAAGTAGGCGAAGCCAGTCGCTAAAATTACCAAAATCTGGTGCGACCACCAGATGACCAACCACAAGCCCCGGAGTTTGCTTGCGCTCCTCCTGGCTTATGGGCTGGCCAGCTGGTTCAACAGGCCAACATTCCGGAGAACTAAGAAGAAATAAGGGTCCCGTGAACCATCGGTGAGTGTGATCAAGATGAAGTGGTTTGATTCGAGTGGCATCATCCGCAACGTTTAAGTCCGTTGGGACCCATCTCCAATCTTGTATAGATGAGTTCTCTGTTATTTCCCCTATCCGATGGGCCACAAAGGGCTTAAACGTCCGCGCATCGCTTCTAAGCCAACCGAGGACAGTTTTTGAATCAGTCCATAGAAATGTTCGGATTGGTTTTTTCTCATGAAACTCTCTAATTGTAACAGCAAGACGAGAGGCTATCAAAGCACCCTGTAACTCTAATCGCGGAATTGAAGTCGGTTTTAATGGTGACACTCTCGCTTTGCTTGTTATGAGAGCGAGCTTAACAGTGCCGTCGACGTATAATAAGCGCCAATAAGCAACGGCCGCGTATGCAAGCTCGCTCGCATCCGCGAAGATATGCAGCTCTCTTTGTAGGGGCTCACCATTTAATTTGGCATACCACCGTGGTATTCTAACGGTCGAGACGTCACTGAGTTCTTTAAACCATTCATTCCACCTCGAAACCAGTGAAGCGGGAAATGGTGAGTCCCAGTCAAGATTGGATCGCCATGCCTCTTGGAGAAGTATACGGCCTTTTACTACTATAGGACCAAGCAAGCCTAATGGGTCATATATTCTCATAAGGTGCGATAACACTTTTCGTTTATTTAAAACGCCTTTCGATTTGGATTCTTCTAAACCTGTCCTAAAACCTAATGTATCTGACTCGGGATCCCAAGAAATACCCAAAACTCTGACACTATTTGAATCACTACCAATTGTTACTTCAGAGCCCTGTACAGCGCGTAATTCGTTCGGGATAAGACGCAACGCTTCTTGATTGTTAGAAATCCAACCGCGTATTTCGAAGCAAGCGCTACGATGGAGTGTCACTACATCAGATGCAAGTTGTGCAGCATCGTTTGAATCATCCACACTGTGTAGGAAATCGTCCATATATGAGCTGTGGATACTCGCATTAGCCGCTTTTGGATACAAGTTATGATGCGCCCTAGCATTTTTATTTTTGATATATAAGGCAATAAAAGGACTCGACGATGCTCCGAATATGACCGAAGTCATTCGATATTCCTTTAGTGGAGAGGCGTCTTTTGATTGAACGTTACGCCATAAAAAACGTAACGCGTCCCTATCTTGCGCTCGAATTCGTATTTGGGGAAACATCTCTTTAATATCAGCTGTCACTGCGACAGCTCCCTCTCTGAACCGAAAAAGAATACCTAATAAATTTTCTAAAAGGTCTGGTCCTTGCAGAAGCAACGAATTTAATGAAACTCCTTGATTCGTTGTTGCAGCGTCATGAACGACCCGGAGCTTACGCTTTTGAGGGTGATAAATGCCAAAATGAGGCAAGTACCATCTTATGTCTAAACACGAGTCAATATTTACATTAGAACTAAGTGATAGGAGAGTAGTAGGCGAAGTGGTGTTAGTAGAGCACTCTTCTGCGTAACCTTTAAAGAGCATATTAATTATGAAACTCTTGTACGCATCCGCGAAATCGGGTTCCCGCAACATTCTCTTCTCTAGACTAAGAAAGCGCGATAGCGCTTGCGGATAGCTGTCAGGAACGCTCATACATTGAATGCTATCACGCCACGGGAGGCCTACCTCATACCTACCAGTCGGTAAACGTGTAGTAGTAGCGTCTAAAATTTCTAAAGCTCTAGATTCTAACTTACTGTACGTAGTATCACGCTTACAAATACCCAGCGAGTCGAGTTTATACTGTTCCTTGATAAGCTGTTCTAAGCGTTCATGGTCAGTCAGTTCAGTGCTGTTTGGCAACTCACAATGATTAACAAACTCAACTGGCTTAGTCTTACTAGAAGCTATTCCGTACAATGTCCAACCTAACCACGTATGACAAGCTACGGGCTCGTTTCGGCTACCAGCGCGGATAGCACGTGTTATTGAAAGATGCCAATGGTCGGCGCCAATGAGCACGGTCGGTGCAGCGTCATTATATGTCAAAAAATCAGACAAATCGCTTAAATATTTATAAGACTCCAGAGTTTGTTTAGACAATGTTTGAGCACTCAGGTTAAGTGATGGCATAGCCCTAGCTCGACGAACTACAAAACTGTCAGATTCATATTTACCTTTAATGTAAAAATCTACATAAGAAATTTTAGTGGTCTTATGCAAACCGCCTACGCCGTTGACAGTAATAACTTCCTCAGGTCCCGATAGCCCAATGCGCGCGGCTACGTCGGAATCGATTAGCGTCGCCGTGCTGCCATCGTCGAGGAGCGCGAAGGTGTCGTAAGCGCCAGTCGGGCCGGAGACAGTAACTGGCACTACTTTCAAAAAGGTTCTAGTCTTAGTAGGGGATAATGTTTGGTCACGTAGAATACCTGTATTGGACACCGTAACCGTTTCCTCTGATGACACATACGTGGCAGGCGAAGAGAAGGACGCTTGCTGGACATCATTTACGGTCGCAGCTGTACACACAGTGTTGTTAAACGACTGTGTATCGAGTGCCTGCGATGATGCTAACGTGTCCTGCCTGCCGTGTAAAAGAGGATGGTGACGAATGGTGCATCCGTCAATCCCACAAGGGTCTACCTTACAAGATTTCCATTGATGTGGATTAGCTTTAAAACATCTGTAGCACACCTTGTTATTACGCAACCAAATCCACCTATCTTCGACTGATAATATTTTAAATTTATTACACAGTTTTATTTTGTGTGAATTTTTACAATAAACACATTTAATATTTTCAGTTATTTTATTTTTATTGTGTGTGATAGAGTGAACATTTTCACGTTTAAATGATTTATTTACATATGAGTGTGGAACAATAGAAAAGTTAACTATATCGGGCGATAAAGCAAATTTAATATATCGCTCGTGTTCACGTGTTAAAAATTGTGATATAAGTTCTAATTTCGATAGTAAAGTATTTGACATTTCTGACGCATAGTCTGCCCATCGCATTTTCAAGAAAGGATTAAATTTGGCTAAAATGCTATGAAAGAGCTCCGGTGAATGTAAATATTCTCTAAGACCGAGCAACTTAATGACAGATAGGCTATTACGTATTTTATTCGTGAACGTACTTAGCTCTTTGAGATCTGCTCCTAGCCGAGGCAGTGCCTTAAGTACCTGAACCTCGGCGAAGACAACCATCTCAGGGCATGCGAACGTGCGCTCGAGCGCGTGCATGATCTCCTCGGGCGCGGCCGCGGTGTGCAGCAAGGCGGCGACAGCTTCGCGCGCTGGCCCGCGAAGAGCATTCTGTAAACGCGCAACGTTCTCTATGGGGGAATAAAGTGATTTAGTCGTGTCAAAAATTTTTTTAAAGAGCAGCCACTGCGATGTGTTGCCATTAAAGGTGCCCAGCTCGGTACTTGCCTTCGCCTGCTTATTTGGAGCAGAGGCAAGGGCTTTAGCGGCGGCAGCAGTGTCTGCGATTATTTTAAGCACTACCGATGCGTTGTCACTAGTTATGTTCATCGTCGCATTGTCACTAGCTATGTGCCGGTTACATTCCTCGGGACCCATGAACGAGGGCGGCGGCTCAACGGCGGCCTGCCCGGGCGCCTGGAAAATGCCACTAGAAGCATGCGCGAAGTTTGCTGCTAAAGACGGAGCAGCAGCCTGAGGGGCCGTCGGCTCTAACGGGAGCGTCGAACAGCCAGGCTTTGAAACTTCCGGTGCGCTACGAGTCGACATATTCTGTACCCACCTTTGCGTCCTTAATTTACTTGAGAAACTTATCTCACTATGCACTTCATCCGCTTCAATTTCCTTAAGTTGTGCACGAAATTCCGCTTCTTCAACCTCCGCCAGTTTTTGAGAGAGCACTTTCAAGTTTTCGTATTGGCGGCGTTTGTATATAGCTTCTGCGGTAGCTTTGCGCGCCTGTAACGTCGCCGACGAGTGTGATGAATTGGTGCGAGCGGAGCGCATACTGCTCGCGACGTCTTGTTCGTGCTCGCCTGTGGGAAAGGTGAGACTCGACGCGGCTGATGAAGCGACATGAGCTGTTTCTGGGACTATTTGGTGAGGGGCAGCTTTAGACTTACTGCGAGTGTTCATACTTAGTGACTACAAATGCGTATTATCCACAAAATGAGCTAAATGATTCTAAAATGAATTAAATGATTCAAAGATCCGTGCCGAATGGACCAAAATGAAGACAATGAAAAGCTAAATGGACTGTATTGGTATTAATATATTAAAATATGTACATAATAACAAAAAAATATAAAATAACAATTTACGTGTGGTCCTTCTTGCAGACTGTAGCTAGATTCCGTTCGGTACTGGACCGCGATCGACTCACCGCCCCACTTGATTTCAGGGGTCCTCGCCGTGTAATCGCGCCTGCATCCACCACTCTACCGCCTTTGTCAGCGGAACTGATTGAAGCTGCAGAAAGGCACGTCTTACAACGGGTACAATCGGAAACATTTGGAGAAGAAATTCAGCGCATTAAACGTGGAGAAATATTGCCAAAAGGCAGCCGATTATATAAGCTGTCACCTAAAATGGGATCCGACAATTTACTGCGTATGGTTGGCAGGATCGCCACTGTAGAAGATATCAGAGCCGAAGTCAAATCTCCCATACTTTTAGATGGTCGTCACCCAGTTGTTCGCCTGTTGGTCCATTTTTACCATCGCAAAGCAGGTCATGCACTCAACGAGATGGTCGTCAACGAGTTGAGACAAAAATATTGGCTTCTGTCCTTGCGCAGTACTGTGCGAAGCGTTGCCAGTAAATGCTTGATTTGTAGAATTAAAAAAGCGAATCCCGCGCGCGAAGCTGTCGCCGCCTTGCTGCACACCGCGGCCGCGCCCGAGGAGATCATGCACGCGCTCGAGCGCACATTCGCATGCCCTGAGATGGTTGTCTTCGCCGAGGTTCAGGTACTTAAGGCACTGCCTCGGCTAGGAGCAGATCTCAAAGAGCTAGGTACGTTCACGAATAAAATACGTAATAGCCTATCTGTCATTAAGTTGCTCGGTCTTAGAGAATATTTACATTCACCGGAGCTCTTTCATAGCATTTTAGCCAAATTTAATCCTTTCTTGAAAATGCGATGGGCAGACTATGCGTCAGAAATGTCAAATACTTTACTATCGAAATTAGAACTTATATCACAATTTTTAACACGTGAACACGAGCGATATATTAAATTTGCTTTATCGCCCGATATAGTTAACTTTTCTATTGTTCCACACTCATATGTAAATAAATCATTTAAACGTGAAAATGTTCACTCTATCACACACAATAAAAATAAAATAACTGAAAATATTAAATGTGTTTATTGTAAAAATTCACACAATATAAAACTGTGTAATAAATTTAAAATATTATCAGTCGAAGATAGGTGGATTTGGTTGCGTAATAACAAGGTGTGCTACAGATGTTTTAAAGCTAATCCACATCAATGGAAATCTTGTAAGGTAGACCCTTGTGGGATTGACGGATGCACCATTCGTCACCATCCTCTTTTACACGGCAGGCAGGACACGTTAGCATCATCGCAGGCACTCGATACACAGTCGTTTAACAACACTGTGTGTGCAGCTGCGATCGTAAATGATGTCCAGCAAGCGTCCTTCTCTTCGCCTGCCACGTATGTGTCATCAGAGGAAAAGGTTACGGTGTCCAATACAGGTATTCTACGTGACCAAACATTATCCCCTACTAAGACTAGAACCTTTTTGAAAGTAGTGCCAGTTACTGTCTCCGGCCCGACTGGCGCTTACGACACCTTCGCGCTCCTCGACGATGGCAGCACGGCGACGCTAATCGATTCCGACGTAGCCGCGCGCATTGGGCTATCGGGACCTGAGGAAGTTATTACTGTCAACGGCGTAGGCGGTTTGCATAAGACCACTAAAATTTCTTATGTAGATTTTTACATTAAAGGTAAATATGAATCTGACAGTTTTGTAGTTCGTCGAGCTAGGGCTATGCCATCACTTAACCTGAGTGCTCAAACATTGTCTAAACAAACTCTGGAGTCTTATAAATATTTAAGCGCAAACGTCCAGCCTTACAAGCTTTTTAGATGGCCTACGAAGAAGGCCACCTGCAGTTGCTACATCCACCACTCTGACCACACCATCCTTGCCAGGGAAAGTCGAACTAATACGGCCACGTGGCCAAGTTCCTCTTGGTAGGTTTGCATCTACGATTATCACCAAGTCACCGACTTTCAGGTCAACTTCTCTGGTTTCACCAGTTGTCCGCGGCTGCATGGTAGGCAAAACCTCTTTTACCCATCGCTTCCAAAAATGGTCGGCTAATCTCAGAGCTTTTCTCCAGTCTGCCCTGCGAAGTAAATCTGTATCGTCTAAACTTGCTGGGAGCACCTGGTTAGATGAACAACCAATTAAAAAATGAAATGGAGTAAGGGTCTCCTGGTCTTCGTGGTCAACTGAGACATGACTTAATGGACGAGAATTTACAATAGCTTCAGCTTCCATTAAAAGTGTAATAAGAACCTCTGGGTTAGGTGCTCTTTCCCGCAAAGTGGCGTTTAAAACAACCTTTACACAGCGGATAAGACGTTCCCAACATCCACCGAAGAATGGAGCAGCAGCAGGAATGAAACTCCACCTTGTTCCTCTATTAGCAGCCTAGTCCTGGATTTCTGGCTGGTAGAATTCACGTAGAAGTCGATTTGCGCCAACGAAACTCGTGCCATTGTCGGAAAAGATCGTGGTAGGAGCTCCCCTTCTTGCAATGAAACGTCGTAAGCTCATGATTGCAGAGTCTGCTGAAAGAGAGTGCACTAACTCTAAGTGAATCGCTCTGGACGTCATGCAGGTGTATAAGGCCACATAACGCTTCTCTTTTCTACGACCAACTGTTGTGTAAACTGGTCCAAAATAGTCTAAACCAGTAAATGTAAACGGACGGTGATGATGAGCAAGCCGCTGTTGAGGTAGGTTACCAGTCTGTGGATCCATGGGATTCGCTTTTTTAATTCTACAAATCAAGCATTTACTGGCAACGCTTCGCACAGTACTGCGCAAGGACAGAAGCCAATATTTTTGTCTCAACTCGTTGACGACCATCTCGTTGAGTGCATGACCTGCTTTGCGATGATAAAAATGGACCAACAGGCGAACAACTGGGTGACGACCATCTAAAAGTATGGGAGATTTGACTTCGGCTCTGATATCTTCTACAGTGGCGATCCTGCCAACCATACGCAGTAAATTGTCGGATCCCATTTTAGGTGACAGCTTATATAATCGGCTGCCTTTTGGCAATATTTCTCCACGTTTAATGCGCTGAATTTCTTCTCCAAATGTTTCCGATTGTACCCGTTGTAAGACGTGCCTTTCTGCAGCTTCAATCAGTTCCGCTGACAAAGGCGGTAGAGTGGTGGATGCAGGCGCGATAACACGGCGAGGACCCCTGAAATCAAGTGGGGCGGTGAGTCGATCGCGGTCCAGTACCGAACGGAATCTAGCTACAGTCTGCAAAAAAACGGGCAGTTGCGCGAAGTAGGCGAAGCCAGTCGCTAAAATTACCAAAATCTGGTGCGACCACCAGATGACCAACCACAAGCCCCGGAGTTTGCTTGCGCTCCTCCTGGCTTATGGGCTGGCCAGCTGGTTCAACAGGCCAACATTCCGGAGAACTAAGAAGAAATAAGGGTCCCGTGAACCATCGGTGAGTGTGATCAAGATGAAGTGGTTTGATTCGAGTGGCATCATCCGCAACGTTTAAGTCCGTTGGGACCCATCTCCAATCTTGTATAGATGAGTTCTCTGTTATTTCCCCTATCCGATGGGCCACAAAGGGCTTAAACGTCCGCGCATCGCTTCTAAGCCAACCGAGGACAGTTTTTGAATCAGTCCATAGAAATGTTCGGATTGGTTTTTTCTCATGAAACTCTCTAATTGTAACAGCAAGACGAGAGGCTATCAAAGCACCCTGTAACTCTAATCGCGGAATTGAAGTCGGTTTTAATGGTGACACTCTCGCTTTGCTTGTTATGAGAGCGAGCTTAACAGTGCCGTCGACGTATAATAAGCGCCAATAAGCAACGGCCGCGTATGCAAGCTCGCTCGCATCCGCGAAGATATGCAGCTCTCTTTGTAGGGGCTCACCATTTAATTTGGCATACCACCGTGGTATTCTAACGGTCGAGACGTCACTGAGTTCTTTAAACCATTCATTCCACCTCGAAACCAGTGAAGCGGGAAATGGTGAGTCCCAGTCAAGATTGGATCGCCATGCCTCTTGGAGAAGTATACGGCCTTTTACTACTATAGGACCAAGCAAGCCTAATGGGTCATATATTCTCATAAGGTGCGATAACACTTTTCGTTTATTTAAAACGCCTTTCGATTTGGATTCTTCTAAACCTGTCCTAAAACCTAATGTATCTGACTCGGGATCCCAAGAAATACCCAAAACTCTGACACTATTTGAATCACTACCAATTGTTACTTCAGAGCCCTGTACAGCGCGTAATTCGTTCGGGATAAGACGCAACGCTTCTTGATTGTTAGAAATCCAACCGCGTATTTCGAAGCAAGCGCTACGATGGAGTGTCACTACATCAGATGCAAGTTGTGCAGCATCGTTTGAATCATCCACACTGTGTAGGAAATCGTCCATATATGAGCTGTGGATACTCGCATTAGCCGCTTTTGGATACAAGTTATGATGCGCCCTAGCATTTTTATTTTTGATATATAAGGCAATAAAAGGACTCGACGATGCTCCGAATATGACCGAAGTCATTCGATATTCCTTTAGTGGAGAGGCGTCTTTTGATTGAACGTTACGCCATAAAAAACGTAACGCGTCCCTATCTTGCGCTCGAATTCGTATTTGGGGAAACATCTCTTTAATATCAGCTGTCACTGCGACAGCTCCCTCTCTGAACCGAAAAAGAATACCTAATAAATTTTCTAAAAGGTCTGGTCCTTGCAGAAGCAACGAATTTAATGAAACTCCTTGATTCGTTGTTGCAGCGTCATGAACGACCCGGAGCTTACGCTTTTGAGGGTGATAAATGCCAAAATGAGGCAAGTACCATCTTATGTCTAAACACGAGTCAATATTTACATTAGAACTAAGTGATAGGAGAGTAGTAGGCGAAGTGGTGTTAGTAGAGCACTCTTCTGCGTAACCTTTAAAGAGCATATTAATTATGAAACTCTTGTACGCATCCGCGAAATCGGGTTCCCGCAACATTCTCTTCTCTAGACTAAGAAAGCGCGATAGCGCTTGCGGATAGCTGTCAGGAACGCTCATACATTGAATGCTATCACGCCACGGGAGGCCTACCTCATACCTACCAGTCGGTAAACGTGTAGTAGTAGCGTCTAAAATTTCTAAAGCTCTAGATTCTAACTTACTGTACGTAGTATCACGCTTACAAATACCCAGCGAGTCGAGTTTATACTGTTCCTTGATAAGCTGTTCTAAGCGTTCATGGTCAGTCAGTTCAGTGCTGTTTGGCAACTCACAATGATTAACAAACTCAACTGGCTTAGTCTTACTAGAAGCTATTCCGTACAATGTCCAACCTAACCACGTATGACAAGCTACGGGCTCGTTTCGGCTACCAGCGCGGATAGCACGTGTTATTGAAAGATGCCAATGGTCGGCGCCAATGAGCACGGTCGGTGCAGCGTCATTATATGTCAAAAAATCAGACAAATCGCTTAAATATTTATAAGACTCCAGAGTTTGTTTAGACAATGTTTGAGCACTCAGGTTAAGTGATGGCATAGCCCTAGCTCGACGAACTACAAAACTGTCAGATTCATATTTACCTTTAATGTAAAAATCTACATAAGAAATTTTAGTGGTCTTATGCAAACCGCCTACGCCGTTGACAGTAATAACTTCCTCAGGTCCCGATAGCCCAATGCGCGCGGCTACGTCGGAATCGATTAGCGTCGCCGTGCTGCCATCGTCGAGGAGCGCGAAGGTGTCGTAAGCGCCAGTCGGGCCGGAGACAGTAACTGGCACTACTTTCAAAAAGGTTCTAGTCTTAGTAGGGGATAATGTTTGGTCACGTAGAATACCTGTATTGGACACCGTAACCGTTTCCTCTGATGACACATACGTGGCAGGCGAAGAGAAGGACGCTTGCTGGACATCATTTACGGTCGCAGCTGCACACACAGTGTTGTTAAACGACTGTGTATCGAGTGCCTGCGATGATGATAACGTGTCCTGCCTGCCGTGTAAAAGAGGATGGTGACGAATGGTGCATCCGTCAATCCCACAAGGGTCTACCTTACAAGATTTCCATTGATGTGGATTAGCTTTAAAACATCTGTAGCACACCTTGTTATTACGCAACCAAATCCACCTATCTTCGACTGATAATATTTTAAATTTATTACACAGTTTTATTTTGTGTGAATTTTTACAATAAACACATTTAATATTTTCAGTTATTTTATTTTTATTGTGTGTGATAGAGTGAACATTTTCACGTTTAAATGATTTATTTACATATGAGTGTGGAACAATAGAAAAGTTAACTATATCGGGCGATAAAGCAAATTTAATATATCGCTCGTGTTCACGTGTTAAAAATTGTGATATAAGTTCTAATTTCGATAGTAAAGTATTTGACATTTCTGACGCATAGTCTGCCCATCGCATTTTCAAGAAAGGATTAAATTTGGCTAAAATGCTATGAAAGAGCTCCGGTGAATGTAAATATTCTCTAAGACCGAGCAACTTAATGACAGATAGGCTATTACGTATTTTATTCGTGAACGTACCTAGCTCTTTGAGATCTGCTCCTAGCCGAGGCAGTGCCTTAAGTACCTGAACCTCGGCGAAGACAACCATCTCAGGGCATGCGAATGTGCGCTCGAGCGCGTGCATGATCTCCTCGGGCGCGGCCGCGGTGTGCAGCAAGGCGGCGACAGCTTCGCGCGCGGGCCCGCGAAGAGCATTCTGTAAACGCGCAACGTTCTCTATGGGGGAATAAAATGATTTAGTCGTGTCAAAAATTTTTTTAAAGACCAGCCACTGCGATGTGTTGCCATTAAAGGTGCCCAGCTCGGTACTTGCCTTCGCCTGCTTATTTGGAGCAGAGGCAAGTGCTTTAGCGGCGGCAGCAGTGTCTGCGATTATTTTAAGCACTACCGATGCGTTGTCACTAGTTATGTTCATCGTCGCATTGTCACTAGCTATGTGCCGGTTACATTCCTCGGGACCCATGAACGAGGGCGGCGGCTCAACGGCGGCCTGCCCGGGCGCCTGGAAAATGCCACTAGAAGCATGCGCGAAGTTTGCTGCTAAAGACGGAGCAGCAGCCTGAGGGGCCGTCGACTCTAACGGGAGCGTCGAACAGCCAGGCTTTGAAACTTCCGGTGCGCTACGAGTCGACATATTCTGTACCCACCTTTGCGTCCTTAATTTACTTGAGAAACTTATCTCACTATGCACTTCATCCGCTTCAATTTCCTTAAGTTGTGCACGAAATTCCGCTTCTTCAACCTCCGCCAGTTTTTGAGAGAGCACTTTCAAGTTTTCGTATTGGCGGCGTTTGTATATAGCTTCTGCGGTAGCTTTGCGCGCCTGTAACGTCGCCGACGAGTGTGATGAATTGGTGCGAGCGGAGCGCATACTGCTCGCGACGTCTTGTTCGTGCTCGCCTGTGGGAAAGGTGAGACTCGACGCGGCTGATGAAGCGACATGAGCTGTTTCTGGGACTATTTGGTGAGGGGCAGCTTTAGACTTACTGCGAGTGTTCATACTTAGTGACTACAAATGCGTATTATCCACAAAATGAGCTAAATGATTCTAAAATGAATTAAATGATTCAAAGATCCGTGCCGAATGGACCAAAATGAAGACAATGAAAAGCTAAATGGACTGTATTGGTATTAATATATTAAAATATGTACATAATAACAAAAAAATATAAAATAACAATTTACGTGTGGTCCTTCTTGCAGACTGTAGCTAGATTCCGTTCGGTACTGGACCGCGATCGACTCACCGCCCCACTTGATTTCAGGGGTCCTCGCCGTGTAATCGCGCCTGCATCCACCACTCTACCGCCTTTGTCAGCGGAACTGATTGAAGCTGCAGAAAGGCACGTCTTACAACGGGTACAATCGGAAACATTTGGAGAAGAAATTCAGCGCATTAAACGTGGAGAAATATTGCCAAAAGGCAGCCGATTATATAAGCTGTCACCTAAAATGGGATCCGACAATTTACTGCGTATGGTTGGCAGGATCGCCACTGTAGAAGATATCAGAGCCGAAGTCAAATCTCCCATACTTTTAGATGGTCGTCACCCAGTTGTTCGCCTGTTGGTCCATTTTTACCATCGCAAAGCAGGTCATGCACTCAACGAGATGGTCGTCAACGAGTTGAGACAAAAATATTGGCTTCTGTCCTTGCGCAGTACTGTGCGAAGCGTTGCCAGTAAATGCTTGATTTGTAGAATTAAAAAAGCGAATCCCGCGCGCGAAGCTGTCGCCGCCTTGCTGCACACCGCGGCCGCGCCCGAGGAGATCATGCACGCGCTCGAGCGCACATTCGCATGCCCTGAGATGGTTGTCTTCGCCGAGGTTCAGGTACTTAAGGCACTGCCTCGGCTAGGAGCAGATCTCAAAGAGCTAGGTACGTTCACGAATAAAATACGTAATAGCCTATCTGTCATTAAGTTGCTCGGTCTTAGAGAATATTTACATTCACCGGAGCTCTTTCATAGCATTTTAGCCAAATTTAATCCTTTCTTGAAAATGCGATGGGCAGACTATGCGTCAGAAATGTCAAATACTTTACTATCGAAATTAGAACTTATATCACAATTTTTAACACGTGAACACGAGCGATATATTAAATTTGCTTTATCGCCCGATATAGTTAACTTTTCTATTGTTCCACACTCATATGTAAATAAATCATTTAAACGTGAAAATGTTCACTCTATCACACACAATAAAAATAAAATAACTGAAAATATTAAATGTGTTTATTGTAAAAATTCACACAAAATAAAACTGTGTAATAAATTTAAAATATTATCAGTCGAAGATAGGTGGATTTGGTTGCGTAATAACAAGGTGTGCTACAGATGTTTTAAAGCTAATCCACATCAATGGAAATCTTGTAAGGTAGACCCTTGTGGGATTGACGGATGCACCATTCGTCACCATCCTCTTTTACACGGCAGGCAGGACACTTTATCATCATCGCAGGCACTCGATACACAGTCGTTTAACAACACTGTGTGTGCAGCTGCGACCGTAAATGATGTCCAGCAAGCGTCCTTCTCTTCGCCTGCCACGTATGTGTCATCAGAGGAAACGGTTACGGTGTCCAATACAGGTATTCTACGTGACCAAACATTATCCCCTACTAAGACTAGAACCTTTTTGAAAGTAGTGCCAGTTACTGTCTCCGGCCCGACTGGCGCTTACGACACCTTCGCGCTCCTCGACGATGGCAGCACGGCGACGCTAATCGATTCCGACGTAGCCGTGCGCATTGGGCTATCGGGACCTGAGGAAGTTATTACTGTCAACGGCGTAGGTGGTTTGCATAAGACCACTAAAATTTCTTATGTAGATTTTTACATTAAAGGTAAATATGAATCTGACAGTTTTGTAGTTAGTCGAGCTAGGGCTATGCCATCACTTAACCTGAGTGCTCAAACATTGTCTAAACAAACTCTGGAGTCTTATAAATATTTAAGCGATTTGTCTGATTTTTTGACATATAATGACGCTGCACCGACCGTGCTCATTGGCGCCGACCATTGGCATCTTTCAATAACACGTGCTATCCGCGCTGGTAGCCGAAACGAGCCCGTAGCTTGTCATACGTGGTTAGGTTGGACATTGTACGGAATAGCTTCTAGTAAGACTAAGCCAGTTGAGTTTGTTAATCATTGTGAGTTGCCAAACAGCACTGAACTGACTGACCATGAACGCTTAGAACAGCTTATCAAGGAACAGTATAAACTCGACTCGCTGGGTATTTGTAAGCGTGATACTACGTACAGTAAGTTAGAATCTAGAGCTTTAGAAATTTTAGACGCTACTACTACACGTTTACCGACTGGTAGGTATGAGGTAGGCCTCCCGTGGCGTGATAGCATTCAATGTATGAGCGTTCCTGACAGCTATCCGCAAGCGCTATCGCGCTTTCTTAGTCTAGAGAAGAGAATGTTGCGGGAACCCGATTTCGCGGATGCGTACAAGAGTTTCATAATTAATATGCTCTTTAAAGGTTACGCAGAAGAGTGCTCTACTAACACCACTTCGCCTACTACTCTCCTATCACTTAGTTCTAATGTAAATATTGACTCGTGTTTAGACATAAGATGGTACTTGCCTCATTTTGGCATTTATCACCCTCAAAAGCGTAAGCTCCGGGTCGTTCATGACGCTGCAGCAACGAATCAAGGAGTTTCATTAAATTCGTTGCTTCTGCAAGGACCAGACCTTTTAGAAAATTTATTAGGTATTCTTTTTCGGTTCAGAGAGGGAGCTGTCGCAGTGACAGCTGATATTAAAGAGATGTTTCCCCAAATACGAATTCGAGCGCAAGATAGGGACGCGTTACGTTTTTTATGGCGTAACGTTCAATCAAAAGACGCCTCTCCACTAAAGGAATATCGAATGACTTCGGTCATATTCGGAGCATCGTCGAGTCCTTTTATTGCCTTATATATCAAAAATAAAAATGCTAGGGCGCATCATAACTTGTATCCAAAAGCGGCTAATGCGAGTATCCACAGCTCATATATGGACGATTTCCTACACAGTGTGGATGATTCAAACGAAGCTGCACAACTTGCATCTGATGTAGTGACACTCCATCGTAGCGCTTGCTTCGAAATACGCGGTTGGATTTCTAACAATCAAGAAGCGTTGCGTCTTATCCCGAACGAATTACGCGCTGTACAGGGCTCTGAAGTAACAATTGGTAGTGATTCAAATAGTGTCAGAGTTTTGGGTATTTCTTGGGATCCCGAGTCAGATACATTAGGTTTTAGGACAGGTTTAGAAGAATCCAAATCGAAAGGCGTTTTAAATAAACGAAAAGTGTTATCGCACCTTATGAGAATATATGACCCATTAGGCTTGCTTGGTCCTATAGTAGTAAAAGGCCGTATACTTCTCCAAGAGGCATGGCGATCCAATCTTGACTGGGACTCACCATTTCCCGCTTCACTGGTTTCGAGGTGGAATGAATGATTTAAAGAACTCAGTGACGTCTCGACCGTTAGAATACCACGGTGGTATGCCAAATTAAATGGTGAGCCCCTACAAAGAGAGCTGCATATCTTCGCGGATGCGAGCGAGCTTGCATACGCGGCCGTTGCTTATTGGCGCTTATTATACGTCGACGGCACTGTTAAGCTCGCTCTCATAACAAGCAAAGCGAGAGTGTCACCATTAAAACCGACTTCAATTCCGCGATTAGAGTTACAGGGTGCTTTGATAGCCTCTCGTCTTGCTGTTACAATTAGAGAGTTTCATGAGAAAAAACCAATCCGAACATTTCTATGGACTGATTCAAAAACTGTCCTCGGTTGGCTTAGAAGCGATGCGCGGACGTTTAAGCCCTTTGTGGCCCATCGGATAGGGGAAATAACAGAGAACTCATCTATACAAGATTGGAGATGGGTCCCAACGGACTTAAACGTTGCGGATGATGCCACTCGAATCAAACCATTTCATCTTGATCACACTCACCGATGGTTCACGGGACCCTTATTTCTTCTTAGTTCTCCGGAATGTTGGCCTGTTGAACCAGCTGGCCAGCCCATAACCCAGGAGGAGCGCAAGCAAACTCCGGGGCTTGTGGTTGGTCATCTGGTGGTCGCACCAGATTTTGGTCATTTTAGCGACTGGCTTCGCCTACTTCGCGCAACTGCCCGTTTTTTGCAGACTGTAGCTAGATTCCGTTCGGTACTGGACCGCGATCGACTCACCGCCCCACTTGATTTCAGGGGTCCTCGCCGTGTAATCGCGCCTGCATCCACCACTCTACCGCCTTTGTCAGCGGAACTGATTGAAGCTGCAGAAAGGCACGTCTTACAACGGGTACAATCGGAAACATTTGGAGAAGAAATTCAGCGCATTAAACGTGGAGAAATATTGCCAAAAGGCAGCCGATTATATAAGCTGTCACCTAAAATGGGATCCGACAATTTACTGCGTATGGTTGGCAGGATCGCCACTGTAGAAGATATCAGAGCCGAAGTCAAATCTCCCATACTTTTAGATGGTCGTCACCCAGTTGTTCGCCTGTTGGTCCATTTTTACCATCGCAAAGCAGGTCATGCACTCAACGAGATGGTCGTCAACGAGTTGAGACAAAAATATTGGCTTCTGTCCTTGCGCAGTACTGTGCGAAGCGTTGCCAGTAAATGCTTGATTTGTAGAATTAAAAAAGCGAATCCCATGGATCCACAGACTGGTAACCTACCTCAACAGCGGCTTGCTCATCATCACCGTCCGTTTACATTTACTGGTTTAGACTATTTTGGACCAGTTTACACAACAGTTGGTCGTAGAAAAGAGAAGCGTTATGTGGCCTTATACACCTGCATGACGTCCAGAGCGATTCACTTAGAGTTAGTGCACTCTCTTTCAGCAGACTCTGCAATCATGAGCTTACGACGTTTCATTGCAAGAAGGGGAGCTCCTACCACGATCTTTTCCGACAATGGCACGAGTTTCGTTGGCGCAAATCGACTTCTACGTGAATTCTACCAGCCAGAAATCCAGGACTATGCTGCTAATAGAGGAACAAGGTGGAGTTTCATTCCTGCTGCTGCTCCATTCTTCGGTGGATGTTGGGAACGTCTTATCCGCTGTGTAAAGGTTGCTTTAAACGCCACTTTGCGGGAAAGAGCACCACACGTAAATTGTTATTTTATATTTTTTTGTTATTATGTACATATTTTAATATATTAATACCAATACAGTCCATTTAGCTTTTCATTGTCTTCATTTTGGTCCTTCGAGCCGGATCTTTGAATCATTTAATTCATTTTAGAATCATTTAGCTCATTTTGTGGATAATACGCATTTGTAGTCACTAAGTATGAACACTCGCAGTAAGTCTAAAGCTGCCCCTCACCAAATAGTCCCAGAAACAGCTCATGTAGCTTCATCAGCCGCGCCGAGTCTCACCTTTCCCACAGGCGAGCACGAACAAGACGTCGCGAGCAGTATGCGCTCCGCTCGCACCAATTCATCACACTCGTCGGCGACGTTACAGGCGCGCAAAGCTACCGCAGAAGCTATATACAAACGCCGCCAATACGAAAACTTGAAAGTGCTCTCTCAAAAACTGGCGGAGGTTGAAGAAGCGGAATTTCATGCACAACTTAAGGAAATTGAAGCGGATGAAGTGCATAGTGAGATAAGTTTCTCAAGTAAATTAAGAACGCAAAGGTGGGTACAGAATATGTCGACTCGTAGCGCACCGGAAGTTTCAAAGCCTGGCTGTTCGACGCTCCCGTTAGAGCCGACGGCCCCTCAGGCTGCTGCTCCGTCTTTAGCAGCAAACTTCGCGCATGCTTCTAGTGGCATTTTCCAGGCGCCCGGGCAGGCCGCCGTTGAGCCGCCGCCCTCGTTCATGGGTCCCGAGGAATGTAACCGGCACATAGCTAGTGACAATGCGACGATGAACATAACTAGTGACAACGCATCGGTAGTGCTTAAAATAATCGCAGACACTGCTGCCGCCGCTAAAGCACTTGCCTCTGCTCCAAATAAGCAGGCGAAGGCAAGTACCGAGCTGGGCACCTTTAATGGCAACACATCGCAGTGGCTGCTCTTTAAAAAAATTTTTGACACGACTAAATCATTTTATTCCCCCATAGAGAACGTTGCGCGTTTACAGAATGCTCTTCGCGGGCCCGCGCGCGAAGCTGTCGCCGCCTTGCTGCACACCGCGGCCGCGCCCGAGGAGATCATGCACGCGCTCGAGCGCACGTTCGCATGCCCTGAGATGGTTGTCTTCGCCGAGGTTCAGGTACTTAAGGCACTGCCTCGGCTAGGAGCAGATCTCAAAGAGCTAAGTACGTTCACGAATAAAATACGTAATAGTCTATCTGTCATTAAGTTGCTCGGTCTTAGAGAATATTTACATTCACCGGAGCTCTTTCATAGCATTTTAGCCAAATTTAATCCTTTCTTGAAAATGCGATGGGCAGACTATGCGTCAGAAATGTCAAATACTTTACTATCGAAATTAGAACTTATATCACAATTTTTAACACGTGAACACGAGCGATATATTAAATTTGCTTTATCGCCCGATATAGTTAACTTTTCTATTGTTCCACACTCATATGTAAATAAATCATTTAAACGTGAAAATGTTCACTCTATCACACACAATAAAAATAAAATAACTGAAAATATTAAATGTGTTTATTGTAAAAATTCACACAATATAAAACTGTGTAATAAATTTAAAATATTATCAGTCGAAGATAGGTGGATTTGGTTGCGTAATAACAAGGTGTGCTACAGATGTTTTAAAGCTAATCCACATCAATGGAAATCTTGTAAGGTAGACCCTTGTGGGATTGACGGATGCACCATTCGTCACCATCCTCTTTTACACGGCAGGCAGGACACGTTAGCATCATCGCAGGCACTCGATACACAGTCGTTTAACAACACTGTGTGTGCAGCTGCGACCGTAAATGATGTCCAGCAAGCGTCCTTCTCTTCGCCTGCCACGTATGTGTCATCAGAGGAAAAGGTTACGGTGTCCAATACCGGTATTCTATGTGACCAAACATTATCCCCTACTAAGACTAGAACCTTTTTGAAAGTAGTGCCAGTTACTGTCTCCGGCCCGACTGGCGCTTACGACACCTTCGCGCTCCTCGACGATGGCAGCACGGCGACGCTAATCGATTCCGACGTAGCCGTGCGCATTGGGCTATCGGGACCTGAGGAAGTTATTACTGTCAACGGCGTAGGTGGTTTGCATAAGACCACTAAAATTTCTTATGTAGATTTTTACATTAAAGGTAAATATGAATCTGACAGTTTTGTAGTTAGTCGAGCTAGGGCTATGCCATCACTTAACCTGAGTGCTCAAACATTGTCTAAACAAACTCTGGAGTCTTATAAATATTTAAGCGATTTGTCTGATTTTTTGACATATAATGACGCTGCACCGACCGTGCTCATTGGCGCCGACCATTGGCATCTTTCAATAACACGTGCTATCCGCGCTGGTAGCCGAAACGAGCCCGTAGCTTGTCATACGTGGTTAGGTTGGACATTGTACGGAATAGCTTCTAGTAAGACTAAGCCAGTTGAGTTTGTTAATCATTGTGAGTTGCCAAACAGCACTGAACTGACTGACCATGAACGCTTAGAACAGCTTATCAAGGAACAGTATAAACTCGACTCGCTGGGTATTTGTAAGCGTGATACTACGTACAGTAAGTTAGAATCTAGAGCTTTAGAAATTTTAGACGCTACTACTACACGTTTACCGACTGGTAGGTATGAGGTAGGCCTCCCGTGGCGTGATAGCATTCAATGTATGAGCGTTCCTGACAGCTATCCGCAAGCGCTATCGCGCTTTCTTAGTCTAGAGAAGAGAATGTTGCGGGAACCCGATTTCGCGGATGCGTACAAGAGTTTCATAATTAATATGCTCTTTAAAGGTTACGCAGAAGAGTGCTCTACTAACACCACTTCGCCTACTACTCTCCTATCACTTAGTTCTAATGTAAATATTGACTCGTGTTTAGACATAAGATGGTACTTGCCTCATTTTGGCATTTATCACCCTCAAAAGCGTAAGCTCCGGGTCGTTCATGACGCTGCAGCAACGAATCAAGGAGTTTCATTAAATTCGTTGCTTCTGCAAGGACCAGACCTTTTAGAAAATTTATTAGGTATTCTTTTTCGGTTCAGAGAGGGAGCTGTCGCAGTGACAGCTGATATTAAAGAGATGTTTCCCCAAATACGAATTCGAGTGCAAGATAGGGACGCGTTACGTTTTTTATGGCGTAACGTTCAATCAAAAGACGCCTCTCCACTAAAGGAATATCGAATGACTTCGGTCATATTCGGAGCATCGTCGAGTCCTTTTATTGCCTTATATATCAAAAATAAAAATGCTAGGGCGCATCATAACTTGTATCCAAAAGCGGCTAATGCGAGTATCCACAGCTCATATATGGACGATTTCCTACACAGTGTGGATGATTCAAACGAAGCTGCACAACTTGCATCTGATGTAGTGACACTCCATCGTAGCGCTTGCTTCGAAATACGCGGTTGGATTTCTAACAATCAAGAAGCGTTGCGTCTTATCCCGAACGAATTACGCGCTGTACAGGGCTCTGAAGTAACAATTGGTAGTGATTCAAATAGTTTTAAATAGATTCAGAGTTTTGGGTATTTCTTGGGATCCCGAGTCAGATACATTAGGTTTTAGGACAGGTTTAGAAGAATCCAAATCGAAAGGCGTTTTAAATAAACGAAAAGTGTTATCGCACCTTATGAGAATATATGACCCATTAGGCTTGCTTGGTCCTATAGTAGTAAAAGGCCGTATACTTCTCCAAGAGGCATGGCGATCCAATCTTGACTGGGACTCACCATTTACAAAATGAAGACAATGAAAAGCTAAATGGACTGTATTGGTATTAATATATTAAAATATGTACATAATAACAAAAAAATATAAAATAACAATTTACGTGCTCTTATGTATTGATGGAAAAAAAAAATACGTTCTGCAATTTTGTTGACAATCAAAAAAAAGCATTTGTTCTTAAATTATTTAAAAAAAATACAAAAAGAAAATTATAATAAAAAGAGGTTAATAGAACTCGTGCGAACTCCTTATAAATATAAAGAGTTCGCAACAACATTTTCTTGATCCGTTTATTGCTGTCATAGGTAAAATCAACGATAATTAGTATTTTCAGTTCACTATATTGTGTACATGGTACACTCTTTTTTTATCTTTTCTTTGTCTTATATCATCGAAAATAACATAAACAAAGTCTGGCGAGTCGATAAAAAATGAAACAAGTTAAATATATTATTTAAATGTTCTTATTATTTTATCAAAAACTTATACATGACGTTCAATAAATACCGATGAAAACATTCAAGCCTCATACAATTTATCGAATTTGCACCTATATTTAAAACGTCTCTCATAAAATATTGTATGAAACTTAAATTTAGTCATCGGTATTTTTAATTTTGCATTTTAAGTTATTACAAATAAATAAATAAATAAATAAGTTATCGTCTACAATAGTAAGTAATATTTTTTAAATAAATTTAAAATTCGTGTAAAAACTTTAATAAGTGAGATTGGACGTACCATTTCAAGTTATATCTAAGTTTATAGGTAGAGTAAGTACATCTAGGTACTTTCCGCCAACTACGTACAACATTTGTGTTTAAATATCACAGGTAAATGTTTGGATTATGCAATGTGAATTTCACTTGAATAATTGTTTTGCATAGTGCCATATTCTGAAGAAATATTCATCACGACGCAGCAGTGAACCGCGTGCGTACGAACGAATATCGGCGTCCATATTATGATCGCGGAGCCATGATGTCGTTGTTTGAGTACTAAAGGATGTTGGCTCCGTCATCTCGGTGTGTTCCCCTGGCTCCTCATCAGCATGCGAATCTGTAGACATTTTTGTATGTTTCGTATATTTATGAAGAACTACGTTACTCCCTGATAATGTAGCTTTCTATATGTGAAAGATATGTCAAAATCGGTCTAATAGTTTTTGAGTTTATTCATTACAAACAAAAATACAAGTATTTTCCCTTTATGACATTACTATCTAACAATATTAAACGAATAAAGAATATAAAAATAAGATCTGTGAAACATAATTTACATATTGACCCTTAATTTACGTACCTTCTCCAGGAATAACCTTGAAAGGCTCATCCGATTCTAATGGCTCGCTGATACCAATTTCGTTTCTAGCGTATATCCTGATCACGTAGGTATGGTTTTCGTTCAGATCTCTAATGTTAAATTTAAGAGTGTTTGCATCGACTTTTCCGACTTCCATCCACATAGTTTTAGTGACGTCGCGTATGGCAATGTTGTAGCCTAGCAGAGGAGCACCACCATCCCATTCGGGGATTCCCCACGACGTCATAACGATATTGTTACCAACACTTCTTATTTCTAATGGAGCCGTTGGCGGTGTAGGTACAGCTGTAATAAAAATAATAATATTACACTAAGGGCCTCTTTCACCAACTGCAAGTGTTGATTAGTTACTTTTAAAAATAATTTTATGTTTTATTCAATTATACACTCGGTTTACTGCATCCTTCGATAGGCGAATTTTTTTTTATTATTTTCTTTTTAATGTTTGGGACTTTTACTGTACAAACAAAGGTATATCATCTCCATCATTCCCGTTTACTGGTGACTTTAAATGGCGGTTAGCCTACTTGACACATTGTGAAAGAGGCCCTAAGCAAAGGATAGTTATATCTAGTAAATGGCGCAGTCGGTTTAAAATACAAGGTTTTTTGTATAGTTATATCTATTATACTTGTAATATACGAGATATAGAGTCAGTCCAATCAATAATAAAGATTTTCTAAGATTTTGTACGAAAGTATTTAAAGAATAAAATGTACCTAAGTAATGAAATCGATACACTACTTGCGTAAAACAATTAAGTTACGTACTATTGAAATTAAATGTCAAATTCAACTTACTTGCATGCTTCTCCAATCTCACAGATTGAGATTCCGTTGGCAAACTTACGCCTATGGCATTTTCAGCTGACACTCTAAATATAATTTCATCTTTCTCTTTTATATTTTCTACGCAATGTTCGTATACCATACCATTGACAGTAACCACTTTTGACCACGATTTTCCTTTTAGTGTTTTGTATTCGATAATGTAATCTGCAAAAACATTTTGTAATTATTTATTTAAATTTTTAAAAACTTTTTTTTTTCACATACCACAAAATATATCTGAATAGGCTTTTGATGAATCACGTCTGTATGACGAGATTCATCATTAAATTATAAGACATTGTATTATAAAATCAGATTTAATGGACGATCGTATTTTTTTATCAAATAATAAAACTAAGATAAATTTGAAAGGCGATTGGGTGTACTTTTTATTTTTAATTAAGTACTTTTTCACGCTAAATTTAAATACTATTTCACGCTAAATCCCTCAAGCCAAAAGTGTGAGACATTTAGTAGTGGCAGAGCAATGAGGTGACCCTTTCAGAAGGTAACGGCTGCCAGATCATTCTTATTTGTATACTTACTCGTTATGACACTGCCTCCGTCACTTTCTGGTGCCTGCCATTGAAGCGTCACTGATCTTGATGTGGTTTCTTTCATTATTAAGTTACGTGGCTGGGACGGCGGTGCTAGAAACATATTATTGAGTAATTTATAGAACATATTTATTAATTAATGTATAAATGACAATGCGTAGGTATTTTTTTTAATGTACGCTTATTTCATCTGTTTGTTATTTAATTTGACCAATATAATCTAAAAAAAGATTCAAATATTCACACAATTTAAATATTAAGTAACAGCACTTTATCATTTAAATGTAACTTAAACAAAATTAAATTTAAAACACCGCAAAAATATAAGTAAGTAAATCCTTCAGTGATATTATTGTAATGTCTACTTTTATAGATTGCAAAGTGTCTTTATGGGCCCTATCAAAGTAGTAAATAGAAAAAATCTGTCTTAGTTTTGAATAACTTACACAGAGTCTTTCCTATGGTTACTTTTTCGTCAGATATGTAAGGCAAGCTAGTGCCAATTTCATTTCTTGCACATATCCTGAATTGATATGTGGTATTAACAGTCAATTTGTCAATTTTAGCCTTTGTTTCTGTGACTTTGGTTACTTGTTTCCATTTCTTGCCTTCCTGCTTGATTTCGACGCTGTAATCAAGTATCGGAGAGCCACCATTCTTCTCAGAGGGATACCAAGTGATTGTCAATGAGTCATTGTTAATGCCGTATAAGCCAAGCGGACCAAGTGGCGGAGACGGTACATCTAAAATTAAAAGAAATTATTTTTTTATACAATCAGATGAGGCGGTGTACATTGCGCTCTGCAGTGATAAACTGGGAAGCAGATGTCGCAGTAACTAAATTGAACATCATATTTAAGTGTATGTTGTAAGTACTTACAGATAAAATATAGTATATTATGTCTTAATGATTTTTTTTCTCAAACTTACCTAGCGCTGTTTTAATTATAATTGGTTCACTTTCAAGGGCGTCTGAAACACCCACAGGGTTTTGCGCCAGAACACGGAACATATATTCACAGTTTTCGTTTAGCCTTTGTATACAGTAAGTCTCCACTTCTTTATCAACGTCGGCAACTTTAATCCATTGGTTGATTTCGGGTTCATGTTTTTCAATTGCATATTTAGTTAATTCCAGACCTCCGTCATCCACAGGTGGTTTCCATTCGATAGTCACAGATTCCCTACTAATTTCTCGCATTATTACAGGGCCCTCAGGCTTACTAGGTTTATCTGAAAGTAAGCAATTTAATGTTATATTTAGTGATGTAACTAAATTTCAATATTTTACGAAACATTACAATTACAATTTATCTTAAATTTTAAGCAAATAAATCATTAGTACCTTACACCTAAATAGGCAAAGGAAAATACCTATAATTTTTAAAGTTGCATTTTATTTTTATATGTGTTTCTGTCATAGTAAGCAAATATACGCAATCGGTTTGATACGTAAAATAAAAAAATACATGGTTAAGGATTCACTCTAAATTGGTTTTATTTTTAAAGTAATTGCACTGCTCTGAAATTATTACAGCGCAAGAAAATAAACGCGGCTCGTTATAAGATTTATAGCATGTAAATTTACTAGAGCGTTTCAATACAATACAATACAATACTTAATTCACCTACTTTAGTATCTTCTCTTGCTTTGCTCGCTCGTAAGACGAAATATTTTTAGTGTAAAAAAAAATACATTAAAGCAGAAGACACAAACGCGCGTAAAGTGCTTGTAAAAACTACAAAAACATGACAAAGTAATGCATACAAAAACCATTAAAGTTGTTTCGTGGTATGGATCAATGTAATATTAGACTTACCATATACTTTAAGTGACACATCTACTGTAGTGGTGCCAGCTTTATTCTGAGCTTCAACAGTGTACTTATTAGAATGAGCTCGTTCTAAATTTGATATTAGTATTGTACTTATATTATCCTGGGTAGTAATTTTAATGTCTTCTGATTTTTCAATTTTGATTCCGTTTCTATACCAAATGATTTCTGCTTTTGGTATTGCTACAATTGTAGCAGTTACAGACCATTCCTCTCCAACCTTGCGTTTCTGATTAATTTCGGCTTCATGAATATCAATCAACGGTTTTTGTTGAATTTCTAATCTACACGAGGTTTGAACTTCACCATGTTCATTCGATGCAACGCAAGTGTATTGACCTTCCGATGACTCGGACGTTGTTACAACTAATGTGGCTACTCTGTTCTCATAAGTAGCTTTAGCAGTCTTCAGAGATTTGTTATCTTTTAGCCATTTGACTTTTGGTTGTGGAGTACCACCGAATATGCAAACTAGTTCTATGACCTCACTTGGAGTGGCAGTTATATCTCTCAAAGGTTTTTCAACCGTTGGTGGCTGATACGAGATTACTTTTTCAATTCGTATATAATCTGTAATATCTGAAGACTCACTCACGCCTACTTCGTTAATTGCAAAAACTCTAAATCTATATGATGAGCCTTTTTTCAAGTTTTCAATATTATAGTGAGTTTTCTTGATGTTCTCAATAGATGTCCATCTACAAAAAAAAATGCAATTACACTGACTGACTGAATATTTGAGTTGGAAAGACAGTTCAAAATTTTCTTCGCTATGATGATAATGGGGTCACTTTTAATTATTTAATCTTTAACGTTTTTTATCAATTGAAAATATTAATCTATTAACGATGAACCCGTAAAATAGTCAATTATAATATACAATATTGTGCAGTGTCCATATTTCAATTAAAAGCGTCGCAATAAATTATAATTCATACTCTGACAAAAACAACCCAGTTTGGTTGCGATATAGATTAGTTACTTTTATTTTTACTTTAAAGTAAGATTTACTTTCAACATAAGATTTACTCGTAGCTTTTTAAAATTGTGTTTCCTAAAACTCAGATTTCCTAACAGCCAATAGTTCAAATATTATACTTACACAGAAGTATTTATTTCTTGATACTCAAGTATGTAGCAAATTATAACTGAGTTTCCTTTATTTTCTGGTTCTTCCCAACATAAATTAACTGAACTGTCTTCGACTTCGAGCACGTTTGGTTTTCCAGGCGGCGAGGGAATATCTGTAAAACGTAATATTTTTAATTTAATTTTTATTTTTTAATAAGAACATGTTTTCATTGATATTTTCATTTCAATACCAACCTAAAATAATAACTTGAATTTCTACTTCTGCTTCTCCGCAGCTGTTTGTAAGCTTCAATTTGTACAATCCTGCATCAGCGTGATCAACTTTTTTAATAGTCAAACTGGCAGTATCAGAGTCTATCGACGGTTTTGTGTGTTTGGACTTCTTGATAATTTTTGAGTTCACAATCCATTCATCCTGTGGTTGAGGAATGGCTTCAAATTGAACAAATAGACTAACATCAGTGCCGCGTTTGACTTTGTATTCGTTATCGTATCCGATAATACGTGGTGCTGATTCTGAAACTATTAAAAATAAATTAATTCTCTATTATTTACACATACAATCGCATAAAACTAATTATGTTTGTATGAGAAATAGACTATAAATTACCTTCTACTATTAATTTAGTTGAACATTTGGCGTCAAGTAGAGCACACGAGTATTCTACCTGATCATCCTCATTACATTTCCTAATAATAAGTGTTCGTTTCATAATGTCGGATATAAGCGTGTACTTTTCTGAATCTTCAATCGCAGCTTTTTTCTTATACCAAATGACATCAAGCGTTTCGTCGGGAATTTCTACAGTTAAGTATGCGTCACTATTTGCAGGTACGATAATAACTTCTGGTAGTCGCAAGGTGAAATCGATCGAAGGTTCTTCGACAAAAAGCTTAGCTGTACATCTATCGCTTCCAACATCACAAGTATATTCGCCTGCGTCATTGTCATCGCAATCATAAATTTTTAATTTTTGCTTTTTACCGTTGATAGTAAGTTGTATATGATTTGAAAATTGAATTTCTTTTCCATCTTTGAACCATTGTACTAGCGCATCACCTTTTGTAAGTTCTATTTCAAAGATAGCTTTATTTCCTTTATTTACTTTTTGGTCATGTAGACGAGATATAATTTCTGGTGGTAATTCTACAACAGTAACTTCTGCCGTACACGAATCATCTCGAAGTATACAAGTATATTCGCCTTCGTCATGTACAGAAGTGTTTCTAATAAATAATTTACGTACATTTCCACGCTTTTCAACTTCATATTTGTTCTTCTTTGGTTTAATTCTCTCACCATCTTTTTCCCAAAATACATCGGCTGTCTCTGAATTTATTTCGACTTCTAAAATAGCAATATCTTTCTCTTTGACTTCGAAATCCTGAAGTTTTCTTAAAAATTCAGGTACAGTTTCGTGTACAGACAATTTTGTAGTCGTTTCTTGATCTTTAACTACACATTTTATAACTCCGTGATCTGTTAACTTAGTCCTCTTAATTCTGAGCTTGTGAACACGTCCTTCTTGTATTATTTCTCTGTGATCCATGCCACTTAATTCTTTGTTGTTATGGAACCATTTTGTGGAAACTGTGTGTGATGTTTGGCATTCCAACACTACCGATTTTCCTTCTTCTGTTTCATAGGATGATTTTAATTTTTTGACAAATGTAACCTTATCGACATCTATTGTTACACGAGCACCATGGGAGGCTTTACCTGCGCTATTAGCAGCTACACATTTGTAATCTCCAGAATCAATTTCAGAATCCACATTTACAATTATTAGTTCAATATTTTCACCATCGAAGTTTTGTGTGACTGTTTCTGAAGGGGTAATTGTTTGATTGTTGCGATACCACGTTATTATTGGAACTGGATTGCCTGTTACCTTAGCTATCAATTTTATAGTTCCTTTTTCTTTTACAGTAATTTCTTGGAATCTATTTATGAATAATGGTGGCTCTGCATTCTCCTCAGTAGGTTCTATAAGAAAATAAAAAATATGCACATTAAAAACATAGTAATAAATTTAATAAGTTGCAAAATTTATTTAATAATTACTTGGTAAATATTAAAATGGGAATATATATAATAGTCAAAATATGAAATCAGAATAAGATATTTAATTGTTAATAGTTTCTAAAATAAATTGTATAATTTATCAATTTAGTTTTACAATTTTTTTAAAACCATCATAATAATCAATTACCTTCTATGGTTATTACAGCGCTAGTTTCTGTTGATCCTTCAGAGTTAACAGCCTTAAGTGTGTATATTCCATCATCTTTTCCTTTCTTTGGCTTAATAATGGTTACAGTATGAGTGTCTCCATCGGATTTTGTTGTTAGTGTTTTCACTGGTTTATTATTTTTATACCACGATACCGTCGGCTGCGGATTGCCGACTACTTGCGTAGCCAGAACGATGCTTTCACCTTCCCTAATGGTCATATTTTTCAAGGGTTCTATAACTTGGGGTTTTTCCTTTTGTCCTGTTTTGATCTTTAAAACTATTGGTAAACTGGCTTCACCTTCCCTATTAACGGCTAATACTGTGTAAGTACCTTCTTGACTTTTCTTAACGTTTGATATTTTTAGAACGCTACAGTACATGTGCATATCTGACTCTATAGCTATAGAAATATTTTCGTCTGGTATTATTTCTTCGCCTTTAAAGAACCAAGCAATGTCCGGTTCTGGTATAGCTACAAGTCTACATTCTAGGAATATTTGGGAGCCTTCGTCAACATATTGTGCTTTGGGTTTTTTGGAGAATGTAGGTGGAATACCTTCCAAAATGTCTGCCAACGATGATTCACGTGATAAACTCTTCCTAGAGAGAATAGTCATTTCTGAGCCATGATCAGAAAGAGGGGCTTCTACAATTAATTCGGTAGTACTAGAAGCAAAACCTGCAGCATTCTTAGCAACACAAGTGAATGTGCCCGCATCTTCGGGGAATACTTCCCGAATAACCAAAGTAGCTACATTATCATCATCGTAATACATTTGGAAATCTTGGGACGGTTTAATAATAGCTGTTTGCCTAAACCATGTTATTTGAGGCCTTGGATATCCTTCAACTTGGCATTCAAATTGTACAGTAGACCCATCTGGTGTGTGTTTTGGTCTCAATTTTTCTATGAATATTGGAGCCTTTGCTTCTTCTTCGGAAGCTGGTTCTAAAAACAATACAAATTACATGAAATAAAGCATCTATTTATTTACTTAAAATTAAATTTCCATCAATTGTAACAAAAGCGACCATACAAATTCAAAGCAAGTATTTATAACTTACTTTCAAAGACTGGAAGCTTATCGATTTTCTCGTTCAACTTTTTCTGCAAATACAGTGTATAATTGGCTTCATCCATTAGATATTGTGCGGGAACCCAACCTTTCTCTTCGGTAAGATGTTTACGAACAAACCACCAGTCCTGGTTAGTAGTTTCTGAAAAAATAAAATAAGAATAGTATGTAAAATAAGAATTGATATATGTACGTACATATTAAGATAGTGTTTATATCCACAAGGAATAAAATTGTAAATAAACTTAGAACAGAAATTAAATTGTTATTTGAGTATAATTTAAAAAAATAAAAATAAATTACCTAGTATATAAAGACGTTCGCCTTCTACGAGATTAATGGCTTCATCAGTCTCAGCTACGTAAGAATATACCGCAAATACGGTATCACCACTGCGCACATCAAATGGTGTCTCTGAAATTGTAACATGCACTTTTAAGATGTCAAAAAACATTTAAATCATTCACAAACTTTCTACGAATTTTATTTTTTAGCCCGGAATACACGGAATAAAATTGGAATAATCTATATAAGTATAGTTTTCTTAACCTAACTTGCTTATTGTGATAGGAAAACATTTTAAAGTGATAGAAATAGTATTAAAATGTTGCCTGTCTAATTTTCTGCTTAGATCCAAAACGTAGTCTGGAAATGAAAAAAATTAAAAGTCGCGCCCGATAAAGCCCTTCTTTATAATAAAAATTTACAATAATTATTAGAACCTGGATAGAAATACTATTAAATGATACATTATTTACCTGGAAACTCCTGTTCGCGAGAAATACTCATCGATACTTCGGCTTCTGTAAATTTACATAGTCGTGCATAAATTATTTATTTATTGAACAAACCTCTAATTCTAATGAATTCTAACTCTTGCTTTGAATAAGACAATTCTTTGAATAAGGCAAAATACAGCATTTGCTTTTTTAGAAAAGTCCAAAAATATATTCCAAATGTCATAGGACTTTTCTGCCCCAGTGTACTTTTATTTTATTCTAATTAATATATTTGTCAATGAAAAACATCACTAAAGGTGATAAAAGCTATGTTCAGTTTTTATTACATCAAAAACAAAAGACAATAATAATAATAAACAAAACGATGTTAAATTATAAATTAACAGGTGTTAAACAAATTTAAATTTACACTATTTTGCATCATATAAAAGATGAAAAACAGTGTAAATCATATTAATCAATCATATAAAAATACATAGTGTAATTGACTTCTCGATTTCCAAAAATTCTTTCAAATTAATATAAAAGGACAAGCAATGTAAAAAATAAAAAGTAACAATATTGAACATAATAATAGAATAGAATTATACTGAGAAGTCTGTGATCTAAATTCAATTTAGATTAGGTTTGTACAAAAAAGAATAGGTTAGGAATAGATTTTAATTTAATTTACAATGTAACTTTATTGCTTTACTTTGAGAAGAAAGTTAATATTTATAATTGTAAGAAAAAGCGCTTTTACCAATTTGAGTTATTATATACCTTGTATTTTTGATGGCTTTCGAGGTTTTCGTTTAGTTGAAATTGTTAATTGTTCCTCTTCATACATGTCTTCATTAATTTTTTTAGGTTTCAGTTCAATACTCAGTTCTTCAACTTCGCTTACTTCGTATGTTGGTTTCTTAGGCTTGCGTTTAATAAACATTTCAATATTGTCATCAGATTCCGTTTCACTTACAATTATTTCTTCTGCTTGACTATCATCTTCAACTTCTTGTGTTAACTGGATTGATGTTTCATCAGCAGCTTCAGATACTGTAATATTCTTCTTCGGTTTTAGTTTGATTTTGCTTGAAAGGGACAATTCTTCATTTGAATATTGTTCTATTTGACGTTTTACATCAAAGGTAACTTGTTCTTGATCATCAATAACATATTTAGGTTTTTGTGCAATGTTAAAACTAACATCTTGCACAGTGTCGGTTATTTCTTCAATCTTTGGTTTAGATACAGTAACACTAGATACGATATCCTCTGTACTTGGCTTTACTTTTTTTGTTTTTTTCAGAGGTACCATGACATTCGTCGTTTCGTCATATTCTTCAGTATCACTTTCATTAATTTCTACTATATTTAGTCCACTCTCTTCTTCTTCTTCATAAAATTGAATAGATGTCTCATTAGCTTCTTCATTAAAAGTCGGTTGTCTTTGAGGTTTTAGTTTTACTTTGCTCGACATAGAAATTTCTTCTTCTGCATAAGAATCTAGGTGAATGTTAAACTCTTGTTCAACGTCCTCCTTTGTTTTTGTCGTTTTAGGTCTGAATGTCACTGTTTCTGGTTCAGTTATTTCATTCAACGACGATTTTCTTACCGGTTTCAATTTCTTTTTAATGATAACTTCGTCAACTGTTTCTTCGGTTTTCTTCGCCTTTGTCCTCTTGGGTTTTATAGTGAATTGTTCTGGTTCATCAATTACTTCTTCAATGTCTGATTTTTCGGATTCGCTTTCTGGCTCTATTAATTTATTCTTAGCTTCAACAATGTCTTCATGACCAAACATGGGTTTCTCCAACTCAGTCTTTTGTGCTTCAGGAAGATTTGGTTCTTTATAAATTTTCTTTTTTATTTTGGCTGCTTCCTTTATGTTTCTAGACAATATACCGTTTTGTCTGACACTACCCAAAAAGGAAATAAGAAGCTTTGTAATATCAGGAGGCCAGTCTCTTACATACTTAATACGACTCTTTAATTGAATTTTAGGTAAAGTAACTGTAGATGAATCTTGTTTTGGTTTTGTCAAAGTCTTTTTTAGTTTAAGCTTAGCAAATTGAGGTCCATCAACACTTTCTGCATGCTGAGCTTTATTTATTTCGAGAACTTTTCTTTCGATTTTGATGGGAGTAAGCTTGGGTTTTTTCTT
Organism: Synanthedon myopaeformis; assembly: GCA_944738685.1. NCBI lineage: Eukaryota > Metazoa > Arthropoda > Insecta > Lepidoptera > Sesiidae > Synanthedon > Synanthedon myopaeformis. Next base: position 3,619,247 of record OX122913.1, on the reverse strand, counting down.
TTGTAAAGGAAGCGGTTCAGTTTCCGGTTTATGAATTTCATCGCCTATTGGTTTGACAATCTTGTCCTTTTTCTTAGGTTCCTTTTCTGAGACTTCGTTTATTTGTGTCATTGATTCTACTACACTTTCAATTTTTGTATCAGATTCCTGATCCTTTACGGTATCGCTTGGGATTTCAGGCTCTATGACGTCTATTACATCGGCATCTTTTTTTTTAATTTTCTTTAATTTTTTGGGTTTATCCTTAATAACTTTCATTTCTTTAGGTGAATCAAGATTTTCCGTAGGTTCTTCCTTTTCCTTATTTTCTAAAGGAATAGGCTCCACAATATTTTCATCGTCAGTTGGCGTAATTTTTTCTTTTTTCATCTTCTTCTGTACTATTTCCTCTGTTTTTTTAAGCAAGTCTTGTGGCTTTTCTTCGTTACTCTCTGTTTCTACAATTTGTACTGGCAATTCCTCAGGTGCAATTTCAATTTCTTCTTGTGGCTTTTGAACAATATCTTTTGTCTTTTTAACTTTTTTCACTCTTTTAATTTTGTTGACTTCATCATTAGTTTCTTGAGGGATTGTATCAAACTCTTCAATAGGTTCTTTTGCTTCATCTTTTGTCGTATTGTCTAAATAAAGTTCTTCGATTACTTGTGAAACTGTGGTATCTTCAGGTATTTCCTTTTTAGGTTCATCAGAAACAGATTGTGGTATATTTTTTTTAGGGTAGTCTATCTTAGGATGCATATCTTCAGGTATTTCTTTATTCGGTTCATCAGTAACAGATTGTGGTATATTTTCTTTAGGGTAGTCTTTTATCTTAGGATGCATATCTTTTTGTCTATGTGTATCTTCCAACTTTTCAGTTTTTTCGACAGGTTTAGGAGTAAATTCAAATTCATCAGGTTTTTCTAGTACAGTTTCAAAATCTGGAATAGTGGGTGTTTTTAAAGGTTTTTTCTTTATTTTTGTTGCTTCTTTTATATTACGAGACAGTTCTCCATTCTGCCTGACGCTACCCAAAAATGTAATAGCTGGTTTACGCTCGTGAGGAGGCCAATCTGTAATATGTCGAATACGACTTTTTAGTTGAAACTTTGGTAAAGTAACTGTCGTCTGTTCTTGTTTTTGCCTCTGAGTTGGTTTCTTTAGCTTCAATTTAGTAAATTGTGTACTATCAACACTTTCTGCATGTTGAGCTTTACTTATTTCAGGAGACACATTTTCAATGTCCATTTTTGTCAACTTTAATTTCTTTGTTTTCTTTGTGTCTTCTGGTTTTTCGACAACTTTTTCGATTTTCTCTTCAGTCTTCTCTAACGGTTTAAGTTCTTCTAGGTTCAAAGTGGTCTTGTCTTCTTTTTTCTTTGTCACTTTTGGCTTCTTTCCTTTCCTTATCAAAACATCTGTGTGAAGAACATATGAAAAATATTAATTGAATAACCATGAATATATTGAATAAAAAATTTAAAGTTTAAATTCAATGTACTAAATTATTTTATTTGCTTTAAATATTAAATATATAGAAATATAAATGAATATTTTGACAAATATACATATTTGTCAAAATGATATTATATAAATTAATGAATCTACTATTTCGAATGTAATGTTCGCATAAGAGAATGTAAATTTGAATTAATTTCAGTTATGTTAAGAAATTTTTTAGTTAAGTAATAATGTAGTTAAATATGAGAATAAATTATGAGAATTTCGAAAAACATAGTGCACTTAATTCTTTTTACAATACATAATCTTTTCTGTTATTATTATAAAAAAATGTGATTACATATAGTCCAATAACGCAGACACAACACCAAAATCAATAAACCTGCAGTTTACAAAATGTGATAATATTGTAATATTTTCGTAGGTAAATAATAATATTATTTAATATATCAGTGTATTCACCAAGTAAATTTATATTAATGAAATGCAATAACTATTGACTTGATAAAATATCAAATTTTTTAATTAGTTTAACAATAAAATTTTCTAATGCAAATGTCCCTCAATTTAACTTTAGATTTTTTATATTTTGTGTGTATATTGTTTTTCTTAAAAAAGTAGGTACAATTAACTGTTATTTTAAGAAGACAATTTATTAAGGAATGATATATATTTAGAAATAAATGTATTTTCTTGTTGTTTTATTATATATTAATAAAATATTCTTTGCTTATCGTTTTATTACTCAGAAATAAATTAGCTTGTGTGGATTTGTAATAACTAATTAGACAACCGCACGAAATGAAAAATAAAATAAAATGGGATTATCTTTGATCTTTGATCTTAGCTATCGAGTAAAGTAATTAAATTTTGGATCGAGATGTGTGTGTGTGTAGCTACAATAATAAACTGCATCTTCCGATTTTGTAATATTTCGTTTTGGCTTACCGTCGGCTGAAATTTATTTATTTACGATGGTTTCTTTAACCAGAATAAAACTGTCATAAGGCTTGCCTTACCAGTGAGTACTTATTATGTAATATGAAACTCATCGAGTAACTCCTCAAGAAATTTAACTTTTTCAGGATTGTGAATGTATGTGAGCTATGTAACTGTGTCGTATTTGTGAAAATAATTTCTCCTGTGTGCACAGAGATTTATAGCACACCTTTGGAAATTTATATTGATTTTATTAGAATCGTTTCAACTTTTTACCTACCTTCTTCTTGATATTCTTTTGCTGCAGCATCCATTTCGCGACAACACATAATAATAGTGATGGAAAAAAACACTTTTTCTTATCTACTGCTGACACCTCAATTAGTTCTTCCATAGATCCTATCTTTCCTTAATTTCTTTAATGACACTTAATTTTCAAGATTTGCTTTACGAGTATTCTCGGTGAGTACCTGTGTTAAATCTAATTTTTCCAATAATTTCATAATAAATTTAGCAAGATCATGTTCTTGTAAATGTGTGTTGTGTAAGTGTAGTCTGTAAATTGATGTTGTGTGTAATGAAATGGTTGGCGATTTTTTGCCAGTTTTACTATTTTGACCTACCTGATTCTTAGTAATACGCTTAGTGATTTTCTTAAGATTTAGCTTACCATTTCCTTTTTCATCTACTGGGATTTCTTCTTCAAAAGCTATAACAATAGTGATTGGAGCTTCGTCTTCTCTTTCTGATGTCGATGTTTCAGATATTATTTCTTTCGGTTCTTCCTTACGTTTAATGACAGGTGTAGGTGTCTTTACTTGCTTAAGTGTTTTTGTTTCAGTACGCAATTGTGCGACTTCAGCATTTTCGAGCGGTTTATGTAAAACTTTGAGCGGTGTAAAAGTGTAGTCAGTGATTTGGTCTGCTTTGTGTAATGAGGTAATTGGTGTAAAAGTGTCATCTGCAATTTGTTCTGTTTTGTGTACTGAAGAAAATGAGAAAATTGGTCTTTCGTTTTCAATTGACTTGGATGTTATTTCTGTGGTTTCAATTCTTGGACCTATATTTTCCTTAATTTTCTTAGTTATTTTTTTTTCTTTTGGTTTACCATCGACTGTCATTTCTTCATCTATGATGGTTTTCCCTTCTTCTCTTTTCTCTTCTTCCCCTTGCCCTTCTTCGACACCAACTAGAGATTCGCCATTTTTTTCTACAGCAGTTATTTCAGTTATTATTTCCTTAGGTCCTTTCTTCTTAACAATAACACGTTTCGTTAATTTAACTAGTTTACCGTCCTTAGTTTCGGTGTGCACTTGGGTGACTTCAACTTTTTCGGGAGGTTCTTCAACTACATTAGCTTTAAGAGGTTTGTGTAAGTCATTTAGCTGTGTAACAGTGTCGTATGTGATTAGATCTATTTTGTGTACTGAAACGATGGGTGTGATAGCATCGTGTGTAATTATTTCTGTTTTGTGTACTGAGATGATTGGTGTTTCGTTGTCAGTTTGTTCGGATGTTATTTGGGTGGATTTAACTTTAAGACCTACGTTTTTCGTAACAATACGCTTAATAATTTTCTTTTGTTTTAGCTTACCGTCAGGTGTTACTTCTTCTTCAATTCTGGTTTCTTCGGGAAGTTCAATGACTTGTTCGGGTTTTTCTTCTTTCTCCCCTGGGACCTGTTCTTCAATAACTGTCGCTTCTCCTTCTTTGTCTATTGTTGTTATATCAGTTACTTCTTCCTTCGGCCCTTTCTTCTTTTTAATGACACGTTTTGTGGTCTTTACTTGCCTAATATCACCTTCTTCGGTGCGAACTTGGGTGACTTCAACTTTTTCTGGAGCTTCTTCAATTAACTTAGCTTTGAGTGGTTTGTGTAAATCTTTGAGAGGTGTAAGTGTGTCGTCTGTGATTTCTACTGTTTTGTGTACTGAGATGATTGGTGTTTCGTTATCAGTTTGTTTGGATGTTATTTCGGTGGTTTCAACTTTAGGACCTACTTTTTTCTTTATAATACGCTTAGTAACTTTCTTTTGTATTGGTTTACCGTCGGGTGTTACTTCTTCTTCAATACTGGTTTCTTCGGGAAGTTCAATGACTTCTACGGGTTTTTCTTCTTTCTCTTCTGGGACCTCTTCTTCAACAACTGTCACCGTAGTGATTGGCGCTTCTCCTTCTTTTTCTAATGTTGTTATTTCAGTTATTTCTTCCTTCGGTCCTTTCTTCTTTTTAATGACACGTTTTGTGGTCTTTACTTGCCTAACATCACCTTCTTCGGTGCGAACTTGGGTGACTTCTACTTTTTCTGGAGCTTCTTCAATTAACTTAGCATTGAGTGGTTTGTGTAAATCTTTGAGAGGTGTAAGTGTGTCGTCTGTGATTTCTTCTGTTTTGTGTACTGAGATAATTGGTGTTTCGTTGTCAGTTTGTTCGGATGTTATTTCGGTGGTTTCAACTTTAGGACCTACTTTTTTCTTTATAATACGCTTAGTAATTTTCTTTTGTATTGGTTTACCGTCGGGTGTTACTTCTTCTTCAATTCTGGTTTCTTCGGGAAGTTCAATGACTTCTTCGGGTTTTTCTTCTTTCTCCTCTGGGATCTCTTCTTCAACCACTGTCACCGTAGTGATTGGTGATTCGCCTTCCTTTTCTACTGTCGTTATTTCGGTTACTTCTTCTTTCGGTCCTTTCTTCTTTTTAATGACACGTTTTGTGGTCTTTACTTGCCTAACATCACCTTCTTCGGTGCGAACTTGGGTGACTTCTACTTTTTCTGGAGCTTCTTCAATTAACTTAGCATTGAGTGGTTTGTGTAAATCTTTAAGAGGTGTAAGTGTGTCGTCTGTGATTTCTTCTGTTTTGTGTACTGAGATAATTGGTGTTTCGTTGTCAGTTTGTTCGGATGTTATTTCGGTGGTTTCAACTTTAGGACCTACTTTTTTCTTTATAATACGCTTAGTAATTTTCTTTTGTATTGGTTTACCGTCGGGTGTTACTTCTTCTTCAATTCTGGTTTCTTCGGGAAGTTCAATGACTTCTTCGGGTTTTTCTTCTTTCTCTTCTGGGACCTTTTCTTCAACAACTGTCACCGTAGTGATTGGCGCTTCTCCTTCTTTTTCTATAGTCGTTATTTCGGTTACTTCTTCTTTCGGTCCTTTCTTCTTTTTAATGACAGGTTTTGTGGTCTTTACTTGCCTAATATCACCTTCTTCGGTGCGAACTTGGGTGACTTCAACTTTTTCTGGAGCTTCATCAATTAACTTAGCTTTGAGTGGTTTGTGTAAATCTTTGAGAGGTGTAAGTGTGTCATCTGTGATTTCTACTGTTTTGTGTATTGAGATGATTGGAGTTTCGTTGTCAGTTTGTTCGGATGTTATTTCGGTGGTTTCAACCTTAGGACCTACTTTTTTCTTTATAATACGCTTAGTAATTTCCTTTTGTTTTGGCTTACCGTCGGGTGTTACTTCTTCTTCAATTCTGGTTTCTTCGGGAAGTTCAATGACTTCTTCGGGTTTTTCTTCTTTCGCCTCTGGGATCTCTTCTTCAACCACTGTCACCGTAGTGATTGGTGATTCGCCTTCCTTTTCTACTGTCGTTATTTCGGTTACTTCTTCTTTCGGTCCTTTCTTCTTTTTAATGACACGTTTTGTGGTCTTTACTTGCCTAACATCACCTTCTTCGGTGCGAATTTGGGTGACTTCAACTTTTTCTGGAGCTTCTTCAATTAAGTTAGCTTTGAGTGGTTTGTGTAAATCTCTGAGAGGTGTAAGTGTGTCGTCTGTGATTTCTTCTGTTTTGTGTACTGAGATGATTGGTGTTTCGTTGTCAGTTTGTTCGGATGTTATTTCGGTGGTTTCAACTTTAGGCCCTACTTTTCTCTTTATAATACGCTTAGTAATTTTCTTTTGTTTTGGCTTACCGTCGGGTGTTACTTCTTCTTCAATTCTGGTTTCTTCGGGAAGTTCAATGACTTCTTCGGGTTTTTCTTCTTTCTCCTCTGGGATCTCTTCTTCAACCACTGTCACCGTAGTGATTGGTGATTCGCCTTCCTTTTCTACTGTCGTTATTTCGGTTACTTCTTCTTTCGGTCCTTTCTTCTTTTTAATGACACGTTTTGTGGTCTTTACTTGCCTAACATCACCTTCTTCGGTGCGAACTTGGGTGACTTCAACTTTTTCTGGAGCTTCTTCAATTAAGTTAGCTTTGAGTGGTTTGTGTAAATCTCTGAGAGGTGTAAGTGTGTCATCTGTGATTTCTACTGTTTTGTGTATTGAGATGATTGGTGTTTCGTTGTCAGTTTGTTCGGATGTTATTTCGGTGGTTTCAACTTTAGGCCCTACTTTTTTCTTTATAATACGCTTAGTAATTTCCTTTTGTTTTGGCTTACCGTCGGGTGTTACTTCTTCTTCAATTCTGGTTTCTTCGGGAAGTTCAATGACTTCTTCGGGTTTTTCTTCTTTCGCCTCTGGGATCTCTTCTTCAACCACTGTCACCGTAGTGATTGGTGATTCGCCTTCCTTTTCTACTGTCGTTATTTCGGTTACTTCTTCTTTCGGTCCTTTCTTCTTTTTAATGACACGTTTTGTGGTCTTTACTTGCCTAACAGCACCTTCTTCGGTGCGAACTTGGGTGACTTCAACTTTTTCTGGAGCATCATCAATTAACTTAGCTTTGAGTGGTTTGTGTAAATCTTTGAGAGGTGTAAGTGTGTCATCTGTGATTTCTACTGTTTTGTGTATTGAGATGATTGGTGTTTCGTTGTCAGTTTGTTCGGATGTTATTTCGGTGGTTTCAACTTTAGGCCCTACTTTTTTCTTTATAATACGCTTAGTAATTTCCTTTTGTTTTGGCTTACCGTCGGGTGTTACTTCTTCTTCAATTCTGGTTTCTTCGGGAAGTTCAATGACTTCTTCGGGTTTTTCTTCTTTCGCCTCTGGGATCTCTTCTTCAACCACTGTCACCGTAGTGATTGGTGATTCGCCTTCCTTTTCTACTGTCGTTATTTCGGTTACTTCTTCTTTCGGTCCTTTCTTCTTTTTAATGACACGTTTTGTGGTCTTTACTTGCCTAACATCACCTTCTTCGGTGCGAACTTGGGTGACTTCTACTTTTTCTGGAGCTTCTTCAATTAACTTAGCATTGAGTGGTTTGTGTAAATCTTTGAGAGGTGTAAGTGTGTCGTCTGTGATTTCTTCTGTTTTGTGTACTGAGATAATTGGTGTTTCGTTGTCAGTTTGTTCGGATGTTATTTCGGTGGTTTCAACTTTAGGACCTACTTTTTTCTTTATAATACGCTTAGTAATTTTCTTTTGTATTGGTTTACCGTCGGGTGTTACTTCTTCTTCAATTCTGGTTTCTTCGGGAAGTTCAATGACTTCTTCGGGTTTTTCTTCTTTCTCTTCTGGGACCTTTTCTTCAACAACTGTCACCGTAGTGATTGGCGCTTCTTCTTTTTCTATAGTCGTTATTTCGGTTACTTCTTCTTTCGGTCCTTTCTTCTTTTTAATGACAGGTTTTGTGGTCTTTACTTGCCTAATATCACCTTCTTCGGTGCGAACTTGGGTGACTTCAACTTTTTCTGGAGCTTCATCAATTAACTTAGCTTTGAGTGGTTTGTGTAAATCTTTGAGAGGTGTAAGTGTGTCATCTGTGATTTCTACTGTTTTGTGTATTGAGATGATTGGAGTTTCGTTGTCAGTTTGTTCGGATGTTATTTCGGTGGTTTCAACCTTAGGACCTACTTTTTTCTTTATAATACGCTTAGTAATTTCCTTTTGTTTTGGCTTACCGTCGGGTGTTACTTCTTCTTCAATTCTGGTTTCTTCGGGAAGTTCAATGACTTCTTCGGGTTTTTCTTCTTTCGCCTCTGGGATCTCTTCTTCAACCACTGTCACCGTAGTGATTGGTGATTCGCCTTCCTTTTCTACTGTCGTTATTTCGGTTACTTCTTCTTTCGGTCCTTTCTTCTTTTTAATGACACGTTTTGTGGTCTTTACTTGCCTAACATCACCTTCTTCGGTGCGAATTTGGGTGACTTCAACTTTTTCTGGAGCTTCTTCAATTAAGTTAGCTTTGAGTGGTTTGTGTAAATCTCTGAGAGGTGTAAGTGTGTCGTCTGTGATTTCTTCTGTTTTGTGTACTGAGATGATTGGTGTTTCGTTGTCAGTTTGTTCGGATGTTATTTCGGTGGTTTCAACTTTAGGCCCTACTTTTCTCTTTATAATACGCTTAGTAATTTTCTTTTGTTTTGGCTTACCGTCGGGTGTTACTTCTTCTTCAATTCTGGTTTCTTCGGGAAGTTCAATGACTTCTTCGGGTTTTTCTTCTTTCTCCTCTGGGATCTCTTCTTCAACCACTGTCACCGTAGTGATTGGTGATTCGCCTTCCTTTTCTACTGTCGTTATTTCGGTTACTTCTTCTTTCGGTCCTTTCTTCTTTTTAATGACACGTTTTGTGGTCTTTACTTGCCTAACATCACCTTCTTCGGTGCGAACTTGGGTGACTTCAACTTTTTCTGGAGCTTCTTCAATTAAGTTAGCTTTGAGTGGTTTGTGCAAATCGCTGAGAGGTGTAAGTGTGTCGTCTGTGATTTCTTCTGTTTTGTGTACTGAGATGATTGGAGTTTCGTTGTCAGTTTGTTCGGATGTTATTTCGGTGGTTTCAACCTTAGGACCTACTTTTTTCTTTATAATACGCTTAGTTATTTTCTTTTGTTTTGGCTTACCGTCGGGTGTTAATTCTTCTTCAATTCTGGTTTCTTCGGGAAGTTCAATGACTTCTTCGGGTTTTTCTTCTTTCTCCTCTGGGACCTCTTCTTCAACAACTGTCACCGTAGTGATTGGCGCTTCTCCTTCTTTTTCTATAGTTGTTATTTCAGTTACTTCTTCCTTCGGTCCTTTCTTCTTTTTAATGACACGTTTTGTGGTCTTTACTTGCTTTACATCACCTTCTTCGGTGCGAACTTGGGTGACTTCAACTTTTTCTGGAGCTTCTTCAATTAAGTTAGCTTTGAGTGGTTTGTGCAAATCGCTGAGAGGTGTAAGTGTGTCGTCTGTGATTTCTTCTGTTTTGTGTACTGAGATGATTGGAGTTTCGTTGTCAGTTTGTTCGGATGTTATTTCGGTGGTTTCAACCTTAGGACCTACTTTTTTCTTTATAATACGCTTAGTTATTTTCTTTTGTTTTGGCTTACCGTCGGGTGTTAATTCTTCTTCAATTCTGGTTTCTTCGGGAAGTTCAATGACTTCTTCGGGTTTTTCTACTTTCTCCTCTGGGACCTCTTCTTCAACAACTGTCACCGTAGTGATTGGCGCTTCTCCTTCTTTTTCTAATGTTGTTATTTCAGTTATTTCTTCCTTCGGTCCTTTCTTCTTTTTAATAACACGTTTTGTGGTCTTTACTTGCTTTACATCACCTTCTTCGGTGCGAACTTGGGTGACTTCAACTTTTTCTGGAGCTTCTTCAATTAAGTTAGCTTTGAGTGGTTTGTGCAAATCGCTGAGAGGTGTAAGTGTGTCGTCTGTGATTTCTTCTGTTTTGTGTACTGAGATGATTGGAGTTTCGTTGTCAGTTTGTTCGGATGTTATTTCGGTGGTTTCAACCTTAGGACCTACTTTTTTCTTTATAATACGCTTAGTAATTTTCTTTTGTTTTGGCTTACCGTCGGGTGTTACTCCTTCTTCAATTCTGGTTTCTTCAGGAAGTTCAATGACTTCTTCGGGCTTTTCTTCTTTCGCCTCTGGGATCTCTTCTTCAACAACTGTCACCGTAGTGATTGGCGCTTCTCCTTCTTTTTCTATTGTTGTTATTTCAGTTACTTCTTCCTTCGGTCCTTTCTTCTTTTTAATGACACGTTTTGTGGTCTTTACTTGCTTTACATCACCTTCTTCGGTGCGAACTTGGGTGACTTCAACTTTTTCTGGAGCTTCTTCAATTAAGTTAGCTTTGAGTGGTTTGTGCAAATCGCTGAGAGGTGTAAGTGTGTCGTCTGTGATTTCTTCTGTTTTGTGTACTGAGATGATTGGAGTTTCGTTGTCAGTTTGTTCGGATGTTATTTCGGTGGTTTCAACCTTAGGACCTACTTTTTTCTTTATAATACGCTTAGTTATTTTCTTTTGTTTTGGCTTACCGTCGGGTGTTAATTCTTCTTCAATTCTGGTTTCTTCGGGAAGTTCAATGACTTCTTCGGGTTTTTCTTCTTTCTCCTCTGGGACCTCTTCTTCAACAACTGTCACCGTAGTGATTGGCGCTTCTCCTTCTTTTTCTATAGTTGTTATTTCAGTTACTTCTTCCTTCGGTCCTTTCTTCTTTTTAATGACACGTTTTGTGGTCTTTACTTGCTTTACATCACCTTCTTCGGTGCGAACTTGGGTGACTTCAACTTTTTCTGGAGCTTCTTCAATTAAGTTAGCTTTGAGTGGTTTGTGCAAATCGCTGAGAGGTGTAAGTGTGTCGTCTGTGATTTCTTCTGTTTTGTGTACTGAGATGATTGGAGTTTCGTTGTCAGTTTGTTCGGATGTTATTTCGGTGGTTTCAACCTTAGGACCTACTTTTTTCTTTATAATACGCTTAGTAATTTTCTTTTGTTTTGGCTTACCGTCGGGTGTTACTCCTTCTTCAATTCTGGTTTCTTCAGGAAGTTCAATGACTTCTTCGGGCTTTTCTTCTTTCGCCTCTGGGATCTCTTCTTCAACAACTGTCACCGTAGTGATTGGCGCTTCTCCTTCTTTTTCTATTGTTGTTATTTCAGTTACTTCTTCCTTCGGTCCTTTCTTCTTTTTAATGACACGTTTTGTGGTCTTTACTTGCCTAACATCACCTTTTTCGGTGCGAACTTGGGTGACTTCAACTTTTTCTGGAGCTTCTTCAATTAACTTAGCTTTGAGTGGTTTGTGTAAATCTTTGAGAGGTGTAAGTGTGTCGTCTGTGATTTCTTCTGTTTTGTGTACTGAGATGATTGGTGTTTCGTTGTCAGTTTGTTCGGATGTTATTTCGGTGGTTTCAACCTTAGGACCTACTTTTTTCTTTATAATACGCTTAGTAATTTTCTTTTGTTTTGGCTTACCGTCGGGTGTTACTTCTTCTTCAATTCTGGTTTCTTCGGGAAGTTCAAAAACTTCTTCGGGTTTTTCTTCTTTCTCCTCTGGGACCTCTTCTTCAACAACTGTCACCGTAGTGATTGGCGCTTCTCCTTCTTTTTCTACTGTCGTTATTTCGGTTACTTCGTCTTTCGGTCCTTTCTTCTTTTTAATGACACGTTTTGTGGTCTTTACTTGCCTAATATCACCTTCTTCGGTGCGAACTTGGGTGACTTCAACTTTTTCTGGAGCTTCTTCAATTAACTTAGCTTTGAGTGGTTTGTGTAAATCTTTGAGAGGTGTAACGGTGTCGTCAGTAATTTCTTCTGTTTTGTGTACTGAAATGATTGGTGTTTCGTCGTCAATTTGTTCGGATGTTATTTCCGTGGTTTCAACCTTAGGACCTATTTTTTTCTTAATAATACGCTTAGTGATTTTCTTTTGTTTTGGCTTACCGTCGGTTGTTATTTCTTCCTCAATTCTGGTTTCATCTGGAAGTTCAATGACTTCATCGGGTTTTTCTTCTTTCTCTTCTGGGACCTCTTCTTCGACAACTGTCACCGTAGTGATTGGAGCTTCGCCTTCTTTTTCTACTGTCGTTATTTCGGTTACTTCTTCTTTCGGTCCTTTCTTCTTTTTAATGACACGTTTTGTGGTCTTTACTTGCCTAACATCACCTTCTTCGGTGCGAACTTGGGTGACTTCAACTTTTTCTGGAGCTTCTTCAATTAACTTAGCTTTGAGTGGTTTGTGTAAATCTTTGAGAGGTGTAACGGTGTCGTCAGTAATTTCTTCTGTTTTGTGTACTGAAATGATTGGTGTTTCGTCGTCAATTTGTTCGGATGTTATTTCCGTGGTTTCAACCTTAGGACCTATTTTTTTCTTAATAATACGCTTAGTGATTTTCTTTTGTTTTGGCTTACCGTCGGTTGTTATTTCTTCCTCAATTCTGGTTTCTTCTGGAAGTTCAATGACTTCATCGGGTTTTTCTTCTTTCTCTTCTGGGACCTCTTCTTCGACAACTGTCACCGTAGTGATTGGAGCTTCGCCTTCTTTTTCTACTGTCGTTATTTCGGTTACTTCTTCTTTCGGTCCTTTCTTCTTTTTAATGACACGTTTTGTGGTCTTTACTTGCCTAACATCACCTTCTTCGGTGCGAACTTGGGTGACTTCAACTTTTTCTGGAGCTTCTTCAATTAACTTAGCTTTGAGTGGTTTGTGTAAATCTTTGAGAGGTGTAACGGTGTCGTCAGTAATTTCTTCTGTTTTGTGTACTGAAATGATTGGTGTTTCGTCGTCAATTTGTTCGGATGTTATTTCCGTGGTTTCAACCTTAGGACCTATTTTTTTCTTAATAATACGCTTAGTGATTTTCTTTTGTTTTGGCTTACCGTCGGTTGTTATTTCTTCCTCAATTCTGGTTTCTTCTGGAAGTTCAATGACTTCATCGGGTTTTTCTTCTTTCTCTTCTGGGACCTCTTCTTCGACAACTGTCACCGTAGTGATTGGAGCTTCGCCTTCTTTTTCTACTGTCGTTATTTCGGTTACTTCTTCTTTCGGTCCTTTCTTCTTTTTAATGACACGTTTTGTGGTCTTTACTTGCCTAACATCACCTTCTTCGGTGCGAACTTGGGTGACTTCAACTTTTTCTGGAGCTTCTTCAATTAACTTAGCTTTGAGTGGTTTGTGTAAATCTTTGAGAGGTGTAACGGTGTCGTCAGTAATTTCTTCTGTTTTGTGTACTGAAATGATTGGTGTTTCGTCGTCAATTTGTTCGGATGTTATTTCCGTGGTTTCAACCTTAGGACCTATTTTTTTCTTAATAATACGCTTAGTGATTTTCTTTTGTTTTGGCTTACCGTCGGTTGTTATTTCTTCCTCAATTCTGGTTTCTTCTGGAAGTTCAATGACTTCATCGGGTTTTTCTTCTTTCTCTTCTGGGACCTCTTCTTCGACAACTGTCACCGTAGTGATTGGAGCTTCGCCTTCTTTTTCTACTGTCGTTATTTCAGTTACTTCTTCTTTCGGTCCTTTCTTCTTTTTAATGACTCGTTTTGTGGTCTTTACTTGCTTTACATCACCTTCTTCGGTACGAACTTGGGTGACTTCAACTTTTTCTGGAGCTTCTTCAATTAAGTTAGCTTTGAGTGGTTTGTGTAAATCGCTGAGAGGTGTAAGTGTGTCGTCTGTGATTTCTTCTGTTTTGTGTACTGAGATGATTGGAGTTTCGTTGTCAGTTTGTTCGGATGTTATTTCGGTGGTTTCAACCTTAGGACCTATTTTTTTCTTAATAATACGCTTAGTGATTTTCTTTTGTTTTGGCTTACCGTCGGTTGTTATTTCTTCCTCAATTCTGGTTTCTTCTGGAAGTTCAATGACTTCATCGGGTTTTTCTTCTTTCTCTTCTGGGACCTCTTCTTCGACAACTGTCACCGTAGTGATTGGAGCTTCGCCTTCTTTTTCTACTGTCGTTATTTCGGTTACTTCTTCTTTCGGTCCTTTCTTCTTTTTAATGACACGTTTTGTGGTCTTTACTTGCCTAACATCACCTTCTTCGGTGCGAACTTGGGTGACTTCAACTTTTTCTGGAGCTTCTTCAATTAACTTAGCTTTGAGTGGTTTGTGTAAATCTTTGAGAGGTGTAACGGTGTCGTCAGTAATTTCTTCTGTTTTGTGTACTGAAATGATTGGTGTTTCGTCGTCAATTTGGTCGGATGTTATTTCCGTGGTTTCAACCTTAGGACCTATTTTTTTCTTAATAATACGCTTAGTGATTTTCTTTTGTTTTGGCTTACCGTCGGTTGTTATTTCTTCCTCAATTCTGGTTTCTTCTGGAAGTTCAATGACTTCATCGGGTTTTTCTTCTTTCTCTTCTGGGACCTCTTCTTCGACAACTGTCACCGTAGTGATTGGAGCTTCGCCTTCTTTTTCTACTGTCGTTATTTCAGTTACTTCTTCTTTCGGTCCTTTCTTCTTTTTAATGACTCGTTTTGTGGTCTTTACTTGCTTTACATCACCTTCTTCGGTACGAACTTGGGTGACTTCAACTTTTTCTGGAGCTTCTTCAATTAAGTTAGCTTTGAGTGGTTTGTGTAAATCGCTGAGAGGTGTAAGTGTGTCGTCTGTGATTTCTTCTGTTTTGTGTACTGAGATGATTGGAGTTTCGTTGTCAGTTTGTTCAGATGTTATTTCGGTCGTTTCTACTTTAGGGCCTACTTTCTTTTTAATAATACGCTTAGTAATTTTCTTATGTTTTGGCTTACCATCAGGTGTTATTTCTTCCTCAATTCTGGTTTCTTCGGGAAGCTCAATGACTTCTTCGGGTTTTTCTTCTTTCTCTTCTGGGACCTCTTCTTCGACAACTGTCACCGTAGTGATTGGAGCTTCGCCTTCTTTTTCTACTGTCGTTATTTCAGTTACTTCTTCTTTCGGTCCTTTCTTCTTTTTAATGACTCGTTTTGTGGTCTTTACTTGCTTTACATCACCTTCTTCGGTACGAACTTGGGTGACTTCAACTTTTTCTGGAGCTTCTTCAATTAACTTAGCTTTGAGTGGTTTGTGTAAATCTTTGAGAGGTGTAACGGTGTCGTCAGTAATTTCTTCTGTTTTGTGTACTGAAATAATTGGTGTTTCGTCGTCAATTTGTTCAGATGTTATTTCGGTGGTTTCTACTTTAGGGCCTACTTTCTTTTTAATAATACGCTTAGTAATTTTCTTATGTTTTGGCTTACCATCAGGTGTTATTTCTTCCTCAATTCTGGTTTCTTCGGGAAGCTCAATGACTTCTTCGGGTTTTTCTTCTGGAACCTCTTCTTCAACAACTGTCACAGTAGTGATTGGAGCTTCACCTTCCTTTTCTACTGTCGTTATTTCTGTTACTTGGTCCTTTTTTCCTTTTTTATTTTTAATTACACGTTTTGTGGTCTTTACTTGCTTAACTTCACCTTCTTCGGTGTGAACTTGAGTGAATTCAACTTTTTCTGGAGATTCTTCAACTGACTTAGCTTTGAGTGGTTTGTGTAAATCTTTGAGAGGTGTGACGGTGTCGTCTGTAATTTCTTCTGTTTTGTGTACTGAGATGATTGGTGTTTCGTCGTCAATTTGTTCGGATGTTATTTCAGTGGTTTCAACCTTAGGACCTACTTTTTTCTTTATAATACGCTTAGTAATTTTCTTTTGTTTTGGCTTACCGTCGGGTGTTACTCCTTCCTCAATTCTGGTTTCTTCTGGAAGTTCAATGACTTCATCGGGTTTTTCTTCTTTCTCTTCTGGGACCTCTTCTTCAACAACTGTCACCGTAGTGATTGGCGCTTCTCCTTCTTTTTCTACTGTCGTTATTTCGGTTACTTCTTCTTTCGGTCCTTTCTTCTTTTTAATGACACGTTTTGTGGTCTTTACTTGCTTAACTTCACCTTCTTCTGTGCGAACTTGAGTGAATTCAACTATTTCGGGAGCTTCTTCGACTAACTTAGGTTTGAGTGGTTTATGTAAGTCTTTGAGGGGTGTTACATTGTCATCCGTAATTTCTTCTGTTTTGTGTACTGAGATGATTGGTGTTTCGTCGTCAATTTGTTCAGATGTTATTTCGGTCGTTTCTACTTTAGGGCCTACTTTCTTTTTAATAACACGCTTAGTAATTTTCTTTTGTTTTGGCTTACCGTCGGGTGTTAATTCTTCTTCAATTCTGGTTTCTTCGGGAAGTTCAATGACTTCTTCGGGTTTTTCTTCTTTCTCCTCTGGGACCTCTTCTTCAACAACTGTCACCGTAGTGATTGGCGCTTCTCCTTCTTTTTCTACTGTCGTTATTTCGGTTACTTCTTCTTTCGGTCCTTTCTTCTTTTTAATGACTCGTTTTGTGGTCTTTATTTGCTTTACATCACCTTCTACGGTACGAACTTGAGTGACTTCAACTTTTTCTGGAGATTCTTCAACTGACTTAGCTTTGAGTGGTTTGTGTAAATCTTTGAGAGGTGTGACGGTGTCGTCTGTAATTTCTTCTGTTTTGTGTACTGAGATGATTGGTGTTTCGTCGTCAATTTGTTCGGATGTTATTTCAGTGGTTTCAACCTTAGGACCTACTTTTTTCTTTATAATACGCTTAGTAATTTTCTTTTGTTTTGGCTTACCGTCGGGTGTTACTTCTTCTTCAATTCTGGTTTCTTCGGGAAGTTCAATGACTTCTTCGGGTTTTTCTTCTTTCTCCTCTGGGACCTCTTCTTCAACAACTGTCACCGTAGTGATTGGCGCTTCGCCTTCTTTTTCTACTGTCGTTATTTCGGTTACTTCTTCTTTCGGTCCTTTCTTCTTTTTAATGACTCGTTTTGTGGTCTTTACTTGCTTTACATCACCTTCTTCGGTACGAACTTGGGTGACTTCAACTTTTTCTGGAGCTTCTTCAATTAACTTAGCTTTGAGTGGTTTGTGTAAATCTTTGAGAGGTGTAACGGTGTCGTCAGTAATTTCTTCTGTTTTGTGTACTGAAATAATTGGTGTTTCGTCGTCAATTTGTTCAGATGTTATTTCGGTGGTTTCTACTTTAGGGCCTACTTTCTTTTTAATAATACGCTTAGTAATTTTCTTATGTTTTGGCTTACCATCAGGTGTTATTTCTTCCTCAATTCTGGTTTCTTCGGGAAGCTCAATGACTTCTTCGGGTTTTTCTTCTGGAACCTCTTCTTCAACAACTGTCACAGTAGTGATTGGAGCTTCACCTTCCTTTTCTACTGTCGTTATTTCTGTTACTTGGTCCTTTTTTCCTTTTTTATTTTTAATTACACGTTTTGTGGTCTTTACTTGCTTAACTTCACCTTCTTCGGTGCGAACTTGAGTGAATTCAACTTTTTCTGGAGATTCTTCAACTGACTTAGCTTTGAGTGGTTTGTGTAAATCTTTGAGAGGTGTGACGGTGTCGTCTGTAATTTCTTCTGTTTTGTGTACTGAGATGATTGGTGTTTCGTCGTCAATTTGTTCGGATGTTATTTCAGTGGTTTCAACCTTAGGACCTACTTTTTTCTTTATAATACGCTTAGTAATTTTCTTTTGTTTTGGCTTACCGTCGGGTGTTACTCCTTCCTCAATTCTGGTTTCTTCTGGAAGTTCAATGACTTCATCGGGTTTTTCTTCTTTCTCTTCTGGGACCTCTTCTTCAACAACTGTCACCGTAGTGATTGGCGCTTCTCCTTCTTTTTCTACTGTCGTTATTTCGGTTACTTCTTCTTTCGGTCCTTTCTTCTTTTTAATGACACGTTTTGTGGTCTTTACTTGCTTAACTTCACCTTCTTCTGTGCGAACTTGAGTGAATTCAACTATTTCGGGAGCTTCTTCGACTAACTTAGGTTTGAGTGGTTTATGTAAGTCTTTGAGGGGTGTTACATTGTCATCCGTAATTTCTTCTGTTTTGTGTACTGAGATGATTGGTGTTTCGTCGTCAATTTGTTCAGATGTTATTTCGGTCGTTTCTACTTTAGGGCCTACTTTCTTTTTAATAACACGCTTAGTAATTTTCTTTTGTTTTGGCTTACCGTCGGGTGTTAATTCTTCTTCAATTCTGGTTTCTTCGGGAAGTTCAATGACTTCTTCGGGTTTTTCTTCTTTCTCCTCTGGGACCTCTTCTTCAACAACTGTCACCGTAGTGATTGGCGCTTCTCCTTCTTTTTCTACTGTCGTTATTTCGGTTACTTCTTCTTTCGGTCCTTTCTTCTTTTTAATGACTCGTTTTGTGGTCTTTATTTGCTTTACATCACCTTCTACGGTACGAACTTGAGTGACTTCAACTTTTTCTGGAGATTCTTCAACTGACTTAGCTTTGAGTGGTTTGTGTAAATCTTTGAGAGGTGTGACGGTGTCGTCTGTAATTTCTTCTGTTTTGTGTACTGAGATGATTGGTGTTTCGTCGTCAATTTGTTCGGATGTTATTTCAGTGGTTTCAACCTTAGGACCTACTTTTTTCTTTATAATACGCTTAGTAATTTTCTTTTGTTTTGGCTTACCGTCGGGTGTTACTTCTTCTTCAATTCTGGTTTCTTCGGGAAGTTCAATGACTTCTTCGGGTTTTTCTTCTTTCTCCTCTGGGACCTCTTCTTCAACAACTGTCACCGTAGTGATTGGCGCTTCGCCTTCTTTTTCTACTGTCGTTATTTCGGTTACTTCTTCTTTCGGTCCTTTCTTCTTTTTAATGACTCGTTTTGTGGTCTTTACTTGCTTTACATCACCTTCTTCGGTACGAACTTGGGTGACTTCAACTTTTTCTGGAGCTTCTTCAATTAACTTAGCTTTGAGTGGTTTGTGTAAATCTTTGAGAGGTGTAACGGTGTCGTCAGTAATTTCTTCTGTTTTGTGTACTGAAATAATTGGTGTTTCGTCGTCAATTTGTTCAGATGTTATTTCGGTGGTTTCTACTTTAGGGCCTACTTTCTTTTTAATAATACGCTTAGTAATTTTCTTATGTTTTGGCTTACCATCAGGTGTTATTTCTTCCTCAATTCTGGTTTCTTCGGGAAGCTCAATGACTTCTTCGGGTTTTTCTTCTGGAACCTCTTCTTCAACAACTGTCACAGTAGTGATTGGAGCTTCACCTTCCTTTTCTACTGTCGTTATTTCTGTTACTTGGTCCTTTTTTCCTTTTTTATTTTTAATTACACGTTTTGTGGTCTTTACTTGCTTAACTTCACCTTCTTCGGTGCGAACTTGAGTGAATTCAACTTTTTCTGGAGATTCTTCAACTGACTTAGCTTTGAGTGGTTTGTGTAAATCTTTGAGAGGTGTGACGGTGTCGTCTGTAATTTCTTCTGTTTTGTGTACTGAGATGATTGGTGTTTCGTCGTCAATTTGTTCGGATGTTATTTCAGTGGTTTCAACCTTAGGACCTACTTTTTTCTTTATAATACGCTTAGTAATTTTCTTTTGTTTTGGCTTACCGTCGGGTGTTACTCCTTCCTCAATTCTGGTTTCTTCTGGAAGTTCAATGACTTCATCGGGTTTTTCTTCTTTCTCTTCTGGGACCTCTTCTTCAACAACTGTCACCGTAGTGATTGGCGCTTCTCCTTCTTTTTCTACTGTCGTTATTTCGGTTACTTCTTCTTTCGGTCCTTTCTTCTTTTTAATGACTCGTTTTGTGGTCTTTATTTGCTTTACATCACCTTCTACGGTACGAACTTGAGTGACTTCAACTTTTTCTGGAGATTCTTCAACTGACTTAGCTTTGAGTGGTTTGTGTAAATCTTTGAGAGGTGTGACGGTGTCGTCTGTAATTTCTTCTGTTTTGTGTACTGAGATGATTGGTGTTTCGTCGTCAATTTGTTCGGATGTTATTTCAGTGGTTTCAACCTTAGGACCTACTTTTTTCTTTATAATACGCTTAGTAATTTTCTTTTGTTTTGGCTTACCGTCGGGTGTTAATTCTTCTTCAATTCTGGTTTCTTCGGGAAGTTCAATGACTTCTTCGGGTTTTTCTTCTTTCTCCTCTGGGACCTCTTCTTCAACAACTGTCACCGTAGTGATTGGCGCTTCTCCTTCTTTTTCTACTGTCGTTATTTCGGTTACTTCTTCTTTCGGTCCTTTCTTCTTTTTAATGACACGTTTTGTGGTCTTTACTTGCCTAACATCACCTTCTACGGTACGAACTTGAGTGACTTCAACTTTTTCTGGAGATTCTTCAACTGACTTAGCTTTGAGTGGTTTGTGTAAATCCTTGAGAGGTGTGACGGTGTCGTCTGTAATTTCTTCGGTTCTGTGTACTGAGACGATTGGTGTTTCGTCGTCAATTTGTTCGGATGTTATTTCAGTGGTTTCAACCTTAGGACCTACTTTTTTCTTAATTATACGCTTAATGATTTTCTTTTGTTTTGGCTTACCATCGGGTGTTTCTTCTTCTTCAATTCTGGTTTCTTCGGGGAGTTCAACGACTTCGTTGGGTTTTTCTTCTTTGTCTTCTTCGACAATTTTTTCAACAATTGTCACCGTAGTGATTGGTGCTTCGCCTTCCTTTTCTACTGTCGTTATTTCTGTTACTTCTTCTTTCGGTCCTTTCTTCTTTTTAATGACACGTTTTGTGGTCCTTACTTGCCTAACATCACCTTCTACGGTACGAACTTGAGTGACTTCAACTTTTTCTGGAGATTCTTCAACTGACTTAGCTTTGAGTGGTTTGTGTAAATCTTTGAGAGGTGTGACGGTGTCGTCTGTAATTTCTTCTGTTTTGTGTACTGAGATGATTGGTGTTTCGTCGTCAATTTGTTCAGATGTTATTTCGGTGGTTTCTACTTTAGGTCCTACTTTCTTTTTAATAATACGCTTAGTAATTTTCTTATGTTTTGGCTTACCATCAGGTGTTATTTCTTCCTCAATTCTGGTTTCTTCGGGAAGCTCAATGACTTCTTCGGGTTTTTCTTCTGGAACCTCTTCTTCAACAACTGTCACAGTAGTGATTGGAGCTTCGCCTTCCTTTTCTACTGTCGTTATTTCTGTTACTTGGTCCTTTTTTCCTTTTTTCTTTTTAATTACACGTTTTGTGGTCTTTACTTGCTTAACTTCACCTTCTTCGGTGCGAACTTGAGTGAATTCAACTATTTCGGGAGCTTCTTCGACTAACTTAGGTTTGAGTGGTTTATGTAAGTCTTTGAGGGGTGTTACATTGTCATCCGTAATTTCTTCTGTTTTGTGTACTGAGATTATTGGTGTTTCGTCGTCAATTTGTTCAGATGTTATTTCGGTCGTTTCTACTTTAGGTCCTACTTTCTTTTTAATAATACGCTTAGTAATTTTCTTATGTTTTGGCTTACCATCAGGTGTTATTTCTTCCTCAATTCTGGTTTCTTCGGGAAGCTCAATGACTTCTTCGGGTTTTTCTTCTGGAACCTCTTCTTCAACAACTGTCACAGTAGTGATTGGAGCTTCACCTTCCTTTTCTACTGTCGTTATTTCTGTTACTTGGTCCTTTTTTCCTTTTTTCTTTTTAATTACACGTTTTGTGGTCTTTACTTGCTTAACTTCACCTTCTTCGGTGCGAACTTGGGTGACTTCAACTTTTTCGGGAGCTTCTTCGACTAACTTAGGTTTGAGTGGTTTATGTAAGTCTTTGAGGGGTGTTACATTGTCATCCGTAATTTCTTCTGTTTTGTGTACTGAGATTATTGGTGTTTCGTCGTCAATTTGTTCAGATGTTATTTCGGTCGTTTCTACTTTAGGGCCTACTTTCTTTTTAATAACACGCTTAGTAATTTTCTTATGTTTTGGCTTACCCTCAGGTGTTATTTCTTCCTCAATTCTGGTTTCTTCGGGAAATTCAATGACTTCTTCGGGTTTTTCTTCTGGAATCTCTTCTTCAACAACTGTCACAGTAGTGATTGGAGCTTGACCTTCCTTTTCTACTGTCGTTATTTCTGTTACTTGGTCCTTTTTTCCTTTTTTCTTTTTAATTACACGTTTTGTGGTCTTTACTTGCATAATATCACCTTCTTCGGTACGAACTTGGGTGACTTCAACTTTTTCGGGAGCTTCTTCGACTAACTTAGGTTTGAGTGGTTTATGTAAGTCTTTGAGGGGTGTTACATTGTCATCCGTAATTTCTTCTGTTTTGTGTACTGAGATTATTGGTGTTTCGTCGTCAATTTGTTCAGATGTTATTTCGGTGGTTTCTACTTTAGGGCCTACTTTCTTTTTAATAATACGCTTAGTAATTTTCTTATGTTTTGGCTTACCACCAGGTGTTATTTCTTCCTCAATTCTGGTTTCTTCGGGAAGCTCAATGACTTCTTCGGGTTTTTCTTCTGGAACCTCTTCTTCAACAACTGTCACAGTAGTGATTGGAGCTTCACCTTCCTTTTCTACTGTCGTTATTTCTGTTACTTCGTCCTTCTTTCCTTTTTTCTTTTTAATTACACGTTTGGTTGTCTTTACGTGCTTTATATCACCTTCTTCGGTGCGAACTTGGGTGACTTCAACTTTTTCGGGAGCTTCTTCGACTAACTTAGCTTTGAGTGGTTTATGTAAGTCTTTGAGGGGTGTTACATTGTCATCCGTAATTTCTTCTGTTTTGTGTACTGAGATTATTGGTGTTTCGTCGTCAATTTGTTCAGATGTTATTTCGGTCGTTTCTACTTTAGGGCCTACTTTCTTTTTAATAACACGCTTAGTAATTTTCTTACGTTTTGGCTTACCCTCAGGTGTTATTTCTTCCTCAATTCTGGTTTCTTCGGGAAGCTCAATGACTTCTTCGGGTTTTTCTTCTGGAACCTCTTCTTCAACAACTGTCACAGTAGTGATTGGAGCTTCGCCTTCCTTTTCTACTGTCGTTATTTCTGTTACTTGGTCCTTTTTTCCTTTTTTCTTTTTAATTACACGTTTTGTGGTCTTTACTTGCTTAATATCACCTTCTTCTGTGCGAACTTGTGTGACTTCAACTTTTTCGGGAGCTTCTTCGACTAACTTAGCTTTGAGTGGTTTATGTAAGTCTTTGAGGGGTGTTACATTGTCATCCGTAATTTCTTCTGTTTTGTGTACTGAGATTATTGGTGTTTCGTCGTCAATTTGTTCAGATGTTATTTCGGTCGTTTCTATTTTAGGGCCTACTTTCTTTTTAATAACACGCTTAGTAATTTTCTTATGTTTCGGCTTACCCTCAGGTGTTATTTCTTCCTCAATTCTGGTTTCTTCGGGAAGTTCAATGACTTCTTCGGGTTTTTCTTCTGGAACCTCTTCTTCAACAACTGTCACGGTAGTGATTGGAGCTTCACCTTCCTTTTCTACTGTCGTTATTTCTGTTACTTGGTCCTTTTCTCCTTTTTTCTTTTTAATTACACGTTTTGTGGTCTTTACTTGCTTAACTTCACCTTCTTCGGTGCGAACTTGGGTGACTTCAACTTTTTCGGGAGCTTCTTCGACTAACTTAGGTTTGAGTGGTTTATGTAAGTCTTTGAGGGGTGTTACATTGTCATCCGTAATTTCTTCTGTTTTGTGTACTGAGATTATTGGTGTTTCGTCGTCAATTTGTTCAGATGTTATTTCGGTCGTTTCTACTTTAGGGCCTACTTTCTTTTTAATAACACGCTTAGTAATTTTCTTATGTTTTGGCTTACCCTCAGGTGTTATTTCTTCCTCAATTCTGGTTTCTTCGGGAAGCTCAATGACTTCTTTGGGTTTTTCTTCTGGAACCTCTTCTTCAACAACTGTCACAGTAGTGATTGGAGCTTCACCTTCCTTTTCTACTGTCGTTATTTCTGTTACTTCGTCCTTCTTTCCTTTTTTCTTTTTAATTACACGTTTGGTTGTCTTTACGTGCTTTATATCACCTTCTTCGGTGCGAACTTGGGTGACTTCAACTTTTTCGGGAGCTTCTTCGACTAACTTAGGTTTGAGTGGTTTATGTAAGTCTTTGAGGGGTGTTACATTGTCATCCGTAATTTCTTCTGTTTTGTGTACTGAGATTATTGGTGTTTCGTCGTCAATTTGTTCAGATGTTATTTCGGTCGTTTCTACTTTAGGGCCTACTTTCTTTTTAATAACACGCTTAGTAATTTTCTTATGTTTTGGCTTACCCTCAGGTGTTATTTCTTCCTCAATTCTTGTTTCTTCGGGAAGTTCAATGACTTCTTCGGGTTTTTCTTCTGGGACCTCTTCTTCAACAACTGTCACAGTAGTGATTGGAGATTCACCTTCCTTTTCTACTGTCGTTATTTCTGTTACTTGGTCCTTTTTTCCTTTTTTCTTTTTAATTACACGTTTTGTGGTCTTTACTTGCTTAATATCACCTTCTTCTGTGCGAACTTGTGTGACTTCAACTTTTTCGGGAGCTTCTTCGACTAACTTAGCTTTGAGTGGTTTATGTAAGTCTTTGAGGGGTGTTACATTGTCATCCGTAATTTCTTCTGTTTTGTGTACTGAGATTATTGGTGTTTCGTCGTCAATTTGTTCAGATGTTATTTCGGTCGTTTCTACTTTAGGGCCTACTTTCTTTTTAATAACACGCTTAGTAATTTTCTTATGTTTTGGCTTACCCTCAGGTGTTATTTCTTCCTCAATTCTGGTTTCTTCGGGAAGTTCAATGACTTCTTCGGGTTTTTCTTCTGGAACCTCTTCTTCAACAACTGTCACGGTAGTGATTGGAGCTTCACCTTCCTTTTCTACTGTCGTTATTTCTGTTACTTGGTCCTTTTCTCCTTTTTTCTTTTTAATTACACGTTTTGTGGTCTTTACTTGCTTAACTTCACCTTCTTCGGTGCGAACTTGGGTGACTTCAACTTTTTCGGGAGCTTCTTCGACTAACTTAGGTTTGAGTGGTTTATGTAAGTCTTTGAGGGGTGTTACATTGTCATCCGTAATTTCTTCTGTTTTGTGTACTGAGATTATTGGTGTTTCGTCGTCAATTTGTTCAGATGTTATTTCGGTCGTTTCTACTTTAGGGCCTACTTTCTTTTTAATAACACGCTTAGTAATTTTCTTATGTTTTGGCTTACCCTCAGGTGTTATTTCTTCCTCAATTCTGGTTTCTTCGGGAAGTTCAATGACTTCTTCGGGTTTTTCTTCTGGAACCTCTTCTTCAACAACTGTCACAGTAGTGATTGGAGCTTCACCTTCCTTTTCTACTGTCGTTATTTCTGTTACTTCGTCCTTCTTTCCTTTTTTCTTTTTAATTACACGTTTGGTTGTCTTTACGTGCTTTATATCACCTTCTTCGGTGCGAACTTGGGTGACTTCAACTTTTTCGGGAGCTTCTTCGACTAACTTAGCTTTGAGTGGTTTATGTAAGTCTTTGAGGGGTGTTACATTGTCATCCGTAATTTCTTCTGTTTTGTGTACTGAGATTATTGGTGTTTCGTCGTCAATTTGTTCAGATGTTATTTCGGTCGTTTCTACTTTAGGGCCTACTTTCTTTTTAATAACACGCTTAGTAATTTTCTTACGTTTTGGCTTACCCTCAGGTGTTATTTCTTCCTCAATTCTTGTTTCTTCGGGAAGTTCAATGACTTCTTCGGGTTTTTCTTCTGGAACCTCTTCTTCAACAACTGTCACAGTAGTGATTGGAGCTTCACCTTCCTTTTCTACTGTCGTTATTTCTGTTACTTGGTCCTTTTTTCCTTTTTTCTTTTTAATTACACGTTTTGTGGTCTTTACTTGCTTAACTTCACCTTCTTCGGTGCGAACTTGAGTGAATTCAACTTTTTCGGGAGCTTCTTCGACTAACTTAGGTTTGAGTGGTTTATGTAAGTCTTTGAGGGGTGTTACATTGTCATCCGTAATTTCTTCTGTTTTGTGTACTGATATTATTGGTGTTTCGTCGTCAATTTGTTCAGATGTTATTTCGGTCGTTTCTACTTTAGGGCCTACTTTCTTTTTAATAACACGCTTAGTAATTTTCTTATGTTTTGGCTTACCCTCAGGTGTTATTTCTTCCTCAATTCTGGTTTCTTCGGGAAGTTCAATGACTTCTTCGGGTTTTTCTTCTGGAACCTCTTCTTCAACAACTGTCACAGTAGTGATTGGAGCTTCACCTTCCTTTTCTACTGTCGTTATTTCTGTTACTTCGTCCTTCTTTCCTTTTTTCTTTTTAATTACACGTTTGGTTGTCTTTACGTGCTTTATATCACCTTCTTCGGTGCGAACTTGGGTGACTTCAACTTTTTCGGGAGCTTCTTCGACTAACTTAGGTTTGAGTGGTTTATGTAAGTCTTTGAGGGGTGTTACATTGTCATCCGTAATTTCTTCTGTTTTGTGTACTGAGATTATTGGTGTTTCGTCGTCAATTTGTTCAGATGTTATTTCGGTCGTTTCTACTTTAGGGCCTACTTTCTTTTTAATAACACGCTTAGTAATTTTCTTATGTTTTGGCTTACCCTCAGGTGTTATTTCTTCCTCAATTCTTGTTTCTTCGGGAAGTTCAATGACTTCTTCGGGTTTTTCTTCTGGGACCTCTTCTTCAACAACTGTCACAGTAGTGATTGGAGGTTCACCTTCCTTTTCTACTGTCGTTATTTCTGTTACTTGGTCCTTTTTTCCTTTTTTCTTTTTAATTACACGTTTTGTGGTCTTTACTTGCTTAATATCACCTTCTTCTGTGCAAACTTGGGTGACTTCAACTATTTCGGGAGCTTCTTCGACTAACTTAGCTTTGAGTGGTTTATGTAAGTCTTTGAGGGGTGTTACATTGTCATCCGTAATTTCTTCTGTTTTGTGTACTGAAATAATTGGTGTTTCGTCGTCAATTTGTTCAGATGTTATTTCGGTGGTTTCTACTTTAGGGCCTACTTTCTTTTTAATAACACGCTTAGTAATTTTCTTATGTTTTGGCTTACCCTCAGGTGTTATTTCTTCCTCAATTCTGGTTTCTTCGGGAAGCTCAATGACTTCTTCGGGTTTTTCTTCTGGAACCTCTTCTTCAACAACTGTCACAGTAGTGATTGGAGCTTCACCTTCCTTTTCTACTGTCGTTATTTCTGTTACTTGGTCCTTTTTTCCTTTTTTCTTTTTAATTACACGTTTTGTGGTCTTTACTTGCTTAATATCACCTTCTTCTGTGCGAACTTGGGTGACTTCAACTTTTTCGGGAGCTTCTTCAACTAACTTAGCTTTGAATGGTTTATGTAAGTCTTTGAGTGGTGTTACATTGTCATCCGTAATTTCTTCTGTTTTGTGTACTGAGATTATTGGTGTTTCGTCGTCAATTTGTTCAGATGTTATTTCGGTCGTTTCTACTTTAGGGCCTACTTTCTTTTTAATAACACGCTTAGTAATTTTCTTATGTTTTGGCTTACCCTCAGGTGTTATTTCTTCCTCAATTCTGGTTTCTTCGGGAAGTTCAATGACTTCTTCGGGTTTTTCTTCTGGAACCTCTTCTTCAACAACTGTCACAGTAGTGATTGGAGCTTCACCTTCCTTTTCTACTGTCGTTATTTCTGTTACTTGGTCCTTTTTTCCTTTTTTCTTTTTAATTACACGTTTTGTGGTCTTTACTTGCTTAATATCACCTTCTTCGGTGCGAACTTGGGTGACTTCAACTTTTTCGGGAGCTTCTTCGACTAACTTAGGTTTGAGTGGTTTATGTAAGTCTTTGAGGGGTGTTACATTGTCATCCGTAATTTCTTCTGTTTTGTGTACTGAAATAATTGGTGTTTCGTCGTCAATTTGTTCAGATGTTATTTCGGTGGTTTCTACTTTAGGGCCTACTTTCTTTTTAATAACACGCTTAGTAATTTTCTTATGTTTTGGCTTACCCTCAGGTGTTATTTCTTCCTCAATTCTGGTTTCTTCGGGAAGTTCAATGACTTCTTCGGGTTTTTCTTCTGGGACCTCTTCTTCAACAACTGTCACAGTAGTGATTGGAGCTTCACCTTCCTTTTCTACTGTCGTTATTTCTGTCACTTCTTCTTTTGGTCCTTTTCTGTTTTTAATGACACGTTTAATAGTTTTAATTTTCTTCACCTCTCCTGTTTCGGTGCGCACTTGTGTGATTTCGACTTTTTCTGGTACCTCCTCTATAAATTTGGCTTTTGCTGGTTTGTATAAATCTTTTAGCATTGTTGCAGTATCGTCTGTAATTTCTTCTGTTGTGTGTACTGAAATGACTGGCACTTCGTCATTAACTTGTTCGGATGTTATTTCTGTGGTTTCTACTTTGGGACCTACCTTCTTTTTGATAATGCGTTTTGTTACTTTCTTTAATTTGGGCTTACCATCGGACGTTACTTCTTCTTCTACTATGATTTTTTGTGGAAGCTCAATAATCTCTATCGGTTTATGTTCTATCTCGTTTTGCACTTTATCTTCTACAACTTTTTCTAGAGTGATAACTCTTTCATCTTTCTTATCTTCTTTCTTCTTCTTAGTGACACGTTTGCTTACAAGACTCTCATTCACTAATTTAGCTTTGTCTTCTTGTTCTTCAGGCAGTTCTATTATTTTCGAAGGCATGTCTTCTGCGTACTCAAAGTGCTCTTCATATTTCTTTTTAAGGGTCTTTCCTTTTTTATTTGCTTTTCTTATTCTAGTTTCCGGTTTTCCTAAATTTTCGTTCGTATCCGATTCTGTCATTTCTTCAATTTCGACTTGTGTTTGCATTTTGGGTATATGTAAATACTCATCTGGCATTTCAACGGTGCTTTTATCTGTATCGTCTGCTACAGACATGTCATCTTCTTTATATTCTTCAATGTTTACATCGTGATATATTTCTTTTTGTTTTGATTTTCTATTGTCATCGTCATCTAATGATTCCTCAATGATTATTACATCGTTGCTTTCGCTCTCTTTTTCTTTAGGTTTATTTTTTTTTCGTAATAGTGTTCGTTTTGTTTTAATTTGAATTGGTTCACCGCTTGGCCCTTGAATGAATTTTGTTATAATTTCTTCTGTTTCTTCTGTGTCGGATGATTTAGGTGATATAGTCTTTTCATGTTTGTTTTCTGAAATGTCAATATTTATATTTAGTTATAATTTCTTTGCATGAAATTTCATTGTCTTATTATTTGTCAATTAATATGAAATGTCTGGAATGTCAATTAATATGGAATGGTTTGAAATTTCTGGCTGGATTTTGTGCTGTAAGAGTTAATTAATTGCAGCTACTAAATATTTTATGGTCTACAAGTAGGTATGTAATGGTGATATTGTTCTAATTTTTTTTTTACTTATTAACAACAAAATATGACAAAATAATTTTTGTTACATTTAGGTAATTGCATAATATAATCGGTTATTAATATTTGGAATTCTTCGTCTAACATACAAAATTTGAATTAATTTTATACTTTTGTAAAATTATGTACTTACCGTACATCTCTGTTGTCGGTGTAGAAATTTGAGCAATATCTTCTCTTTTAGTGACTATAGTTGTTTTAGGTTTTACTGATTCCGGTTTGTATAGTGTATGTTCCGTTACTTGTTCGTTAGCATAATCATCAATTACTTTAATTTCATTATCTACTATTAGACTTTTTCCTATTTTTTCTCTGTTTATTTCCTTTGTCTTAAATATGTTTTCCTTTTGTAAACAAGTTGTGTCTGTTATTATTAAAGGTGATATTTCTGTTGATGTTATAGATGTGGTTTTACTTGGTATTGTTTTTAACAAGAACTCGTCCACCTGACTGTCTGTAACGTTCTCTGTGCATTGAACTTGATTAAGAGGCAAAAAAGACTCTTCTGCTTTTACACATTTATCCAAACGTGGAGATAAAATGCCTTCCATGTCTTGTTGAGTTATTTCGTATACCTTTATGCCTTCAGAGGTATTGAATTTTGTAAATGCATGTTCCTGTTTCACTTCGTTTTCAAAGGTGGTATTAGTCTCAGTTTCATGTACAGTAATGTCACTTTGAATTAGAGATTGCATTTCAATTGGTTTGGTGGAAACTAGTTTCTTTTGGAAGGCAGTATCGGTGTCAATTTTAGAAGTACTTTCTATAGTAATTATTTCAACTTGTTCTAAGGGTTTATTATCTAAAACTTCCCCTGTTATTTGAATAAGTTTTCTTTCTTCGGGTAAAATATTTTTTGAAAGTCCATGAGTTACATTTTCTGTAACAGTGTAACTTTTACTAGTTTCTATGTCTAAAGTAACTTTATTTTCCTCTGGTTCCCAATATTCCGGTAAGTCTTTGATACTGTGTAATACCTCTGGTCTCATATTAGACAATTCTTGTAAAAGTATCGGTTTTTGCTGTGCGTGTTCATCTCTTTCTCTTTCTTTATTTAGTAACAATTGCTCTTTTTCAATAGAAATAACCTCGGTTTGCTGTACTGGTTTCAGTTCTTCTATATTACGGTCTGCGTGAAATATTCCTGTAGTATAATCTGTAATTAGTTCTGAAGCGTTTTCAACGGATTCAGGCTGTTCATTCTGAATCGCCTCTGTAAGTGATTGAGACTCCTGTGCTTGCCCACTTTTTTCTACTTTGTTTTCTTTTAACTCTGTCCCTTCTTCCATAATTACACTTTCGCTAATAATTATGTGGTGTGTAGTTTCTATATCATATTTTTGTTTTTCACTTTTGGAAATAATTTCACTGTGTATATTTTTCTCCTTTTCTCTTATTATTGTGTCTATTACTGAAATATGTTGTTGCAAGTTCATAACAAGTTCTGGTTTTTCCTTGTTGGGAATATTTTGTTGTTCCATATTACTTTCTGATTCTTTTGTTATTACCTCCTGAACAAGTAAAGGTAATTTTGTTTCAAATGATACATCCGTTTCTTTAGGACTTTCATGGGGTTTATGATCTATCGAAAGTTCTTTTTCTCGAGTAGTAACTTCTATTACATTTATATGTTTATGTTCATTCAAAGAAAAATCGGGTACTATTTGTTTTGGTACGAAATCAGTTTTTAATGTATCTTCTTTTTCAATTGATGTGTTTTCTAATACATTTATACACTGTTTTTCGTTTAAAATTAAACCAGCATATTTATTTTCTGCGACTTTATCAATACCTTGGAAATTTCCCTCTTTCTCATTCAATGCTATTTCACAAACGTTTACGTAATTATTACTATCCACTGACATATTTATTATGTCTGGTTTTAAAATTATCTTACCTTCCAGAGGAATTTCGGTTTCTGTAGATATTGTTTCGGTGACATTAAGTGATTTTTGTTCCTCCATTTTACTTCTTGGTAATTGTTGGGGTACAACATTTTCAGAAAAAGATTTTTCTACTTCCCCTATGAATGGTTCAGATTTTTGGATAGCTTCTTGTAGCCCATGAGTTGTTAACGCGTTAATTAAATCAACTCCACTCACATGTAAGTTTTCACTTTCATGACTTATAAACACTTCAGATCTAATCAATGATTGTTGTTCACTGATAGACGAAGAAACTTTATTATCGGTAAGTTTAAAAGTATTTTGTAATTCTTTCTCTGTCTCAATAAGTTGAATTTCAGTTATTTCTTTTGCAGATGTTTCTATGATTTGTTGTGTTGCTTCTTGTTCTAATTCCTTCTTTTGTACTGTCAAATTAGTTTCCTTTTCTTCATGTTGAACTTCTATTCCCTGTAGATATTTCTCGATTTTATCTTGTGTAACAACAGCATTTAATAAATTAGGCGATGATTCTGGAAAACTTTGAGTAATGTTGCTAATTAATATTTCTGTATTAATTGTACTTCGTAAAGGAACAAATCCTACCATAGCATCCTGTGTGGTTGGCACTGATTGTTCTTGTAGTTCTGTTTCCTTTTGAATGACATCAGTAGCGCTCAATATTACTGCGTGTGTTTCAGTGAAATCAGGAAAAATATTAGTTGTCAAGGTTTTAGGCTTAGGCATTACGGTTTCTACTTCACCGGTTATGACTTCTGTCTGTTCGAATGTGTACGAAGCAATAGGAGTTGATTGGAATTTCTGTTCAGCTACATTATCTTTTTTCAAATCTTCCGTATTATGGCTAGGTATAACTTCTTCCGTGTTTGCAGTCTTACCGTAAATTTCATCTAGTTTAGGAAGAGCTTGCTGATAGACAATTTCAGTTTTTCTCATGTCATCAAGATTATCTAATTGCGACAACGTTTCCGATATTTCCACACCATACCGACGGGGTACAGAATAATCCGCTTTTTGATGGTCCGGGGATTGTTGTACTTTTAGTATATTTTCGCTGTCATTTGCAATATTTTCATTATATTCTGGTGCTTTGAAAGTTAGTACGGATACATTAGGTTTTACTTCAGTGTGTTCCACAGTGTTAAGTGCTCCTGCTGTCGAATGTACTAAAGTTTCCTGTTGAATAAATGCTTCAGATGTTATGGTAGCCTCGTTGGCTTGAGCTTGAACTAAATCACGTTGACTCTCAAATTCCTTTGGTAGTATTTCAGATTTATTTTCTACAACAATAATTGCCTGTGCTGAATCAATATTGGGTATAATAGATGTACTATTCAGTTTCTTATTTATTTCTAAATTGCTTTCTTTTTCATTTGAATCTGGTATAGTAACAACAAGTTCTTTATATGTAATGTTTTCTGCAATAGCTTTTGAAGAAAGAGGTGCAGTTTTGTCTTCTGTGAATCCTAAACTAGACTCTACTGTTAGCTCTGATAATATTGCAACAGGTAGACCTTTAATGTCAGTAGTTGCTGTAAATTGTTCTGGAGACTCTTTTACAGAATAATCACTTTCTTGTTCGTGTTGATAAACCTCTGTAATTTTGATCGTATCTTCAGATGATATTATTTCTGGGATCAAAGACTTGGTATCTGGTAACAAGCTCGTACATAAACTTCCTTGAGAATCTAAAATACTATTTTCAGATATTTGAATTGACGACAATGTATTAGCAGTTAAATTTGCTTCACCAAAGCTTGGAGATGTAATGTCTAAATTACTAAAAGAATCACGTGTATTAACCTCAGATGTTATCGCAATTTTGTGATCAGTGTCTATATCAGGCTTGGCAAACTTGTTTTCTATTAATTTTTCGCATTCAAATATGTCTTCTCTTAAACTGGGTACAGTTTCAGTGATATTCAGACTTTCTTTGCCGATGATACCCGTTACAGCCTTATCGTAATGTGTACAACTATCGTCTAATTTTTGAAGTTGCTCTTCAACGCTAGTCTGAAGAACAGTTATTTCTTTATGTAAATCCCGATGTTCCGAAGCAGTTTTTTTGATATTTTCTTTTAGACTTAAGAATTCAATTTGATCAGCTGTTGTAATTTCTTGTAAAATGGAAGTTTTAAGATGATGACTAGTCATTGGCTTCGCTGAAAACATTTCAGGTTTTTCCTCTGCAATGAGGTTACTTTCGCATTCCGATAATTCTATTTCAGAAACGGTTACCGGTTCTTTTGTTAAAAATGACTGATCCACGGTTTTCA
Source organism: Synanthedon myopaeformis (assembly GCA_944738685.1). Classification (NCBI taxonomy): domain Eukaryota; kingdom Metazoa; phylum Arthropoda; class Insecta; order Lepidoptera; family Sesiidae; genus Synanthedon; species Synanthedon myopaeformis. The sequence goes on along the minus strand of OX122913.1, from coordinate 3,585,984 downwards.
ATTCTTGTGTCGAAAAATTTTCAGATATTTCTTGGTCGTGAATGATTGGAGCAGTTATAATCTTAGCGTTTGCAGTTATGATAGTTTCTTTTGCCGCTTCGTCATTAGCTTTATCTAAAAGTTTAAGCTTACCAGTTGAATTCATCTGCATTATTTCTGATGTTAAAATTGATTCAGCTGCTTTAAAATCCATATCTGCTTCCACAGTATTATGTTTGTCGTCTTTCAAAACAAGAATTGCTTCGCTTTCATTTATTTCTATTTCTGAAATAAAATTTTTATCTAAAGCGGATATTGATATATCAGCTCGACTACCTGGGTGTTCTCTAATTGGATTAAATATATCTTCTGATTCGTGCACGTTAGTTTCCAAATTAACTTTGTGATGAAGTTCGTTAATGCCAATAATTGCCTGCTTACGTGTCATGGTTTCCGGTACAAATTCAGATTCTTTAATATGAGAAGTTGTAGTAATATTATCTAGACTACTGTGAAGTAATAATTCTCTATCAACTGTATGAACTGATGGTTTTTCTTTATCAGGTAGATCAATTTCTTTTTCGTGAATTTCTTCAAGTGATACTATATATATATCTTTTGAAGTAACGTCGACATTAGCTTCTTGTGTTGGTGGTAATTTAAGACTTTGGAATGATCCCTCCTTCTCTTGGACTTCACACACTTCAGTAGTAATTTGATTTGAAACTAAAACGTCTTTACGAGCTGTTTCAGTTGGAACTATTAGTTCTGGATAGTATTTTCCTGATTTATCTTCAACGAATACTTCTCCTATTTCGAGTGGTTCGAATAAATTGAAGTTTAGTTTGGATTTTACGCTTTTATCTTCAGTCTTTAACAATTCTTCTTCTTTAATTTCTTCTTTTGTTTCTGAAATACAAATTCCTAACATTGGCGAAAAAGATATTGATGCAACTGATTCCTTGAATTCGGGTTGTTCTAAAGGTGTTTCTGTTACAGCTGGGATTGATTGTGTAATTTTGATGGCATCTTTTAACAGAAGATGTGGTTTAGCGATTTCCTCGCTTATTTCGTTTAGTTTTAAATTTGATATTGAACTATTAGTTGTAATTTCAGATGTTATAATACTTTCAGACTGTATCATGCCTTCACTTGCTTTGTTTTCTGTTTTTATTTGGTTTGTTTGATACTCATCTGCGACATCAGCAACTTCCACTTCTGTTACTTCCAGCGGTTCTATAGCAGAAACCGACGGCCTCACAAAGGCTTCTTTGTTTTCTCTTATTGACAGAATTTCTTCTCTTTGGTGTGTTTGTTGCTCTTCTCGAACAAGTGGGTAGTTGGCATCCTGTTTAACATTGGCTGTCAGTTTATCTTTTTTCTTTCCAGGTACAAGGTGTGTCACTTCACTAGCAGAAATTACTTCAATTGTATTTTCATGTACATCAGCTGCAATTGTGCTAATAAACGGAAAATTATCACTTTCAAGGTTTTGAGTTTCATCTTCTTCTTGGTGTTCAATTTTTTGTTTTGGGTGTAATGTTTTTAGACTTTTAATCGTGTCATTCTCTTCTAGTTGTATAACTTTATTCTGTTCTTTACGTTTGCCTTTTATTCGTTCTCTTTGTTTGACATCTGTGAAATTACAGTTCAGTGAATTAAGTGAGTGTTAAAAATAAAATAAAAATAAAAATAAGTTTAAGAAGCTGCGTGTTAAGTTGTGTGCTGTACTCCGTGTGTTTAAATCTTTTTATTGTTAATATGTTAACGTGAATAAACGTGACTGTTATTTTGTGAAACTGTTAAGAAATTAATAATTATAAGTTCAATAAGCTCAGTGTATGTAGTATGCTGTTACTCTATTCGTTTGAAACCAGTTAATGTTAATATAAATAAATAGCTGAATTAGTACTTACTTGCATATTTAAATTATGTTGTTATTTTGAAGCACTACATGATGCACACACTTTTAAGTAGCTCGAAATTTCGTTGATTATTACATATTAACAAAATAAAAGACATGAAGATAATATGTTTATTATCTGCTGAAACATTGCCAAGTATTATTGATGAGTCCATTTATGTCATTATTATTTTTCTCCAATAAACAACAAATTTATATATTATTTTTGCAATTTATAAGTTATTGAAACCAACATACAATGTAAGTATATATTATTTTATTATTATATGAAAATTTTTAATTATCAAAACATTATTCTTACAAAAATTATTGAATGTTGGTTTCTAAAAGGCGTTGAGAAAAATATTTTATATCTATAAAAAATTCTAAAAGCGTTAATGTTGCTTCAAATTGCATATTAATAAGTACATAATTATTATCTTTATTCAAAGCATGAGTTAAAAGCGTAAGCTATATATTTCTTCTTAACCGTTACTAATAACATTTAATACCTACCTTTATCTTGGTCTTCTCTTGTGGATGTACCTATTAATAAAAAAAATGCATTACTCAAATTTAGCCAAATATTAAAAATAAATGTTGGATATATTTTTAAACTTAATTTTTTATAGGCACTTATAAAAAGTTAAGTTCACATATGAAAATAAAAAATAATTTACATAAAAATTAATTAATCAGTCGGCACGGTCTATGCTACTCCATATCTTAGGTCAGAGCTTGAACATTTGTTTCATTGGTCTTGTGAATGGGTACCACCCACCTGAGAAAAAAGCATTCGTCCGGAAAATGGACTTACTTTTTTCATCAATTGTGTGATAAAAAGTTAAGAACCAGTTACTGCACTTAAATAGAAAAAGTGAACATCACAATGTCATGTTAACATTAATCACCAATCCCTATTTACATAATTATTATTTTAGCCTTAATAAGATACATTTTGTTAAAGATGTTACCTTCGAATATCTGAAGTTTATGCGTTTTTGCCACGTGTTCTGCAGAAGTCTCAACGATCACCTAAAAAAGGATATTCAAAAATTACAAAATATTAATTCGTTATAGGTATATAGAATTGTATATAGAAAGACAACAAACAGCCTTTAATATGAATATAAAACATGAATATTTCTAATTATTTCAATAAGTTTTACCTCATGGGCTTCTTTTTGCTCCCAGGTTCGTGGTTTAAAGTCTTCTGGATAAAAATGAGCAATTACTTCTTCAACAGAACTATGCTTCATTTCAACCATTTTCAAGAACGCACGGAATCCAACTTTAGCTGCAATAATATCTTCATCTTGGGCTGTTTCTTCTGTAAGTATTTCTGTAATTAGTGCACCATGTCCCTGTCGCTCCACTAAATGCACTAGGGCTGACTGTGATTGTGGTACTCGTAAGGCGGGGAAAAATTGTGAGTCATACAAGCTGTCAATTTGATTTATAGTAACTCCACTTCGTAACATATAGCCAATTTTCGCTAATTCTCGTAGAGGTGATTCTCCAGGTCCAAATTCTTTAGCATTTATAACTTCAAGTAGTTCATTTATTTCTGCAACTGCTCGAGAATCTGTATCAACGATATTAACGAAAACTTGTTGAGTTTCAGTTGTAATATTGTCAAGCAATTCTACGGACTCCCCTTTAACTTGTTGCGAAGAAATTATGTGTTGATGAGGAGTCATCACCATTTCAGTATTCTCAGGTGCTGGCATTGATTTTTCCTTTTTGTCTACTTTTTTATATGAAGCAACATCCACTGTTTCGACATGTAAAGCTTCATCAATTTTTATTTCTGCTTTAGCCTTTTTAACTGATTTTTTGCTTGTGACATCACTTAAAGGTTGAACTTCTTTAGTTAATACAGCAGTATCAACTGCTTCCTCCACAATTTCTTCGGCTACATCTTCCTCTAATTCTATTTCTTTCAACTTTTGTGTCTTTTCGACTTTTACTTTTTCTTTAACTTCCTTGGCTTTGACTTTTTTAATTGTTTCTCCAACTTTGAATACTTGTAATTTAGCTTTTGTAATTGCCATGCCTATATCACTAACAGCTTTGCACATGTATGAACCCTCTAAATCTTTTGTTACTTTTTTAACTTTACAAGAGGTCTTGTTATCTTTATTTTCAATTTCAAAGTTGTTGTCTGTGCGTATGACCTTATCATCTTTGTACCATAATATTTCTGAAACAAAATAACAACATTAGTATTTAATTTTACTCTTTTTTACTTACATATTAATTTAAGTTTAATTTAGTTTTACAAATTATGGAATAAAATTGCGTTTACCCCGACCAGTGGGGATACAGTAGTAAAGATAGGTTTCGTTACTTTTTACCTATATGAAATAATACATAGTACCTAAAGTCTTAAAGTGTAGGTACTTTGCTTGCTTTGGATACGATAAAAAAGGTCAAACTTATTAATAAATCTTGTAAGATGATTTTGGTTAAATACTAACCTCAAAATATGAAATGCTATTTATTTTAGTCTCGATAAAAGTCTTTTTGTCATTACGCACAATATAGAAAGCCCCTTACGTTACAAATTACAATATAACATATATTATATTGGGAATTCTACTAAATTCAACTCTGTTTTTCCCTGATTGGTTTGTTGGTTTAATTTTGTAAAAGGCACCAACCTGGTGTAGGATTTCCACTATAAACTGCTTCGAAAACTACAGTCTCCTCTTCGTGAACTCGTTCACCTAGAATGTCTTTTACAAATGTAGGGACTGACTGCGTCGCTGGAAAAGAAATCGAAGTGAGCACAAAAAGACATATTAATATTTAAACCTTCAAATGAAGCTTCGTTACCTTTCAATGCTGCTTGTAACTCTTCCATATGAGTAACCCACTCAGGCTTCCTATATTCTTTTGTGCCAATAATACCTGTAAATGCAAAAATACATCAACAATATTTTTCCTATTTTATTCATATTATTATTTCACCTGTATCACAAATACAACATATATGTGTATCAATAGTACAGTGTTAAGTGAAGTGTGATAAATGTAAAAAAAAATGTGAAACAGTTAAGGATATGAATTTCTTTGGGATTTTTTGTAGGAACGGTAAAGGCTTCCTTCCAACTAGCAATGTAGTAACTAAAGACTCCATCACTGTAAAAACAGATATAAAATTGTATCATTAAATTAATTAGCTCCAATACAAATAAAGAAATTAGAATTTTCCCTAACCCCATTAGAAAATACGCGAATAATTTATATTTCTAATGAGGTTAGGAGAAAATTGTCTTAATAGTAACAGAGTGCAGTTTTTTCACTGAAGTAACCAGCCACAAAAATTCACGAAACTATTTACGATAAACTCAGATTGAGATATAAAAAATTTGATTATGATTCTATACTCACTTTCTACACTTAACGCTGCGACAGTGTAAGTGGTTCCGAGAGGATTATATGCTTCAAACTTAATTTCTCCTGTATCATCTTGATAAACTTCTGGGATAATAAGTATTGAAGTTCCGTCCTCTAATTCTTCAATCTGATATTCTTGGGAGTGTTTTATCTCTTGTCCCTGCTTCAGCCAACGTATTTGTGGTTTAGGCATTCCTATAGCTTTAGCCTCTAATCTATATTTGAACAAAGATAGATATTTTTGTATAATTAACTTCTAAAGATAAATTTAAATAAATGTGATTTTGAAAATCTTTAAATTAATAAATTTTTTAAATATACTACTTATTGCTCAATTGCTTCTAGTGAACAAAGGGAAACAAAGTGAGCTTCCAAAGTGCATATAATTTTATTTACAGGTCCCTTAATGAGATAGATAATTGATCGATAAGAAAATTTGTCAACAGGAAGGTTGTGATATCGCATATTTCATGAGCAAACCAGTTTTATTAGTTCAGACATTAGAGAGCAATATCTTTAACATATTTGCTTTATTCAAGAAGTATCGATTTTTCTAAATATTAATCTTAAATATTTTTTGCAATGCATTTTTGCAAGAATGGAGATACAGGTGACAGCGAATTATTCAAATATTGAATATGAATTTCAATTGTTAGACACAAATTGTTGACTGTTACTTTGATGGATGTGTAAACAGAATTTAATAAGTACCTTGTCAGTTCACCTTCATTTGTCGATACTACCGTCGGTAAAGCTTTCACAATACGAGGCGCGAACTCTTCAATTTCGGCAATTTTCTGTAAATAATTTTTTTTGCAAAATAAAATATTTATTATTAAAATATTATAACACTAATACTACTTAATCTATTATTTCTCACCATGTGTACCCTGCGTTTTGAAAGTCTGACCATTTGAACTTATGGGCCAAACCATAAAAATGTTAGAGTAATTTAAGTTATGGAGAATTTTTTATCTGTTTAATAATTAATTCGAACAAATTAAGTCTTCAGAACACAATTTTAAAGATTTTATTTAAATACAGCTATGAACATTAATTGTGAAAAAAGTCAACATTCTCCAAATGTTTAGCAACCCAATGGTGTAAATGTCTTTTCGAAGCGTTCTCAATACAAAATCCTTCCCTTCACTCAGAAAATTAAGTTTTAAAAACTAATAATCTGACAGAAGCTATGATTGAAACATTCTTAAAACTAATGAATCAGTTTACATACTGATATCTATTAATAATTGTTCTTAAAGTTTGTCTATGCTCATTCTTTATTACTTATATTTGTAAGTGATTTTGAAAGCTTACCTCGTCACTTAAGATATCTTCTTCTGAAGCGTACTCGAAAGCTAAAAAATAAGAGATATAATTTTAATAAAGTGAATAATTGTATAAACTTTGCTATTTTTATTGAAATTATATAAATATATTATGTTGTCAACATTTAAATATACTTATATCATTGTAATAAATCTAAATTTTTGAATCAATGTAAACAGGTGCAATAGTTAACGAAAACGTAAACTCACTTGGGGAGTATGCTTAATTCTTATTTAGATAAAATCAAGTGTAGTTAAGGTTTAATTTTTATTAAATAATTTCGTATTTAATGAGTGCCTCAAATGTTCTACAGACGCATGGCGGTTTAAAACAAAAAAAAAACATAAAAAAACAATAAATTAATAAATGAAAGTTATTAATTATTTAAGATTTGTCCTTTTATCTCTAACATAGAGCGTGCCGTTAATTGGTTAAAACATGCTTATGCTGCTGTGACAAAGATTCCTCGCTACCTTCAACATTAGCATGGCATTCGGTGTTACAACTGCCATATTCATTTACTGCTGTGCAACTATATGTTCCTGTCATTCCTGGAAATGCTTCTTTAATGAATAATTCACATAAGCCGGATTGTTGCCTGCCAAATATAACATCTCTCGCCTTTTGAATAAGTTTTCCGTTGTAAAACCAATTTATTGCTGGATGAGGTTTTCCTAATATTTCACATTTAAGAATTATTGGCTCCCCATCCATTACTGATATCGGTTCTAATGGAGTAATAACAATAGGTGCACTTCCATTTTTGTCAATTGTTTCTGATTCCAATAATATAGAAGCAGAACATGAAACCGATCCAGCAAAATTTTCCGCTCTGCATGTTATTACGTCTATGTAATCTTCAGTTACGTTTTCAATACATAGGCATGAAATATTTTCTTTACTTGTTACGTATACATTATTTATTTTATTTTCTTTAACATAAGACGTAACCTCTTTCTTTCCAATAAACCACTGAAAGGACGCACTTGGAGTAGATTTCACTTCAACTTCTTCTAGCAAGATTTCCCCTAGATTAACTAATTTGGGTTTTAGTGCTCTAATGAATATTGGGGGGGTGACTTGGTCTTGGTCTTCATCAGAATGTTTTATTAAATTAACAGTACCTGCAGATTTTGCAACAATGTTATTGCATTCGATAATCACTTCATATTTTCCTACTTTAGATTTATTAGCATTCTTTACAGTAATAGTGGATTTCCCAGGCTCGGTGAAAATATTACATTCGTTATTTGTATCAAGCGGCTGATTGTTTTGGTACCAAATTAGTTTGTGGTTGTCTTCTACTTCAAAAGTAACAAGCAATTCGAAATCACTATTTTCATATACGTTCATCGCTCGTATTGGTTCAATTATGATAGGTCCCACTTCTGTAAAACAGTGCGCTGTTAGAAATTATCGTAGCTAATAAGTTTAATCTCCTTCGATTAAAGGGGCGTATTTACAAAAAAAAAAAAATAGGTTGAAAGAAATAGATAAAGATCATGCAAATTAACAAAAGTTACGAATTTAGACAAGAAAAGCGGGAAGTATGTACAAATTATTACTATATATGAACAGAAAAATTATTACCACAAAAGAGAATTATTATATTTTTTGTTATTTACATAACCTAAAAAGATAGCCTGATAAAGACTAAGTTGAATTTATTGAACTTGAGAACAGTAGTTGCATATCTTTTAAAGCCATGCATCTCGTACAAATATTGTATGTGATTTTGGTTATCCCTAACATGTAATTTGAAAGATGTAAGTTTTAAAATTATATTATTATATCATTAGGTAATTAAATAATTAATTAGAAATGTTACCCTTTTTATCCTTTCGAATTTTTTTCTTAATAATCTTCTTTTGCGATATCTCAGTATTTATAACTTGTTCTATATCTTCATCGGGCTTATCGTTGACCTTTTCAATTACTTCAATAACTTCTTTCTCGTCCTTTATAACGACATCTTTTTGTATTAATTTCTTTTTCTTCTTCTCGGATTTGTCTATTTCCACAGGCTTCAATTGAACTTCTTCCGGCTTTTCTTCTTCAGTTTCTTTCTGCTTCGGAATAGGCTTAAGTACTACTTCCTCTTTCGGTTGTTCCTCCTTCGGACGACGTCTGCCGGTAGGCCATTTCTTTTCTTCTTTCTGTTCTTCCTCGACAGGCTTTTCTTTTTGAACAGGCTTCGATTGTACTTCTTCTGGCTTTTCTTCTTCTGGTTCTTTCTGTTTAGGAACCGGTTTAAGAACAACTTCCTCTTTTGGTTGTTCCTCCTTCGGACGACGTCTGCCGGTAGGCCATTTCTTTTCTTCTTTCTGTTCTTCCTCGACAGGCTTTTCTTTTTGAACAGGCTTTAATTGTACTTCTTCCGGCTTTTCTTCCTCCGGTTCTTTCTGCTTCGGAATAGGCTTAAGTACTACTTCCTCTTTCGGTTGTTCCTCCTTCGGACGACGTCTGCCGGTAGGCCATTTCTTTTCTTCAATCTGTTCTTCCTCTACAGGTTTTTCTTTCTTAACAGGTTTCAATTGTACTTCTTCTGGCTTTTCTTCCTCTGGTTCTTTTTGTTTAGGAACCGGTTTAAGAACAACTTCCTCTTTCGGTTGTTCCTCCTTAGGACGACGTTTGCCGGTAGGCCATTTCTTTTCTTCTATCTGTTCTTCCTCGACAGGCTTTTCTTTCTTAACAGGCTTCAATTGTACTTCTTCCGGCTTTTCTTCCTGTGGTTCTTTCTGCTTAGGAATAGGCTTAAGTACTACTTCCTCTTTCGGTTGTTCCTCCTTCGGACGACGTCTGCCGGTAGGCCATTTCTTTTCTTCAATCTGTTCTTCCTCGGCAGGCTTTTCTTTTTGAACAGGCTTCAATTGTACTTCTTCCGGCTTTTCTTCCTCCGGTTCTTTCTGCTTCGGAATAGGCTTAAGTACTACTTCCTCTTTCGGTTGTTCCTCCTTCGGACGACGTCTGCCGGTAGGCCATTTCTTTTCTTCAATCTGTTCTTCCTCTACAGGTTTTTCTTTCTTAACAGGTTTCAATTGTACTTCTTCTGGCTTTTCTTCCTCTGGTTCTTTTTGTTTAGGAACCGGTTTAAGAACAACTTCCTCTTTCGGTTGTTCCTCCTTAGGACGACGTTTGCCGGTAGGCCATTTCTTTTCTTCTATCTGTTCTTCCTCGACAGGCTTTTCTTTCTTAACAGGCTTCAATTGTACTTCTTCCGGCTTTTCTTCCTGTGGTTCTTTCTGCTTAGGAATAGGCTTAAGTACTACTTCCTCTTTCGGTTGTTCCTCCTTTGGACGACGTTTGCCAGTGGGCCATTTCTTTTCTTCTATCTGTTCTTCATCTACAGATTTTTCTTTCTTAACAGGTTTCAATTGTACTTCTTCTGGCTTTTCTTCTTCTGGTTCTTTCTGTTTAGGAACAGGTTTAAGAACAACTTCCTCTTTCGGTTGTTCCTCCTTAGGACGACGTCTGCCGGTAGGCCATTTCTTTTCTTCTATCTGTTCTTCCTCGACAGGCTTTTCTTTCTTAACAGGCTTCAATTGTACTTCTTCCGGCTTTTCTTCCTGTGATTCTTTCTGTTTAGGAACCGGTTTAAGAACAACTTCCTCTTTCGGTTGTTCCTCCTTCGGACGACGTCTGCCGGTAGGCCATTTCTTTTCTTCTATCTGTTCTTCCTCGACAGGCTTTTCTTTCTTAACAGGCTTCAATTGTACTTCTTCTGGCTTTTCTTCTTCTGGTTCTTTCTGTTTAGGAACCGGTTTAAGAACAACTTCCTCTTTCGGTTGTTCCTCCTTCGGACGACGTCTGCCGGTGGGCCATTTCTTTTCTTCTTTCTGTTCTTCCTCGACAGGCTTTTCTTTTTGAACAGGCTTCAATTGTACTTCTTCCGGCTTTTCTTCCTCCGGTTCTTTCTGCTTCGGAATAGGCTTAAGTACTACTTCCTCTTTCGGTTGTTCCTCCTTAGGACGACGTCTGCCAGTGGGCCATTTCTTTTCTTCGACCTTGTCATCTTCGACAGGCTTTTCTTTCTTAACAGGCTTCAATTGTAATTCTTCTGGCTTTTCTTCCTCTGGTTCTTTCTGTTTAGGAACCGGTTTAAGAACAACTTCCTCTTTCGGTTGTTCCTCCTTAGGACGACGTCTGCCAGTAGGCCATTTCTTTTCTTCTATCTGTTTTTCCTCGACGGGCTTTTCTTTCTTAACAGGCTTCAATTGTACTTCTTCCGGCTTTTCTTCCTCTTGTTCTTTCTGCTTAGGAATAGGCTTAAGTACTACTTCCTCTTTCGGTTGATCTTCCTTCGGCCGACGTCTGCCGGTAGGCCATTTCTTTTCTTCGACCTTTTCATCTTCGACAGGCTTTTCTTTCTTAACAGGCTTCAATTGTTCTTCTTGCGGCTTTTCTTCTTCTGGTTCTTTCTGCTTAGGGATAGGCTTAAGTACTACTTCCTCTTTCGGTTGTTCCTCCTTCGGACGACGTCTGCCGGTAGGCCATTTCTTTTCTTCTATCTGTTCTTCTTCGACAGGCTTTTCTTTCTTAACAGGCTTCAATTGTACTTCTTCCGGCTTTTCTTCCTCCGGTTCTTTCTGCTTCGGAATAGGCTTAAGTACTACTTCCTCTTTCGGTTGTTCCTCCTTCGGACGACGTCTGCCGGTAGGCCATTTCTTTTCTTCAATCTGTTCTTCCTCTACAGGTTTTTCTTTCTTAACAGGTTTCAATTGTACTTCTTCTGGCTTTTCTTCTTCTGGTTCTTTCTGTTTAGGAACCGGTTTAAGAACAACTTCCTCTTTCGGTTGTTCCTCCTTTGGACGACGTCTGCCGGTAGGCCATTTCTTTTCTTCTATCTGTTCTTCCTCGACAGGCTTTTCTTTTTGAACAGGCTTCAATTGTAATTCCTCTGGCTTTTCTTCCTCTGATGCTTTCTGTTTAGGAACCGGTTTAAGAACAACTTCCTCTTTCGATTGTTCCTCCTTAGGACGACGTCTGCCGGTAGGCCATTTCTTTACTTCTATCTGTTCTTCCTCGACAGGCTTTTCTTTCTTAACAGGCTTCAATTGTACTTCTTCTGGCTTTTCTTCTTCTGGTTCTTTCTGTTTAGGAACCGGTTTAAGAACAACTTCCTCTTTCGGTTGTTCCTCCTTCGGACGACGTCTGCCGGTAGGCCATTTCTTTTCTTCTTTCTGTTCTTCCTCGATAGGCTTTTCTTTTTGAACAGGCTTCAATTGTACTTCTTCCGGCTTTTCTTCCTCCGGTTCTTTCTGTTTAGGAACCGGTTTAAGAACAACTTCTTCTTTCGGTTGTTCCTCCTTAGGACGACGTTTGCCGGTAGGCCATTTCTTTTCTTCAATCTGTTCTTCCTCTACAGGTTTTTCTTTCTTAACAGGTTTCAATTGTACTTCTTCTGGCTTTTCTTCTTCTGGTTCTTTCTGTTTAGGAACCGGTTTAAGAACAACTTCCTCTTTCGGTTGTTCCTCCTTAGGACGACGTCTGCCGGTAGGCCATTTCTTTTCTTCAATCTGTTCTTCCTCTACAGGTTTTTCTTTCTTAACAGGTTTCAATTGTACTTCTTCTGGCTTTTCTTCCTCTGGTTCCTTCTGTTTAGGAACCGGTTTAAGAACAACTTCCTCTTTCGGTTGTTCCTCCTTCGGACGACGTCTGCCGGTAGGCCATTTCTTTTCTTCTATCTGTTCTTCCTCGGCAGGCTTTTCTTTTTGAACAGGCTTCAATTGTACTTCTTCCGGCTTTTGTTCCTCCGGTTCTTTCTGCTTCGGAATAGGCTTAAGTACTACTTCCTCTTTCGGTTGTTCCTCCTTCGGACGACGTCTGCCGGTAGGCCATTTCTTTTCTTCACTCTGTTCTTCCTCTACAGGTTTTTCTTTCTTAACAGGTTTCAATTGTACTTCTTCTGGCTTTTCTTCGTCTGGTTCTTTCTGTTTAGGAACCGGTTTAAGAACAACTTCTTCTTTCGGTTGTTCCTCCTTCGGACGACGTCTGCCGGTAGGCCATTTCTTTTCTTCTATCTGTTCTTCCTCGGCAGGCTTTTCTTTTTGAACAGGCTTCAATTGTACTTCTTCCGGCTTTTGTTCCTCCGGTTCTTTCTGCTTCGGAATAGGCTTAAGTACTACTTCCTCTTTCGGTTGTTCCTCCTTCGGACGACGTCTGCCGGTAGGCCATTTCTTTTCTTCAATCTGTTCTTCCTCTACAGGTTTTTCTTTCTTAACAGGTTTCAATTGTACTTCTTCTGGCTTTTCTTCCTCTGGTTCTTTCTGTTTAGGAACCGGTTTAAGAACAACTTCCTCTTTCGGTTGTTCCTCCTTAGGACGACGTCTGCCGGTAGGCCATTTCTTTTCTTCTATCTGTTCTTCCTCGACAGGCTTTTCTTTCTTAACAGGCTTCAATTGTACTTCTTCCGGCTTTTCTTCCTCTGGTTCTTTCTGCTTAGGAATAGGCTTAAGTACTACTTCCTCTTTGGGTTGCTCTTCCTTCGGACGACGCCTGCCAGTAGGCCATTTCTTTTCTTCGACCTTGTCATCTTCGACAGGCTTTTCTTTCTTAACAGGCTTCAATTGTAATTCTTCTGGCTTTTCTTCCTCTGGTTCTTTCTGTTTAGGAACCGGTTTAAGTACTACTTCCTCTTTCGGTTGTTCCTCCTTCGGACGACGTCTGCCGGTAGGCCATTTCTTTTCATCAATCTGTTCTTCTTCGTCAGGCTGTTCTTTCTTAACAGGCGTCAATTTAACTTCTTCTGGTTCCTTGTGTTTGGGAATAGGTTTAGGTACTACTTCCTCTTCGGGTTGCTCTTCCTTTGGACGACGTCTGCCGGAAGGCCATTTCTTTTCTTGGACCTTTTCTTCTTCGACAGGCTTTTCTTTCTTGTCTGGTTTAAGTTGTATTTTTTTTGGTTTTTTAAGTTCTTCCTTCATTTCCTCTTTCATTGTTTTATCAGTTTCTTCTGAGGTTTTTAATTTTAATATCACTGTATCTTCTTCGTGAGTCAATGACTCTTCTATTACAAACATTTCAGTTTTTGGTTCTGTACCTCTTATTACCTGTTTTAAAGTTACATCTTCAATTTTTTCTTTAGCTATAGGCACTTTTTCAACTTTTGTGGGTCGTAGTTTTATATCCTGTTGATTCCATGGAATTGCTTCTGTCTTCTCTTGTATTGGTTTCGATCGTGGTGATTTTCTTAAGCTTTCACTTGTTAATTTCTCATCAACTATTACGCTTTCATCTTCAAAGGTATGTTCCACACGAGTTTTTCGCCACGATTTAGGCTCCGACGTTTGTTCTTCTATTGTTTCTTGAATTAATTGAGATTCAGCAGGTACGACTTTGGTATCATGCGACTCCTTTTGTGGCTTTGTTTTTCTCCAGTGCTTCACCTCTACATTGTCAGATTTGGTTATTTCTTGATAAGACTCATCAGTGCTCAGTAAAGTTTTGTCTTCAACAGCAATTTTCTTATCCAAAAATGTTGGTTGTTCTTCAGATTTCGGTTTCCTCCATTGTTTAGTCTCTAGAATATCCGTTTTAGTTTCTTTATTTTCAGTTTCCGTTACCTCAATAGTTTTCAAAGCTTCAGTCTGGGCTTCTGTTCTAAGTTTTCGCCAATGTTTAATTTCAGAGGTTTCGTTTTTGTTTTGCTTTTCAAGTTTAGTTTCTTCACTGATCTTTTTGGTGACTTCAAGTATATTTGAATCCTCGGTATCTGTTATCTTGTCTTGGGTTTTAATATCATCTTGGCGGGGCTTTCTCCATTGCTTTACCTCTAATTTCTCATTTACAACTTCTTGTATTCGACTTATTTTTCGCCATGGAACATCAGAAGATACTTTTCTTGTTTGCACTTCTTGAGAATCGTTTAATCTTAAAATATTTGATTCTTCGGTGGACTGATATAAACTTGTGCTTATTGTTACACCGTCTTTTTCTGTATCAGCAATATGGGCATGTGTTTTTTCTTGATACCCTTTTCTTGAGACTATTTTTTGGGATTCTGAAAAAGAAAATTTATTACGAAAAATTTAAACCTCTATAATATTACTTTTGGCAATATTTAATTTAAATTCATCGCTCTTTTTGTTCTAATATGCTTAATATTATAAAAAAAGGGACAATTAATGAAGCAGTGACAATGTAAAATAGAGAAAAATGTATAAATTACACCGTTCGGAAATACGGTAAATTCCATAAGCATATTGCTGCAGAAACGGCAGGGTATCTGCACCGCCCTGGTGTTGCTTGTGTCCTTAGGCGGCGGTAGCCACTTATCATCAAGTGGACTGCTGTCTAAAGGACGGTTGCCTGCCTACCACCCTTTCTAATATAAAAAGTTTTAATTTTTTTGGAAAGTATGTCCCAGCAAAGTATGACGTAGCTTTATTTGAGTTCATGCGATTGGTTTGCAGATCATTTTTTCGTTCGTTTTTCTGTACTCTTTTTTATATAATACATTCTTATGTAGAATTTTTATTACAATATAATAGATATTGCTACTATCCTTGTTTTAATATTAAGCTTAAAGGCATCCTTTTTAAATATACTCAAAAAGACTGAATTGTATTGTATTTAATTTGTACTACATAAATATTTATTATTTCTACAATTTTTTAAATTTTTTGCGTTCCGCGGCGTGACAATATTTGCATACCGTGTCACATACAGAATCAAACTGACTACAACGAAATGCGAATGTAAGGGCTCTTTCAATTTAGACGTTTTGAGTCGGACCGCTGCCGCACGTTTGTTGTGCCGCTTGCTGCGTCTTGTAGCGGGACCGCTGCAGGACGGTAGCCGTCCGACAGCAACCGTCTAAATTGAAAGCGTATCTGACGGCCGTGCGTTCGTAGGTTAGTGATGGAGATCAGTCGAGCCAGGCTCAGACGAAGAAACATTACTGTTAGTGGTGTTGTTGAATAAAATTGAACAAAAACGACTTCTTAGTAACTAGACATTTTTTCAGGCACAACCGTATTTTTTTTTTCATAATGAAATGTTTTCAGAATGAAACGTGTAAAAATTATACTTTTTAAAATGACAATTAAAAAAACGGTGACAAAAAGGTTAGGTTATAACACTATGTTCAAGTTTCAAAAACTATTCATCATCATAATATGGCTTAAAAAGCACAAAACCAACAATTCCATCATATCGTATGGTTTTTTCTTTGTCATATTTTATATTATTCTATAGCTCAAATGATTCTTCTACAGGGGGCTCACTAACCATGCTGTCTATCGTAAACCGCATCCTGTACGAAAGCCTTAAACTGCGTTTACTAATATTATATTGACCATTTATTGATAAGAAAATAAGCGTGTACGTTGTAGGGTCCAATAGTTTTCAACCCGGCAAAAAAAAGAGGCACTGTAGTACCTACATAAAGTTATTATATTTTATTTTTCTATATAGTATCCATCAACCTAACACTTTTCTGATCATTTAATTAACATTTCTATCCCTTTATAACAACATTGAAAAGTTGCGTCGTCAAAATGAGCAAAAATTTGAGCGACCAATTCCTCGTCACTAGAAAAACTTCTACTCTTTGTCAGACTTCAGCTTTGAAAATGAATAATATTCACTGGGGAATAACAAGACAATAGTCAGGACGTGGTGAATAATAAGATGAATGGCGAATTTCTATGAAACCACATCAGACACAGCGGCGTGGCGTTACTGCGGTGGGGTGGATAGGCACATTGTTATGACGGACACCTTTGCTTACTTTTTCTCGATAAGTTTAACTTAATAGCTTCCTGTCATCGAAGTATTGCGTTATGTCTGTGAACATTATCTTTCTAGTTTATTCACATTTGCCTTTTTAAGCTGTTTTTCACCAAAACGAAGCCACTCTATCGTTTATTTTTTGAATGAGGACCACAGAATAGTACCATAGTTTTATCACCAGTGACAATTTGCTGCCTCCAAAAGTTCTTTTGAGCACGATACTCACTCGCTTCGCTATACACTAGAAAGAAGTTTTGGCACCCACCTTACGCGGGCCTTATTCATATATGAAGTCCTTGACGCTATTCTTTCGTCTTTAGAGTAAGTAAGTATAGTATACATCAACGTGCTGACCGGAATGAGGGTCATCGTCAATAGACTCTCTTCCTAAATCTTTCAAAAAAGAGTAACGGCCAAAATAAACGGTGTAAAATGATGTAAAATAATCCTCGTACAAGTTATCCATTCGTTGTTTAATATTTGGTGTTGTTTAAACACCTTCCGTTGTAAAAACCAAAGTCAAAATAAGTGGCCAAAATACGAGGGTTGTCCGTAAAATAAGGTTCATAAGGGTTATTCTCAATGAAAACATGTTTATTGACATTAAATAATACATTTTTGGAAAGGTTTGATTTATACCTATTTTGCGACATAATCGTCGCTGAGATCAATGCATTTCTGCATACGGTAGACCATCTTCTTTATGTTCTCGTTGCTGTTTGTGATCTTCCGCAAGCATTCTCGGGACCCACTTTGGACAAACCTTGGTATACCCTAAATGTTCTGTCAAAATTTTATCAATGCAAGTTATTGCTGACATTAAGGATCATCTCGCAAAGTTTCCGATCCGTCAACCTTTGCGCTTTCAGTACTGTTTCTTCCACTTTCGCAATAGTTTCGTCCGTAACCGAGCGCCGGCCGTCCAGAACGCTGTTCGTCGTGGACGTCGTACGTCCGTCTTTAAATTCTCAACGCCATTTAAGCATGTGTTGTAAGCTCATAGACTTTTTAGCGTACATTTAACGCAGTTGGGAATGAATATCTACAGGCGCACTGTTTTTTGCACACACTGAAAAACAATAACTGGCGGGAGAGGCGAATGAGAGCTACATCTCTAACGGCTGCCAAGCCAAGACTGAGCGTCGCAGACAGCTTGGTCTTGCAGATACTATAAGAGTAGGAACCAAGCTACACGCCAGTGCCGCCAGATCCCGCTTAACAACGTTCCTTGCGACTCTTTTAGAACCTCATCTTACTTTCCTTGCCATTTACGGAATAGTAATTCAAGTATAGTAGTAGTGGTACAAAATTTTGTTACAAAGATTTATAATTTAAAGTCTTATTTAAAAACAGTCTAATCCACTGAGTTTAACAATTAAATTTAAACTTTGAAATGAAATTTGAATTAAAATTGAATTTAAAATTTGTCCTCAGATAACTTTTACGTTAAGAATCATAAAGAAGAAACTAAACATTACCAGTGCAAGTCTGAAATTATATCAGAGGGTATAATTTCAGCATAAATAGTTGAAATGTGGGTTGGCTGGCTATGCAACGAAGTTATGTCATCAATTCATTGTCCGTAGCGCAGAGTGCAAGTTTCATAACTTGCTCGTCGGTCACATAGTCCTACTACTTATTTTATAACGTCCAATTCACACGAGATTATTTTTCAAAAAGATATTTTCGACTCAGAAAACAAAAAAAATCACCGTGTATAAATAGATAACATGACCATGTAATAATACTAAATAATGTTCAATAATCTTTTTGGAGTCAACAGAGACCACCGACTTACTCTACCTATGATTTTACCTGATTTTACATAATCATACATTCAAAGTAATGAGCTAGCCTTTCTAAACTTTTATTATTTTAAGATTGTAAATTTTTTTCAGTTAATTGATTGGTTTCATAAACATTTGCTTATAAAATTTCATTTCTCTAATTAATTAATATTTTATTATTAATATTATCAAACATTACAAAAGCAGTCGGTGGTTTTTTTTAAATTAAGTTATGATCTCACCAGATTTAGAGCATTGAAATGAAGAGATTCGAGTTCCTTATGGGTGCTCCATCACGGAACCTAGATATTTTCCTCCGCAACACTCCCTTCTAATCTCTTCGGTATCGACAAATGTATTCGTTTATATTGACGATGTTATATTAATCGTTGATCCATCGGTCAGCTATATTTTGCCTCATGAACACTTGAATAGAAATGATTCGCCATTCTCTCATACCAATTAACATTGCACGTGACAGGCAAGACTGGATCGTTGCTGGTTTCACTATTCATGTTAATCCCGGGTAGGGTATACTTTCTTTCGGTACCGAACTCGGATAAAAACTCAACGATTTTACGATAAAACTGATGACTTCAGCATTTGCTACCTAGTTCAGCTTACTATACAGCTGAAATCTTAAGAATCCTAATGCCTAGTCTACACTAGTATACATGTTGCGCCATTTTAGTTTAAGACACGCCTCAGGTTCTCTACGTAGAGCTGTCTACGTAGAGCTGTCTATGGGCCTGTTGCGAAACCAAAAATCACAGGTCTGATAAGACGGCATGTTACTCAAAATTTTGACTGTGTGGACGTATTCTATAGGCGAGACACGGTTCTGTCTGCACGTACCGAGTGATGTGGTTCGGCTGTTTCAGATTTGTTTTGTTTCGTTAAACATGTGGCCTAATGCGAAAGTTTTAAAACTAATTGAAAATTACGAGTCCCGACTACAAAAACCTGGTAAAAAGAAGAGTGGCCTTGGAATCTTTGGCTGTAAAGAACAATGTAACACCGACAAGTGGAACGAAACTCACATCGTAGCGTAGGTGTCTCTAGACGGGTCCGTAGACAAATCGCGCAACATGGTCTACAAGTGTGTACTAGGCATAACTAATGGACCCAAGCTATAGGTGCAATTCCTTAATCTGGCTATAGATTTTGTAAATTCGGTTAATTATTTCTCATATTTAACTAACTCTTACATTAGATGCCCAGATAATATTTCCCCTAATATAGCAGGAATGTATTTGCAGTATTATAACAATTTCTCATAATTTCTCTATGGAAATTAATTCAGTTTTTCATTCTTCGCTTACCTTATTTGCATACTTACTTTCCGGTTGCGTCTTCTTATAATCTTTACTTACTCTTTTTTTATAAACTTTTATTTCCTTCACAAATTTTATGTGCATGTGTCTTTTAGGTGTTTTGTGTAATTGGATATTATAGTAGTAACTCTTCTTATCTTTAACTAATTAATAATAATGCTTATATTTTTAATTGGCCTAATTGAAATAATCGTGAAATTCTTATTCTCTCATTATTGATAACGTAATGAGCTAAATAATAAAATAAATAGAGCAGGTTTTTATAAATAATGAATTTTGTTAAGTTTAGTTATTCTCATTGGCTCTAATTTCATATATTAGAAAAACTAATAGTTAATCAACTGATTTGTTATTACAGTAGCAAAAAATGACATTATAAGTAGATTATAAGTAGATAGATCAAATTTATAATGACATGAAGGAAAATAGTAGTTTAGCTAGAAGTGAGAAGTGTTCGAGTCGATGAAGATAAGCAAATTCAGTGGCTGGCCATCCATCAACTCTAAGATATTCTAAAGTTGAAAGCGCAAATATTTAAAAATAGTGAAGAGCATTTCATTTGATTTTGTACTTGATGGACGGCTGGCACTCAGTGTCAGTGCTTTTCTGTAATGTAGTGAATGTGTAGGTATTTTATTTACGTAATGCTGGATAAAAACTAGCCGTACAAATTTAATTACTTTTCTGTCTGATTTATATATTCCATATGTGATTTTGAAAATAATAATCGAAGTTTAAATTGTGTGTAGAAAAATGCGAAAAGTTTTTTTTATAAATTTATAGCGTTTATTAAACAATTTTCACATAAAGGTAACATACAAAAGATTAATTTCTAATAATTGTATTAAATATTGATAATTACTAAAATATATACTGCCACGCCTAAAAACTTAATACAATTAGGTGAACATTAAAAACACAATTAAATTTCAACAATGTCGTGCACTTAAAACAAACTAAGTTAAGGATCACTGTAACGTTAAACTATAAATTTCATTCACTTCAGATTTGTACTTGCATAAAACGTAAGGTCATCAACAACGGCAGTGTTTGTCAAAACATAGAAACTGGCAAGACAAGTAGTGCGTGCGTACTTTTAGTATCGTGCGTCGTCACTGCTCTGGCGCTCGACTGGCACTGGATATTTTAAGTTATTATGTTTCTTTGTCAGGATGTGATAGAGCGGAAACAATCGCATCAAACGCGACAACCACGAGTAACTTTGAACTTCGCAAAAACGACCGATCGCGCGACCAAGTCCGCGGCACCTACAAACGCGGACCCTTTCCCGTACAACAACACTTTATAGGCAACAGATAGTACGGCGCGGCGTGCCACTGACAAAGTTAGTCGCAGCTATTAGGTGACGCCGCAACACACACCGCAGCTACGTGCAACATTGTTAGATTTAGGTAAGAAATATCTTGCCGATAAGCCAAAATGTGGACATTACAAATACAAACATGCTTAAGGATAAAGCTGAAGCGGGGACTTGTCTTCGGTTTTATTCCGGTAAAATCTTTCTATCATTAGTGTCATTTACTTATCAAATTAAATAATCGTTAACAATAAACAGCAAGTCCCAGTTTCATGAACATAATACAACTTAGTAATTCATTACAGTATCGAGATCACCATTTGTAATACGTTTTATAGATCTCATCAAAAAGCGTATAATTGACATTTATTTCTTACGGTTAATAAGGCCAAAGAAATCATTAAGTCTAAGCGCAGGCTTAAAAATATTTCAAAAGAGTATTGGGTGAAAAATACATTTGATATTATGCCAAAGACGTGTTCTGGGTATGTAATATCTGTAACTCTATTTTACAATGTAGTCGAAGAAATACTTCATTTAGTAAACATCGTAGCGGTAAAAGCAAAACAAAACAGTCGGAGACGTTTCGTGTTTGTGTTAATCACATGTTACGTGTCCTTAGGCTCCTTTCTCGTTGCTCGCAGATCGCCCGGAGTCGCCTGCCTCGTTGAAAGACTAGGACTATTTACACAAAAAGCTTAAATGTACAGCATTGTTAGATGCGGAAATTCGCCCAAATAATAATACTACTGAGTTAAGCTTACAATTGAGTTCACTTGCAAATATATGAAACATGTTAGAGTGTAGCGCTTAGCGCGGCCGTGCGTCCGCGCTGTCTAACTACCTTGGTGCCTACATAATGGTCGTCCATGGTTATAACAATGGTTGCTTTTACGAAGTAGTTCCAAGTATTTATGAAGCGGGCGAAGTCGTTATTGCGGTAACCGCTACGATTGTTACGTCGTTAAAGATATCGCTCATCAACTTTTAAGATTTTACAGTAGTTTTCACCCGATCTCATTGTTGTATTTTTGTGAAACAAAGAAACACTACGAATGTATTAAAAGTGCGCGACGCGAGCTCGCTGCCTGTGTCTATGTCTTACTTTTGACGACTAGTTTGGCCGAAGTCTCGACTTGACCGGCGGTGGTGGTGGCGCGACACGTGAACGTGCCTGTATCTTCCTCGTAGGTGTTGCCAATCAGAAGCACAGCGTTGTTGCCTTCGTGGATCATCTGGAAAGTAAGTAGTACACAATTTTTAATCTTGATTTATTTCATAAATACATGTAGTACCTAATTTGTTTAACAAAAAGTACTGCATTTTGTCACTTTGGACAGTAATGCGTAATATATTAAGTGTAAATCCATGACATTTTCTAACTTTTCTCATTATTGAGTAAGACACTAACTAAAGATCTGTACAATTTTTTATACTACTAAGTAGAACTAATAGATATTTTATTTGTTTTAATGTAAGTAAGTTATCATTGCTTAAAAACATTTTGCAATAAGAAATTGATTTACATTAAAATAAATCTTACTTGGAAATCTGGAGTTTCGGGTATAAGAGCTCCTTCACGCAGCCATTGAATAGTTGGCTTGACTTTGCCAGTGATATGCGTCTTGAACTGCGCTGGTTGGCCTTCGTTCACCACGATATCCCGAAGAGGTGTAAGCGTTGGCAAGTTATCAGCTTGGTCCGGCTGGGTAACCTTCAATTTTGCAGCGACCGTCACTCGTCCGGCTGAATTGTAAGTTACACATTTGTAATCACCTTCATCTTCAGGGAAAGCCTCTGAAATGCGCAACGTGTATTCTTCTGCTGTTCTGGACATCTGGAAGTACTTAGATGGCTTGATTAATTTCTCGCCTTTGTACCATTGGACAGTAGGTGTTGGTTTTCCAACGATCTTGCAACTGAACTCTATTGCTTGACCCTCTGTAACAGTTTTATCCTTAAGCGGTTCAATGACTTCTGGTGGGGCATTCATAGCCTTAGTTTGAGGCTTTGGTTTATCTTTAGTTGCAGGAGCATTTACAAAGCATTCAGCATCACATCTTGCTTCACCGGCGCTATTAATTGCAACACACTCATATTTGCCAGAGTCTTGTGGATAGGCTTCTAAAATAAGTAGAGTATAAGTACCATCTTCATCCAGTATTTTGTTCCTAATATCTGGTTGAACTTTCTTTCCATTTTTCAACCAATAAACATCAATAGGTTTCGTGCCAGTAACCTTTGTGTCAAATCTCATCAATTGGCCTGCAGTTACATTCACATTATTAGCAGTTAATGTGAAGCTAGGTGGGATGACTCCACCTCTGCCTTGACGTTTTCTTTCTTCAACAACTAAATTAGCACTGCATTTAGCTGTGCCGCCTCTATTCTCAGCTACCGCAGCAAATACCGCTGAGTCTTCA
Source organism: Synanthedon myopaeformis (assembly GCA_944738685.1). Classification (NCBI taxonomy): domain Eukaryota; kingdom Metazoa; phylum Arthropoda; class Insecta; order Lepidoptera; family Sesiidae; genus Synanthedon; species Synanthedon myopaeformis. The sequence goes on along the minus strand of OX122913.1, from coordinate 3,562,777 downwards.
ATGAAAACTTGTCTTATGATAAGAATAGACTTAGTACTGAAAGTGTGAATTTGGAAGTCAGGCGAGTTTTTAATTGGGAAATTCTCTCGGTACCACTTCACAGTCGGCAATGGGTCTCCATCGAATTCAACTTCAAATCTCGCTTGTTCATGTTCGAAAACACGACAAGGTTGCATTTTCTTAGTAAAGACAGGAGGATTACTTGGCTTAACTGGGCCTTCTACTACTCTCTCATGAGTCTGTGCTTTGTGCTCCATTTCAGTAGTTTCAGTTGACGTAATTTTGCGCGTTATCTCAGTATCTCCAACAACTTCTTTTTGAATTTGTTTTTGTTTTGCAACATGTACTTCCTTTCCATGAACAGCAGATTCAGTGGGATCTGGAATTCTAGACTTCTGGGTGATTTTCTTCTGCGTGTGTTGTTCAGTGATTTCTTCAGTTTGTTCTCTGTAATTGAAATTGTGTTTCAGTTAGAAATTAAAACTCATACATTCTGTTTTTTCAATAGTTCTTATTTTTTTATACTTACAAGCTATCTTCATATCTTTGCGCCATGCCTTTAGCAACAGAGCTGCTTATTATCTTTTCCCCGGGAATTGCATATTGATGAGTAGATTCTCTCATCCTGCTTTCTTTGACAACCTGTTCATTTTCCAATTCCTGAAGTTTGTTGTAATACTCCTCACTCTTCTTCTTCTTAACACTTTGTTGCCATTCAGTATCGGGCTCTCTGATAACTTTAGGTTTTAATTCAGGTCTATGGTCAATTACACCCTGTCGTTGCAGAACTTGACGCTCCTCAAAGGTTTTTTCCAATTCGGTTTCATTTCGTTGAAATTGTGTTGTTTCATCATACCAAGCTGAACATAATAAAAAATAATTAATATTTTTAGGGTAACTGTTAAATGAACTGGAATATTATAGTACATACCTTCAAAAACTCCGACGTTAAGCCGCAAGAAGCAGGTGATTTAGCTGCAGTTCAATTGGCGGAGTGAATAGGAATGATCAAGGAAGCAAAGGGGTTTGTGCGTAAGCGGTATTTTGAAGTGTAGGTGAGTTGACAATGTGTGTTAACAGCATTTGAAATAAAGCTTACCGGAATGAACTCATACCAAAAGCATTAATATATTTTTCCAATGCCACTTTTGAAGCTGTGGGATTACTCACTTAAACAAATTAAATATACTCACGGCGTGGCGCGTTCCTCAGAACTCCTCTATAATCGTCATGTCTCGGTATAACTTTCAGTTCGGTCGTAGCCAGAGCTTCACCCGCGGAACTTCTAGCAATTACTTCAATTTTTCCTGTGTCGTATTGTCGAGTCTTGGGTATGTCAAAATGATACATGCCGTCATATATTAATTTATATCTTGATCCCTGCAATGAATAATAGTTATATAAATGACCTAAAATGTCGCTAAAATAATCTTAATTATCGTATTGTAGACTCATACATTTACGATCGTGCTTCCGTTTATTAACCACATAACACGTGGCTTAGGATGACCAGTGACACGACAACAGAAACGTGCCCATTCGCCTTCTTCAACTGTAACAGGTTCAGGTCTGCTAACGAATACTGGTGCTGAGCGAGCCTTTGATTCATCAATAACTTGCTCAGGTGCCCTAAAATAATGTACAATTGAAGTTCATGATTAATTTAATTTAATATTATTTGACAATTAGGTGAATTTAAAAATATTTCCTAGTATTTTTATTTAATTTTTATATATTACTTACACTTGCCAAGACGCTTCCATTTCACGGATTTTTTCGATACTCTTCATATGTTTAGGAAGCTGCGAATCGTAAACAATGCCAGGTTTACCAGCTGTCTTAATAACGGCTCGAGTTTCATCCATGCCGTACAAATTCGTAGCACGGCATACGTATTCTCCGCTGTCTTCAGGATACACCCATCCAAAGTTCATGGCCACATATCCAAAATCATATATAGGAAGGAAGCGGTTTTCTGAAGAAGAAAAACATAAAATCATATAAATTTCTTAGTACAATCAAATTTAACGCGTTTTTTAATTGCGTTTGCAGTTAACTGCGACACCGACACTCACTCCTAAAGAAACAAGTTACCTAAAACAAATTTTATTTTAATAAACTAAATTCCTTGTGTACACTGAGTTTTTAAAAACTACTTACTGTGCAATAGTGGTTTTCCATTGAAGAACCATTCAACCTTCATATTTGGATCTCCCACCGGAGCCAGTTGGCATTCAAATTTCGTCGTTTCCATTTCAACCAAGTTAGTCTGACTCTGAATTTGAGTTACAAATCGAGGTGGTTGTTTCTTATCAACGTCATAAAGATCGTCTTCGGTCAAGAATATTTCAGATGTATATTTTTTGATAGTAGCTTCCATTTGTGTCAAAGCTTCAGATCTCTTCATGCCTCTGGGTACTTGATTTTGTAATATAATATCAGGAAGGCCTGTGAAATATACATATTTTAAGTGATGGGCATATTCTGTAGGTAAACAAAACAAAGCGTCAATAATATTTATATACTTACTCTTGCAAGATATTGTACCCTTCGTGAAGTCTTCGCCAAAATCATTTACAGCCCTACACACATATTCGCCAGAATCTTCGGCGTAGACATACAGTATATCCAATGAAACAAAACCCATATCGTAAACTGTGCGATATCGATGTCCAGATGGTAAAAGCTTGCCATTTCGGTACCATTCAATACGGAGTTTCGGATCCTCTTTTGGTTCAACACGACATTCAAAACGCACGCCCTCTGATTCTTCAACTGTATGTGACTGTATTTGTGTAACAAATTTAGGCGGAGTACTAACTACCGGTTCCTCTTTAGGAACGTCACTTACTTTGCCCCTTTCAAGTTCTTTGATTTTCTCACCACTCATACCTTGTGGCAGTTGTGATTCGAGCACAATATCACGTTTAGCACTACAAGTAATCTTAGCAGTAGTAGTTGCCGAACCCCACTTATTTGTTGCTCGGCAAGTGTACTCGCCAGAATCACGTGCGTAGATGTAATCAATATCTAGAGCAATAAATCCAAAGTCATTTAACATGTGGACTCGAGATCCAGTTGCAAAAGGTCTTCCATTATGGAACCAATCGATTCTCATACTTGGATCGCCAACTGGTTCAACTCTGCAGTCGAAGTGTATTGGACCTCCTTCTGGTACATCCAAATTATCTTTAATCTCCACTATGAATTTGGGAGGATTAGGTTTTTCATCTTCAATAGTAATTTCTTCACGTTTGTGTAAGGTTTCCTCCAATTTTTGTATACTTTCTGTGCCAGATTTGAAATGAGATGGTAACTGCGGCTCTAGGATTATACCTTGCCTACCTTTGACTTGTAATTTACAAGACACAGTTGCCTCGCCATGACGATTTGTAGCTTTACACGTGTAAAGTCCAGCATCTCTTTGATAAACACCACCAACCTCTAAGATCACAAAACCAAAATCATTAATGGTTTTCACTCTTGATCCTGTTAGAAGTGGTTTGCCGTTATGGAACCATTCTACCCTCATACTTGAATCATTTACTGGAACTAAGCGGCATTCGAAATGAGCTGAAGAATTCTCAGATAAAATGAGATCAGATGGTGTTGTAATGAATTCAGGCGGATTTCCACTTTCTACTTCAGGTGATAATGGATCGGCAGTGCCTGAGTATCCTTCAAGAATTGCTATCTTGTCAATAGTGCCTTCCATGCCTTTGGGCAATTGAGACTCCAAAATAATGTTTCGTTTTCCTTGTACTTTCATTGTCGCTGTTGTTACTGCTTCTCCATAATGATTGTATGCTCTGCACATATATTCGCCCGAATCTTCTGGATAGGTTGGAGATATTTCAAGAATAACAAAACCGAAATCACAGAACGTTCTAAACCTTGATCCAGCTTTAAGTGATTTTCCGTTCCAATACCATTCGACCTAAAAGTAATAAAAAAAAATTAACCATATTTTTTACCTTAATTCATGTGTTATTTTAGTAATCTTACTTACTTTAAGATTTGGATCATCCGTTGGTGTAAGTCGCGCTTCAAAGTGAGAATTTTCACCTTCCCTGAGATTGTCGATGTTTGATAAAGGAACTGTAAACACAGGTGCTTTACCGTGCTCTTCTTCAACTGCGGTATCCTTTCTGCGTATCATAGAATCTTCCAAAGTTTGTAACTTTTCCAAACCTCCTTCCATGCCCTATAACATTGATTTAGTGACCAAATTAACTTACTTTGCAAAGTATTACATTAAAATTAAAATTTCCATCATTTAAGTGTTAGTGTATGTTACTATATTAGTACTTACCCGCGGGAGCTGCGAGTCCAGGATCAAGTTTTCCTTTGAGGTGCATTTTAATGTTGCTTTTGTAGAGTCTGTGCCCAACTTGTTAGTTGCAATACATTCATATATACCTGAATTTTCTTCATAGCAATACAATATATCTAAAATAACAATACCAAAATCATGGAAAGTTCTATATCTATGTCCATGTGGTAATTTCTTGCCATTGTAAAACCATTCTACTTTCAGTTCTGGATCGTCAACTGGCACCAATCTGGCTTCGAAATGAGCGCTTTGACCTTCCACTAGTTTTGTGACATCTTGAATTTGTGTTATAAATTTAGGAGGTTCTGCAGAAGGAGTAGCAGGTGCTTGTTGTTGCATCCCTTGCAAGCTTTCTAACTCGCGAATTTTAGCCAACGAATCAGGCTGCAAACTATCCAAATAAACTCCACTTCTTCCGTAGCATGTAATTGATGCTTTAGTAAAATCTTCGCCATACTTATTATATGCTCTACAAACATATTCGCCGGTGTCGTGATTTTGAGTATAAGCAATATCGAGTACTACAAATCCGAAATCTGATACAGTTTTTATTCTAGTAGAGTGTCGCATAGGTTGACCGTTATGATACCATTCAATCTTCATGTCAGGATCATCAACTGGAATAACAGTACATTCAAAATGCGCTGCTTGACCGTCCTTTAGTCCCTCAATATTTTGTATATGTGTAGTGAATCTTGGTTTTTGCCCTTTGCTCTTATCTACGCAATTAAGTTTACAGCTTATCTCAGCAGTTCCCCATCTATTTGTAGCGCGACATGAGTATGTTCCAGAATCAGAAGTTTTGGTACCAAGGATTTCAAGAACTACCATGCCAAAGGCATACACCGTACGAATTCGATGACTTGCTTCAATTGTTTTGCCATTATAAAACCACTCAATAACCATACTTTGATCACCAGTAGGAATAAGAGATGCTTCATAGTGAGCAATTTGTCCTTCGCTAATGTCTAAAATATCTTGGAATACCGTTGTGAACTCGGGAGGTCTACCAGTATCATCATCCAACAATTGTCCTGGTTCTCTGCGTAAGGACTCTTCAAGGTTTTGAATTTTCTCCAATCCTTCTGTACCTTTGGGGTGTTGAGTTCTTTCAATAAGATTTTCTTTACTGATGCAAAATATAGTAGACGAAGTAAAGGCTTCGCCTCTTTTATTGTAAGCTTTGCAAGTATAAATTCCACTATCTCTTTCATAAACATCAATTAGATCTAAAGTAACGAAACCAAAATCGCTTGTAAGTTTAAACCTTGAACCTTGTTCCAAAACTTTTCCGTTGAAATACCACTCGATTTTCAAATTAGGATCGTTCTTAGGCTCCACTTGTCCTTCTAAATGAAGAGCCTGTCCTTCAAGCAGTTGATGTTCGGGTGCTACTGGTACTATCCATTCTGGTTTAGGATACTCTGCATCAGGAACGGATGCTCGTCTCGATTTAGAAATTCTAGCTTCCTCAGCTTGTTCTACAGCTTCTAGACCAGCCTTACCTTGAGGATGTTGAGTGTCAAAGAAAATATTCTTATCTCCGGTGCATCTAAGCGAACCAGAAGTAGTAGCGTAACCTTTGCTATTGGTAGCCTTGCAAGTATAAATACCAGAATCTTCTTCGTAAGTATGAACTATGTCCAAAGACACATAACTAAAATCATGTGTGCTCTTGTATCTAGCACCTGAAGGTAAGGGTTTGTTATTGAAAAACCATTCGATTTTTAGGGTAGGATCTCGTGAAGGCTCTACATTACATTCGAAGTGTATGTTGTCACCTTCTTTGCATATTATATTATTTAAGTGAGATATGAATACCGGTGTTTCGTAAGTAGGTTCCTGTGCTTCGGGTTTTCCTGGTTTTGGTTGTTCCAATGCACCAATTCTATCTAAAGACTCTGGATGGAGTGTTTCACCGAGCAACCAGTGACGATCTTCGATCTTTATAGATGCTGTAGATACAGCTTCTCCCATAAGATTTGTTGCTTTGCATGTATAAATACCGGAGTCATCATTTCTCAATCCGTTTATTGATAGCGTTACCAAACCAAAATCAAATGTACTTTTCAATCGTGAACCAGTAGTAAGGGTTACACCATTCTTGAACCATTCTATTCGTAAATTAGGATCTGTTCGTGGTTCTACTTGCGCTTCTAGATACACATGTTGACCTTCAACTAACTTGTCATAACTTTGAAGATGTGTTGTGAAAATGGGTGCTTGTTGTACTCCAGTATCAACAAACATTTCCGGAACTTTGTTCATAGCAGCCTCCTTCAGCTGAATTTGTTCCCATGATTCTGGCCTCATGGCTTGATCAACAATAGTCGATTTAGTTTTCACTTTGAGAGATGTTGAGGAAACAGTACTGCCTGCCCTATTGATTGCTTTACACATGTACAATCCAGCATCAGCCGATACAACTGAATTTATGTCTAACGTGACAAACCCAAAGTCATGAGTCGTGCGGAATCTCGATCCTGAAAATGTAAAAGAAATACATTAATTTAACTTATAAACCATAGGTTAAATACAGTTTTTAAAATGTAATTATACATACCCATTTTGAGCTCTACTCCATTAATATACCATTCAAAACGTAAGCTAGGGTCACCCACGGGTACGACACGAGCTTCATAATGTGCATGTTGCCCTTCCCAGAGCTCCGAAGGTCCTGTCAATACTTGAGTAAAGATAGGTTTTTCAAACTCGCGATCAGGTTCATCCGGTTTCTGCGCATGAGGTTGTTCCAATCGCTGAATCTTTTTCATGCCTTCTGGATGTTGTGTGTCCATTTGAATTGCCGCTTTTGCTAAATTAAAAATAAATAATTATATGGCAATTCATTAATATGAATATAAAGGTTTTTTTTTACGTTCGTAACCTAATTTTAAATTATGCCTTCCGTTTTGAGCATAATTATATTTTGGTCAGAAAAATAAATAAAAATTTTAAACTGAAGTGTATATGTTTCTATGTTCATATAACTAAAACAGATACAGAACTAAAACTAACAAATAAACTGAATAGAATGCCTACATGTGACATAAATGTTATACATAGACATTCTATATAAAAACAAAGCTCTATTTGCTGAAATGGCAAACCGAATGACCCTATCACATGTTTACTTTCAACATTCAGTAGTCAGAGTTTGTTTATTATTAGATAAATTATTACAATTGCTTTTTTAGTCCCGTTATTGCAATGATTTTTACAAAAATAATACACAAGAAGGAACCGTGATAATAAATATTAGTTATTTAAAAAACTTACTACTTATTCTCATAGCGGCAGTCGTAACAGCTTCTCCCAATAAGTTAGATGCCCTACACATGTAGACCCCTTCATCTTCATCCCGTACATGAGTTATAGTCATAGATACATAACCAAAATCATGTGTCTTTGTTATTCTGGAACTATCTTCAATCAACTTTTCATTTCTGAACCATTCAACTTTGAGAGTTGGATCACCAACTGGGATCAAACGGCAATCAAAGTGTGCAGTTTGACCTTCTTGAATATTATCAATATTTTGCAATGGTTGTGTGAAAACAGGTCTCTGTCTGGTCACTGGTTCCGGTATTTCTGGTCTCCTAAATGGTTCGGCTGACTCTAATTCTCGGATCTTCTCTAGGCCTTCAGGACGTTGAGATTCCGAAATAATGCTACCTTTTGCGGTTACTGTCATGGACTTAGCCGATATACAGCTGCCGAGAGCATTTATTGCCTTAACCGAATATTCACCCGCATCTTCAGGAACGCAGTGTTGAATATCCAATGACACGTAACCAAAATCAAAAGTGATATGGAACCGAGAGGCGGATTGCAGGGCTTTACCATTATGATAAAATTCTATTCGCAAGTTGGGATCGTGTACAGGTTCAACTTGGCACTCGAAATGAGCTGTTTGTCCTTCAAACACATGTGAAGGTCCCCTCAGTTCGGTAACAAATCTAGGCGGAGTAACCGTGGGCTCTTCCACTTCCATTCTAGTGTGATGGCCCTGTGCCTCCAATTGTCTTATTTTTTCTAAGCCATTTGGATGTTGAGTGTCATAAATAACACTTCTGTGCCCTGTGGAAAAAAAGTTTGTTATGAAATTTAATTACTTTACTTGGATATAATTATATATTGAATATAGGTAATAATCTCCAAAATTACCATTCCAAACTGATTTTAAAAGCTACAATAACGTCGAAGCTATATTTAGTTTTGATAAATATTGGTTTTCAATGCAAAATCACGATATTTGTAATCTAGGCGGGAAAAGTGTGTATAGGTATGTAAAAAGTGTATAAAAGAAAATACTTGCCTGCAACCTTCAACGTGCATGTGTTAACGGCTTCACCGAGTTTATTGGTGGCTTTGCACATATAGGTGCCAGAATCTTCAGCATATGTGTACAAGATATCTAATGAAACATAACCGAAATCGTGTACGGTTCGATATCTATGACCTGCTCTTATTTTCTTTCCATTAAGGAACCATTCAATTGTTAGATCGGAGTCATTTATAGGTTCAACTCTGCACTCAAAGTGTGCATGATCGCCTTCTTTCAAGTTCTCCAGACTGGTCAATGCAGTTAGGAATACGGGCCTTTGACCAGGTTGATCTATTTCCGCTGCCTTGGGTCTTTCGAATCTTTCCAATTCCTGGATTTTCTTCAATCTTTGTTCATCCAATGTATCTAGGTATAGCCCAGCCTTAGCTAAAAGAATATTAAACGTTATCAATTGTTTAATACACATTATAAGTAAATATATTTAGATTTGCTACGTAATATTAATAAAATTAAAAAGAAAAAATATTACCATCTACTTTCACAGAGCTTGTTGTCACAGCTTCACCTACAGCGTTGGTAGCCTTACACATGTAAGTGCCAGTATCTTCTGAGTAAGCGTACAGTATATCTAATGCCACATATCCAAAATCATAAGTAGTTTTGAATCTGTGTCCAGTCTGGATAGGTCTTCCATTGCAATACCATTCAACTCGCATGGTAGGATCATTTACTGGAGTTAAAGTCGCTTCTAAATGTACCGGTAGGCCTTCAGCTACTTGGGCATTCTTGAGAGGCTTTCCGAATTGTGGTTTTTCAGCAATGAAACTTTCATCCCGTACTATACGTTTATATCTGCTATCATCTTCTAAATATTGAATTTTCTCTAAAGCGCTTTCATGCTGCGTGTCTCTTATAATGGATTCCTTAGCTGAAAGTATAAATATTCTATAAAAATAAGCACATAGAATAGATTGACAATTATTTAATTTAATGTAACGACAGTTTTCACAATCGTTCCTATATTGACCGCCTGCGTGTCTCATCATAAGTAACGAATGATGGGTATTTTGCAATGTATGCCACTCATTGAATATAACAGCATACTTAAATCATATAAAACATTGTTTAATACATTACTTGACATACTCACATTGAACATTCAACTTGATTGATGATGTTGCTTGTCCTAAATTATTTATAACTTTACAAGTATATTCTCCAGAATCTTCTCCATAAACAGTAAGAATATCAAGAGCTGCAAATCCAAAGTCGTAAGCGGTACGGTAACGATGTCCGCTTTGTAAAACTTTTCCATTAAAATACCATTCTACGCGCATGTTGGGATCAGGATAGGGTTCTATACGACATTCGTAATGGGCACTCTGTCCCTCAACTAGTCTTGAAGGACCATTTAATTGAGTAACAAATCGTGGCGCTTGATTAACAGCTATCTCAATATCTTCTCGACGCTGATAGCGCGATGTATCTTCCAATTGTTGAATTTTTTCCAAGGCACTTTCATGTTGTGATTCCAGTTGTAGCGATGCTTTAGCTGGTGAAAAATATTGTTAGTTTTATGAATAACGGATTCGTAATACTCACTCAATAGTATTTTATTTAAGTGTCTAATTCAAAGTTTATAAAAAACGCAAAGGAGGAAAAAAGTGCGCTGTCTCTTAAGAATTTAAGATTTTAAGGGATTAATGATATGTGGATGTGGTAGGGGAATACTCGTAGGCCTTGGAGTCTATTACTCACACACCGAAACACAAAAGCAAAACTTGCTATAATTTCATGGTGTCTTCTGTAAAGTCTGTGTTTAATATACTAAGTACTAATAGATACGTATACTTACATTGTACGAATAGAGTTGAAGAAGTGACAGCTTCTCCAAGTTCATTTATAGCTCGGCAAGTGTAAGTACCTGAATCTTCAGGGTTGACATACTTCATATTAAGAGCGACATATCCAAAATCATGCATTGTAGTTAAACGATTTGCTGTAAAACAATAAAAAATAATTTATTTATTAATTTTATAAAATTTATCAACATCTTAAAGAATTTTACAAACCACACTTACAAGCTTCAATAGGTACACCATTACGTAACCATTCCACTCGAAGTTTCGGATCTCCAACAGGTATCAATCTAGCTTCAAAATGCGCTGCTTGATTTTCTGCTACTTTAATATCCTTCATTGGCATTGTGAATACTGGTGCTTGAGTAACAATTTCATCTTGAACATTATGTCTTTGATATCTAGAAGTGTCCTCAAGCTGATTAAGCCTATTTAAAGCTCCTTCATGTTGTGATTCTAAATATATAGATTTTTTAGACTGCACAATTGCAATTCCAGATGTGACAGCTTCACCGAGAGCATTAATCGCTCTGCAAGTGTAAGTTCCAGAATCTTCTGGCAAACAAGCCATGATGTCGAGAGCAACGAAACCGAAATTATTTGTTTCTGTGAACCGGGATCCACTCTTAAGTGGTCTGTTGTTGTGATACCATTCAACTTTCATAGTCGGATCACATACAGGAATGAGCCTACATTCAAAGTGTGCGCGTTGATTTTCCTTGATTTCAATATTTTTCAAGGAGGTTGTAAATATCGGTGCCTGAGTTGTCACTTCATCCACATACTCGCTTCTCTGATATCTAGATTTGTCTTCCAACACCTGTATTTGTTCTAATCCAGCTTCGTTTTGACTTGCTCTTACAATGTCGGCCGTTCCACGACAAGTTAACCGACAGCTTACTTCATCAGTCCCCATAAGATTTACCGCTCTACAAGTGTAAACACCTGAATCCTCAGCTATCAAATCAATAATGTCAAGAGCAACATAACCAAAATCATGAATGGGTCTGAATCTATGACCAATTGTTACTGGTTGGCCATTTTTGAACCATTCAACCTTTAAATTTGAATCGGTTACTGGTTCTAATTTACATTCAAAGTGTACATGCTGTCTTTCAACAACATTTTCAATTGATTTCGGTTTAGTGATGAATCTTGGTTTAATGTTCATAGTTTCATCTACAACTTCCGTCTTCTTGTAACGTGACGCATCTTCTAAATATTGTATCTTTTCTAGCCCTGATGGGTGTTGTGATTCAAAAATTAAATCTTTTTTTGCAATTACGCGCAAAGCACAAGATGTTACGGCTTCACCAAGTTGATTTGTAGCTTGACATGTATATACACCAGAATCCTCTGGATAAACACTTAATAAATCAAGTGCAACATAGTCGAACTCATAGGCTGGTCTAAATCTGTGGCCTGTTTTTACAGGTCTTCCATTACAGAACCATTCAACTCTCATGGTAGCATCACCAACTGGTTGTAACCTACATTCCATGTGAACGTTGGTACCTTCTACAGTTTCGACATTATGCAAAGCTCTCGTGAATTGTGGTGCTTGCATGACGGTTATATCTTCTTGTACTTGTCTAGTTCTTCTAGCAGCATCTTCAAGCATTTGGATCTGTTCAACGGCCTGTTCATTTTGAGTATCAGTCAGAATACCAGATCTTTCAATAACTCGAACCATTGCTGATGTATGAGCGGAACCTAAATGGTTTACAGCTCTTACAGTATATTCCCCTGAATCTACAGAGGTGGCATGTATAATGTCCAAAGCAACAAATCCGAAATCATAATAAGTTTTAAAGCGAGAACCTACAGTTACAGGTCTGCCATTATGAAACCATTCAACGCGCATTGTGGGGTCACCCATTGGTTCTAAACGGCATTCAAGATGTATATTTTTGCCTTCAGAAACCGGCTGAGGATCTGATAAAGGTTGTACAAATACGGGCTTTGATTTAGATATTTCTTCAATTTGATACATAGGCTCCACGAACTTTGTTTCTTCAAATTGACGAGTTTTCTCGTACAACCCACGATGAATACTCGAAGTATCTATACTTGATCGGGCTGTGAAATAATAATAATACATAATACATAAATTTATTACTTACTTTTCTTGGAAAAAATTATATAATCTAAATAGCAAACATTAATTATATTACCTAATTACTTTATGGATTGTTATATGTTTGGAATATACTTAGTTTTTTAAAATTAAATTTAATTGAGCAATACTTACTTTCAACTGTCATTGAGGTGCTCAGTTGTGCTTCACCAGCTGCATTACGAGCAATTACCGTATATGTACCAGAATCTTCAGCACGAACGTTAGTTATGTCCAAAGCAACGTATCCAAAATCATGATAGGTTTGGATACGATTAGCGCTTTTAATTTGTTTACCGTTGAAATACCACTCAACTGACATGGTTAAATCACTTTGCGGTTCAACCCTTGCTTCAAAATGAGCGCTTTGTCCCTCTACAATCTTATTGGTTCCTTTTAGGGGACCTAAAAATCTAGGTTTTTGTGTAACTTTTACTTCTTCGTCTAAACGTCTTGAGAATTTACTAGTGTCTTCAAGGTGTTGAATTTTTTCTAAGCCTCCTGGGTGCTGTGACTCCGCAATTATATCTTTTTTAGTAACAATCGTAAGATTAGCATTTGTCGTAGCCTGGCCAATAGCATTATAAGCACGACATGTATAATGTCCAGCGTCGTGTATCGTCACAGACTTTATAGTTAGTGCGACATATCCAAAGTTAAAGAATGTTGTAATTCTTGAACTTGCCTCGACGGGCCGTCCATCTTTCAACCATTCCACTCTTAATGTTGAATCTCCGACTGGTTCCAGGCGCGCTTCAAAGTGTGCAAACCCTCCTTCTTTAACGCCAAGTTGATCTTTAATAGGCGTTTTAAATTCAGGTTTTTGAGTACTCTCAGGTATTTCCTGGTAGTATTTTTGATGTTGTTGTTGTTGATAAGCTTCTAACTGCTCAGTTTTTTCAATGTATCGACGCTGTTCTGGTATACCAAGATCAGAGGTGACAGTACTTCTAGCTGCAACTCTTATAGTAGCGGTACTTACGGCTTCACCTAATTTATTCACAGCCCTCACTGTGTACGAACCTGCATCTTCAGCCCGTAGGTGCATGATGTTAAGAGAGACGTAACCGAAGTTGAAGATTGACGTGATTCGCGAACTAGCTGTGATTGGTCTACCGTCCTTATACCATTCTACTCTCATGGTAGGGTCACTAACAGGAGTGAGTTGAGCTTCAAAGTGAGCATTTCTGCCTTCTTGTAATTCACCGAGATCTTGTAAAGGTCTTATAAATTGCGGTCTTTGCGAAGTTTGTTCTTCTATTGATTCTTGATGTTGATATTTAGAGTAATCTTCCAACTGTTGTATGTATTGCAAACTTTCAGGATGTTGACTTGTTCTCTCGATAGTGGCCCTTGGTGTTACTTGTAACATAGCTTTGGTTTCGGCAAAGCCGGTGGCACTTACAGCACGGCAAGTGTACTCTCCACTATCTTGGATATTAAGACTGAGCATATCAAGAGAGATGTATCCAAAACGGAAAATTGACGTAAACCGAGAACCTGAAAGAAAATAATATATATTTTATTATTTATTAGAATTATTTCCATAAGAATTATAGGTACAAGAAAAGAAATAAATAAATAGTTATAGAACGATATATGTATCCTTGACATAGGGGTTTTTGGAAACAATTTAAAACTTAAGCTTTTATACATTAGTTCAATAATATATTTTAAATCTTGAAGATTTATTTACGAACATTATCATTACTTTGATTCAAATATAAAATATCTCGCAAAAGTTACAAAATCATTTTTTGACATCTTAATTTCATGTATTAAATTTTTCCGCACTTTAATCGAGAAATATTATTGAAATAACTTTACTATTAATCTTATTATACATATTATAGAAGTAATTTTGCTATGAATCTGTAATTTAAACTTATTTTTAAAATATACTTACTGGCTTCGATACTCTGTCCATTCTTTAACCATTCAATTTTCATCGATGGGTCGCCAACCGGTTCTATCCTCGTTTCAAAGTGAATTTTGCCACCCTCGATCTGTGTTACACTCTTCAGAGGCACAATAAACTGTGGTGGAGGATAGACACGGTCTTCCTCACCTGGAGGAACATAGGGTCGTGCCCTTTCCACGTGCCTTAAATATATAATTTCCGGTCCAGGCGCAGGCCTTGAAGAAAAATAAACATATGAATTAATAATATAATCAACGAAGTAATAAACATAAGGACAATTAAATAATAACAATCAGACCGCTGCTTCTACGGGTGTACAAAGACTAGAGCCTCTGCCTGCTAAGGATACTAGTGAAGTCCTAGTAAGTTAAAATAACTTATTAAAATTATAAGATAGGATTAAATAAATATCTTCACACATGCCACAAAGCACCATCTAGTTATAATTGATAGTAAACTTACTCTGGCTCGATAATTTTCGTAGGCTAGAGCCTCTGCCTGCTAAGGATACTAGTGAAGTCCTCTATGAAACGATTATTCGCAAATTTTATTAAAATAACTTATTTAAAATTATAAGACAGAATTAAATAAATATCTTCACACATGCCACAAAGCACCATCTAGTTATAATTGATAGTAAACTTACTCTGGCTCGATAATTTTCGTAGGCCGGGGCAAGTGCAGACGCTTCTGCTCAGGCGGAGGCTCTTTTGGAACTTCGACGTAGAGCCTCGCCCGAGTTGCGGTGGAACCTGCGACGTTCTGGGCGGTGCATTGATACCATGCCGCATCCGACGCCTTGGCTCGCGGAATGTCCAGTGTCGAGGCCCCACCGTCGGTATTAATTCGTAACTCTGGATTGGGTATAACCTGAACGCCGTCCTTCTGCCATGTGATACGTGGTGTGGGAGTGCCAACGGCACGTGCATTTAAAGCAACCGGTTCTCCTTCACGAACGCTTAATGTGCTGAAGCGTTCTACAAACTTCGGAGCAACCACTTGCTCTTTTTCGATAACATTTAAACGACATTGGAAAGACGTTTCCCCGGTCTTGTTGCGTGCCACACATGTGACCACACCACTGTCACTACGATCGACGTTTGTAATCATAAGTGCATGATTACCAGATTCGTTTACTAAAATCTTATGATTATAATCGTCTCGAATTTGTTTATCGTTAATGAACCACGTGACTTCTGGGTAAGGTCTGCCTGTAACGCGGCAATCGAATCGCGTCATTTTGCCTTCTGTGACATCACGATCTTGACAGACTCTTACGAATTGCGGAGCGAGAGCTTTTTCATTTATTTCCATTCTTTCTTCAGTCTCAATCTGTTGAGTATCTGTTATGTACTGTGAAGACTTGTTATCCTGCGCATAGGTTTCCTGTGGACTCTCTACAGCAAGATATGCAGAAGTAACAATACATCCATTCGGATTCTCCGCCAATAATGTGTAATGACCCGAATCAGACTTTTGTGTATGTTTTATCCTAAGTGTAGTTTGATTATTGGTTGTTACAATTTCATGTTTATTAGAACTTACAATCCTCTGGCCGTTTCTAAACCATGTGATACGCGGTCTAGGATTACCCGACAATTGAACTTGGAATTGTGCGTCAGCTCCTTCCTGCAATTTGGAATTTCTGGGTTTGTGTGATATTTTTGGTGGTGCAGCTATTCCAAGAGACTTATCAATTTCAGTGCTAATTTGTACGTCGCTTTCGCCGACATACCGCTTTGTAATGGTTTCTCTAAACGACACTTCTCTGAGAAGTCTGTATTCAAAAGTATCCACCTTAAAGTCTTCTATTGAAGAGTAATCAGAGCCGTTGGTGTAGGCTACTTTTTGAGTTTGCCGGGATTGTTCAGTCGTGTAGCCTTGTGTGCCATAGGATTTATGTTCGACGCTCTCACTCACGTGTTTGTAGCTCTGTTGTTGCGAAGCCTGTTGAGCGGGCAATGCTACGCCTTCTGGCTGTATGTACACTGAACAAATAGCCTCACCATATTGGTTACGCGCCGTGCAAGTGTACTCGCCCTCGTCTCCAGGTCCGATCTGTTTTATCAGAAGTGATACGTCTCCAGTCTGTTCGTTGTAACTCATACTATACTTATTACATTCTACCAGTGGTGCTTTCTTTCTTGTCCATAAAACAACGGGCGTTGGGTTTCCTCTCAGTTTCCCCTCGAATTTGGCATTGCCGCCTTGCGCAAACCTCGCATTTTTGAAGATTTGCTCGAATATAGGCGGAGATGGATCACCAGGCTTGCCTGAGGTGATAGGCAAGCGCTCGCCACCGCTCTCCACTGCAAAGAAAAAAATATATATTTTAAGAGACCAAAAATAATACTCGTATTGATAATGAATGCGCGCGTCAATGAATACTTAGTTAATTATTTTAATAAACACAGCAATCAAATAAGAAGTAAAATATTTTAATTTAAAGGATTGTCTAAGCATTTACAAAATTATATCGCTTCGTATAAACTACACTCAACATTTATTCTTTGCATCAGCGGAAAAATAGATAGGTTTTATACAAAGAAGATAGTGGATGAAAGCAATAAATGAGGTTTGTGTCTGATTTTACAAAGTGATGTGGATAAGATCTAAACTTGCTGGACGTGTGAGTCATGAATGTGATGGCTTGTGAGCTCTTTTCGCGATTCTATTTTCGTGCGCACTAAACAGATCTTATTACAATCGCCATTTTGGTGGTTTGTTGATGAGTGTTGAATTTTGAAATCCATAAATTAGTCCTTTTTTTATTTAATGTATACCTTATAAATATAAAATGTTATTTAAAATATAACATGTTTGTCTCAGAATTCCTAAAAACTGAATTGAAATTTTTATTGTATTAAATTTTGATAATTAACCATAATAACTTTAATAAACGGGACTCATAACTAGTATTTTATAATATTTAATAAAGGTAATTAGTATTTCTAGTATAACCTGAGGCATAACTGAGAATAATACCCTAGTATCTACCAAATATAATAATTATTTTGTAATATTTTTTTTTTCTGTATGTTACAATTTGATTTTATAAATGAAAGAAAGAAAAGTTATTAAGTAAATCATACATATTATGTGATAAAATAATCTTTAAATTTTCAATAATAATATAAATATATTTTTTTTCGAATACAGTAGACAGTTAACACCAGTGAACACAATTCTCAAAAATACTTCTTATAAAAAATATATAACCTTCTTCACACCACCTGTGACGTGTGTAGGGTAACATGTACACATAATATATTCGTTATAATATTTTTTTTTTATGTATTGGTTCCTTGTACACTCATTCCCTATTACACGTAAATATAGTTTTAGGCGACAGAGCAGTTGAAACTTGGCACTCTTTCAAATATTTCTAATTGAGGCCGACCGCGTTTATGTTATGAAATAATATACGATGTCCTGGGTTTCGGGCTGTTTTTAATTTTATTTAAAACTAACTTCAACTTGCTTTATTTTAAATAAGCTTATGGCCTCTTTCACCATGTGTCAAGTAGGCTAACCACCATTTAAAGTCACCGGTAACCGGGAATGAAAGAGATGATATACCTTTGTTTGTACGGTAAAAGTCCCAAACATTAAAAAGAAAATAATAATAAAAATTCGCCTATCGAAGGATGCAGTAAACCGAGAGCATAATTTAATAAAACATAAAATTATTTCCAAAAGTAACTAATCAACACTTTACTTGTAGTTGGTGAAAGAGGCCTTAGGTAGTAAATCTTTACATAGTATGAAATAAAGTCGCTTCTCTGTCCCTCTGTATGTAGATACACTTAGATCTTTTATACTACGCAATGGATTTTTATATACAAATTTGCACAAAAAATACACCCGTGGGAACAGTTTTCATATAAGACTATATATTTTAATGAGATAATATAAATTAATAATTTATACATTTTGTGTACATAAATATTACTAAATACCTGAATTCATGCAATATTATAAGAACACAAATATAGATATTTTCACATAAATAATATAAATGCCGAAAATTCCCCTGAGACCGCGTGGTCCAACTGCATCGTCCGATTGATCTTTGACAGTGAAATTATTCTTCTCGACTTTCCTAATTAATTAAAATTCAACGCCTGTCAAAAATATATGAGCAATAAAAATTTAATATACTTTTTGGAAAATGGGCGTCAAATTAAATCATAAGAAATTATTAATTGCAGAGATTTGAATTTATTGTTATGATCGTAACAGTACATTTAACAGATGGTGTGAATATTTGCTTACATATTAGGATTCACAGTATTATAGAGGGCCAGTGACCATATGGTGTTTTCTTACTTCACAACACAAGCGGTGGACCGTGTACGATTGTCCGTTACCTAATCTGCTTAGCTATATTCCATTTTTAGCTTTAGAGTAAAGAGTATTAGCTCCTTTATTTGATGTAAAATTGTGCTATCTGGCATATTAAACTGCCTGATGAAATTACAAAGCATGGGAGTACCATCATACAGAAAGTTATTAAAAATTCAGTGATTATTAAAAATAACATTAAGACAAGGTGACACATCAAAGCTACTTCTGACCTACTGGAAAATCACGAGGGAGGGCTATTAAAGATATTAGTTTTGATACATAAAGAATTACTTCTTTTCAAATTAAATTATGCCCACTGATAAGTGTTATTCAATTATTCAGTCATAATTTAACGTAGGTATGCCACACTTATATTGAGAGCAGAAGGAAAAGAATAAACACTGGATGCGTTCACATGGTGAATTCCTTATGGTGGTCGAAAGTGACAAACTATATAACCAGGGAAATTAAGGAAATTTGTTGCGGTTTATAAGTAGGTAATCTCTGCAACTACTGGTCCTTTTCTGAAAATTACATACGAAATACGTGTAGGTACGTTACGAGTAATATATTCTTTGAGCGTATATGTATATATCTAACGAATTTGAATATACTATTTATAGCAAAAAAAAAATTTGATCCTATAGCTATTGAGTGGTGTAATTAAGTTTTGTATGTAGATGATAAACAATCCACGCATCAAACTGTACCCCCGATTTTGTTATTATCAGTTTTCTGAATTACCCCCCATATGGAGGCAAATTAAAAAGTATTCATGTCAATAGCTGCAATATTAGTGTACGAGATATTAATTAATTTCTTTAAAGTATGATTTACATTCAAAATTTCTATTATATATTCAGCTTAAGTATGTTACGGCAGCAATAGTTAGGTTTTGGGTAATGTTGATATTATTTTAACTGCAGGCACTTGGTAAATAATTGTAAGATATTCAAATTTAAGACAAACAAATCCGCGTGATACAAACAGTCATTAATAATTTAATTTAATTATTGATACGTGATTAGGTTATAAATTAAGTCTTAAATAATAATAAAAAATCGCCTATCGAAGGATGCAGTAAACGGAGGGCATAATTTAATAAAACATAAAATTATTTCTAAAAGTAACTAATCAACACTTTACTTGTAGTTGGTGAAAGAGGCCCTAATTTTTTTATTATTTTCTGTTTAATGTTTGGGATTTTTACCGAACAAACAAAGGTATATCAGCTCCATCATTCCCGGTGACCGGTGACTTTAAATGGTGACTTTAAATTAGCCTACTTGACACTTTACTCAGAGATAGTAAGCAATAAAAATTAGAGAAAATCCAAGTATCTATTAAACTTCTTTGGCGTTTAACGCCTTAGAAGTTATAACAACAAAATTAGCAAAAGCCCAATTTAATGAACTTGTTAGGTAAATGTATTTTTATTACTGTTTGCAATCTCACTTCGCGATCTGCTTATTGTCGACAATCTAATTAGATCTTCGCAATTATCAAGACATGTAAAAACCACTCTTGTTGTTTTTCAAACGATTGCGTACGTATGATGATAATTATAGTTTCGGAATCAGAAATTAAAACGGTACTTGATTGGATTGTTTTAAAGAGTATAGAGAGTAATGGGTAAAAATTGATTGGCCAAATGAGTAATTGCCCTTTTTCTATTATTAATTTACAAAAATTATACAACTACGCAGACATGTTGTTAAATGTAATAATATTAATATTTCTCAACACCTGTTTAATGGATACTATGAAGTTACTAAAGTCTACCTTATCACTAGTTTTTTTTAATTTTTTTTTATTATTTTGTTATCGTCATATGTTCTTTAAACGAAAATATTAATAATGAATGAAGACTATTTTTATTTTTATTTTTTATGTTAAGGTCGAAAGACAGCTGATGGACCGCTTGATGGTAGATGGTTACCGTCGTCTATAACTCAAGCAATGTCACAAGCGCTACATGCGCACTTGCGTATTTGAATTAAATATAAGGGCTTTGATTATTATATACATACAAGTACAAGTACCTATATCTACAAAAATTAAACCTGAAAAATAAGCTAAAAAAATAATACTTAACTATGGAGGACCTTTGTTATAATTATATGAATAAATTATAATAAATTATAATATATATATATATATATATATATATTTAAGTGTCGCGAATTCGTGACCATTCAATGAACAACCGTACACTGATCACATCTGTTAACACACGTAATTAAATTATCTACGATCTTTGTTCAAACAAACACGAAATTGTCCTAATTATTTTTATCACATCATAACTTTTTGTTATGTATGAAATTGCTCATTGTGTTCACAAAACGGTCTTTTACATCTTAATAAAGAATAATACCAAAGTCAGGCTTATACACGTGAAGAATTCTTTCGATTTATAATTGTGTTGTATAGCGTGGCACAAGTTACCTATATATTACGAGTATATGTCAGATGATAACACTTAGCTAACAAAGTAGTGTTAAAACGATGTGTGGTTTTTCTTAAAAAATGTTTTTTAACGTAAATACACATCTTTGAATTTGCTTCCATACTGTGAGGCAATTCAGAAAAGTGATGTTTGATTCTGTAGCCTATGAATCTGTTATCTACATCCAAAATTTAATTACACCACTCGATAGCCACAGGATAAAATATTTTTTTGGTATCAAAATCAAAATCAAAATATTTATTTATCAATTAGGTTTTTACAAGAAACTCTTATGGTCGTCATTAAAAATTTAAATTTACCTACTTTCGGAAAAAAAGCCAAGATGACTATCCTGAGAAGAAACCCCGAAAGAAACTCAGGATACTATTCTTTTTGAACTCAGGACGAAAGAAACTCAGGATATATGGTATATTCGAATTCATTAAATATATATACATAATATTATATAATACGCTCAAAGAAAATATTACTCGTAACGTATCTACACGTATTTCGTATGTAATTTTCAGAATAAGATCAGTAGTTACAGAGATTACCTACTTATAAACAACAACAAATTTCCCTTAAATAGTAAAATTAATAAATAATTTCCCTGGTCATATAATTACAATATATATATTACAAATTATTTTAGGTAATATAATTTTATATTTAATACGCTCAAAGATAACATTACATAAAAAAAACACGTATTCACGTTTCCAATGCTGTTTCCACGATACAGCCACTCCTTATAACGAAACATGTATCATATTTCGTTCTTTTGAGAATCTGTCTTTTAACGATTCTGTATTTTTGCAAACAAACCAATATTACAGTATGTACGGGGACCGAGAGCTATCAATCATAGCTGTGACGTCATGGTCGTAATGTGAACTACTGTTTTCATGACCGGTAAATACTTAACGGGAGACGAGACGGCCGGCCGGCTGCTGAGCGTTTCTCGTCAAGTCACGCGCGTTTAACATTCCATATTTAAGCCTCCGTCACACTTACACACACACACACACATAATGCCAATATACCAGTACAAACTTGTGCCATCAGATGATAACTATGTTATTGCGCGTTTGTTCATGAAATCCATCTATCATACTGTCAATGTAAGTAGGTTAAAAATACTGTGAAAAATATTCCAATTTATTGGAATATCGCAAGTAAATTATATTGAGTGCGACCAGATGTAGGTTTTAACTTAGATTTTAACTTGTAAGTTTGTTGAATAAAAATTTTTTTTAATAAATTGCGTAAAAAAAATTTTTTTTTTCATGCAATTTGAGAAATTATATGCTAAAAAGTAAATTTAATTTAACGAAAAGCATTATAAATGATTATTTAAATAATACCCGTCTTATTTCAAAATTTTCATATAAGCTTTCCTAGTTTTTTTCCTAGTCATTCATTTCGAGTCATTCATTGGAAGAATTATAATAATATTACATAAAACGAAAGTTTGAGAAATTGTTAAGCTAATCTTTCTCGATGGTATTTGAGACAGTAATTTCACGTTACTATCTGGCGGATACTTAAAAAAATATACATATGGAGATCCAAGTTTTAATGAAAATAATAAATAAAAACATAAGAACAAATGTGGTAGACTGCGCTTAACCAAACATGCTAAACATGGGCAGCAGTAGCCCCACGCAACGATCTATAGTGGTTATAAATAAAAATACATACAGACCACCACAGTAAAAAATAAATCGTTGCGTTACTGGTTTCATGTAAAGATCGCTTCACACTGCAGTCATTATATGTTGATCTTATTGCTGAATATTTAGTAATCAAGATCAACATCTTATCTACGTTTTTTAATTGAGTAGGTACTACCTACTTAGGTGCTTGAATCTTAAAGAAGAAACAATGGGTGTAATGTATAATTAATTACTTTTACTAGATAAGTAAAATATTAACTGTATAACGATTATTAATAAAGATAAAAAATATTAATAAAATTATAAAATTTTTTAATATGTAATAATATTGCCAAAATACAACTTATATATAAAATTGTATCAATATAAACACTTTTATGGATACAATATAGATATATAATTATTTGCAATATTGTTAATGGTGTGGTAATGCCTTAAAATTATGGACCCGCTTAAGTTCAACGTGTGTCCAATGATGCAGTTCGAAACCGACCATTTATTATTCAATCCGACTGCACTTCTTACTATAAATGATATTATAGTACGTAGGTATATAATTTTTATTTAGTTTGTGATTTGAAGACGCATTAAATTTTTAAAAAAATATATATTTTATTTTTGCATATACTTTATGTGCAATGAATGTTAATTTTGCAGTAAATCACGGTAGATAGGCTAACGGTCCAATTGTTAACAGGTATTTACAGAGGTGTAAAAGGGCTATTCAATGCAAACAAACAAACAAATCTTTCCTCTTTATAATATTATATTAGTAGGTATAGATAAATTTAATGTGCTAACTAATGTGTTTCTCTATTTTAAAGAAATCGTGTACAGACTGTAAGTGACAGCTAAATTTATCAAAAATTTGAATAGATATTATAAGTGAAATGCCTCATTTATATGAGGCTCATAGAATGAAACTCTCGCAAGACAGCGGAATACTATAAAATGTTTATGAGAAACGCAACTCATTTTAAACTTTTGCCTTAATTTCAACGCTTACAGTGAAATTTTAACTTAGTCATTTCACCAATAAAGTCTACAAAACGTCAGGTCGTCTTATGAAAAAATGTCTAATCATAGCAGCAAAGTAAGCGGAATTTCTTTGCAAATAATAAGACCGTTTATTCGCTTTCTAATGTATTTTAACTGGACAATGACTCGGAAATTTTGTAATGGATTATTTGTCAGTTTTCCTATTGAACATGTGTATTGTACTTAAAATTGAATTTTAGTAAATGTATAGAGTTAACACTGCAAACATATCTGGTTATTTTTCAATAAAATAAACTTTTCTTAATATGTAATTTAAAAAATAATAAAAATATGTCGTTTTTTTTTTTTTAATTATATTTTTAAAACTTCATTTAGTCATTTAAATATTTCTCTATTTTTCTGCCAATACCACCATACTTTAACCACATAGTATAATTGTGTCTAATAAAAAACCTTAACATTTCGAAACTAAAAAAATCTTTTCATATATTTAGGACATGTCTGTCTGTAAACAATTTACGATTAATTTTGTTTTACTCCTCGCTGTACCGATATAACTTGTGCGGAGCTCGAAAATTTGACTTGCACTTTCATTTAAAACTTGTTGTCAATGTGAACCCGTTGAACTTTTAACAAACTATACAGCTGCGTTGCGAATATTGCATTGTCGTGTTCAGTCGTGAACTCTGAAATCGTGTAGTTTCTGGTTTTTAAATTATTTTTTAATCTCAATGGTTATGGTAGTGTATGGTAATCCCTTAAAAACAAACCTCTTATTTGAATTTTTAATGAATGTAAAAATAAATATCTACTGGTGTTTCATTAATAAAAACATAAAAATACAAATAGTTATCGCTCTTTCCATTGGAGTAAACCGTATCAAAATTCGTTAGGTAATTTAGAAGATGTTAGCGGCGAAACGGATTAAATCGGACACTGACTTTATTTTATTTATTTATTTATTTATTTATTTATTTATTTATTTATTTATTTATTTATTTATTTATTTATTTATTTATCTATCTACATAAAAGGCGACGTGTGTATGTCTCCTACAGACTCCAAAACCGCTGAATCGATTTTGACGAAACTTTCAGAAAATCTTCAGATTAATCCAGCAGGTGTTCCTGTGAACTTTGGTAGCGATCGGACGCGGACGAAGTCGCGAGCATATACTAGTAATTAATAATTATGTATATACATTAGGTGTGCGACGACTCCGTGCTCAATTAATCATAGTATCTACACAGTACCTACTGATAATTTGACAGTACTGGTAATACACAATACTGGTACTGACAATACCGGTAATTGTTTTTATCATGCAAATACCTGGTGCCTGCGACTTCGTCCGCGTTCACAAAAACACCTAAGAAAATATTTGACATATTTATCGCTATGACGACGTCGCCACCGACGGCTAATCTAAGCGATGCGAAAGTTTACACAATTTTTTATATTTTTAAACGATTCATCGAAAACCTAACATTTTTCCAGGATAAAAGGTACCCTCTATGTTAATCTAGGTAATGAACAATATGTGTGCCAAATTTAATCCAAATCCGTTCAGTAGTATTTACTTGAAAGAGTAACACATGTACATCCATCCTCACAAACATTCGCATTTATTATTTTAGTATACGAAGTACGATTTTCATATGCAGTTTTAATATCACGTTTCGCTGAGGAAGTTGGACTAATTACATTACTTCCTATCCTATGCACTTAATGATATTCGTTCATCTTTAAGTAGTAAGTCGTCTGGAGTCTAACTAAGTTAAGGTTTACTTAGAAAGTTTGGATAATTTACTTCATATTACAGAGTTTATATATGGGTCTTAGAAATTATATAGCAGTATGTCAATAAAAAAATAATATGTGTAATGTTTTGTGTGCACTTTCATGTGTTAAGATTATGCATGTGTTTCTAGTTCGAAGATAAGCCGAACGCAAGAACCGCAACGTTCTACAGTTAACGACGAGTTTAAAGCACTTGTTCGTCACACGAAACCGGGCCGCAGAACCGACAGATGACCATCAAGCTGTATCGACCAACATCTAAATCATATATAGCATAAATTAACTAATTTTCATTAAAAACATTCTATTCTGGTATCAAAGTGTTACCTTGATTTGTATTTAGCTTTGTGTCCATTAAATGTATGTAATCTAATCTAATTTATGAATAGTAAAAGAAGGAGGACTTCTTGAATGGACGTTTATTAATTAGAAGGTATTTCTACAACCCCAATATAGCTTGAAATATATCCCGCTATTCTTTATATAGTGTGTGTGTGTGTGTGTGTGCGTATAGACTTCCTTTGGTTGCGAACTAATACTTAATTATTCAAATTCGAAGCTTAATGCATAACTAGAATTTATTTCTCAGCTTAATCTGCGTGAAACTTTAAAATTACTTATTTTCTATTTTATTTTCTAAATTTATTTACAACAGACTATCGTCACATCAAATTTCATCAAAATGTTCGAGTAAACAGTGAAAATATAAAATAGTCGGTGATGAAATAATATTTTAATTTTTTTTTATCTAAAAATCGTCAGACAGGCTGAGGTCCATATAACAAAAGCAACGCCACAGGTGCGCTGCTAACTATAGTAGGATTAAAGATAAGGTATCCCTTATTCACTCACCAAAACATAATAGCACATGTGCTATTATTTCACAGTGGTCTTTCTGTAAAAACGAGCTCCCGAAATGACTGCAAAACGCAGTGTATTATTAACATAAAGATTTTAAAATAGAGAAATAAATTGAATTTTGGGATATGTGTAATTTAACTATTATGTAAATTTTAAGTGACTAATGCAAGATAACCTGTTGTCTTGCAACAACAGTCATTCAACAATCAATGATTGTTGATTGTTGAATATATTATATGTATATATAAATGGTACACAATTGATCGTCGATCGTGAAGAGTGAAAACGTTGTTAGAAGTGATTTTGTTGTTGTTTTTCGCATGGAAGTCTAATGGCGCTATTATATTGCAGTTCTCGTGGTACGAAATAGAAAACAGATAATTAGTTCGATAGAGCGCAAAAACACACCTCTATACTCTGCTACTTGATTTGGAATTATGAAAGAGAGGAATTTAGTGGCCATTAATATAAATAAAATAATTATAAATTTCATATTTTTTCAATAATAAAATAAAAAAAATCTTTAAGCTTTATTTTGCTAAGATTTTAGCCAAGTATTCGAAAATATTTTTTGATTATAAAATCAATGACTTATTCACCATTTATGTGGACATCGCTTCCTAAAATTAGTGTTTTCGTTTTGGTTTAGTTTTCGATTTTAGTTAAATAGACCATTTAAATAAAATTAGTACTTTTGATGTTAGGGAAAAACAAAAGAAAAAATAATACAATAATATTGTAACAAAAAAAAAGAATTCGGTTATTTATATGCTAATACTCGTAGATAATGCGTTTTGGAAACTTTCTATCGTATAATATAACCGAAATACTGGTATATGATAACTCAAGGTGGATAAAGAGAGAAATGGAGTATTTGTTTCGTACTAGTTTAAATATTTTGAAAAAAATTAATGATAAATAAAATATTTCACCCAGAAAAAATTATTATAATATTGAAAAAGATGTGGGAATCTCCAGATACAAAAAGAAGAAGATGGCTATTTAAAGTCATTTATTATTTATTTATTTAGATGGCTGTTTATTTGTTACGAATTTGGAAACAATTCCTTCTAAATAGTGTAAAATAAAATCTTTCAAATGAAAAATTATGACATATTAAAGGATTGTTTTTTTAATTTATACAACTGTCTGTTAGAATTAATTGTAAATAAACGTAACGTGTAGGTATCCTGTAGTAAGAAATATTACGTAGGTATAATTTTAATTAGCATAAAAGAAAAAAAAGCTTTAAAATCAGTTTGGTTTTTTTTTTTCAATTACCGCAAAAAATTAAATACCTAACGTAATTTTAATTGCGTCTTTATTATTTTATCGCATTGTTAATAACTTTCAATATTTGAAAGTGTATAGTGAATAATGTTTATGTAATTTAATACAATTTTCATATTTACATTTCAATAGAACCACTTTGAAATCGATATTTACATAAAGATGTCTATTTTAACACTTAAGTCAACACATTCCTCCAGTGTCTGCGTTTTCTACTCAGTTTATATTGTTCTTTTTATGCGAAACTCATTTGCGATGCGTCGCACGCAACAATGGTGTATATCTCTTCGATTTCAAATTTTCATTTCTTCTTCATAAAACTATCCATCCTCGAAACACTAATTAGCTACTGTTTTTATAATCTTTTACTTCGTTATAATATCAGCTGTCTTCAATATATTTTTTTAATAATATTTACTTGGAGCATTAATATCCGACCTAGTTTCTTGTTTCGTAACCTTTAATATTGAGAAAAGTTAATCCTTGAATGGAAACGTATTTGTTCAGATACGAGTACCATGTAAGGGTACAACTTTACGCCATATAAGTAAACATGTTCTTTTAATATGTGATTTCGCGCAGCAATCTTATTACTAGTAAGCCTACTATATCACGACGTAGCAGATTGTTCGTATGTGAGTTTTAAAATTGCATCAAGAGACCCCTTATTGAGGTCACATGTCTGAACAGCGATAATCCAACCGCTATTGGATTAATATTAGCTGTTGGTAATATTAATCCAATACCGGTGAGTTCATCTGTTGAAATGTAAGTGTGAAAAGTGTGAGGGAGTATCAGGAGCACATTCCTGTGGCGGCGAGACGCGAGGCGCGGGCGATGATGTCGATCGGTGCGCGCCCACGCACTCCCAAGAATAGCAGCCCTATCTCGCTCGCGGTGGAAAAGCGCTATGCACAAATAAAGTTACGCACCAGGAAGAAACCAAACACTCGCGGGCAGATCGACGGCTCTGCTTCTATGCCAGCGCCGGGATCAAACTTTATGAATGATTTTTTTTATGATGATCAATGATACTTCGCCAATGCTGTTTAGATGTTGTTAAGCTACATTAAGCCTTTATTACTAATGTGTTTAAAGTTAGATAAAGGGTTAGCTATGGTGGTAAAAGATGGATAGGTATACTGACCTCGTTGGGAGAGGGTCTGGCGGGTGTAGTGGTGTTCAGTGCGTTGCACGCGCTCCTGTTGTTGCACGACCTGTTCATGCCGTTCGGAGCGCTGTTCCGAATGTTGCTCGGAGCGCTGCTCGGAGCGCTGCTCCGTCCACCTGGACTGCTTCTCCATTACGCTGCCAAAGCAGCACACGCACAAAAAACTGTCACTCGATGCTACTGTTCTTTACAGAAAATAAGGTCGGTACGACGTTCGCCCAAAAAGAAATAAATACGCCACTGCAAAAAACTTATACTAGTCCACGGGTTCATTTAGCAGAAGTCAAGTCATTATAACCCAAGTCCAACAACCAAGACGTCGGTCGATTGCGAATAGTTAGCGGGTAGTGCTGAGTTGGAGCGCGTAGCGTTGCGCCGGCGGCGGCAGCGCGGGCGCAGCGGAGTCGGCGGGGGGCAGCGCGACCGAAATACGACGGGTTATTTCGAGAACGCGCCTCCACTCTACCGACGACCAGCGAGAACGGACCGTCCGTACACTACACTATACCATCCTCGCGTCCCCACCTCTCCCTCGCACACTGACACGCTCATTTCGCATACCTACGAGTAAATCCCTTTACTTTCTCACCCAATGTCTCTAAACTCAAAACAATAGCTCTCAAAGTGTCTAAACAACTACTCCTTGGCCGTAACCCTAGCCTACATAGCATAATGATTATGTATGGATAAATATTGTTTCGATAGAAAATTTTCTAACGGACTAGGCAAAATTTACATGAAAAAGACTGCCTGTTCTTGAGTGACCTGGTTGACTTATAGTACCAATATAAAACTTTTCTTAATCTTTTTGACCACTAAAATTCTAGTGTTTTTTTGGACACTCATATATTTTGTTTGAAAAAAAGAAACGGTTTTCTTTCTAAAAATTACCTAAATTGGACTAAAAATAAATATACTTAAATATACTATCACTTCCTCTCACTTTTTCAAAAAATTCTGAACAAATATGAATGTAATAATAGGTAATGAAGCAAATAGGCTTTGAAACTGAATCAAGGGGATGGATAGGAATGGTTTAGTTTTATAATAATTTTTCCCTATCTTTTCGCAATTTTTCCCTATCTTTTCAATCCCACTTGCATGAGGTCTGCAGCGCACTTGCAGCACCTGTGATGTAGCTTGTGTTATAGGCGACGGTAGCCATGGACCGTCAACCTTTCCGTCGAGGCCAACTCCACTGGGCTAATTATATACACAGACGGCAGCAAGATTGATGGAAAGGTTGGCGCTGCTTTCACCTGTCGACGTGATGGCTCCGAAATAAATAAGAAGAAGTAGAAGCTTGAGTCATTCTGCACGGTGTTCCAAGCGGAAATGTACGCGCTTCACAAAGCCGTTGAGGTCGCAATATGCCAAAGTGACTTGGAAATAAGCATACTCAGCGACTCCCAATCCTCACTGAAATTGCTCGAAAGGACGAAAACTACCCACCCATTGGCAAATAAAATAAAATACAACCTGCGCGAATTGCATGCGCAAGGCAAGAAAATTAACTTCTTCTGGGTAAAAGCCCATGTGGGGATTGGGGGAAATGAGAGGGCTGATTTCTTGGCAAAAGAAGCGGCTCTAAAACTGAAAAAAGCGAGTGATTACAGCGAGTGTCCGTTATCTTACATCAGAAGGAAAATCAGAAACGACACTATCTTATATTGGAATAAGAGATACATGGAGGGCGATACAGCCGGAGTAACGAAACTTTTTCTGCCTGATGCCGTGACGGCATACAGTCTAATTAAAAAGACAGCATTAACGCCTGCAATGGTGCAGATTCTGACCGGCCACGGAGGTTTTGGGCAGTACCTGAACCGTTTCAAGAGAAAAGATACACCGAACTGTCTATGCGAACCCGGGGTGGAGGAGACAGTTGAACATCTACTGCTCGACTGCCCCAGGTTTTCATTATTACGTTTTGATCTTGAAATGGAAATAGATAGAACTTTAGACAAAAGTTACCTTAAAGAGATCCTTTTTGACAAGGTAATCAGGGGTAGGTTTGTCGACTACTGCGGAAAAATCGTGAGAGTAGTAGCTAAGGCGAATGGCTCGTCTAGTCATTCAAATTAATATAATATTACTTATATTGTAGATGCATCTACTGGAATTTAGCCTAGTTCGCTTGTCCTCCTGCTTTCACTCTCGCTGGTCAGTGGTCGTAATTGTTTGTTGTTTCGGGTGGTTCTGCTGCTAGTTATGCTGTGGGGGGGGGGGGGGGGAGAATAAATGGGAAGAAACATACATACATCATAAAAAATTAAATTACATATTATAAGTAAAAGTGGCTGATCAGTACTCTGTACCGTATGTATAGACGTGCTTCCAAACGTAGATTAAAAAACACTATTATGCTGTTACACTGCCAGCTATACAAGATCTCTGACATGTGTCAGAGGAACCCTAGCCGGCCTTGGCATAAAAAATTAATAAATTGTTATGTAGAATGTAATTCATATTTTCAAAAGTAAGTTGTCTTCGAGTGTACAGAAATTTGTCACCACCATCTTAAGTAGGCAGAAATAACATAAGATCTCCACACACGTATGCACATCGTTATCCCCTTCAATGCTCCTGCATTTCAGTATAAAAATAAATCCGCGAATATGCGTCATGCGTATGACTGATCCAGAGATCACTTTATGAAGATAATTTTGTTGCGACATTTAGAGCTGGTGAATCAATCTAATTGAATCACAGTGAATTTTGATTCAGTATAATTAAAAATAAAAATAGCATTTACAACCAAATTTATTAATTTAAAAAAGTGCATTATTTGGAGTATTTCAGTCTATCCAATAGTGTTTTATCCAATAGTCTATCCAATAGTCGGCAGACAAGCTCGCGGTCGACTTCGTGGAAAGTGATGAACACAAGCAAAGCAGGGGTTCCAAGTACGTTTCAGACCTTGACATAACAAAATACAAGGAGCATAGGAGAATGAGTAATGGCTTCTCTGCTGTTATTTCATTGTGATCTTCTGTAAAAGGTGTATGTGCTTGATACGGGTTTGACTACGTACTCTGTACGTGTTCAAAAACTGGGAAGTCAATAACTAGGGAAATAACTATGTCATAGTGTGTCCTGTCTCAATCAAACACAGCTTTCTTGTATAGATGTTTCATTTTTTATAAATCTATATTATCTTTGTAGCAATATTATGTAAGCAATATAATGCTTAGCGTTAGTTTTTTATTTTATTTTGTATGATCTCTCGGGAACAGCATTTTTTTCTGGATGAAAAGTACCCTATGTCCTTTCCTGTATCCCTGACGTCTATGCAAATTTCATTATGATCGGTTAAATAGTTAAGGCGTTAAAAGGCAACAGACAGACAGAGTTACTTTCACATTTATAATATTAGTATGGATTTTCAAGTAAATAATGGAGCTTCTAGAGCCTCAGCAGTTCCGATAAGAGCTAACTGGAACAGTTACTAGACTGAGACAATTACAGTTGACTCTCGGATGTTTCGCAACCACGACTTGCTTTTTTACCCAACGTGACTCTTCGCTTCCGCCTCCTAATAATTAGCTGAAGGAGTATAATATATCTGTTGTGTCTAAAGTAACCAATATAAGTATATTCAATGTAGCAATTTTAGCATTTATTTTTTTATAATTTATTTTCTAGAAAATAAAAATTTTAAAAAATGCAAAATAGCGTAATATTTTGCGTGGCATAGCGTGGCACTAAGTCCACATTCAGAGGTGTTCCAACAGGTCCCAAGGTCCCAACAAATCCCAATTTATACTAGGTAAATTTTGTGTAAAATTACACTAGAAGAAGTTTATCTAAAGGTAATAATTATGAACATTAAACAAACTCATTATTTGTTCAATTCTCTACGATTTTATACAGTTTCAAGTAAATTTTACAATTGAAATTACATTGAAATTACATTGAAATTGTAATTCAAAATTATTATTATAATAAATGGTCTAATTTACCTATGTATACTAATTTTTAATATTAAATTTTTTAAATATTTACCATAAATTTAAAATAAAATTTAATATTAAAATTTTTAAATATTTACCATAAATTTTAATAAAAATATTTAACATTTTAAATACACTAGTGACCGCTCCCGACTTCGCACCGTGGCAATTTTATCTGCTAATACTCGTTTATTGCTCTTTCCATTAGGAAAATCTTTTGAGTATTTTAGAAGTTAGCGGAGAAACAAATAGAACCTTACAACCACTTTATTTTATATTGTGTATAATCTAATATATATAAATTACGTGTCACGTGTTTGTGCTCGATGAACTCTTAAACTACTGAACCTATTTAAAAAAAAAATCGTAAATATGTGTAATTTGGTCTAACTTAAAAGATAAAAGCGTGTAGCTAGTATTATATATATTGAACATTTAATTCAGATCGAAATAGCACTCAATCAGACTCAAACGGCTGATAGTAGTACATGTTTTAGTTTAAACATAATTTTTTTTTTAAATAGAAATATGAAAAAAAAAATTATTTATTTATATGAGAATTTTTTACCGAATCCCAAATAATTACAATACAATTTACATTCCCTTATACTAAATTTCTGTTGCAGAGCGTACGTGTGGTGTAGAATTGCTATTAAACCGCATGAATTTCGTAACATCCTGACTGTTACGCATAAAAACTAGATCAAATACGTTATCTGGTCACATAATAATTCTCAATTCTTTAAATAGAACAAAATGTATAGATGTCGGTAAATGTTACGCCCTCAATAACATACGGTTATGAGACGAGTCGTCAGTTACGGGATATTTTCGTAATCTAAAGATAGACTAAACTGACGGTGGTTTAGATACTAAAGTTTAGCAGATGCTTATTTTTACCTGCATTATTTGTTATTGTTCATCACTATCATCTATATTTACGAATTCTTGCGCTATAGTTGGAATATTTTTTTCTAATTTATTAATTTTTAACTTATACTTAATAAACTAGCGATCCCTCCATAGTTTTCATACGGATACTTAGTTTTTTTTCTGCAATTTACATATAGACAAACTTGTTCGTTTATAGCTATTTTGATTTTGATAATGAAAGTTTTTAAAATCTGTTAGGTGGCTTAGCAGAAGTTAGTGGAAAAACAGATAGAGGCGGAGAGCGACTTTATTTTATACTAGCTGTTGCACGCGACTTCGCCCGCGTAACTTTATAAAATATAGCCTATGTTACTTGCTGATAAATTAGCTTTCCATAAGTGAAAGAATTTTTAAAATCGGTCCACTAGTTTTTGAGTTTATTCATTACAAACACAAATTTTCTCTCTTTATAATATTAGTATAGATATAGATACGAGTATTATACCTTTGTGTGTAGATTATCTATATTATTTGTTATGATAGTTTTTTAACCTTAACTTTCGTCTTAGCCCACATGATTATTTACCTAAAATGTTATCTATGTTTTTCCTAAGGATTTTACTCGTACGAATTATGTGTGATGACTCACATGTATTTTGTTATCGTGTCCAAATTACATCAATTAATGAATCAATCATCAGTTGTAAGGATGCCTAATCAACGCACACCTTCGTGAGAAAGTTTGGCTGCGACCCAGTATTCATTGCTAGATATGCTGTAAACCCTATGTTTAGTTTTATGTAGTCATAAAAAGTGTGACTAGAGTGTACTAGTGCCAACAATGAAAAAAAGTTGGTCATCAAATCACAATGGTAATAGGATATATATGTTTTTGTGTATTGCGTTCTCCTGTGCTATTTTGGAGTGCGGCCGTTCTCGGGTTGCACAGGTAGACGTGAAATTATGCTATGCCGCGAGTTACTAAGTGAGCCGCGTATTAATAAAATCACACGGCTATATTAAACCACGCTGGATTCACAAGATAGCATCATGTTACACAAGTTCTTTTCGTTGTCTCAAGGCCTTCCTTCCTTAGTGTCTTCACATGCCTTCAACAAGTGTAATTAAAATTATAAACTAACCCCCGCCCAAACACGCTACACTCGCAGTAGGTTTCTGAGAAGTTGGGTGTCTCGTAGACTATTTGAAGCTGGTCATGGTTACCATGTCATGGAAATACCACCGAAGTAACAGTAACAGTTTACCATGTTGAAGTTAGTGAAATCCCTTAATTATCAAATCAAATCAAATCAAAATATTTATTTATCAATTAGGTTTCTACAAGAAACTATTATGATCGTCATTACAAATTTAAATTTACCAGGGTTTCGGAAAGAAAGCCAAGATTAGAAAATGTTACTATAGAATACTACATATCTTGGAAAAAAATTCGGTTATTGTGAGATTTTCAAAAAAAGAACCGAACTACAGCGGGTACGATATTGTGGGCACCAGCTAGTTAGCAATAATTTTACTACATGCTTTTTTATTAGGTATGTGAAGAGTGGTGAAGGTTTTTGGAAGTTTGTTATTATTACCTGTAAACCACTGTAATAAGTGTTGCCAGACCCATTAATTGGGCAACCCGTCGGGCGGCAGTAAAAACCCGTAAAGTCCCTTGAGTCCTTTGAGTGTCTTGAGTAAGAGAAGCCAGACCCAATTTCGGTATCTCCTCCTTAACCCCTATTTTTTATTTTATTAAGATCGGCAGTTCACTTGTTGCTTCTGTTAATAGGCGACAGTAGCCACCTAACGCCAGCCTGTCTGTCGACTTTCACATAAAAAAAATTTTGAACGAAATTGAAACTTGGCACATAATGAGTCTACTTTTCTGTTCCCGTGGGACAAACGTTCTATTTTTAAATTTAGATATTGTCCTATTTAATATATAGTTACATATATTGTTGTTTAATACTTAATGTAAGGACTAAGGGCTGAAAAGAACCAAAAAATGTATATACGAAGTGTATTTATTCAGGTAATTTCATGAATTGTGATGTAGTACGAACGTCGAGAAGGTATGCGGTAAAAATGTGAGGACACAACACAGGTGTATTGCGCAAATTTGTTACTCACTAAATACCAGACGGCTGTAGTCAGCAACGCTCGTGGGCGATGTGAGCTGTTTTTCTATTTTTCCGCCCAGAAATATCGACCACCTACAGGGACAAGTTGGCAATGCGTTACGTGTTAATCCACGATGCATGCAATTCAATATCTTTATGTAATACTAGCTGGTGCCAGCGACTTCGTCCGCGTTGAACGATGAAAGGTACTCTATGTCCTTTCTGGTGTCCCAGACAACGTGTATGCAAAATTTAATGATGATCAGTTCAGTAGTTTTTGCGTGAAAGAGTTACAAACATCCAAACATACTTTCTCATTTATAATATTAGTACGGATAGATTTCCCTATAACACTTAGTATTATGAGTAACTTTTTTAACTAAGAATGGAGAGTGAAACTCTTTTTACTATATAATTGTAGATTCATTATTAACAGGAGATAGATGCTTGCAGGGCATTCGCCTCCCACATAAAACACATAAAAACAGCAAAGCGTCCAGCTTAACATCTTTGAGTAAGCTACTCAAGAACCTTTATCTCTCAACGGTTGTATCAACTAAACGTCTGGTTATATCAGTTATATATGAATCAAACTAACTGTCCACTACCACTTTGGATTGATTTTATAAACTATCTTTCATTTTGATTCTGTCTCGTGGGTAAACTTGGGCACAGCTTTATCCATGGCCCCCGGAAAAACATCGAGCCTCACGTCCCTATTCCTTAAAACATTACTGGCAACTATTGAATAAAAAGCAGAGAAGGTAGAAGAAGAATAGATTCGAGCATTTATAAATCATTATTATCATACGAATAAATTTCGAAATCATTATATAATATTTCCTGAATCGCTGTACGTTTATTGAGCATGTGTTAGAAATATTTCTGCGTGTTAAGTAATAACCTCCATGTTAAGATCATGCGCTGCCTCCAGATCATATCAATAGAATTTCGATAACAACCACTTCAGCTTGTAGGAATGACAGCGTTGCGATAGGATGTAGAAAAATTCCCAAGCGGTAATGAAATGTTTAGCATGTTTAATATGACAATATTTTACTTTTTTTTGTAATTACCTATTTATTTATAACACTATATTGTGAAGAAGATTTTCTTACCAACAAAAATGTTTGGGATTTGACTTCGGTTTTTACCTACAAAAAGAGTGAATGCGTCATCTCCATATTCCACTCAGCCAAAAACCATTTAGGATGCTAGATAGTTTGGTCAATCTCAATTTTGTTCGCGGTCAAGGCAGCCAAGATCAATGTTTCAAAAGTATTGTTTGATTTTATTTAGTAAACTCAGCCCTAAGGCTCAGTCAGTTAGTCAGTGTCTACAGTAAATACTAATTTATTGTGTATACATTATAAATGTACATATTATATATATGCATCATTATCTCAGCCATAATCTAGGATCTAGACCGTTTTCACTAATGGAAAGAGGGTTAGATGAGGAAGGTTTGTAATATATAAAAAATTGCATCCCGGGCGAAGCCGGAAGTGGGTCGTTAGTATTATAATAAATGCGAAAATTTGTGAGGATGGATATATACAATTTTCCGTGATTAAAGTCTATATTTTTTTACAAAATATCATCGAAAACATAATGCATGGGGTGCGAAGGGCATCACTGTAAGGTTTATGTTACAATGTATATAACATATAATTCCCAAAATTACAGATCAATCAAATCACGGAGATATCTTAGGTATAAGAAATTACAGAACTCAAATTCTTTGTGTTTAGTTTACCCTTTATAAAAAGATGATGGTTACTTGTTTTCACTTCGTGTGTTTTTTAATGATATGTAAAATGTGTTAAACCTGGATAAACATCCGCTTTGTGCATCAAGGCTAAACAATTCCAATGAAAAATAGTATGATATATTATGATATAAAAAAAACTAGCATAAACTTTTGCTCGGTCGACCGATGACGCGATCTTGGTAATTTTACCTCGGCTACTGAAATCATAATGCACTGGGATGACCTTATTTATAGAACAGTTGAAAAATTCCACTCTGATGGAGATGTGGCAGGATTGTAATTTTATTTTTTTCATTCATTTTTAATCATATATATATATGCTACGTCTATTATATTAAACAATCGAAGAAATAATCTAAATATTTAGGAGTTAAAGTGGTGTCAGATAATTTTAATTTACATTTTTAGTAATTCTTATTATTAATTTATAAGTTTTTTATGTTAAAAAATACGATATTTTGCAACCATCTCGTCGAAACTATCCGGGTCTGTCTATTTCTTAGCAACTATTCTAAACCACTCAACGGATTTTTATATTGAATATTTATTTACATTACATATTTATATATTTATTTATTTCAAATAGGTACTTTTAATATTGATTATACTTTCGGTTCATATATAGTTGTGATTGTAAGCGCCACGGTTGTATGCACTAACTCCCGAGATACAGGTGTCCAACCTAGTTCGGGAGTTAGAGAATTATATACCTATCACAAAATTGCACTCACTCAGCGAATATGTGTAACTATGAAAATAAATAACTATGAAATAAATATGTTTTTCACTAATGGATACATAGATAAACGAGGAAGGTTTGTGTATATAAAAAACTGCATCCTGTGGGAAACCGGTAGCGGGATGCTAGTAGTTTATAACTGCAGTATGCAGGATACCCTGCCACTACTAAATACGACCTCTATACCTCTTTGTTGTGATTGAGATACTTTGCACCAACAGTGTGAATAATAGTTACCAAAATAGAAATAGCACATATGTTTGTGAGTTCGGATTTCTTGGTTCAGTTCCGTCAAAACAATAGATCTTTCAATTGTGAATAATTTAAGATAAAATAAAATTACGAATACAATATAGATCATGCAACTTCCTTGTAAAATATAAATATCTATAACTATTTCTTCTTCTCAATTCAACGGATTTTGATACGGTGTTCACTAATAGAAGGACGATAAACGAGGAAGGTTTTCACTAATGCATATATTTTTCAAAAAAAGTAGCAACCGTGCGAAGATAGATCCTTGCGGAACTCCTAAAGATATCAAAGTAGGTTTACTTTGATAACCATCCATTTTTACAATTTGAGAACGATTTGACATATACGATTGGAAAATACTAAAATCCTTAGCAGTGACACCTAAAGCTCTGAATTTAAAAGGATTGAGTGGCTTACAGTATCAAAAGCCTTTTTCAGATCAATGAAGATACCTAAAGCCAAGTTTTTATTATCAATATTATATTTGATTTTAGTTATTAAGTCAACTGTGGCAGAGAGCGTATTGGATTTCGGTCTAAAACCGTATTGCTGGTCAAAAAGGAGTAGATTCCTGTAGATTCCTGCGGTATTTAAAAATAAAACGAGCTACAGCGCGTATGAAGTCGAGGGCACAGCTAGTATACTGTAGTTGATTATATATTATATACTGCCCATTACCCTCAATAAGAAAGTGTAATTTTTATCATTAAGCGAGCGGCAGTCAGGCTGCTAGCCCATTAAACGTTAAAAAGCACGTGCTTTTTACCCTGATGACCGATTATCAGATTAGATTTTTCTTTCTTTCACTATAATTAGTGTTTTTTTATAAAGTAATTAAATATGTTTTAAATTTATGTATCTACGGTTTATGTGGAGTATTCAGAGTGAAAGACTTATTTCACTGTCCAGCAAAATTTCACAATAAATTAAAATCTCACTCGCAGTGTATATAATTGCCATTATATTGGCATTAGTTCAAACTGTTCTGCGTTGTTCGCGAATAATTTTCTAAAATAATTTCACCGTTTCGTCACGGTCATTTGGCGGACTCTTGTGTTTTACAAAAAAATTAAGATACAATACGTGCAATGGAAACAAATAAAATTTAATGCCGGTTCCAAGCGAGAAATGTATCTGTATTTTTACCTTTATTTAATTACAATCACGTTTCGCTCATCAATGTCGTAATCTAGTTGTAATAACTAAATTTGTCAACTTTGACATATTACATACATTAATAAAACTTTTTCAAATAAAATACCACCTTTAAGCAGCTAGAAAACAAACAAGGGTTTAACGTTTGGGTTAAGATATGCCCTGAGGTGGTTGAACGGTTCAACCCTACGAGACATGGGATAAAATGAAATTATCCCAACTGAAAATTTTACTTCGAATAAGTAAACTCAAATTCAATGTTTGAGGATATTTCGGCACTGAGCATTTCTATATTTAAACCAAATATTTAACGCAACGTACGCGTAGGTATATTTCAAATAAGAACTGAATGTTCACATTTTTACTTTGTTTAAAAAATCATTCAGAAGAATCAATTTCAATCTAATATTCAGAATTTAAGCACTAGTCCACTAGTGTTACTAAAAACGGTCAGGTAAATCCTTTTTTTTTTCTTTTTTTTTATTAGATGGGTTTGCTCTTAGCCAACAACCAGCTGTGTAGCGAAAATGAGGCCAATGATGGAGCGAGCTCAACCAGAACATGCCTATTTACTCGAACTTTGAAAAGATTTGAGTTGTATGAGCTCGGAAATACAGCAAGCAGTTCCAAACCTTGGCCATGCGCATAGAGGATGTTTTAAAGCGCTTGGTCCGAGAAAGAGGGATTTCGACAAGATGAGGATGGTAACCAGCCGTACGTCTGTATGTCCGATGGAAGAAAGGGGAAGGCGATATGAGCTCATGCAGCTCCTGAGCACACTCGTTCTTCGTTCGTCGTTCGTACTTACACTTTTTGTAAGTACGACCGATTACAAACTATAAACTACGAGTAATGCGCTGCAAACCTTAGAAGGATTAAGGATAAGGGTATGGGGTAATGGGCTCTGGCATCCTTTACTTCGACAACAGCACATGTGCTATTATTTCACTGTGGTCTTCTGTAAGGGGCCACCCTGGATATGTCAATATGCCCTGGACAATGATGCGAACCATCAAGAAGCACAAGATTTAATATTTTGGCCACTTGCTAAATGACGACAGATTCATTTAATCTTTCACTTCACTTAATCATGATGTAATGAAAGAGTTTACTGGTATTGCCGAAGTCAAGTGGTTGTTCAAGTTGACGGGGTTAAGGGACCCTTCAAAACAAGTTGACAATAGACAAGTTCAAGGGGTTGACGGCTAACCATGCAAGGGGTGAAAGGGCGCTGGTGTTATGGTAATTTGTGGTTTCAAATGAAATCCCAAATCAAGTAGTAGGTAATATTTTTCTAAAACTAAGTGCAGTTTGATTTTGCATTTTGATTTTAGCAAATTTCATCGGTGAAAATCTGCACAATGTCTTTTAGATTGAGGAGAGACAATCTTGGTGACAATATTGAGCCGTGCTGGACATCGTCGTCAATGACTTATCATACTTTATCATGTCAATACTTTATCATGATTTTTTAGACTGTATAAATTAAAACAGAATTAATTTAAATTAAACATATTGTTAATATTAAAGAAAATAATTATTTTACTATTCCATTATCGAACTGGTCTCAAGAAAAATACATTCTCTCACTACAAACTCATCTCACTGAAGTATTTATGCGCTGGCGTCGATCCAGAGAGATGTAGGTCGACTTTGCGCAGTGCTTACCCATCACTGTACATTTTAAGCACTTTATTCGCTTATCCGCTTGTAATTTAAATCCCGCCAACAATATATTTGCCTTCGTTTTACGATGTTATTATTTTATTTATAAAAGGAGTCGACATTTTTACGAAAACATCATCTAACGGCATATCGTTGTTAAAAATATTTACTTTACAAGATCATGTGTCTCAATACAAGATCAGATTTGAAATCGACTATTTATATACAATGTTTATTATTGATACATGAAATGCACAGTTTTCCATGTTCACTATACTGAAAACGTTTCAAAATGAAATGTTTTATGAATCCACATTTTGCGATCTGCACATTATAAGATTTGTACATTTTACGTAGCCTGCACATTATGCTATGTATCCGTATTTTTTGGGTTTATTTGTATCTGTAATATCTGTAATATAAAGTAGTTATTTCCAAATTAAAAGAGTAAAATAAAAGCACATCAACTTTTCTATTTGTAAAGTCAGCAAAGGCCTTCTATTCATTTGTTATGTATTTTATCTTTTACTTTATCTTTTACTTTCTTACGCCAAGTTTTGGCGCCATTTTCTTTTATAACATTTTATATACGAATACATTATTGTCGATATATAAAAAAGGAAATCCAAAACTCAACCATCATAGCTCAGTTGCGACCTTAGTGAAGAGATATTTAATATGTATTTTTCTTTTAACAAGGAGAAAATGCTTGACAAAGTTTGCGTGCTCCAAAAAATCCATATATATGTAAGCATTAAGCAGTTTCCAATACCGCATGGCTGGGATCATCTAGTTAAGTTTAGTTGCAAAGATATATTATTTCGATGAGTTAATTATATCTACTTGTAAAGGATCTAAGAACAATAAAATTATCAAATACCTAAAAATTCATATTCTAAAATGAACTAACTATCTGTGTAAATATAATTTATGTATTTCTCGTAACACGAGCTCCATCAGGATGATAGCGAATGGTTCTATACAATTCCAGAAAATTGACATTAAATACATGTCGTACATAGATGACGTCATTGGACGACAATTTACACAGAAACTGTACTCGTATTGGCGGCGGAAGTACGTTACACTACTTAGAAAAATGGAATAGTCAGCATAATTGTGTATTTTCGATCAAATTGTGTACTGAGGAAACAATTAGACAGAATAACTGGAAATTTGATATTTCCAGGGAAAACGATAAAAGAGAAAATCAGGAAAAATAAATGATAGAAAGTCATAAACATAAGTCTACAGACATATTTTATATATAGAAGTCGAATCGAAGCAAGCAGAGATTTTTATCAAACTTATTCGTTAAACACTCTTTACCTTGTTTAGCGTCAAAACGTCAAAGCGTGGTTTAAAATCCTATCATGACGAAAAGGTTTTTATTTATATATTTATAAGGATCGGTATTTCGAATTAAAAAAATTCTATTCAAAGCAAATCTGCAAATCAATTACCACTTACAAGTTCCGCCAAACTTTTACATGTACTTTAATATATAAAAGTTTGTAAAATAAAAAGAAAATCATAAGACATAAGCAATAAAATTATTGCTTAATTTGTAAGGCGGGCTAAAGCCATATTTTTATACAGCCCAATATC
Source organism: Synanthedon myopaeformis (assembly GCA_944738685.1). NCBI lineage: Eukaryota > Metazoa > Arthropoda > Insecta > Lepidoptera > Sesiidae > Synanthedon > Synanthedon myopaeformis. The sequence goes on along the minus strand of OX122913.1, from coordinate 3,519,519 downwards.
AGCACTCAGCAGGCAGGTTGACGGTATATACACAAATAACGCCAATTACGCTGCCAACCATAATGGGATAAGGAATAAGGAGACAGAGAAAAGGACACTGCCGAATTTTACTCATTTGTGGACTTAACAAGGGATTTTACTATCCATAAATTGGATTTGCTTAAATGCGACAACACTAATTAACCTTTTGGTGGTAGGTGGCAACATCCGCCTACAAATACTAAAATTGGTGCTGACGTGTTTCCATCCCTTTACCTGCACAACTACCCTTCCCGGTGCTACTCGTGTTTGAATGGACTGGCCGCCTGCCTGTCGCATTTTTCTATAAAAAATAAAGCAATGCAGTTTGGTTGCTACAACACTAAGTCTAATTTAAAAATACAAAGGCTCCTTAGATGAAAATTTATGTAGGTTATTCTGTGAAAAAACGAGTCATACATCCCGTTCATGCAATGGAATTTTGTTTATGATTAAAAATAGACTGAACGAATGGGAATAACAATTTCTTTGTTTACAAAACGCAATCAAATGACGAGAACATTTCATTTTATAATATTAATTTGTTTCATATACTTAATATTAACTAGTATGCACAAAGACCCTTGTTATGCAAGTGATAGGTACTGTAAATTGTTAATCAAATAAATGTCTATGTACATACCTATAACATAACATTACATAGATAATATGTTATTTTTAAAATAACAATAAACTGCTCACGGGGGTGAAGTAATCCCCGGGGGGAATTCTTATAAAAAAAAAATAATTAACTAGTGACTCGTTCAGGCGTGGCATAGATGCAATTGATTAAAGAAAATTTTTCATAGTCAGTTATAATGCTCAAAAAATAGTTTATTGGGAAATCAGTATCCACAAGAAGCTAGATTGTAATTAATACTCTTCCACAGGAAGTGTGATTACACCCTACTTAGCAGTCCGTTTAAAAATTACAGGCCCATTTCATTTCACTCTTGTGGCACACGTCTACAAGTAGTCCGAGCTCATATAGGTTTATTGAAAACCGACTTGGATGCAATTTAGACGACTTCCAACAAGTTCGAAAGGTTTTAGTACCAAAAACCACATTAGCCAAGATTACTACGCAAAAGTTCAAAGATGTTCGTAGATAACAACGGCCGAGACCTGCTGTCTCGGCCGCTTATATCTCAACAGCTGACAATATTGACAAATTAATCCTAACAACACCTCAGTATATACCTCAGAACTACATCAAGCCATGATAGAGCCTATCAATATGATAATTATATGATATGTTACGCGTCCAATGCCATCTATACAGGTTTGTGAGAATTAAATAAATGCTACGTTTCTACATTTCTATTTGTGTGATTCTGAGTACTTACTTCGTTAGCGTGTTCAGCATAGTGTAGAGTCCAATTGTTAGATGGCACAAGTGTCGCCAAGATCAGAAATAAACATATATTTTGGCCTTTTCATGCAATCAATCTAAATATAATATATATTACAATAGATACATTCAGCGAACGTAATTTAATGAACCTAATTGGTATGTATTTATTTTGTAATGTTATTATAAATGTTGTAGATCAAATGTATAGAAATAATTTGGCTATGATGATATTGTGTCTGATTTATGATGTGATCGATGGTTTTGCCAAAGGTCGTAACCCGACAAACGATCGTTAATGAAAATGTGTCGATAAACGGATCAAGATCGCATCCGGGCAGGCGGGCTGCGCGAGTGCCGCGGGTGCGGGGCTGGTGAGCGTGGAGTTATTCCGAGCGCGACGCAACGGACGACGGCGGCGGGGCGCGGGGTGGCGGGCGGGGGTGAGCGGACGCCGAGTTCAGTGTGTCGGCGCGCGCCGCCGCCGCTATGGGCAACCAACACTCCGCCTCACACCCTCAGCTCAAGCCCAAGAAGAACGTGCACTGGAAGTCGGCAGGTAAATTGCCTCGGCTCGTCTCCATCCAACCGAAAGTCCACTCCACTTCACAAACTCCACATTCACCCGCCGTGAACGTAGGCCCCTGTCTATAAGTGTCTATTTTTAAAAAGATTGCGTGCTGCGATTCCTAAAGCGTGGTACAACAAAACAAATCGTAACAGTCTGCGTTCATGTAGGCAACGATTATCACACGTCTAATTTTGTAAGGAGTTTTATGCCAAATGACTCTCAAGTCGACGAGACAATGATAGGACAACGATTGACATAACACGTTATAATATTACATAAATGCTCATTACATCAATTAACGCCGAATCCAGTCATTTGTGGTGTTACAAGTCGATTGCTTTGTGTTTTCAGGAAGGCCGGCAGTGCCCGGTAAACCGGATATAATTCCAATACTGTCAGACGATGAACCAAACGCGATCACTCTGCGATGGCAGCCCTCGATGCACGATGGCGGCGCACCACTGCAAGGCTACCAAGTAGAATGCAATCGGCTCGGCTCACCGGAATGGATTCGTACAGCACCTCCGATTGTGGTCCGCCCTGAGCTAGTGCTCAGTGGCCTTGAGCCACCCCATCGATATCAGTTCCGTGTAGCAGCAGTTAATGTGGTTGGACGGTCTGAATACAGTGAACTCTCTGACGTCCTCACCGTAAGTTCCGAGCGCGGTCTGCAAGAACCGCCTCTATTCCTTCTTCATTTGGAAGACATTACTGCTCTTGAAAATGACAAAACAGAGTTTCATGTCGCTTTTTCGGGTACACCTCCACCGACAATAGCTTGGTTCAAAGACGACTACGAAATATTCAGTAGTAGACGTACGGCAATCACGACGAACGAATCGTCCAGTATCCTCGTTTTTCATCAAACGCTATCAAGTGATGAGGGCGAAATTAAATGCACAGCGACAAATCGCGCTGGTCACGCTGTTACCAAAGCACGATTGTCGCTCGAAGCAACCCCTAAGTTACGCTATCCGCGACAGTACGAGGATGGGCTTCTTTACGAAATAAACGAAACAGTATTTTTGAAAACTTCAATTGTCGGCAAACCGACACCGACGATAGAATGGCGGCATGATGGCCAGCCAATAGTAACTAATGAACGTGTAGAGATAACAAATACGCCTAAATTTTCTATGTTGAAAATACATTCGGCACAACGGAGTGACCGTGGCGAATATCAGATACATGCAAGTAATATTATTGGAGAAGACACAGCCGCCTTTCTGGTCACCATAACTGCGCCTCCTGATCCTCCGCGAAACGTTTCCGTGACAAGACAAGTAGACAAATCATTAACATTGGATTGGGAACCTCCCGTAGATGATGGCGGATGTCGAATCGGCAACTATGTCGTCGAGTATTACCGTAGCGGATGGAATGTGTGGCTAAAGGCGACTACCAGTCGGAAGACAAACATAACGTTGTTTGATTTAATAGAAGGTAGCGAGTACATGTTTCGAGTAAAAGCCGAGAGCCCTTATGGTATGAGCGCTCCCAGTTATGAATCTGCACCGGTGCGAATTCCTGGCAGGCCTGTCGATATGGAATTCCTGGCGGTGGAATCTAAGATTATAAATGAAATGTTAACTCGTGAGGACGGTGAAGACGAACACATATCACCTGCGCCTAGGCGTAAGCGTAATCAGTCAGCTTCACCCTCGTCTATAGCACCTGATACTCCACAGCGACGTCCACGTCTCTCGCCCAGCCGGGATCACGCTGGCAGTAACGAGTTTATGCTCGTCCTCTATCCGGACAAAGCGAAGAACATTGAAAAGGAAGGTGAGCATATTCATACTTTGAAGCGTTTAATATGGTACCTAAGTAGTAAAGTCTCAAGATAGAACACTGCAATTAGTTTCATTGCATTTATAAAACTTTTTTTAATCTGTGATTTTCTATAGATGCTATAAAATAGTACCTCAATATATTACTTTATTAAATTAAATTTATATATATTATTATATTAAATTTAAAATAGTATGCATTGATTCACGAGTTTTTTTTTTCAAACGAAAAAACAATCTAAATTATAAATAGGCTGAAGACGAAATTACATTATTATTTTGCTTGCGCTATTATATCTCATTGTTACTATACTTTTTTTTTAGAAAAATAAATCACTTTTTCCAATAAGATCTTTTTCAAACCAAACAAATATGTATTACATATTGTATTAAGAATGACTAGGTGCGTATTGTGGTTTAGTGTCGGAACAGTTGTGCGCGCACCTAAAAATAAAAGCGGACGTCTTAGCTACTACTAGTTGTATAAACCATTCTATCTAACTCCCGCTAAACTAAACAATAAGAGTTTAATACTGAATGACTTGTTACTGTTATTAATGATTTCTAATTAATTCCATATAATTTTCAATTCTGCTAATGCAAATATGTAAAGCAAAGCGAATAATTTTAAATTATATGTGTTTTAATATTTAGTAACTACGCGAAGTAGCATTCATTAAAATTAAACCAGAAGATATAACTACGACTGCTCTAAAATGTAATTCTATAATTTTAAATATTTAATTTCAGACAAAAGAAAGTCATTCCAGCTTGACCTAGAAGATGCTATCTCACCGCCGCCTATATCGTTGTCTGCACCAGAGCTAAGCTCAAGGTGTGTAATGCCGTTCAAGTCTCTCCGTAACGCCGTTAGTTCAACGGAGCTCCTTCACGAGTGGGCCATGGCTCGGTTCTATAGAGCTGTAGCAATGAAGGAGGAACACGACAAGCAAAAGGATAACAAAACAAACAAACTCGAACACAACAATGACATTCCGTATAAATCTAGCCCGTATAAACCTACAATCAACGAACGAAACACAGTCTCACCCAATGAACCAATAGGGACAAATATAAAGAAGCCAGAAATATTTATAAAAACCGATTCCCTAGATAACAAACTATACCGATATGATTCTCAATTTAGTTCTTCCTTAGAATCAGAAACACCAAAATATAATTTAAAACAAACTTCTCTAGATTCGTCATTGTCGAAGCAGAATTCGAGGCAAACTTCTACTGATGCAGAGACAGTAAAGCCCAAATTGAGACAAACGTCTGCAGAATCAGAACCAGTGAAACAAAATGCGAAACAAAACTCTGAAGATTCCGTAACATTAAAATTCAGTTCAAAACAAACCTCTTTTGATTCGGATACTTCAAAATTGAATTCCAGGCAAATTTCTGTTGAGTCTGAGTCTTCAGATGTTAATAGATGGCAAAGCATGTCATTTGATGAAGACTACACGGCTAGTACAGTGTCTACTGATGGAGAATACTCGGACGAAGGCAGTTTGAATGAAGACATGGATAGAAGAAATCAATATATGAATGACGAAGAGACTTACCATCCTAGAGATAAACAAACTCGCCCTTCACCACTAAAAGAAGCTTTAGGGGAAGAAGAAGATGAGTCAGAAAGAGAAATATTGAAACCACTTCCTCTTCCAGACCCTAATTTTATCCCTAAACCAATATTAAAGCGAAGGGAACATGATATAGTTGAAACTAAACCAAATTCTGACATCAAACTCAAGTCTGAAGGAAATCCTAAGTTAGAAGAATGCCCTAAACTTGAAGAAAAGGAAAAAAAAGAAGAGAGGTTAACTATATTCAAGAAAATTACAAAAATGCCCGTTCAAAAATCATTCCCGTTCCCAAGATTACTTCAGAAGAAAGAGTCTGAAAAACCTAAAAAGCTTATAGAGGAGAATGAAATTCCAATAAAAACGACCGAGACTGACCCTATTGAAGATAAAATAACTGACGAAGGTCAAACTGTCATAGATTATTACGGAAATATTGTCAAAGAATACGGAAGTCAGAAAAAGCCTCATACACCACTTTACTTAAAAACAGAAGAGTTAAAAAGTGTAGCTGAAAAACAACAAAAAGAAAATAACGTAGTAGCTGTAGCCAAGAAAGTGAGTAAATCAAAGAAATCCGTAGAAACTAAAACTGGTAACCCTAAAAAGGTTCCTGAACGAACAAAAGAGTTAAATAGTGCTAAACAAAAGAAACCTCAAAATAGTACTGGAAAAACAAAAGAAAGACCGCTAGAGAAAGCCAATAAGAACCAAGATAAATGTATTCAACAAGTGGTCCTCAAAACAGCTGAACGTGCGACAATCGTTATACCAATAGACTATAAGAAACTAGAAGAGACAGCCAAAGTCAACGTGAGATCTGCTATTGATTACATGGTCGACATGTGCTTATTGATGCTGGCGTTCTGGGTGTACTTTTTCAAAGATGAGCGACTCGCTATACCTTTCCTCATATTAATTATATATCGTCAGTTGCAAGAAACACTAACAATAAATGTACCAGAATGGAAGCAACGCTACACTCCTAGGTGGCTTAAAAGGAAAGCTTCTTGACCATTTCCATACAAAAGACATGTTGAGCGATGATTGTATTGTGAACATTGCGTGTTGTGTGAAATTGTGATCTTCTTATTTAAATGTGATTTTAACTTATATTTTAATATACAAACTCATAATATAAATTTGTTCCAAAAATCAATCAAAACTAGTAGGCTATGCAGTCATATAAATAATCACCAATGTTTATTAAAGTATAAATTTGGTCCAAAATTCAAAATGTTGAAAAGAATTAAATCCATACAATTTCTTGCCCCGAAAACATATGTACGTTTCATATCACAGTTTAAAATTGAGCGCAGTGACTGCATTCCACCAGTGCCCCGTGTTTATATAAAAGATAAGTACCAGTGCATGCGAAGAGAGGAGGGCCTAGTTCTAGGTGTTTACTACAACGAGCACGTGCCTGAAAGCGAAAAAGCCATTCTTACTGCCAGTGCAAAGAAATATGATCAAGAAAATGGTGGTAAACTCTGGAAAGTATTAAATCTGTCGCCGATACCAAAACTTGGTGAGTGCAGAGTGTTTTACGATCTGGATCCGTATTACGCATTTGTTGCCGTCGCCGGTCTTGGTACGGAGTGTTTGGCGTATGACAAAGTAGAGAAACTCGATGAAAGTAAAGAAGCTATACGTATAGCGGCGGGTACCGGTGCAAAAGCTTTGCGAAAGTTATTTCCAAAGGCCATACACGTAGAGTCCTTTGGGAATGCAGAGGCAGCGGCCGAAGGGGCTACACTTGCAACGTGGCAGTTCCAGGAGTACAAGAGCGTTGCTAAACATTTAGTTATACCACAACCCGCTTTACGATTGCATGACGACTGCGATGAAAATGGTTGGAATGTTGGTAAATTAAAAGCGGAATCACAAAACTTGGCGCGGTATCTTCAAGAGATGCCACCAAACATTTTATATCCCACATCGTTTGCTAAGTTAGCTGTCGAACTCCTTTGTGAGCTGGATATTAATGTAGAAGTGAAAACACAAGGTTGGGCAGCAGGCCATGAGATGGGTGGATTTGTAGCTATAGGTAAATCATCAGTGCAGCCTCCACTTTACGTGGAATTAAGCTATTATGGTGCAAACGAGTGTACTCGTCCGATTGTACTAATCGGTAAAGGCGTTACTTTTAACAGCGGAAGCTTGGACTTGAAACCGCGAAGCGAACTAAAATACATGAAAGGAGATATGGCTGGGGCAGCGTGTGTCTTGGCTATAGTCAGAGCTGCAGCATTACTCAAACTACCAATCAACATAAGAGGCATACTGCCATTGTGCGAGGTGATGCCGAATTGTAACAGTCCAAGATTTGGAGACGTGGTGTGCACCGCTAATGGAAAATCAGTTAGCATACGATTACCATCGCGCGAAGGTCGCCTTCTTCTAGCAGACAGTCTCGTTTACGCTCGTCATTTTTGGCCAAAGTTCATAGTCGACGTGGGAACTATGTCTAAGGAGCTAGTGTACGCCTTAGGCGGAGCTGCTTGCGGCTGCTATACAAATTCAGAAGAATTATTTCAATACATAGAGAAAGCAAGTACACACACCGGTGACAGAATTTGGAGGATGCCTCTTTGGAATTTTTATACCGAACGAATAAAGAATAGTCAGTTAGCAGATTTAGCGAATACCGGACGACACAGGTACGGCGACTCGCCCAATGGAGCCGCATTTCTTAGAGAATTCGTATGCGACAGTCAATGGATACACCTTGACACTTACAACGTAGCTTATACAAAGGGCATCGACTTTCCTTACTTACAACGAGGCATGACTGGGCGTCCGACTAGAACTCTGATAGAACTCATTTACCAATTAATGGCAGATTCGAAATTGTAATTATATTTTTAATAGATACAAAATAAACTAAATGTAAAAATTTAAAAAAAGAATGTATAACATACCACTTCATAATATTCTCTTTCTTACTAAAAACAGATATAAATGTTGGTAACTTGTTATTAAAAATGTATACTTGACATATTTGTGTTTGATCTATTAATATTTTATGATGCATATTATGTAAAAAAATAATTTTTGTTGTTATGTGGGCCTAACGTTTGTAGTTTTGTCATTAAATTCAACAGTCGCTAGTATTTTCAATAAAACTCAGTTATGTGAATAGAGATTTTCATTTATCTTTAAAAATAATATGACAGGATCATACAGAAACCGTGAAAAGCCTGAAAAGGCTTCTTTGTTACCCTCTGGGTAGATGTCTGCGGGAACATTGCTTAAACTGCTCAACGATTTCTAAACAAGATAAAGGTTCTTTTGCGTGCGATCTGTAGCAATTTAGAACGGCATTCTGTTCATAGAGGCAGCACGCCAATGGACATTTAATTTTCTCCTCAAAATAATCCGCCATAGAGTCTATGGATTTTATACAGCCGTTCAATTCGCGATAATGTTCCTTGAGTTTTAAACTGACTTCGTTAACCATATCTTTATTACTCTCATTAACCGTTTTCTTGCATATCTTCTTAGAGAACTTTTCAAATATACTATCATTTTTATAAAAGTTACACATTAAATTTATTGTGCCTAATTGCCAAAATATTTGCCAGATTGAAGTATCAAAAATGATTTCACAAATCAATGTGGTTTAATATTCGTTAGATGACAGTAAAATCAAACAAAAATACTTTTAAATTATAAATTTATTAATATCATAGACAAAATATGGCATAAAATTTGCAGTCAACAATTATCTAATTAACAATTATTATTCAATAATATCTATTAGGAAAAACAAAATGGCACTTAATATAAATTAAACACATTTAATAAGTATGACTATTGTAATATTTTTATAGGGATTATTTTTATAAAAAATATTAACTATGAACTTTATAAAAAAAATTTTTTAATATAACAATGATTATAACTAACATTGAAATCATAAAGTTCATAATAATTACATATATATTATGTATTTGTACATGTGTTTCTTACAAAATATAAATATAAATTCGATTAATTATTATAAAAATTATGACTTATTATTTTACCTATTTTAAAAATGCTGACTGGGTAATTCTTTTTTTTTTTCTTATTTAACTTCTTATAAAATATAACTTGAAAATCTTTGGTGATTTGTATGTCACTTTAGAACACTTACTCTAAATTTAATAAGAGCCCGATAAGAATGTTTTATAATTAATTTGGTACAGCAATCAATAAAATCTTTATGAGGATAACTAACTTACTTATTAAGTATTATAAAATAAAATATTATATTATTTTTATTACAACTTCTGAACGTTTAAAAACATCAAAAATAATCAACATCATCTAACCTGATAATCCTGTTAATATAGTTTTAATATTTTAAAACTATATTAATAATGAGACCCTCACTGTTGTCATATCGCTTACCCATAAAATTTCTTAATGAGTCACATCAACACATCAAAATATTACTATGAAAGTCTATTTTTTTAGAACTTGTCGATAATGTAAACAATCCGCCATATTGGCTTTGTCAATGGTTGGATTTAGAAAACTAGTGATGGTAACTATTGCAAACTTTTAAACGAAAAAAAAAAATCATTTTAATGAAAAAAAAAAATGGTTTTGTTACGCTATCTGTAACACTGTTAATTAGCCCTTCTAAATTTTTCGTCTTCCCTTCCTCATTTATCACGTGGATTACACATTTTCCCCACTTTTCCTTACCTATTCGCAAATCACAATGCAAATCTAAATAATTAGAAACATAAGCCCAGTCGTCAGTGAGAACTAATAAGAAAAAATACAGTACGAGTGCACGACAAGAGAGAAGTTAAATCAGGGTTTGTACTTAAATCAGCTTGCCACATGACGGAATTGAATTTTTTCAAATATTTTTGACATAATATCGGATATCTTCCACCGAAAACCATGTGCATTAATGAAATACATTTAAAATAGTTTTTTAAATAAATATATTGTCTTTATTTAAACTCTTTACTGATCAACACTATTTTCTTTGTTTACATTGTCGACAACTTCTAAAAAAATAGAGTATAGGTTTAGGTACGCAAGCGTCGATTCGCGACGTGACGTCACACATTAGCGCCGTCGCTTAGTCGATGCTTTACTTTAACGTTTAATATTTCAGTAATTTTTGAAAATTGTTTCTCGATTTTTACCAATTTTTTAGATATGCTGATAACAAAAAAAACATTGGTGTGACTCACTTCTAGATAGTTTAACTTTTGTTGTGTTATAAAAAAATTTAAAGTTCAACCTTAGCTGATGTCGTGTGATGTTGGATGATTGTTGAATCCTCTGTGTCGGATATATAGCCAGGCTGGCCGGTGTAGTGTGTCGGATGTATGAGAAGAGGGGCCGCAGAATAAGCTTGTAGGTCACGATTCTTGTAATAAGACTTCCAGGTGTCACTGGAACCAATTAAAGTTTTTTACTTGAATAAAAGTAAGTTTAAAGCGATATTTAAAAAAAAATCGAGACATGAAATACATTTACTACAGTGAAGCCGTATAATCAAGTTAATAATAATCTATAATATATCTACGTAAAACTGTGTATAAAAATTACGTGTCACGTTATGTGTCCTCGATGAACTCCTAAACTACTGAACCGATTTTGATAAAACTTCGTAACTATGTGTAATTTAGTCCAACTTTAAAGATGGGATAGTTTTTATATCAATTTATAGTGTTTTTTTTTTTATTGCAAATTATTTGTTTATTATATGAGAGTTATAAATTACCGTACACGGCCATCTGTGAGAATTTTATGGAACTCAATTAACTTTTAAAATAAGTGTTTAAGCAACTGTGAGTTCCATGAGTGTCTCACAGATGGCGGTGTAAGGTAATTTATAGGCTGGATTAAGTAAATATTTATTATAAAAAATGCACCCCGAGCGGGACAGCTAGTACTAATGAAGGTACGGTACGGTACGGTACGGTACGGTACGGTACGGTACGGTACGGTACGGTACGGTACGGTACGGTACGGTACGGTACGGTACGGTACGGTACGGTACGGTACGGTACGGTACGGTACGGTACGGTACGGTACGGTACGGTACGGTACGGTACGGTACGGTACGGTACGGTACGGTACGGTACGGTACGGTACGGTACGGTACGGTACGGTACGGTACGGTACGGTACGGTACGGTACGGTACGGTACGGTACGGTACGGTACGGTACGGTACGGTACGGTACGGTACGGTACGGTACGGTACGGTACGGTACGGTACGGTACGGTACGGTACGGTACGGTACGGTACGGTACGGTACGGTACGGTACGGTACGGTACGGTACGGTACGGTACGGTACGGTACGGTACGGTACGGTACGGTACGGTACGGTACGGTACGGTACGGTACGGTACGGTACGGTACGGTACGGTACGGTACGGTACGGTACGGTACGGTACGGTACGGTACGGTACGGTACGGTACGGTACGGTACGGTACGGTACGGTACGGTACGGTACGGTACGGTACGGTACGGTACGGTACGGTACGGTACGGTACGGTACGGTACGGTACGGTACGGTACGGTACGGTACGGTACGGTACGGTACGGTACGGTACGGTACGGTACGGTACGGTACGGTACGGTACGGTACGGTACGGTACGGTACGGTACGGTACGGTACGGTACGGTACGGTACGGTACGGTACGGTACGGTACGGTACGTTACGTTACGTTACGTTACGTTACGTTACGTTACGTTACGTTACGTTACGTTACGTTACGTTACGTTACGTTACGTTACGTTACGTTACGTTACGTTACGTTACGTTACGTTACGTTACGTTACGTTACGTTACGTTACGTTACGTTACGTTACGTTACGTTACGTTACGTTACGTTACGTTACGTTACGTTACGTTACGTTACGTTACGTTACGTTACGTTACGTTACGTTACGTTACGTTACGTTACGTTACGTTACGTTACGTTACGTTACGTTACGTTACGTTACGTTACGTTACGTTACGTTACGTTACGTTACGTTACGTTACGTTACGTTACGTTACGTTACGTTACGTTACGTTACGTTACGTTACGTTACGTTACGTTACGTTACGTTACGTTACGTTACGTTACGTTACGTTACGTTACGTTACGTTACGTTACGTTACGTTACGTTACGTTACGTTACGTTACGTTACGTTACGTTACGTTACGTTACGTTACGTTACGTTACGTTACGTTACGTTACGTTACGTTACGTTACGTTACGTTACGTTACGTTACTTATTCTATTCATATCTTTATTCTATGCATATTATAAAATAAAGTCACTGTCCTGTCTGCTTCTGTCTTTTTCTCCTATGATTTCTTTTAAATCATCCAATGAATTTTAATACGGTTTTCACTAATAGAAAGAGAAAATACGAGGAAGGTATATAATTTTTAGTGAGTAAATAAGTGACGCCAGAGCTCATAATTAATCCAATTAATGTATTGGAATTACAATTCCTATATTTTTGTTCACAACAAAGAAAACAGAAGCGGATATGTTCCAAAGCGAATTCAGTTAAATAGAAACTATTCTTGAGATTAATTAATTAGATTAATTGAGTGTGGTTAACTTAAATTCGTTAAAGCGAACTCAATGAAAAAATATTCTTTCCCTATAACGTTACAAAAAAATAACAATAGATGGCGCTAAAAATATTTCTTAGTTTAGAGTTTTATTTGCTCAAATTTTCTACGATAAGTAATAATTGTTCATGTTTTTAATTTATTACAATAATAGTACACACTAGGATTTAGCCTTAGCGTTAGAAAAAAAATATAGTAAATATCTTACTTGGGATGTTCATTGAACATAATTGGCAGAAATTCGTCGACGGGTAGCATATTTTCCAATGGCCTTGAATCAATTAGCTTCCGAGTTCCATTCGCGGTAAGCATATAGCCGAGAGAAATATTGTCAAAGAATACGGAAGTCAGAAAAAGCCTCATACACCACTTTACTTAAAAACAGAAGAGTTAAAAAGTGTAGCTGAAAACAACAAAAAGAAAATAACGTAGTAGCTGTAGCCAAGAAAGTGAGTAAATCAAAGAAATCCGTAGAAACTAAAACTGGTAACCCTAAAAAGGTTCCTGAACGAACAAAAGAGTTAAATAGTGCTAAACAAAAGAAACCTCAAAATAGTACTGGAAAAACAAAAGAAAGACCGCTAGAGAAAGCCAATAAGAACCAAGATAAATGTATTCAACAAGTGGTCCTCAAAACAGCTGAACGTGCGACAATCGTTATACCAATAGACTATAAGAAACTAGAAGAGACAGCCAAAGTCAACGTGAGATCTGCTATTGATTACATGGTCGACATGTGCTTATTGATGCTGGCGTTCTGGGTGTACTTTTTCAAAGATGAGCGACTCGCTATACCTTTCCTCATATTAATTATATATCGTCAGTTGCAAGAAACACTAACAATAAATGTACCAGAATGGAAGCAACGCTACACTCCTAGGTGGCTTAAAAGGAAAGCTTCTTGACCATTTCCATACAAAAGACATGTTGAGCGATGATAGTATTGTGAACATTGCGTGTTGTGTGAAATTGTGATCTTCTTATTTAAATGTGATTTTAACTTATATTTTAATATACAAACTCATAATATAAATTTGTTCCAAAAATCAATCAAAACTAGTAGGCTATGCAGTCATATAAATAATCACCAATGTTTATTAAAGTATAAATTTGGTCCAAAATTCAAAATGTTGAAAAGAATTAAATACATACAATTTCTTGCCCCGAAAACATATGTACGTTTCATATCACAGTTTAAAATTGAGCGCAGTGACTGCATTCCACCAGTGCCCCGTGTTTATATAAAAGATAAGTACCAGTGCATGCGAAGAGAGGAGGGCCTAGTTCTAGGTGTTTACTACAACGAGCACGTGCCTGAAAGCGAAAAAGCCATTCTTACTGCCAGTGCAAAGAAATATGATCAAGAAAATGGTGGTAAACTCTGGAAAGTATTAAATCTGTCGCCGATACCAAAACTTGGTGAGTGCAGAGTGTTTTACGATCTGGATCCGTATTACGCATTTGTTGCCGTCGCCGGTCTTGGTACGGAGTGTTTGGCGTATGACAAAGTAGAGAAACTCGATGAAAGTAAAGAAGCTATACGTATAGCGGCGGGTACCGGTGCAAAAGCTTTGCGAAAGTTATTTCCAAAGGCCATACACGTAGAGTCCTTTGGGAATGCAGAGGCAGCGGCCGAAGGGGCTACACTTGCAACGTGGCAGTTCCAGGAGTACAAGAGCGTTGCTAAACATTTAGTTATACCACAACCCGCTTTACGATTGCATGACGACTGCGATGAAAATGGTTGGAATGTTGGTAAATTAAAAGCGGAATCACAAAACTTGGCGCGGTATCTTCAAGAGATGCCACCAAACATTTTATATCCCACATCGTTTGCTAAGTTAGCTGTCGAACTCCTTTGTGAGCTGGATATTAATGTAGAAGTGAAAACACAAGGTTGGGCAGCAGGCCATGAGATGGGTGGATTTGTAGCTATAGGTAAATCATCAGTGCAGCCTCCACTTTACGTGGAATTAAGCTATTATGGTGCAAACGAGTGTACTCGTCCGATTGTACTAATCGGTAAAGGCGTTACTTTTAACAGCGGAAGCTTGGACTTGAAACCGCGAAGCGAACTAAAATACATGAAAGGAGATATGGCTGGGGCAGCGTGTGTCTTGGCTATAGTCAGAGCTGCAGCATTACTCAAACTACCAATCAACATAAGAGGCATACTGCCATTGTGCGAGGTGATGCCGAATTGTAACAGTCCAAGATTTGGAGACGTGGTGTGCACCGCTAATGGAAAATCAGTTAGCATACGATTACCATCGCGCGAAGGTCGCCTTCTTCTAGCAGACAGTCTCGTTTACGCTCGTCATTTTTGGCCAAAGTTCATAGTCGACGTGGGAACTATGTCTAAGGAGCTAGTGTACGCCTTAGGCGGAGCTGCTTGCGGCTGCTATACAAATTCAGAAGAATTATTTCAATACATAGAGAAAGCAAGTACACACACCGGTGACAGAATTTGGAGGATGCCTCTTTGGAATTTTTATACCGAACGAATAAAGAATAGTCAGTTAGCAGATTTAGCGAATACCGGACGACACAGGTACGGCGACTCGCCCAATGGAGCCGCATTTCTTAGAGAATTCGTATGCGACAGTCAATGGATACACCTTGACACTTACAACGTAGCTTATACAAAGGGCATCGACTTTCCTTACTTACAACGAGGCATGACTGGGCGTCCGACTAGAACTCTGATAGAACTCATTTACCAATTAATGGCAGATTCGAAATTGTAATTATATTTTTAATAGATACAAAATAAACTAAATGTAAAAATTTAAAAAAAGAATGTATAACATACCACTTCATAATATTCTCTTTCTTACTAAAAACAGATATAAATGTTGGTAACTTGTTATTAAAAATGTATACTTGACATATTTGTGTTTGATCTATTAATATTTTATGATGCATATTATGTAAAAAAATAATTTTTGTTGTTATGTGGGCCTAACGTTTGTAGTTTTGTCATTAAATTCAACAGCCGCTAGTATTTTCAATAAAACTCAGTTATGTGAATAGAGATTTTCATTTATCTTTAAAAATAATATGACAGGATCATACAGAAACCGTGAAAAGCCTGAAAAGGCTTCTTTGTTACCCTCTGGGTAGATGTCTGCGGGAACATTGCTTAAACTGCTCAACGATTTCTAAACAAGATAAAGGTTCTTTTGCGTGCGATCTGTAGCAATTTAGAACGGCATTCTGTTCATAGAGGCAGCACGCCAATGGACATTTAATTTTCTCCTCAAAATAATCCGCCATAGAGTCTATGGATTTTATACAGCCGTTCAATTCGCGATAATGTTCCTTGAGTTTTAAACTGACTTCGTTAACCATATCTTTATTACTCTCATTAACCGTTTTCTTGCATATCTTCTTAGAGAACTTTTCAAATATACTATCATTTTTATAAAAGTTACACATTAAATTTATTGTGCCTAATTGCCAAAATATTTGCCAGATTGAAGTATCAAAAATGATTTCACAAATCAATGTGGTTTAATATTCGTTAGATGACAGTAAAATCAAACAAAAATACTTTTAAATTATAAATTTATTAATATCATAGACAAAATATGGCATAAAATTTGCAGTCAACAATTATCTAATTAACAATTATTATTCAATAATATCTATTAGGAAAAACAAAATGGCACTTAATATAAATTAAACACATTTAATAAGTATGACTATTGTAATATTTTTATAGGGATTATTTTTATAAAAAATATTAACTATGAACTTTATAAAAAAAATTTTTTAATATAACAATGATTATAACTAACATTGAAATCATAAAGTTCATAATAATTACATATATATTATGTATTTGTACATGTGTTTCTTACAAAATATAAATATAAATTCGATTAATTATTATAAAAATTATGACTTATTATTTTACCTATTTTAAAAATGCTGACTGGGTAATTCTTTTTTTTTTTCTTATTTAACTTCTTATAAAATATAACTTGAAAATCTTTGGTGATTTGTATGTCACTTTAGAACACTTACTCTAAATTTAATAAGAGCCCGATAAGAATGTTTTATAATTAATTTGGTACAGCAATCAATAAAATCTTTATGAGGATAACTAACTTACTTATTAAGTATTATAAAATAAAATATTATATTATTTTTATTACAACTTCTGAACGTTTAAAAACATCAAAAATAATCAACATCATCTAACCTGATAATCCTGTTAATATAGTTTTAATATTTTAAAACTATATTAATAATGAGACCCTCACTGTTGTCATATCGCTTACCCATAAAATTTCTTAATGAGTCACATCAACACATCAAAATATTACTATGAAAGTCTATTTTTTTAGAACTTGTCGATAATGTAAACAATCCGCCATATTGGCTTTGTCAATGGTTGGATTTAGAAAACTAGTGATGGTAACTATTGCAAACTTTTAAACGAAAAAAAAAAATCATTTTAATGAAAAAAAAAAATGGTTTTGTTACGCTATCTGTAACACTGTTAATTAGCCCTTCTAAATTTTTCGTCTTCCCTTCCTCATTTATCACGTGGATTACACATTTTCCCCACTTTTCCTTACCTATTCGCAAATCACAATGCAAATCTAAATAATTAGAAACATAAGCCCAGTCGTCAGTGAGAACTAATAAGAAAAAATACAGTACGAGTGCACGACAAGAGAGAAGTTAAATCAGGGTTTGTACTTAAATCAGCTTGCCACATGACGGAATTGAATTTTTTCAAATATTTTTGACATAATATCGGATATCTTCCACCGAAAACCATGTGCATTAATGAAATACATTTAAAATAGTTTTTTAAATAAATATATTGTCTTTATTTAAACTCTTTACTGATCAACACTATTTTCTTTGTTTACATTGTCGACAACTTCTAAAAAAATAGAGTATAGGTTTAGGTACGCAAGCGTCGATTCGCGACGTGACGTCACACATTAGCGCCGTCGCTTAGTCGATGCTTTACTTTAACGTTTAATATTTCAGTAATTTTTGAAAATTGTTTCTCGATTTTTACCAATTTTTTAGATATGCTGATAACAAAAAAAACATTGGTGTGACTCACTTCTAGATAGTTTAACTTTTGTTGTGTTATAAAAAAATTTAAAGTTCAACCTTAGCTGATGTCGTGTGATGTTGGATGATTGTTGAATCCTCTGTGTCGGATATATAGCCAGGCTGGCCGGTGTAGTGTGTCGGATGTATGAGAAGAGGGGCCGCAGAATAAGCTTGTAGGTCACGATTCTTGTAATAAGACTTCCAGGTGTCACTGGAACCAATTAAAGTTTTTTACTTGAATAAAAGTAAGTTTAAAGCGATATTTAAAAAAAAATCGAGACATGAAATACATTTACTACAGTGAAGCCGTATAATCAAGTTAATAATAATCTATAATATATCTACGTAAAACTGTGTATAAAAATTACGTGTCACGTTATGTGTCCTCGATGAACTCCTAAACTACTGAACCGATTTTGATAAAACTTCGTAACTGTTGCGAACTCTTTATATTTATAAGGAGTTCGCACGAGTTCTATTAACCTCTTTTTATTATAGTTTTCTTTTTGTATTTTTTTTAAATAATTTAAGAACAAATGCTTTTCTTTGATTGTCAACAAAATTGCAGCACGTATTTTTTCCATCGATACATAAGAGCACGTAAATTGTTATTTTATATTTTTTTGTTATTATGTACATATTTTAATATATTAATACCAATACAGTCCTTTTAGCTTTTCATTGTCTTCATTTTGGTCCATTCGGCACGGATCTTTGAATCATTTAATTCATTTTAGAATCATTTAGCTCATTTTGTGGATAATACGCATTTGTAGTCACTAAGTATGAACACTCGCAGTAAGTCTAAAGCTGCCCCTCACCAAATAGTCCCAGAAACAGCTCATGTCGCTTCATCAGCCGCGCCGAGTCTCACCTTTCCCACAGGCGAGCACGAACAAGACGTCGCGAGCAGTATGCGCTCCGCTCGCACCAATTCATCACACTCGTCGGCGACGTTACAGGCGCGCAAAGCTACCGCAGAAGCTATATACAAACGCCGCCAATACGAAAACTTGAAAGTGCTCTCTCAAAAACTGGCGGAGGTTGAAGAAGCGGAATTTCGTGCACAACTTAAGGAAATTGAAGCGGATGAAGTGCATAGTGAGATAAGTTTCTCAAGTAAATTAAGGACGCAAAGGTGGGTACAGAATATGTCGACTCGTAGCGCACCGGAAGTTTCAAAGCCTGGCTGTTCGACGCTCCCGTTAGAGTCGACGGCCCCTCAGGCTGCTGCTCCGTCTTTAGCAGCAAACTTCGCGCATGCTTCTAGTGGCATTTTCCAGGCGCCCGGGCAGGCCGCCGTTGAGCCGCCGCCCTCGTTCATGGGTCCCGAGGAATGTAACCGGCACATAGCTAGTGACAATGCGACGATGAACATAACTAGTGACAACGCATCGGTAGTGCTTAAAATAATCGCAGACACTGCTGCCGCCGCTAAAGCACTTGCCTCTGCTCCAAATAAGCAGGCGAAGGCAAGTACCGAGCTGGGCACCTTTAATGGCAACACATCGCAGTGGCTGGTCTTTAAAAAAATTTTTGACACGACTAAATCATTTTATTCCCCCATAGAGAACGTTGCGCGTTTACAGAATGCTCTTCGCGGGCCCGCGCGCGAAGCTGTCGCCGCCTTGCTGCACACCGCGGCCGCGCCCGAGGAGATCATGCACGCGCTCGAGCGCACATTCGCATGCCCTGAGATGGTTGTCTTCGCCGAGGTTCAGGTACTTAAGGCACTGCCTCGGCTAGGAGCAGATCTCAAAGAGCTAGGTACGTTCACGAATAAAATACGTAATAGCCTATCTGTCATTAAGTTGCTCGGTCTTAGAGAATATTTACATTCACCGGAGCTCTTTCATAGCATTTTAGCCAAATTTAATCCTTTCTTGAAAATGCGATGGGCAGACTATGCGTCAGAAATGTCAAATACTTTACTATCGAAATTAGAACTTATATCACAATTTTTAACACGTGAACACGAGCGATATATTAAATTTGCTTTATCGCCCGATATAGTTAACTTTTCTATTGTTCCACACTCATATGTAAATAAATCATTTAAACGTGAAAATGTTCACTCTATCACACACAATAAAAATAAAATAACTGAAAATATTAAATGTGTTTATTGTAAAAATTCACACAAAATAAAACTGTGTAATAAATTTAAAATATTATCAGTCGAAGATAGGTGGATTTGGTTGCGTAATAACAAGGTGTGCTACAGATGTTTTAAAGCTAATCCACATCAATGGAAATCTTGTAAGGTAGACCCTTGTGGGATTGACGGATGCACCATTCGTCACCATCCTCTTTTACACGGCAGGCAGGACACGTTATCATCATCGCAGGCACTCGATACACAGTCGTTTAACAACACTGTGTGTGCAGCTGCGACCGTAAATGATGTCCAGCAAGCGTCCTTCTCTTCGCCTGCCACGTATGTGTCATCAGAGGAAACGGTTACGGTGTCCAATACAGGTATTCTACGTGACCAAACATTATCCCCTACTAAGACTAGAACCTTTTTGAAAGTAGTGCCAGTTACTGTCTCCGGCCCGACTGGCGCTTACGACACCTTCGCGCTCCTCGACGATGGCAGCACGGCGACGCTAATCGATTCCGACGTAGCCGCGCGCATTGGGCTATCGGGACCTGAGGAAGTTATTACTGTCAACGGCGTAGGCGGTTTGCATAAGACCACTAAAATTTCTTATGTAGATTTTTACATTAAAGGTAAATATGAATCTGACAGTTTTGTAGTTCGTCGAGCTAGGGCTATGCCATCACTTAACCTGAGTGCTCAAACATTGTCTAAACAAACTCTGGAGTCTTATAAATATTTAAGCGATTTGTCTGATTTTTTGACATATAATGACGCTGCACCGACCGTGCTCATTGGCGCCGACCATTGGCATCTTTCAATAACACGTGCTATCCGCGCTGGTAGCCGAAACGAGCCCGTAGCTTGTCATACGTGGTTAGGTTGGACATTGTACGGAATAGCTTCTAGTAAGACTAAGCCAGTTGAGTTTGTTAATCATTGTGAGTTGCCAAACAGCACTGAACTGACTGACCATGAACGCTTAGAACAGCTTATCAAGGAACAGTATAAACTCGACTCGCTGGGTATTTGTAAGCGTGATACTACGTACAGTAAGTTAGAATCTAGAGCTTTAGAAATTTTAGACGCTACTACTACACGTTTACCGACTGGTAGGTATGAGGTAGGCCTCCCGTGGCGTGATAGCATTCAATGTATGAGCGTTCCTGACAGCTATCCGCAAGCGCTATCGCGCTTTCTTAGTCTAGAGAAGAGAATGTTGCGGGAACCCGATTTCGCGGATGCGTACAAGAGTTTCATAATTAATATGCTCTTTAAAGGTTACGCAGAAGAGTGCTCTACTAACACCACTTCGCCTACTACTCTCCTATCACTTAGTTCTAATGTAAATATTGACTCGTGTTTAGACATAAGATGGTACTTGCCTCATTTTGGCATTTATCACCCTCAAAAGCGTAAGCTCCGGGTCGTTCATGACGCTGCAGCAACGAATCAAGGAGTTTCATTAAATTCGTTGCTTCTGCAAGGACCAGACCTTTTAGAAAATTTATTAGGTATTCTTTTTCGGTTCAGAGAGGGGGCTGTCGCAGTGACAGCTGATATTAAAGAGATGTTTCCCCAAATACGAATTCGAGCGCAAGATAGGGACGCGTTACGTTTTTTATGGCGTAACGTTCAATCAAAAGACGCCTCTCCACTAAAGGAATATCGAATGACTTCGGTCATATTCGGAGCATCGTCGAGTCCTTTTATTGCCTTATATATCAAAAATAAAAATGCTAGGGCGCATCATAACTTGTATCCAAAAGCGGCTAATGCGAGTATCCACAGCTCATATATGGACGATTTCCTACACAGTGTGGATGATTCAAACGAAGCTGCACAACTTGCATCTGATGTAGTGACACTCCATCGTAGCGCTTGCTTCGGAATACGCGGTTGGATTTCTAACAATCAAGAAGCCTTGCGTCTTATCCCGAACGAATTACGCGCTGTACAGGGCTCTGAAGTAACAATTGGTAGTGATTCAAATAGTGTCAGAGTTTTGGGTATTTCTTGGGATCCCGGGTCAGATACATTAGGTTTTAGGACAGGTTTAGAAGAATCCAAATCGAAAGGCGTTTTAAATAAACGAAAAGTGTTATCGCACCTTATGAGAATATATGACCCATTAGGCTTGCTTGGTCCTATAGTAGTAAAAGGCCGTATACTTCTCCAAGAGGCATGGCGATCCAATCTTGACTGGGACTCACCATTTCCCGCTTCACTGGTTTCGAGGTGGAATGAATGGTTTAAAGAACTCAGTGACGTCTCGACCGTTAGAATACCACGGTGGTATGCCAAATTAAATGGTGAGCCCCTACAAAGAGAGCTGCATATCTTCGCGGATGCGAGCGAGCTTGCATACGCGGCCGTTGCTTATTGGCGCTTATTATACGTCGACGGCACTGCTAAGCTCGCTCTCATAACAAGCAAAGCGAGAGTGTCACCATTAAAACCGACTTCAATTCCGCGATTAGAGTTACAGGGTGCTTTGATAGCCTCTCGTCTTGCTGTTACAATTAGAGAGTTTCATGAGAAAAAACCAATCCGAACATTTCTATGGACTGATTCAAAAACTGTCCTCGGTTGGCTTAGAAGCGATGCGCGGACGTTTAAGCCCTTTGTGGCCCATCGGATAGGGGAAATAACAGAGAACTCATCTATACAAGATTGGAGATGGGTCCCAACGGACTTAAACGTTGCGGATGATGCCACTCGAATCAAACCACTTCATCTTGATCACACTCACCGATGGTTCACGGGACCCTTATTTCTTCTTAGTTCTCCGGAATGTTGGCCTGTTGAACCAGCTGGCCAGCCCATAAGCCAGGAGGAGCGCAAGCAAACTCCGGGGCTTGTGGTTGGTCATCTGGTGGTCGCACCAGATTTTGGTCATTTTAGCGACTGGCTTCGCCTACTTCGCGCAACTGCCCGTTTTTTGCAGACTGTAGCTAGATTCCGTTCGGTACTGGACCGCGATCGACTCACCGCCCCACTTGATTTCAGGGGTCCTCGCCGTGTTATCGCGCCTGCATCCACCACTCTACCGCCTTTGTCAGCGGAACTGATTGAAGCTGCAGAAAGGCACGTCTTACAACGGGTACAATCGGAAACATTTGGAGAAGAAATTGAGCGCATTAAACGTGGAGAAATATTGCCAAAAGGCAGCCGATTATATAAGCTGTCACCTAAAATGGGATCCGACAATTTACTGCGTATGGTTGGCAGGATCGCCACTGTAGAAGATATCAGAGCCGAAGTCAAATCTCCCATACTTTTAGATGGTCGTCACCCAGTTGTTCGCCTGTTGGTCCATTTTTATCATCGCAAAGCAGGTCATGCACTCAACGAGATGGTCGTCAACGAGTTGAGACAAAAATATTGGCTTCTGTCCTTGCGCAGTACTGTGCGAAGCGTTGCCAGTAAATGCTTGATTTGTAGAATTAAAAAAGCGAATCCCATGGATCCACAGACTGGTAACCTACCTCAACAGCGGCTTGCTCATCATCACCGTCCGTTTACATTTACTGGTTTAGACTATTTTGGACCAGTTTACACAACAGTTGGTCGTAGAAAAGAGAAGCGTTATGTGGCCTTATACACCTGCATGACGTCCAGAGCGATTCACTTAGAGTTAGTGCACTCTCTTTCAGCAGACTCTGCAATCATGAGCTTACGACGTTTCATTGCAAGAAGGGGAGCTCCTACCACGATCTTTTCCGACAATGGCACGAGTTTCGTTGGCGCAAATCGACTTCTACGTGAATTCTACCAGCCAGAAATCCAGGACTATGCTGCTAATAGAGGAACAAGGTGGAGTTTCATTCCTGCTGCTGCTCCATTCTTCGGTGGATGTTGGGAACGTCTTATCCGCTGTGTAAAGGTTGCTTTAAACGCCACTTTGCGGGAAAGAGCACCAAACCCAGAGGTTCTTATTACACTTTTAATGGAAGCTGAAGCTATTGTAAATTCTCGTCCATTAAGTCATGTCTCAGTTGACCACGAAGACCAGGAGACCCTTACTCCATTTCATTTTTTAATTGGTTGTTCATCTAACCAGGTGATTCCAGCAAGTTTAGACGATACAGATTTACTTCGCAGGGCAGACTGGAGAAAAGCTCTGAGATTAGCCGACCATTTTTGGAAGCGATGGGTAAAAGAGGTGTTGCCTACCATGCAGCCGCGGACAACTGGTGAAACCAGAGAAGTTGACCTGAAAGTCGGTGACTTGGTGATCATCGTAGATGCAAACCTACCAAGAGGAACTTGGCCACGTGGCCGTATTAGTGCGACTTTCCCTGGCAAGGATGGTGTGGTCAGAGTGGTGGATGTAGCAACTGCAGGTGGCCTTCTTCGTAGGCCATCTAAAAAGCTTGTAAGGCTGGACGTTTAACAATTTTATTTTGTGCACTTTCATGCACAAGGGGGTGGAATGTTGCGAACTCTTTATATTTATAAGGAGTTCGCACGAGTTCTATTAACCTCTTTTTATTATAATTTTCTTTTTGTATTTTTTTTAAATAATTTAAGAACAAATGCTTTTTTTTGATTGTCAACAAAATTGCAGAACGTATTTTTTTTTTTCCATCAATACATAAGAGCACGTAAATTGTTATTTTATATTTTTTTGTTATTATGTACATATTTTAATATATTAATACCAATACAGTCCATTTAGCTTTTCATTGTCTTCAAATGTATTAACAATGCTCAATTAGTATTGAGAAAAGAGGTTTTAGCAATTTTGATACTCATTGTAAAGTTGTTGCCTAGGAACGTAATATATAATATGTCTGTAAAAATCTGAAGTAATATATTTTTATTTCTTACAATTTTATCTTTATTTTTCGTATAATAAAGTGGTAGCAGAGCGTGGTTCAAGCACAAAGAAAAGTTTCCTTGACTGTGTGACCTATAGCTCTTATCTCATTCAACAACAGTTCTAACTTCTTGTAAACTTCTGACTTTTCTCTCAAAAAATAAACATAGCGAAATTTAGAAAAAGAATCTTTAAAAAGTAAAAAGTATCTAAATTTCGCTATGTTTATTTTTTGAGAGAAAAGTCAGAAGTTTACAAGAAGTTAGAACTGTTGTTGAATGAGATAAGAGCTATAGGTCACACAGTCAAGGAAACTTTTTATACGCCCCTAAAATTCTTCTAATAAAATCCTTCGTAACGCCTGAAAGTATATTCATAGCAAGTGCTATACCGATGTGTTTTGCTGCAGCAAGTCAGGTTCAGGTACATTAATTTAAATTGTTTAACGTTTGACCAAACTCAAAGTAGATGTTATTTTTATAAACTTATAACGAGTCTAAAACTCGGTAAATAGATTTGGTAAATAGATAATCGTTTGAAATCTAAATGATCGTAATGATACTCACATCTTTATAGCTGTTGCGAAGGCGACAGTAGCGCCCAATTTAAGTATTATATTTTTCAACGATCCTTTGGGAACCTAACATTTTTCCAGAATAAAATAGTATCCTATACTTATGCTAATCTAAATCGTGTGCCAAATCCGTTAAGCAGTTTCTGCGTGAGAGTAACAAACATTCATACATCCATCCTCCCAAACTTTCGCATTTGTAATTATTAGTGGGATTCATGAAAACTTGATTAAATGGGCCATTTTTTAATTAACTTGCCAAGGGGGATATACTTATATCACTTTTTGTCATCGTCACTTACGCAAACAAACGGAATTACGTTTTGTTAGCTCAAATATTGTGGCGGTTTAGGAACATTTCTACACCCTAGAAAGACACGGAAATCTTGCTAAAATATGTCACTAGCTTTAAATGCCTAAATAGATCTAAATAATAATATGTAAGCGAAGGGGAACCCTTTTTTTAAGCTTGAATAACAATTGCAAATATAGGGGTTTCTCTCCTAGAAGAAAACTTTTGTATAGTTCATAAGAACCAAATGAATTTTGTAGGTATTTTATTAAAATGAAACAATAAATTATTTTCTTATTTATTAACCGTTCTTATTCAGTAGTACAGAAAAATTCAACCAGTTTTATTTAAATTAAAGTAGATTAAAGTTAATAAGATCGATGCAGAGCGAACACAGCACTTTTCACAATCAATTTTCACGTAGAATCAACGTCAAAGAAAAACAATATATTGCCATTAAGTCGAACGTGCTTTATGGTGTTTTTTCCAACAGATTTTTTCGAATTTTTCTTCGAAATATTCAGTAGGTTGCACACGAATCCACAAAATAAAGGCTTGTTCGCTTGGCATCTGTTCTCATGTTGCAACTACTTTTAAAATGTAACCAGTCGGCTCAAATGGAAGGCGTTCCTACGAATAATAAGTATTAGCTAAGTTGAATCAGCTGAATCCCTAAAGATCCTATAAGATAAATACTTACTTATAATTAAAAACATTTACACAAACTTTCTGTACCTAATTCGCACCAAAAATTTTATTAAAAAGCGTGATCGAGCTAGCAACAATATTTGTACGATAAGACCCTAAATACACAACTATTTAATTATTTTATACGTACTAGCAATAAAGAAAACAAGCCGCAATAGCGCCGGGTGGGTGCTGACTCCTTGTTCAGACATCAAGCCAATAACGTAAGGTTATGATGATAAAATTGCAGCAATTTATCACTTTGCTATACATTATACTCAGCATACACATTGTTCGTCAGTTCAGTACCCACCTAGGAAAATTTCTATGTACTATACAGTTAAGATAACACTGAGTATATAGTTATAAAGAGAGTCAAAAAGCACAAACAGATTTAATTCGTCAATCCTCCTACGCGGTATACTTTATATAATAATATTTAGTTATTCTGTATTCGTACGAACGCATGCCAATACGTCGACACCTAGACTTATATAATTAAATATGAAATAAATCTATTGTTGACCTCTATTTGGCACTATTACATAAATTGGAATCAACGAGCAAACATGTTTATAATAATCAAAATTTTATTATTCTAAACAGAAGTTCCATTGCAATATTTACTGACGATTTCGGCGACCTGAAATGATAAAAAAAAACAATAATATTATAACATTTAACATTTAAAAGCATGAAAAGTAACTAGCTTTAAAGGCATCTCTTTCTTGGCGTACAACTATCTCTAAAGAAAGTTTCATCTGAAATAATACAATGCTTTCGCAACAGACAAATCCGAAAGAATCACTTGTAGTACTTTGTTAAATAAAAGCATATATATGCTGTTGTGTTATGTCACTGTTGGGACTAATTTAGTTTCTCGTGGCTACTGTGACTCATAAGTTACAATAACAGGTTAATTGTAACGTGCACAAATAAATTTAAAATACATAATATTAAAAACAATCGTAAGGGCACAGGACTTCTGGGCATACTCATAAGTACAAAGCTAATTGTTATTCGAATCTGCCTTCGCCGAGTCCGCAAACGAATATTCGTTTTATTTGATTAATATCGTTTTTGTTACAACATAATTCAGGGTTTATAATATAACTAGCTGGTGCTCGCGACTTCATCCGCGTTGAAAATAAAAAAAAAGCAATATAACGCTTGACCTCGTGTTGCTATAAAACTTTGGCCAGGCGTTAGTTTACTATTTTTTATTTATCCCTCGGGTATAGTCGCTTTTTCGAATGAAAGGTACCCTATGTCCTTTCCGGTATCCCAGACAACGTGTATGCAAAATTTCATGGTGATCGGTTCAGTAGTTTTTGCGTGAAAGAGTTACAAACATCCACACATCCAAACATCCAAACATACTTTCGCATTTATAATATTAGTATAGATATAAATATAGATATAGATGATTTTTATTTACATTTAAACTTCTAATATACGAAGTTCTTTTTAAATGGTCTAAAGTTCACTTTACCCTTATCTTTGGATCCCTTGACTTGCTTATTCTTATTACACTTTTTAGTAATACGTCTACTCTGGTCACAAGACGGATCGCTGTTCGCCTTCAACATGTCAGTCCTGGACATTTCTCCGTTAGAGCTGCATTCGCTCCACGACGATTTTTCGTAGCGACAAGCTAAACATAAAAAACATATAATGTAGGGAATTTCATTATATTTAAATAGTAGCCGAATATTCATCGTCATCTCAGTCGCAAGACGTCCACAGCTATACACAAGCTATTATTTTGTAAAATAAAAAAATAACTCATTGTATGACAAAGGAAATGTTTACCAATATAATATGTGTTAAAGTTTTAACTTTTGTTATTTAATTTAAGTAATTTATAATTTCCCAACGAATGTTCGGTTGGATCACAGAATGATATCTGGTATTTAGCATACCCGTTGGTCATTACAAATAATAATAATAATAATAATAATAATAATAATAATAGTTATAATTTTTATTATTAGCTGCGAATACTAAAAGATGCATTCTCTACCATGTCTTTGTCGATTTTTCAAAGAGATTATTTAATATATATTATACTTATCACTTAGAATACTGACATGTAAGTATTAAAGTGATAAATTGTTACTAAAAGAGTTCTTCAATTATCCGACGGAACAGAGGACTACTCGACCTCGATGGGTCACTGAAGCTGCGTCATGTCCACTTTAGTATAATTCTTTCTCCGCATATCTGTCGACGGATGGAGTCTCGAGGCCATCCATATCGCCAGATATGTGTCGAAGCCGAATACGCGAAGATATTGCAACAATTTTGACAAAGATATTATCTTTCATATTTTTATTAACATCGCACATGGGCTTATACTTCCCATAGGAATAAGAGTCCGGTTTTACTCTAACTTTTACTAATGTGTAATATAACAGAAACGATAAGGCACTTTTTGTATTGTATGTACAAAAATAAATATTTTAAGCAGTGTATTAGGAGAAAAATTGCCTAACACTTACACTGCTTATAAAGAAACCTAAAATAAAATAATTCTTACCTTTCTTGCACTTCTTCTGAATAGTTTTGGAACGTTCACATGTAGCAGGATCACCTTTCTTCAGTGTGAGAGTTCGAGATCTAATATTAGTTTTGGAGTCGCATTCAGACCACGATCCCTTCACGTAGCGACAAGACTCTGTTAAACAAAATCAAGATAATATTTATTATATTTTCAATTGAATTTTATTTTCAAAGAGTATCTCACAGGAGGCTGTTTTTTGGAACCCAATTCCCCCCTCTTTCTCCATTCCCTGCTCTGAAACCTATTGCCTACCTAACCTACTTGTAACCGACGGCGATTACGGTGGTTGGCGCTTGGTTCCGTCTATTCCTATTTGGAACACAGATCATTTAAGGCACTAATAACCTTTACCTATTTTTAAAAATCTTTTTAAAATCTTTTAAATGCATGTATATTTTGATTATATATTTTGATGTATGAAGTGAAATTATAGGCACGAGTTACTTTTTAATTAATATTTATTTGTAACACAATCGACGACATGTTTTCTTCAGTATTTTTATATTATAACAAAAGCAATTCATTTGACATAGAACGAGTGTCGATAAATAATCGACCATAGAGGTCGTATAACAAAATAAAACCTCAACACTCCCCCTCAAGATTAACTTACTTAATTAATCTTGTAATACTAAAATTTACATAAACACATTATAAAATACTTATATTGCTATACCTTATTATATATCATCATTATATTACATTATACTAGGTAGGAGATAAAACAAAACATTAACTAACTATATATATATATATATATATCTAATCTTATTATCTTACAATAAAATCTTTAGTTTGTTAAGGAAATAATTGTGTTTAATAACACCTAAAGATTTAGTAAAAATATCTGCAATATTTTCATTGGTAGATACATATGAAATTGAAAATATATTCTTTGTAAAATAGTCTTTAATAAAATGATATTTAATGTCGATGTGTTTGGTTCTTTTACTATTTTCATTACACTCAATCATCTTGATAGCACTTTGATTATCTACAAGTAAATACGATTTTATATCACTACATCCAAAATTACAAAGTATACCTTTTAAATAGACAAGCTCTGAGGTAGCCATGGCTGCTGCCATATACTCCGCCTCTGCTGAAGATAAAGCAACGGTCTGCTGCTTCTTTGTGAACCATGATACTAAATTACCATTATGAAAAATACAACAACCACTCACGCTTTTCCTGTTCTCCTTATCGCTTGCCCAGTCTGCATCGGTGTAGCACATTAATTGTTTTTCCGACGATTTTGTATATGTTAAACACTTATTAGAAGTAATTTTCAGATATCTTAGTACCCGTTTAGCTGATGTCCACATTGTCTTTTTTGGTTTGTCTAGATATCTGCTCAAGTAAGATATCGCAAATGTTATATCTGGTCGCGATATTGTTGCAATATATATAAGACATCCAATCAACTCTCGATAAGGTACATCATCTATTATTTCTTCTTCCGTTATTGATATTCCTTGTTCCATAGGTGTCTGTGCTCCATTACAATTCTCCATACCAAATTTCTCTAATATTTTCTCTATCATTTTTGTTTGGCTAATCTTTAGTGTTTCATCTTCTCTTCTTATTTCCATACCCAAGTATTCCTTGATATCACCTAAATCTCTCACTTTAAATTCATCTTTCAGTTTAGAAATTGTTTTTGATATTTCGGTTTGTTTTCCTGTTACTATTATATCGTCAACCCAAATAAGTAACCATACATTTGCTTTGGAATACAAACAAAAATCATGCTTTGATTGTTCAAATCCTTGTGTTATGATATAGTTGTGGAATCTTTCGTTCCAACACTTCGGAGCTTCTCTCAGTCCATATAATGATCTTTGTAGTTTCAAAACTTTACCTTGTGTAACTTTCACTCCTTCAGGTGGTTTTATATATATTTCTGTTTTGAGATATCCGTTTAAAAATGCAGTTTGTACATCTAACTGTTTTATAGGAAAATTTTCGTGTACTGCTTGACTAAACATCATTCTAATCGTCGATACTCTTGCTACTGGTGAATATACATTGTATATGTTATCTGTCTGAAAACCTTTTGCTACTAATCGGGCTTTCTTTCTTCCATCTTGTTTGGTTTTAAATATCCATTTTGTATCGATCGCTCTTTTACCTGTTGGTAATTCAGCTTCCTTCCACGAATTCATTTCTTCTAATGACTCTATTTCATCATTAATGGCTTTCTTCCATTCTGGTCCTTTGCTGACCGCTTCTTTATATGTTTTGGGATCGGAGTCGCTTAATAAGCAGAAAGCTATATTTGCATCTTGAAAATCTTCATCTATAATATAGTCTTCATATCGTTTTGGCATTCTTATCGTTCTTCGTGGTCTTTCTTCTATAGTAACTCGTTGTTCGCCTTCGTCTTGTTCTCTTTCCTCTATTTGTGTGTCATTTCCGTAACTACTTTCTCGTTGCTCATTAATATTTTTATCTCTTTGTACTTGTTCTTTATCTTTTCCTTGCTTTTCATCTATTGATACTTCTTCCTCTTCATATTCGTATCTATTTGTTTGATCCTCCTCTTTCGTATTCCTAATGTTTTCTTTGTAAGTAATATCATTTTCATCAAATCGTACGTCCCGTGATATTACAATTTTCTTCGTAATAGGATCCCAAAGACGGTATCCATTGAAAGAATATCCAACCATTCGCATTTCTTTGGATCTAGGAGCTAATTTATCTCCTCTAGGTATAGTTACAACCCATGCTTTACTTCCAAATATTCGAAGTCTTGATAAATCATTTCTTCCTCGCATTATAGTTTCAGGCGTTTTAAAATTGATAGCCGCAGATGGACATCTATTTAATTGATATGTTGCACATGCTAAAGCTTCAGTCCATAAACTTCTTGGCAAATTTGTCTCTAATAACAGTGTTCTGGCTCGATCATACAAAGTTCTATTCATGCGTTCTGATACTCCGTTCTGTTGTGGTGAATACGGCTGTGTATATTGGATGCTTATGCCTCGTTCTCTGCAAAACGATTCCAATTTATAATTTTTAAATTCTCCGCCATTATCGCATCGTATCTTACTTATTTTTGTTCCATATTCGATTTCAAATCTTCTTATATAATGAATTAAATTGGCTGTCGCTTCACTTTTGTGTTTGAGAAGGTACGTATGACAAAAATGAGAGTAATCATCTATTACGACTTGATAATATAATTCACCGTTTATTCCAGGTGTACGCATAGGACCTGCTATATCTGTATGTATTAACTCACCTATATATCTTGATCGTGGTCTCTTTACAGGTAGAAATGGTAATCGGGTCGATTTACCCATCATGCAAGAACTACATGTTTTTGCGCTAAATGGTAAATGCATGTATCGCAGACTTCGGCGATTGAGATGGCCTAACCTTTTATGCCATATATCCTCTGAGTTTGAGCTAGAATTAGCACTATAAGACACATTAAGACATACATCCGCATTCAAAATAAATAATTTACCTACACATGAACCATACACATGATAATATGAATTTTGTTCACATATTTTTACGTAATCTTTGCTAAATATTACATTGTAATTGTTTTGAACCATTTTCTTGACTGACATAAGATTGAATGACAGATTTTTGATTATCAAAGCTTCTAAATTTATTTTTATTTTGCCACATGACATTTCAATGAAACCTTTTTTCTCCGTAGTAATAAAATCTCCATTCGCAATATAAATTTTTGTCGGTTCTTCTAATCGGACGATATTTGTCATATATTTTTCGTATTTTTCATTAATGAGGTGTTCGGTACATCCGGAATCAATAACCCATTGTATGTTACATTCACTTCTGTTGTTCGCATTTTCGTAAACATTTTTAGTTGTAATAAAGCCAAATCTTTTCTCTCTTTCATTTTGGTTTATAGCGATGTTACCATAATCGTTTCTTGGCCTTACTGTGTACTGTTGTCTTGGTGCTCTGTATCTTCCTGACCTTCCTCTGTATCTTCCTTTGCCGCGCCATGAGTTTGTTCGGCAGTCTTTCGAGAGATGCCCTGGTTTATTGCACTTGAAGCAAGTTATAAAAGCAGTTTCTTGAGTTTCAGATGTATTTCTAATTTTATCGTTTATTTTGAGTTCTTCGTCTAATAGTCTTGCTCTGACAAAATCTAGTTTTATAGTGGCTGACATTAAATCTGTATTGCATTCGATAGCTGTAATTACTGTATCATACTTTGATTGCAATCCTGTTAATAAGTACGCTATTTTATCACGATCTGTTAAATTATCATCTGCACATTCCAGTTCTCTTACGATATTGTCAAATTTTTCGAAATAATCTTCCAATTTTTCATTTTCTGATTGTTTTAAATTAATTAATTTTCGTCTTAGGTGTATTATGGAAATTACACTTTTTCTCTGAAATAAATCTTTTAGAATTTTTATCATTTCTATGGCTGTTTCACACGTTTTCACTGTGTTTATATATTTGTCTGGTAAACATTGCACGATAATATTCTTAGCTTTCGCGTTGTCTTTTTTAAATTTTTCTGAATCTTTTTCTTTTTCTTCTTTTATTATTTGTAGGATTCCCTTTTCTTCAAGTATACACTCTACGCGAAAAATCCAATTGTTAAAATTATCCGCTTTTAATTGTGGAAAATTTTGCAAATTTGTCGCCATTTTTTATCTTTATTTTCGTATTTTCACTTTTATTTTTATGTTGAAGGAAGAATCTTATTTTATATATTTATTACATTTATTTTATTTACACTTCACTTCATTTTATTATTTGCCCATAACCTTTTGATGTATGAAGTGAAATTATAGGCACGAGTTACTTTTAATTAGTATTTATTTGTAACACAATCGACGACATGTTTTTTTCTTAGTATTTTTATATTATAACAAAAGCAATTCATTTGACATAGAACGAGTGTCGATAAATAATCGACCATAGAGGTCGTATAACAAAATAAAACCTCAACATTACGTGCATATTCTGTCTTATTCAAGGAATAACGTCCGTTGGTACAACTTTACTAAAATATCTCGTGTTCTTGGTGTATGAGTGAGCATTTGTTAGATGTGTTATTGGAGTTCCCGAGCCCGGGATATGAAAATTTATGGAAGTAAAATCAAATGTCACATGTCACACGTTGCGGGTTACAGGCTACAATATGCTTCAATACATATTAATATGTTTTAATTATATTTGTTAAATTAATTATACATCGTTCAAGGAGTAAACTTCAGTCGTGCGTCGGAGATGACACACAATTTTTTTTAAAAAAAATTGTTTAATAAGGCAAAAAAGTTATACAGTTGCCACTGTTAGACGAGATTCATATTTATCTTATTCTAACTCGAGTAAACGTCGAGACATATGGACGAAACCGTCCGGTTTATTTTCAGCGTATGTTAACGGGCACATTCTCGAATTGGAACAGAAAGAAAAAGGCATGTGGTAATAATGTTTAATATCATATCAAGCTTCGAATGATCTACTCACGATATACAAATAAAAAATTTGAATTCTATTGAACAATTTAGTTTAAACACTTGTTAGACTGGTATAAATAAAATAAAATAAGTATTTGAAATGTCAGGATTCCCCATTTAAAAACTAGCAAATTATTTACCTTGAAAATAGCATTTATGATGTTGTGTTTCTATGGTACCCTCCTATCCCAGTCCTATTTGTTATCCTGTTTCCTTCTTTTATATGATTACCGTGATCAAATAATTTGAGTTGTCAACACCGCCACTGAGTTATCCGGTTGTATTGGAGAAACGAATTGATTTCACATACAATGCAAGCAAATATGTATTCGGTATTGAACGGTGTGCAGAATGAAAAAAAAAAACAAGTCCAAACGCTATCCAGCCAATACTAAAATACGAACCTCTATTTTTAGCGCCCCTCTCACTGCGTATAAGGACTTCATGTTCGCTCTCTTCCCATATTTCCCCATCGGCTGACGCCAACGACACAGAAAGAAGAATCAATCCGCCCAACACCCATAACCAGTGTTTATTCTACAACAAAAACAAATAATATGAAGTAGGTTACAAGCTTTAGCAGATAGAGGAAAGGTGTGCTTCTCGTTTCTATAATATTTAGATATTTGCATCCAATATGTGACAAAGTTCCCACAGACAATCTCATTGGTTAAGTTCTTAGGGTGCTTGCCTTAACACTTTGTCTCCTGACGGTTCGATTCCTGACAGGGTCAACTGTGGAAATGAACTTTTCAAAGCTGGCTTTCGTCTAGATCTAGAAATTAGTGGCAGGCAGTTTCTAGAAAGTAGAAGTTGTGGAACATTGCGTATCGCAGTCATTTAGGAAGCCCCTCTGGGGTCAGTAACCACTTATTTGTGTTTCGGTGAGCGAGTAATGAGGGCCAGAGCCCACTTCCTTATCCCTACCCAATCCCTCATCATTAATTTTAAAGTCAGCCTGTCTGTCGATCTTAAAATAAAAAAGTCTATTTAATAAGTACCTATATCACTTGCTGTAGTTTTGTCATTCCATTTTGTTACAAATTTACAAGTACATTTTTGTAACCATAAATAAAATGATAATAAGAATACTGACGAATCACAGCAATACAAATATAAATTTTGTAATGAAATTAAATTTATAAAACCACCTAATTATACTTTAAGCTTAAGAACTAAGTTTTGACATCATATTGGTTTATTACTCGTAGTAGCAGTCCTGCTACTCCACTCCTACAATTTAGTTTAACAGGAAATCAATGCATTCAATTTATATTTATTTAGTTTTTATGACACATTAGTTTGCACCTAATAAAAAACATCGGTACTAATATTATAAATGCGAAAGTATGTTTGGATTAATGGATGTTTGTAACTCTTTCATGCAAAAACTACTGAACCGATCACCGTGTAATTTTGCATACACCTAGTCTGGGACACCAGAAAGGACATAGGGTACCTTTCATCGTTAAACGCGGACGAAGTCGCGGGCATCAGCTAGTGTTTCTATAAATTCACAATTATTGCGCTAATACTCGCAAGAAGCAGAAGTAATAAACTGCATAAAAATTTAAGTAATAGCAGGATAAATATAGTGTTTCGCTGTCATTTGGGCATCCAGAATCCAGGCTTACAGAAAGAAGACCACAGTGAAAAGCACGTCAGATCCCACCCACTTATAGAATGGTGGTCATTTTATTATACTTGGTGCTTGCATTATTGGTGACTGTAGCCACCTACCATCAAGTGGACCGTAAGACCTGGTTAAAAAAAGTACAGTAACAAAGCTTTATGTAGAATTCATTCGCCGTAAATGTTGTATATTATTCGCTTATCCATTTTCTGTAAACGCATAAAGCACATCACTCTTTATGACTTCAACTTAGTCGTCCCACACAATGTGACCTCATTATGTGGGAGATAGAATTTGTATAATTTGTGGGAGACAGCAGCATAAAAATATAGAGTAAAAAATGTGGTTGGGCTAAACTCAAAATTTATTTTATTTTATTTTAACATCTAAATTGAAGGAAAATATCGTATCCAGAAATCCCAAAACTCTCCGTATGCCATATTTACGAGTATTCCATCTTGCCAATTTCTTAGTTATCACAGTACATTTATATTTTAAATTTCCCAATGAATACAAGCAGTGGGAAATTATATAAATGTCAGTACAATTTGCACACCCGACACAGCAAGCTTCCTTATTTTGAGTAAACAAGACAAATGTTACATAAATTACTAGATAATGTTGTACAAGTATATATTATGTGAACAAATTAATATTGGACGTTATTGCAGTGATACTCGTAGCCAACTCACTTATGCCGAAACGGTAGACGAAGGTTCGAATCCCAGTCAGCCCATATTCGGACCTATATCTCTGAGTAATTAATTTTTCGTGTGTGGATTAGAAATAAAATACTTGCTTCAATAGTGAAGAAAAACATATTTATCGTAGAATGCTGCTTGTCCTAAAACACTAGCTAGCGCTTCGCAGACAATTAAATTTAGAATATTAGACGTAACAGAAACTTTATGCATACTATGTTTTATGCATACTATGTTATGCATACTATGTTTTGCCCGCGACTTCATCCGCGCTTCTGTTTCATTTATTCAATCTTTATTGCTCTTACATTTTTGTTAGGCGTTGAATTATTAATTTTTGTTTAAATGATCGCAGGGAACAGTACTTTTTCCAAAAGGAAAGTACCGTATGTTCTATTCTATATCGCTGACTACGTGTATGCAAAATGTCACTATGATCGGTTGAGTAGTTAAGGCGTAAAAGAGTAACAATTAATATAATATTAGTTAGTATTGTGATAACATGTCGTTCGCTTGAACAAAGACGCAAGCAAAGTATGTTTTATTAAACAATAAACGATTTCATATTGCAATTGAGTGTCATACACGATAAAGGCCAGTCAATGACTTTATTTTTTATATATATCTTTAGTTACGGCGCCCCTGATGATTCTAATATTAACTCGGGTCATTTGATAACCGACTTGTACGTGCGTAATTCCAGTGGTATTTTGTCTATGTACGTATAAGCTTCATCTCAGGCGCTGGACGTCCATTGCTGGACATAGGCCTCCCCTATAAATTTCCAATAGTTCAGAAGCAGCCTGTCCACTTTGCTGGTGGACGTGGCCTCCACTTGAAAACCTTCCTGCCATGCTCTTCATACTATGTGTCCTGTCCACTGCCACTTCAACTTAGTAATCCGTAATAGGTAGATCTACTCATTTCTGATTCGATCTTTCAATGTAACTCCGAGCATAGCCCTCTCCATATGTCATCACTAGCAACATACAAGCTTAGTGTTGCTAAATTGTTCAGACAGAAATACACCCAATGTAGCCTCCACCAACATACAATCAAGTGGACCGTCAAAAATGTCGCGACATTGTAAAAAATACATATCATAAGTTCGCCATCGGTTGTGTATAGTTTATATAAATTACTTAGCCAGCCGGCTCCGGCTTCGCACAGATGCATTTTTACTGAAAATCATACACACAAACGTACCTCGTTTCTCTGTCTTTCGATTAGTGAAAATCCGTTGAGGGCGGGCCTCTTTCACCAACTACATGTAAAGTGCTGATTAGTTACTTTTAGAAATAATTTTATGTTTTATTAAATTATGCACTCGGTTTACTGCATCCTTCGATAGGCGAATTTTTTTATTATTTTCTTTTTAATGTTTGGGACTTTTACCGTACAAACAAAGGTATATCAGCTCCATCATTCCCGGTGACCGGTGACTTTAAATGGCGGTTAGCCTACTAGACACTTTACTTAGAGATGGTGAAAGAGGCACTGAGTGATTTAGAAGTCAGTGGGGGACACAGAACACAGATACCAATTTTCGTGTGTTAAAATCTCTGTAGTGGAAAATATCTCATATCTCAAGCCGGCGTGCTACTTTATAAGCAAAAAAAAATCTATAGGTTTAAATGTGTGAAGTTTAAACAGAATTTGTCTGTTATTCATAAAAAGTAATAAAACGAGCAAAAGTACCGCGAGCAATTACATACCTACGCACACTTAGGTCAATAACATTTTGTTATCGCTGTTAATCTATATTAATATCCAAGTGTATTCTCATAAAAAAATTATTGGACTTTAATAAGGAATAATACGCGTCGCTTCACACTTTCGGTTATTTAATTAAACACAACAACCGCAATTACCGCAATTACTTACATATTTTCATTAAATCGCTACAAGTGGCATTTTGCAATAGATGGAGCTAAAAAACACAACACATCACTGGGAAATTTATCAATTATGACAATTAAATGAGTTAAGTTATAAACAATAAACCAACATAGACACGAAAGCTAACATTAAGACCAAAATCAAAACCATAAAAAATCATTTACGTTCGTAATCTTTCCCGGTAACGAACCCGGGACTCTTCGTCCACAACTTTCACCATTCCAACCACCAAACTCCGTAGTCAAATTATTTTCGATTAATAATTAGTAGGAATATTGAAGATGTTGTAAAGTCGTTCATTTTGTTTCAATTATTTCATTTATTTATTGTTCTAACATTTTTAGCCATTTGTTATTTGTTCTGTTGCCGACGTTTTGTTTTGGTGCGTCTATATGATAAGAAAATATATATATATAATGTATTACTTATAATAAGAAAGATATATTATTATATAAAACTTTGATAGATTTGTAATAGTTCAAATGACAACAAATGACACAAGAAGTAAGGCATGAGAGCTTATTGTACGCCAGTATTGCCGTTAAGAAAAGGATCTCATCCTTTCTCTGAACATTTACCTTTGTTGTTACTGTAATGGACTTTGACATTTCTTTGTCTCCCTAATAGTTAAAGATTATAACTTTCCAAAATTTTGTTAACGAGTCTTATTCAAACATTTTAAAGTCGATAAGTAAATGATGTTTACTATTCCCATCGTTTATTTATTAGACGCTAATTTGTTAATTGATTTCTTTATCTTAAGTCTAAGGGTCTTTCTCCGCTCATTAGGACTATTGGGATAAATAGAGATGTCAACAGTTCACGACGTTCAGTTAAGAAAGTCAGTTATACAGTTCAAGTCAGTCAGCTCAGTAAGATCTAGGATACATTCGAGCGTTACACACAGCTTGAAAATATATTTTGTATCCAATTACACAGTCAATTGTAAAGTTAAGTTTCATAAATATAACTTCGCTACAAGGTCAAGTTATTTCCTTTCACCTTTCTTCGGAAGTCCAAGCACAACGGAAAAGATCCACCCGCGAGCCAAGATACACCAGAAGCCAATCCGCTCGGGCCATTACATTACCAGTAGGGATTCTGATTTTTAATACATTACGGAACTATATTGAATGAATGAAATTTAGTTTAACATTTTTTTCTTCGTCCATAAAAAGTCAAAATGAACAAATATTTGAATCGTATCAAATTCAATTTGGTTTCAACACATTTCTAATTTATTTTAAACAGTTCCATGTTCGTATTGAATAGTTTCACTAGAAAAAAGCTAATGAAAAAAAGGACCGTCCACAAAAAAGCAACTTTTAACCTTCGTTGAACAATTATCCTTCATCAAAGCTTTTAACTAAAGGTTGTTGAGCATACAACGTGTTAGAGAAAGACAGCGTTCGACTAAATTGCATAGTTTACGCAAACAAACGAAAAGCAGCGTTGAACAACAAGAAATCACTCACACAATAACAAATCTTTACCCCTCTCGTGTGGATGCTGCGCACTGGGCGCATATTATATTATATTTACTTACCTACATCACTTTTATAATATGCCATTCAGCTTTTTTAAGTTTATAACAGACCGATATTGAACCGTTCAAAAAACCAATAGCATAGTAAGTATTATGTCTAATTGGAGACTGCACACGATTTTCGAAAATTTAGATACCTACAAGTAATTTTATTAACGTAACACGAACACAGGGATTTATTATCCTATTGCTTGCACAAGAAAAAAAATCAAATTGATTAGTTCAACATTCGGATGAAACCTTTCAACAAAAATTATTTGCGAAAACAAATCGATCGAGTGTCTTTTAACATTGATCGTTTTCTTTGAATGAATTTCTAAACTTTCTACGGACTGCGGAGAGTTATCGACTTGAAATATTAAGTATTGATAGTGCAATAAAATGTATCACTTACCTCCATCCTCAGAGTGTTCATATTGTAATAGCAAAGTCGATTGTATAGGAGCACGTTAAAACCGATGCGATCGCGGCGGGAACGAAATATCGAATGCCGCGCTGCGGCGGCGTCGTCGTTCCACTCGGCCCGGACAAGCAGGACGCTTTCCTATTGATCTGACTGGCTCTTGCAGCCGGGAACAACCTCCACATTCCTATACGCATATGAACACCCCCCTACGTCTCTCCTCTCCCCCGGTCTACATCACCGGCTATAGACACGATTTATCGTTTTCCTCTCTACTAATTGATCCCTATTTAGTTACGTTAAAACTGCATTTAGTCTATTAAAAACAGACAAATTACACAATAAAAATATTTTCTCAACTATCTTAATAAAGTATGAGTTATATAATTTAACTAATTAATGATTACTTGCTGAACATACACAAAATAAACAATTTTTTACCTCATACAAACTCAAAGTTTAGTTAGGCTGCAAAGATCAATTTCAGCGCCATCTAACGCAAGTGTTAGTAACTAAGTCGAAAAATATAAGTTAGTAAGTAGTAACGAACGATAAGTGATTTCAGGATTATTTTCAAAATAGTATAAATGAAAAACAGCATAATTATAATAGGTAAATAAAGCTTGTTCTCGAAATTATTGCATTCATATTTTACAAACTCGAGACAGCGATAAGATTAAGTAACGCCATCTATTGGTCATAAAGATTTTCTGTGGGAAAGTTCTCGTAAGAAGATTTTTTTTTTCATGAAAGTTTGGTATTTTAGACTTGGGTATATTCCATTACCTGATACATTTTGAAGTTATGACGTCAAAAAAAATTTTTATTCAGAAACCTATCGAGTGGGGTATCAAAGGGCTGATTCCAAAAATATACCTACTACACCATTTCATTCAGCCAAATGTTGGACTTACACACAAAACACTTTGTGCTCTTCCCGACAAGACACGAATTTCGCTAAGTATGACTTGTGGTCTTTTTGTATTTTTATAGAACGCGTCATGTCCGTTCTGAAAGTGTCACTAGACGAATTTCACGATGTGGCCGTTTAAAAGAAGCCACTACGGGTTATGAACTATTTGTTCGCTCAATGAGCGTTTATGTATCCTTCTTATTTTACCGTTGGGAAATCCTCTTGGATTACCCGACAGTGTAGAAGACACTGCGCGGTTATGCCGGATTCTTACCGGCTAAAACTCAACAACTTTCTAGAGCGGCCGATCCCGTGTAGGTATTTCAGTGTAATCATTGTCCTTTTCCCGTATTCTTTCCGCCGCTTCCTTGCGCGTCATGACGTGCCCGCAAAATGCGAGCATCGCCTGCGACGCATTATCACTACCGACCATCGCTTTCACAACGGCCGGCAGCGAGAGATCGGCGCTCACGACGAGAGACAGAGCGGCGCGCTGCTCTGCCCATTCGGGGCAGTCAGCCAAAGAGTGCTGCGCAGTGTCGACTGCGCAGCCACAATGGTGATACTCCTCGGTCGGCTTTCTCACGGCCACCCGAAGCAATCATGCACCGAGAGCATCTGCACCAGGTGGAAAGTGAGGGCCCAGCGCCGCTTAGCCAGCCATCACCCTAGGGAGAGACGAATGGCCTCAATCGTCTGGCGGCCTGCACTGGGCCATGCCAGCCTTTCCTTCCTCTCTTGGAGGAGGATCGTCAGGGAGTATCTCCTCAACCTGACGATCTCCTCTAATGACAATTCCGAGTACTTCGGCATCCAACTCCCAAGGATCCCAAGTCCCCGGCCAACACACGTATTTGTAACATTAGTTAGAATTTACTTTTCTGCCCAGTGACACAATTTACCTTACAATATGTCGAAACTACATTTACGATACAAATAGTAATTCATTTTTGGATATAAATTTATATATTCTTAACATTTTAAATCTACCTATATTCGCCTTGTGTAATCAAGCAACTGAAGCATTTCTCTAGATCTACAAAAGAAAATAAATTTTATTTAACTTATACATAAGTATATATACTTTCTATATATTATTATATATACCTATATACTGGTTATTTATTTTCAGACTAAAACAAGCTAAATTGTTAATAAGCTGATGCGACACCGAGTAATCGCTTGTGTTTATGGTCTAGAGTTTACGAAGCGTTACATTTTCATTACCGTACAAACTGTGATTGATATTGTTGATCTTATACTCTTTTATTTATTTTT
Source organism: Synanthedon myopaeformis (assembly GCA_944738685.1). Classification (NCBI taxonomy): domain Eukaryota; kingdom Metazoa; phylum Arthropoda; class Insecta; order Lepidoptera; family Sesiidae; genus Synanthedon; species Synanthedon myopaeformis. The sequence continues at coordinate 3,476,650 of OX122913.1, read as the reverse complement.
TTATTTAAAATGAATAAGTTCTATAAAGTGCTTATATTTTGTAAGTAAATATAAAATAGTGTTAATGAATTCGGTTAATTTATTAATTTTAATTTTTTAAATGATTAATTTAAAGAATTATTCAAATATTTACTCAAAAAATTAATTCCTAAAAGCTTCTTTTTATTTTGAGGTACATTTTGCGTGGTAACTTTAGGAAGAGAACCGTTCAAGCCTCGAAAGGGTTCTCTGCCATTCGCTGTAAGTTTATTAAACAAAAGTTTTATTTATTTTCTACTATCCCCAATTTCTGTGGGCCTAATCAATGAAGTTCGAAAAGGCTTTTAAGTAGTTACAAAAAAGCAGTCAGTCACTTTTTAGGGTTCTGCACCTAATGTGAAATTAACTCTTTGATTTGCATTCGTTCGTATGTCTGTCCGACGTTTTGCTATAGGTACGAGTATTAAAAAAATTTCGAATCGCGGACCGTGATATTTAAAAATGTAGCAGTGAATTCCACGGACATGGACGATTTATGACAAAGATGTTTCGTAATTTCTCTGTTTAATATTGAAACTTTATTTTATGATAATGAAAAATAGCATACTATGGGAAATTTTGGCGAAAATGTTACATATACGTAAAATAATAGCGAAATTATATGGCAATCAGTGACAAGAAATTATATAAGAAACGAAACCATACGAAATTTTCAGATTGAAATTTTTACTCTCTGTTTTATTTGTAGCTCGAAATACTCGTTTACATTTCCGAACAAGAGTTCCGTTTTCATATATAATATAAACCGGCATTGCTCATTAAACTATATACCACTAAATCTCGGTAAATCAGAAGTGACTGCTTAATTTTATGAATGTTGTTTTCCGATAGGTATATTTTCCATCTCGTTACCGGGGAATATGTTTTGGCTTTTTGGTTAGCCGAAGTGCTGTAATGACTGCTGCTATGTGTGTTTCTGATCCGACATCGGACCTTCCAGATAAACGACCAATAAATGTAATAGCTTCAGTGGATTACCGACATCCACGAACGGGTATAAGAGTACAAGTTACCAAAATTTTAATGCCGTCATGTAAGTTTTACCTACCTGTTGCTTATTGCTTTTTGAGCTGTTCGAGCACAGCCTTTGTAGACTGTAGTATTTTATAAGTACATTAAATGCTTGAAGATAAAAATATATCAGTGTCTCAACTCACTTATGCATCTAACTTAACGTACATAATTAACTTTAGCTATCGACAGCATTTTATTTTGGTCCGTATATGTCATACCTACCTTACCTTCTATTCTATGACACTATTAGTTTTTATTCAAAGATCCCCTGAGCGAATAGAAACTTTAACGTTAATTATGTTCTTCAGTTAATAATTATACCTTCCAAAAACCATCATTATTCCAAATGACTTGCGCAATTTTATTACTCAAAAATAAGGTTCCAGAAACTTTAGCAATAATACCTTTACGCGCATTGGAAACGGATTTAAAGGGAGAAGAATATCTAAGTATACAGGAGGAATGTATTATACCTGGATGGCATTTTTTCTATCGTGGAGTAAGTAATATACATGATATGAAAAACGTATCAAATTAGTTACAATTTTCAATTTTTTTTTAACATAATAGGATTTACTTTTGTCACCAGTCTGCCAGTTTACCTATTTTTAAAACAAATACTTCTACTATTATAATAAAATTCTTTCTTGTAATTCTAAAATGGTAAATCATTTTTATGCTAATTATGTTTAGTTTTTTGTAAACTTTTCAACCATTAGATAATTGAATTTTTAACTTTTTCTTTTCATTTTATTAACACTGATTTTTAAGACTTCAAATTTGGTTATACTGTTTAGTGAGAGAAATTGTGATATTTAATCATAACTTTTAAAATTATTGTAAATGTGTTCGTATATTTTAAGGACGTAATATATCCGATTCACAAGTTTTTACTTCAAAGAAATTTGAGAGTCCAATTCATGAACATAGTACAAAGGGAACCTGGCTGTCAAACTCTCCTAACAAAATATCAAAAGGCTCTACAAAATCTTGGATTCATTGGAACATATTCTAGCGACTACCACATCTGTATGAGAGATGTAAGTTTAATTAATATTGTGATCCGACATACGTGAGAAGACATATGCGAACAACCTTCAAGATATCTGAAATCCAATCCAATTTGAGGGGTTAAACTAGTACTGTACTAGTTTAACCGGAACACAACACATGCTGTTATTTCACGGTGGTCTTCAATAAGGGGTTGGTAACTACCGCCAGACCAGGGGTATTCACATTTGTATTTGGAGAATATAAAAATAATTTTCTTATTAGTAGTAACAAAAATAAAAAGTTAGTTCGAAAACCTTGTACCCTACTATAAATGTCAATTTCTATGATTATATCTAACTTCTGATATTGATTTGTAAAAATGTTTGTGTGCACCACTACGTGCTGATAATGGTCATTTTTTTATAATTATAATTAATTCTCAGTTCCGTTTTCAGCCAGATAGGACAGCACAACCCTGTCACGTAAGTGTGTTTTCAGTATATTTTTTTATTACGCTTAAGTCTCATATTTACTATCTATCGTGTGTTCCATCCATACTATAGATGGAGTAATTTGACAGGCCCTAATGTCAAATTTTAAAATAATTTTACCAGCGTTTTCTCCGTACTAATATCGGTTTTGATTGAATTTTACGGTAATTTTTTTTTATCTTGCTTTATTGAATTAACATTCATATTACTATTATTTTAAGATTTGAATTTCGTTTAAAGCCAAGTCAATTTGGAATGAATAAAAAACAATTCACAATTTATATGTTAAGTTAAATAAATAAAAAATAGTATAACGCATTACACAGCTATTATTTGTGATAATTTTATATCACCTATGAAAATATTCTAATCGGAAAGTTTATAATAATCGAAAAGAACGGACTTTGACAAAAATATAATTTATACAATTAAATAATAATTAATATTAATTCTAAACTAATTAATGGTCTATAAAGCATTTATTACTGTTTTATAAAACCGAAATTATTTTACATCACTATTTTTGTAGGTATGGTCAAAAACCTGCAACCCAGGAAATTTCAAATTACCTACTCCTTCGGATTACGGAATGTATAGTTATACTAAACAATCAGTAACTACTTACGAGTATAATAAACTATACATCCAGCAAAGCTCACACGTATCGGTTTTGTTGAGAAGTCTTGTCGTCAATGGATTTTAATTTAGACAGACAGCTAACAAGACCACACTATTCAAATATTTAGCTTTTCTGTCTGTAGACGAGGATATCTATAGAAACAAACACATTCCTAGTGTAGGTTGTTTCTACTAAATAATGATTTTTTTAGGGCATGTACGGAGCACCACTAATATGCAAGGGTAGAGCTGTAGGCATTTTTATTGCTCCAGACGCCCAATGGACTAATTGTACCGGTTTCACGGCCATATTTCATCGTTTTAATTTGCCACATCAAACAAAATTCTTCGATTGTGTAGGCAAGTAAGTAAATTATATAAATTACCTTACATATATAAATATTATTATGCTTTTCTGATACAGAAAAGAACTTAAGGCACCATTCAATCAGAAAAAAGTACTGTGCCGAGGGATTATCCATACTTCCGTACTAATATTATAAAAGCGAAAGTATGTTTGGATGTATGGATGTTGTAACTCTTTCACGCAAAAACTATTAACCGAATGTCTGGGACACCAGAAAGGACATGGGGTACCGCTCAACGCGGATGAAGTCGCGGGCACCAGCTAGTAATCCTACTAATATTATAAATGCGAAAGTATGTTTGGATGTATGGATGTTTGTAACTCTTTCACGCAAAAACTACTGAACCGATCACCATGAAATTTAGCATACACGTTGTCTGGGACATCAAAAAGGACATAGGGTACCTTTCATCCAGAAAAAAAGGACTATTTCCGAGGGATAAATAAAAAATATAAAACTAACGCCTGGCCAAAGTGTTATAGCAACACGAGGTCAAGCGTTATATTGCTTTGAGTTATACTGATGTACTAAGGATACAAAATCAAAATAATTAATATTGATTTATTTAAGGTTCTTCGCTCCAGATATGAAAGTAGATATGGAAGGAATGAGAAAGGATTTCGTCGACGAAGAACAGGAATTTTATGATTACATACCGCCAGTTTTAGACAGAATGTATGATCATGTGAGCACATCCGATGAAGTATAACTTTTATATCCTCTATATTAAATATATTTTTTCGAATTAAAATTATAATGCTTATTTACGCAACCCAACAACTTTATGATGAGAAAACTCTTGTCTAATTTCTAAAAACCTGTTTTCCACGTACAAATATGTTGGACTTAACGTAGATGTCTTAACGCCCGTAGACAACGCGAGGGAACACCGTGGGTTTTTTAGTGGGTAGAACCAATCTCCCCATGGTCAGAGGGGATCTGGTTCGCATATTTTCCCACGCAAAAAGGCGGGGACTCACTTCATTTAGAGTTTTTAATTTGTGCTTTATATATAACTAGCTGTTTCATGCGACTTCGTCCGTGTAACTTTTTATAAAATATAGCCTATATTGCTACCTGATAATATAGCTTTAGAAATAGGTGAAAGAATTTTCAAAATCGGTTCAGTAGTTGAGGAGTTCATCGCGGACAAACAATGTGACACGAAATTTTTATATTATATACATATATAGAGTTAGAGACGGTACTTGTGTTAATAATATTAGTAGTGCTGCTGAGTCTCTCGATCAATGCTCTGAGGAGATTGCTGAAATTGTGCCAAGAGTATGATAATTGTCATGGGTTCCAAGAATATAATCCCAAGAAAAGTGAGATCATGATATTCCTATCCAAGGGATGTGGCTTCGATTATGTAGCACCAGATACTGAATAGTAATACACTGTAACGAGATATGTATATACTAGCTTGTGCTCGCGACTTTTTTTCTGGATGAAAAGGACCCTATGTCCTTTCCTGTATTTCTGACAACGTGTATGCAAAATGTCATGATGATCGGTTGAGTAGTTAAGGCGAGAAAAGGTAACAGACAAGCAGAGTTACTTTCACATTTATACTAAGTATTAGTAAGTATGGACTAGTACGGATTTGTTCAATTTCTCAAATTCTTATGTGTAGGTTGTAGATTGTGGTGTTATTCTTATGCTCGAAGGATCCAGTCACCCGATGTTGTTGTTCTGATGTTCACAGGACACAAGAGCAGCAGCTGGTGGATTTAATGCTGCTCAAAAAAATTATACTTCGAGTGCGGGTTGTAATTTCATATTTTATGAAAAGCTAATTTTCATTTTATTTACACATACTACGTTGAAGAAATAAAAAAACTCTTAGGAATATGTTTCCAGCTTTTCTGTAATGTAAATTCGAACCTTCTTTTGTGCTTAATTAAATAGGTACCAAAATAGTCCAGTGATTTGAAACTTGAACAACTGAAATGGTTTTAATTGCAAGTTTCCTAATGAGTATAAAGCGAAACCTATTCACAAAAGGTAGCCGTGAAATCTATTTGACATACGATCAATTCGTTCATACGCGTAAATGAAAATAAAAACAAATAAATTATTTATTACTTTTATTAAATCAAAAATTTGTCCTGCCACATTGGGATTAAATTGGTTAAACTTTTAAATTATTTGAATTCTAAATTTTTACACCAACAAAAGTAAACTAAATTCAACTAAATTAAATTAGCTATTAACACGTAATGGAATAATTGAAAAGTAGTGGCAAGAACTTGTTTGAATTGTTCATAAAACAAAATTAAATTAAATTAACTACAAATAGAAAACTCAACTAAATTGAATAAACTATTGAAAAGTAATGGAATAATTCAAAAGTAATGGAAAGGACTTGTATGAATTATTCATATAAGTAAATTAAATTAAATTAACTACAAATAGAAAACTCAACTAAATTGAATAAACTATTGAAAAGTAATGGAATAATTCAAAAGTAATGGAAAGGACTAAACAAGTTAACTGCCGCAGAAATTGAGCCAAATTAATAAAAATGATAACATAAAAAAACATATTGCTCTTCATGGAAGAGGCCATCATGGAAGAGGCCATCTTCTTCAATAACCTTCAATTCTGCAATAATAAAACATCTAGTGTTATTTAACAGAAATTTAACCTTGATATAATATTAGATGATAGCCAAGAATTGACATTTCATTGAAAAACTAGTTCCTGTATAATCGTACGATGGTGATTTCGTTTTACGCATACTATAACTACTCAACACAAAATGGCGGCGGACCGCGAGGAGCAAGCCGAGTGAGTGCATATACTATATTTTTTTAGAACTTGTCGACGATGTAAATTGTAAAAAAAACACGAAAAACGAAACCAACATGCGATGGGCATCGCAAGATCGTGGCCAATTAGGACAGCGCCTAAGGGGTAAGGCCGCCAAAAAATTAAAATGTTTATGAATTACTAGCGTCCAGCAACTTTTTTGTAATAAATATTTAAAACTACCAACTTTTATGGTTTTCCTTGTAAAAAGTATAATTTTTACTAGTATTTTAAATACGCGAACGTATGTAAAACTACATCTTTCCTTTTAAAAAAATGGTTTTTATTGCGAGACCACACAATTGCTAGAACAAATAAAAGTGTCCCAAATGATCCCCCATACACAGTGGAATGAAATTCGCTTCATTCCACTGGCCTTACCCATAAAGGCCTGTCCTATATCAACCACTGAGCCATGACGACGGCTAAATTTGTCTGTGCCGTTGGAAATTTAGCGTTCGTTACATATGAAACCGTGAGTGAAATCTAATCAAATTTCGTACTAATTTGACACGTGTTATTTGCGACTTGTCGCGAAGAGATGAAGAGATCATCTCAGCCTTTGGACGTCCACAGCTGGTCATAGGCCTCCCCCATAATTTTAAATTTCAATAAATGAATAGCTCACGCTGGCAGCAAAAATCGATTTTGCTACGAGTTTTTAGGCACCAGAATACCAGGGTGCTTACCCTTTACGTGCTAGAGAGTACGGGTTTTTATTTTGAGGCGGTACGAAGCTCGCTGCCTCAGCGAGTCGACCTTATCATAAAGACCTAAATTTTAAATGGGAAACAGGAACGACACGATCAGTTTCACTCATTGTGAGCGCAGTGACGTGCGGATAGTATATAGATTGAATAACTAAATAATTGACTGACTTAATGTACCTACTACTAAAGATTTACTCATTAATAAAAATTTATAAATTCATTTGAAACCTCAGGCAATTTCATAGAACTGGTAAATGATAATGATAAAGACTTACCTGCGGCCACTGCGACTCTCGAAGGCACCTATCCTTGCCCTGCAGAGAGGTTGTTTCTTTTGTATTTGCGGAGCCGACCACGCACCACCTGCATTAATAGAGTTTACGTTTCATATTACCTAATACCAAAAAATCTCTACATAAATTTCATGCTGCTAGGGCTGTAATGTATCAATAAAAAAGGGAGTGCGTATACTATATTTTTTTAGAACTTCACCATGTAAATTGTAAAAAAACACGAAAAACGAAACCATCATGCGATGGGCATCGCACGATCGTGGCCAATTAGGACAGCGCCTAAGGGTAAAGCCTCCAAAATATGAAAATGTTTATGAATTACTATAGCGTCCATCTTGATAACTCTGCATCATCGACTCCAGAGCATTTAAGACACCAGAAATGATAAGAATGATAAGACTTTAACGAAAGTTCAAAGGCACACAAACAAAAAAAGGTTATCTTCAAAAAAAGGTTAAAAAAACACTTGGAAAATCCAGAATTTACACTGACACGCCTAAAAAGAATAGAACTGAAGAATTGGAAAAAAGCAAAGAAATGAAAAGATTATAAAAAAAAGAAAATGTAAAGCACGAGAAATGAAGCGGGCGTTCAGTTTATTAAATGTTATGTGAAATCAAATAAACAAAAAAGAAATAAAACCAAAAACACTTTCATATATTTTTGATAATAGTTTTACAGAAAAGCGTACAAGTAAATGTACGCAAATTTTATGTTTTTTCATTACAAAGACAGAGTTATACTATAGATTTTTGACGAATCGACATAGATATCAATACCCAAAATATAATAAGGCGAAATGTAAAAAGTGTATAAGCTGCCCTACCTTCCCCTACTGATATCCTTCAGTGAACAGTAGAATCTATTGGGACTAATCAAGTGGTGTTAAGTACCTATATGTATAATATTGTCTTTATATAATTTGCTTACCCGGCCGTCAGGATAGATATAAGTTGCCACGTTAGAAAAAGTAACGCGTTTCTTCTCCTTCCTTTCTCCTTTCACTAAAATAAATAAAATAAAAATTATTAATGCAACTTTAAAATAGTTAGATATTTGTGTTACAAGGGTACAAAGTAATATTTTGAAAAATTCAACATACGCCTCCCGAGAAAACAATATTCTGGCCCCGAGTGGCACATACATTATTTTTTATCACTACCTATGAGAAAAAGAAACTACGTCTCCAAATCGTATATAACATTGGACTGATTTAATAAAATTAGACTAAGGCTGCCATAATAACGTTATTGATGATGATGATGATGATGATACAATACTGCTAACCATAATTTCTCAACGTATTTAGTGTTGCAAACCCAGTAAATAGCCAAAAAATTAAGTAATAGTTATTTGTTCAACAGAGAACTGTTTTTTTTTCTGCGAGTGGCGATTTTACCTAGCGAGTGATTCTAATATAGACTACTGACCGAAGTGAGTGATTTAAAGGCACGAGACATAAAAAAAATTTACTCTCGTGTTAAACACAACTTTTCACCTCAACAGCGAGAAAAGCGTTACTAGGTCAAGTAAGACAATTTTAAATATTATGTTTATTATAGCCAACATTACATAGCCAGTCACATAAATTATAACTAAATTAACAAAAATATTAAAAGTTGAAAGTAAGTTTTGTTCGGAACTGTGATGGTCGTATTATTTACTTGCGTGTTAGGTAAGTGTCCTGTCTATCTTAACAGCTGTGCCAATTTTATATTCTAACATTTGTTTATGAATTGAAAGTATTGGTCTTATTATTATTGAAGTCAGCATAATACTGAACCATACCTTAAGATGAACAACTTCTCATTAGAATTTAACAATTTTTTAATGAAATGTTTTGTTACAACGAAGTGTTTGGTCGAATTACTATTAGTTACATATTAGTTACAATATTATTTGTTGAATATTGCCATTTTACATTCATAGTTTTTTTTAAATGTAACCTTTTTGCTCTTACAATTTTGTATAATTTGAGGACCATTTTTGAAGTGAAAACTTCTTTAGGCGCGTTAGGTATTTTTGAGATGGGAAAAAACCGTTGAACTCGCGGACCTGATACTGTAGCCGTGTAACCGACACCTCTGTATATTTTCAGATATTGCACAATCTACACAATACCACTGAAACTGGAATATGTTATGTAATAATCTTTGTTAAGTGCCTCTCTTTGCTCTCGTGTTTAAAAAGCATGTAGTCGGGCCTTTGGGCCTTTGGATTAGATCTTTTGGGTCGCGGCATCGTTAATAATAATACTCGCACAATAATATTTATTAATAACACCCGCACATCACGACAACAGCATGAAACCAATCGATTTGACAGTACAATTTCTTTCTATAGTAATTTTCTGCTTAATGTTTTATTTTTTATTTTTCATTAATTTTTTTCAATATTTTAATGGTCATTCTGCTATTCGGGATGGTGACGAATGCAACAAAACAAAGATCATTAATATCGGTCTAGTTATAAATGGTATAACTAACACGACTTTCTTTTATTTATATAAAATATAATAGATAAGATATATAGATATATAAGTAACGCGTGTACTGTGACAAAGTGCCTTATGATGATGATGATTTAAGTTATTCTATGTCTATGCTTAGTGGTCTACGGTGACATAATACGGTAATGTTAGTTAATTCTAAACTAAAAATTAAAATTGGAACTACTAATAACAATATTATGCACGTACTTGTTTCACTGGGGTTCTTCACATCTTTTTGAGTGTCATTCTCCTTGCTTGTTACATTATCTGAAAATTCGTTTTATTTTTAAGACCATAAGACTTCGTATAAGACGTTTTTTTATATTTTAGATGATCCCTAAACAACAAGTACTGTTTTTCTGGATGAAAAATACTGTATCCCTGACAATGAATATGCAAAATTTCTTGTCATCTGTTGAGTCATTAAAGCATGAAAAGGTAACAGATAGACAGAGTTACTTTCATATATATAATATTAGATTAAAAACACTATGTATCGATACAGATATGCCTCAATAAAAAGCAAATTGAATCAATGTGTAAATAGAAAAATATCCCACATCAAAAGAAACCATAGTTAAACACGAAAATTTATAACATAATATAGTGGTATTATTTAATTTTGCATTTTTTTATGTTAAGATAACGGAGCTAAAATGTGCATCGGAATCATTTATAACTAACACGACTTTCTTTTATTTATATAAAATATAATAGATAAGATATATAGATATATAAGTAACGCGTGTACTGTGACAAAGTGCCTTATGATGATGATGATTTAAGTTATTCTAGGTCTATGCTTAGTGGTCTACGGTGACATAATACGGTAATGTTAGTTAATTCTAAACTAAAAATTAAAATTGGAACTACTAATAACAATATTATGCACGTACTTGTTTCACTGGGGTTCTTCACATCTTTTTGAGTGTCATTCTCCTTGCTTGTTACATTATCTGAAAATTCGTTTTATTTTTAAGACCATAAGACTTCGTATAAGACGTTTTTTTATATTTTAGATGATCCCTAAACAACAAGTACTGTTTTTCTGGATGAAAAATACTGTATCCCTGACAATGAATATGCAAAATTTCTTGTCATCTGTTGAGTCATTAAAGCATGAAAAGGTAACAGATAGACAGAGTTACTTTCATATATATAATATTAGATTAAAAACACTATGTATCGATACAGATATGCCTCAATAAAAAGCAAATTGAATCAATGTGTAAATAGAAAAATATCCCACATCAAAAGAAACCATAGTTAAACACGAAAATTTATAACATAATATAGTGGTATTATTTAATTTTGCATTTTTTTATGTTAAGATAACGGAGCTAAAATGTGCATCGGAATCATTTATAACTAACACGACTTTCTTTTATTTATATAAAATATAATAGATAAGATATATAGATATATAAGTAACGCGTGTACTGTGACAAAGTGCCTTATGATGATGATGATTTAAGTTATTCTAGGTCTATGCTTAGTGGTCTACGGTGACATAATACGGTAATGTTAGTTAATTCTAAACTAAAAATTAAAATTGGAACTACTAATAACAATATTATGCACGTACTTGTTTCACTGGGGTTCTTCACATCTTTTTGAGTGTCATTCTCCTTGCTTGTTACATTATCTGAAAATTCGTTTTATTTTTAAGACCATAAGACTTCGTATAAGACGTTTTTTTATATTTTAGATGATCCCTAAACAACAAGTACTGTTTTTCTGGATGAAAAATACTGTATCCCTGACAACGAATATGCAAAATTTCATGTCATCTGTTGAGTCATTAAAGCATGAAAAGGTAACAGATAGACAGAGTTACTTTCATATATATAATATTAGATTAAAAACACTATGTATCGATACAGATATGCCTCAATAAAAAGCAAATTGAATCAATGTGTAAATAGAAAAATATCCCACATCAAAAGAAACCATAGTTAAACACGAAAATTTATAACATAATATAGTGGTATTATTTAATTTTTCATTTTTTTATGTTAAGATAACGGAGGTAAAATGTGCATCGGAATCATCTGAAATTATATAAATTATTTTAATTGTAAGTACACAGTTTTCGTGTTTCATTAGAATAAATATTACTAAAAAACAAGAATTTTTACCTGTTAATGTCGTCTCGTCGGCGTCTTTAGGATTGCTGTCCGGCTGCTCCTAAGTAGAACGAAATAAACTCCTTAAATTTGTTGTATGTCCACTTGGTATGTATCTAAATGCTAAGCCTAAGATTGTCTAATAGGGTTAAAGCCAGTCACAAACGCAGCTATAATATATATATTAATATACCGTACTATACGTTGGAATCATAGAAATATATATAGCTGCGTGTGTGATCACTCCAATATTTGTATAGAAAATATATCGTAATATGCCTTGCTATAATTTATATTAATATATATTATAGCTACGTGTGTGACAGGCTTAATAATGAAATAATTAGAAAACAATCAAATGTACGGGACATTCTAAAAACTATCAAACTGTTGAAATGGGCAGAACATCTTTGTCGATTGGAGTACGAAAGATAGACCAAAATTATAACGAACTAGCTGGTGCTCGCGACTTCGTCCGCGTTGAAAATTTAAAAAAAAAGCAATATAACGCTTGACCTAGTGTTGCTGTAACACTTTGGCCAGGCGTTAGTTTTTTATTTTTTATTTATCCCTCGGGAATAGTCCTTTTTTTCTGGATGAAATGTACCCTATGTCCTTTCGCATTTATAATATTAGTATAGATGTATACATAATTATTTTCATTTAAAAATAGCAATACAATTTACAAACTTAAATTTCAATAAATGAAAACAAAATTTTATTCGCTAGGTCAAAATGAGTTTCTGAACACACTATTTCTGTTCGTGCTGGAGAGATGAAAATAACAATTATAATTGTAGTGGGACTAACCTTCGGCGTTTGACTCTCGTATTTCTTACTCATTGTGCTGGTAAGTCCTTCCTAAGTAAAACAAAATAAATTCTTTAAATTCTTTTGGGCGCTAATATACGTTTATTATATAACGGTATTGTACAATATATTTGCATACATATACATATTATATACAAAACTTAAAATTAGTTAGGTACAAGAAAGGACATAGGTACCCTATGTCCTTTCTTGTGTCTTTGACAACGTGTATGCAAAATTTCATGATGATCGGTTGAGTAGCTAAAGCGTGAAAATATCAGAGAGTTACTTTCGCATTTATAATATTAATATTTATATGGATATTTAGTAATTTTGAAAAATTAAGTGTAATTAATATAACATGAACAAAAACAAATTAGAAATAGTTAAAAATAATACTAACAAGTGAGAATCGTTGTCGTAGATTAGTAAAATTTTATTGAATTTCATGGAATGACGTCATTATTATATGCAAAGTACGCAGTTGGCGGAAAAAGTACAATGAGGTACTTAGGTACCTCTTTTTTGTACTTATATAAGAAAACTAGACATGAATAAAAGTATATTATGAAAATAAATATAGAAAATGGAAATAAAATCATACTTACGTACTTAATACACTTTGCTACACTTTACGAGACTTTAGTTAAATCACTTATTTAAACCAACGCTTCCAGTTTCGAACTTGATTGATCCTTTGTCTATGTGTGAAATATAAGGCGCTTAAACTTTTTTTTTTTTGGCAACGAAAGCATCAACATACTGCCAGTGCCAACGAAATTATGAAAAAACAGTGCAATAAAAGTATATTATGAAAATAAATATAGAAAATGGAAATAAAATCATACTTACGTACTTAATACACTTTGCTACACTTTACGAGACTTTACTTAAATCACTTTTTTACACCAACGCTTACACTGTTTCGAACTTGATTGATCCTTTGTCTATGTGTGAAATATAAGGCACTTAAACTTTTTTTTGGCAACGAAAACATCAACATACTGCCAGTGCCAACGAAATTATGAAAAAATAGTGCAATCATAATTATTTAAATAACATTCAGTTTAAGTTAAACGTGTTTACATTTATTGTAAAACTACGTACTATTATCACATTTTGTTTTAATTAGTGAAAATGTAAAGTTGAAATATTACGTCGTAATGAGCTCGCCGCTTCAAAGTTATCCCGGACGTCCGACACGAACTGTCAAATTTGCAAACTTAAAACTTCACCACAATAAAATTATTTCTTATTGTTGTCTCTTTAAACAACAATAGATAAAAAATAGTGTACCTACCTATGTTTTTTTTCTCGTTTTTAATAAACTTCGCCATTCTAATTTGCGGCGCTTGCAATATTTATTAATTAAAACTAAACGGACATCTGTTTACAGATTTGCCGATAGACCCTAGCTCTATATATAAATGTCTACATACATACATACACATATTTCAATTAATTAATTATCAATAATATATACAATTACATAGTATACAATATATTCGACTGTTCCTATGCTACGAGTATAGCTTCGAACCGTTCCTTCCGGCGACAGATTTAACGATTCTGTCTGCGAACCGAAGGAAAAGGATCCGGGTTCTGTGACCTAACACCATGGGTAGAGAGTCCAGATCCAAACCTTATGTCCAGGTCCATTTCAGTGTTGAATCTTAGGAGGGAATAAATTGAACATTCTGAAAAACATGAAGTACTGTCTCCTCTGTCACCCCGTCACACGGACACGGACGGTTAGTGTGACAAAAAGAATCACTTGTGTATGATTTTCTAAGATACTATGTTAGAAATTCTTTAAAAAAAAAATTGTAAAACACCTTTGTATCCGAAACCTTCAATAATTTTTTTAATACAAAACTGAAAAGAAAACCTTGAAAATCTACTGTATAATATTTTCCATATTATATACATTTAATACCTATATAGGAAAATCTAACACAGGTTTCTTATAAACCTTAATTTTATTCAAGATAAGAAAAAAGAATTGTCGGAATTAATGTGTTCAAAAATTTATTTTTCCTCCACTTATGTATGTTAAATGTACAAAACTATTATAGGTTAAGGTATGGTAAGGCTTATTTATGAAATAATAAAACAATAATTAAATAAAGCTTTTATTCAGAAGTTTTCAGTTTCAATACATTTTTTTTTTGTAGACAGCCAACTTTAACATGAATTACAAAGTAACGTATTTTGTATTGACTACCATTATTTCATTTATTTTTATTATCTTTGGCGTTCAATGTATAAAATGCACGTCTGTAATTGATATCAATCAATTGTACACACTCACAGTCTCGCATATCGCGTTCGCAGAAATTAGTCACTAAGTACGTACACTGAAATTCATAAAAAGTTTTAACAAGATAACCTTTGAAACTATATTGCTTATTGTTAAAATGTTGTGATCCGTTAATAAGAAAAGTACCATAACTTTAATAAATGAATTTTCCAATTAGTGAATTTAACCCCACGACCACAATCAATAAAAAAAGAATGTTTATAATCATATACACTAATGCAATTGAAACTAATGTTTATATTACATACAGAAATAATATTTTATTTAAAAAAAAAACTATAGTATATTTTCTCCTAATTTTATATGAGCTGTTACATATATATTTTTTTACATAGTCCATTGTTTTCTTTTGCACCGGTAGCACAGCCGATAGTCGAATTTAATGATAGTCACATAAACTGATCTGTGCGCTTGTGCGTGACATTCATTCATAGTGCTCTGCAGTAGATTCAATTGTTCAGAGAGAATGTTCTGGAATGTCGTTACGTCGTTGTTTTGTGACTGTGTTAATTTTGACAAGTAGCGGTAGCGCGGTTTCTTTTGGAAATTTCTCGAAGACCGAGGTCATAAAAGGGCCTGCGGAAAGGCGGGAAGCCCTTTTCCGCTGGCAACCCACCTGAAGAGTGCACATTAGAAGTTAGCTGTTTGTTGTTGAGCCACCTTCGAAATTTCATATTATTCAAAATTAATCGAGTCATTTTATCGATAACAGTACTACTGTTTATTGTTTTATTGTGTGAACCTCCAATTGGATAATTGGTAAGTGTTTTGTTCGTTATAATTGCTTTCCCAATTTTTTATTTTTAAATGTTATAACTTGGTAGACGCGTGCCGTCTCAATAGTACTTTGTTTGCTTGTCTGGCATAGATTCTTGTGTTTCCTATTAGAACTACAAGCGATGGTTTATTTTGAGAAGGATATTTTATATTTTAATTTTATTTTTTCCATTTTAATTTTTTTTATTGACGATGGCGTCCGCCGTATTTAGCTTATTAATTTTGTTTTCGTCGCCATCGATTCAATTATGCATTCAAGTATAATTTACCTGACTATCCGCTTATATTAGTTCCGTGTATATATTCTAATCTTTGCCCGATACCCACATTTAATTATTAATTATTCCCTAAACCTGAAATAAAATCGAATTAGATTCCTGGAAGGATTGCATAGTAATGTACATTATTCTAAGGCGTTCCTTCGATCATTTCAGGAGGTTTTTTTTTTACCCACAAATTTTTTCGATCAACTACTTGCTGCGCGTTGAGAGCGAGCGAAACCGTACGTCCCGCTAGTCATACGTCGCGCCGAGCTTCGAGTCCCGGCGAGCAAACCCGCCGCGCCTCACTAGTTCGTCGACGTCGACAGCGTGATTCCGGAGGCTGCTTAGTCGCCCGACCGCGCCAAGTTTAGCTATTTTTTTTTCTTTTACTCTTTTTATTATTATTTTATTTTGAAAACGTTCGGCTCGGATATACCTACGACTTAAATATACAGCTACTTTTCGGTATCGGCTCTCTTTCGGTGGTAAGTCTCGATCCAAATCTCCACAAACCCCTGGTCCCCTTTTTTTATTCTATTCCTGTGTATTTTTTTTTCTCTCTCGGTTGCGGTACAATCCGCATCCGAAATTGTTAATCTTTTCTAGCAATATATTTGTATAGAATCGAATTAGTAAAATAAAACTATCATTTTTAAACTGACTTTTATTTTTATTTTTTATTGTTGTTGTCTGCCTGTCCGCCACACTACCGCGGAAAAGGTGTAACAAAGCTTAATATACATTACAATTCATTATTAAATGGAAATAAATTATTTATTACATCTAAAATATTTACAATAAATTATTTCCTAGAAAAGAAAAGGTACAAATGGAACATAATTCACTATTCTACAGATATAATAATCACAAAGAAAGTGCTTAAAATAGTCTCAATAAAATGCATGAATAGTTAGTTAGATTACCAGATTTTTAGTTTTTTTTTTTTTTAACAAACTAAGAACAACAAACAAGCCTCGAATAAAGCAAAGTCAATCAAGTGACTATAAAGATTAATATTATCGAATTTAATAAACCGAAGCACAGGTTCATGCATTTATTAACAGTAGCTCCATCAAAATAGACTAGAATAAACAAACTTACTTAAATAAATATCAAAGTTAAATACAAAATGGAAATATTATAATATACTGTCCTTCAAAACTTAGTGCCACACTTTTAAAGTTGCAACTTCTCCTAAACAACAAAAGTTAAGAATTTTGAAATAAAAAATTAACTTTTGTTAAATTAAAAACTAATTTTAATAAATAAAATTTTTTCTGAAGTAAGCATTTTGTTAACAGGACCAACAAATATACTTGTCCAGATATACCTTGACGTTATGTAAACAACTTCATTTTTTCTGAATAGACCTTGATTTATAGTTAATTTTTTTTACATTCATGTCCAATTCAACATTTCAGAGCTTCAAGAGAAAAAATAAGAGAAACTGAATGCTAGTTCATGATTTACATATTAGTCAAAATACGTTCAGAGCCTAAATTCGCTAAAACAAACGTATATCCTAATAACAAAAACAGAGTAGGTAAATATTTTGTTCACAGGACCTACAAACAAGTTTCAAAACTAAACAAAAAAATAATCTAAATTATATATCCTTAATACCTTGTGAATGGAAATACACTAGCCTCAGAATTTGCTTACATATAATATTAACATTATCACTAAAAGGAATAGTAGAACTCCTATTGCAAGCCATTGACGTCGATCTGAAAAAAAAAAAGCCGATTAAGTCTCTTTAAAACATCTTCTGCTATTTATGTCGACTGAAGTTGATTGATTAAGGCGGAAAGTATAGTAAAAAATTCTCTGTGACTTTGCAAAAAGAGGTGTTCTTTCATTCAGATTCATTCGGTGACAAGATATTAAAAAGGTATCATACAGCTGAACGAACGCGTCCGCGAAGGGAGCTCGTCGTGTGTCTGATATAGGGGAGAGTGGGGAAAACCCGAACACAGTGATTACAGAAGTTAAGCAGATGGCTTGATGTTGTTAGCCACCATCTTAAAGATAACGTCACTTTTAGTGCCGTGTGGTGTCCAACTTGGACCACCACCTGCAACTTGGGTCATACACCATTTGATATACGACCTATCCGGGCACCGGCGTAGAAGTCTGGAGAACCATTTAAAAACTGACACCGTCAATGAAAAAAGTGAAGTGTGGTGTGGTAAAAAAAGTGTAAAATATATGACAAACATTATTACGAATATTGTAATATAATAATTGTAATAAATAAATGTAGATAAAATATAAACATCCTACAGCCGCATGGCAAACTATTTGTTTGCCATGCGGCACTAAAAGTGTAAATAAGTGTAAATAAGTGACGGCACTAAAACATATTGTTTTAATTTTTCTAAAAATCTTCTAATTTTTCCAAATAGGATGTTATCCATCGTAAAAGATCCCCGTATAATATCGGCTACTTGTAGCTTACGCACCAGTACTGAGTGCCTTACTTTGTCGAATGCCTTCGAGTAATCGGTATATATAGTCCATTTGGAACCATCTCAGAGGCAACCTGACATATACAAATTCACAAACATTACTTTCAGTGGATTTTTTATTTACAAATCCATGCTGTCGGTTTATAATTGTAGGCCCTAATAGGGGAAAAATGTGGTCATATATAATTTTTTCAAATAATTTGGCAATAGTGTTGTTTCGATATAGGTCTATGATTAGCAATGTTGTGTTTGTCACCATTTTTTTATAAAGGAAATTGTTTCCAGACTTTAGGCATTGTACCCGTACTCAGCAACAGATTGAATAGAATAAATAAGGGCACAGCAAGATGCTCACGACAACTTCTGAGAAAAAATTGGTGGTATGTTATCCGGGCCAGAACTTTTATTTGTGTTCAAATTTTTTAAATAGTTCTTCACGGTCTCCACAGAGATATTAATCGAATTGATGAGAGTAGAATTAGATGGTAGAATGTTTGTTTGTGCGCTGTAAGTGTTGAAAGCAGGTTTGGGATCAACGTCAGGAATATAATATGAATAGTTGAATACATACCATTATTCAAATGTAGAATCTTAGCCACTTTCTTTATACTCGAATCTAACTTTGAATCCGTATTTTCCATTTCAACGTTGAGATCATCCAGCATACTGAAATTAAATTTATAATCGTATTTAATACATAATCACTTAACCACAACGTAAATGATTTTATTGTTATGTAAACAGGTAGCATGTTATGTAAGCCATACAAACGCTGTATTCGAGTTCATTTTTATACTTAAAGCTGCATTGTGAGGCTGTATAAATGCTGTATAGTAACTATAGAAGTAATACAGAAGCTGTATAAGAGCTGTTATTCGGTGTAAGGAGAAACCATCATACTACAAATAATAAATTATAATATCTTATAAAGATTACAGTTTTAAAGATGAGTTGAAGATAATCAGGAACATATAAAAAATATACGAGAAATATATTTCGTACAAGAAGTCATATGCTAAATGAAAGTTGGTGACTGCATTGTTTATATTTCCGATACTAGTTATTAAAAATTCTTGTATAATAGTGAACTGAGCAATTTGTCTGGCAGCAGTATCCACTCCCATTACAAGAGCAACTTGAAATAACAATTCCGTGCGCTGTTGTGTTCCATTCTTTATCCTATCATGACTGAAAATATACATACATTGCCTGTTCATCGATTTCAATGCAAATCTGCTTAGAAACGGTTTTGAGGGAGCCGACAGAATCATTGATCACTTGTAGCTGCTCCTCTTGGTCCATCAGCATTTTCTCCTGCATCTGCATGTTACTGTCGTCGTAGAAGTCTATGCGGCTACGGTTGGGGCTGTCAGCTTGATTCGCCAACTTTGAATATTTGGGTGTTGTCGACGCAAACCCCATGCCGAAGTGCGGCATCACTGGGCTGTTGACGCTGAGTAGCGGTTCACGTGCTGAAATATCGTTGTCGTGATTCTTGTTGGAATTCATTCTTATTTTCATAGCCTGTAACGGAAACAAATGATTGTTGTTTAATCTTACTATTGTAAATGCGAAAGTTTGTTAGAATAAATTTACGTTAAAACTACTCAACGGGTTTGCATGAAATTTGGCACACAGCTAGTTCAGGATTTTTTATCCTGAAAATAATTTTGAAGAGATTGTCTAAAAATATGAAAGAATTTCTGACGTGGCGATTATTTGCTGTTATTCTCTCTAAACCTCCCAAACGTTGATGCTTTATTGCAAGTCAGTGTTCGCCTGACATACATTGACGCCTGACATTATATTTTTGCTAAGTTGTATTGGAATATTTAGTTTATGTCCGTCCTGTAAATATATTTTAACTATTGGTGAAATATATTTTTTTTTTAAATCGGATAAGTATTTTCGCAGATTAACTCCTACATACCAAAAAACTTTACCTCTTTATAATATTAGTATAAAATACCGGCTAACAGTATACTGAGGACTTGGGATAGCTAACACAGAGTTGAGCTGTTCCGAAGAACTGCTCCAGGCTGATCGTCAATCTTGACTAGTTAGAGAGGCATCATGAGAAGAAGCATTTTAATACCTATAGATTACTATAAAATTATTGTAAAAAATCTGTTTTTACCTTCACTTCCTGTTTAGTGGCTTCAATGAATGTCCGCCTGTCGCTAATTTCCTTATTGTCAATTTTAAATTTGGATGAGTTCTTTTCGACGATGCGTATTTAATAGATAAGGAATTTACTCTGACAACGATTGCATAGAACACCGATGTGGTAAGCACATTTAACTAATGGCTCAAGGGTGGTAATGGTAACCTTACCAAATGGCCTAAATAAACAAACTTTAAAATCTCTGTACTGTCAGTAAAATTACTGTAAAATTTACTTTTCTGCACATACCACATATGTTTTAAGGGTTCCTTGACATGCTCGGATGCACCTTGCAGTCTTTTTCATTTTCATGTGGTAAACAAATTTATTTCTTGCTCTAACGGTGAAGGAAAAGAATCAAAATTTACTTTGCTTCCTAACATCCATCAAAATGAATAAACCAAGAGTTTAGATTCTTTATAATATTTATGGTTATACTTTAAAACTTGTATACCTTACTGCTACAATTTATTCGGATTCACTCACTAAATTTATTTGAAGAAAGATAATTTTAACAATATAAGTAATCTCCATTTCTATAATAAATATTTAAAAATCTGTCTCTTTATAAAATATAATCTGTACGGGAGCAGCTATTTATTAAAAAGGATATTTATAGTATCTTCTAGGTCTTCAAGGTCCCATTCAATACTGCGGAGTGCATTCTTCAGCTCGGTCGAAGTCCATTCTACTTCAGGGCTACTCGGTGTGGTCGGTGTTTTAGAAATTTCTTGCCAACGAAGATATAACCCTCTAGTCTTGTTCAGTGCTTTGAAGACTTCACTGTAATTAATAACATTTCACATTGTTTTTCATTGACACAGAACCAACCTAAATAAAAAATAGAACTGATCTTTATCTAGTTAGTATTGCACTGTGACCGTATAGTGAACACTCCATAATCTATCTATTTTTTGTCAATTGCTATTTGTTGGATACATTGTTTGAAGTTTTATTTGTAAATTCAGAGTAATTGGAACTGGTCTTCAATGCCATTTACTGGGATAATAGCTATTAATTTATCTCCGCTAGTAGGGATAGTATCTCTATTAGTTAAAATGGAAAAATCGCAAAAATTCCGTTCATCCCTAATCATGGGGATACAATAGTTAGGATAGGCGAACTATCCTGGAGATAACAATGGCGGACATATAGAAATCTAACCTACACTTATTTAATTAACCAAATGTTTGGCTACATTACTACTTTCAAAATATCAGTTGATGTTAAAAAATAAAAACTAAGAGATAATTTAACAATATTTGCTCCATTTATTCCTGTAACTAGTTTTCCCTATCCCTAATAATACTATTGGTTGGCAGTGCACTTGCAGCACCAATGGCGTTGCTTGTCTTATAGGCAACGGTAGCTACCTACCATCAAGTGGACCGTCAGCCAATCTGTCAAATTTAACATAAAAAAGCTAATTTTTAATAAGCCAATAGAAAAAAATTCTAAATCTATAATTAGAAACAAGATTTTTTTTGATTGACACAGATTTAAATTAATTATGGCGAAATATACTTTACAGACAGTTTATATTATAGTATACTCATATTTCAGAAGTGACCAATTTAATTTATAATATAATCATGCAAAATTATGCAAATCTCCATATTTATAGAAACTGTACTAACATAATATTGTTTTTATTTTTTATGATGAATATATAATTAAATGATGTTTAATAATCAATAGCTAGAAATGATTGATACAAACGATCTAATTTGATATTTATAAGGAAACCCAACAACACCATTAGTTCAATGTGTTGACAGATTAAGTAAAGATGGTCAAGTACAGATACTAAAAATATTAAAAAAAAAAAACAATTTCTCTCGACTTACTCTTTTACGACGTAGAAAGGGTCTTCCAGAGTCATGTCAAACAAGAATAAGAACACATTAACTTAATTTGGTTCATGTGGTGATGTCATTTATGGAAACAAGTCAAACTTAAACTTTATTAAGTATATGGAAACATACAAGTTAGTCCAGACTAGCCTGCAAAATATCGACAAAGTTATACATACATAGGCAATGTATAAGCGCCGCTCGATCAAAACTCAACTTGGATTCTCTGTCTCTTGTTAACCCTTAGGAAAAGTTCACGATGTGACGATGCAGACCCGAAACAACACGACTTACCGCGCAAACGCAGTAACTATCTACAAAAGTAAAATCACGATGAAACCAGATCACTCCAAAATTCCAATAAGGACAAAGACAAACACATTATTTTTAGCAATTTTTTTTTAAATGCTTCGAACAAACTTTTACAGCAAATAAATAAATAACTCTCATTAAAATAACCATATGACTATGACAGTATGACCACAGTACAAACAAATAAATGTAACGTCAGTTTGACATTTGACATTTCCATCTTCAGATATCTTAGAAATGAAAAACCAAGTAAACTATCACCAAATTATCACCAACTGATATCACCTGACACTGGTAATTATGAAAAACTAGCTGGTGCTCGCGGTCGCGACTTCGTCTGCGTTGAAAATTTAAAAAAAAAAGCAATATAACGCTTGACCTTGTGTTGCTATAACACTCGCCAGGCGTTAGTTTTTTATTTTTTATTTATCCCTCGGGAATGGATGTTGAGAGAATAGTCTGTGGAAACATAATAAAACTAGAATAGGAAACCGGTGATTAATTATTTTCTTTTTGTAGGAAGAAAGTGAAATAAAATATACCTGCTTTTATATAAGGTGTTGTGTCTACGCACGCACCCCATGCTATATGTAAATTTTTACGCCGCGTACATACGTCACTGTATTTATCGAAAATAATGAAGGCTCTTTGTTCATTTTATTGCTTTCAAATGTTTCCAACCTTAACACATTCTTTTTGTAATTAGAAGTCAGTTTTGTCTTCTTGGTTTAATTGTTAGTGTTCTAGCGGATCAGAGGCAGAAGCGCGTGAGGTGGTCTACCTAAACAGTGCCATCCGTCGTGATTCTGCTTTTCTCATAGATAAAGTGCTTAACTTTTCTCATAGATGTCACTAGCAGGATCACAGCACAGATAATTGCACATTAAGGCGCTACTAAGAGCCAATCGGTTGCCAAACCGGATGTTCAGAGGCTATCTACTCTTTCATAAGTCAACATAAATTTCCGAAAAAAATATATGTTTTTTATTGATATTATATCTATATAAGGTACAAATAATATTGTTCAAACTATTTAACTACTATGTGAAAAAAATATCTAAAGTGAAGTCGTTTTTGGCTGAAAATTTGCATCTACTTTTAAACGACAAGGAGTATTTACATTATTCTTTTTTTAAAATGTTGGTATGGATTAGACCTATAAAGTGTACATATGATTATTTAAAATAATAATTTTTCAAACCGCTATCCAAATTTATCTTGTTTTACGTAAACAAAGATTTAGCGGGTCCGTGCGAGGGCGACGGGCGGCAGTATAGCGCTGATCGTCGTACGGGTGGGTTGTGCGTCTCGTCGCTGCGCCGGCTTTAGCCTCTCCCGAATCATTATTGTCATTGAGCGGGTGGTAAACAGATATGACACTGTTTTGAAGTGACATTTTTAATAATTTGTTGGGCATGAATGGCACCTATAATATAATACATAATTATTGTGATAACTTGATAGGATATTATTTAGTGGTAGTGTGTATCGTTTTTATAATAAATGTATATTGAAAATGCCGAACTTTAATAAGGTGAAGAAAGCCATAGCTCTAAAAGCTCAAAAAATGCATGAAGTAATGTAAGTAAATATTTTATTATATGTAATGTTTACTACTTGTATAAATACATTATTATTATATGTATTTTTTCTGTTCGATTTAGGTCAAGAAAGAAAAAAACTCACGAGATTGATAATATTTTAGCAGAATCGATAAAAATATATAATAAGTAAGTATGTATGTACATTATATACATGGTGCATACAATATGTGCCATGTTCGTTCGATTGTACAAAAAATATCCAGTTCATCCAGACGGATGGACACGCCGAAACTATAATTTTCGTAGTAGACTATGGACCCCTAATGTTTTTATTATTATTTTTTATAATTTTTCCCATAAAAATACATGTAATCCCAAATTTTCAGCCTTCCTCAAATTTTCCCAAATTGTCACCTATCAATATTTTTTATATGTGATTGAAGACCACGCGAAAGTAATTACGGGCAATAGCTACTAAAAAGTAAATTATAAGATATGTACATTGAAATTTTTTGACTTCACTTTGTTGTTTGTTTATTATTTCTATTGTTGAAAATAAAACTATTGTAGGACTTTTTTTGAAAGAATATGGCTTGAACTTACGGAGCGGGCCTTTGACCATTGTCAGTACAGTACATATTGTTTTTATACTTTTGCAACAACAAAAAAGTGCTAACGGTGTCTTATGTGTCTTCGATTATGTTTTGTTATTATTACTTTTTTACAAAAATATTATTCTTTTACATCAATAATATCCCACATTATTTGCGCTAAAAATGTCTCGTAGCAAAGGTTTACTAGCACAGGAGGTATTGAAGTACCTTTTGATAATATTGTAATTTTGTTTTTATTTATAGGTGCACAGAGGCTCAAGAATTTGAAACTGGAGCGAATAATCATTTAGAAAGTAATCCTGAAACCTGCTACAGAGGCGACCCTATCCGCATGTTACGGTTCAAAAAATTTAATGTCGCAATCACATTCTAAGAAATTTGTGCAACAAAATTGAACATTTGAAGACGGATACGAAATACCCTTTGAGTTTCAGAAAATGTATAACTCAAATCAAGATTATGACCTCACTGCCTCACTGGTGGTGGGAAACGTGTGCATAGTATGGATATGGATGGATATAAAACTTTGTAAGCAAGGATCACAATAAATGAATTTAAATTTCTAATTTGTGTTCTTATATTTAGTTTTTAAATAAGTTTTTTCGATAAATTTATTACATACCTGTCTGTTTTTATTTTGTATGTTACGCGATATCTCCGCTGATTGAGAATCGATAGTAATCATTTTTTTCTTAAAAAATATTTTATAGTCTCGACAACTCCCATTAAAGAACATGCCCTAGAATTATTCAATTTTCCTATTTTCTTTCTATTCTTTAATATCTAATATCAAATTAGCATGGAATCCATAACTATGTTTTTTGATAAAACCGTTCATTATTATCAGCTAAATATGTAGTTGGTTTCAGTAAATATTAGCTGTCTGTAAATCCCCATATGATATAAAACTAGAATTCACTGTAAATAAAATATATTATTAAAATAAATATAATGTATATTATAAATAAAAGTTAATCAGTTTTTTTTTGCTGACGCACCTCAAAAATGCTTTGTGAAGTTAGGCATAATATGTTCAATATCAAATGTTACCACTCTACTTCATTTAGTCTTTGACTCGTTTCACGCGATCTCTAAGTGCGGGTGGTGCGGGGGCTAAATCTTTGCTCTACCTACTCGCTCAATTCCAATTGGCTCTTAACAGCACCTTAAGCCCGTCACACAAGTAGCTATAATATAATATTAATATTAATATTACGATATCTTTTCTATACAAACATTGGAATGACCACACACGCAGCTATAATATATATATATATATTTTTCTATGACGTCACCAACGTATACCGTAATATATATTATAGCACGGTATATTAATATATATTATAGCTACGTGTGTGACGGGCTTTATAATAATGTTTCTACTATGGAGGGTAGAAGTAAGGAGAACTGTCTCATATGGGGGAACAGTTGGAAAAATGTCCAGCTGTAGCTGTAAATAACAGTTCCAAATCCAAAAAAATATTTGATCTCATAGCTATCGAGTGTTGTAATAAAATTTTGGATATAGATAATAGATATGGTAGCTACAGCATCAAACTCTATCCTCCGATGTATAATAAAAGTCTCATAATTTATTTATAAACATTTATTACAATTTTAACAGCCGTTTGGCATCTAATGGAGCAAATTCGTCTTAGTGAATAAAAGTGAAATGTTATACGAAAACAAAAAATTAAACTGAAAATCTTTTAAAACATTCTAGACATAATTTTTCATCTTTGTCGATTGAGAATTCTTATGGGCGATTCAGACACCTCTTCAAATTTTCTTGTTACCCACCTGTACAGTTTAAATTGACGCTAAGAGCGTATAAAAAAGCGTTCGCGTACACTCACCATCATTATTAGAAAAATATTCACATGACTAAGGAACAGTTTCTGAGCCTTTTACATTCTATTGCTTAGCGGAACTGTTCCACCTTTTTAAAAAAAAGTAATTATAAAAAAATTATTGTTAGATTGGGGTAAGTATTTTTATCTAAGTAGGTACTTAAAATGCTCTTACATAGAGATATTATAAAATTGTAAAAAAATTGGTAATTATATAAAATTGAAAAGAAATCAGAATCACCCAAAACGTTTTCTGTAAAGTGAATTACTACAAAAGTTGATGAGGTCATTGTTGGTTGAACGTTTAACGAAATAGGATCTTACAACTACGGGATTGCAATTTACATAATGCATTTCCAAATAAAATGCAATGTTTTATTTGAAAATAAAATGCAAAAAGCAAACATATTTTATATTAAAATAAGTATTTTTTTTTATAAAAGTGTCTTAAATAATTTTAATAGAGCCATTGGATAGATATAACCAACGACATAAGCTAAATACAAAAAATAAACAAGGAATTTGACTTTTAATAGTCATTATAATAATAAAAACTTAAAACTAAAATTGTTGTCGACCTTTTAGGGGTAGGTATGATTTTTTTTTGCACAAACCAATCTTCTTGAGAACGTTTTATACATTGAATCATTCGATACAACTGAGCGAGAGCTCCAGAGAATTTTACAATTTTGCAATATACCTACTTGTATGAGCTATGTAACTATTTATTTATAAAAAAAATTAAAGTTCATCATGTTTGGGCCCAGAAAATTCTTCGTGACTGATGAATCCGTTCTTGTCCTTGTCTTCATGTTGGAATATTTCCTCGACTAGCTTGTCATGACTTTCTAACATTTGTTTGATGTCCTCACTCATTTCGGCGCCATCTTGAGGCACCATTTGCTTCTTCAGATACTCGCTGACCTGGAAAAAATAAGTAATTGCTTTTAAAGTAAAGTAGAAATCATGTACATTGTGACTTCGTTTGCGTTGACTCAGAAAATGAATAGGTAAGTATAAAATTTTATAAACAAAAACTAAAATGAGTACACCGCTCCCCCCCACTGCGGTGTTTTTTTTACTTTGAGCATTTTTATAACCGTCGTAAATACTAAAAGAAATGTTAAATAATTTAAAGAGGATGTTATTAAGTACATAATCAACCTTAGTTATGAAACTGTTCTGTATCTTTTCTTTTCGTGTTCTATCGATTCTACCTTTGTTTTGATTGACTAATTTAATCAAAAAACGTTCGTTGTTAATTCACTATAATAATTAGATATAATTAATATAGACTCGCAAACAATATATGGGTAATGTTGAGTATTATAAATAACTAGTAACATTATTTTATATATCAATAGTTTTCGAAGCGCAAGCCAAATAATTGTTTTATGTGCAATTTTTTTTTATTATTATTATTTTAAAATAAAATACTGCCAGCCCAAATCATTCGCTGATATTGTAACATTATATAGGTAAAAGAATTACCAACAAACAAACACATAAAACACAAAAGTGTAAAAAATAGTCTTACACTTAATGTCGTAATCTGAGCGAGCTATAATAAATTTCATTTTATGATATTAATAGCTTTGAATTTTACATTCATTATAAATTTGTGATACATACACAGAGTAGTATGACTGGCCATATTGTTAGAAATTTTCTTTCGCCGTTTAGTACAAGCGATTATATTGTTTTATAATACACTCATCAAACTGCCATCGCTTACTTGTCGAAGCAAACTTACTCCCATCGGATAAATACGAATTATACTTAAATGCAGGATGTTTTGCCTGACAGGCCTGATTCTCAGTCCTCTCTGTCAGAATTACAAATAATGGTCACTTGATTCAGGTGATAAAGAGAAACATCGTTAGTAAATCTATCATTCAGCATTCTTCAAAGACATGAAAAGTCAAGGGGGTCTCAAAAAATAATGACATTAAAGAGAAGCTGCAGTGGGCGTAGCTAAACGGAGTCGCAGTGCTAATAAAATTTGTTTTAATACCTTCTAAAATTATCAGAGGGCTTTTGAAAAGTAAAGGTGTCATGCTGTTAAGTACTAAGAAGACAGACAAAAAATACAAATTGGATACCAGATTCTTTTGCCATACTCTTCGATGTTAACTATTTCTTGACTATTTTATAGTCTATACTAATATTACAAATGCGAAAGTATGTTTGGATGTATGGATGTTTGTAACTCTTTCACGCAAAAACTACTGAACCGATCACCATGAAATTTTGCATACACGTTGTCTGGGACATCAGAAAGGATATAGGGTACCTTTAATCCAGAAAAAAGGACTATTCCCGAGGGATAAATAAAAAATAAAAAACTAACGCCTGGCCAAAGTGTTATAACAACACGAGGTCAAGCGTTATATTGCTTTTTTTTTAAATTTTCAACTCGGACGAAGTCTCGAGCACCAGCTAGTAGCCTATAAATCCTAATATAGGGGAGAGCCTGTGACCAATACCAAGTGTGTCCCAAAGTGGGGGTAACTTTAGTCTCCTCTATCTAAGGAATAATTACCCATTACATTTTATCATGAATGAAGAAAAATCATGAACTGTCCTTTAGTCGGGAGTGATATAGAAATGGCATGAATATTTTTTGTTTTGGTTCTATTATGGGTTGGACGACGTACGTTTTGACTTTTTAAAGCCAAATTCACATATTTTTGGGTCGTATTTATTAGGCAGCATCTTTTTCCGTCGGTAAAAATGAGTGTCTACTTATTTTAAAAAGTTTCTATATACATATATTACCTTACTGCCTTTTTAAAAAACTATTAAAATTGTAAAATAAATATTGATGATGTTTTAAATGTACCTAAATTCTCATTATTCATAAATTCATAAAGAAAATGTATAATAAACTTCATTCAAAGCAGCGATTAAAAAGGTGTCTAAGGAAACGATTTTCAGAACTTTAAATATTTTGTCTAAGAAAAGTTTAAGAAGTTTTGAATTGAGATCATATTAGTACACCACTGCTGCCACCAACACCATCCCAGCTTCTACTGTGCATTCATCTTGAAACTGACCTCCTCTCGAGACAATTCTTTGTTCTCGTCCGTATCCATTTCTCGGAATAGACTTCGGATACTCACTTCTTCTCGGGATAGCATGTTGTCCCTGTCAACGTCGATTTCCTTGAACACGTTAGCGGTCGGAGGCGAGTCACCGATGTTGATCAGCTCAACTTCGAAGTGCAGAGTGGCGTGAGGTGGAATGACGTTTCCGGCTCCACGCTCGCCGTAGCCGAGTGATGATGGAATTGTAAGCTTGCGTTTTTCACCTGGAAATTGCATTACGGTAGTATCAATCAACGGACTGAGCATTAATCTAAGATTAACTAGGCATTAACAAGCCATACAATTCTTCAAACCCTAGTAGGAGGCCTAGACGATATCATACAACAGACACATGGGCATTGATTACGAACAAACAGAAAGGTTATGCCTTCGAGACTCTCCCGCGGTCCCTATCCTAATTAACGACCAGATATATCTGGTCGATCCTACTCTTTTCAACCGACGAAAACGAAAAAACGAAAAACGGAGGAGGTTCTCAATTCGACGCGTATGTATATATATATATTAGGGTGTCCCAAAAAAATAAAAGTATTTTTTTTCCAACGCATACCCTCTTATTTTGTTTCAATGATGTCAAAGCTATTATAAATAAAGTTTCACGTATTTAGAACCACGGCAACCCGTGCCGACTTGCATCGAAACATGTCGGTACTTGTTTACTAAGGCGCGCGGAAGCCAACGTATTGATGTGCTTGTTGTTGCTTGTTTGTTTGATTAGTAAACGCATTGTTTTCATTCAGTCAACATGTCAATGGAGTTACGCAGTTCTAAAAAGGGGATATTTTTAATAGGGGACGTAAAACATCAAATTGCCGGTTCAAAACTTCCCTCTAATGGACAGGTACTGGCAGTTCTGTTCTATAATATTCGAGAAGTTAATTTAAGTGTCAATGAAAGCGCTAATCTTACTATTCGTGAGTGCATTATTTACTGGGAAAAGGCACGTATACCAACTAAATCTTTACCAAACTGTGTTAAAAACTAGTTAACTTGTACCATGTTTGGAGAGATTTGTAAAAAAATGCAAATAAAACTCAAGGCGTGTTTGTGCAGCGTCGGCGAGAATTTATTTCAAACTTAAATGATTTGTTTGATCTCGCACACGCCGATGCCCTTAAATTAATGAGGATTAATGAAGATAAGATCTTCCTGCAGCGCCAGAGGGAGCCAGGTCGGCCTGGTCACTTAGCTGGAGTGGATAAAAAACTGGCTGAAAAGGAGGAAAAGGCCTACATTAGAAACATTGACGAGCAAAAGCGACGTGATAAATATCTGTCATCCTTAACTCCTTCATCACCTTCTTATGAACCACTACAAGAAAATTCGTCTTTTGAATCTGAAATAATGGATTTGCAAGAAAACTTGCCCACCTTTACCGAGAGCACACAGTCTAACACTTCTATGAGGAAAAATTTCATAACTCCGAAATTAGTGGCAGCTTTAGATAGGTGTCAGTTAAGTATGCGAAATTCTGTATTTATTATTGAAGCAACTATTGAAGCGCTTGGACATAACACTGACGAATATCCTATAAGTAAGTCCTCAATTCAAAGAATTCGTACAGAAAAGCAAAACGAGGTACCGGATACTGTAACTGTCCACTGGGATGGCAAACTCTTACCAGCTTTAGATGCACGAAAATCTAAAGAAGAACGTTTACCGATAGTTATTTCGTACGATCATAAAGAACAACTCATCGCTGTGCCAAAATTAGAGAACTCTTCAGGAAGCGAACAGGCACAGGCAGTTTGGAACGCTATGATTGATTGGATTCTTGAAGATAAAGTGCAGATTCTCTGTTGTGATACTACTGCTTCCAATACAGGTCGTATTAATGGTGCCTGTGTGCTTCTCGAACAGAAAATGAATAGAGAAATGCTCGTTTTTGCTTGCCGTCATCACGTCTACGAGTTGGTATTAAAAGGCGTGTTTGAAGCCAAAATTAGAGCCCTGACATTCCACTGTTTAAAAAGTTCCGAGAAAACTGGAAAAATGTTGATCCCGAAAGGATACAGAGTTATTCAGAAAATCTAGCATGCCTAAATGTTTCAGAAATTAACGAACTGCTAGACTTTTACCAATCTGAATTAACTAAAAAAATTGCTAGAGATGACTATCGTGAATTAATAGAGCTTTCAATAATATTTCTCGGCGGAGATAGAGAGAAGAAATTTAAGATTCGGCCTCCAGGTGCCATCCACCAAGCTCGATGGATGGCGAGAGCGATTTATTCACTAAAAATAACTTTACTTAGCTCTCAATTTAAAATTTCGAACAAGGACAAGGTAGCTCTATTAGACGTGTGCCTGTTCATCGTGACATCCTACGTGAAGCCTTGGCTGCAATGCACTTTAGCGGTACAGGCACCATACCAGGATTTATGCTTTTTGAAGACCATGAAGGCTTACGAAAGAATCGACAAAAGCATCTCAAAAGCAGCTTTACAGAAGTTCTGCCAGCATTTATGGTATTTAGTAGATGAAGTATCTGTCTTGTCTATATTTGATGATAATGTAGACCAGGAAACAAAAGTAAAAATTGTTGCTAACTTAGCCAAAGAAAACTCATCAGCCTACGGTAAACGCTACATCCCATCGAAGGAAGAACTATGTGGCCCACTTTTCGGTTAGTAGAACTAGTAAAAATATTTGTTTTCTTTTATCACTTTGCTTAGATAACTTATTTCTATCTTTTTCAATTTCAGAGAAAAGCATTGATGATTTTGTGTCAATCAAAAGTAAGGCTGTATTCAATCGACTCAAAATTGATGACAGTTTCCTCAACGAGTGTCCTGCTTCATGGTCGAATAATACCTCGTTTCAACTTGCTAAGAAGAAGGTGCTGGCACTGAGGGCAGTTAACGATACGGCTGAAAGAGCGGTTAAGTTAATGCAAGACTTCCATGGCTTAATTACTGTGGAAGAGGAACAAAAGCAATTTTTATTACGTTGCGTACAAGAACACAGACAGGTATATCCGGATTGCTAAAAGCAAACCTTAAGAAGAAAATTTAGTAAATAATGTTCTTTTAACGATAAATACTTAATAAATATTATATACGGGTAAAACAGTGTTTCATTTACTGAAATACTTATTAAGTTCTACAACCTCTCTATGGCTTCCATACTAACTTTTCATTCAAAGTTTGACATCAAGTCGGCACGGGTTATCATTATCCGATCGCCATAATATTTATTATTTAAGTCATTAGGGTCAAATGGAAAAAAAATAAGGGGTATGCGTAACTCCATTCGCAAAAAAAAATTTGCCCTTATAGCCTGGGACACACTAATATATATATATATACACCTATACCTATATCTTTTTTTTATGTATGATCACGCATAACTTTTTACAGAGTAGTCCGATTTTGATAATTCTTTTTTTATTGTAAAGGGTATACCCCGAAGGTGGTCCCATATAAATTTGGAAAAAAATTCTAACCCTAAGGTTTGGAAAACAGGGGATGAATGATTGTTCACTCACTAATTGTAATGTATGACCACGCATAATGATCATTCTTTTTTTAATGGATATACCTCGAAGTTGGTCCCATATAAATTTGGAAAAAAAAATCCTACCCTAAGGATTTGAAAATAGGGGTGATTTATTGTACACTCACAGATTTTAATGCGGAGTTGTGTATTACGAGAACAATTAAAAAAAAATCTTAAATTAAGCATGTAGTAATTAGTAGATTATAGCCACAAAAAATTATAAAATAAAAACTTTATAACAAAAAATTAAACCGCGCAAAAAACTGAAAACCAAAAAATAATAAACCTTTTTTATTTAACCTTAATAACTAAGTTCTTAAACTGACGTAAGTATATATCTAAGTAATTTTGAGTCGCCACCAAACAAGCAAATTAATTAATTACGTAAAGCGTAATGCGCGGCGCCGACTCAAAATTACTTAGGTATACTTACAAACTTAGTTATTAAGGTTAAATAAAAAAGGTTTATTATTTTTTGCTTTTCAGTTTTTTCGACGGTTTAATTTTTTGTTAAAAGTTTTTTCGTGTTTATTTATTAGTCGCTCCACCTAGGTAGCTAGGTTCACCTAGATCCTCACTCGGGGACCGTTTCTACCGTCGTCTGTGGTTCGAACCACCGACAATGTCATTAAGTCATCATTGAGCTCAAAAGATTCACGACAATTTTAAGCCCATAAGGCATTACAATTTTTGAATAGCCATCAGCGGTATAACTATATATTATGGAAACTGTTTCTCATTGGCATATCTTTAAGTTAGATTATTAGGTCATATTATAATAATCTCTTTTATTATAAATATAAACTCTTTAGTGTTAGCACAGTAATTTATGCCTATACTAAAAAGATACCAAAGTTTCAAGTAAGATTTAATAAAATTATTGCTTAACTATCAAACCAACTTAATATGATAAATCAAAAATATAAAAGAGTAACTAGTTAGGCACTTACCAACGCACATGTCCAATAAACCTTGATCCCAGCCCTTAATGACCTGTCCCACACCAATTTGGAAGGTGAACGGCTGGTCACGATCGAAACTGTAACAGAAAATAATATAATTATGATAATTGTGGTAATAATTATGACACTCCTTAATCATTGTTTTGAATCATGCAGGGCTTTCAAACTTCGTTTACTTAATTGTAACATTTAAAAAAATAACTTCCGAGATCTTATGGATTTGTTAAGAGGTCATTTAGTAAGTAACCTACAATACTTTCTATATTTCTCGTAGTGATAGAAATTTTAACAACTATTAAGTACTCAAGATAAAATTATAGTGCAATAGTAATTTTAAACAATACTCGTAGTTTAACTGTGTGAAATTAATGTGTCTTGTGGCGTTACATGTGATTTTTTTGCAGGTAGGTAATTGGGTATTAGGTATTGGGAAGTATTTATAATTTTAATTTTTATAACCTATTTCAGGGGCAAGTATGAAATAGTCGATTGGAAAATATACACAAAATCTATCTAATTGAAAATGGTCTGTTGACATTTTTATTTAAGTAAACCTAGTTTTAGCTATGACCGATAAACAACTTTTTTAAGACCGAATTATGAAGGGATATCAAGATTGCTTTCAATAATTATGGCAATGCGTATGCCCCATATATTTGGACGACATGACTGGAACATCAGATAAACTGCCATGCAGAATAACACTATTACATAGGCCATTGTTCGTTACCTACACTTTGTTCCGTCCACAAAGGATTATCGGCCGTTAGCTTGTTACTGCAACGGTAAACAAAACCTCTATCGTTGCGAACAATTTTTTATATATAAACTATGCAATATTAAGCATTAATTTCCTGAATTAATGATAGATGACTGACTCCAATTGATGAAATCATCCATGATCATATAAAATCTATACATGTATACATATCATAAAATAAAATCTCTGTCCGCCTTTGTCTGTTTCTCCACTAACTTCTTCCCAATGAATTCTGATACGAGCGATAATGGAAAGAGCAACATTTGTGTATATAACTAGCTTGGTATTTCGGTAGTCTGTATAATTCTTTGTGCGTAACCGATTAGAATATAGAAGGTTTATATCAGAAATTTGTAGAAACACGGAAACTTAAAGAAAACACGGAGTTTCTTCAGACGGAGACGTTATTAAATCATCATTTAATAACGTCTACATAAATCTTGATCCAACTGTGACGGATTCAGATTTGCAAAAGCGGAAATTAAAATTATATTAGTTATTAACTACATAACGAACTCATCAAGTCTGCTTTAAACTACACCCAACAATATTTACTTATAGAGAGGGCTGTAACTTTCCAAGTTAGAGTAAGACGGCTTTTAGTAATTTTCAGGAAATCGCTTACCTACCAGACTAGTAGTGTCCAACAACAGATAATGGAAGTACTTTACAAACAAGAATGAATTTCCTATGGGTTTTTAATTGTATTCTGTACTATATTTTTTAAAATTCATAATCTCTATAGATTTGTTATTATTTTATTATAAGAGACTTTGCCCGTTTTCACCAACAGTCACCTAGAGAAGAGCTGAACTGCCGTCAATGGTCGCCTTAAATAGTAGTTAGGTGTTAAACCAGTTTATATTATTTCTATTAATTAATAACTTACTTATTTATCATAAGTATGATATTATATATTTTTGGATTGTGTATTTAAAATATATATATTTATTGTATTAATGTGTACCGCAATTAGGTACCCTTCTGTGGAACACATTTTATTCAAATTTGCTTGTAAATGGGATACACATAAAATGGGAAAAAATATTGAAATATATGAATTTCGTCATCTATTTGTCACTAAACCATTGTGTGTATGTCACATTGGTTATTGAGGAGAAAACTTGTAAACATCTAATTTAGGCTACTTCATTGTGTGTGATCATGGATTCTTGGACAGAAATTTGTGGACAGAAATCCATTTCATCCTAATTCACTGTATGTGAGGACGAATATTGAGCAGAAAATATAAATGGCGAAAACACTTCTTATGGCCGGTGTGCCCACGTCAGAGTAACCATGGCGATTAACTGTACGGTCCTGTTAAGACGTTCGCTCCAGCAAACGTAATTTGCGTTGGTGAGTAACCTCCTGATCGAATCAAGACGATTGACTTAATATAATGAAATTTAATAAAATCGTTATCAAATTTTAGCAGACATCAAGTGGAAGAGTTTAATGTTAATGTTTAAATTTATTATCGGTCCACCCATTGTCCAGTTTTTTAAACGTAGACCAACTTAATATTTTAAAAAAGCTCCATGAAGCAATGAAGCAATTTTCAAGAAAATTAATTTCTTGAAAAATTCAAAACTGATGTTGACTTGATCGATATATTTGCAGAATTTGAGCTGTAACATAGAAATCGCCGTTGAAACCTTCTCGTATTGAAGTGTACAAGCAAGTAGAAAGCATTTCATGAAAGGAGCGACGTGTTTGTTGTAACATCGTAAAGTGCACTGCTATTAGGAAGTTAGCGTTCACCAATAGAGCATGGAGAGAGTTCTTATACAATGGTTTTCACTTTACCTGCCTGACCTCACGTTCCGACCGATCGCACATGCGAACAACTTTCACAATATCCTTGAAGCTTCGTTCTTATCATTAAACTTCCAATGTGTTTTTGAGCACTAGAGCATTTCGTTTTTAGTTTAGTTGTAAAGACTTATAAAATAAAAGAATATCCCATTGAAAGTGTGCTCTATTGTGCTTTCTAGTGCCAACAGGTCCTATCTGTATTTCTGATAGGCTACATGAAACTTTTCCGTCCAACCGTCAAAGTGACAAGTCGTTCTAGAATCATTGCTCCGTTGTTTTTAAACAAAAAATATTAAAATAACGAATATAATTACCTAAAAGCTCACGGAAATCGAGAAATGAGTGATAGTGTGCCTTAAGAACATAATAAAACAGTGTAATATAACTAAAATTAACAATTACATATAACTATAATATCATTTTAGTTTAGGCATTTTAGTGAGTGTCAATTATTAATTATTAGTAAATATTTCATATTTACCCGTCCCACAAACGATATAGAACTAGTGTTGCCAATTGCAAAATTTAATAAACAAAACGTTCCGTTACACGCAAATATGAACGAACAGTTTCTTGATTTTTTTAACCAAATGAAAATCTACATGCAAGAACAAAATAAAGAAATACTGGCCACAATCAATGAAAAACTAGATCCACTAATATCAGAAATGAGCCGTCTAAAAACAGAAAACGAGAAATTACGTGAAAAACTGGAAAATTTGCAACGAAGGGAACGGAAAAAAAATGTCATTTTATTTGGAGTAACTGAAGAAGATAACGAAACAGGAAAAGTCTTATTGGAGACAGTTACTCAAAAAATTGGAAGCAGCACGGAAGTACCAATCAATGTAAACGACATAAATGCAGTATACAGAGTGGGAAAAAAACATAACACAAACAAAACACCACGGCCAATCGTTGTTTCCTTTCTAAACTATTGGAAAAAAGACGAACTGATGAAAAATAAGAAAAAATATAAGGATATTTATTTACAGGAAGACTACCCCAAAGATGTAATCATTAAGAGGAAATCTCTGCAGAAACAAATGTTAGATGAAAGACGTAAGGGAAATTTTGCAGTAATAGATTATAATAAATTGATAATTAAAGAAAATATCCAGAAGAGAGACAATAAACGCGAACTTTTAATGCCTACGACTACTGATTTTCATCCAGGACAACAATATAAACAACACTCAAGAAAAAATACAAGAAAGAACCCCTTAGATTTCATAAGAAATGGGAGCACTTCAATTAATGACATGCAATCTACACCAAAAAACTGAGTGCAGAGTCAGAGCAGTCGGAATCTAACAAATCTAACGACAAAACAAAACATATTAACAAAGGAAAAAGACGGAAAAAGCAAATCCCCAATCCGGCTGGTCCCCGTGGGGATAAAGACCATTACCCTTCACCCTCCAAAGAAACAAAACGAACATTGAAAATTTGCACCTATAATGTACGATCTTTATCGTCACCACAAAGATTAATAGAACTAATACATTCCCTTAAAAAAATAAATTGGGATATAATAGGCCTCGCTGAAGTGAGAAAATTTGGACATAAAATAGAAGAATATGATGATTACATACTATGCTACATAGGAGAAACTGCTGGTCTGCATGGAGTCGGTTTCCTTATCAAGAAAATGTACAAGTACAATATAATGGATTTTATTGGAATTTCTGAAAGAGTAGCTATACTAAAATTAAAATTTGGGGATAATCCGGTCTCACTTATACAATCTTACGCTCCCACTGAAAATAGCAGCGAAGAAGAGATTATTAAATTTTATGAAGACTTAAGAAAGGCTCACGAAATACAAGACAAAATAGTCATAGTTATGGGAGATTTTAATGCTAAGATAGGGCAACCAAAAAAATACGAAAACTTGGTAATGGGCAAATTTGGATATGGAAAGCGAAATGAGAGAGGTTCGAGATTAATCCAGTATGCACATGAGCAAAAACTTTCTATAATGAACACTTTTTTCAAAAAGAAACAAAGTCGAAGATGGACTTGGATATCACCCAACCAAAGAACTAAAAACCAAATCGATTACATAATGTGCAACAAACCGAATAATATAACAAATGTGGAAATCGTAGGAAACATAAACTTTCCATCAGATCATCGTATGCTGAGATCATCATTTCTTATAAAATTAACTAAAATGAGCAGAAAAACTTTTAGATCGTTGCCTAAATCACCGAAAACGGAGAGTGATATGTTGTTATACACTCAAAATTTAAAAGAAAATCTTAATAAAAATCTTGAAACTTTACGAGAAACAAATGACGTACAAATATATTATGACATATTTGAAAGGGTTATTATAGAAAGTCTAAAAGCCCAAAATATACATGAAGGGAAGAGAAATAAAACAGAAATATTTAGTACAGAAACGATAGATCTTATAAATAAACGCAAAGAACTTATGGCAAGCAAGAACAAATCAAGAGATGACAAAGAAGAATTAAAACAACTTTTTAAAAAGTGTAAAAAAGCTATTAGAAAAGACTACGCTAATCATAGAAATAAAATCATTGAAAAAAATCTAAACATATACAGAAGTACAAAAAGGGCATATAAAGAACTAAGTACGCACAGGGATTGGATACAAAAACTAAAGGGACAAGCCAAAACAAATAGTAGAAAAGACGTTATTAACTTTGCTACGGAATTTTATGAAAATTTGTACAAAAAACCTTTTGAAGATGATACACAAAGTGTAGACGAAGCGGATTTAGATGAAGAGGATGATCAGCAAAAAGTAGAACTTATTGACCAGCTCGAAATAATAAGTCATATTAAAAAATTAAAACCTGAAAAGAGTCCTGGTCCAGACAACATCAGCAATGAATTAATAAAAATAGGAGCACCGGTCTTAACTCCCTATCTGATGGAACTATTTAACATGATATTAGAAATCGAAGAAGTTCCCAAACAATGGTGTAATTCGGATATAATTCTGTTATATAAAAAAGGAGACCCACTGGATATCAGCAATTACAGGCCAATTAGCTTGCTATCTAGTCTCTACAAACTATTTACATCCATACTTCAAAACCGTATAGCAACGAAAATTGATAATAATCAACCCATTGAACAGGCCGGTTTTCGGTCAGGTTTTTCGACCATAGACCATATACATACTTTAGACCAAGTTCTCGAGAAATACAAAGAATTTAACCTACCTCTCTATGTAGCTTTCATTGATTACACAAAAGCTTTCGACAGTATCACACATCTGTCAATCTGGAAAGCTCTAAAAACATGCAAAATAAATAAAACTTATGTAAATTTACTAAAAAATATCTACCATAAAAGTGTCAGCAGAGTCAAATTGGAGCATAGAGGAGAGGAGATAAAAATAGAAAAGGGCGTTAGACAGGGTGATCCCTTGTCACCAAAGTTGTTCATAGCTGTACTGGAAGAGGTTTTTCGAAAAATAAACTGGAAAAACAAAGGAATTGCACTACTTGGTCATCGCCTAACACACCTGAGGTTCGCAGACGATATCGTACTTTTCGCAGAGTCAGCGATTGAATTGGAACAAATGATCAAAAATTTAGACACTGAGAGCAAAAAAGTGGGACTTCACATGAATCCAAGTAAAACTAAAATAATTACAAACGGTAGAAGAAGGTCAATCCATGTAGCGGGCAATGAAATAGAGTACGTGAACGATTACATTTATCTCGGAAAACAGGTGTCCTTTGACGATAGCAAGAATGAAAATGAAGTTGACAGAAGGATCACACAGGCTTGGAAGAAATTTTGGTCGCAGAAGGAAATATTAAAAGGAAACTTCAACCCAAATATTAAAAAAATTGTAATGGACACATGTATTCTGCCAGGCCTCACATATGCTTGCCAGACATGGACTTTCTCCAATAAAGTAAAAAATAAAGTGAAAACCTGCCAACGTGCTATGGAGAGAAGCATACTAAAGATACGAAAGATACAAAAAATAAACAGCAGAGATATTAGAAATAAAACTAATATAATAGATGCTCTGAAACAGTCTTTAAGTCTTAAATGGCAGTGGACAGGCCATATTTCGCGATACCAGGACCGAAGATGGACATTGCAGGCAACAAAATGGCCAGGCCCAACAGGAAAACGACTAAAAGGCAGGCCAAGGAAACGATGGGTGGACGATATTGTTGCATTCGCTGGAAGTGAATGGATGTATTTGGCTAAGGACAGGGAGAAATGGAGAGGGCTGGAGGAGGCTTTTACTCAGAAGGGGTCCATGGTTTAAAAAAAAAAAAGGAAATCTTGTATATATATTGTTATGGTAATTTGTTATAGGCTATGGAAATAAAAAAGCTTTATTATTATTATTTTTATTATTACATGAAACTTTTCTAGGAATCACTCAGCTTTTATATTTTGGGCAAAGTAACAACTTTGGCCGAGTGCAGTAATAATTGTACTTATAAAGTTATTTATGTGTTAGTATTATTGGTAACTTTTTTTTTTTTTTTTTCAAAATAATTAACATGTAAACAAATATAAAATAAATAAAACAAAATAAATAGCAAACAATAATAATTTCAAAATAAAATAAAAAGGGGGTGGTCTACATTTATACGCTACTTGACTCGACGCGTTTGTTGCAAAAATAATCTATTACAAAGTTGTGCACAAAGGTTGACTTATTTATGAAAGAATTAAGTTTCTCTGGCGAACAATCAGCATTATTATATAAATTACTATGTTTAGTTCATTAGTTGGTGCTAACTTATTATTCTTCTTATATATAAAATTCTTTGTTTGTAACAAAACTCCTCCGAAACGGCTTGACCGATTTTTATTAAATTTTTTGTGTATATTCGGTAAGTTTGAGAATAGGTTGTAAACTATTTTTTATACTGTATTGTATTGTATTGTATTGTATTGTAAAATTTTGTTTTTGGCAAAACAACGTTTGCAGGGTCAGCTAGTTTCTTAATAAGACTTTGTTACTTGTTGTTGTTGTACTTTGTCAAAAGCTCTTCGCTGTTTAAATTGAACCCTGTGTACAAACCACAGCGTCAAGCAAAGTTTTTAATTCTCTACTATATAAAATCAATAAAAACAATTCTCTATTGAGCTTTTCAGACGCGAGAATAATTCCCTCTCTATACTTTATACGGTAATGTTAGTTATTTAAGTTTACAACGTTATTTAAATCTGATTTAACCAAAACACGAAGTTTCCCAGTTGAAATTCTTTTATGTGCATTTGTACTTTACAAAAGACACAATCTTGTATCGTCTACGAGATAGTCTCACAAAAATAACAGACACAAAAGCATATTTGATATTAAAAATATATCCGAGTAAGTTTTATCATGTTACAATAAAAGTTCATTATCTGTAGTTCAAAAATGGTGAATATTAATTCACGAAACTTTAATGAAAGGAACGCAATAATAACAAAAACGCTTTCGTCGGCAGAAAGAACTAACAGTTTATCCACAATCAGCCGAGAGTTGTTCATAACTTGATTAATTATTAAAATTCACATAGTCACTTTGCACAAGCTTTTAGCGTTCTGATGTTCGGTCGACAATTACAGTTACTTAAATATTTGGGTTTTCACGGTCAACTAATTAAGCCTTTTTCACGCACCTTTTACACATGTTCCTAATATCC
Organism: Synanthedon myopaeformis; assembly: GCA_944738685.1. NCBI lineage: Eukaryota > Metazoa > Arthropoda > Insecta > Lepidoptera > Sesiidae > Synanthedon > Synanthedon myopaeformis. Next base: position 3,433,926 of record OX122913.1, on the reverse strand, counting down.
ATATCCTTTCCAAAGTTTTCTATAAAATTTCTTCAAAATCGATTGAGTGGTGAAAAGGCCATTGGAGATGTAATTTATATTCTCCTACTAGGCCTACTAATATTATAAATGCGAAAGTTTGTATAAACCTAAAAATTATTTAAAAATATCTGGGCGCTGGTGGCGACATCAACTAAGTAATTATATTTAAAAAATAATAATAAGTATAAGTTGATATTGAGTAGGTAATTGTTACGCATTTAAATTTGACATGAGAAATCAGCTCTGCTCTCTGACTACAAATTATGCAAGTATTTTTATATGACCTGTATGTACTTATAGAGTAAGTCAGTTTCCCTCGGGCGGAGAAAGTTGATGCCGAAGAAGAACCAGCGACGTACGTGCTAAATGTTTAAATTTGCAACAGACAGGCAGACATTGAGATGTGTAATCGCCTTGTTTGACATATTAACAATATACTTACGAATGTTTCGGAGTTTTAAGGCTATATTAGTCCATCAAATAACTAAGCTTTTACAGAATCTTATGTTCCTTATGCTCCCATTAAGCTAAAATGATTAAAACAAATTCAATGATGCTCTAAATAGAATAGGAATTGGGAAGTGAGTAGTTTTAGCGTTTACAAAAAGTTGGATTTCAAAGTTTTGATGTATGTTAATACAATCGTAAACAAAAATTAACAGTTATGACAGACTTATGACTTTATTTGGGTCAAATAAAGCATTATGCAATAGTTATTTTCATATAGTTTTGAATTACTTAACAATAAACTGTGATATTAACTTTACTGGAAACATGTAATCTTTAGCTATATCTATATCAAATCTTTACATAGTATAAAATTGTATGTACTCTCAGAATTATTATTACAAAGTAAATATGAGAATATTAAGTATTAAATCTCATTTTCACTGCTATTGATTCATATAATATTTTTTTTTTCAGAACTGAGTTTCCTTTTTTTATGACCGTTAAGATTACAATAAAAATTTTAAATAGTTGATAGAATTACCTATTCTGTGTAAACCTTCAGGTTACTGATTAATTTTATGGATTAGTTTAACAGACCTACGATGTCTCTGAAACTACGAAACAACAAATTGGAATGAAATTTTCTAACGTAACGGATGAAATTTCTGTTGCACGCGGCTTCACCCGCGTAACTTTATAAAATATAGTCTTTGTTACTCGCTGATAATCAGCTTCCTAACAGTGAAAGAATTTTTCAAATCGATCCAGTAGTTTCGGAGCATATTCAATTAAAAAAAAATATTCCTCTTTATAATATTAGTATAGATAGATCCACGAGAAAGAAACTGAAGGATTCATGCATTTTTTATTTTGTTCTATGAATAAAGTCTCTCAGAATAAGGTGAGTAAGCAGTCTGAATGTCTACAATATTATATTTAAAAAAATGCTTAGCCCACACGGCCTTTTATTAAATAGCTGATCACTTTATATTGACAACGTTAACATAAATAACAATCAACGAGCCTCCTGCACGAATATTGTCCAGCCATCCTCTAACTAAGCTAAGACTTATCCTGTATATGTGTCAGCTATATTGGATAAAGATTCATGTCACTCGTTTCTTTAACATTCTTTTCTTAATATTATCTTTTTGGAAATAATCTTATTATTTACTAGCTGTTGCACTCGACTTCGACCGCGTAATATTACTCTCTGATAATGTAGCTTACTTATAGGTGAAAGAATTTTTAAAATTGCTTCAGTAGTTTTTGAGTTTATTCATTACAAACAAACAAAACTACTCTGTTTATAATATTAGTATTTAAATCGGATACTATTCAAATTTAATTACAGAATGAACTTTTATTAAAAGAAAAATTGTTGTTAACAGAAGAAACAATCGTTGTTATACTTTTATAATAACAACAATTGTTTCTTTAAATCAAATGCAGTATGAAATTCCGCAATGTCATTTCTTGTTTGTATGGTATAATAAATTCCAGAGTATTTGTCAATATAGTTTCAGGCTATACTGAATCGATATCAAACGAATGAAAATATTTATGAACGTTTTTGTTCATTTTGGCTTCGTGAAGCTTCTTAAGCCTTCCAAAATAAAAAAATAAAAACAATTCAACTTCTGACAGAAATGACAGAATTATGTGACAAAAATGACAGTTATCAAAGGGCGCAGACGAAGTTGCGGGAAAAGGCTAGTTAACAATAAAAACTTAAGTATTTTTATATTATATTTATATTTATAAAAAACACAATTGAACTATGAAATAAAAAGTTCAAATAATTATTTGCAATAAATAGAAAAGCAAAATTGAAAAGTTGAATTGCCATAAAACTTGCCGCAGAAGCTTCAAGAAACAAGTTTTTTTATTGTTTACGATTGCTTAAATTATCACTCATGTGATTAAGATGGCGTAGTAAAATTATAGACGAGTATGTACGAGTGCTTTGTGGAATTAAAAAATTGTTTTGTGAAAGGTAACATCCATTGGAAAGTCCTAGTGATTCATCAGCCGCCGAAAGTGGTTACGTGTCATGATGTCTCAATATTACGAATGGGTCAATTGTTCGAAAGTTAACCACTTTAAACTGTGTACACACGATTGATTTCGTGGGATATATATTTATTTAAATTTTGTTTTTTAATTCGTCATTTTATGCAAAATATTTTATAAAAACATTTATTCAATTTTTGTCAGCTGTTGAAATTTTTATTCTAATTTTTAGATGATCGCTTGGGAACAACACATTTTTCTGGATAAAAGGTATTTACTATACTTTTTTTTCGATTAAGTAATTATGACGTGAAAGCGTGACATACAAAACAAACTCACTTTAGCATTTATAATGTTAATTAAGATATTATAGGAAGTGTTTTATCGCCAAAAAACAAATGCTCCTTAATAATGCTTAATAAGTACTTTTATTATTAGAAAGTCACAGTCATTGCCAAGGGTTATCTATTTTCAAAATATTGAAGTGGAGATGATGAGAAGAAAAGTTTACCGTGTAATTTCTATTGTAAATAATAGATAAATAGAATGATAATAATCTGCACTAAGTCAAGGTATACAGTGAAACATTGAGGTGTTAATATTCTGTTATTATACAGTAAATTTTTAAGATACTCTTCACTAAAGATGATCTCTTGCATATTGAACATTCTGTAAAAGAAATTATTACTATATGTTTGGGTGCGGAGAGCGAAAGACCAGTTGTTCATTCTAATGTGTGTTTTGTATCTTAGCATTAGTATTATACATACAGTCATACATGAAATAAAATATATTAGCAAATATTTAAATACTATAAGGACCACGTATGTATACTCATCTTTATGCTTATCGCTCGCACTACAGACGTATTACATAACCAGAGAAAAAGCGAATAGGTCAAAGCAATAACGTTTGGAGAAAATTTCGTCTTCAAAGTATCGGCTGTGATATAAATAAACATGAGCCCATACTCATTGTTAAAATTTAGAATAATGAATGTCCTTGGTTCACTATTATCTTTCGATAAATTATGTATTTTATGCTAAATAAGAGTTTATTGTTTATATTGGACTGCAACCACTAGGTACTATATCAATATTATAAAGAGGTAAAGTATGTATGTTTGCTCGTTTGTATGTAGTAGGTGATCTTCGAAACTACTCATATGATTAAAAAAAAAATCTTTCAGTAGTAGTTGGAATAGAACTTCAGGGTGGAAATAGACTAAATATTACGTGCGGGCGAACCCGCTGGTACCGGCTGTTAAAAAAAAAATCCAACGTTTGGCAAAAGCATAATGTCATGCGTTAAAGAGAAATAATCCCACCATACATTGTTCTCTCATATCTCAAACTGATTGGCAGCAATTTCGATGAAAGCTCCCAGACGACTTGATTTTTTCCAACATCATCAACAATCATCGTCATATTTCTACAAACTTATACAGAACCGAGTTGAACACTCTGTTGATGGTTGAAAAACCATATAAACATTTAATAAAACCATATAAAGACCATATAAAGATTACTTTACCATATAAAAATTAAAGACATGCAGACAGAGAGACGCGGCGGAGGACTTTGTTTTATAATATGTGTCGAAAAGTAAAAAATACATTATATCTATCCATATATTTATAAATGTGCTTTGCTTGACTGAGTTTTGCCTACAAGTGTACGTATTTATTTTAAACCTTCTTAACGAAGGAACGATGAGGAGTAATTATTAATAAAACAACACATGCATTTGTCGTTGTTTACAAAACAACCAATAAACAAAGCGGGATAGAACAATTGCTATCATTGCTAATATAATTTCAGTGCTGCTAATATAATACCATTCAAAGACAAGTGGCGATCGTCATGCTGCTTGTGACAGGTTTTTATAGACTAATTGAAACTAGAATAACCCGTTGTAGTTGCTCGAGAAGATGTGACAACAGATGTTATGTGAGCACTGCATTACGCGAATACAATAAAGAAAAATTTCGACATTGCCAGTTATATCAGACTCTTAGGAAATCTGACTTTACTTATTTTAAATGTCATGCTTTCTATATTAAGAATGAACAAGCCAATAACGCACAATTGTGTTTTATTTGCATTTTAAAATGTCATATGCATCTAAAATGTTATATGATTTAGATGCATATGACATTTTAAAATTTCAAATTTCAAAACATTGTTATTTTTATACAGTATATTGGACATAACACTAAATAAAGATACATTTCACATGACACTTAAAATATTACGTTTTGTAATTATAATATGTAATATATGATTAAGAGAGCCACAGCAAGTATAATCGATATTAATACCTATTACTTTTGTTAAAAGGTGGCACACAGGCCCATGGTCCATATGATGATAAGTGGTTACCGAAAGTTATTATCAGAATAATTAATTAGTAAACAAATAATAATATTTAGCTAAGATGTGACGTACATCGTAGAGGCCTACTGTATAACGATTCATAACATAGGTACTTAGTTTCACTCAATAACAATCACTTAATAAAATTTCTAGATGAATAGTTTTCATTTTATTAAAAGCTATATAGAAAACACAATGCCACCGTAGGTAATGGTGACAGTTTACATAAAACCCAGTTAGTTTCATTACTGCTATTAGACATCAGCAATTTGACGACACTCTGTGGCGGTTCCCGACAACTGCGCTGAGATCAAAACGCAAAGTTTTGCATTGCACTCCCAAGTGCCACATTTTAAGCTCGTTAAAGTAAACTTTAAAAACTACTGATATAAAAAAATGCCTGATAATTTCGAGATTTTTTTTTTAACGGAATACAAAATAAAGTAGATATGAAAATGCGTAATTTTCATTTAAAATTAAAAATTTATAATATGCATCGAGGCTCATAATGCTTTAAAAAATATGAAATAAGAGGCTTTTTTTTATTTACAGCACGTGATTAATATTTGAATAGTAAAATTGCTTGAAATTAATTAACTCTAATATAATTATTAACAAATAAAACGTTCAAAAAAAATTCTTGCATAGAACATCAAACATATAAATTTTTATTTATATGTTTTTGTATATATATAAAAAAACTGTTTTGTCAATATGACATAATATCGTAATTTCGCAGCAGAAACAAGAAAAACCGCTCTAGATATTTCAGATCAATTCATCCACATTCACAACCAGATACGAAAACGGAAAAATTTTCCCTTTTTCATAACTAGTTATTAAACAACGAACTATTTTTCCATTTTGAGGCTAATATATCTAAGTCTAATTCTGGCAAACTATTAATATTTGAAGACTTGTGAAATTTGAAGACCTTTAATAACCTTTAATAAGATGTCACTATGCTCTATATTATATAAACATACAAATATTATAGAACGAGGTAAAGTAGGTGTAGTCATGTAATTTTAATTACCATGGTCGTCCAAAAAATATTTAAAATTATACAAAATGGTTGTTTAAAAAGGAAAAAGATTAATAAAGGAAAAAGCGATTTGTTACGTGTGTCAAATTTAGTGGTACCGATTAGACAAACAATTGAAAGTATTTATGTCACAGTAATGGTCTAGTAAGAAAAATGAAATAACATTTTTGGAAATAAGTTAGAGAGAGTTAGTATCCATAACGAGTATAAGGTTAACTTGGTAAATTCCGATCGAATCCAGGACAAAGGCTGGCACGGCGATAACATCTCGTTGAATTTTTAAACGCTCGGTTAGTGTAGGAACCAGATGTGTTTTTCGACAAACTCGCAGATATACGGCAAATTTAATATTTATAGCCAACAACACACCTTGTTTTTTCGCGTTATGAGACATGGCGAAGTTAAACAAAAATTTTTATGGGAACTTCCTCTCTTTGACGTTTAATGTTGCGACTTCTGTCCTGTCATTGTGCACGTCAGGTGTAATTGAATTTCCCTTTCTTGTCATCATTTATTGAAAAGGAAAAAAAAATTAGCAATTCACACTCAGTGAATATATATAAATGGGGAAATTCTTATCGCCATTAGTTCAATTATTTAAAAAATGCTTTTTTGGTAACTTTTTAATGAGATTTTTTTCGTCTCAATACATAATGCAAGTACAGAAAAAAAATCAAATACTCTTAAGAACCTCAGTTAGCGTTTCTACATAAACAATTAACAAGCAGTTCTAGGAGCAAGTGTCTGTCAAGAGGTTGTTAATTTAAAATGTAGGTACTCGAAACTTGTATCACTTTGATAAAACTAATTTCAAAATTTGAAATCTGTCGATAACAGAAGTATTGTCCAAACTCATAGCTCATGTTGGGTTACTTAGGGGTGATCAATTCATTTAGTTTACAGCTAAAATTTCACTGATTGCTATATTATACAATTCCGCTAAACACCTTGAATCAAAATCATTGATGCAGAAATTTTAGTTTAAAATAATTGTTGATAATAAATACATATAAATAAACTATTGTTTTTTTTCTTAAAGTGAATATACTTTGAATAAATATTACACACGTGATACATCCCCTAGTATGTAAGAAAAACACTGGATAATTAATAGCGGTGTGTATTCAGTGAATGTAAATAAATAATAAAAAAAAAAAAAAAAACTATATACAAATATTAATTAATATGTCTGAAATTATCATTTGAAAGAGTTTCAAAGAAAAGATGTCGACTCAGAGCGCTAAGTTTACCTACGAGTATGTGCTGACATCAACGTTGCTAGATAGTGTGTGAAGAAGTTTCTGTGTGATCCAATATTTTATTGCAACTTCGTTAAACAGCTTTGAAGTATGATCGTTTGTTGAAAATGGAAATAAGTTTTCAAATCTAAATTTGTTAGATAAAAAAGTTTTGAACAGCGAATTTTTATGTTTACTTTTATTTAGAACTAGTTCGTACGCGTTGAAAAATAAAAATATATATACATATAAGCAAAATAACGCTTGACCTCTTGTTGCTATAACATACTTTGGCCAGGCCAGTATTAGTTTTTTATTAGTTTTTTATTTTATTTTAGATGATCCCTGGGGAACATTCCTTTTTTTCTTTGGATGAAAGGTACCCTATGTCCTTTCTTGTATCCCTGACAACGTGTATGCAAAATTTCATGATGATTGGTTGAGTAGTTAAGGCGTGAAAAGGTAGCAAACAGACAGACAGACAGATTTATTTTCACATTTATAATAATATTATATTATAGTATAATAATAAGTATAAGTATGGATTGTTTTGACATATTATTCCATTTGAAATTACCCCATTGTTTTGGTTCCTGTATCTATATAGATTAAAAAAGAGAAACATAATACACTGGACCGCAAAGAAAAAGGGTCGGTTAGTAAATCTTCAATATCTTCAAAAGTACCTGACCTAGCTATAAATGAAATAAAGACTAAATTAAAGAATATTTTTATGTGCTTAAATAAAAATAAAATTTATTTAGTTTAGGTTTAATTTAGTCATTATTTCATAAAGCTAGGTCAGGTACTTTTGAAAATTTTCTAAACGACTCTTTTTCTATGCGGTCCAGTTTATTACCATTTTTCTTAAATAGTTATTCAAATTTATCATTGAATATTTTTACTGATTATGTTGAGAATCTTCGTTTTATAATCGTTCTCGGTCAGCTATCATCGTACCGTGTACGAGTTAACCTCGCCAGTAAATGTATAAGAATATAAAATTAGATATACTCGTATGAGTTCGCTTCCGCTTGAGTTTCCTACTTGAGGATGGTACGGATATATTCGTTTCTGAGAAGCTAGCCTATTCACTCCCTACGGCGCAACAAGCCTCTGGACATTCCTTTGTGGCACACAAGCCTTTACTCCGTAACAGTATTACCAAGAGACATCACAAAGGCTTTAAAGCGAGTTAAATCAAAAAATATCTTAAATATTTACGCTAACCATCGATATAAACCGCTGAACAAATTTTATTTTTCTTGTGAATTTTTTGGTTGATTGTAGCTTGAAAGATAGTAAAAAATGGATCTTAAAATTTTTAAAAAATATGCGTTCGAAATCGCGAACAAAGGCTGGGTTCAATGTATAAAAATCACATGTCAGGGTGTTTATTTACGCTAATCTCCGAAACGAAATATTGTGAATGAATTTTGTGGTTGGTTTCAGCGCGGAAGATACTATTTAATTTATAAAAATATGCGGGCGAAGTCGCACGCAAAATCTGGTCATTTGATAAGGCTACTACAGAGAAAATAATATAACAGTATATAATAGAACATTGTTCATTTAAGGTACTGTAAAACGAACCAACTTGTTTATTTTTAGACATATTGCATTAATAAACTGATTACTAGTGAATATTTAGAAAAAAGTCTATTAAATCGTCTATTTGTGAATGATTTTTTGACTTTATATTGCATACTTAAAACACAATCAGTGTTATAATAAAAGTAGGCAAGAGTGCTTTAGAAAACAACAGAAAAATAAGGCTGAATAAGGTCTATATAAGATCTACAAGAAAACTATTAAAATCCCACAAAATCGATATTTTTATCGAATTACAATAAAATTCGTCTTTTTCGTGTTCACTTCATAAATACATAGATAATTTTATATATCTTTGTAACAGAAAGAAAAAAAGGAAGAATATGTAGGAAATACACGTACATCGACCTTGCAGATAATAAGCAGATATCTGAAAGTTGTTATTGGCAGTTATGTTGCCCAGTTGGCCAATTATAACTCAGTATAAATAAAAGAATAATTATTTAAAAATAAACAAACTCATTGACGCATTTACAATATTAGTTAGGGTGAAGGTTATAGACAGATAGGTTTGTCTAGATAGGTCTACGGCCCTCCTCAGGCCTGGCCGTGATCACGTACACTCCAAGCTATAAACTGAACACCGATGCATCTTCCTACTATATTAATATATCATTTCATCGTAACTAAGCGGGACAGACAAATTGCTCTAGTTTATTTAATATTTATTGGACTTAAGGGTGGGCGATCAATCAACCAAGTGAGCGGGCTCTCGTGCCATCAACTACTATACGCGAGCTTGCCATTTTTTAAATTGAATTTACTAGAAAATATCTAAGCTTATGTGATACTTGCATATTTATATAATGTTATAGGAAAACTGAAGTTGTTTCCATTTGGACATAAAAAAGGACAGTTATGTTTCTAGTTAGAACAGTTTTGTTACGCCAAAAAATAAATAAATATCAAAGTATAAAAATATAATATTTACTGTTTTTTTTTTACTGCTAAACTGATTTCAAGCAACTTTCGTACAGACATAGCTTAAATCTAGGGATAGTGTATTGGCCAACTTGTAAGCGGCAAACAAATTTGTTTAATTAAATATCTTTTTTTTAAATGCTTTATTGAAAGCTTTTTTCTAAGAGTTTTTACGTTATCCTTAGTCTTTAGGAATCTTACGTTATCACAGCCCATGTATAAATAATTACGTAGGTATAGGGAAGGTGAAGGCGTAGGCGTATATGTAGGCGTGACAAGAAATGTATCAAGTTTTGGGGATTTACTTACAAAACCTTTTCTATACATTATTTCCTGTATATATGTGCACATACAGTACATTACAACTAGTAGTGTCCTATGCTGTCGCATATATGCTAAACACTTTATTTCCTGAATAGAGCGACGGACGGCGGCGATGGTTGATACCCTATTTAAATATAATTTGCAATACTGGTATATTTATCATTCAAGCCATTCTTCGCCACGAGGTAACAACCTTCCAATAGTGTTATTCCCAAGGAATACAAGTCCACTTTTTGGTTGTACATCACATTGCTGCTGGCCGATTGAAGTAATTCTGGTGCTATATATGACGGAGTGCCCAACTGAAAGACAATTATATTCTCATAATAATAAAAAAAATACAGCAGTCGCATGACTACAGGTCAGGGCCCGTAGCCATGTGTGCTTTCTACAGTCGTAAACGCTACGCTACGCTACGCTAAGAGAAAACATTGTGATTGGTCAAAATTTTTACGTTAGATTACAGCAACCAATCACCAAGCTTTCTTGTAGCGTTCTCTCTTCGTTTGCGAAGTACGCAACGAAGTGTTTGTATCTTGGCTAGGGCCTCCTCAGGAGTCAAAGCAAATGTGAGTGTGGTGCTTTTTATTTTAATTAAACGAGCTTGTGCAACTTGCTCGACCAGTAGTTCAGCGCACTTACTAGCAACTCTTTCCGGCTCCACGTATAGTAAACTGGAAACTACATATCCGCTAGGGTGAAAGTTGTACCTTAATAAAATAATATTAACTAACTAACACGAGTAACTGACGCAATTATAAACAGTAGAATTCGTGTGAAAAAATAAAAATAAATTATTATTTTTAAACGGGTTCTATCCAGTAACAAACTGCAATATTTTCTCAATTGCCAATATAAAAATGTATAATATATTTTTTACGTACTCACTTAATGCACATTTGAACACATCCCCAGTGGGCTTCAGGCTTAGTGGCTTTAGTAGTCTAGGCTTCAGTTGGCCGGTAAACATGCAGGTTGACTTTTAAACAGGTAAAATATGTTTAAAAGTTTAGAAAATTTTATAGCCAAATTTTTACACCGCCAATAGTTTACATATTTCAATGATATAATCACAGATTTGTTGCGACAAAACCTTTGACATGTGCCTTTTGTATATAATTTATGTTGTACTGCCCTTTAACAATAACTTGAAAACTTATTACTATATAGAAAACGTATATAAATGGTTTTCAGATTGATGCCCGGGCAAAAACCGCAATGTGGATTACTGTTCGTTTTGTTGTTATTTTGATACCCGCGTTCATATTAACCTTCAGTGCATAGCAACGAATTAATTGACATCATAAACTTCCATCATGCAGTATTAAATGTACCTAAGATTTAAATCTATTGAGTACTTTTTTTTCTAAATGAAAGGTACCATGTCATTTCCTGTATCCCTGACAACAAAATTTATTATTATGTGTATGCAAAAGGTAGTTAAGGCGTGAAAGCGTAACAACAAACAAACTCGCTTTCGCATTTGTGACATTGGTTAAGAAAAAACGGTATCAATTCAATGTAGCATTGAAAATGTAAAGACACACATATACAGCAAAAGAAAAATGTCAGATATATCCACTTGATTTTAACAAAAATTTGAAGAAGACCTCTTGAAAAAACGCCACTCATTACGGAACAGCTTACGTCTGTATGCTAAAGCAATATATCTTTTTATCTTTCTTGATGCCCAACGTGCAAGAAACATACGTTTTGTAAAAACAAGCACAACATAAACAGCGTGCAAAATAACCGTTCATCTTCCACATTTGTCAAGAGAGGCTTACGTTAACTTAGTAGGGAAATACGTACGGATGAAAAAATGTCGACCCCTCCACTTTATGTGCATGTTTGTGATGTTTACTTTTTATGAAAAAAGAAAAAAAACCTTGAGCCACTGGTTCTGTATAAGTTTTTAATATTGTTCAAGAAATTTTGAGAACTAATTAAACGTTGCGGGCACATTCTGAAAGGTGTCAGTCTCGACAGGTTTCAAATTATGCTTTTGAATTTTCAATTTTGTTTTAATTATGAATATTATAGTATGTTTTTTTATGAATAGTATGAATTTTATTTGAATCGCAATGTCAACTCCTTAACAAAGGATAGAAAACATTTCTTGCCTTTTATAATGGGACTTAGCAGCGATATAATATTTTTGCATTCTAAAATTTCTAAAGCGAATTATTTAGTTTAAAATTTCTTTATTAAAATTAGTGACAATCATGAATTAGTATGTTATATTGTTTCGCATAACTAACTCGTTTTTTCTCGCAACTTTGTTCGTGCAACCATGTTTTTTTTTTATTTATTTTTTTCAGATGATTCCTCGGGAACAGTACTGTAAAATTTCATGGGGATCGATAAAGTAGGTATTTACTTTCGGAGATCTGCAATTCCGTAGAAACTAACATTAACTTCTTATATATTAAAGTTATATAATAATTATATAATTACACAATAATAACATAATTAGATAATAATAATATAATAATTGTTAATGAATTTTCAACTTGAATACTGGCTGAATATATATAGGTTAATTTTCAAATACGGAAAAAGAAAAAAGTGTTTTGTTGACAGAGAAAAATTTAATAGAAAATTGAGAGAGATTGTTTGATATATTTGGAAGTAGCTAGTGTAAAATGTTTATGTTGTTTATATAGTTTTTGAGATATTTTAAATATATGTATTGGATAAATTAATGAAGAAAAATATGGGCACTACACTTGGATTATAATTTACCTAACCTAAGAACTATAGAATTGCACCAACAAGATAATGAGAGAGAGTGAGAGAGAGAATTTTGTGAGTTTACTTATGTGTGGAGGGTAATCTTCGAAATCTCTACACCTATTTGCATACTCTTAATTTTTGGTATATGTTATTCCAAACCTGGTCGTCTGTTTAGCTACTTAATAAACGAATAATTTAACTAGTGCAAATCAGTCTCAAAAGTTATTCAAAAGGTCACTTTCAGAATATAACTAAAATACTATAATATGTACATACTTATTACAATGGAGACTGTAGGTGTCATAAGCATAATTCTTTTCAAGCGTACATCCTGACCTACCTTCTAAGGATGTGTATCACACAGATGTTTTTTTTTCAAGCATTAAGATAATTAATGTCATACAATAAATATATTTATAAAAATAGAACAGATTCTTAGAAAACATTTTAGTTATAAAACAAATAATGACGACCTTTCTTATAATAATAAGTATATTTGATAAAAATATCATAAATATTTGGAGGTCGGAGGTAGGCAATTACAGAATTGATAATACGATTTAAAGAAATTTTGCTACCATACACCAAAAACAATCCCACCATACAATGTTTTTTATATCTCAAACGGATTAGGCATGAAAATCTGTTCAGTAGTTTTTGAGATCATCGCGAACATATATATACATATATCTTACCTACTCTAATTTTTACTGTGAATTATGAATGATGTATATACCTAATAACTTTGTAGAGAAGCAACAGAATGATACTGGAGGGCAGACGTTTTCCCTGACCGCGGCATTTGCGAGCGAAATGCCACAAGAACATTCAACAAGGACACCGCGCGGAAAAGTGCACTTAATTATTAAAGCAGCCGTATCCAGGCGCAACTTTGTAACGCGTCACACAACCACATCGTCTTACCACAGTCCACAGACACTATACAATATAATTCGGTTACGCGTGATGGCACAGTTTACCTATTAATTATTACTTATATAGTGTTTAACTATATTTCAAGTAATAAATTGTTGGTTTTAAATTTATTGATTCTTGATAAAGGAACTTATCCCCCTCTCGAGACATGGTACGTGGGTGCCAAAAGGAAAACAGTGTGGCCAATCGTCCTCAAAACAGCGACGAAGATCGCAGCCGCAAACAACGTTCGTCTATTATTCAGTGGGTGGAGGATTCGAGCACATGTGACCATTGACAATTCACTGTTGAGCTCTTGGAAACCGCTAGATACTGTTGTTTTTATTGAGGCCACAAGACTTGTAATTGATCATTGTAAGATTTGCAACTTTATACTGCCCTCTACCACTAGTGTCATTTTAAATTTAAAGTAGGTAGGTAAATTAATCATAACCAAGATTTTATTGTGTATTCAAGCTTCATTGATGCTAATAGAAATAAAATATTTTTGTAAAATATTGATAATATACTTATTATATTTAAAATTTGTTTATTTGTTTATTTATTTATCACAAAATCCACAGATAAAATTTAACATAAAATTTACAAACAAAAACATGTTTTATACATTACAGCCAATTACGGATATTTCATTTATACAATGAGAAGAAAAATAAAATAAAATAAAATAAAAATGAAAACGTAAGTAAAGCTAAAGTGAGTTTGTTTGTTTGTTACGCTTTCACACCTTAACTACTCAACTTATTAAATTTTAGATACAAGTTGTCAGGGGTATAGAAAACGACATGGAGTACCTTTCTTCCAGAAAAAGTACTGTTCAATAATATTAAATAAAATACAATTTAACACCTCATACAAATAAATAATCAATAACACATTGAATAAATATTTTCACGCTTTGAAAATAAGAATGCGTATGAAGACGCGGGCGAAAAGTATGTCTATAAGTATGCCTAAATTATCGTCTATGCTTTTCAACAATAGAGATAACATTTTAACGATGAAAAAAAGGATATCGTTGAAACATTTTGAAAGTACTAACTGCGGTGAATAATGTTGGTCACGTATAGCACACACTTGCATTTAAGATATCGAAACGTAAAATATTACGCGTTACGCATGCAGAGAGCAAGCTTGGGAAATTTCTATTTACGAGGCCATTGGGACGAATCTTATTTCGCAAAGTAGTGGTTGAAAGTTGGTTAAAGTTGCTTATGAAAATTAAAAATACGCGATGCCTCCGGCCGAAGTTGGTAACACAAAGCGCCAAAAGTTCAAGTGAAAATATTGTTGTAAGAAACATTCAACTCAACCTTTTCTTCCTTAACAAAATTCATCACATGTAACTTTAGATAAATATTCAAAAACTCTACAGTGCATGTATTACATAATAACGACTAATTGGCAATTAAATAATCACCTTTCGTTAATTAACAAGGCAAATGAAAATAATTTGAAACTACGTCCCTATTGTTTTCATGCAAGTTAATTTGCCTCTTAACTTTCTATAGTATATATAGTAGCCTATTCAAAATAATGACTGTCTTTTTCCGTAGTCGGAACAATGCGAAAGTATAAAGTAAAGTGGGTGAAATATGAAAGGCCTCACTAAGTTTTAATTCTGTCGATGCAACTTTCAGGATGGCACGTTTTAATAATTCAGAAAGGGGGGAAACCGCATCGTTACCGGTACGGTCGGTACGTTACTTGTTTACATTGGGTTAAGAATAGCTGGAAACGTCTCTAACTTACATACAAGTAAAGTAACATTTATTTTATAAGTATTACAATAATACTATTTATTCGTAAATTACAATTTAATTGAACGTTTAGAATGTTACAATATACAAATCCAACTGAATATTATAAATGCGAAAGTTTGTGATAATGGATGTGTTGGATGGTTAACTCTTTGCCGTAAAAAATTATTTGGATAAAATTTGGCAAGCAGATAGTTTATCTGCTTATAATAATAGGATACTTTTTATTCTCAAAAAAATTTTTGGTTCTCGAAGGATTGTTTGAAAATATAAAAATTAGGGCTCCATTGTCGCCGTGGCAGCGCCACCGTCGTCACAGCGATAAAGATGTCACATATTTTCTTAGGTATATCTTTCATTTTACAATGTCAGGGACACCAGCCAATGATGAAATAATCATATCAAGTGGCATTAGGACATCGAGTATCTTTCAGTAAAAATAACACATAAGTGTTGAAATATAATGTACAGACTTAGCTGTTTAATTTTTTGTTTTAATAACAAATAATATTTTTAGTAAGTATTGGCGTGTTTGTTATATGTAGTCATGATAAAGGAGATACAACTACCTGGTGAACCGTATGTATCCAATTTTTTTTTGCAAAAAGATTTCAAAAAATCCGTACTAATCCGTACTAATATTATAAATGCGAAAGTATATTTGGATTTATTATGGATGTATGGATGTTTGTAACTCTTTCACGTAAAAACTACTGAACCGATCACCATAAAATTTTGCATACACGTTATCTGGGACACCAGAAAGGACATAGGATACCTTTCATCCAGAAAAAAGGACTATTCCTGAGGGATAAATAAAAAATAAAAACTAACGCCTAGCTAAAGTGTTATAACAACACGATATTGCTTTTTTTTTTATTTTCAACGCGGACGAAGTCGCGAGAACAAGCTAGTATACAATATATTCGAAAAAATTACAGCATTTTAAATGACACCTTGTATTATTATAAACCGTTCCAGTATTAGGCTAAGTCTACGATTAGGCCTGGTTTTCGTACGGTTTACGAGTGTTACTCACAAGTTCTCAGCCAAGAAGCACGTGAGCCACGGACCTAAATTACCTAACGTCTTCTTCCGAACTGTTTAAGGTGAATAACCACACAAAAGTTTACAATTATTTGTAATTAACACTTTATAATCACTATTAACACCAAACAATAAACACTTTTTAAAAGGCTCTTGTTTTTAAAAAGAGTATCGAAAAAAAATGTGTTGACTGATACATAATGAAAATATGCTGACGTGAAAATATGATCACAATGGGTGATAGTGGTTCTATTGTTCACAAAAACATGAGAAGCAAGTGAGATAGGATAAGAATAGGTACATAGGATAAGCTTCAATATTTCTTACTTGACTTCAGTTTATAACTGCAAATTGGGTGATTTAATTCAAACGTTGCAAACTATTCAGTGATTTCCTGTAATATGTAGCATTGGTTCTAAAACCTGAATTTCTCGGCTAATGAGTACTTGAAACTTTTAAATATGCTTATCCCACGAAAAACAAAGACATTCTCTCAAAGCTTACTACATAAACTCGAACAAGACAAAATTAATTTAAAATGTAACTTATTTTTAAACTTATCTAATTGTTGGTAAGTATATCTATCGAGATTCATTTCAATTTATGGAAACAGAACCCGTATTAGAAATTCCTATATCTCGGACCGTGTATTGCATATTGAGAACGTAGCAATAAACAAGTCTGGATTCAAGTGCGATGGATCGGTTCATTTTTTTTTTCATATTAAATATTAAAACGCGGGAAACCTCGCCTAAGCTATAAAGTTCGGCCGCTATGTATCACCTGGGCCTTCCTATGCTCCCGCAACCGACAATCTTGTTTTATTGGCTAGTGTTGGGTGATCTCACTTAAAATATCGACACTTTGACTCCCTACATAGATGGTAAGGCTCTATTTGCGTTCTTGTTGGAGAACTTTTTAATCATATGAAATTCATATAGGTAAGTATCATTTATCATAAAATTAGAATGTTCATAAGGAAAACCTTAAAAATCAGACCATTCTATGTTGTACAATGAAATTTTAATATTAAAATCATCTCCATTATTCGATACTTTAGGACATCGTCAATTACTTAATCCACGGGATAAAGTAAAAAGAAATTTCTTTTTATTGTTAAATTCACAATGCAATGCTATGTTAAAAAATTTCTCATCTAAATCAGATTTGACCATATCAATATACCGATCTGATTCTGTTTTGTGAATTCAAATTTTATACGCTTTTATATTTCAAATGTTATCTGGGTAAAAAGTAATAAATTCGTTTCATTTCGATTTTAGTGCAGTGTAAATGAAAATTATTTACACTACGGTAAACCCGATATGGTAACATTTATTTAATATTTAACCTAACATAAGTAATGTTTTATAATTCTATTTGATAAAATATTATTGATTTTTATATAGCAGTGTACGAGTGAGGCAAACCCACTCTTTGCTTATAATTCAAAGCAGTTCGGTTCTGTATAGTTACTACTCTGAATTGGCTTATCTATTATTTATATTATATTTAAAAAATTTCATAAGAATTGTACTTATTTGTTTTTCCCATAACAATTGTTTTTATTGTCCCATAAGAAGTGTGTATTTGTGTGTATTAATTTTATCTAATTGTATCTATAGATAATACATAGATCTTTATATTTTGCACGTTCCATTGCTTGTGTTATAGGCGACCATCTCCTACCATCAATTTGACCGTCAGCCTGTCTGACGACCTTAATATTATGTCGTATATATTTATCAAAGTATAAACGGCATATAAGTAGCTACCTTTTTATCCCAATGTTATAATAACGAAGTAACAAGAAACACGCAACTAAAAGAGTTCTAGAAACAAAACAAAATGCAAATTTGTTTCCGGTTTTAATGCACTCAAGTGGTCGGTTAAGGGTTATCAAAAAATGAAAACAAAGTACCTTACATCCTTACAGCCAAACTCAACGATACATCTCCAACAATCCTGACTGTGCAATTCGCAGAAAGACTCTATTTACGTGGGTAGGAACATAACGAAATGCGCGTTCGGTGAAAGAAGCCGTAGATTCAACTCATATAGCTACACACATAAATCGGACCCAATCTGTACCACGCGGGGCTTAAACACCCCCAGGGCTCAGCCCATTCAAAAGGTACCTTTAGGCGAATAATATCCAAAGTACGCGTCTCATACACATCACTGCGTTCAAACGAGATTCATAAAAGTACTCGAAAATTTCAATCTCACTCGTTATTAAACAATGCAATTGTTGAAGGCTGCCAATTCACAATGAATAGGCGGTGAATTCCTTAAGTTTAGTGGTCTTTTGAACAGATTTTTTTCCAGATAAACTAAGTAGAAGAAGCCTCTTAGGGCCTCTTTCACCATCTCTGAGTAAAGTGTCAAGTAGGCTAACTGCCATTTAAAGTCACCGGTCACCGGGAATGATGGAGCTGATATACCTTTGTTTGTACGGTAAAAGTCCCAAACATTAAAAAGAAAATAAGGATCCTATCGAAGGATGCAGTCAACAGAGTGCATAATTTAATAAAACATAAATAAAATTATTTCTAAAAGTAACTAATCAACACTTTACTTGTTCTTGGTGAAAGAGGCCCTTAACAAAATTTATTATATTAGTTTGACCCCTTTTTTATGACAAGATGCATATATTTCAAGTTCTATTTGAATTTTAACTGCATATTAAATTGTATAGCATACGAGATAACGATCACCAAGATCAAAACGTTTGTTTCGTGGATATTTTTATTCCATACTAGATAGAGCTATAGAAACTATAATTATTTCTATGTCATCTAACCATTCGATAGAAAATTTATACCCCTGACAAGATTTCGTACTATTTTTATATACTTTCATAGTTACCCTGTTACTACTGAAATTATGTTAACTATACCAAATAAATCATTCAAAACGCAAGTAAATAGTTAAAGATGAATTATTAGATGAGATTGGTTTAAGATTAGCAGGCGGTAAATCCACCCGTTCCACCTATCCCTACTATCCCCCCTGGAAAAAATTCCACTTATTCCTATCAGTAGGGATAGGTGGAAGAATCTAATGCTCAGATTGTACACCCACCTTTTTCACTGGCATCCTGTCAGAAGTACAGCATAAAGTGCGGACTTGCTCCAGCGCCATCTAACAAGAAGCATACATCTGAATTGTTGAAACACAACGCAAAGCCATTCAGTTCGCACTTCGCAGTTGCAGCTTTTGCGCTCCGCCACGCCAGCTGTAATGTATGCTTTTTGATAGAGGCATGCCGTGTTTAATTAAGTAAGTGAGATATTATAATTTCGGACCCCTGCACTTCTGCGCCTCTGACTGTGAATGAAAATATTTGGAAGAAAATTGCAAGACTTGGAAGACTAGTAATATCTTTGAAGAGTGTTGTCTTTAACAAACCTAACCTAATATTCTGTTCCCTAGTATGTACGGTTAGATTTTTTAACTTATGCAAAAGATTTTAATGTGATTTTTCATTAATGGAAGGAGGTTATAAAGAGGTTATTAGCATATATAAATTGCAGAAAAAAATATACCCGTGCGAAGCCGGGAGCGGGTCGCTCGCTAAAAGCGAAGACGAGACGTAAAAACAGCTGAACGAAATTTGTCATACACATTTTTTATTATCTGGATAAAAATATAGGAAACTTATCATCCTGAAGAAATGTTAGGTTCCTGAGGGATTTTTAATAAACGAACTACAGCGCGTAGCCGCGTACGAAGTCGCGGGCAGAGCTAGTAGAATATAATCCTACACATACTTTTAGTTTTTAATCAACAGAGTAATGAATCAACAGAACATAAATTTCGCTGTTAGTATATCTACCTCTAATAAGATTGAATTTAAAAATAACATTTACAACTAGTTTGCGCAATTACGCTATAAATAGTTTCCAATAAAAAACTTTATTGTTTTTGAATTCAATATTTAGCATCCATATTTATATTATTATACTAAACTATGTTAGTAAGTTCCCAGTTCTATCGTATGTAATTTCCTAGTTTTGTGTATCGTTATGTCTGTCTCTGGAATTTGTGTTAATTTTATTATTATATTTTTCCTATAAACATTATTGTTATTTAACTTCTGTATTTGTCCAAAATATTATTAAAATTAAAAAAAATAAATATATGAACTCCTAACATTTCCACAAAAATATTCACTCGGTAAATCTTAATATACTCGTATAAAAGGCAATGTGTGTATGTATGTTCAAGTATGTTCCCTATGGACTCCAAAACCGCTAAACCGATTTTGATGAAATTTACAAACTATCTTCAGATTAGTCCAGCGGGTGATCCAGTGAAGTTTGGTAGCGATCGAATGAGAAAAATGGACGCGGACGAAGTCGCGGGCAAAACCTAGTGTACTATAATTTTTTAAAGAAAATTAAATCATAAAATTCACAGTCATAATGTGCTAAAATCAAGTAGTTAACTCGCTGCGCTCTGTGTGAGTATTAAGTACTTGGTGAATTTATCGCTTTGGTGAATATAGAATTTTATTTAAACACTTAACTCGATTAAACCTTGGTTTTGGTTTTAAAATGTTACGTTGAGTACTTTTTAGGAAACGGTTTGGTTGGTCGTTTTTATTTTATAGTTTTGAAGTAAAATTAGTTTGAATAACCTCACCATAATATTATAAATGCGAAAGTGTTTGTTTATTTGTCACTCTTTGACGTCTAAACTAACTCGCTAAATAGTCATGAAATTTTTCTTTACATACACGTCAGGGATACAGGAAAAGGACATAGTGTATCTTTCATACACAGAAAAATAGTAAATATTGTCCCATAGAAATACGGACGCAGTCGCGAGCAACCGCTTGCAGTTAAATTGGACTAATTCTAATAAAACTTTAGGTTTTTGAATTTATTTCAACGCCATACGAGTATAATGTCCATGTCCATATTAATCTGACAGTGATAAATGTCCTACGCTACCGTAGGTCCATTTTTTTTCTATCATGCAACAGATGTATACCAAGAATCTATACCGGCGAGGTCCTATCTGTGTAATCTAATAATCAAAGCATGCATTTAAGTAGTAAATTTCACATGAACTTGCAATATTCAACCTAGCACGTCTTTAGTGATAACAAAATGCAAATGTGAAGTCAATTCAATGTCACAAGTAGAATTTATCACTGTTTTTTTTTTCGTTAATAAACCATAACCCCTTCACCGTACAAAGCCGGTATTGCTCATCAAGATGTTAAAACGATTTATCTACGCTAGGTCGATTGCGTCACTATTCTTTTACTTACGCCATAGATGACATTTTATATTACACTAGTGGCCCGCTCCCGGCTAAACTATCCTATCTTTTAAGTTGGACTTTTAATTACATATAGTTACAAAGTTTGATCAAAATCGGATCAGTAGTTTAGGAGTTCATCGCGGAGGAACATGTGACACGTAATTTTTATGGTACCAGATTAATACTCCTCGGAAAACGAACTCTAGAACATCATTTTTGATGAATATTTAGTATACCCACTAAATATGTAATATGTATGTATTTTCAGACTACACAGACATTTTAATACCACTAAAAAGATTTTGATGAAATTCTATATATAAGTAGGTACATGGCATGACCCTCGAGGATCTTAGGAACATAGCCAGACGTGGTGGCACTTTTTGAGCTTTCAAATGTCTTCTTCTTCTTTACACAGTAAAACAAAGTCGCTTCCCGCCATCTTCCCTAAGATCTTTTAAACTGCTCAACGGATTTTAATTCAGTTTTCTTCAATGGAAAAAGCGTTAAACAAGGAAAGTTTTTATATATAATTTGCACCTAGGCGAAGCCGCGAGAGGGTCACTAGTTAGTAATATTATAAAATAAAGTCGCTGTCCGCCTCTTTGTTTCTCCGCTAACTTCTTCTAAACTACCCAACGTATTTTGATACGGTTTTCACTAACGGACAAAGCGATAAACGGAGAAGTTATGTGAATATAATTTCCAGAAAAGTGCATAGGAAGACGAGGGCGAGCCGCTAGTAAAGTGATGAAAAACTGTCACCTGAATTGATTGTGGCAACCTTGACTCTTGATAACATAATACTGATAAAACGGGTTGTCAAAAAATTTAAATTGGAGTAATTTTATTTAAACAATATCTACTGATAAGAAATACACTAATTGGATTCCATTTGGTATTCTGATAGCAATTAAATGTGTAATTAAAGGCTTGATAGAATTAATACTTTTCAATTAAGTTTAATATTGTTACCCAAAATTTCAATCGAATTCTAATTCTCAAGAAGAACAATGTCACGGAAATTCTTAACAATGCTTTGAAGATTGTCACATTGTTTTACTGTTGTGCTATTTCATTCAACTTCTATGGGAGTACGTTTTCATGTTGCTACCCTAATAATAAGGAAAGACTAACTTAAAAAGATAACTTTTAAATAATATAAAAATAAAATACATAAATTGTGTAATCAATTATATTTATCACCTAAGGTGATGATAATAAAATTCGATTAAGTGCATATACTCGTACGCTATCGCGAAACGTAGGTATGAAGTGTGAAAACATTTGCCGTTATTGCTATGAAGAGAACCCAGTAGCAAAAGGCCACGTATTGTTTTAAGAAAACGATAAAAAATTGATATCAATATAGGTATTGGCAACACAATTTGTTAACAATTTTTCGTTTTATTCTTAATTTCACTTCTAAATTAGAAAGTCGCTTCTCAATTTACCATTACAATTATAAACGCCTTTTCAAATGGCGAAGGTAAACTGCTTAAGGAAAACTACGTGTCTTAGAAAACTTCTTTATTTATGTTAAGGTCCACTTGATGATAGATGGCTACAGTCGCCTATAACGCAAGCAACGCCGCAAGTGCTGTAAGTGCAAAGGAAAAGGGATTGTGAAGCGATAGGGAAATGGGTCTTCTGTAAGGGGATGATTACTGCCACCAGACGGGTTGCCCAAATATTTTCGAATTGGTTGCAAAATATTGTTTTTTTCTTCTACTTATTACATAAAAACTTCCGTGAAAAAATACCTAAATGGTGGTTAAAACCGCATCAAAACTAGTTGCATGGCTTTAAATAAATCTAAGAATATTTACAGAGGGACGCATATATAATAAGAGCTATTCGTAATTAAGTTTTTATGTAATAAAAAAAAATTTCAAACAAATCGTTAAAATAGATTTACTGTAGATGTAGATACTAGAGAATTGTAGTTATTCTAAAATCCTAAAGTAAACTCCGTGATGGCATATAACATTTGGTAAAAAGCAGTTATTTTAACATTACAAACGGACAGTTCAATTTCACACGTAGATATTACGGATACTTTTAGAATACATTCTATATAAATGTATTTTAGTAATTTACAATGCCGTGAAGTGTCGCGTCAATCGCATGGCGCAATCGATTTTCTACATGTTTTATTTTTAAAACCTTTTTTCCTATCTGCTTAATTGGTAATTTTTTAAAATTACTTACGCAGAAAGTATTGTTGCATAAACATGTAATAATTACAGAAGCAGATAAACAACAAATGCCTTAGACATGTTTAAACAAACTAAAATTAAAAATGATATGTTATTTTCGGCAACTTTTTATTTAAAAAACACCACAATATACACTCTTGGTGATGATTTAAAAAAGTTTTCCGTGAAAATAAAAAATACCCACAACTATGCCATATTGGCCTCCTTCGAGCCGGATTTGAACCAGCGACCTATGGATTTCATTTCAAACATCTACAGTCCACCGCTCTACCAACTGAGCTATCGAAGGTGTTACGCAAATGGTTGAATAACTTGTATATATTCGTACTCAAGTAGATGTTTTTTAGCGATTTTCGTACCGTTATGTATTAGGAATGAAAAAATTGTATTAGGTAACTTATTAGTTGAATTCAATTCAATTAATATACATAAAAGCCGAATTATATCTTTGTTCTCCCAGGAGTGTAGGGCGGTTCTCCCATTGTACCGGGTCGTAGAGGGGGTTCACTTTGACCTCCAGAAAAATCTGGTATAAAGTCCCGACCTGGTATAAAGTCGGCGACGAGACCTCGGAAACTATGAGGCCTAGTGGAGCCCGGTTTGCAGACGGAGTCACCAGGGGTTACCACATCGCGACCCATCCTTACCCCAATCATACATTTTTTTATACTCCATACAACTTTTTTAAAATTTCAAATCCCCGTAGCTCCGCAACGGTGGCAGCTACCTCCGCGGTCCCTTCGGGGACTCTTCTCCCCGATCCCCAAGGTCCATCGACTACCGTCGCCCTCCCTCCCTCCCCCTTTCACACCTCCTCCCCCTCCATACAAAATTAGCACTTTTGCCGAAAGGGGTGGGGATATCTCCAAAACCATCGGGGATAAGGAGGGCTCATTTGATAGGGTTCATCATGGGAACTTCTTTCAATTTGGAGCAAATGATTATATAATAAACCGCTCATAAAATCAAAAAGTTACAGAGTTGGTAACTGTGTATTCGACCCTCCGTGACCCCAGCCAAATCATTTGTCCTACTAGGCTATGTATAGCGTCTCTATTCTGTACCCAGTACCCACTAGGTCTATATTTTTTTTAATTTTTTAACGAGAAATCGTACACCAAAATTTTACTTTATGAGCTATATTAAAGTTTCTAGTTTTTATTTAATAACTAAATATTCACGTCATAAAAAATATCACTCTTGTCGAACTGTGTGTTTTACAAGAAGCGTGTAATGAATTAGCTTTATATTTGCTATTAAATTTCTTATCGTCGTTTTATATGTTTCAAAAAGAATTCAATTACTTTATAAAATTACACATTCGTGCAGAATGCTGGGAATCTTGCCAAAAAGTCCTAAGCTGGATTTACCTACATTCTAAAATGTAATTTGTAGAAGAAAAAATAATTTGTTCTTCTTTTATGTTAAGGTCGACAGACAGGCTGACGGTCCACTTATTGGTAGGTGGCTACCGTCGCCTGTTACAATCTGTCCAGTAGTTTTTGAGTTTATTGATTAAAAATAACAATACAAATATTTTCTCCTTATGATATTAGCATTGCCCGTTTAATGAATAGGTATGTTTATTTTAATATGGTTTACGATAAGACGACGTTGACTTGTAATTTTCCCATGACATGGAAAGATTGAACACAGAATTTTAACAGCAAAATACATATATTTACACACAATACGTATACTCTTTGAGTTGAACTATGTAGGTACACGTACATATCTTAATTCGGAACTAATCGATTTGATTATTTCAGATGGCTATTTAAAATCCATTAGTCGCGTTCAAAACACATTGTTATTTAGTACCACAGAAAATACTCACAAACCTAAATTCTAATGTCAAAAAGGAAAAGAACTTTTACCATAATATTCGTCCATATCTTTGGTTATTGATTTCAAAACCTCATTTTATGTTTTAATTGATGAAAGTTCAGAAAGGTTAATTGTAACAATTTTCAATTAGATAACCTTGTCTGTGAGCGCAGACTATCTACCTATAACAATGTTTCCAAATCATTCTTAAATTCCGAAGAGAAAAAAACAAATTTTTACCCGAAGTGTATGAAAATATCAGATCAGATAAATATTTACAGAAGCGTAATTGCACTTATCGTGAGCCTTGATATTTGCCTTTTGTTTCAGCGACCAACAATGGCACCTAAGCCGTATCTCCCTCGGCACAATGCAACTGAATTATAATGTACAGGCAAAGATTCACACACATTGAAATATCTATAATGCAATCAGGACATCAGCTGAGTTGTATTACAATAAAATTTCTCATTGAAACAAAAATTGTGTATCTTATTTTTAATATTAAAGAAAACCTTGTGCTTTAATGGCGAGTTAAAAAAACTTTATTTATTTATTTTTTTGTTTACATTTAGAGCAGATTGGAATCTCACATTGTGTGCAAGTCCATATGTGAGAAAGGGATATGTGCCTGGATATATGATTACAAGTCTGATTAGCACTAGGATAGGCCTAGCACTTGTGAGGGATCTTTCTGCTCGGGGACCACTTGTACCTACCCCGGGGCTCATGCCACCACTGTTGCAAGTGACCCTCAAGGGCTACGTAGTCCCTCATTAAATAGTGACGCTTTCAAAGTCCCCCAAAGACTAGAACCATATACCTATATAGAACTTGAGAGGTGTTTTAGTGGTTTAAAATCGCATTTTTATTTATAAAATAAAACATAACATTTTTATATTATAAGATAGATAGACATAAATAAGATAATAATAAGTAGAGGATAAGAAGAACTTACGAGTACATCCAAACTTTTGTGCAAATCGGTGCTGTTTGAAAAAAATATAAAGTCTCGCCGTATTTTACCTTCAATGGCTGGACTATATAATCTAGCTAGAGTATGGCTAAAAGTAAAACAGATCGTTGTCGCTGCTCATACATCATCAGTATAAAATTTTAGATTGAAAATTTGTATTGAACAAAATTCAATCTCTCGTCCTCGTTAAAACCTACTCGTACTGTTTCTATTCGTGTTTACTTAATTAATTACTCGGGTCTTTTTGGTAATCCCTCCCACACTCGACGTTTAATTTTCTTTTTAGTCGCTTTGGGAACTTTCTCATTAAATTTCTATCGGTTTCCCCGGCTATCGAAAGACAACACAAATAGAAAGTAATCAAAATTGTTAATAAAACCAGAGCGATCCATAACGATAGCGAATCCTATCACTTTGTCTTTTGAGATAAGTGGTATTAATTGTCTTGTTACTTAAATCTTTGTTGGTTATTACGCGTGATAAGTTAACTTAAGGTGCAATTTAAGATATCAAGAACTTTAAGATATACCTACAATAAAAGAAATAGGTTTGCGGATGTAACTCGATTAGTTACTTACTAAATGTTATTAGAAAAGAAAATAAATAAATAATAGTTGAATATTAATTAACTTTACTATTAATTAGTTCCATTATGGTTATAAATTATAAATGTATTAATTGCGTGAAAGTTATTATTTAAAATAACCAGGTTTAAGGGTAATCCAATATCAAATGAAATCATAAAACCAATACCTTTATTTTATTTAGATTATAATCCTCCATGATAAAAGAAAATTAACATTTTTTTATATTCAATTAATGCTGACACTCTTGTAATTATTAAGTATATAGAATTTTGTAATAAACATAATTATCTTCATGTCCTTCGTTAATGCCTAATTTATATAAAACTGTTATTAATAGAATTTTCTGGACCAAAGTCTTGTGACCTAACTGTCAAACGGTGCATCTAAAAAAGTAATTAATATACATACATTAACTGGCTGACAGAACTCTTTTAAATTTAAATTGAGAATCTGCATAAATTCGCTTTTAAACGTTAAACGTTTCGAAGCTAAGCAAACATCGAACGCGTGAAGTAACTGTCATTAAAACTGAGTGATCCCAGTTATAACATCGATAATGCATAAGTGTTGTTGACGCACTAACTAACTCTACGAAACTTAAGTGAGAGTAGGCAAGTTAAATTGCCATGTAATGCCATTAAGATTAGCAGTACTAACCGGCGGAGATGACGCGCTAACATTTTGATAAAATTAATCTCGGTTGATTAAACTTGAGATGAATGTAAAATTTTGAGTTTGGACGAATGAAAACTACGGCTTAATATGAAAACTCAAATCTTTGAAATAAGTATTGGTAGGACTCACTGCGTTTCATTATTATTTGGACAGAACGTTTGGCGGCAGTAACCACCCCCTTACAGAAGTCCTCCGCAAAAAACAACTGTTGTGTTTCAGTGATTCAATTCAAGTGAATAAGAGCACATTTTCCCTAATTCTTCCTAATCCATTATCTGAAATTCTACTATGGTCGGCTGTGTAAACTATTACACAAGCACATGTGGCGTTGCTTGTGTTATAGGCGACGGTAGCCACCGACGATCAAGTGGACCGTCACCTACGATCTTTTGAAGTGGTTGAGTGCCTATTAAAGGTAAGGTGTTCTGTGACATAGAATATAGAAACTGAAAAAGAGGAGTGTAGATAAAAGGGAGCAGTTGTTAGTTAAATCGACTGAAGGAATGTCTTCCGCTTGGTCGAATGGTCGCTACTGGGCGACTTTAATAGAATTTAACCCTTTTTAAACTTAATTTAACATTTTATTCAACTACACGTCTCCTCATGCAGTTATTCAATAACCGATAAAAAAATTAAATTTATAGACAAACATTGAGTTCCTAATATGTTAAAATAGTTAATTAAGACTATTTGTGTGAGAGCTTCGTAATGTTAATAACTATGGCCAGATAAGTAGCTAGTTATTGTTAGCTTTGTTTGCATAATGTCAAAAAATTTTGAGAACTGAGAACATTTTGTGGACATAACTAGAACTGCAACTAAGAATTCTATTCGCAGAATAACTTGGTTCAAATGCTTGTTGCTCAGCACCCATGAACAATTAAAAAGTTACACAATGGACGCTAGTGATATTTCAGCGTCCACGTTCATTTTAAACTAGAAAGTCTATTCATAACTGACTATTTAAATTTTATACATAAAAAATAAAATTATAAGCTGACCCTTACAAATTAAAGTTTCTAATACTTATTAGTAATAAATAAACATATAAAAGACAAATCTACTTTAACCTATTCAAGTGAAACAAATTTAAAAAATCCAAAGAGATCTACAAACTCAAGCCCAGAGAAACGATCAGAAAACCCAATTACACGAAAGGGACGTAATGGGAACTCAAGCAAGACAAAAATCATAGCGCACCTTGGTAAGACAAGGGCATAACTTACAAAAATTTGTAAAATGAGTTAAATATGCATAAGTGTCTTAAAAACATTATTAAATTATAAAAATATTATTAAATTAAAGAGTATGGGGCGGCTTATTTGATGTAAAAACAGAATTGTTTCAAAGCAATATACTAAGCAGAAGAATAGGATATTAAATGCAAAAAAAAATAAACTTTAAATGGCTCTCATGTAAAGTTACAAAAAGTGCAGTTATGCCCTAGTCTTGCCGAAGGTGCGATAGGCTCGACGTAAAGGGAATAAAAGCGAGACCAAGCTCACGACGCGACATCACGGGACTCGACATAAATATATCAAATTATTTAACATAGTGTAAATATTGTCTGTGTTACACCTTTAAGGTGCTCCTTCACATGCTCGATCGGCCTCGGGACCGCCATTTGGCCATGGCAATTTGGTATAGCAATGCGCCCACGATCGTTATCGATCGATACCGGTGGTATGATATTATAAAATATAAAACGTACCCGATTGATTAGATGTAGCAGTTAAACACGATCCGCCTTTATCGATCGAGATATATTGTATCGACTGGACGTGTCGATCGAGGCCAATCGAGTATGTGGAGAAGCACCCTAACCTGTATAAAGTACTATACACTACATGCAGAATTGGACAAAACTATAATGTAGTATTTTTATGAAATAATAAATTATGTTATAATTAAATTACATAGAACTGAAAATAGGAAGTGAATACGTTTAAATTATATATTATAATTTAATAAGTTCACGAGTCTGGCATTAAATCTGTCAAAGCTTGCATATAAGAATAGAATTCAACAAACACACTTGCGAAAGAAAATGCGTGAGTGAATATTTTACTACCCTTTATCGAGAACAAGGTTCCTCCATTATTGTGTAATACAAAATCTAAACAGCGGCGTCTGGTACAGTCGACATCAGATCGATGCAAGCGAATGAGGATTGAGTGAGCCGTACTTCGATCACCATTACTGCGGTTCAGTGAATCTGTAATTATGAGTGCAAAGTCGCACCCGCAAACGATGAGATTGAAGCCAAGTCAATCCCATACTATTGTATTTATAGCATTCATGTAAGGTAGGTTTGTCATGGTTGGTTGTGTTGGTCATGGCTTGCATAACAAGTATAATAATGGCCTCTAAGATGTTCACCACTTTCGACTGTCCACATTTGGGTGTTCGTAACTTAAGATGTGTCCATTGTTGGATCTCCATGACTGGTTTTTTAAACAATCCATCACTAGTGCACTCGGCTTGAATTACTTTTGTTTTTTATAACTTTTTTTTTTCCAAAGAATTATAGCTTTATTTATGTGAGCTATGAATTTATTTACTAATTTTACAATTACAAGTATTGTATTAAATTCTACAAAAGTATATATGAGTAGAATTGTCTGAAAGTTCTGAACCAAGACTGATTCCTTTACCTTATATTAATAGTTGATTACGTTCTACATAAAACACGATAAAAATAATTAAACTTATAAAAAGGAGAGTTTAGTTGCAAAAAAATTTACATGTGTTTAATTGTTTATTTTTCCCACACTTGTAAATGGATTGCAAACGTTTCCACGGAGTACCTACACCATGTAAAACAAACACGACTTTCTCTCTAATATTCACACATTTGTTTGAAATTCGCTTTTCTTGTCGTATTAAACCTGAGCATGTATTCAGCCATTAAGGAGAAGCATACACAGTTGCTATTGTAGTTTTAACTATATTTTTTTGTCTAAAATGTTTTAATTAAACTCATCCTTTTTTCACTGCAGAAATATATTATGTATATTTAATTTAATAAGTAATTAGAAGAAGAAATAGAAAGAAATTGTACTGTCAAATCGATTGGTCTCATGTTTGTTGTGATGTACGGCTAAAAAAGCCTTAAAAAACATCATTAATCAAAAAAAGGAGAAACGGCTATTCTATTTAAAAAGGTTGTCTATCTTTTTACTACCTATTTGTTTACCAATGCTGATTGCGGCGGCAAATCTATATACTCGTACATAAAAGAAAGTCGTGTTTACGCGTTCGACGCGTTTGCTCGAGTAAAATTCACACTAGTCCCTAGAATGTCCACCCAGATAGGGCCCCGTATAATACTATGGACTGCGAGCCCCACATGATGTTATTTTACTAAGTTTTCTGTAAGGAAGTGGTTACTGCCACCAGACGGGCTGGTCAACTGGCTGACTATGCGAATTATTACGATTCACTTTAATAAAGTGCACTTGATTAATTTTAATATTCAGTTATTATATTAGGTTTGAAATATGTTTTAAAATGCTATAGTTGATTGCAAAAAAGCAAAATTAGTTCGTAACTTATAGCGATAAGGATGTCAGTTCCAATCTATTTTGTAATATCAAAACATTGCTATTAATAGGCGTACAGTCATACAATTAAATACAAAAAACATAGAGACAATAAATTTTATATAATTTTTTGAGTTATTATTAAATACAATTGCGCTACTGATAGTGACCTGCTATCTGTTTATAGTAACTATAGTCCATTATAATTGTTTGTCAAGTAGCGAGTACAGATAAAATATTTTGATAACGGTACGAGTCGTCATTGTGACCAGAATCTATAACGTGGTTGCTCACAATAGGTTGATAATTGAACTTGTTCTACTAGTTTTAAGTATTTTAATATCTGATGATAATAACCTGGTCTAAGTGGATTTCTCGTTTGGCTATCGACAAGTCACATGCAGATTCGTATCTCGGGAAATCCTACAATATTCATTCTCATGTACGTAATAAAAACTGTAACATTGTTGAAAAACTGGTGAGGAAACCTGCACGATCTATGAGACTAAGAACCTTACAAGTATATCTGACACAATATGTCAATCATTGCTAAAAAGTGATCCACCCCCTGCAGACTACAGACCCGCTCCCGGCTTTATCGGATGTTTTTTTTTTGTTTTTTTTTTTTTGTATTTTTTTTTTTGTTTTTTTTTTTTTTTTTGTTTTTTTTTTTTTTTTTTCTGAAAATTATATACAAAAACGTTCCTCGTTTATCGCTCTTTCAATTAGTGAAAACGGTATCAATATCTTTAGTGAATCGGTGAAAAGTAGTTTAGCAAAAGTTACCGGAGAAAAAGACTTATATTTTATGATACGAGTATGTACACTACAGATATACGCAGATATAGAATAATTTAAAGAAAACAGTGACGGTTTTCATTGAATAAAAACAATCATACTAAAATTTTGCTGAAGGCCTAGGCTTTTCTGCTCTGAATTTAAGCTAGAACACTAATTCAGTCGCAATATTTGAAAAAATATTGCGAGAAATTTAAATTATTGTCTAGAAGCAACGTCGTCGCCGTCAGTTGATTAGGCCAGAAGGTAACAAGTTGAACGAACGAAGCTAGATATATGAGACAATTTTTGTAGAATTACTTATTTTCATTTAAATATTTCTAATGGAAGAAAAAAATGTATAATATAAAAAGTATGTGAGCTATTAGAGACTTAAGGCGAGGACTTATTTTTGACGCCTTATTTGACTTCTTAGAGTAAAATTAAAACTAAGATAATAATGCCAGTGCATTATAGACTGTACATATTTTAAAAAGTTTGAATCATTTATACAAAAAACATTATGAATCTGTGAATAATTAATAGAAAATGACTACCGAAAAAACCTTTTATAAAAATTTTCAGCAACAACTACATTCTGGATTAAGTTTTAATCGGCTCTTTTATTTATTTATTTTTCATATTTTAAACAATATTTCAATTTGAAATCTCGTTCACACACATAGTGTATCGCGAATAATTGTGACAAAACTTTATTGGTTTTTGATTTATTTATAATTATATATTCATAGTACTTAAATTCTAAAGCTGTTAAATATTTTTAAAATTTATTATCTACTAGCTGGTGCTCGCGACTTCGTCCGCGTTAAAAATTAAAAAAAAAAGAGATATAACGCTTGACCTCATGTTGCTATAACACTTTGGTCAGGCGTTATTTATTTATTTTATTTATTCCTCGGGAATAGTCCTTTTTTTCTTGATGAAAGGTCTATGTCCTTTCTGGTGTCCCAGACATTCGGTTAATAGTTTTTGCGTGAAAGAGTTACAAACATCCATACATCCGAATATACTTTCGCATTTATAATATTAGTATAGAAGTATATATATTTTTGTAATTGTTTTTATTGTTTCAAATAGAATATAAGTGTTTGAAATTCCGTGTTAGAGGTTACTTTAGGATTTAATTATAAGTGAAGAATTATAAATCGTGTATCGAAAGCTGTCTTCACATATATATATTTTTTAGACCTACACGTTTCTTAGAAAAAGTGATTTTGTATGACGAATTCTGGAATGAGCCGAGTCAAGAGTTAGACACGGAAGATTGTGAGTTAGTACGAAAGCAAATGCACTATCTCATAAATTTTATTATTTCCTAAAAATTAAAAATGACAAATTGCTTAGAGATTTTCAATAAGATTTTCAATTGTTATTATTTGTAGAAATTACTTTATTGTTTTACACATTTTCATATATCTTTAATTATCATAAAGCATACTGTTATGCGTAACCTTTTTTGTGGTTCGGAGTGTGTCTATTATTTATTAAAAAGAAATAGATGTTACTGTTTAATATGTCTAATATATGAATATTTTCTGTTACAATATAACAACGTTTTATTTTTCGTTTAATTATTTGGGTGAAGACTTTATAGTCTTAACATTAACATACTAATATTATAAATTGTGAAAATAACTGGCTCTCTGTCTGTTACGCTTTTCGCACCTGATCATTACGAAATTTTTGCATACACATTATCAGGAATACACAAAAATACAAAGGGCATTTTACATACAGAAAATAAGTACTTTTCCCGAGGGTACAACTAAAATAAAAAATCCAACGTTTAGAAAAATTATAATAAAACTATAGTGTTGTATTTTTTTTTAATTTTCAACGCGAAGTGGCGAACAAAGTCACGGGCACCAATTAGTTACCTATCCATAATTTTGCAACGACAAAATTGAACTTCTATACGATTCTACCTATGCTCTTAACAACATGCTATATCCAAAACATAGAAATAGCGGCAAACATTTACATATTTATCAGGTCAGTCACGATGGATGACGCGCCACGCGAGCAGTGTGATTTTACACCATTCGTTTAAATATAATAAATACTGTTATAGTTATCTCAAATAAAAAAAAATAGGTGTGCCGAAGCGAAACTACATTTTTGCTATGATTCTATAAAATATTGCCACGTACTTACCTAGAATCAAACTTGTGACCATCGTCGAGCGTGCCGGTATAGTGCATGGTGAGCATATCGCCCTGCTTCGACTTTACGGTGCATTCTTCTGGTACACTCTGGACTTCTACTTTGAGTTCGGTCACATCAGAACCGGCGAATATGACACCGATTACGGCGAACAGCACATAAATGGAGCGCATATTTATGGCTAACTTTCGTAAAGTTTTGTCCGATAGAGAACGAGCGTTACTCACGAAGGCAGCGAATCAACTAAACATTTACGGCATACGTACGAACGAAACTGTTCTCTCGCAACTTGGAAGTTGGAAAAGTTTGCCGCCTGCCACTCCGCTGTACCGGTATAAAACGTACGGGTTAAACAGCTGGCTCACTCTACCGCACCCACTCCGAAGGTAACGGAGAGAGACAGATAGTTATAACATTATCAATTTTATGCCATGTGTACAGATACGGACCGGACGGGTCGCGGACGGATGACGCGGCACCTCTTCGCGTTTGCCACGCGAGCGATGACGTGATCTTGTGTTCCACTTTTACCCAAATCTTGACTTTGCGTACGTTAATTAATACGATTTATATAAACTTCACTTTTACCATAAATAAAAACTCACTTTCATTTATACTAAATACTTGTGACCTGAGTATTTTTAGGGAAATCTTTCTTAGTTTAACTAATTGTAAGCTATTTGTAATAGAAAAATTAATAGAATCTCTCTCTCTCTCTCTCCCCTTGTGGCTCTTCAGTCCTGAAGGTTAGCCGTCAACTTCCTGAACCGGTCCCTGTCAAGAGTCAACTGGAATAGCAGCTCGATTAAGGCACTTCCAGTATACTCTCGGATTTTTCTGAGCCACGACTTTCTCCTTCGTCTAGCGCGTCTGTTCCCTTCTACCTTACCCATCAAAATTAATTGGCGCAGACATCTATCGTGCACGTGGCAAAGATATTCAATCTTGAGTTTTTTAATGGTTTTCATCGACTTTCGGGGCATTTTGACGCGTTGAAGAACGGTTTCATTTGTGACTCAGCTAATACGAAGCATACGGCGGTAGGTAGCACCACATTTCAAATGTCCTTTAGGTGTTTAAAATTAATAGAATATGTTAATAATAGAATTTTAATAATTAATAGAATATTAACTAACAATAATACTTCAATATGTACTTTAATAAATGTCCTGTGATTCATTGGTGATTTATAATCAATTTACAAATAATACTTAAACAGACATGCGGCTCGTTATTATTAATAAAAAATGAGTTCTAAACATTAGAGAAATTTAGTAATGCAAACGTTCCTAAAATTACATTTTTACTTAGAGTATACATAAATAATATTATATTTTAGGAAACTTGATTAAAGTGATTTCTTAAAATACTTGTCGTATAGAGTAATTATTTTGATATGAGAATGTTGTCACACTGCTGACACTGGCAGTACTTCACAATATGTATTCACGAATTTTTCACTCAGAGATGTAGGTCCGGCGCGAATAGAACCTGTTTCTGAATGATCCCATTTCTCGGGCAATCGATCAGTAGGTCTGTCATCGATTTAATATTTAAAATAAATTCCTACTGATTAATATCTATTTCATACCGAATACATATTTAATCTCAATAATGACGAGCGGAAGGGACACCGCAGCGCAGTTAAACCCTGTCATACAAATGTATATCTGCACAATTTTAGTATGCAGCATATAATTAGTCTTGAGACTATATTGAGATTCATTTGACGCTATATCCGCCTATTCAGGTAGGCCGGCACACGTGTGATTTACATTATACCTTATACCTACTATTAAAAAAAAAAAAGAATATTACCTATACGTTTTCTTGTTCTTGCTTGTAATGTAAAGAATTTTTTTTTTACTATTAAATTGTGTTAAGTAGCGTTAAATAATATTTTTTTGTTGTCTTGATTATAATAATAATTCAGTATAATAATAATTGATTAATGATAGGTTTTAGTTGTCTCCTGAACTAATATTATAAAGCTGAAGAGTTTGTTTGTTTGGTTGAACGCGTTAATCTCAGAACTAGTGATTCGAATTGAAAAATTATTTTTGTGTTGGATAGTCCATTTATCGAGAAAGGCTTTAGGCTATATAACATTTTGAACGCGGACGTAGTCGCGGGCACCAGCTAGTTCAATGTAAAAACGTAACCCAGATGATTTACTGGGATTTCCGCGTAGTTTCCGAGATATGTGGACACATAATATGTTCGTGAACATAAAAAATATAATATTAATAATAAGCTTGAGCATTGCCCCGCCTACTTGCGGCAATCTAATCTTAATTTTTTTATAATATTTATTATTTTTTTATTTAATATTTATATTGTAAAAAATTTAATATTAAGAAATGAAATAAATAAAAAGGATAATAATAATAATAATAAGTAATGTATATAAAGTTTATGTGTGTATTGTATTTAGTGTATCTAAAAATCAGATCATTATATTTCAAAACATTTACTTGATATTTTCGTTATTGTAAAACGGAGAAAATATAATAGGTGAAGTGTTTCAGAGAGATTCTAAAATTATAGAGAAGAGTATACTTAGCTGTGTAAAAGTGTAGAAAATGGAAAGGTCTCGAGTGATGCGAACGTCAGGCAAAGAAAGGCCGTAATAGAATAATGCTTTTCTTGAAGACTAATATTTGAATAATAGAAGAAGCTTGTTCGCCCATCTGCCCATTGCATCATACAGAGGTAGCTGTTTGGGTAATGAAAACAGCGCTTCCTATTATAAAACAATAAAATAACAGCTCAAACTGATACCTTGAAATATACATTATCGCTTCAATCTGTCTAAAGTGTATAATTTCCGGGATATTTTTTTTATATTTTAAACAGAAGTTGAAGCAGCCTAGCATAGCATAAAGGTTTTTATGCAACCATCACAATGCAAAATTTTTTAACGTTGGAAAATCGGCGTGGATACACGACACTA
Source organism: Synanthedon myopaeformis (assembly GCA_944738685.1). NCBI lineage: Eukaryota > Metazoa > Arthropoda > Insecta > Lepidoptera > Sesiidae > Synanthedon > Synanthedon myopaeformis. The sequence continues at coordinate 3,396,435 of OX122913.1, read as the reverse complement.
CAGCATACACTACGTTTCCGTGTTATGCTGGACTCCTACCGGCTAAAACCCAAGGATTTTCTAGCGCTGCCGTAGACAGGCTGGGTCGCAGGAACATTATGACACAACATAGGTATATATTATGCTACCCTGCTTATGTACCATAATAAAAAGTTGGTCAACATGATCAAGTATTATTAATTAATTAATTAAGAATATTAAAAAAAGGCCAAAGTTCCAAATTGAATGAGGTACTTAGGCATATCCTTATCGGTGTATTTTGATCGGGGCTTAAGAAAGTCATGAAGATGTTTTACGCTCGATCTTGTCACTGTAATATGTCCTGAGCTAAAAGCGTTCGTGAATTGCAGGCACTAACACCTCTGCCACTTTAAACAACTTTTATGGAATCATAAATTGTTTGTTAGACCTACATCATAATCATATATTATAGAAAATATATAATATGATATTGAAAATATATCAAACATATCTTATATCAAACAATAATTAAAATGCCGTCTAAGACACTGATTTTCCCAGTCTCTGTTGAAGTAAAAACCTTTTTGAGATTCCTTATTTTAAAACAAGACGAGTATACATTTGCATTCAAATATGTTGAGCTTAATGCACTGTGAAAATACCATAGGAAAATTAATTTAATTCTTTAAGCGTCCTAATAAGTAGTTAAACCGTAATATCGATGGAATGGCTTTTTTTAAAGATAATTTCATAAGATTAATTATATATCATGTTTATATACCTTCCTTTCACGTACTGAAGATAATGGAGGAAGATCAAATTCAATATCACATATTTTTCAACTCTTTCCTTTTTCTAAAATATCAACTTTTATTAGTATTTATAACTGAAACATATATAAACGATCTTGGTAATGTAACTTTAATAAATTAAGAACGTTTACTATATTTATTAGGAAATTACTGTGCGTTTAAATTACAAAGTAAGAAAAACAAAATATCTTCTAACAATGGCCTAAAAATTACGTATAATATAATTTGTGACAGGTAATCCCTTGAGTCCGGAGTAAGGAAAGTGTCTTATTTGAAGCGAGAAAACCGCAATTTATGAATCTAGCCTCGAATTTTTTATTTTATTTGTCGAAGTCAATTGTTGTTTACTTTTATGTAATTTTATAAATACTAGTGGGGCAAAAACTGTCTCGAAAACATTTTTGATGGTAACACTAACAATCGCTACTAAATCAAAAGAAAAAAACCTTTAAGCATTTCGAAATTTGTATCAGTCTATATTATGCAAAATTGCATCCGTGCGAAGCCGGCAGCGGGTAGCTAGTTTAGTTTATAATTGCTGAATACGAGTAATGCTGAACCCAGCTACTACTAAAGTTATTCCAAAATCGATTTCCAAAAATTAACTGCTTAACTCATTCCACATCAACCAACGAAAACAAAATACAGGTCTGCAGTTTATGAAATCAGTACCAATTAGGAAATTAATTAATGTGCTCTGAACTTCAGTCGATCAGTTGTTCGGATGCACACTTCAAAGTTTGCCATTGCGATCTTAATTGCATTTGATTGTTATCGATCAATTGCATCATCGACTGTTAAGCGACAAGTTTAAAATACACAAAATTCCGTCATAATAAAGTTGCTATCCGCCTCTTCGTTTCTCTCTTTTAAAATTTGACATGGTTTTCACTACTGGACGAGCGATGAACCTATATCGATAACCTATAACGTGTGAAGCCGGGGGCGAGTTGCAAGTTAGTTAATCGTTACTAGATTGAAATATTAAAAGAATAAATAAAATTTTGTCAAATTGTTGAAAATTATATGTCATTTTAAAAATAGTTAGAATTAAACTATACTTAGAATCCTATTACCTAAACCGTGTTTTTGACTAAATTATGATTAAAATTCATAAAGAACATAAAGAAGGTTTTTGTTGTTCTTATTTTTCACATTTTCCGCTTGGCCAAAAATCCAACGCATCCGGACTCCGACGACCGAAACGTTTTCGACACATTCCCTAATATCGAAATTATTATGCCCTTCTGAAAGTAAGATCCCATCTTCATACAAAATTCACTTACTTTCTCAGAAAATATTCACCAAAATAAACCCTTTCAATCTTATTAAAAACTAGTAGGTTGCTCGATTCCGCGGGCTTTCAGCCCGCGGGAGGGTGGTTGTGGGTCTGTTTTGTGTTTTTTTGCCATGTCTAATTGTTTTGGTTAGGTATTGGGTCTTTGTTTTGTAAATCGTGAGGAATTACGATGATTGACGATAATTATAGGAGGTAAGTAAGAATAGAGGGGGGAGGGGGGAAGGGGGGTTGGTGGCAATAGATCATCCTCGTTGAGACCTTTCAAATGATACCCAACACGAGAGGTCTACTTGTAACCGTTGACCATGGTCTACCGAGTAGACCGGAATTGTCAAATTTTTAAATTTGGTCTACTTTAAAAAAATTCCCGAGACGTCTCCTATGAGCCCAAACACGACCCGGCTGCGTCAAGTCGTTTCTGAGTTACGACTGGGGGGGTTGAAGGGGGGTTCAAATTTTTTATCTCGGGGAGACGTCTCCTATGAGCCCAAACACGACCCGGCTGCGTCGTTTCCGAGTTACGACCGGGGGGGTTGAACGGGGGTTCAAATTTTTTATCTCGGGGAGACGTCTGCAATGAGCCCAAACACGACCCGGTTGTGATCCGTCGTTTCCGAGTTACGACCGGGGGGGTTGAACGGGGATTTAAATTTTTTATCTCGGAGAGACGTCTGCAATGACCCCAAACACGACCCGGCTGCGTCAAGTCGTTTCCGAATTACGACCGGGGGGGGGGGGGGGGGTTTGAAGGGGGGTTTAAATTTTTTATCTCGGAGAGACGTCTCCTATGAGCCCAAACACGACCCGGCTGCGTCAAGTCGTTTCCAAGTTACGGCCGAGGGGGTTGAAGGGGGGTTCAAAATTTTTATCTCGGGGAGACGTCTCCTATGAGCCCAAACACGACCCGGCTGCGTCAAGTCGTTTCCGAGTTACGGCCGAGGGGGTTGAAGAGGGGTTCAAATTTTTTATCTCGGCGAGACGTCTCCTATGAGCCCAAACACGACTCGGCTGCGTCAAGTCGTTTCCGGATTACGACCGGGGGGGGGTTGAAGAGGGGTTCAAATTTTTTATCTCGGCGAGACGTCTCCTATGAGCCCAAACACGACCCGGTTGTGATCCGTCGTTTCCGAGTTACGACCGGGGGGGTTGAACGGGGGTTTAAATTTTTTATCTCGGAGAGACGTCTGCAATGACCCCAAACACGACCCGGTTGTGACGCTCCGTTTCTGAGTTACGACCGGGGGTGTCGGAGGGGGGGTCCAAATTTTTTATCTCGGGGAGACGTCTCCTATGAGTCCAAACACGACCCGGTTGTGACGCTCCGTTTCTGAGTTACGACCGGGGGGGTCGGAGGGGGGGTCCAAATTTTTTATCTCGGGGAGACGTCTGCAATGACCCCAAACACGACCCGGCTGCGTCAAGTCGTTTCCGAGTTACGACCGGGGGGGTTGAACGGGGGTTTAAATTTTTTATCTCGGAGAGACGTCTGCAATGACCCCAAACACGACCCGGTTGTGACGCTCCGTTTCTGAGTTACGACCGGGGGTGTCGGAGGGGGGGTCCAAATTTTTTATCTCGGGGAGACGTCTCCTATGAGTCCAAACACGACCCGGTTGTGACGCTCCGTTTCTGAGTTACGACCGGGGGGGTCGGAGGGGGGGTCCAAATTTTTTATCTCGGGGAGACGTCTGCAATGACCCCAAACACGACCCGGCTGCGTCAAGTCGTTTCCGAGTTACGACCGGGGGGGTTGAACGGGGGTTTAAATTTTTTATCTCGGAGAGACGTCTGCAATGACCCCAAACACGACCCGGTTGTGACGCTCCGTTTCTGAGTTACGACCGGGGGTGTCGGAGGGGGGTCCAAATTTTTTATCTCGGGGAGACGTCTGCAATGACCCCAAACACGACCCGGCTGCGTCAAGTCGTTTCTGAGTTACGACCGGGGGATCGAAGGGAGAGTCCAAATTTTTTATCCCGGGGAGACGTCTGCAATGAGTCCAAACACTACCCGATGGACCCTTGCCGTCGCTCCGCTTCGCTCCGCGACGGATCGACCGCCGTCTCTCATGCGAGCGGTGACATCCCTTTTAGGTGTGATTGATTTCGTATGCAGGGGCGAGCGAGGGGGTGGGCGAGTGCGCAATGCCGTAATTAGGTCGGACCGGTCGGATCACCCGCGACGAGCCCGATCGAATGAGCCCAAACACGGTGCGTTTCGGTCGCACCGTTTCCGAGTCCCCGCCGTGATGGAAGGGGAGGATGGGGCGGATCGGGGTCTTTGGGTCTCGGCTGCGTGTAAACGGCCGAAGGGGACGGACTTTCGCAGCTCTCCGGTCACTGTCGCCGCCGCTGCGGCCCTCGAGGCCGGTCGACCGCCCTCCTCTAAACGTGCAAAATCGTCATTCAGGTGTGATTTTGTATGGAGGGGGTGCGAAGGGGGGGAGGTGGGGGGAGGGCGAGGGTCCCAGGATGTGGACCTCGGGGAGAAACTGTTATCCCCCAAAGAGACCGCCCACCTATCCCCGGTGGTTTCGGAGATATTCCACTTTTATTTGATGATTCGGTGGTAACTACCGATGACCCTCTATGACATTCCGCAAACCCCACCCCCCTGCGACTCATACTTTCCGAGGACCGCTCGTCGACTTTTTACCAGGTCGGTGGACCGAGGATGGAGGAATCACCTGGGGCGCCCTACGCCGCCCTCTATCCGACGGGATAGGATAGACCGCTCCAGAAAATCTTTTTCCGGGTGAAAAGGGAGGTTTTCCGAAAAACCAAAAATTTGTATGGAGACAGGATGATGGGATGGAAATCCCGCAAATCGGGATAGCCCCTGAGAAGCTTCCCCCCGAGGGATGGAAACGTCTTATTAAAAATTCTATTCCTAAGTTTTCTCTCTGTTGAATTAGGCTGAGAGAATTTATTTACTGGTTAATAAGAATAATCAATAGACTGTTCGTAATCCAAAATCTATACTTCTATACTAATATTATAAATGCGAAAGTATGTTTGGATGTATGGATGTTTGTGACTCTTTCACGCAAAAACTACTGAATCGATCACCATTAAATTTTGCATACACGTTGTCTGGGACACCAGAAAGGACATAGGTACCTTTCATCCAGAAAAAAAGGACTATTCCCGAGGGATAAATAAAAAATAAAAAACTAAAGCCTGGTCAAAGTGTTATAGCAACACGAGGTCGAGCGTTATATTGCTTTTTTTTTTTTCATTTTCAACGCGGACGAAGTCGCGAGCACCAGCTAGTTATCCATAATATTATGTTCTAAATACGAATAGTCACCGATTCCTCATGAGGAATCGGTAACTATACTAATATAATTCTTCATATTTATAGAAATAAAAAAAAATAAAAAATACTAGAACAGAGAACCTAAAACTAAAAACCTTATAATAATAATAATATAATATCTTCACACAGTTCACACAGCACCATCTAGTTCCACATTAAGCAACTAATGCTTGTATTATGGATACCAGACAGTTGATATACTACACAGATTACTTTTTTTTTTTTTTGTAAATACATACATATTATAAATACAAACATCCATGACACAGGTACAAATTTAAATGTTAATACATAAACATTTGCCCGTAGCGTAACCTTAAAAAATATAATATAATAACTAAAATTTATTATTAAAAGGAGTCCCTTTAGGCAAGGTTCCGAAGATACTGGCGAATTATTAGCCTAATATGACAAATATTCTTTTAAATAAAAAGTACTGCTCACAAAATTAAAAAAATAAATTTATTTCCCCTCGATGTTATAAAACACATTGCTATGAAACAATCTTGAACTTTATTTGTCGAAAGCGTCATCTATTAGAAATGATTTGTACTACGTAAGTTTTTCTTCAAGATTACCAAAGTATCTCTAAATCGTTTTGCTAATTGAGCATAGATGTCGCTTGTCAATGTTTTACAAAATTATTTTATTTTATCGTTTTATCGTTTTAAATTATTATTTTATTTTAGACCAAACGTGTCGTCAAAATAAAATCAAAATTTTATTCCTGTGAGTTAAATCGCGTGTTCGAATTTCGAATCACGCTCGCATCAATAATCGATTTTTCTGCCAGTTTTTAAGCATCAACAGCACCCTTTTCATGGTGCAGAGGTGAAATATTATAGCTACGTTTGTGACGGGCTTTATTCATAGTATGTAACTAAGTCCGCTGATTATTTTTTTCACCAAAAGCACCCTTTTTGTGCTTGAGAGGTGAAATATTATTATCAAAAAAAAAAAGAGAAAGCAACCAGCAAAAGCGCCATCTACCATAAGTACTTCATACTACTAAATGTTCAATTGGTAACACTGTAGTGTAAACAAAAACCAATAGATGGAGTATGTAAATCTGTTTGAAAAAATTATGAAAATAACTTATTGGTAAACAAAGTAAATATGAATTAATATATCCAAAAATAAACAGAAAAAGAAAATAAATGTGTTGTTAGTTTTTTTTTTGTTACATTACTTGTCACTGTCAGGTGTCAAATGTCAGTTGTATTCTACTAGGTCGTCTTTTCCCGCCGCCGAAGAGCATTCTGAATTTCAGTATTTTCAGTGATTGTTTGACATTTAGATGTTTCCGTAGCTAGTAGTATAATATTTTAAATATCAGACGTTTCAATCTGAAATTTATATTTCATTCATCACATACCTTTCTTCATTCAAGACTTCACTCGGAGCATTAAGTACGTACATTTAGTAGATAATATTTTTTAATCACATAAAACATTTTTTCACCGCAATTTACGCAATTTTATAAATGTTTCAGAGAGTTATTGCATTATTTAATCATACGTATGTCTTTCTATCTTGTACTTTCTACATCTATAACTTTATGTCTTTAATTGAGTAGTTGTTTTAAACAATTCAGGGTAAAATCAAAGTAATGAAAATGTAAAAATTATTTAATTAAAAGTATAATAAAAGTATTTTTAATTTTCTTTAAAAGTATAATATGTATCATATCTATATACATTAAAAGCAAGTCATGTTAGTTACACCATTTAAAACTCGAAAACGGCTTTACCGATAAAAAAAAAACAGAAATACTATAGAAAAAAATTGTACTGTCAAATCGATTGGTCTCATGTTGTTGTGATGTAAATCAAAAAAAGGTGAAACAGCTATTCTATTTAAAAAGATTGACTATCTTTTAAAAAGAATCTATTTAAAAAGACTGTATCTTTTAAAAAGGTCAATTTAAAAATGTTCGATTTAAAAAGGTTGTCTATATTTAATTTTTTACTGCCTATTTGTTTACCAATGCTGATTGCGGCGGCAAATCTATATACATAAAAGTAAGTCATGTTACGTAGAAAAAGGTGACACGGCTATTCTATTTAAAAAGGTTGTCTATTCTTAAAAAGGTTCTATTTAAAAAGATTGTCTATCTTTTAAAAAGGTTCTATTTAAAAAGATTGTCTATCTTTTAAAAAGGTTCTATTTAAAAAGATTGTCTATCTTTTAAAAAGGTCAGTTTAAAAATGTTCTATTTAAAAAGGTTATCTATCTTTTTACTACCTATTTGTTTACCAATGCTGATTGCGGCGGCAAATCTATATATAAGAGAAAGTCACTTTAGTTACACCATTTATAACTCGAGAACGGCTGGACCATTTTTTTATGATCTGTTTTGTTGGATTCGTCTCTGTCTGGAGCAGCAGAATGACCATTAAAATATTGAAAAAAATAACGAAAAAAATAAAAAAAAAATAAAAAGAAAATTACTATAGACCTACACGTAGTCACTAGGTGGTCATTCCCATACTAATTGACGTTTACGCGTTCGACGCGTTTGATCGAGTAAAACTCGCACTAATCCCTAGGATGTCCACCCGTATAATACTATATGGACTGCGAGCGACGTGAAACACAACAGCGCACATTATGTTATTTCACTATAGTCTTCTGTAATGCTGGCCAAATGGCTGGTTATGCGAATTATTATGATTCACTTTAATAAAGAATTAGATTCGTTTGAAAGTAATTAAAATAGATTTAATTTTGATTTAAGAATTCATTTATTATAATTAAAAATACAACTTTTATTGATTTTGAGGCGGTACGAAGTTCGCCGGGTCAGCTAGTATCAATATAAATAAACATGAATCGCTAAATGTGTTTGCATTGCACTTAGCACTTTTTTTTCTTTTCAAACCAAAACCAAAATAAATATATCGTAATAAGTATATCGTTAATAATAATATTAATAAAGCGTTATATCAAAATCGTATATAACAAAAATGAAATTTAAAAGTGACTTTTTTGGGACCTTATGAATTTGTTAATGAGTACGTATGGCAAACAGTCTAATTAGCCTAGATTAAACGCCGAATCCAGCTCAAATGATAGACAATCTAATAAAAGCCTCAAGTCGACGCTGGATCTAGGCTTATTTCGACCGGTCCTATTGGAAAACTATGGAGGAGACCTATTATATCAAGCAGTGGACGTTCCACTGGTGAAATTATGAATTTCTAAGCCTTAGTACAGACCAAGAGCCTCAATTCTGCGATATTTAAGTAAAAATATCGAAGCAACATACATAAAGAAGAAATACATGTTAGACGGATGACTGAAAATAATATCTTTTTTTATGTGGTTTAATCTGCGAACCAAGGTACCCATCATACCAACCCACTAAAAAAACCACGGTGTTTCCTCGCGCCGTATATGGGCGTTATATATATTCGGGATTGTTAAGACACGCAACCTTCTCCCGTCGAGGCGAGAAAAGACGTGCTGGACACACACACACACACACAGTACGCCTCCCATCATTGCCCGGTGTTGTAATGACTGCGGACCGAATCCGAATCGGCATAACCGCCCATACTCACCTCTCGCAGCGGGCAATCAGCGAAGGACTTCACTCCTGAAGCACCCCATAACCTTATAATATAAGACGTTATAATATAAAATACTCGACTCGACTCGACTTCCGCAGTGAACTTCCAACTGCGGAAATATTTGTAACATAACAAAGCCCAGAAAAAATCATAAGTAGGTATATAGGCCTGACCAAGATTCGAACCTGCGATTACTGATTGACATGAGGTTAATTTTAATGAGAATAACAAATTATATAATTCCTTTGAGATAAAATTTAATACGCATTTAAACATCCTTATTTTGATATGAAATCACATATATTATCTAAACACTAGATATAAGCTTTATAAATGTAAGAAAAAATTAAGAAGAAACTAAGGTCCGATATAAATAAATTCAAAATATATTTATTGAAATCGTTTTGACTAGTTTGTTGCGAAATTTTTGCAATATTAATGTTTGGTGACCAAACTACTTTATCGTATTATGTCATCAATTCATCATACTCGTAGTAACGTCCCTCGTGTCCTTCAATGTAACTACTACTAATATAGTTATAGTTGCGATTCCTCATCTAATTAGACTCGACTACAGTTATGGGCCTTTACATAGGTAAAGACAAAGAAACCTCATCATATTTGTTATACAATTCGCTTAAAATTCCCAATGTTATTTATATGACCCTTGATTAAATATTTACCACAGATAGCGATTAAAATTACAAAAACAACAACTGTTTTATATTTTTAGAATTTCTATCTTTCTATTTGTCTTAGTATTATAACAAATACAAAAAGAAAATTAACTGGTAGAGATAAAATTCTGTTTTATCCATTGGAACTTCCCATTGGGGCATATAAATGTCTTAAGAAAACAATGAAATTTAATCCTTGTTTGATACAATTGTTTATTTTCTCGTCTGACATTGTTATTTACGTAATATTTGTTGAGATCTTTATTATCTCTATCACATAAGAGAGAAACACTCTATAGACACGATATTATTCATTAACTAGTAGTCGCAGTAAATAGAACAGAAAATAATTAAATAATAAAAATATATACTATTTAGGAACTTGAAGAATTAAAAATGGCTAAAGAAACATTTACCGAGACAATTAAAAAGGAACCTGAGAAGCCTCAAGGTATATGTAATACAGAAAGTAAAGCAAATATCGATTACGACGATTTGTTGTGCGCAGCCGGTGAGTTTGGCCTTTATCAGAAATTACTTTTTATTTCCACATTCCCCTTTTACGTGTTTGGAGTTTTTGTTTATTTCTCTCAACTCTTTATGACGGAGATCTCACCAAACCATTGGTGTTGGATACCAGAGTTAGAAAAACTAACAGAGGCTGAAAGGAGGAGTCTAGCGATCCCACCGGAGAAAGGAAGCAGATTTGGATATTCACAGTGCTTAGCTTACGTCGCAAACTGGAGTGAAGTACTCGACAAGGGATTGCAGCCCAATGAGTCATGGCAGACTGTACCGTGTGAGTACGGTTGGGAGTTTAACAAAACAGAAATACCATACCCTACGATATCTAGCACTATGGGCTGGGTCTGCGATAAAGATAGTTATCAAGCAACTGCACAGTCGATATTTTTCTTAGGTTCCATTGTTGGTGGTTTTTTTGTTGGATGGATAAGTGACCGGTTCGGACGACTACCGGCTGCCGTATTAAGCAATTTAATTGGATGTATATCGGGAGTGGCAAGCATCTTTGCAACTAACTTCGTCGAATTTTCCATTTGCCGTTTCTTCCTTGGGATGGCTTACGACAACTGTATGATTATGATATACCTTCTTGTCCTCGAATATGTAGCTCCTAAGTATAGAACAATTATAGCCAATCTACCGTTTGCCATATTTTATACATTCGGTGTAACATTATTACCTTGGTTGGCGCTAGCTTGCGCTCATTGGAAGACTATATCATTAGCAACAAGTTTACCTTTAGCCCTTGCTCTCCTAGCTCCATTTCTTATACCAGAGAGTCCAAGGTGGTTGCTGTCTAAAGGACGAGTTGACGACGCCATTGCAAAGGTAATGACAATTGGTCGAATTAACAAGAGAAAAATACCACTTCCGTTAATAGAACAATTTAAATTATCAGCCCTGAAAACAAAGAATGAAGAGGAGAATAGTTTGATAGAAATTATTAGAAGGCCGTTGTTATGTAAGGCCTTGATATGTATAAGCGTGGAGTACATGTGCGCTCTAATAGTATTTGATTCACTTGTTAGAAGTCTTGGTCAGTTGGGATATAATTTCTTCATATCTTTTACACTTGTGTCTTTCACTGAGTTCCCCTCTTTGGTGATTGTGTCATTTATTCTAGACTGGACTGGAAGGAAGTGGCTCTCATTCTCTGTTATGATGGTTAGTTGTATTTTTAGTGCATTGATTCCCTTTGTTGGTGGTGGTCTGTCTTCAGTCATGTGCGCAGTTGTAGCTAGGTTTGCAGTTAATATGGCAATCAATATAGCTTATCAATGGGTGGCAGAGATTTTACCGACAACAGTGCGTGGCTCGGGCGTATCATTAGTACATATCTCTGGGTACGTGGCGACAGTTATATCACCTTTTATCGTATACTTAGAGACGTACGTTCCATGGATTCCTCTAGTCATAGTTGGTTGTATTGCTGGTTTCGGAGGAGTTCTAACAATTTGGTTACCAGAAACTGCTCAGCGAGATATGCCACAAACGTTCGACGATGCGGAAGAACTAATGAAAAATCAAAAATTCTTTGACATACCTTTTTTGAGAAAGAGAAACAGTATTACTGAAAAAGTTAAGGAGTGTTTAAATTTATGAATTAGTTCACGGAGTTGAACGTTGAAGTTCGTTTTTCTTACACAGAAATGATGAATTTGACTTTGGCTCGTGCATTGAATATTTCTAATATTTTGAATTCTCATTCAATGCTGAACAAAGTATATTATAATATTTTCAATTCTTAAAAATGTAAATAATTTTAGAACAATATGTTTCGTAGCTAACAAATCCAAAATCTTAACAGTGTTTATTAAAGTGTTTCCATGAAATGAAATTTGTACCTTTTATTTTGTTTGTTCGCTAATGTATGTAAAAATTGCTTTTAGCTTTTACATATTCCTCATTAATATCATTTCCCTTGGCGTTTTATGTCATTCCATCAAAAATACCGTGAAACACTTCACGATAAAAAAACCTTGAGAGTATTTTTTGCAAATAAGTCTGAAATTACTAACATCAGTTTAGGGAAAATTTAGAAATATATTTATGCGAATTAAATGTACCTAAGTACCTTTCTGTGCTTTGCGCTAATGCCACATAAATCTTATTTATCATATATAATACAATACGTATTATACATGATGAACAGTACATTGTTCAGCGTGAAATTCTTTTAAAATTAAACTGTTTATTGGTACTAAATGTATAAAATACATAGAAGCTGTTGTATTTTGGTGTACCCTTATCTCTTATTATTTATCCCATAATATCTATAATATCATATCTTCACACATTCCAGTTATATTATGGTCCCATGAATGTAGTCTCAATATATTGTAGCATGACTAAATATTTCAATATACTATGTTTTTTGATATAACAAAATTTTATAAATAATCTAACGTATTTGTTATAATTTATGGCTTATTCCAATTTCATAATTTGTGAAAACATAATTCATAGCTTGTGAAAACCAAAATTCATCATTATACGCCTATCAGATTTGCGTAAAATAAAAACGAATAAATGCAGGTGAGTGAATGAATGAATGAATGTTTGCCAGGGTTTCCATAATTCAATACCATTCACGTACTTCAACACTGTCTACAAAAACAAGCGATAAACAATGTTTAAATTGTTATACATTGTCTAAGTAAGCATGTGTTTAAACAATTCTTTTGTAGTAAGACGGTCTACCCGAGTAATGAAGAAAGCCTTCGACTTCTGCTCCACCTAAAATATGTTTATAATACTTGTCCAATATAACAATGTCATGTGATACAGAGTTATGTTGGGATTTTAGAGGTACAGTATTGCGTTGGGTATGTTCGCGGTGGCACATACTGAAAACGGTATGCCCAACATAACATCGCAACAGTGCAAATAGCCGTCTGAAGGATTTTTTCCTATAGGCTGGATTCAGCAATCCTGCGACATTGGTATAAATTCCACCTACTATGACAACAATATTCGCCAAATTAAATTAGAATATTAAAAAAATGATGGACTTTTTGTCTGAAATAAAATTATTTGAACATTTCAAAATATCTTCAGTTTTTTATTCAAGTAAGTTTCTAAGATTTCCTATTTATAATAAATTTTCTTTTTGAGTCCGTGTTGTAAATAACAATGCAAAGACAAATAGTTTTCAATATTAATGGAAAACTTGAGAAGGAAGCCGCCAACAATGCAACTTAAACTAAAGTACCAACAAAATACGGTATCATCCTTAATCAGGTGTGCAAACATTATAATGGAAGTAGATGATACGTTAAACACGATTATGTTTTGTGACATTATCAACAGAGTGCTTAGTTAATGGACAGTTACTTAGCGAAAGAAGCTTACACTAAATATTTAGCTTATACCATTTCCAATAGTTCTATCAAATAGTTATAACTATACCTATATATATATATATATTAATAGACCAAGTAGAAGAACCATCAATCGCCATAATGTAGGTATAAGGCGAGGACTTAGCAGATAACTTAGAGTAAAATGAAAAAACCTTAATAAAAACGGTGCATTTTAAATTCGGTCCACTAGTTTTTGAGTTTCATTACAAACATACATTTATTCTCTATTTATAATATTAGTATAGATAAAATACTTCTTAATTCTTAATAGGCGAAAATTTTTGAACGAATAAAACTAACTAGCAACGGTACCCCACTGTTTACCAACGCTCCTTCAAGTGGGGAGACATTTCTTTTATTTGTATTTAGTAGGAAACATATTTTTGCCCGCTCATTAATGTGGATCAGCAAAAAGATCCTAACGGGTGTCTTCTTTGAGGGGAATACCTGTATAGAAATTAAGTTCGTGTCGCTGCCGGATTATTGTGACGTTCCTAGAAATAAAGTGAAAATCGAACCGAGAAACTGAAATTCGTACTAATTAGGAGCAGAGTGTTTCATAGCTTTAAATTGACGCAGTCTTGTGTAATCTCTTTCAAAGCTATCATTAGTAGAAATAGGAATTTTCGTAGATTTCAATTAGCAAATAGGTCTTTGAGAATTTGATCTACTTATATAATATTCTAGAACAACCTAGCGTTTATGAGTTTTGGTTCGAAAATATGTAATAATCGATAAAGATTTTAAAAAGATGAAGATACTGCAAGCGGTCTTTTTTATGTTATTTTTTCAACTTTTTCAAATATTGTAATAAAAAATTTAATGATTATTTTAGTTGAAAATATTTATAGATATTTAAAAAAAATCTATAAGGCTACCGTCGCCTATAACACAAGCAAAGCCAAAGGTGTTGCAAGTGGCTTTATATTATATAAAAACAGTACCAGTGTTTAGGCGCACAGAGTGCCGCTGAGTTATTCTTTCTCGGCTTTCACGAGACTTTTGTCATGAGGGACGGCGATGTCTCACTAAAACCCTGTACACATATTTGCAGTTAGAAGGATGAGCCTAACCGGAAATAATGGTTTAGTAGTGGTTTCGCACAATTTTGTTTCTACGAATTGTGCGAAGAAGTGACTTTAACATTAAATATATTTTTAGTGGTTGTTTCGCACAAATATGCCGAAATAATCTTCGCAGGATGATAGCATGCCCGACAGATGTCTTTCAGGATACATTACCACTAATTGTTCGTCTTAATAACTTCGTCCGTAATTCAACAGACTCATTTTTTCTAGACTCATGTATTTCCTTGTACATACGCTCATTAAACTCGTACTATATCACTAACGAAACAAGTATATAATCTAATTTGAGATAAGTGAGGGATCTGATCACACGTGCACGATAATCTCGGACATGGTTGACCTAACAAACACAAAATGCAGTAGGATAACGCTTGCCGAATTCTATTACTGTTCATGCTTCTAGAAACGTCTCAGATTTGAACAGACAGACACTATTTATTTATCTTCAATATTATATATTTTTCTTTTCATTTATTTATATTTTTTTCTTTTGAGATAGGGTCACTTATTGGTTACACGTAGCTATCAAATTATCCTTACCAACAACCGCCTTCCATAAACAGAAGCTACAAAGCTTCTACACATTCAGGCAAGTGCGCTGCCGACCTTGATAGGATAAAGGATAAATCACTAGGTAGGTAAAAGAAATGTGTTTTTGTTTTTTGTAATGAATAAACGCAAAAACTACTAAATTACTACTGAATACTGAACTCATTTAAAAATTCTTTCACCTATAGAAAGCTACATTATCAGCAAGTAAAATAGGTTACATTTTATAAAGTTACGAGGACGAGGTCGTGTGCAACAGGTAGTCTAATAAATTAATTAACAAAATTATGAAGTAGTTACATGTAAATGAACCCTGAACCCGCAGTTATTCATCGCCCTATTATAATCTTTATTCGTAAACTTACAGCAACATATATAATGTAGTATATATACGAGACAGCAGCACGCCTTGCATAGTAATTTGAGGAATGGTTTGCCTCAAATTGCCTCATTCATCATTCTGACAAAACATTCACGACAATAAACTTTGTACACTCCTTACCTACACCACTCTTCGCGAAACTCATTCGTTTGTAAAATATGTTATTGCAGTCGTAGAATTTAAAACTCAACTTGCAGCACTGAGGTTGTAGAGCAAAACCACGTATTAGCCTCTCAGGCAAAAGTAACCAGGCAAAATAGCCTATGTGTCTTTTATAAGATGTACTTCGGAGAGTGAGTTAAGGAGCTGTATGAGCTCATACCGAATTCCCCTTTCTTCCATCAGACATTCAGACGTACGGCTGCGGTTACCATCCTCATCTTATCGAAATCTTTCTTTTTTGGACCAGAACATCCTTGATAATTGCGCACTGCCAATGTTTGGAACTCCCTACCGGCGTCTCTGTTTCCGAGCTCATATAACCCAAATCTTTTCAAAGTTCGAGTGAATAGGCATGTTCTGGGTGAGCTCACTCAATCATAGGCTTCATCTTCGCTACACAGCTAGATGTTGGCCAAGAGCAAACCCATCTTTAATTTTTAAAAAATACCAGCGTCTACACCTCATGCTGTTACAAGTGAATAAGGGATGCTAAAGTTTCTTCGTCATTCTCTTTTAATAATAAAATAAAATAAATGAAATAATATTTACTATTGATAAAAGATTAGTGGGACCCGGGCGACCGAACTGCGCTCGAATTTTTTATTTGTCGGCACGTAATTAAAACTATCACAATAAATTTATGAGGTACACGCAACTCCTTAGCAACTTACAGCCAGACAGTAAAATGTTTAGACTCAATAGAAAGTTGGAGGTTAGTTTATAATAATTTTAATTATAGTTTGTTTAAGGTCAGCAATTAATTTCGCAACAGTGTAAAATGTACACTCGTTCCACGGTCTATAAACTTCCACGTGCATAATCACTTTCCAGGGTGTCGTAGTTTGTTTCCGTCAAGTCGATAACGATACAACAAAGATTTAACTTGGAGTTCGCACTTTGTCACGGAGATGATTGGAAGCTTTCAAAGCTACAAGTTTATAGAGTGTTCGCGTTAATTAAAAAGTTAACGTTTAATAAATGTACCTTGACCTTGTTTATATTGCTCGCTACAACAAAGTAATGAGAAATTGCATGTAATATAATTATACCTCAACGACACAATTAACCGGCCACCTTTATCAAGTGCCACTACGTTTGTTTACCCAGTTATGAGGAATGTTAAGATGAATATTTTTGTTAAGTGGGTAATGTTACACATACGTGAAACACTTTAAACCCGAACTTTTTAAGTACCTACCTTGTGTTTGATGCTTTTTAGTGAATTAGTCGAAATTTGTCCTTCATAGTGATTGTGGTCCCGTCGCTCGAATTTTCATTGTTTTAGGTTTTAAACGTTAAACTTAATTTTTTGCAAGTTCACATCGACTGTCCATCATTTTAAAGCGAGAATTATGCCGCTGGACGTTGCCGGAGTAGCCAGGGCTGTAGTTCTGGCTACAGCCCTGATTACTAATTCAAGGATTACCTTGGCCAGCATACAGCCCTGACCTGAACCCTATCGAGCACATCTAAGATAACCTCAAAAGACGGGTTCGAACAAGGATACCAGCTCCCATCACTCTCAGAGAGCTCAACCCTGCCCTGATTGAGGAATGGAACAACATCCCGCAGTCAGATATCTAGGACACCATGGATGGCCTTCCCAATAGGCATCAGGAGGTCACCAGAGCCCGGGGGGTAACACCCGTTATTAAATTTAAGTGTAAGCTAGGGTATAATTATTATTTTTTCACTGGGCAGACGTGTATTAATTATCTATATCTAATTATCTATACTATAATTATAAAGAGGAAAAAAGATAACCTATAGAAAGCTATATTATCAGCGAGTAACATAGGCTATATTTTATAAAGTTAAGCGACTGAAGTCGCGTGAAACAGTTCTAGTATTAACTAAGGCTGATATACACACTTGTTTTGCTGTTACCTCTCTGTTTTGGAACTAAAGAAAGTCTTACTTTTCGTCAATAGATATTCTTATTCTCTGACTGTTTTCAGTTAAAACAAGTCAACATGTTCTGAACAGTTATTTATCTGAAAAATAATCAATAAAATAATAAATTCAAAATTAGGTATTTAAAAACAGATTTCCGTTGTTAAATCCGATTTTACTTTTGTTGTTAAAAGTTGTCGTTTTCTACTAGCTAGAGCACCTAAAGTAAATATATACTAAAGTAAATGTATAAGCTAGTAAATGTAGGTATACTTGTTTGTATCCGTGTGTGCTTTCTTATTGCAAAATCTTTAGTTGTTTCGAAAACAATTACCTTATGTTCGAAAACAACTATGTTCTAGCGTACTGGTCACTCGAAGAAAAAATATAGTAGTTAGTATACAGTCGAAAACACGTCTTGAAATGAGTTTCACATGATTGAGCAGTGTCAATGATTGGGAAGCCATAAAACAATCGCAGACGTTATTGGCGTACTTGTATTTTGTTACTAATTTTCTCGATTTTTTTCACTCCCTTAGAATTTCTACAACCAATTCAAATGAACGCATTAATTATGGATACATGGTCCAATTCGCTTCAACAGCTTGAATAGAGCTGAGTGTCAGCGAAGACTACCAATCTAAGCTTATATCCAGCATGAGACGTATAGAATTTAATATTAAGTATTAATATAATTAATTTCTAAAATGTTCAGTATTTGTGAATTCTTGTAACTACTTACTAAAAAGCCAAAAAAGTTTTACATTTCAAATTGGATGTGTTGTGTCGATAGTGGATCGAAAAATCTCCTTCACTTTGGAAGCAACAGCATAATTTAATCAATGAAGAAAAGTCGGTTGCACCGGAAGTCTCTTATACTAAACAGGTGTATAGGTGCGGTCCATTAGAACGATGAGCGATGTTCCCCCAGATAACGATATCGAATTACCTTAATTGATTAACGTACGTGTTTTTACAATACAGCTTAGAGAGGGTAATAACTCTATTTTTACAAGTTGATTGATTAAATACGCCCCTGGAGCTTTGTACGTTTTTTTGAGGAATTTTACTCTAATCGTGACATGTTAATAATTACTGTATACCTAAAAGTATTTTTTTAAGTGGTCAATGACTTATCATTTCATTTTCATGTTATCGTATTGATAAAAGAGAAAGAACGCAGTGTAGGACTTCCACTCACAAGGTAAACAGACGACCTGATAAAGGCCGCATGTCGACGGTGTACCGAGGCTGCTTTTGACTTGACCTAATGAAAAATTATCGGAGAAGCCTAATTTTCAGCAGCCTGTGGACGTCCTGCAGCTGAGATGATGATGAAAATTTGTATGTTTGTTGGATGTTCCTAATCGATCGCAGCACTCCGTCCTAATAAAGTGGCTTTGCGATGCTGAATCCAATAGTACGCGGATAACATGCTGATCGCCCTTAATATCATGACTTGTGCGGTTGACTATAAAATAGTAGTTTGTTATACGCGCGAGCGCATCAATCAATCGGTTATTTACAGATGTATAGGTATTAAGGTACACAACGCAACGTCTGAGCGCGCGCTCGGGACGAGGGAAGCTTGCGGCGACTGCGTGTAGGACGCACGCCTAGCAGTACAGTCGTACATTTCGTAGGAGCAGCGGTCAAAGACGGAGGCTTCGACGCGGCTACGGGAACCGTGCAGCCGGACCCCACACGCTTGAAGTTTAACATTGTGTAATACTTTTCTTTACAAACGCGGCGTTAGAACAAGATGAGAAATTTGTAAAAATACGTCATCAATTTGTAAAGTTATAAAAGCACAAAGCTTGAAAGTTGCGGTAGGTATAATCGAATGTTTAATATAAATTCGCTCGAAGCCTGCATGTTTGTAGGTATAGGAAATAGGGGAAACGGAATGTACCATAGTCAAATAATATTATAATAATTTGGCGTTATAACTATTGGTAAAAATCTGTCATTCGCTGTATCCCTACTATAATTTTAAAAATATGTAATTATTTATAAAAAATGATTTTAATTTTTTATAATGTTTGTTATAAAAAATTAAATCTAGCGTTTACTAATTCTTTTCAAACTTTCTTGACTATGCAGAATCTGATGTGATGCCGAGCATGTGGTTGTTCGGTGGTGGACGAAGACCAGAGCAGCAGCGAGCTCCTCGTGGCCCATCCATCCTGGCCACGGCTGATGGTGCGGTGCCTTCATCCATTCACGTCATCAGCCATAACCACACCACGGTCACACCGACAAGCAACAGAGGTCTTATGGTAAAAATACATCTTTTTGCTATTTATAAAAATGTTAAGTAGGTTTTTGTACGCTTCAAAAACTTGAAAATAGGTAGACCGATTTTAATTTGGTTCTCATATGGAAAGAGGGATAAACGGGGAAGGTTTGTTACATGTAATTTTCAGAAAAAAAAAATCACCCGTGCGAAGCCGGGAGCGGGTCGCTAGTATATTGATATGGAGCCTTCCCACGATTTATTGTGATAAATCTGACCTTCCAAAACTGAAACAATTTCACTGTGAATGATATATTAATACTATACTGTGATGTGATGATTACTTTCGACGTTTATTTAAAATATGATTCTCGCGTCTCCTCTCCTGCTGGTTGTAACAATATATTATTATTGTCTCAGATGCAGAGTGCTATTATTACTTTTCCTAGTAATGTAGTAATGTTCCTAGTAATTTAGTAATGCTTTGTACTATTTAGTGTTCGTTGGCCCTATTTCGTACGAGATTTTAATATGAAATATATTACCTCGGAATGGACCATTGTATTGATTGAACACTTATTGTGTTATCAAAAACACCTGTAGATTACTGGAGAAAATATATAAAATACTACTAGCTGTTACACGCAACTTCGTCGGCGTAACTTTATAAATTATAGCCTATGTTTCTCTTTATAATATTAGTATTGGACAATTCTTATTTTACCCATAAAGTGAAATATAATATTAAAAAAAAAAATTGTATCTTAAAATTAAAAAATCGTACAAGTTATATCGACTGATTTTTGTAGCCGGTATCACATAAAAAAAGTAGACTACGATAAAAGATTTATATCTTTGTTTAATGAAATCAAATTACTGGCGGGGTGAAAGCAATATAATGTTTTAACGAAAAAAAAAATTGTCATTTTTATTTTATTGAGATATTGAATGTTTAATCCCTTCTCTATATGAACAGAAGCTATATTTTGTGATTACAGTTACTTATTGTATTATGTTGTTTCGTAAAAGGTTCAGAAAATTGTGTTACAGTAAGTAATAACATTTCAATTCTGCGCGTAAATTGTAATTACTTTATAATGATCTCTCAAATCTTCACTAATATTACAAAGAGTGGAAAGATTTGATTTTTTATATGTTTCTTCGAAATGTACTTTGGATTTTTTGACTCAAGATACAACTTTATTTTATTTTAAGTTAGATATTTCATATCCAAAACATTCCTGTATTTAAAGTTACTGTTATTTTTCAATTAATAATTCAAATTGGTTGTGGCCTGTATCGACAAAGACAATGTTATGACAATGTAGCTATGATGTAATTATAGATAACTAGCGACTCGCTCCCGCCTTCGCCTGCGATGCACAACTTTTTATATACACAAACCTTTCCCATATCAAAATCGGTGGGGTGTTATCGAAGTAAGTAGTTAGCGTAAAAACAAACAGACTTGAATAATTTCATCGACTTGGTTCGGTGTCGGTTTTATTTTTTTGCTTAAATAAAAACCTATTTAAGTTTTGTCATACATATAAACCTTCCATGAAAAATCACCTAACTGATGGTGAAAACCGCATCAGTATCCGTTGTTTTTTAGGGGGAGTTAGCGGATACACAGACAACATAATCTAGTACAGTTTTAGCGGACTTTAAAACTAGACTAGATTATGTTTTGGTTATTAGCAAAATTACACCTTATTTGAAAAAATTACAAACCTCAGGTATGACTAGATCTCTCAACTAGATTTCAATCTAACTGTATGTATTCGTGCAATAGAAATGTTTGTAGTGGAAATTCGCAAAGGCGCTATTATGTTTCGAAATTATTATTTAGAGTAATGTTTCTCTCCTAATATTGTAACTAGTTCGTAATCTGAAATATCATAGATTCCAGTTTAAGTAACGAACAAACGAATAAACTATTTTTAAATCGGTTTAAAATAAACAATACTTGCATCTTTTGTCTTTTCCAAAGCTTCCAGTGCTAGCGATCACGTGAAAAGGTTTTTGTTTCGACATTTTATACAGTTTTATTCTTTCACAGCATATATGTTGTTGTGGAAATTATTTCATTCTTCTATTTAATATTTCATTTCCATGGGATCCATATAAGTTATAAATAAAACTGTTATATTTCTATTTTAGACTGTTATATTATCATAATTTCAATATCAATATTTTTCACAATCAACTGACTTAAAAAAATTCCTTGTCATTAAAATCTTTTTTCTTTCTTTTCATAATTCATGTAGTGAATAAATGAAACACACCAAACGTGTTCAAAAAGTTTTTAATGCCCGGAGAGAAAAAAAAATAATAAAATGGTGACAAGGCATAGACACACGGGCCGAGCCACAGCCCAGATATAAGTTAATCAAAGATAATTTGTGTTTACTTTTACAACATCCTCCCTTAAACATCAATTAACCCCATTTTAGATGAACAATAATATAGTTTGGAGTGTGATGTTGGTTTTGTGAGTGCATCAGCCACCATCATGCCAGTCTGGATGTACCTCAAGTCAATGGCCCCTCTAGCGACTCCATCTCGTACGAAATGGTGCCGAACATCAATATGTTTGGTTCTGGAATG
Organism: Synanthedon myopaeformis; assembly: GCA_944738685.1. NCBI lineage: Eukaryota > Metazoa > Arthropoda > Insecta > Lepidoptera > Sesiidae > Synanthedon > Synanthedon myopaeformis. The sequence goes on along the minus strand of OX122913.1, from coordinate 3,373,988 downwards.
ATAACCATCGGTACCTGAAAGTTTTATAGAACTTTGATTATCACTGTAGATGATCATTGCCTCGTTCTTCAGTTGCGGCCAGAAGCTCTCTTGAAATTGTTTTAGCCACATGGCTTCTTGTACACATGATGCTAATGACATATACTCTGCTTCTGTTGTAGACAGAGCAACAGTAGGCTGGCGTCTAGAATTCCAGCTAATTGTTCCTCCCTGAAACAAAAAGGTGTAACCAGTGCAAGAACGCCGGTCATCTTCTGAGCTTGCCCAATCTGCGTCACAGTAGCCATGAGTCATATTCTCTTCTATGTTCTGTTTAAAACACATTTTATACCCTTCAGTCCCTTTTAAATAGCGCATAACTCTCTTCAGTGCTAACCAATGTGACATGTTAGGTTTATTGTTGTATTTACTTAACATGTTTATAACAAAACTTATGTCAGGTCGAGTAATTTGTGAAACATACAATAAACACCCGATTACTTCTTGATAGGGAATGTCATGCAAGATTTTTTCTTCCTCAATATTTTCTTGTAACTTTGTATTTATATCTATTGGAGTCCTAACACTTTTGCAATCAGACATGCCATATTTATGTAAAACTTCTTGTATATATTTTTTCTGATCTAAATATATAACTCCTTTATTTCTATCTCTCTCCACGTGTATGCCAATACAGTAATTAACATCTCCCAGATCTTTTATTTTAAATTGTTTTTGTAATTCCTTTATAATATATTTCTTTGAATCCATGTTATTTGTAAATAAAATTATATCGTCCACATAAATAGCTAGAATAATCATATTATTCTCGTTTACAATTTTGCTATAAATACAAGGATCTAACTTGTTTTGTAATAGGCCCAATCCTTTTAATGCAGAACTAAGCTTCTTATTCCACTGTCGGCTTGCTTGTTTTAATCCATATAAAGATTTTCTTAGTCGACATATTTGTTTACCATTGCCATACATAGGTGGGTGCATCATATAAATCTCCTCTTCTATGTCACCTTGAAGAAAGGCTGATATAGCATCCATTTGACAAATATCCAAATCGTATTTAACGGCTAAAGCAAAAAGATATCTTAGAGAAGCATATCTAACCACGGGCGAAAATACTTCTGTGTAATCTATACCTGGTTTTTGTGAACATCCTTTAATCACAAGCCGTGCTTTATACTTTACTAATTCTCCATTCTCATTTGTTTTCTTCTTAAAAACCCATTTACATGGTATTAGACATTTATTTATTGGAAGAGAAGTAGTTTCCCATGTATTATTTTCCAATAGAGACTGATACTCCTCATCCATTGCGGCTTTCCAATGTTCAGCATCAGTGCCTGATAAAGCTTCTTTGACAGTCAATGGATCTGCAGTCTGTTGAACACACATGAAATTATTTCCCTGTACATTGCGTCTCTGGTGAGGCCTTAAAGTGATATTTCTGGTAAAACTATCATCACTGCTCTCTTCATTTGTAGCGGGGTAATATGTTTCATCATCAGTTGTTTTATTCATTACACAACTGTCAAAAGATGTGTCAGCACTTGAGGGTGACAAAGTGTCATGAAGTGTCTCATCCCGTGAGCTGTTATTGACAGGTATTTCAGAGTTTTCTTGTAAACTATTCTGTGTATTGCTACCACTAATAGGAATGGTAACGAGTTGTGGTGTAGATACTGGTTGTGGTGTGATATTGTCATTATCGGTATTTTTATCAATAAATATCACATCCCTACTGTATACAATCTTTTTATTTATTGAATCATACAATCTGTAACCCTTTGTATTGTCACTGTACCCCATAAATATCAATTCTCGTGACTTAGGATCCCATTTCAAACGCTTTTGTTTAGGAATATGTACCATACACTGGGAACCAAAAATCTTTAAATGTGATATATTTGCTTTCTTACCAGTCCACTTTTCATAAGGCGTTACATCATTCAAAACTCGTGATGGAGATCTGTTGATAACATAGGCTGCTGTGGTGACCGCCTCTGCCCAAAATTGTTTATGCAGCTTTGCTTCAAACAGCATGCATTTGGCACGTTCCACCAATGTCCTATTCATTCTCTCCGCTAGCCCATTTTGTTCAGGGGTGTACGGATTGGTGGTTTGATGTCTGATGCCGGCAGCTGCTAGAAAATCAGAGACTACTTTATTGCAAAACTCTTTTCCGTTGTCGCTTCTTAATATTTTAATTTTCTTTTCTAATTCATTTTCTACTTCTCGTTTAAATTTTTCCAACACTGACTTAATATCCATTTTATTTTTTAGAGGATATACATATACTTTACGGGAATAGTCATCTATAAAGGTTATGAAATACTTCGCACCACCAACAGACGGTGTTTCCATCGGACCACATAGATCAGTGTGCACTATTTCTAGCAATGCATTCGCTCTAGAACCAGAATGTGAAAACGGTAGTCGTGTTTGTTTTGCTTGACAACATGGTATACAAACGGTATCAACATCTTTGTTGGTAATAGTTATACCCTCAGCACATAACTCTAATTTTTTTAAATCGGCCACATTTAAATGCCCCATTCTTTTGTGCCATGTGATAATATCTGTTTTATTTTCACATGAAACAGCATAAGCATTGCCAGTAACAGTGTTCAGCTTGTACATGTTATTGGTTAGTCTTGCAGTTGCTATAAGAATTTTATTGGCATTGTATATATTACAGCCCATATCAGTGAATTCTACTTTACAGCCATTTTTAGTTAATTGACTAACCGACAACAGGTTTGCACTTAGTTTAGGTATAAATAAAACATTTCTCACCTGGATTGGATGCTCATCTTTACATAAATATGTCTGAATATTAACTTTACCCATATTTTGTACGGAGACAACATCATTATTGGCCACCATTATTGTTTGAACCGGAGGTGGTTGTAAATCATACATCCAGTCTGAACGTTTTGTCATGTGCATTGTGGCACCTGAGTCGATATACCAGTCGTTCTCATTCACTGTACTATAAGCTGAAAAAACTGCTGAAAAATTATTTTGTTCAGATTTTCTTACTTTACACTGATTCTTGAAATGTCCATATTTGTTACAATTATAGCAGCGAGGGCCTTTTGCTTTTGACTTTGTATTATAGTTAGAGTTATTTTTGTGCTTTGTAAAAAATGCGGTAGATTCGGAAACTTTCACTTCCTGTAAAAGTTTTGTCTTGATGAAGTCTGATGAAATTTTCATGCCGGAACTCTCCAGACCCATGATCATAGGTTTGTAATTATCTGGTAAACCTGCCAGCATGAGTGTCCCCAACCACTCATCATCAACTTCAAAACTAATATTTCGTAATTTAAATGCGGTACTCATTAATTTATTCACATAATCTTCGACGCCGGCGCAGTTGTCTAGTGATGTGTTGATTAAATCTCGTAATAAGCCGACTTTTCTGGATAGCCCGGAGTCTTCGAAAGCCTTTTGAAGGTTTAACCAAACTTCTCGACATGTCTTTGCATTTTCAATATGAACGTAGTTTAACGGTTCGACCAACAAAATTATTTTAGACTTGGCTTTTATATCCTTTTTGTTGTCGACATCGGTACCGGGATCGACACATTCCCACAAATCTTCGTGTTCTAAGTAAGATTTAACTGCAAACTTCCATGTCGAATAATTTTCCCGACCGGCTAACTTCTCAATTTGAAGGTTAGACATAGCCATATTTAATTATTTTCTCGGGACGATGTGCGGTGAAATACTCGCGAAATACTTTATTATAATACTTTATGGCAATAAATATTAAACTTTTTAAACTATTCAGGTGTATGAGACGGCCCATAACCTGTAGTGAATAAATGAAACACACCAAACGTGTTCAAAAAGTTTTTAATGCCCGGAGAGAAAAAAAAATAATAAAATGGTGACAAGGCATAGACACACGGGCCGAGCCACAGCCCAGATATAAGTTAATCAAAGATAATTTGTGTTTACTTTTACAACAATTCAAAACTATTATTTTATTTAAAAACACCCAGTATTAAAATTCAATACCTCAACATATGTTATATAAATTTAAAGTAAAGATTTTATTGTTGTCATACTGTAAAATATATTATTGTACAAATTGTTAAATTACGTTTTACACCACACAATGTTCGTAGACATATGAAATCATGGTAAGTGCTGTTGTGTTTCGATGAGTGAGTAAGGGTCCTTCTATGGTCGGCAGCGCACTTGTAGCACTTAGGGCGTTGCTTGTGTTATAGGCGACGGTAGCCACCTACCATCAAGTGGACCGTCAGCCTGTCTGTCGACCATACCATACATATATAGGTTTAAAATTATTGAAAACCATTATGGTATGGGTTTTGTGATCACATGACTGTACAATGTTAAGTTATTTTATTTTCTTCAGAAGACTGAAGCTTGTTATGAAGTTAACCTAATAAAATATTTAATAATGCCAATTATAAGTTTTTACAGACACTCTTAAAGTTTTGTTAGCAGATGGAGAGATTGGATTTAAGTTTAATTAACTAACTGCTTCACGCTACATAAATATTATACTAAATTATATTTATACATACCTCTATTCTATAAATATAACACAATCGTAAACGAGCCGTTGTATATACATAATGAAACATTTTTCAAAAAAAATAAACAATTTGTACACGTTGTATTTATTAGTGATGTGCCGGATCGTTAAAAATGTAGATAAGGATACGGATGTTCGGTGTCAAGATCCGCGGATACGGATACGGATACGGATACGGATACGGATCTTAACTTTCTTACTCAATCGGTGTCAGTGCGCGTGACCTTGAAACGATAGTTGACGCTTGCATTAGGTATAAAGGTACCAAATGTTTGATATTAAGAAATAAAAAATAATCTGAATGGAATTTAATAGTTTTTCATTGCTACCTATTCACCTATATGTAGAATTTCAGCTATAAATTAAAAATTAATAAGATCATATCCGGCACATCACTAGTACTTATATTACCGACCAACGTTAAAAAATAGTTTTTGTGTACTTTGTAGTATTTAAGTTTGCAACGGCTCACAAGACGAAGACGAAGACGAAGACGAAGACGAAGACGAAGACGAAGACGAAAACGAAGACGAAGACGAAGACGAAGACGAAGACGAAGACGAAGACGAAGACGAAGACGAAGACGAAGACGAAGAGTTAGAATACGAATTGACGTATCAAGCGTCATTGTATTTGATATCATTTGATTGTTATTTTTTTTTTGTTAGGATTGGCTGCGCACTTTCACCGGACGAAAGGGTGATGGTGGGGTGCATACTGCTGATCCCGGTGGAGAATTGCAGGTGATGCTCTCTGATACTACTCCCGAAAGAACTAATTTGGGAGATGTATGCTTTTTGACGGAAAGCCCTTACAGAATACTTAGAGTGAGTATATATATATATTTTGTAAATACAACCAATAATAGTTTAAGACGTTCACTATAAAGATTTTTTTTACGTTGGCATCGTCCTGAAGAAATAAGTTGGAAAACGGATGCCAATTTTATTTGAATCTCTAATAATATTATATTTTAACACAACATTTCAAAGAAATTTACATGAAAAACTGCAAAATTTTAAGCTTTATTCGTTAGTTCTCTTTCAAAGGTTATATTAATTCACAATAACAAATTATAAATGTTATTGTTAACAATCAAAATTAGTTAAGTTATGATAACATTTTTCCTATCGGAAAATATATAGTTTATATTATAGCTGGCTAAATATATTTTATTGCCAATTTCTTGTAACACAAAAAAATTAGGAAAAACTTTTTATGAAATAAGAAAATTTTTCTATGTTAAGATTAATCCACAGAAATTATTTTAAAATAAAAGGCTCAAAATCTAAAGTATATATAATGCAAAACAGTTGTTTCTTTCAAATTCATCCAGGTGAAAAGTGTATCCAGGTGAAATTTTATTAAATCGCTTGAGTGGTTTAACAATAAAAGAAAGTCCCATTAATTACATTATTATTTATAGTAACGTGTAAATCATAACATTTTCCGGTTATTAATGTTACGATAGGAGACCTCTGAACACACTTGTTGTACAAACACTGATAATGCAGTAATGATGTTCCAGATTAAATTATTGATAGCGAAGCTTTTGAAACTGAATTTAGCTGTAAACGATTTTCAATGTGATTAGATACGGACGTGGTTATGGAGACATATTGTGAAAAATTGTGAAATAATGTGGTTGTTTAGAAGGTCGCATACTGTGCCCTGCTTACCTGTCTCGCCTGCTTTATTGAAAGAGGTATGTGAGGACACGTTAATTCAAGATGTGGCTCTTTTTTTCTAAGCACTTTCTGCATTCGCTAAAAACTGTCTCCCAAATCGCTGTCCGCAACTTCGTCCGCCTTGAAAATAAAAAAATATAGCACCTGAGAAAGTATATAAGTAATATAACGCCTGACATCTTTATTGGTGTGTCGACGTCGTGGCATCATGCCGCATATACTGGAAGTTATATAAATATATAAATGTCGAGTTTTTCGAAAAAACAAAGTGGCCATGCTAAGTTGCAGTATATTCATCTCTCGACCCGGTCAAACGAATAAATGAAAGAAAATTTGTTGAGGTAGTATAGGAAGGGTTTAAAATGAAAACTTAAATGAAGTACTTATTTCTCTGTTAGTGAAATAAGAATTTTAATTTGTAAAAATAAACATTTTAGTAATTAAAACATATTTGAAATGTATGTAGTAGTATTATAAAACTCCTCAATATAATGTCCAGTACTCACAATTTTGAACAGTTGTATCTCAAGAACTATCAGGTCTATGTAGACAAAATTTAATAACTTTAATAATTTAAATATTTAATAACTTATAAGATAACTTTTACCATAAATCCATTCCTTAGTGGTCAAAATTGTCGAAAACTAAAAACATTAGTAAAACATCCATTTTTTTTTAGTAATTTTGCAAACCTTTGAATAGCCTTATCTTTAAAACCACTTTTCCTACCAAGACTAAATTATCCTCTTTCAATTTCAAGTTTAATCTAATTAAAAAGTGTGCATCGTGACTTTTGCCGTAGCACAGGTCCTTGGTAGTAAAAATCGATAAAAACTGAAAAAAGACCTAAATTTTAATAAATTTAACAATTATCCGTAAGGCTTTCAAGGTGGGAAATTTGGATTTGTCATTACCATTTCATCAGTACCAACATATAGAAAAATCAGAACCTTATTTGATGTAAGGTAAATAATACCAATTCCATAGGCTATTATCGGTGACTTTAGTTGTTGTGACTAAAGTATCGGCATACGAGAGGTTAAACGTAGTATCTGGCGAATGTCTGCCGAATATAGGCTCTGACGAATGTCGTGAGACTTTTGTCTTAATCAGAAATATACTTGTCCCAGTCAGCTAAAGTAAGTCTAAAAGTCCTAATTACCTATACTGATACCTACAATAAAGCTATGTTTTTTTTGTTTTGTTAAATTAGATTCTGGAACTACAAGTCAGATAAATTTCTTTTGCATTTGTTAATGCAAATCTTGACCAAGGTTAGGCCAGTCATTACAAGTGACAATAGCGTGAAATTATTATGGGGTCATAGCATGGTCATAGAATAAATAAAAATGCATGTATCAGACAAATAAATATTATTAATTTCGCTGCATAAGTGACATTTATAAGAATAATTGTTTTAATACAAGTAATAGTATGTTTAAAAAAACGGGTCGCTAGGTAGTAATATATATAAAGTACAAAATTACAAATTTCCAAATTTTGTGACAATTTAATTGTCTACGCACAAACGTATGATGTGTATTTTTTTTTAAATTATTTTTATAATTTGTGTATAAAATGTGTTCATGAGTCCATCTTCACGTTATAGATCAACATTTAAAATGATATTATACCTAATAAGTATGGTAAAAAAAAACATAGTGCAGTGTAGGTACTCTGGCATCGCTTAACTACTCACTCACCGAAACAACGCGGAAAAGTTAGTTCATAATATTTTCGTAACTAAATTATGCACGACTCGAAGACCAAGAGTCACATAACTACCGCGTTGCTTTTTGTTTCATATTCTATTCTTATAAAAAGTAATGATTTCTGGTCTTCAGCGACACCTGTTAAAAAAAGGAGAGATATAAACATACATGTAACATAGCAGGCTTATACATGTACGGTGTATGGTTAAATAACTATCACAAAAAGATTTACGAAAAATTATAACCTTTTTATTCTAGTTGTGACTTGCTTAGAAACGACGATGACAATTGCTTACTAGATTTATTTAAAAAATATTACCTTTGAGATAATTACGAATATTTTTACTAATTAAAAATGTCACTTTAGTTTATAAAAAGGTTTTGTAGAAAAGTCATACATAATACGAAATGAAAATGATAATTACCGCCCACGAAGTTCACCGTAGCATGGTCAAGTTCGTAGCGCGCAGTCGACACCGCACAAAGGTCCGTAGCCGTTGCATCTCAGTGTCATTTTCGTAGCAGAGTGCGCTACGCGTCGCGTTTGCATTGCTTTACGACCCCTCCGTGAATTAACTGATTTTAATCGTACTTCGAACTTTTATAACAAATAATGTCATATTATTATAATATCGTGACAATCTACTTTACCATTTATTTATATATTATAATTTTAAGATATCTCATATGGTTCATAATTATCTTTCGGTACCTCTACAATGGGTTCTTTTAAATATCCCAAAACTATTTCAAATAGCATCTCACAATGCACCATCAGATTTCCGAGATATATAAACCAAGTAATGGGATTGGATAGTTTAGAAACAGCACCAGATCAAGATATCATTACTGTAAGTTAGATGTTGCATGAAGAATATGCATGAAATTTTTTCATGTTTTTCAAAATGGATGTGGATATTATTTTATTATTGCAGCGCTATATTATTATTTGCAGCGCTTGCTGCATACTATCCTATACTTCCTATCCTATACTTCCGAACAGTTTCTTCCGGTGACAGATTTGACGATTGAGTCTGCGAACCGAAGGAAGGTTCTTGTGACCTTAAAATCTAGGTCCATTTCTATGTTATATCTCGAGAGGAGTAAATAAGAGTAAATAGGTGTTCTGGGGTTGCATTACTTCTCTTTTTTCTTTATTCGTCCAACTGAACCTTAAAAAAACCTGTGTTGTGTCGTCATTACTTTATAATTATTGTCGTGATTTACTTTTAGTTTTTATCGCTAGATTCGTCGTCAGTCAACTTAATTTGAACATGAGGGTACTTCGCTTTCAATTTTTTGGTTATGCTTCGGTCGGTACCTACAGTTTTGAATCGCCAGTCTACTAATCCTGAATCCCAATATAAAATATGCTTAAAAAATAATGCGATAACACAAAATATCACTTAAAGCGATCTCTTCCAGACAATCTTCAATTTAGTAATAACTCGTGTCCTTTGACGAACAAAGTCACCTTTTGTCAAGTTTGCTTTTTTTTTTTATCTTTGAAAAACACTTACTTTAATCTAATATCAATTAATGTTGAAAATACAATAGTTAGGAGTTATTGTTAATTAGAAGTGATGATGGTGTATTAAATTTATTTTATTTATTTATTTTATTTATTTATTTATTTGCCTGTACATGTATGTAATTTATTGTTAATAGTTTAAAAAGGTCAGTTTAAAAATGTTATATTTAAAAAGGATGTCTATCTTATATATATATAATATGAATTCGTCTCCGTTCGTAATAGCATAGATAAATTCGTAAAAAATAGAAAAAAAAAATAACGAACATAAATAAACACAATGAACAGAAAATTACTATAGACCTACACGTTATATTACTATAGAAAATATCGAAGAAATCTACATGATTTGTTTGGAATATCTACTGTTTCCAAACAAAGTTTTCATCGCAATGAAAACAATGCAGTATTCATAAAAGCGTGTATGATGGACTACAAAAGGTAGCAAAAGTTTATAATACAGTTAGAACTCACTGTGTAGAAATTGGGATAACAGATTAAAGTCGACTCAGTTTGAAATGTAAAATATCATATTTTATATGTACCTACTAAGAAAGTTTATATTCGCATTATCATTATTAAACCTGTTCCTGAAGTCGGAAAATTGAAAAAATTAAGTATGTGTAATTTAAGGAAAAGAATTCAGATCTTTTTTCAATTTTTAAATTGTAGAGTTTGGGATGCACCAGGATGCACACACAGTATTTGTCAACTTGAATATAGTCCTTGCATTTCACGAGTGTGTGTGATCTTACTTGTGTTGACGTCTTTTTCTTACGTATTAATGTGTGCGTGCATGGTTAGTTAGCATGAAAATATTTAAAAATATATAAAGACAACAACACATATAATAACTTCAATACAGCAAAGCTCACGCGCACTCTTAAAACATTTGCATTATCATAAATCAATGCCACCCTATTTGTGTAATATAACTTGTACAACTTATACTTTTCGTATGTTTTCGTAAAATAACTTTAACCTTTCATGTAAAGCTCATAAAACCGTTGTATTTTATTACTGATTAGATTCAGATTAATATATTATGGAGATAATAATATAACGTAAATAGTATACGCTGCACTGCTGCATGTGGTGCACGCAAAGTGTGTAACTTTGCGTATGCACCCAATAAAGTGTATTTAAACTTCGGATAAATAATGAAACCCTTTGAAAGCGCTCCAACACGACTAAACAAATAGCATAGCGAGGTCCATGTTTCATGCATTATTAATAAAATTTTAGAGAAGTCAAATAGTAAAGCGAAGTCCACTTTAATAACCTTTGATGTCAAATATGGTTAAAATATTTTTAATAAAATAGTGCAGCGACTCAAATGTATATGTATAACTAAACTCATTTGCAAAATTAATAATTATACACCGATACACAACAAGATTAGTGCGGAAATTTCTTGGAATTCCATATCCGCATCCACAATAATAATTAATGCGAATCTTTTGCGTGTGTGGATATAAGGCTAGTCTTAAATCTCGCAGTATTCCCTAGGATGAAATATGAAAATGTCACATTTTTTTAATTTAAATTGTTTCAATTTTCAACTATTTGCTTAATTTCCTAATTAAAATTGATTAAAATCACTAATTTCAATCATTTATTTCTGGATTAAACATTCAATGATAAAATCCTCAAATCCGCACCGCGAATGTGATCCCTAAAAATGTGGTACTATTCTCGTACAAAGACATGTATAAAAAAGATTTATTAATTTGACAAAATATTTGTCTTTTTTTAAAAGGAGGGATTTTTGTTTCTTAGTTTAAGGGCCTCTTTCACCAACTACAAGTAAAGTGTTGATTAGTTACTTTTAGAAATAATTTTATGTTTTATTAAATTATACACTCGGTTTACTGCATCCTTCGATAGGCGAATTTTTTTTTTTAATTATTTTCTTTTTAATGTTTGTGACTTTTACCGTACAAACAAAGGTATATCAGCTCCATCATTCCCGGTGACCGGTGACTTTAAATGGCGGTTAGCCTACTTGACACTTTACTCAGAGATGGTGAAAGAGGCCCTAAGTGTAACTGACATTTTAAGTAAAATGAAAAATAATCAAAGTAATATTGAAAGATAGTGAGAAATTTTATTTATTTATTTATTTATTTAATAAGGTACACAAAACAGGACACTGTCATTAAATACATTGAATAAATATGATTACATTGAAGTGAACTAGACAGAGGCCCAAAACACGTGTTATTTAATTATTTTAACTTCCCATATCTCTGTTTGAAGGCGGCAGAGAGCGGCAATGTCGACGATTTCATGCGACTTTATCTAAGTGAGCCGTCCCGCCTCGGGGTGACCGATGCCAGAGGGCGTACAGCTGCCCATCAGGCCGCTTCACGAAACAATCATAACATATTGCACTTTATCAACAACTACGGTGGCGGTAAGTGGTGTAAAAATTCATTGGAATTTAATTGAATATCCCAAATAATTTTTCATGCTTCTTTTTAGACCTAAATGCCCAGGACAATCAAGGAAACACACCGTTGCATATCGCCATAGAATGTGAAGCCTTGGAAGCTATTGAGTTCTTGCTTCAACAGTGAGTGGAGTTTTTATTTAAAAAAAGATCTATATATATATATACATACACCTACTTTATTTCATATCATGTCTGAATGAAATTTCGCCTTCGTATCGAAAGGACATTTAAGTAAAACGCCTATGAGCAGAACGTTTTATAATTGATATATTAGCATTTTATAAACTTTCGCATTTCACCGACATTTCATAAATTTTTAGAACACCTCTACATTTTTTCAAATTATAAACTTAGTCTTACTGACACTGTTTGTGATTAAATCATTATTTTGTAATTTTCACATCATTTTTAGCTTCTTTCGCATGAGTGCAACTGATGTACAATCACGCTGCAAATATCGCCCCCAGCACCAAATCCTATCTATATGTTCATTTTACATAACGCAACTACTCAAAAGGAAAGGAAAAATGAACACTAGAAAATATTTGCAATAATTCGATAGTCATTATTAATACCACCCATTGCCGCCCCTTTGTGTTTTCTAAGAAACATTTTCTTCCAACAGGCAAGTCAGAACTGATATACTGAATGAGAAATCTCAAGCTCCAATACACTATGCAACTGAGTTAAATCAGGTAATTAAGGTCGAATTGTTAATTTCAATCAAATATCTTAGATAATGTTAATTTAAAATATGTCTGCGTTCTACAATAAATTTCCAATATTAGTAGTATTTTTGGTGAGGTTTCCCTGTATTAAAATAAATACAAACACTAGCAGACCCAACAAACGATATAAATTAACTTTAACGAAAACCTGCCTCCTTTAATAAAATTTTCAATAAAATTAATACTATGTCGTTTAGGTATCTGTTCTGAAAATCTTCGCAAAGTATAAGACCCAATTCAATGTAGATTTGGGCGGTGAACATGGACGCACCGCTTTACATATTGCAGCAATTCATGATCATGATATGTGCGCCAGAATTCTGGTGAGTTAAACTACTTAAATGTATAGTATTTCATCAAAATTAGATCATAGTGAAATCTCCATTTTGTAATACAGATAACAGATCTGGGTGCAAAGTGTAAACGCCCATGTAACAATGGATACTATCCCATTCACGAAGCTGCAAAGAATGCATCCTCTCGAACTATGGAGGTGTTCCTTCAATGGGGCGAGTCGAGGGGCTGCACTCGTGAGCAAATGATTTCTCTCTACGACAATGAGGGAAACGTCCCCTTGCATTCTGCTGTCCACGGAGGTGACATTAAAGCGGTAGAACTGTGTTTGCGGTCCGGAGCTAAAATTTCAACGCAGCAACATGACTTGTCTACTCCTGTGCACTTGGCCTGTTCACAAGTGAGCTTAAAATTTTCAGTATAGGATCAAATATTGTCACTTGCAATTGTCTAATAAAACTATTGTTAACAGGGAGCATTGGAAATAGTTAAATTGATGTTCAGTATGCAACCAAAAGAGAAGATGGCATGTCTAAATTCGTGCGATGTTCAAAAAATGACACCGATCCACTGCGCCGCGATGTTCGACCATCCCGATATTGTTGACTATTTGATATCTGAAGGGTCTGACATGAACCCTTTGGATAAAGAGAAAAGGTCGCCTCTTTTACTAGCCGCTTCGAGAGCTGGTTGGAGAAGTGTTAATATTTTGGTAAATATCTTCTTCTTCTTCTTATTCTTCTCTTTCAGTGTCTTGGCTCCATAGATCTTCTCCGATGATTTTTCCAGTGTCATTTTTAAAAATTTCAATTTAAAATAGCCTTTTTAAAAAAATAATTCAAAATTCAAATTAAATTCAAAAGTAGTCAGTCAAGTCAGTCCACGATTGTTCTTTGAGTTTTCCAAAACAGGTCAAGTCTCCAAGTGATGGTCATTGACAGATTCCAGCTTCTAGATGTGTCGACGTCATTTGTTGCTTGTCATTCTATCTCCACTTTTTATTATAATAATGTAACAGCAAATCATCGTCTCACATTTTCCAATATAATGCGTTGTAACAAGTTCCCAGAAAGCGACTCGCTCCAACGTTTGAGTCGATATTAATGAGGGAAGCAAAGATGAGACGTTCATTTTCCGCGTATCGCGTCTCTATTGAGAAATTGTTATCATTGCACTTCCTAGAATTTTATTAATATTTTAAAGCTTCATTGCATAAAGGACATACGAGTATTACATTCATATTATATGGTATTTTGTTGGTATTTTAAAAGATACGCCTCGGTGCCGATATTCAATTGAAAGACATTAACTCGAGGAATGTCTTGCATCTCGTTGTAATGAATGGAGGAAGATTGGAAGACTTTGCTGCTACGTGCAAGGTAAGACGCTAGGTGGCGGATACCTTCAATTATGTAAGCCTTCTTTTTCGGATAAATGGCTTAAATAAAGCACATATTTGTAACTATATTTTTAGGACCGGTATGAAAAAACTTTGTCACAACTTTTAAACGAAAAAGACGCAATGGGATGCTCGCCACTACACTACGCGAGTCGTGAGGGACACATCAGATCTCTGCAGAACTTAATCAGGCTCGGCGCTTGTATCAACTTGAAGAATAACAATAATGAAAGTCCCCTTCACTTTGCCGCAAGGTACAATCCCTTATTTGTAAATACAGTTGTCTCTGTCCAAAACACAATAAGGTAAAACAGGATTTTCACCGAATCGATTATTCATGAATACAAATTTTATCCAAATTTGTTCAGTTGTCGATTGTATTATGCGTTGTGAATCAATCGCATTCGATAAAAAAGTTTTAACTAATATCTTTCGGATGTCATTAAAGCCTAGTACTCATAAGGCAAACAATTTCTTTTACTAAGATGGCATGCACAGCCTTAAGAGACTGGTAATCTCGTTACGACTATACTGTCATTAGGCTAGCCTGATTGACAATAGTTCTTATAGAGGAGATGCTTTTTCTCGGTAATGTGGATATATAATATTTAAAAAACTAGTGTTTTACACTAGGCAATTTGTTTTCGTTTCAGGTTTGGCCGTTATCACACAGCATGTCAACTACTCGACTCTGACAAAGGCACTTTTATAATAAACGAAAGCGATGGCGAAGGCCTCACACCTCTACACATTGCGTCACGTGAGGGTCACACGAGGGTTGTTCACTTGCTACTAAACCGTGGCGCTCTATTACACCGAGACCACAATGGACGCAACCCACTGCATCTGGCCGCCATGAGTGGTTACACGCAAACTATTGAACTGCTACACACCGTTCACTCGCATCTACTCGATCAGTCGGACAAGGATGGGGTCAGTTGACTGTTTAATTAAATTTTTAACACACTAGCTGTTTTTATATGTTAACTTAATAAAATATAGCCTATGTTACTCCCTGATAGGATAGCTTTCTACAAGTGCAAGAATTTTTAAATTCGTTCCAGTAGTTTTTGAGTTTATTCATTACAAACAAATCTTTTCTCTTTGTAATATTAATAAATATTTAATAAAATTTAAAAAAAGAAGAACAAAATTTGGACTAAAAAGTGATAAATTTATCCGATTTTTGTAGAATACGCCCTTACATCTGGCCACAATGGAGAACAAGCCTAATTCTATTGCACTACTGCTGTCGATGGGATGTCGGCTTAGCTACAACGCCATGGACATGAGCGCCATTGACTATGCCATTTACTATAAGTTCCCTGAAGCAGCTCTAGCCATGGTCACTCATGAGCAAAGGTGACAATTTTCTTATATAGGAGTTAAATTAATCCAGATAATTGAAGATCAAATTCTTATGTAAATAAAACGTAATTTCAGAGCGAACGAAGTGATGGCTCTGCGGTCTGATCGTCACCCATGCGTCACATTAGCTCTTATTGCTAATATGCCTCGAGTATTCGAAGCGGTTCAGGACAAATGCATCACCAAGGCTAACTGCAAGAAAGATTCCAAAAGCTTTTACGTAAGACCATAATATTTGTATAGAAAGTAGACTATTAATGTCTATCTATCTATCTACGTCCTTCTCAAACATACAAGCTAACTCAAACGAAAATTCTTCAAATTTAGTTCGGTGATTAAGCTGTGAAAACATAAAATACTGTTTCACATAGCTTAGAACTGTCATTGTGGTATATTAAACTATTTTCTACTATTAGAATTATAGAAACTGTTTTCTATTCTCTCGTTAATAATAAAATGTTCTTATTATTAACGACATTTTTTACACTCGCTGCAGTAATATCTTAGAAGTTCAATGTAAAGTGTTGTATGAACTAAGTATTTTATTCGAAATATAGAATCCGTTATTAACGATTCGAATAGAAAATAGAATTATTAATTTAATTTGAAAATCTAGATTAAGTACAAGTTCGCGGCACTATGCCCCACTACTACCTTGGAGGAGGAGCACGGTCATTATAATAGAAAGCAAGAGGCGGTCGTAAAACCCCAGGCTATTCCTTTACCCGCTTTGAACGTAAGTGCAACATTGTGTACAATTTTTTAAATTTTTCACGCTTTACACAGATTAAGTACTCATTCAGATCCTACCAACACTCGAAGCATGAGATCGAAGCGCTGAGACTGGCGTTGGACAACCCAAAGTACAGGCCTGAACCGTTGTCTGTGATCAACGTGAGTCTAGTGCTGTTCTGCTACATCCAAACGATGTGCTTGCCTCTCTATATGTCGCCAAATGTCCAAATAAGAAACTGAACAGCACAGCTTCATATTACACCATGACATGAAAACGTTTACGGTGGATGGGTTATTGTTTATTGTTCAACTATGTTGTGTTTTATTGTAAATACTCTTCTTCCACTGCTTAATGGTCGTTGTGACATACTTTTCTGCCTTTTTCTATATTTAATTAAGAAGGTAACTAAAATTATTTCATTTATTAATCTGAAACATGTAAATAGTTATTTTCTGGTGTTTATAATTATAATTATCTTAAAATAAGTACGTTTTCAGGCTATGGTAGCTCATGGTAGAGTTGAGTTGTTAGCTCATCCTTTGAGTCAAAAGTATTTGCAAATGAAGTGGAACTCGTATGGAAAATTCTTTCACCTAGCTGATCTTCTATTCTACTGCGTATTTCTCACCTTTGTAACTGTCTACACTTACATTCTTATGCTGAACTCTGACCCAATTATGTCCGATAAATTGAATGGAAGATGCGACTCTGGCAACGCAATCGATTCAGGCAGTAATTTAACAACTGTAACAAGAAGGTTCATACTCAAACGAGGTAAGTATTTGAAATATAGAAAAGTCTTTTTTTAAGCTGACTCAACAGTGGGATAACTGACTTATTTCTATATTTATTATATTACCTCTATTTGTTATAACATTAATGGCAGCAATAGTTCATCTTGTTACACAGACTTCGAAACTATGATAACGATGTATACAAGCACCGGAGCGATTCTTATCTACAATGGAATCTGTTTGATACGAGAAGCTTACAATGTGAAACAACAGAAGTTCCATTACATGATGGATCCTTCGAACTTCGTTTCCTGGATGCTCTACATCAGTTCCACGATGATGGTTTTGCCAACATTTACTAACGACGAATGTTACACGCAGGTATTTCTGTATTTTCATCAATTTGAGCAATACTTACATACACTTAATTCCTATTTATTGCTTTAACAACTTATACGTTTTGTAATTTATGCTTTCCAGTTTTCCGCTGCTGCAATCACTGTATTCCTATCTTGGTTTGAGCTGTTACTTCTTCTACAAAGATTCGATCAGATCGGCATCTACGTGGTGATGTTCCTCGAGATCCTCCAAACTCTCATCAAAGTTCTAATGGTGTTCTCAATCCTGATCATCGCGTTTGGTCTTGCCTTTTACATCCTGTTATCTAAAGTGGGTTTTACGTAGTGGTTCTTTTTGGATCATCAATTTCGCATTATTTATTTATTTTAAATTTTATAGTTTTTGTAACATATAATTAATATAACGTAATATGTAAAGATTAATAAAATAGACTTTACATAATATGCGCTCATGACGTCATGAAGTAAATTAATTAACAATTTGCACATTGCGAGAGTTAGCAATTGATTGCATTGCGAATTGAATTTGTAGCGAATTTTATTCATTCACACAAAATTTATAAGATAAAAAAACACGTTTCAGGGCCAACATTTGTCGTTCGACAGCATCCCCATGTCGCTAATGAGGACTTTTGCTATGATGCTCGGTGAACTAGACTTCGTGGGTACCTATGTGCAACCGTACTACAAGTCTGAAACAGACCGGATCCTTCCCTTCCCCATGCCGACTTTCTTCATACTTGGAATATTCATGGTTTTAATGCCGATCTTGTTGATGAATCTCCTAATTGGTTTAGCTGTCGGTGATATAGAGAGTGTTAGGAGGAACGCTCAGTTGAAACGTTTGGCTATGCAGGTGACTCTTTGTAACACACCTATTACATGAGTCTTTTACATTTCATCAGTCATATAATTAATGCACATTCATTTACGTATCAGGTGGTGCTTCATACTGAATTAGAACGTAAACTACCAGCGTTCCTCTTAGAGAAAGTAGACAAGGACGAGCTGATTGAATATCCGAATAATTGCTGCAAGAGGAAATTTGGAATTTTGGATTTTATTTTTCGAAAATGGTTTTGCGATCCTTTCACTGATGACGGTACGTTTTGGTATATATATCATTTGGAATAAATAAATTCATTTATTCATAAAAAATGAACGCTCATTATTCTTCGATAATGAATAATTGGCAGTAGGTTATATTGCAATAAAAACTTTCTCTTACAGCTACTTTTTGATTGATTGTAGTTAAAAGGTAATGTTTATTTAGTCATCTAATATTTGTGGTGTGGTGCATTAAGCATTAGCAAATCGTAGCAAAATAACCTCAGATCAGACTTCCCTACGTCAGGTTTCATATGAACCTTTCCGTAACAATTTAAAACCAGACGAAAGATAATTTATTTGTTAAGTCAATTTACTTATAATAAGACTACTGTAGTAATTACTACATAAGTTTAACTAGGCACTTGAAATAAAACTTTTCCATAGAATTTTTAATTTTATTTTCCATAGAAATGCGTAGTTTTCTTGCCAAATGTTTTTGTCAAATATACATAAGATTCGCATTAGCAGGATTAGACCTCGTTCTGGAGAGCAACGAAGATTTCATCAGCACTGAGCTAGACAAGCAAAAACGTCGTCTTCGTGAGATGAACAAGTTGCTCGAACAACAGCACACCTTTATCAGGCTTATTATACAGGTGAGTCGTATTTTAACTCGCAGCGAAATTTGCAATTTTAATTCAGAATCAATACAAAAATACAAAAAAAGCCAGTGGTATAAAAAAGGTCGTCAACAGTGGGTATCACTCAAACTGTAGCGTAGATTTCTAGGGCAATAAGCAATACAAGACTTACATATAAAAGTATAAAACAAAGTCGCCTCATGTGGTTTTCACTAATGTAAAGAGAGTTAAAGGAGGAAGGCTTTCTTATATATATTTTTATATAATCGTGCGAAGCTGGGGGCGGCTCGCTAGTATATTATATTAATGAATATAGTAGTTCTGTAGTTTTGTGTTTATAAATGCAATAATACAATTAAGTTTTTTCTGTAAAGCGACTGGCTATATAGTTGACGATTACTTCTGTTTCAGAAAATGGAGATAAAGACCGAAACAGACGATGTCGACGAAGGTGTGAGCCCTGCTGACTCACGAGTTGTGCCTCGCTGGAACTCGCCCAGGATCAGAAAGAAGCTGAGAGCTGCACAGTCTTTCAACAAAGGAGTTTAATTATAAAAGTTTAACTATAAAAATGTTAATTTATGTTATGATCACTTTTTTATTCATTCTACTTACCGAAAGTACACTTACATCCAAAAAATTTCTAATTTGTTTTAGCGTCTTCTATTGTAGATTATTCATAATTGTCCCTTTTAAAATAATTTATAATAATGTTTTGTTGACGAGTTAAAATGACAACCTGTGAACAACAATGCCATATCTCTTTAAAATAGGTCCAAAGAAAGTTATATCTCAATCGTGCTTATATTGTCAATTAACATTTTTCTTAAAGTTAACGTTTTGTTAACGTCTTCTCACGTTAAATTAGTGAAGTTTGAAAAACAAAAATATTATATTTGGTTAGTCATAAGTAATCCAGTAAAAAGATTTTTCACACATTTAATTTGGAGTAAACATTATTTAACAAAACAAACCAGATAACTGGACAATGAAACTGTAAGACAATGAAACTTCCAGGACATTGACATTTTCGTAAAATGCGTTTTTACTTGTATTTTAGATTTTATTTTAGATTTCATGCAGTGTTTAGAATCGTAAGTCAGAGATGGAAAAGTGTTGGTGCAAAATGAAGAGATAGTGCGTAAACGTCATTTTCCCTCCTAAAAGTATTTCATTCAGTTTCAATGTTAATGACCGCTGCTCTCTTTTAGACTAAGATATTTTATAAAAAGAAACGTTATATTGAGAGAACTCAACACATAAAATGTATATGTTATATGTTGTGTAAACTTCTATCTGTTTGAACTATGACAGGGTGAATTTTTAATCACTATTAAATCTTTGATATTGTACGAGGAATTAGAAAATATTTATTCTTCTTATTACATTCAATAATAAATAAAAATATGATCAATGACCAGCATTGATTATTATTTTTTGTATCGCCCGATATCGCTTGTATTTGTGTTATTTCAGGTATTATATTTCAATTTGAAAAAAAGCCTACCATGTTTATTTGATTTTCATAACTTATTTATTAGGTAATACTTATTCATTAAAAATAATAGTGACTACGCTCTCACCCTGTAAATAGTACTTCAAACTAAAAGCGCTTAATCTAATAGTCTTTTCTAGATATTTCCTATTTTGTAATAATTTATAACAATTTTTCGAAAATATTTACTAATACCTAATAGAAGTTAATATTGAATTATATAAGACGTAATTATATTTTGTTCAAAATTTAATTATTTACTCTTCGTTAATAAATTACTACGACCGAGAGACAATAAAAAAATAAGTGTTTATAAAAAAACCTAACCACTCCTATGTCGACATTAAATTGAAAAATTGGAAATAATACTTTGTCAAAGGTATTTCGTGGTAACCATAGTGTTATACATTGACATGTATAAAACCACGGTAAAAACTTCATAGACATTTTGACAATTATTATTGTCGAGTCTGTAACCGCATCGAGACGAAATGTAACCAACAGCAGAACCACAGATAGAGAATACGGGCCCTGGGTCGGTTTTACATAATCAGGAGCCGGGTTCCAAAATTAAGTTCGTTATTTATAAAAAAAAATATTAAAAAATAAAAAATGAAAACAAAAAAGTATTAATCCTACCCATAAACTTTATGAAAATTAGATTATGCGCCTCATAAAAATTGGTGACTTTTTAAAAAGTTTATCGTTTAGAAAATATACAAATTTATCTTAAAAAATGCAGTATTAAATGTTGTAAAATCATAAATTAATATATGTATATTTATCTTGCGCTCAGTGCCATGTGTTTGTTATAATTATGAATTTTTTAAATGAAATTATATCTAATGTCCTATCTGTGGTTTCCATTTACGCACAATTTGATAAAATATCATAGTTTGTTAAGTTAAAATATTAAGATTGTTCTTTTCTGTTAAAAAAATAATACAGACTACTATTCGCAAAAAAAAAAAATTAAAGCAAATTTGAGGTTGATTTCCAAATTGCATTTAGTATATTTTCAGTTTAGCCATTAGTGGTTAGGTTGTCCTAGGGTCTCGGGTTCGATTCTCGGCTCGGTGGACCGCCTACCGCTTATACATTCATTAACATACACATGAAACTTTGCGATCGAATGCATTAAATGTCTAGTTTTTAAGTATACAAGTAAGTACCTGTCGAAATAACTGACTTCCTTTATAAGTGTTTAGTAAATAGATATCGAATGGTTCTATAAATCGATGTTGTTATTAGAATCCCGAAAATTTAAATTACAAATGTAAAATGGTGTGTAATTAATATTTACTGAGCAAATTTTGTCCGCGTGAATATAAAATTATCAATATTCAATAACATACCTATTCACCGGTTTGTACTCCTAATACAGTTTTGAGTTAAAAATAGACCTTAACGGTTGTATTTAAGGTCGAGACTTCACCAAAACGGAAGCTAGACAAGCTGAGCGGAGATGTGTTGACAGCCAATAGGATGTTATCTTTATTTCCTCATTTCCCCATTCCTCAGCTTCGTAAAATACGGGATCTATCAATGCTTCATTAATGGGTCCTAGTACACTTTTTCTGCACCTGATTACATCACACCAATCAATTCCAAACAATGGATTCTAAGTTTTATCTTAGATATTGAATTTCCCAAGGAGTTTTACAATTTAATTTTATGACTTCACAATCGTCCCTTAAGCGACCCGAACCTTAAGCGTTAAATTTAACTATGAAATGTACTTACCCAAATTCAATGTGACATATTAATTGGTGTTGTCTACAAGCAGTCTTCAATGCTATTAAAATTTAAAACAATGTAAGCGTTTTATTTTAGTGGCCCTATCTTATACTTAAAGCAGTGTATAACATAGGAGTTTCTATATTTGAAAACAACTAAAAGTCGCCTTAAAACATTCATAAAAAATTGGTTGAACCCGATCACGCTTCGCTGTGGCTCAGTCTTATATTAATTTTATTATCATAAGTGTAAATAAAAGTATTCTAGCGAACATAGGTTTACCGAAAGACACATAGTTCAATTTAATATCTTACTTAACTTATCTTACTTAATTTTTTTTTTTCATTGTAACTAAGGAGGTTCTCAATTAGACTCGTTTTTTTTATGGACTCTGTAATCTTCTCAGTAAAAGCGTAAGAAATGTTTTTATACGACCCGTTGTATGAATGGTAAAGGTGCTTGCCTAACATCACAGGGGTCCCGGGTTCAAATCCCGGCGGGGTCAACTTTGGAAATGAACTTTTTAAATTTGGCACTGGTCTGAAAAGTGATGGCAGGGCACACTGTACTATTCGCAATCATGTGGGCAGCCCACATAAAGGCAGTAACTACCCCTTTACAGAAGATAATTGCCAGAGCCAATCCCGTCCTTATCCCTTATCCTTTTATGGTTGGAAGCGCCCATGCGCATAGCCTGTCTGTCGACCTTAACTTTAAAAAAATCAACAATTCCACTTACAATATTTTTTACATTAGTAATTCCGTTTAACAAATTTTTCAGTGGTGCTTGTGGCTACTCAAGTTTAAATAGAATCACTTTTCCATTTGCACAGCACATTCCCGGAGTTTCTTTTTTAAATTTCATTGCTTTGCAGTGCAGGCAAACATTATTTGAGGTACTTATCACAGTCGACCCGTCTGAAAATGCTGAAAATGCACTGCACTGTCGCCGTGAAAATTCTGAACGTTCTTGATCAGTATAGTTTGATTTTCTTTGACGTTCAATGGTTAGCGGCTGCCATTGCGTTATACACAAACCAATATAACAAAATTATATATATAGATTATGCGATTTAATAAATGTTCTACCAGTAATATACCAGTATAAAGGAACTCTAAATATATTCAGTATAAAATTAGCCGACATTCAAATCTGAGTAGACCTATCTGATTAGTAAACTCGTATGAAAATCAATTAAGCTATTTGGCACAAACAATCTAAAAGATGGTAGTCACATACATTTTCTATTATATTGTGGCACCACCCACTGTATATATGTTACAAAAGAATGTATAATTTTTTGGAACAAAGTGATAAAATATTTAGTTTATGTTAGCGGTACTCTACGCGGCGAGCGCCCATATGAGTGCACCAGATAATAACGCAATACAGTCACAAACACAAATGCTAAATTATCTCTGGTCCTGAGTCTGAATAGTAGTCGCTGGGCAGTCGTAAACTTAGCAGCCCGTTTGGCTGCAGTAACCAAGCCTTCACAGAATAACATGAAATAACAGCACGTGTGCTGTTGAGGTTCGGTGAGTGAGTAAGGGATGCCAAAACCCATTTCCTTATGCCTTCCTAATCCTATATCTTTATTCCTATTAAGATCTCCAATGCGGTAAACATATACCACCAAGTTGGCCACCGCCTTATTATGAATGAGATTACCAATGAAGCGTAAAACATTTTTAACAAAAAAATATTGAATTTTTCTAAAACCATCCTTTAAACTACAACATTTCACTGTATTTTCATCATAAAATAAAAAATATAATAAAAATTTGTTTCCGATTGTACATGAGACAAAACATGAAAAGCGAATCCGGTGAAAGTGTGAACTCGATAATAATTCCATGGCGAGTAAATGGAAGTAGGTACTTAGGAAATTGTGTTTGTGACTGACGAATCGTATTAGTCCGGAAAACAGCCCTCTTATGCTAATGAGCAGGTACAATAGAATTTTTCAAACCAAAATCGATACTCCAAATTGCTTTACCTAATTACAGAAGCTGTCATGAACAGGAGAAACAATGAAAAAAATACGAGGGAACAACTTGTTATATTTTTCATTTTTGAAGGCGTACAAAGTCGCAGACACCAGCTAGTTGCATAATAAATAATAATAATAGTTGCATTGTGTTTTTTATATTTTCTTCTTCGTCTAGCAAAAACTCAAGCAAAAAAAATGGATTGACCAATTGTAATTCGGTTTTAACTTTTGGAAAAAGGGATAAACGGGGAAGATTTGTATATATTTATAAAAATTGCACTCCGAGCAAAGCCGGTAGTATTAAATAAAAAACCAGTAAATTATGAAACAAATTCAAATAAATTGCTTTTACAGGAATTCTAAGCTACACATAGATTTAAAAATTGATAGAAAATTATTTCAAACTAAGCTTTCACTATTTTTTATACTCATTTAACATAATTATTATATTGTTTATCTATTTCTATATCTATACTAATAAAGAGAGAAGATTTGTATGTTTGTAATGAATACTGGAACTTAAAAACTACTGGACCGATATTGAAAATTCTTTCACCTATAGAAAGCTACATTATCAGCGAGTAACATATTTTATAAAGTTTTTTTTATTATATTTTCTCCCGTAATCAGGTGTCTTTTATAACACGATAAGTGCTCATGATATATATTTTTTAAATTTTATTGAGAAATTCGTTTTTGTATACAAATATATATAATATATGTAGGTAATTACAATTCCAATACAGTATAATTGCAGTACCTATATACTCGGAACATTTAAAGTGATGTGTAAACATTTATAAATGCTATTGTGTTAGAGAAATTCACCATTGTTGCCCTCTTCCGCACAAATATTATATATTTATGGGACACTTGTATGCCATTTCACAGTTCCATGAGTTTACAAACAACGATGTTGTTATTAATATTTGTGTTATACATACAAACTTGTATGAGTGTAGAGCCTCAAATGGCGAGAGTAAATGGTAGAGGAATTTTAGACGTCTCTTTTCCTAAATGGAACCGGAGATATTCAGTAAAGGAGGCACACCAAAACAAGCCGGAACTAAGATTTTGGCCCCCAGTTCAGAAGGAGACAAGATGTAAGTGTATGAAATTTTATACTTTAAAAAATATTTTAAAATTATATATAATTCATGTTCAAACGAAGGAATTTTGCTAAAAAATGCAAAATTTTTAGACAGTGACAATGCTAAATTATTCTTTATAATGTAAATTGCATTATTAACTCTTGCTATGGTAAATATTTTTAACTGGTTAATAGATAGTAATAAGAGTATAATATAGTTAAATATTCTTATTATTATCTCCTAAAAGATGGGCTTATATTTCAAATAAGCAACAATGGCAATAAAAAAAATGTATTTTAATTTTTTCCATGATACTTATTTATGTAAAAGCTAGCGAATTTTCTTTTCACACTTTCCTAAACTTAAAATGTAATTAATATAAAATGTAACACGAGGGAAAAGTAAAAAAATGCAAAGTACCAAAAATATGTTTATTTGAACATTTTTTTGTGTCTCAAGTCTCAACCAATGCTTTTACATGTTTTATTTGAATTTTTTTTATCCATCCCTCTTCTAAAATAATATTTTTAATTGAATGCACCTTTAATATACCTTAATAATACCTTTAATATATTAGAAATAGAACATGTAGTTATTATCATGTGGTATTGATAGTAAGCAGCCACGACTTTTATATACTTAATAGGTTCCCTGTCCCCATACAACAGAAATTTCCACATGCTGCCGCGCTCCCCAGCGCTAGGTTTCCCCAGCGGTGACACTGACTAGCGTGATAAAAATCACGCTAGTATTATTTTTAGTATTATTACCCCACTATTATTATTTTTATTATTTTTTTTATTCACTATATGTAACGCTTCGTTACAATGCTTACGTCCCGCGTACGTTTTTACTTACGCTTTTATATAGATCATGTACTCCGCACTACGTCCCCATATCAAAAATTCAATTCATTGCACCACGTCCACAAAAAAAAAATAGCATCAGAAATTGTATCTACTTTTGATCATGAACGTGTAAAGAAACCATCCAATGTATCAAATGTGGGACAGCGCACCTTTTAATAGTAGTTTCATAAGGCATACCTTTAGTTTTTAGTGCATAAATGAGCGCACCTGAAGACGGTTCCATCACCAACATTATGTTTCAATGATAGATATGTTTTGCATAGTATGTGGTTAACGTGAAATGTGTGTTTTAGTTTTATCGCTATTCACGGTGGTAACATTCCCCAATGGAGGTTGCGCCGGAGCTTCAGGGGACAACGGCACTTGCATGAGTGCACGAGAGTGCTCAGGCCGTGGAGGCTCTGCTAACGGATACTGTGCCAATGGTTTCGGCTTGTGTTGCATTTGTAAGTACTGCACCACTGCAGCTCAATATCATGAACGATTTACTAACACTTGAGGAAGTTTCGACCGTAGTTCCGAACTGTGTTGGTGTTTTTGTTTATTAGTCAGAAGAAAGTATATGCATAATATAATTTAATACTCAGCCAGTCAATTTTCAGTAAAACCTTCCAATTTGTAACAAGTGTTCGCTTTAGAAAATGTAAGTAAATAGGTAATGCCCAGTAATGACCTTATACGCACTCATGTTTTTATCTTGGTTAGAAATTCACCTCTAAATTTACCATTTTAAATATAAACTTTTTATTTTTATAATACGTTCAGGCCGACAGAGAGGTTGACGGTCCACTTGATGATAGATGGCTACTGTCGCCTACAACGCAAGCAACGGCACAGGTGCTGCCAGTGCAAAGGAAAAGGGATTGTGAAGCGATAGGGAAACGGGCTCTGGGATCTCTTACTCACTCACCGAAAAACTACAGCGGTGGTCTTCTGTAAGGGGGTGGTTACTGCCGCCAGACGGGTTGCCTAAATGTCTGCGAATTATTTGCAAAATATTGTTTTTTTTTCTTCTTACACGCAAAAACGTCCGTGAAAAAATAACTAACTGATGGTTAAAACCGCATCAAAACCAGTTGCGTACTATACATAGCTTAAAAGATCTAAGCATAAGATCTAATTAAGTTTTTACGTAATTAGAAAAAAAAGCAATATTTTACAACCAAGTCGTTAAAATAGATTTACATAGGTTACGTAGGCTAAACATTAAGGGTTGCGGGAGCGGGTCGCTAGTACAAAAATATAGGAGTTTTGAATTAATGTTTTTATTATTATCGCCTTTATAGCCTCCCGTCTAAAATCGGTCTAACCGTTTCGGAGCTTACCCAAAGCAGCCAGAATATTATTACTTTGATAAATAAACATTTGGTAAAAAGCAGTTATTTTAACATTACAAACGGAGAGTTCAATTTCACACGTAGATATTACGGATACTTTTAGAATACATTCTATATAAATGTATTTTAGTATTTTACAATGTCGTGAAGTGTTGCGTCAATCGCATGGCGCAATCGATTTTCTAACATGTTTTATTTTTTAAACACTTTTTCCTATCTGCTTAATTGGTAATTTTTTAAAATTACTTACGCAGAAAGTATAGTTGCATAAACAAGTAATAATTACAGAAGCAGATAAACAACAAATGCCTTGGACATGTTTAAACAAACTAAAATTAAAAATAATATGTTATTTTCGGCATCTTTTTATTTAAAAAACACCACAATATACATACACTCTTGGTAATTATTTAGAAAAGTTTTCCATGAAAATCAAAAAATACCCATGCCATATTGGCCTCCTTCGAGCCGGATTTGAACCAGCGACCTATGGATTTCATTTCAAACATCTACAGTCCACCGCTCTACCAACTGAGCTATCGAAGGTGTTACACAAATGGTTGAATAACTTGTATATATTCGTACTCAAGTAGATGTTTTTTAGCGATTTTCGTACCGTTATGTATTAGGAATGAAAAAAATGTATTAGGTAACTTATTAGTTGAATTCAATTCAATTAATATACATAAAAGCCGAATTATATCTTTGTTCTCCCAGGAGTGTAGGGCGGTTCCCCCATTGTACCGGGTCGTAGAGGGGGTTCCCTTTGACCTCCAGAAAAATCTCGAACCCTCGGTATACCCGACCTGGTAAAAAGTCGGCGACGAGATCTCGGAAACTATGAGGCCTAGTGAGGCCCGGTTTGTAACTTTTCAACGGTAGCAGCTTCACCCCCCCACCCCACCCCCTTTCGGCAAAACCATTGGGGAGACCGAGGCGGTCACTTCCCTATCCCCGATAATGGCGAATGCAATGTACTCTCCCACTGCTAAAACACTTTCCAGTTATGACGTCATGTGGCAGTTCAACGTCGGAGAACGGAACGTATTTCGTGAATTCAGGGTACCCATCATCATACGACGGTACAGGATCCTGCGAGCTTACGGTCATTAAAACTCATCCCGATGTTTGTCAAATTAGGTAAGACGTGGCTAACTTACTCCATAGATTTCTTGTAAAGTATTTCTTCTATACCAATTATTAATCCAAAATAAAAATGGGCTAAAATGTTTCAGACTAGACTTCAATCGGTTCACAATCGCTGGTCCGGAACAAATGAATCATGTGTGCAATCAAGATCAGTTTATAGTGTCCGGTGGAAATCCCGTGCCCGCTATTTGTGGTAGTAATCAAGGGAGTCACAGTTGAGTCCTTTTTTGCGGTAGGCCTTTTTAGTCAATGGAGCTAATAGCTAATAAAATTTCATATTGTGTTATGATGATAGTAAATTAATATACCTACTATTAATTACTTTTACAAACTACAACTTTTACAAAACTGATCTCCTTATATAGGTACATAAAATTATAAATCGATGGAAAGAGATATAGGAGTGTTGGTCACAGGAGCGAAGAGAGCGGCTGTTTTTTGAATTTTTGAAAAATAATTAGTTGTTTTTGAGTTTATATTCATTACAAATAAAAATACAATTTTTGCTCTTAATAATATTAGTATAAATAACATACCATGATGCAAGTACGGTGTCAAACCCAATAGAATTAAGAAGGATAAGAGACTCATATGTCACGGAGGTGACTCTGGCCGTTTATGAATACAGAAAGCTCTGCCACTACTTAATTGATTGAGTTTTAGGGCCTCTTTCACCAACTACAAGTAAAGTGTTGATTAGTTACTTTTAGAAATAATTTTATGTTTTATTAAATTATGCACTCGGTTTACACCATCCTTCGATAGGCGAAATTTTGACACATGGTGAAAGAGGCCCTTATTTATATATTTAATCACTTGACTAATCAATAAAGTTAATGTAATGGACAGTTCATGAAATTAAAAAGTCTTGATCGTTAGTATTTACAACTTGGTGAGCAATGCAATCAATTAGAGTAGTACCTATTGCTTTTTTTCCAGTGTACATAGACGCCGGTATCGGTACCACAAATCCCATTAAGCTTACATTC
Organism: Synanthedon myopaeformis; assembly: GCA_944738685.1. NCBI lineage: Eukaryota > Metazoa > Arthropoda > Insecta > Lepidoptera > Sesiidae > Synanthedon > Synanthedon myopaeformis. Next base: position 3,344,065 of record OX122913.1, on the reverse strand, counting down.
GTCACCAGTGGCAATTCCTTCGAAAGAATCTGGAAAGTGAAGGTCACTCAAATACCATGCAGTACTGTTTATAGAGGTATGTTCAACATATCAATGCTGTAAAGACAGGTACAGTCAAAAATCATTCCATGAATGTATTAAAAATATTATATTTACATATAATTTTGTTAGTGTACATCTTTACATAGTATAAAACAAGTCGCTTCCCACCGTCTATCTCTCTGTATGTACGCTTTTAAACTATGCAGAGGATTTTAATGCGGTTTTCACTAATGAAAAGAGCGTTAAAGGAGGAAAGAAAAAAGTCCGCCGGGGGCGGCCTGCTAATGATGTTATAATACTTACATTAAGAAGTAATTGGAGTTAGGCTTTTTTCGAAGTAATCAATCATGGCAACCGTAGGTGATCAAACTCTAATATGTATTCCAATTACGCAGTAAGAACAGCAGTTGTTGCTCAAGGGCCCTTACCCTAAATTTAAATTGAGGTTACTTTTCCAGCTGAAGAGGGTTGTGTCCAATACTACACTGGTGTGTCAGGCCAACTGAAGTCGTTTAACTACGATCCAGTCTCCGGTGCTCAGCTCAGCAATCAGGATTACGGCATCTGCATCAGGATGGAGAGAAACTTCTGCGGGATTCAGTACACTGCTTGCCCAGACACTGGTACGCAATGAAACTTATAAGCATTATACATTGCCAGCTTTAATCGTATAGAGCGACGCAGTCGTCACGGCTCAGCTCACATTTTAACTCGCTCTTTCTTAATGAAAGAATTGACATTATCTTTTTCTTTGAATTTTAAAATATACTGAGATTCGAACTAAGCCTTATAATATTTATTGTTTAATAGTGTTTAATGAATTAAGTATGTTTTGTCGCTGAAATCAAGAAATTAATAAACTAATCATCACAATAAAATTTTAACGAAACAGAACGATATGACACACACATTTCTTTAATTTGTTTATTCGGTATTCAACATTCAGTCCAGATCCTTAAAGTGAAAGTAAATTTGCGACCCGACGACGTTACATATAAGTTATACCAGTTACACTGTGAATCGCAAAAAGCCGACCCAACTTGTCGTAAAAGAGTTTCCTCTGGAGAAATGATAAGACAGGATACTTTATACCCTTAGTCGACCGCAACAACATTCTTACTCCCATATCTATTCTTGTTGGTGTACACACTGGCAGAAGTAATGTTGTGTAAACTAAATTATTATAATAGCTGTGTGTCCCATGGTTTTACCTATCGTTTGATTTAAATTGACAAAGACATACACAACTGGAAAAACGCCCTATGTTTCTCATTGGACCTTTGCTTTCGCTTAACGTCTTACTTTTTCGTATTTACATAATGATAAATAGCCTATACTTCATCAAGAATTAGACTATCGAATGCTAAATTTTTGATGTGAAATATCTTTTGGAGCTGGCGAGACCGGCTGTTGGCGTGGCGAAACAAAACATTTGGCTAAACTTTTGGGCCATCATTTTGGGGAACTTTATGTGTTTTTTTAAATAAAGAATTTTTTAACAAATTTTTTTTGATTTATCACATCTGCTAGGCGAGGCGTCCCGTGACCAGCGAACTGAAAAGTATATTATTTCAATGTCGCGACAGCTCAATGTTTTTTTTTTAAATACTAATACTTAGATCCAGCTTTTAACGCGTTCAACTTTATAGAATTCTCTAACGAATATGATTGTATCCTTTCAGTTAACAATAGATCGAGAGCGTTCACGTTAAGTGGCAACAGCAATACGCCGGTGAACTCCGTAATCGGTTCTGGTCCCGGCACAAACTATTGCGCCAACGATTGGCTGTTGATTCCGTGTGCCGCCAACGTTGGTCGTCTTCAAACAACTCAATCTATGTGCACAGACAGGATTTGTGGTGGGACGTTTTCCGCTGATCTGTCGATGCAAGCATCTAGTATTCTCAGTAAGGCTTGTTTCAATATGCACCTATGAAATAATCGTATGATTTTTCTATCACTTCTCAACGATATTGGATTCAATAACATTTCAAATTGATTTCGTACGTCTTGATAACATATTTCATTAGATACAATATTTAGTATATTTTTTTAAGAATATCTGTTATTCAGAGAACCTTGGAAATAATGAATAAGTACATTATACCTACTACTTCACAAACATGTAAGATGACCCTACTTTTAAGCGGATATTGAGAATTTATTCCTTTATTCACTAGAAAAGTACTAACTAAATGTTTTTAATTATTTTTAATTCCATAAAATTATATTATATTATACGTAAATGTATGATTACTAATCAGCGGAGAGGATTTATGGATAGGTGAACATCTATATGCAATTACTGAAAAGAGGTTATTATATTTTTTCAGGCACTGTAAAACCATTTCGCATATGGTTCCACACGGACAGCGTCGAAGCACCTATTGATATAGACAATAGGGGATTCTGTCTCAACTACGTACAACAGCCTTGCACCAACAGCGTACTTTAATTTTAATTGTCGCGATGTTTGTCGTCTGTGTTTCTTAGTAATAAAATTTATAATGAATTTTACATATTGTTTTATTACTTTAATTAAATATTCAAACGGATCAACATTTGGAATTGTTCACTTGAATGGACCAACTTTTAAAAAGTATTTGTTATTTAAACACATCGAGCAGACAATGTAGACAACTTACCGAAATATTATCATTAACATTGGACACTTTAGCCCTAATGCGAAAACTAGGCTTTAGATGAGCTGCCATGCCACTTTAAAATTTATAAATAAAATTGACAATTAGCAATATTGTCTAAACAGGTCGATTTTTGGTAATACTGGTTCAAAGTGTCAACGCGAAGACAGGCATATATTGGCAAGCAAAGACAAGCTTACACACATTTATTATGATATTTTATATCAAACTTCATAGATTTATCAAATTAAATAGTTACTTTCATAAGCAACTAAAAGGGCAGTCACCGATCACAAGGCCACCATGAAATAACTGCTCATGCTATGTACTCGTATGTAATCTCATATAATCTCATGCTATATGTGATGGGTATATAATCTCATGTTTACAAAAATAGTTAAACATTTTTCTAATATTTATTATATAGATACCTATATATTGTAAGAAATTTAAGATTAAGAAATAAAATGAATAAATGTATATTAAACGTTTATTTCAGACTATTTGTAAATATGTTTCTTTTTAAGTAATATATTACATACTAAGCATATTATTTTACATTATTAAGTCCTATGATTCTGTCCTCGTCCAATGATTTTGGATAGGAGATTCAAATCTAAAAGATCTTATAGATAAAAAATTATACATATAGACTCAATCTGGGCAATACACTGTGTTGAAGGTATTCGAGTATGTATTTATACATATATTCGGAAAAGTTTTGTGTACGCCCAATGCGAGGCTTTGTTTTATATGTAACTGATATTAGATCCTTCCGACAGTAAGCCTTCGACTTAGATCCGGTACACGCGTGCGGTAGAGTGATTCTAAACGCCGACGAATATGGCTCGCTATTCCGACTCAACTACGATGGTCGTAACAGAGGCTAGTGGAGGTGAAAATCTTGTATATCTACACACAAATAACAATTAAATATTAAATGTTTTCATATTGTACAATTCACACGATTTAATAATTTATCAGCAATGCCATTACCGCGATGGTCACTCAATACAATACTCAGTACTCAATCACCCTCCGACTATTACGCACCTTGGCATTTATTTCTCATATATTTATTATGCTGGAAATGTCCAGTAGACAGAATCTGTATCCAACTATCACATCATGTGTGTAAAATTTTTTTTTTTTTTTGTCTTCATTATAAGTAACTTTGAAGAAAATATTAAAAAATATTTTAATGTGTATTTTAGCGAACGATGATGAAAATTCAGAGTCAAAAACTTGTGGGAAAATTCTTGTGGTGTTGTCCTGGATTTTGGTGGTAGTGACAATGCCCTTCTCACTATTCGTTTGCTTCAAGGTTAGTTTTTTTTTTTTTTTTTTTTTAATTATTTATGGCCCGCGTATAATTTCAATTGAATCAATCTATAAATCTATACTTCAATTATTATTTTATTGCTGTGGCTGCGAAGTATTCAATGCATTGCGATTTTTAATCTAGTTAAGTAATATTAATTATTAAAAACTTTTACAGTTTATCGACAGATGTTAAGTATAAATATAAAAGTTAAATTCTATTAAAGTTAATATATTTAGTATACAAAAAAGAAAGTGATATGACCTAAATACAGGAAGTTATATAATATTTATTTCTTTTGAAAGAATTGAGCGTAATTACACTCGTATTTCATACGAGTATAATTACGCTCATTTCATATTTCTCTATTAAAGAGGCGTTTTATGAAACAAGTAACGAGCAATTTAATAAGCTACCAAGAGTTCTACTTTTGTGAACAAAGTTAAGGCTTTCTATAAAAATTATAAGTAGTTATTATGAGTAATTTCTAACTATAAGTTAGAAAGTAAAATGTACATATATGTAATAAGATTTATTTAATGTGTTTCTTTTCCAATAATTTCAATAAGGCTCCTTCAATAAGTCGTTAGAAGAAATAGAAAAAAAAAGCTACAGGTTACATCATACTATTTTACAGAATGTCGATGTTTAGAACAAACCTCTGGACAAGTCTCTATATTCTAGAATCCAGATAGGTTTTGTTTCCGAGGTTTTTCTATATATAGTCTTTGATATTTTTTTCTAATCCAATATTTAGAAAAGATGTTTGTAAGTTTAAATTTAAGAGATTTAGCTCTCTGCTTGTGTGCCGATCTTCTTAATGGTAGCTGATCAACAACACAATCACGCCATACCTTAGTATTAGGATACTTCTCTTTTATTCCACGAAGGACGAAGTAGGATGAGAAACTAGGAAGGCATAGGAAAATACAACAGCACACAGATAGGCTATTTGATTGTTTTGGTTGTTTACATTAGTAAGCAAAACACATAGGTGTATTATACTTTATTTCTCAAAAGTATTTAACAAACAACGTGAAAGTTTTTATTTAATTATAGTTACTTAATTATATTATCTATGTTTTGTATTATATATATGCGGTTTTGCAAACAAAATAAAAATATAATATGTCTAAAGACAAAGTCCATATCGTTCTGTCTATCGGAGAATTTAAATTACTATTCTAATTTGATATATTGATTTGTAGGTGGTACAAGAATACGAAAGAGCAGTGATATTTCGCCTTGGACGTTTATTATCCGGTGGAGCGAAAGGGCCAGGTGACTTATAGCGTGATTAACTTAGTGGTTGCCTTGTAGTAAAATAACCATACTTTTATATATTTGTCAGGTATCTTCTTCATTCTGCCCTGCATTGACACGTATGCTCGGGTTGATTTACGAACGAGGACGTACGACGTTCCGCCCCAGGAGGTAATTTTACATACACATAAATAGGTGTAGTACAATCCGGTGTTCTAACTTTTCGTATTGTAATTTAGAGAGCTTTTTCGCTTTGCTGTTTTGATAGTATAGCGCTAGAAAAAGGTACATACTTTTATTTCCATATATTAAAAAAATAATTGTAGGGTCAACTTCACTTCACTTTCTTTCAATACGATAATATTTTTAAATAACTATTTTACAAACTAGAATCGCCACTAATCGAAACTCGTCCATAATCAATTAGAAAGAAAATTGGTAAAAAATATAAAACAACACAGTTTTTTTATCATAATCTTCGAGATGATTATGATCGAATTTCGAGCAGTCGGTGAACTTTAGTTGACTTAAAAAGACATAAATAAAAAGATTGTTAATCAAATGAAATTTCCGTGAAAATACTTATTATACAATACATGTGAACAGGCATACATGTGAACAGACGAAGTGAGGAATTTATAAGCCTTTTACAATTTACAGGTGCTGACTAAGGACTCTGTCACGGTGTCTGTGGACGCTGTGGTCTATTATCGAGTCCACAATGCGACCATTTCCATTGCGAACGTGGAAAACGCACATCACTCCACCAGACTTCTCGCGCAGACCACCCTTAGGAACACAATGGGCACACGACCGTTGCACGAGATACTCAGCGAACGGGAAACTATTTCGGGCAATATGCAGATATCACTTGACGAAGCCACAGAAGCTTGGGGCATTAAAGTTGAACGAGTTGAAATGTGAGTAATCTTTACCTTTAACTTTTATGATAAAAAGCAGTAGACAATCTGACGTTTCAGTTGTAGGTATATAGAAAGCAACCGTCACCAGTAAAACAAGTAAAACCCTCATAACTACGCTCTATAACAGTATGAGGATAAAAGGTACGATAAAAGCATAGGTGCTTTCTAGCTATTTGCCTAGCAATTACACCAGAAAGTATGTGTTGGGCTGCATCTAATACTTATATATCGTTACCAAATTAAGTTTTTTATTAGTTATAATTTATCATGTAAGTAACTCTAAGCTTTAATGAGAATAAAGAAATATAAACCCGATTTGTAAAATGTTTGTTGAATTAAGATTCATTGAAGCAAACAAAAAAAAAAAAATTAGAGGTCAACATTGATTAAGCGAATTCTATTTTGACCTGCCACTTCCTATTCAGAAAGCCACTTCCTATTTTTTAAATAATTTATTGCAAAGTATACATTCGAGAACATATAGTATAAGTCAAGTCACATTTAAAATTGACGAGCTCGACTGACGATTGATTAAGGTTAGCCTTAACCTACAGTGTGACTCAAGCTTCGATCCTGACAAGGTCATCTATAAAAATGAAGTTTTTCAAAGTTGGCCTTGGTCTACTTGCCCTTGATACTTGGTGGGTACACAATATAAAGGTAACAAATATTTCATCTTGTCTTCACAGAACACCTCTCGACTGACTTAATATCGTACTTACTCTGCATAAGAATATACAGGAACCTTCAACCACTTTTTTCGTGATCTAAGACAGGACTAATACAGCAGACTTCTATTTTCGGATTCCGTCCGGATATTCTGATGCACCTAGATTATTTTTCAGTTAGATAGTTATTTTTTCATGAAAGGTTTATAAGATCTATATGGAAATAAAATACATTTATTTTTACGGTTGAACAAAACAATGAATACAAATATCATGGTGTGGCTTAACAGAAATCGACCCGCCACTTCACCCATTAATATGAAGTATTGTAAACAAAAATGTTCTTTAAGCCACGTCGCGAAAGATTAAAGTCGACGTTCAACGGTAACATGCCAAGCCCAGCGGTTGACAATATCCATGGGAATAGTTCACATCATGTCTATAGTTATAAGTCACTTATGATTAATTTCTTTGATGATAACGATTGCGACGTGTTGAAGCCAATTGGCATTTTCCCATTGTCTCTTTTTGTATACTCACTTTAGAAATATTTACTATCACTACTGGTAGGGGAGCCCGCGATGCTAAATGTGGAGTTACTCGAGCGTCATGGGAACCTATTGGATTTTGAAGATTAGATGGTAGGAAAAAAAAAAGGTTATATGATGTTTTCTTTTTCAACGATGGGGTGAGTTTATAGACTCTGTATTAAGAAAAATCCTCCAAATAATCGTCACATTAAGAATCAGCACGATCAGGAATTCAGGCTGAACCGTCTGTATGAAAATCTGACGAGCTCGATTATGACAAAATAGCAATCGCCAAAAATCTTTTTTGCATTTTCAAAAAGCTGCCACGAGCTTGCGTTATATTCGAATCGTCTGTATTTTAAATAGGAGCTTAGTTTGGGTTCACTTAACATCCCCTCTGAAAATTTGACGGGCTCGAGTAGTCTTTAAATTTTTACCCCAACCCCCACCAACCCCACCAACCAAACCGGCAGATTAATACATATCCGTTATCGGAGACACGTGCGGCGTATACATTGGCAATATCTGACGCGCTCGAGTAAATCCCAAAATCCCCTCTTGGGCTCCCCTATTATACTGTTTGATAGCAGGTGGCGGATAGTCTTGTCCGAATCACAAGCTGTTTTAGAATGGAGCCGTTTGTCCTCTTGGTCGTCCATGGAATGCGCAACATCCGTCTCTAGCACGACATATCGAAGGCATCTATCTTTTTGCGCTCCAGAGATCGAATCATCCAAGATTCAGAGCCATACAAAAATATGGAAGAGACCAATGTTCTCGTGATTCTCGTTTTGGTGTTAGAAAGACTTTCCTGTTTTGCCATAAGTTTACTCATAGCTGACTTGGCCATTTGAATTCTTCGAAATACCTCGTATATTATTTATATCTATGCTATGTGAAATATCGATTTTGAAATTATGAACAATTCATTATGATATGTAGCTATAAATATAATAAATAATTATACATCAATAATTAAGTATCTATACTATACTAATATTATAAAGCTGAAGAGTTTGTTTGTTTGTTTGTTTGTTGTTTGTTTTGGTTAATCTCAAGAACTACTGATTCGAATTGAAAAATTCTTTTTGTGTTGGATAGTCCAGTTATCGAGAAAGGCTGGCTATATGACATCACGCTGCCATCAATAGAAGCGGAGCGTCAATGGAAAATGTTGCAAAAATGGGAAAATAATTCCTTTTTTAAAGCTTCCGTTACGTGCGCTGCGTAAACGGTTTAAGTTACGCAAAAAACATATATGATGGAATTGTTCCTCTTTAAAAGTTCTAAAAAAGTTCGCGACAGCATATGTCTATCTTTTAAGATTGACTCACTTTAATCTTTTTTATGGTAATCAAATTTGATCGAAATTAATGCATTATTTGCGAAGGTGTTTTATCAACATGATTTTAATCCTTATCCAAATAAATACGTTATTATCGTCACAAGTATTTAATTGTGAACAAAATTGCCCTTGACATCACTTACCATCTTAGGAAATATCATAATTTTAAAATAACTCCCCAATAAAATTAGTCTAGCGGCGGGACCTGGTTTTGACCAAAGTCGTGGTCACGGAGCGATCTCCAGCTGACCAATCTACCTGTTTTAGTTTCGAAGGCCGGGAACAAGTGGTATTTATGACGTTTTACGTACCTAGTTATTAAACGATATTAATAAACCTGTATTTTTTTTATTTCAATAATAATAACTTTATTTCAGACATGTGTCCATAGCTTTCAAAAAAGTTATAAACTAAAATATTATGTTAAAATATACACACTTACATATTACACAATAAACAAAAAATAAAATAAATAAATAAACACGAAAAGTGCCCAACGCACCTAAATAAGTTCTTACTTCAAAAATAATATTGAATGTGACAATACCTGTCCCACGATTTACTCAAAAAAATCATCTCAATTAACATAAGAACTTAATAAGAACATCCTCACAAAGCCTATATCAAAAGACACTCCTTTTAATAACAGTAAGTGGTTAGATATTTTATCATTGAAAAGCTAGAAGATTGAGAACAGAGGCCTATTGTTCTCAACGCTACCCTTTCCGACCCCTATTTTTCGGTGTCATTTTTATTTTGCTTACTCGCCTCTTTCGGACACGAACCTAATTCTCTTTAATCTGCACCTGGTAACATCGTTTTCGGAATCGAAACTCGATAACGTACATTAAGCCGGTAATGAGGCGTATCAAGATTATACCGTTCACGGGTTCTGCTCGATACATTGAGATTCACATTCAATTTTATGATGCACAATTTTATGGTTCAATTCACGCACGCGCATCACTGGCCGGCCGCCGGTAGCTCTGCGGGGGTATTACCCCGCAATGGCATTACCATGCCGCGCGGCTCAGACACGTGGTTGACTCCCTACGGAACGGTTGTGCTCAACGCACTGATTTTTTAAATTTGTTTTTGCGATAACTAATCGTATAATAATTACTCAAATATTTTCTTTTTCAACGCAGACCAAGTCGCGGGCACCAGCTAGTCCTTTTATAATAACGACCGCCTAAGGCTACGTATAATAATAGATATATTTTACTCCAACTGTATAAGGCTTATCGATATTTTTCTGAGTAACTTATAGGCCACGTGTGTGATTGCTATTTTTACTCATTATTAAAAGAAAGAATATTTCTATTGTCTATACTGATATTATAATGAGGTAAAGTTTATATATTTCTATGTAGGAAGTAGGTAATATTCTTCTACTCATCCAGGTAGGGAACTACTCATCCAAATTAAAAAAATAGAAATTGGAGAGAATTTCAGGATAGACATAGGTTAAATATTCCACGCAGGCGAACCGCGGGCACCAGCTATCTAAAAATAAAAAGAGTATGTCAGGCGTTACATCTTTTATTTATCATCGCGGACGAAGTCGCGAGCACATGTTAGTTTATTATAAAGAGAGGCTATCAGGCTTACGTTCCTCTAGATAGATGGTAGGCAGTTACCCATTGCCCACCCTGACATGTAATATCAGGGGTATATAAATCACCAGTAATGCTTTTTTAATTCACTTCATCGTGAATGTCGATCGTGAGTAGAACGAGCTGACAGAACGCAGTATTGGTATTATCAATTAGCATAAAAATCCAAACATTTTAGTGTCTTTGATTGAAAACCACATGTGTTATGTATTCAACAAGCGGCATAAGCAAGTAATTTACAACAGAGTCGACAAATAGATGTAATAAACAAAAACAGCAATGGCCAACAAAAACACGAATGATAATACAGTTCACACGCCACACTATTGATTTGTAATTTACAACGTTCGAACATTAACATGACACATACGCGATGACAATATTACATGTAATGGGTTGTCTTTGTCTATAATTTGTAGACTATTTTGAAATGAGACAGTGAGAGCTCGCCGATGATGCTTAATTAAATCTTTTTTCGTTTCCGCACTGTTAATATTAAATGTTGGCTAAAAATTTCAGTTTTAATCCCTCGGTTAGTTTTTGAGTCTTGTGGACATTGACATACACACGCTAAATTTAAATATCTGCGTGTTGAAACACGTTTGAACGTTTGCAAATGTATTGTTAAAACAGAAAAGACGTTCGTCTACCGGTACAACTCCAAAGGGCCATGGCTGCAGAGGCTGAGGCGGCCCGCGAGGCCAGAGCTAAGGTAATAGCGGCAGAGGGTGAGCAGAAAGCATCGAGAGCTCTTCGGGAAGCATCCGAAGTCATCGGAGACAGTCCCGCCGCCTTACAACTCAGATATCTGCAGGTTACTAAGATAATTTTCACTAACCAACATTTAATAAATATTCAAATGTCTATTTGTTAATATTTTAATTTAAATTTTCTATTTACAGACATTAAACACAATTTCCGCTGAAAAAAATTCGACGATCGTGTTCCCGCTACCAATAGACTTGCTTACATATTTCTTAAAAGCAAAGGAAGAATCTTAAATGTTATAAGTGCAATTATATTAACCTATTTTATAAAATCTCACACAACTTTGTAAGGTCAAAATATAATCATTGCATCATATTAAGTCTAATTCTTGAATTACTCTGAATTTTTGTGTTTAAAATTTTATTAATTTATCAAAATTTGTTGAAAAAAAAAATACAAAACAAATTTAGCAGAGTAAAATACAAATTTATAGATAGTCATAGTTCCGAGTAATCCGTGTTAATGCAATGTATTCGTATTTGATATGCGAAGATATATAGCGCCCACGTATATATTTATATACCTATATAACGTAGCCTTTTTCTTAGCTAATACCACAAAATGTACGCACGCACATTAAATAAGTCGTTTTCTTAGTAATCAACTTAAAAGAGGAAAGCGATTTTAGTCTCTTAGGTATGACGTCATTGGATCGAAGTGTGTATGTATGTCACTTTCTTACTAAATTAGGTATTCACAGTCTAAATACTCGTTACGTGATTGATATTAATTCAAACTTTACAGTATAGTACACCCTTGATAAGGCGCGTCGTTAATCTTCGTTCGCGTAGTTGTACTGGAAAAAGGCATGAAGTGTGTGGATTGGTCGATAGCATTTCCCACGCTTTAAAAATTCGTCTTCTGTGCAGGTACATCGCTAAGCCGTATATATCAGTTGGGTACTACTGTACAATTTTTTTCATACGTCGAATATTATTATTTTTATTTAGTCCTACTGTTTTGTAACGCTAATGTTGTTAATTGTTGCATTTTCTATCGCTTAGCATAATTTATTTAAAGGTTTCACTTTGATGTTACTCATAATAAATGCATTTAATTCATCATTACGTTGTAAGTGGTATATATTCTTTAGTTCTATAAAACTATTAGGGTTTCATATTGGTACTATTATGTATCCCAATAGCCCAATATAGAACTTTTAGGACAATAAAACAATAAAAGACGTAGATAATGTGTTTATATTAGGCCAATTATATCCACTTTATTCTATTAGCACTAGCTTCTCCAGTTTAAAAAATATTTTTTCACCTCTCCAGCACGAACAGGGTGCTTTTGGTGCCTAAAAACTCGCAGGAAAATCGATTTTTGATGCTCTACTAACCATAGCCGACTATAGTTGGCCCAGCTGTGAAGATAGGTTCTCAGCTGTTCAGAAACGGATTCAGCATTAGGTCTTGGTGTTTTTGTACTGTTTTGGTTAGTATAAAATAAAATGAGTACGTCCAATGGTGATGGTCTAACTCCAGAAGAATTAAGAGAACAATTTCGAATGCCGAACTTAGCATTCTTCCAGAAAAGTCCCGTGAAAAATCTTCATTCGTACGAATTATTTCATTCGTACAAACATAGAGACGCAAGTAAATAATACGACCATCACAGTTCCGAACAAAACTGTTACTTTAATTCTTACAAATTGCAGTAATTTTAGTTTCAACATTTAATATTTTTGTTAATTTAGTTATAATTTATGTGACTATGACTATGTGTATGTTGGCTCTAATAAACATAATATTTAAAATTGTTTTAATTGATTTTCTTACCTTAAGATGACCTTGTAAGTATTATGGTTTTGTAAAATAGAATCATGTTGTCTATAGACAACTTCGAATTTCAACTTTAAACATAATAATATACAAATAAAACAAATAAAATCCAGTTTTAAGAATCCTTTAATATGAATACATACATATTAATTTACAATTATTAAACATTTAAGTAAGTAAACCAATATAAGTAATAATTTAACTGTAAGTGATTTTAACTTTTAAACTTCGGATGTATAAGTAAGTACAAGATACCCTAGAGAAACTACATATTATGTGCTACATATCAAAACGCACAAATATATATATATATAAGTACTCCCCTACTTCAGGTGAAGCGCATCTAAGGTGAGAAACATGATTAAATTATCAAACGTATAGATGGCGCTATTTGCATAGTTAGTTAAAGTCGCCTACTATGTTACTAATTAAATTATTAAACAAATAGATGCGCCTTACCTACATACACTAATTAAACAATTTAAAAATTTATTTAATAACAGAAATAACAGAAATAAATCAATAAGTACTAACTCCAAAATGTGTATACTTTAAAATTTCTAAATTACAAAATTTATTATAAATAATAATAAAAATATGAAAAATTATTTCTACATAAACAAAAGTAAACCGACAAAATTTATATATTTGTATTCTAATTGTGTTCACGATAACATTATTACAAAAAATATACAATATACGAATATACGAATATTCTAATGAATATACGATATATATTCTTCATTAAGTACATAGGTAAAACAACTGCTTACATTGTTGATAGTGAGGGAAAATGGAAAAAAAAAACAAAGTATTTGAAGAATGGATATAGGGTAAGTGAAACGACAAAATAACTAAAAAAAATCAGTAAAAGCGAGAAACGAACAAACGAATAGCTTGTAACAATTTAAAATCCTTGTCTTATATAAGGCAATACAACATTTGGTTTAGTCAATTAGAAGGAAATAAATTTAACGTCAATGGAACCTCAAAAATCACATTATAATTAAAACAAAGGAATATGAATCTTCTTCAGATACTGATTCCAATTATGAAAAATATTAAAAAGTATCACTTATTAACAATTGTTACTTACATTGTTTATTGATTTCCATTGTTACGTTTGAAGTTTTCGTTACTTTTAAAAATATCACAAACTGTACAACTATACAACTTAAACACTGCAAAGAACAATTTTAACTGTTTATCTCAAATGTACATATAGTCCCTAAAGAAATGTTGATTAAGATTATGATATGAGAATACAATAGAAATGTGAAGATACATATAAAAAAGAAAAATTCTTAGTTACTAATTACTAAGAAAATTTTAAAAAATTTTTACAAAGTTGCAAGTGAGTAATATATATTCATTTGAGCAAGAGATTTTATGTAAACAAAGATAGGTGAAAAATTAACAAAAAAAAATGCACCTTAACTTACGAATATTACACGTTATATCCAAAAGTATATATTTTTTTTTATCAAATAAACAGTTTAAATTTACAAGTTTTTGTACTCTAACACTGTGATGTAGCCATAAATGTTTGAAAAACCCGTTTTGAGGTTATAAATTTGTTTACACAAAATCCCTTGCTCAAATGAATAGGTTACAAATATAGGTTTTTCAATTTATTTTTATCCCAACAGATTACTCCATTACAAAAGTAAAAATTTACGTAATAGTCGCCACCAAATATTATAAAAAGAACAGAACTATTTCAGTAAACAGTTTAAGGGTGATAATATTTATAAATTGTACTATTGATTATTTTTGGCAAATTGTTTTTTTTTTTTTTTGGCACTTTAAACTATGGCTCGACCTTAGCAGTGGCCAATTGTGTTTTGTAATCGTTCGAAGAATGATTTCAGAAACATATTTTACAAACTTTGGATACTCAAAAATATATATTGCGACTATATCAAAGTTTCAGTTTTTTTTGTTTAAAAAAAACATTCATTTCTTAAACAATAAATATGAACGAAGTTATACAAAGAAATCGAATCATTGTAACTGTTTTCCACACAACATTTTGAATTTACAGATTTTGGTTTTAATAAATTCTCATGTGAACGAATTCGTATCAGATCCGTAGTAATTTTAAAGTCGATTGATAATTATTTTAAATACCAAAAGAATAGAACAACAATAAAGTGATTAAATTATTTCCCACATCTTGGTACCCATTTCCGGTTCAATTGAAAACACGCCATCCAACTCACTCGACTTGAGAAAATATTAAAGCATCATTTGGCCTCTTACTCATTTTCACTTAGCCTAGTGAAGTTTACGTTTGCGAAGGACCATACGTGCCAGCGGGAGGTCTATAATCTTGGGGCAGGGCTGACACCTGTTTCTTGGTGAAGGCGTATTTCCTTACGCCAATGTTCTTCAGAGTGTTCTCTCGACGGCACCCTTCACTGCAGAAGACAAATGCACTTATTAGTTTCAACAAAAACTGTTTCAGTTGCAATTAAACTACACAGACTTGTGAGCACAAACTACATCACAAGCACCCATGTTTTTAAACAAAAACAAAATGAAGAAATATTTTTTCTTCTCCATTTTTTTTTTTTTTTTCAATTTTTTAGTGGAGAGAAGCTACTGAGCAACTTAACAAGAAAACAAAATAAAACCATTTATTGCGTTACGTAATAAAAGTGAATCATGTCATCAAACAAAATTGTGAATCGACCGATATAGGCCAATATTTCTCCAGTTTGATCGTTTGAGCACCCCCTAAGGGAATATTATAAGAAATAATAATAAAATAAAATAAACAAAAGTTACCTTCTCATGATACTAAGCGCTCTTCTCATTTCTGGTTCTGCCAGGTGATACTCTGTGGCCAATATGGAGCACTGTTCCAGTGTCACAGACATGGCCGTTCTGTCTTTGGCACTTTTGCACGAGGTAAATCGCATGCCTGTAATAAATAAGGTTCTAATTTTCTACAAAATATTTGAAAAATCATAGGGTATTCTGCAGTCAGAATATACTGCAGATCCCAAAATGATAGGATATCTGCCGATATGTCACGTGTCGTAAAAATAGCATTAAAAAAAAACTTACCATTCATAAGTCTGGTAGCGAGGGCAGCTAAATGCAAAACGTCGATGTTCTTTGGCACTTTCTTGTGAACAGCGATTTTTAAGTTTTCCATCACTTCTTCTAAGGGTTTTGTTCTTGAGGAAGCTAAAAATAAGATAATTTTCATATTAAAATACTGTAAAATTAAATTAAGCCAATGCCGATTTGATAATAGGCTTGGTAAGTATATGGCTGGGCATATTAAAATAAAAATTACAAAATCTATATTTTTGACCCCGGTTGCCCAGCACGAAAACGGGGTGTTATAAGTTTGGTGTGTGTGACTGTCTGTGGAATCGTAGCTTCCAAACGGATGGACCGATTTTGGTCCTATTTTTTTGTTTGTTTGAAAGCTGACGTGATTGGGATGACTTTTAGTTATAACTATCTGTTGAGGGGTTTGAAATCGTTACGTTTACGAAGGAATTTCACTAACTACCACTGTTGCCACCCACCACCAAGTGGAGCGTCAGCCTATCTACCTTAACAGAAAAAAAAGTAAATAATGTCTCACCTCTGCCGGCGGATGTTTGATCAGTAGTGAACACTTTGCAGTATTTGTGATAGTACTTGTTCAGTCGGTCCAAGTTGTCGCAGTTCGAATGATACTGCGGCGTGGTCTCGCCGAGGGCCTCAGCCAAAGTGGCCTTCTCATTTATGCCCACGTTGAATAGCACCGCTGTTATCGTGAACGTTAAGGCATTTGGGGATAATTTCGAGTGCAACGAATCTGACACTGGCAAATTAACAACAGTCGATGTTCTCGTCCCACTGACAGTCGGTGTCGCTGTGTTACTGTAACATTTCAAAACACTGTATCAAGCACAAATACATATAGAGAGAGACGAAGTTACTACAGACCAATGAGACGTAAAAAGTGCTTCACCTGTGTCCGACTTTGACGAGCTTGAAGAGAACCGTGTGAAGATCCTCTACGGCCACGACCATGTCACCCCACATTGCCTTCTCGGTAGAGTACAGACTGAGCAGACCTTCGAAGCCACACAGAGGGGAGAGGCCCGAGTTCAGCAACTTCACCAGCGTCTCACGTGGCGCCGAGCACAGCCAACACAGGAGGCCTGACGTTACTGTCGTCAACTGAAATAAAAGACACATCATCAACACTTATTCAAGAGACGTCTCTATATCTTCTATACATATTATAAAATAAAGTCGCAGTCCGTCTCTGTCTGTTTGTCCGTTAACTTATATAGCAACCCACGGATAAACGAGGAAAGTTCCTTATGCCTTCGTATTACATACCCTTAATCTTATCATTAAGTGGTCCGGCAGGCTGCCTGTCGAGCTTAACATAATAAAAATAAATATACTCACTGCTTGCGAAAAGCAAACGTCGCGTCTCGTTTGCAAAGCGGCATTCTCTCGCGTCCATAATGGCGATTCGCATCGGAGACGTAAGGCCGCGTGCGAAGCGCGCAACCAACGCGCCACTTCTTCTATGCACGCCTTCAGACACTCCGCGTTCGAGATTAGCTCCTCCTTGTTACCATCTGGAAAATGACAATACACGAGCGATCAGTCTAAAATTAATAAAATAAATAAATAAACAAAACCACTAAGATGAACATACCTTTTCGTTGAACATTGTCCGCGATCGAATTGAGCGTTGTATCAATGTTGGTCGCTAAACCTCTCAAATAAGCCAAGTGACTTTCCCTTAACATTGGGTCCACGGGTTCGACGCCTGGTATTGATTCCCTTACGTCTTCATTCTGAAATGAATACTTACATTTAAAGTTAGTAAAAACATTAATTACAATTATTTAATAAATCTTAATAGAAATGGGCTCACTGTTTTTTTTTTGGTTACGTTCATCAACCAAAAAAGCATAGCAAGTCTGGAGATTACAACCCTCTTTACACCCTCTTTACAAGACTATAGTAAAATAACAGCCTGTGAATAAAGGGTGCCAAGGCTTATTATTCCCTAATTCCTAAAGCTTATATTGATAAAATAATTGCAAAGTTATTGTTGCAATTATGTAATGGAACTCGAATATTAGGATTATGTCATTACCAATTATGGCCCAGCAATGGGATGTTAAACATAGTAAAAAAGATAAAATATAACACAAGTTAATGAAAAAGGTTATCACCTTTCTTAGTTCACTATTGGAATTGTTCATGAGAGATTTATATGTGACTTGTTCCAATGACGCCGTACTTTGAAACTGGTGAAGATTCCTCTTCGAGTCTAGCGAAAGACTTTGAGAGTCGACTAATATCTTAGGTCGGGTCAGTCTGAAGGAATGATTCAATCTCTCCATTCGCTCGCTCTTGAAATAGTCATTGTGGAATTCCAATTTGTCTTCGACGCTCGGATTCATCGGAACTATCGAGGACAAAGGCAGTTCCACTGTTGGTGATGTGTCTTTAGAACTGGAGCTCGATGACGGGTACGGATCGCACTCTAAGCCGGTCGTCTCGAACATACTCAGTTGTTCTGTTAATCTTCTTATAGTTGACATTGTCTGAAATTGAAAATGTATAATTATCTCACTTTAAGATCAAAGAAACAATGCGGTTTATTTTTATTTATATAGGTACCAAACTTGAACCAAAACCTATAATTACAATTACTGAAGGTTTACAAGGTTTCCCCCCAGTTGGGCCATGACCTTGTCGTAGGAAGGGGTTACCCTCGACAATCCGAGGGATCGCAGGGGTCGATGGTTCTGTCCCACCGGCCTTTGCCCATCCAATCGGATTGGTTTGTCGGGGACAAAGAAGGGGCCACACGCGTGTACTCCGAGCGGGCTCGGTTCAACGAAGCTCGTGACGGAGTGCACCATTACACTCGTGACGGGATCCTGGGAAACCAGAGGGTGGACCCAGGTCCCTGCTCATTCGGCGGAGATGATGTCCGATACCTGGGCCAGCAAAGGGGTCTGTGGGCTACGGTGCTGTGGTTGCTCCCGTGCTTGGGGTAAATCCAGCCCCCGAAGACTGCCTCACACAGGGTCGAAGAGCCGGTATACGTCGAGGCGTTAGAGTAGGGCATCTGGCGTACGGGACTTGATGAGAGGTGTGGTGGCCCATTGATGTTCCAGTGGGTCGCCACAGGAGTAGAACGCAGCCTGGCTGCAGGAGGTGGGTCCGCGAGAACATGGCGATGCTTGTGGGGCCCGGGGATAAGGCCTCGCTGTGATCCCGGGTCTCATATTTGCTGCCGATGGTGGAAAAGGGGGGTTTTAGTGCAGTATTGCTCGGTGATAGGTCACTTCGACGGGTGAGTTCCACATACCTCTTCGCCGAAGGACAATCCGTAAAATGTGATTTCCCCTCCTCAAGAAAAAAGGTTTACAAGGTTTACAATATTGTAATATAGTTTAAATAGCAAAAGAAATAATAAGTGTTAATATAAAACTTTCAGTATACTTATTTCTTGCTATACTCGTAAATAAAGTCAAACAAATTTATTTATATTTTTAATAGACCGATTAGTGTTTATGTTTATCTCATGAGGCAGAACTGTTTGCACAAAAGAGAATCGAGTGAATGAATAAACTGACCTGATTCTCTGCTTCATCACTACAACTCTTGTTTGGCCAACCGATGTACGACAGAGATTCCTCCACTTGTTCGGGATTCCAGAGTGCCAATACACTTTTTATTTTACCCTTGATAACTGTAAAAAAACAAATTCGCAACAATAGGGTTAGTAATATGTACGCACACAAACAACACGTCATAGGCTTTGTCTAATAATATATTTTGAAATAATATATTTTGCACGTGACTTCGCCCATGTAACTTTATAAAATATAGCCTATGCTATTCGCTATAACGTAGCTTTATATAGGTGAAAGAATTTTTAAAATCGGTGCAGTAGTTTTCGAGTTTATTCATTACAAACATATGACGAAGTTGAATACCTACTAAGAAAACAATAGAACCACACACGAACACATCATATTCTCATAAATGACCACAATGTAATTTTAGTTATACAAATTTTCTTTCTTTTTTCTTGCTTAATAAAGTTTTGGTTAAGTAGGTACTAGCTTTTATGGAACAGCGAAAGCTGCAATCAAAAAGGAGACTTTAATCACAGGTTTATATTGTAAACGAGTTTTATGTCAGCAAATAAACATTTTTATAGATATATAAAACTATGTGTTTAAAGACAAGAGCTTTTTACCACGTTCGCTATTCGTCAACTTCGTTTTTCATCACATTCGCCTTTAGTCATATTTTATGTCATTAATATCATGAGAGGTACAATTAAACAAAATTATATTAAAATTAAACCATTCTATTTATACGTTAACTAAAAATTCATAATATTGTCCAAATTAAAATGAACCCTTTTTTTAATGTTGAGAAATCCTCATGGATGTCCGGCGGCGTAGGAGACGCTGCAGGGTTATGCCGGGCTGTCCATCGCGTGGCTGTGCTCTCCGTCTGAACCTCGGCGTACCCGAAGGTATGCCGGCCACCAAGTCCCGGTCAAGGTGGAAGGTGGCCGACAGCTCACAGCCGCCTGCACCGAAGCCAGAGCCAGCCAGAGCCAGATCGGCTAGGAGATGGATTCCTCCGCCGCCTCCTTGCGCGACATGACGTGCTCGCAAAATTGATAATTGCCAAAGAAATATTATTAAGGTGGACTACAGATAAGAAAAATTGCCTGTGGTCCACCCAGGTGGACAAGGTAGGTGGACCAAGACCAATACCCGGCATGATGGACTCAGGTGGAGAAAAACTGTACTAGTATCCAAGAGAAAAATTGGAGCCATTACTAAGGATCGATGACTAATAGCTAATTTAACGAATAGCGAATGTGGTAAAAAGCGAAGTAGACGAATGTCGTCAAACTTGCTAGAGTTAATGTTATATATAGTATTATGATACAAGCTTTTGATTGTCATTCAATATTAGGCGTGTATTAAAAACGCCCACTTGATTATACACGAAACTTTAAAACTTCATTATACTTTTAGTCCTAAACAGTAATAATATTGACATTCTGTATTATGAATCTTTTTATTGTGGGGTTAAGAAGCAAGCCGGCAAGCCGGCTGACTGACCATTTGATGGTGGGTGGTCATCGTCACAGATATACGTAAGAAACACCTTAGGAACGCAATGCGCATCTGACTACCGAGTGGATAGTTGTTCTTACCTTCAAGGGCACTATCAATAAGGGTCTGTTCCTGTTCTCCCGTTAGAATACATTCCATGTCAACAACGATCTCATCGCGAAGCCTCCGCACAGCCACGACGTTGTCGTATTCAGACTGTATTTTGTTTGCCGTGGCATAATTCATCGCCGCTTTCGTGCTGTTCAAGTCTTTTACTTGCTGAACTAGCCTAGAAATGGACAAATGGAAAACTTTACAATCCACATACATTAATGATCTCCCGTGACAACCAGATCTAAAGTGGGACGTAATTTATGTAAATGCAACAGCCCTTTTTACGTCGGGGTATAAATACAAAAGAAAGTTATATTCACCTGATTAGACCACCGGAGCGCTCACACTTGTGCGTGTGAGCGGCGAAAGCACCCGCAGTGATGACGTCATGAGAACCCGTCTTGTTTAATGTGTCGTTGTGAACCCACATACGTTGCAAGTGTAGATTAATGGGCGCAAACTCCAAAGTCGCCTCGTCTGCTTGCAGTTAAAATACAGTTACAGGAGAGAGTTCATAAAATGCATATCTTATAATTAGCTGACTAACGAAAGAGTTTACGGCGGTCACCTTTCCAACAGCTGGATTTGAAGTAGCCTTTGACCTGCTGCATACATTTCTTCGCATGGCAATACCTCTTCAGTACTGTGACATGTGTGCTGACCAAATCCAATTGTTTATTTTGCAATTGGCCACATATCTCGCCAACGGACAGCAGCTCTTCTAGCAACTCCTTCTCCCGTTGTATAAATATGTCCCTGAAATTCAAGCGACAGACAAGCTGTACCTGATAGCTAAACTGATAGCTGTTTTTACTTGACAACTTTCTTAAATAAAATGTAATTTAAAGTCATTTACACAATATGAATTTTTAAAATATGTAAATATGTTATTTTCTACCTAAACTAATTAATGTAGGTATATTGGAGCTAAGATCATGTGACTATCAAACTGCCGATATACACTCGTATATCTGAATGAACTGCCAGACCAGACACAACATAAACGTACTAAGAAAATGTTAATTTTAGTTAAAATATTTTAATGGTTATTCTGCTATTCCGGACGGAGATAAATCCAACAAAACAAAGATCATAAAAATCGGTCCAGCCGTTCTCAACTTATAAATGGTGTACACAAATTAAGTCTGCGGTCTTAATAGCACAGTCATTATTCAATAAATATTTAAAAAAATTTAGTCTTTTGAAAATATTACTTACAATAATTGTATAGGCATCATATAACAAACTTTCGGTTCAGCTACAATCTCATGAACAGTTATGTCGCCACCGAGCCCCGAATGAAATCTGTACGTAACTTGTTGACTATTTACAAAGTTTTGTTTCAAAAGGCTTCCGTACGAAGGAAACTTCAGTTTTAAGCCAAGTCTCGGTGGTAGCGATTGTGATCTACGGTGAGTTAACACCAACTTCTGTGGTATGTCTATGCTGTTTCCGTCGTTTGTGTGAGAAGGGCTTGTTCCTATATAAGATGGTTCTAGGCTCCATCCATTTATTGTGATAAAACCGACAGTCTTGTTATTTCTCGTTGATAAAGCCATCCTTAATCTTTGTGCTTCCTAAAAAGTTAAATATTATATAAGTTAATAACAAACTGACGACTTTTGTTTTCATTCTATGAATACGTCTTTAATTTTGCTTCCATAGTAGGAGGCAATTCAGAATTTTTTTAATTATCTCTGCATGAAGAATAGAGGTAATGAGGACTTACTTATATGGGTGTTAAACTGAAGGGCTGTCAAGTTGTCAACCATTAAAAAGTTGGTTTAAAATTTAGCCAGAATGGCACTTATTGAGACAGTATGAAGTTGCGTTGTTGGACAGTATGGATCCACCGTAAATAAAATGCTACTACAGCGCCTCCTATTTAATAAAGGCCGACCGAAGTTGGTCCCCCTTACTTCTTTTCTTTTCTTGCTTCATGGTTTTGCATTTAAGTAAAACAAAACTCACCTGTATTGTACTTAGTTGCATAGAAGTGAAACCCATGGGGACACTTGTCTCTGAGATTCTTTCTTTGATGTCATAGACAACCAATCTGACAACGGTACCTCCAGTGAGGCCGTCGCTGGCACGGAACAAAATCGTTTTCGAAAAACTTGGATTACTACACAGCTGAAATGAAATGACAAAATAATGTTCAACTTGGTTAATGATATATATAGTCAGTATTTACTGTATTTATAGTATAAGTATAATTATATATTCAGGCTATATCCCATAATTACTATAATTTCAGTTATATTAACTGAACATTTAATTTTAAAGGAACTTAATACACTGAAAATTGTTTACAAGTGCAAATCACATAGTTAATATTAAAACAGATTTGATATTTATAAAAACTTTCATATTACATAATAATATTTAAGTAAACCAGTTTGTAATATAAAAATTAATTACCTCGGCAATCTCAGTGTTACCGTATCTCACAAAAATTCCATTTGGATGTTGAATATAAACAACAATAGTGGGTGATGGAGGTCGGCCGTAGGGGTCGCAAAGCAAATTATCACAGGACAACGCCAACTCACACATAGGTACCTCGTTCATATCTAACACACAAAAACAAACACTACAATCTACAGAAACGTAATTGGAGTTTACTCCTTATGAATCTATTTTCATATTTCATATATAAAATGAATGAATGGTATGAAAATTGCCCGGGGTATGAAAATTTATGGGACTAAAATCAAAAGTCACATGTCACACGTTACGCGTTACAGGCTACAATATGCTTTTTATTTATTTTATTTATCTATTAATTAACAAATCTATAAAACATGTGCATTGTAAGTCCCATTTTAAATATTTAATTAGGTTGAGTACTAGAATCTAAACTAGGCCGAGCCTGTATCTTAGACGCTAGTTTCTTCCAGTGACAAAATTTCCACTTATGACAACAATACATTCTATTTTACACACCTTTTTAAGTACACATTTTTTGATTTTACAAATATGAGGGTAATTTAAAAAATAAAAATAACTTACTCATATTGTATAGGTTACAAATTATGGAAGAAAGAAATATACCCTCTGAAATTCTGAACAAAAATTGTGGACTTAAAACAAAAAAAAAGAACAATTAAAAAAAGTTAAAATATTAATAAAAATATAACTAAGTAAATTTAATTTTGTTTTTTTTTCTAAATAATATTTATATAATATTAATATAATATATTACATATAATATGCTATATTAATATGTTTTAATTATATTTATTAAATTATTTAATCATCGTTCGTAAAAGGAGTAAACTCCAGTCATGCGTCGGAGCTGACACACACACATTTTTTTTAATAAGAAATACTGATTCAACACTTAAGTATGAATTAAAGAATGCTGATGTACTTTTCTTAGCATTTATTTTATGTGTAAAATAGAATAGCCCACTTTAATCTTCAATGAGTTGGTATTGCTGTGTTACAAGACGATATTGTCCCTTTAATATTAAGTGAGCTAGCAAAAAAGTTGTTGATATTCAGACAAAATGAACAGAAAGAAATATAACAAAAATATAATACCTATTATTATACCCTTTTGCAACCTATAACTTTGTATGTTTGTAACGGGTCTAATTCTGTTTAATTGTTCCTTGAGATCAGCTATCTGCGACTTCAGCTTTTCATATGGCGCCATCTGTATAGCTTTTAACCACAAACTCCTCTCGGATTCATGGAAAGTTGACATCTTATAAAATACCCCATTCTCCCAAACTGAAAGTTAATATCATTAAGGTGATTATAGTTGCGCTTTAAATATTGAGATATTTATTTTATATAAAAACGAGCTGACCCGCGAACTTAGAATTTAGTAACTTAGCCTCAGGGAGAATAAAAACCCATTTCATACAAAATGTATGAGAAAATGAATTTTCTTCATATATTTTTTTCGTGATTATTTTTCCGAAGTTTTAATAGTTATTCTGGTATTATGGAGACAAATTCAATAAAACAAAGATCATAAAAAACGGTTTAGTCGTTCTCGAGTTATAAATGGTGTAACTAACACGACTTTCTTTTATTTATAAGAGAGGATAATAATAAAAAAGCTTTTTAAAATAAAATAAAAATTGTATTGGTTAATTTATGATATGGCCCCTTGTATATATATATATAGGTAATTACTATTATGAGCTTCTATGAGCATGCCGTACACAAATTTCCAAGTGCATTAATATTATAAAAAAAATACTTATTTCCAAGACCTTGTGAACAAAGGATATTTCCATTTATATTTTATTCCAATGCAAGGTTTTCCAATTAACTTTTATATCAAGCAATTCAAGAAATTCCATTGTGAATTTTTTACTGTCCTTGGACAGTATAAAATTCAGTAGCTGAGTGCTTGGACAACAACAAACACAAACACAGAAATCACTTGGACAACAATTGTCATTATTCCACATTTTACATCACCTCGAGATTTTGCATATATTTGTTTTATAAATTGTATCATATTCAAATTTAGAATAATTAATTTTAAGGTAAACATAAATCCTACCTATTAGAAAAGGCCACTGTCCATTTTCATCCTGTGGTTGTACTTTGACTTGATGTTGTCCTAAGACTATTACACCAATTGGTTCATACCACGGCTTTGGTCCTTTTAAATAAAATAAGAGATTGCCACGAAGCCTGAACCAGCGCACAGATGAACCTGAAATGCACACAAAATAAACTTTAATAGCAACTGTTTTGTTTATCATTTAGTAGACAGCATCTTTGCAATAAAATTACATTAGTAATGGCATTAGTCGGTTTGATCTTGATTGTACATAGATTATGATGAAATCTTTAATACCGGAATCTTTTGATCTACGATTTGGATTAAACTACTTTGCCATGTGTTACTCTCATATTGAACATTGTATTCATATGTACTTATATTTTATCTCAAATAAAATACCTCAAAAATGGCTACATGGAGAAATAAATCGTTGAATTACAATAAAAATGTATTATAATAGTCAAAGAAGTTTACTTTTGTTACAATGAAGTGAAACAAAATTTACTGTAATACCAGTAAAAAAGTTAGTATTCCATTATAGATATAAATATATCTTCTCGTTCAAAATGAAAACTCATTTGGTATACAGATCGCAACTCAGTTTTATTTTATTAAATAAACTTAATTATAGTGTAAGTACACTGTTTCAATTTTTATTTTTATTAGGTTTTCTCTCACTTATGAAAATTGTGTAACATGTGAGAAAATATTCTGTGATTTGATAAGAAAATAATGTTAAATTAGAATTTGGTTGGATCATAAAATTTTAATAATAGATGATCTATATAAAATCTATTAAGTATTAAGAAATCTGTACAAGGTAATAAATTTACATATAAAATATTATACTAAAAAAGGAAGTCATTAAAAATACTACCTTCAGATCTGCGAAAGAATCCATCTTGTCTTTCTCTTATCACTAAAACTCCTTCACGATCAAAACAACGGGATGGTTGTGAGGCTAGCACGAATAATTCCTGTTTGTTGTACTTCATTGTGAGTTTTACATTATTTACATAAAGAACGAATACAGAAGATAACATCTAAACATTACATTTTTATATCTAAACATTACAAAACTATAGTTTAATATCACAAAATCCCGATTTTGGCAATTACTTTTAAGGTTACATCGTTCAATATTATTTGTATTCAATATCAAATAACGCAATTAAATTTGTTATGTATTAAATGTATTAAACCAAATCAAAACATTTTACACAAGGATGTTTTAACTTTTATGACATAGACTAGTTTTTTATGTGACAATTTTATGTCACCCATGAAAATATTCTCATCAGAATAGTTATAATAATCGAAAAGAATTGCTATTTTATATTAGATCTTAAGTGTTTAATGTAATAAAAGATTAAAGGAAGGCGATTATTTTATTTCAGACGTGTTTTATTCATGCTTTCTTTTCTTATACACCATAGAGTAACATATATACTGTTATATACTACTTTTCATTATGTGATCTAATGTTGACTTAATGTCAAATGATATAGCACAATTGCGACATATAAAACGGACTAATTTATACATTTAAAATGTAACATTAATTCTAAACTAAACATCACTATTTTGTATATTCAAAAACTTGCAACAAAGGAAATGTCAAATAACTCCTTCACAGAATACAGATCACACTATAGGTATAGATAACACTGGCTGGTTAGTGGTTATGGTTATGTATCATTCCCTTGACAGTTGACATTGACAAAAAATAGAATTTGCCGCCACTTGCGTGCGACGCTACGACGTGCGTGTTTGTTTATGTTTATTTTTAACTTTGCATTTTGTTGATTGATAGTTGTATTTTTCTTTTTCACTTCATCTTTCTTTCTATAATTCTCTTATCTTGGGATTCGGTGGTTAAATCAAATTTCCAGTTTTCTATGTTCACATAATCATTAGGTATATTGAATTCAACTTAATAACATTTTAAAATACAAACATTATATAAATAAATCTAAATAAACATTTTCCTGTTGCTACTATTAAATATATTTTCAAACTCTGACTAAAATTTTTACTAAACTATCTCATCAAAACAATGTCTCAATTTTTCCCTGTCATTACATTCTACATATTATTTCTCAATTCAAACTAATTCAAATATAATTCTTTTTTTTTAAACTGCCAGTGTTATTTAAAATTCAATTTCTCAACAGTGGTAAACTTGCATTAAAATCGGTTCTTATAACCCAAAAATTCAATAAAAATGTCTGATCACGACAAACAAATAACACCTTTTTGGGGGCTTTTGGTGTAGAAACTGAAGTTTCAATGTATTTGGTTACATTAAACAAAGCATCGATGTTTACCGATCATCATGAAATTTTGCATAGGTATACGTCAGGGATACATAAAAGTATAGGTACATAGGGTATACTTTTCTGTACTTTATTTGATAAAATATTCCCCAATATTTATTAATTCTCTTTTGAAACTTGGTAATTCCGGCCGTGCGTTGATAGATTAGTCAGTGAGCGCAAAACAATTTTCTAAATTCACTATAATGCGAGGATGGATGTATCCATAGATGATGTGGATCATAATCCATGATTTGGATGGAAATTGGATTAATATATCCAGGTAATAAACGTATCACTAAAAAGGATACTTTTTATCCTCAAAAAATGTTAGGTTCCCAAGGGATCATCTAAAAATATATCTTTTCATCTTTCAATGAGTTCACTTTAAAAATTTTTTAGTCTGAATTTCTAATACTTAGTAGCTTCATACAGAAGGTTGGTAAAGCATTTATGCTTTATTTCTTAATAATTTGATTTCAGTTATTTGTTTTCCTTGATCATTTTACTTTACTACAATAGGATTTTTAGTTGTAATCTTTGCAAGCATACCTAACATGAACCTAACATTACTTATTAAACATATATTGTTTATGATAAGACTGATGAAGGAGTAAAAGAGAATGAGGAATAGATTTGTGAATCAGAAAATATTTTACATCCCGACACAATTCAAAGTAAATTTTATTTTATTTATGTTAGAGAAATATACAAATACATACATAATATACATTATACAAATATCCAGATCTAGCAAGTGTTTATTATAAAATTAACCAGTATTACGTTTTTTAAATTTATAATTTATAAAATTAAAGTCGTCATAAAAATTTTCATAACTTCATATCTTTCATATTCAACTTGAATATCAAAAACAATATAACTTTCATTAGATGAAGTATACAAAAGTATATATATATTTATATTTCTGTGAAAATGTAACAAACACCAACTGGGCTATATCTCGTTTCGCTTCACAGGACAACGGAATGGATGCCAATAATTCGATGGACGTTACCTCCAATACAGCTGCTGGTGAACACTTAGATCTTCCCAATATTGGTAAAATTAAATTTCTTTATATAATCCCTCTTTTCATGTGTGAAAACCGAATTGAAATCGGTCAACCCATTCTCGGGTTTTTATGCAGCCTATATTTGTTATGTCATGTAAAAGCAGTAAATTTTAACAATAAATTCCACCTTTACGAGTAAGTCATATTCTTTGACTTCAGTTTATGTAAAAAATAATCAGGTAATTCTTTTTAATAGATGTAAAAGCCCATTTCCCTATCCCTTATCCTTATAGGTCAGCCTGTCTGTCTATCTTAACATAAAAAAAATTATTATTTTTTTCAGAAGCTGATTCAACATCGGTCATGGATGTAGATGAGTGAAAAACAAGGAGTTACCAGATTCATAACAAATAAGAAATATTTATGCCTTATTGTCTAAAAAAAGATCTCTTTTTTTCATATAAATATAATATATTTTTGTTAAAAGTAAGGGAATTTTCATCATATAATCCATTTTCTTTTTAATTCTAAGATAAATTTTTATTTTATTAATAGATATAAACTTTGTTTATATCATCAACTTTTTATTTAAATTAACCAACATTATAAACGTGCTTTTGTTTGATATCAGTATTAATGATGTAAAGTAATTTTTACAAAGTTTTAGCTTGAATCAGATTTTCGTTTGAAATCAGATTTGTAATTTATTTTCAATTTTTTTTTTTTTTTTTTTTTCAAATTTTTCAACTGTGTTCCAAATATTGTCTGGAACTGACTAGAGCTGACATCTTACTATTGTTTCCTATACTAGTTTTAATTACACTAGTATGTAGGTTTAAAATGAATACATTTAGGTAATATTCAAACATAATTTTATTAACATATAACAAGAATTTCAAAGTTTATAATATAAAGGAAAAGCAAACAATATATTTTTCAAAGATCGGTTACATTCTTATATCAAAAGTCCTTTTATAACGGCTGTTTATACTCTTTAACCTGAATCTTTGATATTAAGGGCAGATAAAGGCCCGGAGTGATACAAGAATAAATTTGAAACATAATGGTTACTTGCATGTTTTCAAATGACAAAAACTATATTTAAGCCAAATTAAGGAATGATAAATCGTGAAGCTAACTTAGATGATTAGTTATATATGTAGCTATAATGTTAGTAATACCATAATACATATGAAAGTCAAGCCATATTTTGTCCTTTACACATTTTCCAATAGTGGCCTTTGGTATTTATAAGCTCCGAGTGAGTGCCGCGTTCTATTATTTTACCTGTGAACAATAGTCATTTTTCTCTTACTATATTAACACTTAGCCGTGAGTTGTAACTTCTAATTACAACTCACTTAAATTAAATATTTAAATTCAATTAATAATTTCGTTCTCACTTTTTTATTTTCTCTTAAAAAATAAGATAACGCCTTTCCATAAGATTACCTTTGTCTAAAACACATATAATATCCGCATCCTTGACAGTGGTAAGCCTGTGAGCAATCGTAACACAAGTTCGGCCTTTGGACGCCTTCTCAAGGGCTTCGGATACCAACTGAAAACGAGGTATAAATTTCAGTTATCATTAGTAAATACAATGGCCTAGCTAGACCCTAGATCAACATTTCTATAAATTACCTTCATGGTATAATACTATAACAGCTGCAGCAAAGCAACTAATAGAAAATCATAAATTGCATGGATTGTCATTGTTGACAAAGTCGTGGGCATCAGCTAGTTATGAAATAATTTAATAAACGAACTATGCACGCCAGACGGGGCAGTGTATGAGGTGGCATATTCGAACTAATGAGAACTGGTTTACATTGACCCATGTCACTTGTAAATAAATTATTTGAATTTGAATTTGCAATCATTTCTAAAAGTTTACCTATTAGAACTGGGTTAATATGCACTGATATTGAACTCAACGAATTAGGAAAATATTTTTATAATAGGTGGGATCTACTTGAAGTTACCTTTTCACTGTTAGCGTCGAGAGCTGAAGTGGCTTCATCAAGAAGGAGCAATCGTGGTTGTCTTATCAAAGCTCTCGCAATGCACACGCGCTGTTTCTGTCCACCAGAGAGTTGGGCTCCATTGGCGCCAAGGTTTGTATCGTACCCCTGGGTTATAACATGTTTTTAAAAAAAACACCGCTATAGATACTGGTCTCGTTAACGACTTTTATGAGTTTGAAAAAGCGAAGGAAAAGGTATATTTTAATAAAATGCAAAGTACTAAAAAGATAAGTTTGTACCTTAGGCAAAGAAACAATGAAACTGTGTATGTTGGCCGCTTTAGCCGCAGTTACAATTTCGTGCATGGTGATTTTACGGAAATTGTCACCGTAGGCTATGTTTTCACCGAGGGTTCTATCAAATAGGACCGGCTCCTGTTGCACAACTCCAAGATGTCGACGAAGCCGTGGCAAAGTCATGCTGCTCCTCGTATCCCGGCCATCCATTTCCTAAGTAAATCAAAAGAAAAAAAATTTAGGAATCACGTGTGTCCGAATATTAATAATATTTATATTTTAGAAAAGCTACCTTGAATACAAGTGCGAACATGAACTTCAGTTTACCATGCGAACATGAATTACTTACTTATGTATTATGTCCGATATAGAAGCTTAAAATTGTTTTTTTTTTAATTATCCTAAGTTTAATATAAAAAATAATAATAATACTAACAATATTTCCTACATCAGGATCGTAGAACCTTTGCAGTAATTGCAAAATCGTGGATTTACCGCAACCTGAGGAGCCCACTAGGGCTACGGTTTTCCCTGCTTCAGTTTTAAGATCCACGCCTTTAAGCACTCGCTGATTAGGCCTTGTTGGATAGCTAAATTCCACATCTTTTATGTTGAACTTGCCTGTAGCTGCCTGCATGAAAAAATAATCAGTTGAAACGACACGGTAAAGTCGTGTTAGTTACACCATTTATAAGTCAAGATTGGCTGAACCAATTTTTATGATCTTTGTTTTATTAAATTTGTCTCCATTCCGAATAGCAAAATAAATATTAAAACTTCGGAAAAATATTTACGAAAAAAAAAATATGAACAAAATTCATTTTCTCATACATTTTGTATGAAACAGGTTTTTATTCTCCCTAAGGCGGTACGATGTTCGCGGGTCAGCTCGTATATATAATTAAACTCTTTCTCTAGAATAAATATAATATTTATAATTATAATATAGAATAAACCTCGTTCCCTTACCCAATCTTTCCTATCTTTTAACCCATTTTGTGTGGATACTTTAGGTCGCCTGTTTATTAATGCCAATACTCTAGCCCCACAAGCCTTTGCCGAATTGAAACTGGGTGCATACACTAAGGATTGTCCCAGCATATACGCTCCATACATAATTGCTTCATTTACCCTGAAACAATAATGTTCAAATTCAATTAATCTGACACATTTTATTTTAACAAAAAGCTATTGTTTACATCAGACTACCAAGGGTCGCGTGGTTAAGATGCGCTTAATGTGTGCTGTTGAGTAAAGGATGCCAGTGTCCTATATCCCTATCCTTTTTTAAAATCCTTCCTATTATTACACTGACAGGACAGTACGTCAGAAGTGAAAACTTAGCTTTACAAAAGAAATAAAAAAATTACGCTATCTGTTAACATCTTAACAAACTATTGACTAAGTGAAGCTTATAAAGAACCAAGAAATACGTACTGATTCAGGCAGATGGCGCTTAGTTCATACTATTAAACGTTACAGAAATTTAGTATCAAATTATTTGATTAATTAATTTGACATTTCTATACTTACAATAATACTGTTTTGTACTCCAGTCCTTCAGTAGCGATGAGGTATGCACCATACACAGTGGCACTACAATATGCCATGAACGGTACATACACACCGAATCCCAGAACTAATCCACGCCACCGAGATTTCTTTGTAACCGCAGCGCACGACTCTTTCAACATGTCTTTGAATTTCTGCAGGAATATTTCCTCTACGCCTAGTTTTTTAAAAGAAATATGTATTACACCTTTGATCTTTATCTACTTTATCATAAACACCTCATTAGAAATACATTACAACCAAATTATAACACTTAAATTCAATAACATTATTTTGGACAGTGAAAAACGTTGCGTATTTTTTACATTATTTTGAAACTATACATATATTTGTATACTTTTTTTATTTTTATGAAAGAAAACTTTCCAAGTGTTAACTTAAAATGGAGCTCAGTATTGTCTGTTACTTTAATAAGAAAACAATCAGGGAAATGGGGGGGAGGCCTACACCGATGCAAGCTATAATTAAAAATTATGTCCTAATCCTCGCCGACATTCTAATCAGACCATTATCAAGTAAGACTTACTTGATGATGTAGCTACAGATCAAGGTTACCATGACATGGAAATATCACCGACAGTAGGAAATAATGTTATCGAAAAGTGTAAAGAATAAATGCCTTTTCTCTAAAATACATTCATTAGGTTATTGGTTTATATCATAGATCGTAAAACCTGCGTACATCATAAAATATTATTAAAGAAACATGTACCTAAACTCTGCACAGTTTTAATACTGATGACTGCTTCTGTAGCGATCGATGTGGCTGACTCCATTGCGGCTCGCTCGTCGGATTGCGACTTCTGAGATACAATACCTTCAAGCCAGATACTTCCCACCATCTAAATAAATAAACCAAATTCCACGTCATATGGCGTCTTTGATTTTTTTTATGTTAAGGTCGACAGACAGTTTGACGGTCTACTTGATGGTAGGTGGCTACCGTCGCCTGTTATAATGCCGCACCCGTGGCTCCATCCAACGGGCTTGTCTAATATGAAATTTTAAATATCTTAAAAGTGCAAACTCTAAAATACTTACAAGAGGAAGAAATGCAGTTCCAACAAGTGTTAACTTCCAGTCGTAACACATAGCCATTATGAACCCCACCACCACTGAACTGACTCCCTGAAGGATGAGACCTATTCTGAGACCTGTCGCACCTTGAATCTCAGCTGCATCGCTACTCAATCGGGAACATAATGCCCCCACCGTGTTACTCTCACGGTCATAGAAACCAATCTCCTGTAAAAACGTATACAGGTTTATTAAAATATTCGTTTCATTTGAATATAAGCACATTGGAAAACAAACTACCTGCTTAAGAAGACTGGCAAAATACTGTACTCGTAACCTAGTGGTCATCTTAAGGCCGGACACAGTGAAAGTGACACCTTGCAAACACATTGTTATGCCAGCGACCGCAGCCACCACCACAAACATGCCCGAATAAAAATCCGCCAAATATTTGATTTCATTTGAGTCTTTTAGCATAAATATCTAGAACATTTAGAGCATTTTTAATTATTTATTTTTAAAAAATTTTCAGTATCACATCGCTAATTTAAAAAGATATGACACGAATAAATTGTTATAATACTCGTATGATCGACTTGAAATGCTTATACGAGCCGCAAATAACCGTGGTCAATATACTACGAGTAGTAGATTGATCTTGTGTCTAAATTGGCGTCAACAATTATGATAAACAAAATTTTATTTTTTATTAAATTTTGACCTACTCATTAGGTCTTAGAATATGTTAGAAATATTTCTATATTGATTATAAATTCACAATGCATTATTATTAAAATTTGGTCATTTTGATTACAATCAGAGATCCTTTTTATAATACCTACATTGAATTTATAATAGTACTTATATTTTTTGTTTTTTTTAATAATACAAATTCACTAGGAAATTAAATGCGTTTGATTTTGTTTTCATATTTACTATTAAATTACTGATGTTATAAATTGAATTCTAAAGTATGCTATAAACATATGAAAAGTTTTAATTATACAAGATGTTATAGTTATGAAAAGATAACTTACACCACCAGTATATCCAAAGAGCAGAGCGAAAGCTGGGAAGCAAGCGCCCTGAACAAACGCTGCGACGCATCCTACCACTATAAGGGGCCATTCCGGAGCGTTGAGTTTCAGAAGTTGCCAGTCACTAATTGGTTTCACATCCTGAAATTTCACATACTATCGAATATCGAATGCTTGGGCCCTCGACTGGGCTCTTAATCATGTCCTCGCCTTGTTAATCACGTCGCTTGCACATATCCCTACTGTTCGAAAATTCTGAACTTCATTTACACTATCAACAGTAGGTATCGGTAGTCGAGAATCCTTTCGACTGGTCTATGGATATAATAATAATTAATGCATTCTTTATTAATAGTATTTCTATTCTTAGAAATATACTTAACGAAAAGGCGTTATACCTCATCTTCCTCCTCATTTTCGTCTTCTGAGTCGTCAGCATTGTAAATAAAGTTCTGTAGTCCTGTTGACATCACTGAACAGATGGAACCCCGAGGCGTCATCCAGTCGTGAGAATCTTGGAAATAAATATAAAGATGTCAGGTAAGTCTGATCCGATCGCTTGTATTGGACAAGCTGAATTGATATATTTTGGTATATTTTTATTCCTCACTCAAGTGATGCGATTCGCGTATAATTTATCATTGAAGCTATGAAAAAATGTTACTAAGTATAAATTTTGTTCGTTGGTTTTCGGTGTTTCGGTGATCTATACCTAACATAAATAATAAATATCCTTCCGGCAGTATTCTTAAGTATGTATTATCTAACCTAATTTTAGGGAATGATGTCTGTGCACTCGTCGATTTGATTTCCTTTTTACGTCTTGTCTTGGTGAGAGGGCCACTTCTGCCTCTCCTTCATTTTCCTCGGGGACAGATTCAATCACATCTGGTTCTTTGCCTTCATTTCCAGTGGTTACTAATTTGTGGTAAAATCCTGTAATTAGAAAATGTCATTATTAATCCATACTAGTCCATTCTTACTAATGATAATATACGAGTATAAATGTGAAAGTAACTGCCTCTGTCTGTCTTTCGCTTTAACTACTCAACCGATCGTCATGAAATTGTACATACATATTGTCAGCAATACAGAAAATTACATAGGGTATCTTATATAAAAAGTACTGTTCTCGAGGGATTATCCAACGGTTTACAAAAATCTATAATAGTAATGATATGCTCATATATTTTGTCAGGCGTATATTTATTATTTTTTAACATAACACTATATTATAAGAAGAGAATGTGCGTTTCTGCACACATAATCTGGGTAACCCATATGGCAGAAATAAACAGAATCACTGGAGATTGCTGTTTAGTGAAGTACCTAACGTTCATGTGCATACACAAAAGTACGCTGATTTCTAATATATGTATCGTAGGATCTTAAAAATACATACGTTTCTATTTATTAAAAAATTAAATAAATAACAACGTATGTAAGGAAAAAAATTACACAAAATCAAAGAGAGAGAACCTTTAGCTTTAATGAGATCTTCATGTGTCCCCTGTTCCACAATAACACCTTGATCCATGCAAATTATGCGATCAGCATTGACAATTGTGGATAATCTAAAATTAAAACAAATAATTCTGGAGTTTATAAAAATATATGAAGGATCATTGTGTAGCTGAAATATTAAATTAATTTATAAAAAATAAATGCATAAGACAAGAATGGTATGGAATGGATACGTAATCTGTATTTGTAAGATTAACTATGTAATTTTACAAAACTGGTATTGGACTGTGTGTGAGCTGAGTTAGTGCTTACTAATTTAGAGTTACTTAAGTTAGTAAGCATTAACTCAGAACTCAGTCATTACATCTAGTCCTATACTAGTATTTAAAAGTTTGAAGAACCTATTGGAAAATGATGCTATGTACAGCAGTGATGATGATGTGATTAAATAATTGTATAAAGTTTTGTGAAAGTATTTAATTAGCTAATTTAGGTGGTGTATACTTTTTACGATCTCTGGTTTTTATTGTTTATTACCTATGAGAAACCATAATAGTAGTTCTACCAACACTAGCCCTGTCAAGAGCTGCTTGTACTTGTCTCTCTGAATGTGGGTCCAAAGCTGAAGTCGCCTCATCAAGCAATAAAACCGCTGGCTCTCTTAGCAATGACCGAGCAATGGCAATACGTTGCTTTTGTCCACCAGAGAGCGATGCACCGCGTTCGCCAATTATTGTATCATAGCCCTAAAAACAAACTCAATTGATACGAAGTACTACAAATGTTAAATTTTTTTTGTCTCATTCAAATTCAATTAAACGAAAAATTACCTTCGGCAATTTTTTGATGAAATCATGAGCAAATGCCATCTCTGCAACCCTTTGTATATCGTCCATAGAGGCCTCAGGACAACCTATCGCTATATTTTCTTGAATAGTTCCTTTAAATAGCACTGGTTCTTGTCCTACCACACCTGAGTATGTATGTACAATATGCATAGAAACATTAAAAAACTTAAAGACATTAAAATATAATATATATTTGTATATTTATTTACCTAGTGAAGATCTTAGCCAAGCTGTGTTCAGATTTCTCACATCTTTCCCATCCAGATTAACAGAACCGGAACTAACATCATATAGTCTTAGTAGCAGCTGCAAGATTGTCGATTTTCCACAACCTGAACTACCGACTAACGCCACGCATTCACCAGCATTTATATGAAGAGTGAGCCCTTTAAGAACCTGCGATGATAATGTTCCAATTTTATTACTCAACTAGCTGTTGCACGCGACTTCTTTCCCGTAACTTTATAAAATATATCCTATGCTATTCGCTTACAATGTAGCTTTTAAAAAGGTGAAAGAATTTTTAATATCGGTCCAGTGGTTTTTGAGTTTATTTTCATTACCTACAAAAATACAAATCTTCTCTCTTTATAATTATTAAGTAGTATACATATTACATACATATGTCTTTCGGCTTACTTACTTTTATAGGTAATGAAGGCATATGCAAGGCCCAATTAACTCTTCTGGAAATACTACGAGTGTGTCTTACCGTAACATCCGACCTCGATGGATAACTGAAGTGAACATCTTCAAAGTCAATGTTGCCAATAACTCTCCTTGGCGACAATCCACTTTTGCTTAAACAGTCGATGGCTGGTGTATTTTCTAATAATTTGAAAATACTAGCTGCGGCTCCACGAGCACTAGCAAAAGTTTCAGCATGAGGTATGCAGAAAGTTATAGACTGTGTAGCCATATAAATACTGAACACAATCTGAAATATGTTTTTAAAGAAATGACAAACCCATTGATTTTGTTTTGAATTGAATTGAAAAAAAAAAAAGAAAGTTTGAAAGTTTATTAGTTATTAGAGGTTCCTGTTAAGAAATCTCAACATAGTGCAACTTATTCAAACTTACACTGAATATTTCCCCGAACTGATATGACCTTTGGTCTGCCGGTAATGCAAGATCGTCCAAGACGAATCTTGTCCCATAAACAACACCTATCGCGTTCAACGAATAGGTAAGTACCCAATTAAAACCTGAGCCGAGTCCTGTGTACAAGCCTCTCTTCCGGCCAAACTGTTCTGCTGGCTGCAGTAACTTTTTGTACCTGCAAAAATATTAAATTTCTATAATGATAGCACCAAGTGGTTTTCTCACCAAGAACTTACTATAATGCATATGGATATAACGTAATGTTGTATATTGATTGTCTATTATCTCATTATAATATAATCAATAAATATTAGGTTAAGTAATATTTTATCGATGCTATATGTTTTAATATTGGTTTTAATCTTATTGAAACTTGTTACTGTTAAGGCAAGTATTTTGAGGAGTTTTAGAAGATTTTGGGAATTGCCTACGCTCCTACAGAGGACGACAGCCATCACCAATCAAGTAAAACATAGAGTGATACCTTTTTGGTAAATAAAGATAATATATACATACATACATACATACATAGATAGACTTACCTATCAACTTCTTTATTTTCTCCTCCAAACGCTACAACAGTCTTAACTGACTTTAATACTTCCTCTGCTTGTTTGCCGGCTTGACTGTACGATTCCATTTCACGAATTGACGATTTAGTTTGATACTAAAATCAATCATATAAAATAATCAGACATACATTAATTTTTTTATAACGCACCGTTTCATGAATATTTTATATTTTTCAAATTTTTTCCATAACGTGAATACTACTTTGGTTTAATGTATGATTTATTAATATACAAATGAAAAATACCATTCACATTGACCATATATTTAAGAGGACTTTTACGTTAATGAAATAAATAGCACATTTAGGTGCTTTTTATTAACCAATTTGTTTTCAAGTATTACAATGAATATCTAAATTGTTACAATTTTCATGCATTTAAATCAAATACTTACATTTGACAATATGATTGAGGCAGCAATAGAAAAAGGCACTACGCTCATACAATATAACGTCAACTTCCATCCCAGAGGAAATGCTTGACAGATGCATATGATGGCTATTCCGACTAGGTTTCCAACAACGGCCAGCTTCTCACCCATTCCGTCTTTCATTTTCATCATGTTTCTTCAAACAAAAGCATACTTTAGCTTGCTTTATATGTAGCACGCGACTTCGCCCACGTAACTTTATAAAATATAGCCTATGTACTCGCCTATACAAATCTTCTCTCTTTATAATATTAATATAAATGAAAGAATATTATAGATACACAACTTCCTAAGCTAATTCTCAAAAATATTGCATAATATTTAAGAGACATTAGTTTGAATACCGTAGCCACACATCCCACATACACCGACGTCACGAATCTTGCAAAGAAATTAATTGGTCAATTCAGTGTGACCTACATTCGGGATGCGACCCATACTTTATTCATTTGTGCATGAGATTTTATGTGAACATAAAAAAAATTACTTTCAAACATTGTGATCCACATTGCAAAGTCGAAGTACCAAAGACTTATTAAATAAAATCTACGCGTTTCGCAGTAATTTCGGCAGCCCGTCTGAAGGCAGTAACAAACCCATTACAGAACACCACCGTGATATAACAAAATATATGCTGTTGTGTTTCGGTGAGTGAGTATGGGATACCAGAGCCCATCACCCCACCCCTTCCTGATCCCTTATCCTTAATGAATCCCCACCTAAGATGTTGCTTGTGTTATAACACCTATTGGCGACGGCTTCTGATAATCTCACTCGAGCTGGAGTATAGAACAAAATATAAATCACATTGTTTCTTATCCACAGGTACGAGTAAATGCAGCACTTGCCAAACTAGTTCACCGTGAATTACCGATTGTTATAAAGGTTGTTTAAAAACTTATAATAATAATAAAGGCCTCTTTCACCATCTCTGAGTAAAGTGTCAAATAGGCTGATCGCCATTTAAAGTCACCGGTCACCGGGAATGATGGAGCTGATATACTTACTTTTGTTTGTACAGTAAAAGTCCCAAACATTAAAAAGAAAATAATAAAAAAATCGCCTATCGAAGGATAAAATTAATAAAACATAAAATAATTTCTAAAAATAACTAATCAACACTTAACATGTAGTTGGTGAAAGAGGCCCTAAGAAGACTATCTTACTCGGACATCTTTGAAGCTAAATTAAATTCGGAGTCAGTATCGAACCACGACATATCTTGACGAAGTACAGCCTTCAGAAATAAAGTACGGATTCTTGTAATCTGAAAAGGGCTCTTCATTAGCATTTTATTAACTTGTTATTGATTTACTATTACATAGTAATTCATTATTATTTCATTATAGTATTTTAAGCAGTGGCATGGCATATTGCGTATCACAGTCAATTGGGGGGCAGCCCTTCTAGCGGCAGTAACCACCCCCTGACAGAAAACCAAAGTGAATTGACGGTGCATATGTTTGCTATGGTGTTTTGGTGAATGCCAGAGCACATTTCCCTATCCCTATCCTATCGCTATCCATACCGTGGCGTTTCTTTGTTACACTCGTAGGCGACGTAGCCAGCTACCATCAAGTGGACCATTGGCCTGTCTATTTCTATTATGCTTTCCATACAAAAATCCACATTATGTTAGTACTAGTAATGCTTTAAGAGGATAAAAAATGATAAAGATGACTTTGTAAGTCATCATCAAATATAAATTAGATTTTGTGTTCGCTTACATAAAAGCAATGAAAACATTCATTCAATGATGTAATAGGCAAAGACATATTTCAATTAAAGTATATTAAACGGCATTGAAGAGTTATTTATTTGTCCTTGTTTTTGGTTGAATATTATCGGCCTACTTCACTAAATTATTGTGATTAGACGAGTAACAAAAAAAGATCTGAACTGTAATGTTGTTTTGATTTTTATTTTTATTGTTACTTTCATAACATGGTATGCGATGTTTTATTCAATGGAAAAAGATTTATGGTAGTATCGTGTAATGTATTGAGATATGTAAGAATAAAAAAAACCCACACCCTTAACATTAAAAAAAAATTCAGACCGACCACAATTTTTACGAAAATGACCGTTGAAAATTGTTATTACTGTTATGTAAAAGTTTTTTGTGGGCAGTAAATCTGCCCGATTCAAACTTTTTAATACATGCACTGTATTTTTATGTAAGTTTTAATTTTATTGTAAGAAGTCAAATGAGGCGACGAAAATAACGATATTTGGTTAAGTCTTTGCCTTAACAGTGAAGTCGGTACTTCGAGGATAAATCGCATAAAAAAACATTTAAAAAAAATATCCAGTAGAATTGAGAACTACCTCCTTTTTTAAAGTAAACTTATTTAATAATATTTATCAAAATTAGTTATTTGACATAAATGTATTAGGTTACTGCAATATTACAGGCAAGTAAGACTTCGCAATTTCGCCTATAGCAGATGCGGAGGACGCCAACAGGTTTAGTCGCTAGGTTATGTCACGCGTCTAGTTAATAACTAGATGACGATGGAAGTTTTTTTATTCCGAGTTCATAAAATACAAATAATATAAATACATATTCCTAGAATTTGGTAAGTACCTGTTTTAAAGCACTCCAGTTAACTAAGGCGACAGACACGATACAAAATATTAACGAGATAACTGTACTGACGAACAATCCTATCGCCATTGCTGACCCATCTTCGATTAATGCTTTCATATTTTCTTCGTGTGATCTATTTTGTCTGAAAGAATATTTCATGCTTTATTTCTTTTTATTTAAGAGAATTAGTCTTGTTTCTAAATCCAAAAATAATTGTAAATAGGATAGATAGACATATAATGGTGTTGGCTGAAAATCAGCGCTGCAGGTGCTGGTCAAGCATCTCAGCACAATGTATACTTACAATCGTCGCCCACCGCCAAAAAGCGACAGCAGTGGCATCTTGCTCGACAGTTTCTCTTGATAGACAGTGCGTTCTACGAAAGCGGTGTTTAGTTCACCGAACTGCACCAAGTTGTAACACACTCCAAACCCACTTAACAATCCAATAAACACACCCATTACTGTGGCGAACAGTTCCAGACATGTTGCGTAACGAAACTGAAAATTTCATCACTTTATCACAAATACTCGTATGTAGACTACATAGTCCAGTAACTTTATACATCACAGTATGCGTCAAATCCGGTAGTTCTGATTTTTTGCAGACTTGTTTATAATGTTGGCCTAATGAATAATCCAAGTTTGTGACCTCGAGCGCCGAACGCAACTTTGTCAAAAATCGAAAAAACCGCGAAAAAATCGTTATTTTTTCAAATCTTGGCGATTATAACCCTAAAGGACTAGTTTTTGAAAAAACTTTCTTAGGACGTTTTTAAAGTAGACTAAATTTGCTACAATATGATACTAGAATTGTCTTTGTAGACCGAATAGTTTCCGAGATTAAGCCTTTCAAAGTTTATCATTTTTTTCGAAGTTCGCAATTTTTTGCAATATTTTAGACTTCACTCGAATAACTCTAGCGGGATGAAGTTCCAATTACCTCCGACGGAGTGTGCTAGTCTTTGGCTTAGGGAAGATGCAAATGATGTCCATAGTCGAAAAAAATCCGGACGTTGAAAAGCAAGCTGCGATTTTTCTCGACACCAACTCTACACCTGACGAGATAGGAGCAGCAAGAGAGCGAGTCATAATTGCTCTATACGGAGGCAACCCCAACACCCATAACCTTGACGAGCTGCGATACCAACTATTCGCCAGGGCTGCGACTAAAACCAGCTTCAATCTAGCCAGGTTACCTCCTACACGAGATTCTGCTCGATTTCACTCCTTGCGGACATACCATCAGGTAAAAATTTAAAAACGTCCTAGGAAAAAACTTAAAGAGACTAAAACTTAAAGGAAAAAGTAGAAGTAGACTAAATTTGCTACAATATGATACTAGAATTGTCTCTGAAGACCGAATAGTTTCCGAGATTAAGCCTTTCAAAGTTTATCATTTTTTTCGAAGTTCGCAATTTTTTGTAATTCTGTCGTTCTGAATGAATTTTGATCCTGATTATACTATTGAAGCCCTGTACTTTTATGATGGGATGTTAAAAAATAAAATGAGAAGTGTGAACGATGATGTTTAAGTTAAGCTACGAATAATGAAGTAAAAAAGATAAGTACGAGTACAACAAAAGTTTATAAGTTTATTTGTTAGGAAATTGAGTAATATTCAAAATCAAAAAATTAAATTAATTTAGCCCTCTTGGAAGGTCCCGGTTGAGGTTCGTCCGTATCTGGATCGACGTATTGGGATGGCATATCCCCATTAGGGGATGGTGATGATTCGTACACGTCTTGTGCCCATAAGTCATCCTCTATTTCGACATTGGACAGATCGTCGCCTTTTGGGATATCTACTATTGCAACATCAGGTATATTGTCACAAGAGGCCCCGCTGTAGTGCCTGCAGACTGATGAGCATTTTAATCCTGCCTTCATGCAGCTGCACGCATTCCCACAACCCTTCGTGCAGCCGCAAGAAATCATAGAAATCATTCGCAAGAGGTGTTGTGGGGCTGCATCTCTGGTCATCATTTTGGGGTTGAGGCCTTGTGGCGTGGATATCCACCCTCAGGAGAGAGGGTTTAGAGTGACTCCCAACCACGTACCTGTAAGAAGATTGTATATGAGAATAGAAAATGATGAATGATATGTAACTGATGCAAGGACAAATTTTTACCTGATGGTATGTCCGCAAGGAGTGAAATCGAGCAGAGTCTCGTGTAGGAGGTAACCTGGCTAGATTGAAGCTGGTTTTAGTCGCAGCCCTGGCGAATAGTTGGTACCGCAGCTCGTCAAGGTTATGGGTGTTGGGGTTGCCTCCGTATAGAGCAATTATGACTCGCTCTCTTGCTGCTGCTATCTCGTCAGGTGTAGAGTTGGTGTCGAGAAAAATCGCAGCTTGCTTTTCAACGTCCGGATTTTTTTCGACTATGGACATCATTTGCATCTTCCCTAAGCCAAAGACTAGCACACTCCGTCGGAGGTAATTGGAACTTCATCCCGCTAGAGTTATTCGAGTGAAGTCTAAAATATTGCAAAAAATTGCGAACTTCGAAAAAAATGATAAACTTTGAAAGGCTTAATCTCGGAAACTATTCGGTCTACAGAGACAATTCTAGTGTCATATTGTAGCAAATTTAGTCTACTTTAAAAACGTCCTAAGAAAGTTTTTTCAAAAACTAGTCCTTTAGGGTTATAATCGCCAAGATTTGAAAAAATAACGATTTTTTCGCGGTTTTTTCGATTTTTGACAAAGTTGCGTTCGGCGCTCGAGGTCACAAACTTGGATTATTCATTAGGCCAACATTATAAACAAGTCTGCAAAAAATCAGAACTACCGGATTTGACGCATACTACCCCATACTTTCAAACGACAAAGTTACTGGACTAACATTTAATGTTACAAAT
This sequence comes from Synanthedon myopaeformis, assembly GCA_944738685.1. Lineage (NCBI taxonomy): Eukaryota > Metazoa > Arthropoda > Insecta > Lepidoptera > Sesiidae > Synanthedon > Synanthedon myopaeformis. Next base: position 3,299,298 of record OX122913.1, on the reverse strand, counting down.
TTACAATGAAGTCATAATTATCATGTTTTTTACAAATTCAGTTTTAAAATCTGTTTAATGAACTCCTAAAAAGTAAAACCAGTTTCAATTTATTGTCCTTGATAGTTGGAATCAAAGTGTAAATTATTGCTTATATATTTTTTCTTTTTAAGTACAATATTAAAGAATACTCACAATTTTGAAGTAGGATATAGTCGGTACGTCGTCCTTCTCTCTGAAGCACAAGATAAAACAAATCTGTTAATCTTCATTACAGTTGTTGATTAAATATATTGTTGATTGATTATATTCGCTACAATTATCGAACCCTAACCCTGTAACTACATATAAGACAACTAGCAATCCGACTCCGGCTTCGCACGAACAATTTTTCAGCAAATTTTATACGCAAGCTCCTCTCGGTATCGCTGATTTCTTTATTGAAATCCGGCCCAAAATTCGTTGGGTGGTTTAGAAGTAAGAAGAAGAACAACGATTTAAATTTTTTAATGTGTATGTATACATAGATATAGATATAGATGTAGATACCATTAATGCCTTAAAGACGACGTGTGAAACTAAACTAAAACCTTTGAAATATGTATGAACAAAATTTCAATTTTTGTGTTACATTGACGACAATATTAATATACTTTTAGAAAAAGTAAGTTATGTATGTAAAGGTCGCCAGACAGGCTGACTATCCACTTGATAGTAGTTGGCCACCGTCGCCTATAACACAAGCAAAGCCACAGACAGGTACAGTAAGTGCGCTGCCGACTATAGTAGGATTTAGGATAAAACTCTCTCACCGAAACACCACAGCATGAATGCTGTTGTTAGTCGGTGGTCTTCTGTAAGGAGGTGAAGAGCTACCTAAATAACTGCGAAACGCATGGGACTCTGTGCCACTACTTGCCAAATCCAGTTCAAAACCAACTTTAAAAATTACAATCCCAAAGTTGATCAAGGCGGGAATCCCTGAGATATAGCGCTAAGGCAAGCACTCAATCAATGGGATCCTCAAATATAATATATATCATTTTCTAGTTAGCTAAGACTTTAAGACATCGTCGAGTTGTAAAGGAAAATTAGTAATATTAATTATTTATAATTTAGTTTATATTATCGTATAATAATAATACATTGAATATTGGTAGGGTCGTATTTTTTTACAATACATAAATATTTATATTATTATATTATATTATGTAGTTGAAGTGTCCATGTAATGGTACGCATAACGAAATCTATGATAATAAAGTAGCCATACAAAATACACCAGCTCACGGCCCACTAAAAAACTCCTTATAATGTATATTATTCCAAATCCTAACACAAAATATACTTACTTAAACAATGTACTAGTCTGTAGATATTAACCTTAGTTAAAAAGAGATTTACAGCTTGACAAATTTCAGGAAAATCGCATGAGCAGCTTTTAAGGCACCAAAGTAAGATAATTTTACTCACGGAATTTTTTCAGTTTCTGCACCCATCTTAAAATCAAACCTCCAAAATTTATTAAATGTTAAACATTTATAAAAACAACTTTAAAGATGAAATAGTGAGCGTTCCGCGCAAAGACGGACAGCGGATTGAGTTATGAACAATGTTTTCAGTCTCATTTCAATTGCTTTACATTGATTTGTATACGGAATGTGTATTCCAGATCGGTCATTACTTGCGAGATAAACTAAGTAAAAAGCTACGAAAAGCTTTATCAAAAATTAATTTTATTTTAGAGAAAATTGACTAATGACACAATGTTTTTTTAACATAAATTTGGTTATAAACGCAAAAAAAAAATTTTTTTGCAGGTACTGGATCGATAGGGACTTTTTATATTTCATTTATAATGGTGTGTCGAACATTCCTACCAATTTTTATGTACCTTTGCATGTCTAATTTGACCGGATTATAAAATCCACGATGAGAGAATTTTCTCCCTCTTCATCAATCCCATTACCTGTATCCTCTCATGCATTTTTACTAAGTGCTGAACGCGTCATCAGAAATAGTTTTCGCGTCCTCGCACAGTCGCTCTCGGTACGAACGTTGGCAACGGACACCGTTTGCTTTTCATATCACAGCTGTGTAAAACCCAGATGATTTTGTAAAACAGTCTCGATGAATGCGGTATTCATAGGTATCAACAGAAACCTTTGCTAAATAGAAATATGCTCAAAAAAACGCATCCCATCTCGAAACCCAAGAGTTGGGTTCTTATATCATTATATTATTATACTTATTATATTATTTACTATACCTTCTTGTACCAGCGTGCATCGAAAAAAAATCAACGCCTGATCAAAAATATTTAAGCAACAATTTAATCAACATGTAAATATTGCTTTACACGTTTGTCAGGCGTTGTTGAATGTGAATTGTGGTCGTGGGCGCTAGAAGTGGCTTAAAATGTTTATTTGTTATTTGAGTAACTAGATGTCGCCACACTCTATTAAATGTTTTGTCCGTAAAAAAAATTAAAAAATAAAACATAAAAATTACTGTCATTTTATACTTATTATAAATCTGTGATTGAAGACTCCCTTTAAGCCCGTAGTCACCACTCCTCCCACCACGGCTGGGCTGTAATAGCTTTTTTCCAGGCGTTGAATATTCATTTATATTTTTGATAAAAGATCCTTCAGGAACAGACTCTTTTTCTGCACGACTAATATATCCTACGCCCTTAAACACTGTCGAATGTGTTAGGATTTACTCGATGTTTTTCTCCATAGTAGGTATTGCTTTTATTGTTTGACGAGAGATGACTCTGTCTAGAAAGTACCTACTAATATCTTACAGCTAAAAATAATATAATATAATTGTGTATTTTCAAGCGACTTCAAAAAAAGGAGGTTCTCAATTCAACCGTGTGTTTTTTTTTTTGTATGTTTGTTACGCGATTACTCAGCCAATAAAAGACAATCGAAGAAATTATTGATACTTAAGTATAATATCTACCTATTTATAATTTACCTATACTTACTTTACTTTTACTAATATTATAAAGCTGAAGAGTTTGTTTGGTTGAACGCGTTCATCTCAGGAACTACTGGTTTGAATTGAAAAATTCTTTTTGGTTTTGGATAGTCCATTTATCGAGAAAGGCTTTAGGCCTTTCTCGATTCTCTCGCCTTCTCGAGAAAGTAATAATAAAAAAAACTTTTGTTTTTAAAACATACAATATACTCGTAATTATATTAATTTTAAACAAATACTCTTTTTTTATACATTGTATTAAAGTAGGTAACACAAGTAGTTTTCTCATTAAAATTAAAAATGCCTTAAAAGCCCAATCGCGAAGTGCTTTTAAGTCATCATGCTGCAATCGATTTATTTTATTTTTCAGCTTTCGAACCTAAAAGCGTTTATTTTGAGTTTTAGAGGAATTTTGCTTAGGATTTATTAATTATTTTTCTGATTTTTTTTTTATGTTAAGGTCGGGCTTTTAGGGAGACGGTACGAAAGACTTTGTAGATTTCTATGCACGACGTGCAACTCTTTCTATGCGCACCACTTTTTTGCTGCGGGCGCACCGACCTGGCCGCATACAAAACGCTAGGTTCCACAGTTGCCACGTATATTCGTATTATGACTTCCGGAGACAATCCCCATGTCACTAGCAGTTCGTGCAATTTGCTTATTTATGGTTGTAACCTTTTTATAATTATGCTGGATTGGCAATCCCAATCCCCATGGGATTGGCAACATCTGCAAGAGTGGTGCGTCAAATTTCAGCTATTTTTCCTCGTCAAGAATTTTTGACGCCCCACTCATGCACACGGGTAAGCACGTTGTTAGTCCCAGGCTGTATATCCTCCATTTTGTGTCCGGTAAACACAAGAACGACGTCATCTAAAAACGACTAACTGTGAACGCCTAGCTCGTCTATTAGTCGCATAGCAGGGGATACAACAACAGGTTCTAGGATGTGGGGCCTCCCACTGACCCTGCAGGGGTCAGTGCAGTTGCAACCCTGGTGATTGTCCGACCCGCGTAGGCCACTCTGACTGATCTGCCCGTGGGGTAATGTCCCACCAACCATTGCAGGTTTTGTGGGCATTCTTTATATCTAGGGAGACCATGACATTTATCTTTTTTTTGTTCTAAATTTCTTTTTATATGTTCCACAAGATCATAGATGGCATATTCCGTACAACACAGTAGAACGAAGCCAAACTTCCCAAGGTTAGTCTCGGGCAGAATGTGCCAGCTGATGCGCCTCACGAGCGGTTTTCCAAAATTTTACCAAAAACCGCTAGGAGTCCTATAGGTCTATAAGTCCTAGGGTCCCCATAGTCGTCCCTGGCCTAAGTATTATTGATTTTGCTATAAAATAAAAAACAACATATCGTGCCTTTATGGATACTTAAAAATGTTTAGATCTGTTTAGTTTAATAATGGCTTGCGGGAGCAGGTAGTCGGATTGCGAGTAAAGTACTAGCCCTCGTTATCAGTCGTGCAAGAACCTAATCACTTTCATTGCAACCCTGCGAAGGAGGTCAGACGTTGAACGCTATCACGCAGCCAGTGGCAGTAAGACGCGCGCAGCCGTTGCGCGCAGGCGTGCGCGATGATACCGCACCGAGGCTTACACGCGACTCTGTGACAAGCAGTGAGTAGACGTCGCACCCGGCCATAGCCGGGAATGGAGGCCTGCTGCGCAATCAGAGCTGCCGAGGACCTTGTGGGCGACCAGGTACGATGACAGGCTACCAGTGTGATACTGTGCTATAATATGTCGCGTGTGTGATACACTGCACACAGCATACTATGTGTGATCGGTTTCGGCAGTGCACTTTCCCATACTGAAATTGTTGGCCTAATCGCCTGTCCTACGGCCAAGTGGTTTTTGTGAATTATAATAAATAACTAATTTTTATTGAAAAGTTTACCTACAATTTACAGTTGTTTTGAATTGGTGTGGATTATGTATCATCGGTAAATTAATATTACATATACGCATGTGCACATACTCGTACTATATAAATACGCAGAGTATGTGTATTTTTTTTATTTATATATATAAAAAAAATTAAATATTAAAAAAGGTCACTTAAATTCACGGTGCGGATTAAAAGTTAAAAGGCTAAAGAGAGTTCCGGCGGGAAAGATCGCGCGAATTTTTTCGCCTGAATTTGTGATTAATTTAAAAGTTTCATTTCATTAAATAAGGAGATAGGGGGTTAACTTATTAATATTTTAAACTAATTATTAACTTCAACGGACAATTTTTTTCTACTATAAATATTTATATACTATTAGATATTATTTATTGTCTAAATATAAATTCAAGTGTGTTATTTTGTAGAACTTTTTCGATAGAAATTTCTGATTTATTTATAATTAATCAAAATGAAATTATTACAAGTATTTTGTTTTTACGTTAAATATGATGGTGTTTTTGTAAAATTAATTATTGTGAAAGATCTTTGTTATGTTTAGTTGTAACTAATAGCAAATTTTAATATTTAGATTTATTATTTGCAAAACGTGTGTTTATTAATACTATCGAAATAAATATAATAATGAATTTTTAAGAAGATATATTATAAATCTCAATATATTTACTAACAAGTAATTGGTATTGAGTCAGATTCAATAGAAAAGACATCAACGAAACAGAGCCGACGGCAAGTCAGCACATTTTCCATTAACTGCAAACCATCGCTTACATTATCAGATTATATGTACATTATTTAACAGAAATCCTGAAAGATAAATTTGTTATTTGCGCTATTAAAGTCTATCCTAGCCATTTTTACACAGATCTTTTAAATACACCGCTTTTGTCTTGTCACAGTATTCTAAAAAATACATTTTATTATTTATTATAACAATGTGCTGCAGCACGTTAAAATTTCATAGAGGCAAAAACTTAATTATCCTTTAATTTTATTCAAATACCCCTAAATGTCATTAAATATATTATTTTTAGAAAAAAAATTGCTTCGCATTTATTTGTTATACATCTCTCTATAGATGTATATAAAAATTTCGTGTCACATTGTTTGTCGCCGATGAACTCTTAAACTATTGAACCGATTTTGATAAATCTTCGTAACCACGTGTAATTTGATCCAACTTAAAAAATAGGATAGTTTTTATTTTGAACCCGAGCGAAGCCGGGAGCTTGTAGCTAGTATATTATAGTTATTACTAGAGCCTCTTTTATTTAAAAAGTCACATGCTCTTTTTCTTATTGTTAACTTATAAAAAGTTGTGAAGTTGAGGTCTAAAGCATTTATGGTGATTTTTTTCAATACGTTCTGAACAGACGAATTATAGAATCGCTGCTTATTTAAGCATGATGCATGGGTTTAAAAAATTCTAAACTCGTTCTATGTTTAGAAAACTATGATGTGTGTCTAATAAGTAGTAATGGTTTATTTACAACATTTTTTTTTTTAATTTTAAACATGTCAAAAATAATGGTATTCTGAGATTATTTAGGAGTTTCTTTTCAGGATTGTCGTAATCCCGAAACTCTGACAAAAAAGACTGACGATTAAAAAATAAATAAGTAATAAGAGGAACTTTCTGCTCTACTTTCTGTAAATAAAACACTATTTTATTATTCAAGGCAAAGTAGCGTACTGACGCGCGTTCCTATTTCTATGACCATTGCGCGAAAAAATACGCAGTGTATCACATAGGTTCATAGGGTTGAGACAAGTGTTGAAATATGGACGAGACATCTAAAGTAAATAAATTTTAATTAATTGAATATATTTTAAATTAAAAATGTGTCAGTGAAAAAGAAATTTTAAGTGAACCAAAAACACCCAATTGAAAGTTTAGTTTTTTTCCAAAAAACGGTTTCGTAGTGTGGATGCACTTTCAACAGCGTAATATATATACAAATATCATTATCATCTCAGCCGCAGGACGTGCACTGCCTGACATAGGCCTCTCCCATAATTTCCATTAAGACCGGTCAGAAGCAGCCTGGATCGACCGTCGACCCACAGCCCTTAACAGGTCATCTGAAGTCTATCCACTTTATGGGTGGATGTCCTGCGCTGCGCTTGCCAAGTCCGTAATACTGATCCGCTGGCTTATGTCGGTAACTTTCGTACGTCTACAAACAACCTCATTTCTGATTCGATTTCGTAATGTAGTCCCGATCCATAGCTCGTTGAGCGCGACTTTGAGCTTTCTTGCGAGGCCCATAGTTAGCGCAAACGTTTCAGCGCCATGTGTCATCACTGACAACACACATTGGTCGAAAACTTTTGAGGCACTGAGGAATTTTGGACAAGAAAATGTCTCGGAGCTTCCCGAACGCTGCCCATCCGAGCTGGATTCGAATGTTGACCTCCGTCTCGAAGTTGCCTCTACCCTGTTTGGCCCATGTAGATGTACTCGTCCACAACACCGACAGTTGAATTTCCCACTGTTACTGGGGTGGGACATTGATCATAACTTTCAGCGTCACTTCAGTTATGAAGGTTTGCCGTCATCTCTTTGTATTTGTCTCTGTCAAGAGCCAGCTGGAATTAGTCACTCGACTGAGAGTATTCCAATCCACTCTCGGATATTTGACAACCACGACTTCCTACTTCGCCCAGCACGTCTCTTCCTTTCGCATCATAATTGAACCTGAAACACGATATATTTGTTGTGTACAAGCACGTGACCAAGTATTCACACCTAAAGAAACCTAAAAAAGGTTATCGGTCTTTCCATTAGTGAAAACAATATCAAAATCAGATGATTGGTTTAAAAAAAGTTGTTTTTAAAACAGACGGAACAACTTGTTTTTTATTATACTTATGCATTGATATATACTACGGTATCCTTCCAACACACGGTTTTTATTTTATTTGAAAACAAATTATAAATGCTTACCTTTAAATTGAATCGGCAAATTCTAAATTACTAACGGTTACATGTTTGACGTGAATCTTTTTGAAATAAATACCACATAAAGTTCGAATATTGACTAATAAATATAATTTCTACACTCCACACGAACATAAAGAAAGATAATTTTAATTTAAACATAGTTTTCACAGTCATAAAATGATGACACATTGTCATCGGTATAAAAGAATGGCTAAGTTTTGTGTATAAAACATTTGAAATACAGTTAAGTGTATTCATAATGTCGTCTTTGATAGTTTTACATTAATTAACATATTAACTGGCCAGTGGCTGCGTGCGCTTAAATTTGTGTTCCCCATCATACCCCCTGTATTCATTCTAGAATCTAGTTCTTGAATCTTAAACTGATCCTGGAATCCTAAAATTTATTTTGAAACTTACTGACCCGGCGAACTACGTACCGGCCCGTTGTATACAAAGTTTACTGGAAAATGAATTTTTCACCTCTCCAGCACGAAAAGGGTGCTGTTGGTGCCTAAAAACTCGCAGAAAAATCGGTTCTTGATGCGAGCGTGATTCGAAATTCGAACACGCGTTTCAACTTACTCGTAGTGTGTCCAGCCATAGCCTACTAGATTGGCCCAGCTGTGAAGATAGTTTCACAGCCGTTCAAAAACTGGTTCAGCATAAGGTCTTGGTGTTTTTGTACTGTTTTCGTAAATATAAAAAAAAAAATTAATACGTCCAGTGGTGATTGTCTAACTCTAGAAGAATTAAGAGAACAAGTTTCGAATGCCGAACTTAGCTTTCTTCCATAAAAGTTCCGTGAAAAATATATTCATTCGTACGAATTATTTCATTGGTTCAAACATAGAAACAGGACCCTTTACCTAACACGCAAGTAAATAATACGACCATCACAGTTCCGAACAAAACTGTTACCTTTAATCTTACAAATTGCAGCAATGTTACTTTCAACTTTTAATATTTTTGTTAATTTAGTTATAATTTATGTGACTTTGGCTATATGAATGTTAGCTATAATAAACGTAATATTTAAAAATATCATATTTGATTTTCTTGCCTAAAGATGACCTAGTAACGTTTTTCTTGCTGTTAAGGTGAAAAGTTGTATGTTTAACACGAGAGCAATTTTTTTTATGTCTCGTACCTTTAAATCACTCACTTCGTTCAGTAGTCTATATTAGAATCACTCGCAGCAAAAAACAATTTTGCTCTCTAGTTGAAAAAATAACTATTATTCACAATATTTATTTCGTGAATATTTCAGATGTCTTAAATACATAGTTATTCTGCTTTTCAGGCGGAAACAAATTAAACAAATCAAAGATCATAAAAATCGGTTTAGCCAATTTATGCAATATACCTAAGTTAAGTAATATCAAAAAATTAATTAAAAAAAAAAGGGAATACTTAAGTGTTTATTTCTTCTCAAAATTAGTGTCATAATAGTCAAAGTACGTAGTCATAAATTGGGCGGCGCGGCGTCTGGAGGCAACAATATCACCGTGAAATAACAGCACGTGTGCTGTTGTGTTTCTGTGAGTGAGTTAGGAATGTCAGACCCCTTTTCCATACATCCTTCTAGTCTTTTAATTCTATTCGTATCAAATTACCCTCAATTCTACCATCAAATTAGCCTGCCTGTTTAAACCTTCCTACATGCCTGAAAAATCGTTAGACGAATCCCTATATTATATCCCTAAAATCCTAACAATCTGTAAATCATCAGCGAAAATCATATATTGAAGTGATTGTTTAATTATTACATTATTCATTATTATATCTTATTAATAATAATGTAGCAAGGGTTGTAAAAATAGCAACAATATATGTATTTGCGTCAGTAGGATTAATTTTAGCATGTTTGATCTATATTATCATAATATAGTCTAATATAGGTACTACTAGCGGGCCGCCCCCTGCTTCGCACGAATTTTTTTAATATAAAAAGTGCCTTCCTTTACGCGCTTTTCATTAGTGAAAACCGAATTAAAATCCGTTGCGTAGTTTATATATGAATATAAAAGTTTTTATATAAAAAAAGTTAAAGAAGTTTTATTTAAAAAAAAAGATACTATAACTCTATAGACCTAAGAATAAGTAGAAAGAGTCAGACTTAAATAACCAAAAAAAAATAATATGAAGTTAATAAAAAAAACTCTTTTAACAAATTACTAAATCTTTTCATTTAAAGTAAAAATATACTAAAATTTAAATCATTTGCATAAAATTACTTTGTTAAAATACGTAATTTAATGTTACATGGTAGTTTAGAGGAAATTAGGAAGAATTTTGATATGGTTTTCACTAATGGAAAGATCGAAAAACATTTCTTGTATAATTTGTGGACAAATTCGCATATAAAAATTGCATCCTTGCTATCCTTCGGATGCTAGTTTATTTGAATAATTAAATGGTATTACATAAAATTTTGTTTTATTCTTTACATAAAATATAGGTTGTGCAGGAACAATGAAATAAAAAATTACATTTATATGTAACTCTTCCTTAAAATATTACTTTTAAAGTCTTAGCTTTTTTGTGGTTCATCTGACAATCTTAATCTGATCATATGACGGCTATTAATGATAATGGTATCTTTCTTAATGACTTTAACCATTTTATAGATTGTCCCTGGCGGCGGTCGCTGGGGCGCACCTCACGCCACTGGGCTCCTCGAATCCTGGCTCCAGATGCAGGTCAGTCTTCAACTTGTTTGTACCGTATGACTTATCTAAGTTAGAGTTGGCAGACAGGCTGACGGTCTACTTGATGGTAGGTGGCTACCGTTGCTCCAGAAGCAACGCCACAGATGCTCCAAATGCGCTGTGGTCTACAGTAAGGTTAAGAATAAGGAATTGGGAGAGAATATGTATTAGGGCTCTGGCATCCCTTACTCACTCTGAAACACAACAGCAAACGTGCTTTTATTTTACGGTGGTCTTCTGTAAAGATGCCACCAGTCGGGCTACCCAAATGACTGTGAAACGCAGTGGCAAGGCCACTACTTTCCAGATCCAGACCAGAGCCATTTTCAAGTTCATTTTCAAAGTACAAGGTGCCGGAAATCGAACCCGGGTACCCTAGGACAGAGCATTAAGGCATGTACCCCAAACACTCGTTCAACGGGATCGTCAAAATGATCCAAAGAAGTTCTCCAGAAAACGAAAGCAATTTGGATTTTATTTGCAATTTGATTTTTCAAGTGTGCGCTAAAAATATTTCGGATTTAAAAAGTAATAAGGAGCTGGTTGGAACAAAAAATAATCATTTCAATGTTTAAACAATGACTCCAAATTCTTATGTACATTTAGGCGATTCTATGATTACATTATTTGTCTGTGTAATGTAACATCAAATAATTCTGCTCAAAATGAACGCGTGCCTAAAATTTAATTCAAAATTATTTTTAACTTCTAGAATAAACTTACTAATGAAATCTAGGTGACAGATCTTGACATAATACAAAGTTAGCAAAATAATGTCACAGTTTTAAAAAGTAGGTAACAGTAATGTCAGCGATAGTTGCACGTGTTATAAAGAACAATAAAACATTATTTACATGTTTCACTTAATTGACATTTTAAGAAGTAATGACTACACTTGTCCGCACTTCAGCAACTTTTTATATATTACTAGCTGTTGCACGCGACTTCGTCCGCATAACTATATAAAAAGCCTATGTTACTCGCTGATAATATAGCTTTCTATAGTTGAAAGAATTTTATAATCGGCCTAATCGCTTTTTGAGTTTATTTATTATGACTCCGTTAGTGAGCGACTTTTTTCTCTTACATTTTTAAACTCGTGATATCTTTTGAATGGAATGTCCGAATTGAATAAATCAAAAAGTTATATAAAGATACTGAAGCAGTCTTGAATATGAAGTAATTTATGTTGATAAGGATATAAGGATAAAGAACCAAGATACAAATAAAAAGCCTTTTCTAGCGGCGGCATTTCTATTAATTTTTTTAAATAAAAGAACACTTATTGTGGCATAACTATAATAGTTAAACATATGCTGTCGCAACATTTTTTGTAGATAATGATGTGTTCTACAAAGTCGTAGTACATTATTTTGTTCTATCATCAATAGTTTTCGCAGCGCATGCGATGTAAGGAATATTTTAGGTCATTTTATCACACCTTGGGTTACTTTATTGGAGTTTTAGTAAGGATCCCTAATTTTTTGAAAATATAATATAGCCTATATTCATCGCTGATAATGTAGCTTCCCAACAGTGAAAGAATTTTTCAAATCGGTTCAGTAGTTTCGGAGCCTATCGGAGCAAACAAAAAAACAAACAAATCTTTCCTCTTTATAATATTTAGATTACTTGAGTGTTATTATGATTAATTTTATTCTTGTGTTATTAAATAAGTATAATAATAATCGAGGTCAATTTAACGATATATTGATACGATCAGTAATAAGACTACGATTGAAAATATACATTTAAAGTTTTCCCATTGTGTCCGCGAAACATCGCGTAAAAGCGAAAAGGACCCGCAGGCACGGCATTATTATATTGCATAAGCCTGACTCCGTATCCCCGGGTCTCATGAGTACCAGTTCGATTCCCAGCAGGGTCAATTAACATGCTATAGAAATATATAAATCAACTTTGTTTGTAAATAGAAATAGATGACGTAATTGCGCATTGAAATTAAAAAAAAAATTTTCTTTTAATTACATGTCGCTTAGAGGTCATCACGAGAAAGTAGATTGTATTTTTCAAACAGGCTAAAGGTTTTTCATGTCCCCCAAAACAGCGTCGCAAAAAGCTTACGTAGGATTAGCGTCTCTGAGTTCTTCTAAATCCTTACATATTATAAAAGAAAGTTCCCCGCCGCGTCTGATTGTCTGTCTGTTTCTATGTATGTATGTAATGTTCGCCCGCCCGCTTTCGTGCAAATTGCACCCTTGTGAAACCGGGAGCGGGTCGCTAGTTATACAATATATTTCAGAGAATTGCTTCCACAAAGAACTTCAAAGCACTTATTAATATTCATAAGTAGGTAGTAGAAGAAAGTAAGAAGACGGAGTCTAGTGGTTCAAATTATGACAAGAGTATTTCATAAACAATCCTAAGATTAGACTCTACTTGTTAGTATCGTGGATATAAAGGCAAACACACCATTCCACAAACATTAAGAGTAATCTTCGTTAGGTCAGTGATCCGGAGCGAAAAAAATATCATATACGTAACTTTAGTGTTGACGATATCCTTAGAAACTATTCGATACATGACTAAGAAGAACCGACTGGCATACACTAGTTGAATGATAACGTCTCTAATGAATAAGAAATACAACTTTGTTTTAACATTAACAATAATTTAGCCATTCGATTCTGAACTCTCGCCCGCACTTATACGATTACATTTTTTAAATTTTCTTAACTCGCTCGTGTTTCGGTACGCTCTTATTTGTATGCTGCGTACATTATGACATTGTCACGTCGCATATATGCGACATGTGTACCTCTATTTAAATACAATCTAATAATAATAATATTTGTAAGTTTACGATTTCTTCTATGTCGTTTAGCAACCAAGTGCAATGGAATTCTTCAACCGGACTGACAATTGAATGTTTAATTTATTTAAATATTTAACCATATACACACGCTACGAACATTTGTTAATCTACTTTTTTAATTTGAATTTTAACCTCGTCTTTATTGATAGTTTAATTATAAATTAAAAAATAGTATTAATGAATTTAAATAAAAAAATAATACACAATAAAAAAATCAAAACGAAAAATCTAAAAATCTAAATACATTGATATTTCGATGATTACATACATTATTTGAAGACGATTAAAGGCTTTCAATGAAAGTACTCATAGATACATGTGTTTTACTGTAAACATATTGTCCATCCGCACAGATAAGCGTTTGGCGCACTTATCGTTACACATGATGCAATGACTGTGTAAGTATTGTGTGTCTCATCTGTGATTCACTGCGTACATTTCCTTATGTATTTTAGAGTTATCCGTTCAAAAGATACATCAACGGATTTGGTAGTTTATCGTATATCATTTCTTTTATGTGAAGTTTTTATTTCTCAAATATAGGATAACAAGATCACTTGTGAGTAACTAGTAGGCAGGGCAAAGTGCGTTTCCCAGTCATCTGACAGGACAGCCCGTCTGGCGACAACAACCTTACAAAAGACCATTTCGCTATCCCTGTCCAAAATCCTACTATGGTCAGCAGCGCACTTGCAGCGCATGTGGCGGTGCATGTGTTATAGGCGACGGTAGCCACGTACAAACAAGTGGGCCCAATAATAACGCAATTCGGTTACGGCTGGTTACCATCCTCATCTTGTCGAAATCCCTCTTTTTCGGACATGCCAAGATTTTGAACTCCCTGCCGGCGTCTATTTTTCCGAGCTCATATAACCCAAATCTTTTCAAGGTTCGAGTGAATAGGCATCTTCTGGGTAAGCTCGCTTCATCATAGGCCTCATCCTTACTACACGGCTGGTTATTGGCAAAGAGTAAACCCATCTCTAATAAAAAAAAAAGGATTGCCCGTGCGAGCCTGGGGTCCAAGAACTGCTGCTCGAGTGCCCCAGGTTCGCGTTGGCCAGACTAGACTTCGAATTTGAACTCGACGGGTAACAATAAATAAAAATGGCATTTTTATTTATTGTTACGCCACTATTGTCATGCCACTAACATGACCGACGACACTAAAAGAGATATATTTATAAAATACTGTATGAAAATAGCATGGATATCAATAAATAATAATAAAGATTGACGGAACTTAATTTTATTGATTAATGCATAATAAATAAAGACATGTAATGTAATACAATATTTATATAAAAAAGGGGATCATGTGAGCCCCCCGACCACCTTATCAATAATTGGGCCATCAGCCTGTCTGTCGAGCTTAAGATAAAAAAAATCTTTTTCTGAAACTTTGCTTTAACAAATCTACAATTAACAAATTAGGAATACAAATTATACACTTCAATAGTCTTGAATAAAAATACTAATAATGTTTATATTATAGTAAATGATACGGTACGTAAACCATTGTGCGTGACCATTAACCGTGAAACGTATGGGAATCAATGTTACGTATAGAGGGGTGATGGGCACCGGAATACTCATAGGGTGACATGTGTAGGAATCTGCATTACTTGCTTTTCTTTATTTTTTATGTGGCAGCAAATATATTTTTTTTTAATTTTTGCGTGCAATTGTGAAAAATGAAATGAGATAACTCATATTTTTTAACTAGATATTTTTAGGAAAATTTACATGGTCTACAAAATTGTCGTAGTTATGAGATATTCAAAAGAAGTGCTTAAGTGTGCTCCACAAAAAACAATTGTCTAAAATATGAGTGAACAACTCGTATTATTGAAATAAATTATTATTAGTTCATTTATTAAAAATCCCACACGAACCTGACATTTTTCCAGGATAAAATGTATCCCACAGTTTAATCCAGGTACCAGGTAACCATCAATACATTAGTGAAAACTGCATTCAAGCCGGTTAAGCCGCTTCTGAGATTAGCGTGCAAAAGCGTACAGACAGACAAACATTTTTAATGTATAGACACGGCTCGTTTACTATTTTATTACACTACTAGCTGTTCCACGCGACTCCGTCTACGTAACATGTATAATATAGTTTATGTTACTAGCTTTTCATATGTGAAAGAATTTTAAAAAAATCGGTCCATTAGTTTTTGAGCTTAATTAATACAAACAAAAATACAAATCTTTTCTCTTATGCCTAGTCGAATCAGGTCAAAAAAATGACTGACACAGATAAAATGCTGAGTAGAAAAACGTTACACTCTCGGAATATAATGTAGGCACGTATGCAGTTTTAGTTAATAAATAAATGATGCCAAGCATGTTTTACTTCATTTTGCATTCGTCTATTTAGTTGTGGACATACATATCTGTGAACATTGTGAACAGAAAAAGTTTTCTCAACTGATTACGGGATATACTACGGGAAGCGTTTTCATTTTATACTGTGAATTTTATAGTGTGTAGTGTGTGAAGAAAGGCTCTCATTATGTCTCTCTTTGACGAGGTATGGGAACTGCTACAAGTAAGTGTATTTTTTCTTTATTGAGTGAGCTTGAGTCTTGCTAAATGTCACATGATTCTAGGTCGACGGGAAGTATGCACCTTTTATGATACGATGAGCAAGTTTGTGAACGAAATTTTGTCATATAAAATGTCTTTTTGTCTTATAAAATGTTAGATTTGAGAAACTTATTTCACATTAACTTCTCAATCATACACTAGACCAGGTTCTGGATTTAATATTTTTATAATATATTAGTTAGTACAATTTTTTGTACTAATTTATATAAGTTAGATATAAAAATATATAAACTTCCTTACGACCTGGACACAGCTTGGTTGCAATTTTGCCTGCAAATTATACACATACATTCCCGTTTATCGCTCTTTCCATTAGTGAAAACCGTATCCAAATATACATATTTAATTAGTAGTTTGAAGTGACAGTGAGCATATCACATTGCTCTTTGAAACCTTGAAATGCACTTGCACTTGCAGCACCTATGGCGTTCTGTCGACCGTCAGCCTGTCTGACGACATTAACATTAAAAAATATAATTAACATTGACTTATGACAATCTAAAAATTTTTTAAGAACAGTAGTCGCAACATTGAAAGTAGGAAAAGCTTTTGTGTTATCACTGTAGCGAAATATGTAGTACGTGATTGATAAACGCAATAACAGTTAAATGAGTGTTTAATTGCTCGCATCGTTCGCTGCAGTATTTTTTTTTTTTTTTTTGTTAACATTAACTAGGAATCACTGTATAGGAAATAGTGTATACTTTTTATCGATACTTCAAACTAGTGTTGTACGTAATTAACTAGTGTTCCAGTTCCAAAGAAACGTTTACTTCAATTTTATAGCAGCTGACTGAATGCAGTGAATTTTCATTGAAGGATTTATATTTCAACAAAAATTCAACAAAAACATTATTTGTTTTTAATGTTTAATGTATAAACCGTATTTAAAATTATCCTTATTTAAATAATGCGGAAATAACTCGGACTGCCTGTCTGTTATATATTCATGGCTAAATAAATCAGTCTAGAATCTAGAAGAACTTGCATCATGTTAAATGTTTAAGTTTTATAGGCAATTTTAGGCAACTTAGATTTTGATTTTCTTTATTTCTATGCTAATATTATAAAGAGAGAAGATTTGTATGTTTGTAATGAATAAACTCAAAAACTTACTCTTACTTGAATAATCGCAAAAATGAATCTCTTTTAAAAATGCTTTTATCTATAGAAAGCTACGTTATCAGCGAGTAACATAGGCTAATCAGGAATTAATAAATGTAATTATATTAAACTAATAAGTAATTATAGTTACAAAACTATTAGAACTTTTGTCATTACCTTCACATTTGCCAAATAAGAGTTAAATATCATTTTATTCTTAGCTCAACTTTAGCTATCCTGGTCCACTCTTTCTTCGCCCAACTTTTCTCTTTCTAGACACTATGTATGCCCATTACCGCCAGTTGAATGTGTGGGCAAAATAATGACCAATCGTAATGTAATTGTAAATAATAAATTGTTTATGAACTTAATTATTTTAATTAGATATAATTTTATCCAAATTTATATTTCGTATTGACAAGCAGATAATAGGATGTTGATTGTATGTCGATTTCTACTTTTCCACACTATGCTATGTCTATTGCAATAAATACCACGCACGCCCTCTTTTCTTTATACTACGTACAGTACAGTCAGACAATAAGTTTATCTATTTATTGTTTTACATTTATTTTTTTCTATTTAACATTATTATTATGTACTATATTACTGCATATTAAGGCACTTTTTACTTTGAAGATGACTTTTATATTATATAAAGTAGAAAGGTGCTAGAAATTGAAATTGTGTCAATCTGTAAACTGCTGTATTAAGATAGATGTAAAATATAATTTTGCTTTGTAGCCTTTAATTAATAGAAATAATCGTTAGCTCCAGTTTCTCCTTAATTACTGGCTAAAATTTGGCGTCTAACATAATTCCGGCAATCATAGTACCTTATTCCGTGCTATCTTCGAAGCATACGTTTTTTACCTATGTACACACTGAATATTAAATGTTGTGTAAAGAAATATTTAAAATGGTAACAATGTGCCAGATTTTTTTTTCTAATGATTGTAATTATATTATCTTAACTAATTTAGTATTTTTTTTAATTTTCTGTACAAAATAAGTAGACATAAATAGATTTCATGGAATTTAGAGATTGCTATGAATATTTCTAAAAGAAATTATAGTCTGTACCTACATGAAAGCTTTTTTGCTAACCGTACTGCGTGTAAAATAATATTTAACGCACCATTTGAGTTGCGCGCACTGTGACATCGCCCATTGTTCTCTGTTTCCTACTTTTATTAATCGATAGTTTTTTTCATTGCGTACACAATATAGTTTAAAGGAAAAAAATGTCAACAAACTAACTAGCTTTAATATAAATAATTTAAATATATGTACTTTACACTAGCGCTCAAATCTCAATATGAATTTTCATGCAATCAAATAATAACAAAATTCCAGAATCTTTATCTCGGGAACTATGTAGGACTAATGTAGCTCACTAGAAAGGTAGATTATTTTAGACAACACATTTGGTCTAGCTAGTGGCTAGTAACCTTAGCTTTCAACTAAACGTTCGCGGGTTCAAATCCCGCTAGGGGCAAATGTTGATGTGTTGTTAACATTTTACCTTTGTACCTGAGTCATGGATGTTTTGTATTTTTAATATGTATGTATTTACAAAAAAAAGTAATCTATGTATTATATCAACTGTCTGGTATCCATAATACAAGCATTGGTTGCTTACTGTGGAACTAGATCGTTCTGTGTGGAATGTGTGAAGATATTTATTTATTATTTATTTATTTATTTATTTTAGGCTTTAGAAATTCTTTTAGCAGTAACAGATGGACAGTCAATTAATTAGCTGTAGGATAGAACTTTTGAGAAATCTTCAAATGACAATTGTGGGGCTTCTGAAAATTTAAATTTAAACGTCACACGACATCAAGCTGCCTTTAAATTTTAAAGCCTTCAAAGACACAGAAATAAAATGAATGAAGAAACAAATGAACACCAATTAGGTGGCTATATTGTTGTATAGTGCAATCTAAACGAATCCGGTTAACCCTTCGTATCAATTAGGTAACATTACACACTCCAGTGGTTCTACCAGGTTGCGTAAGCTACACGTAAATGAGATTCATATGAGGGGAGGGGGTCCAATGGAGTGAGGGGGGGATAGTGACAGGATTCACGGTCCAACTGATGAACACAATGATTGTGCTCAATACCTGATCGATTATATGGCTCTTTATAGTCAAGTATATGTTTATGTGAAACCTTGTTACACATATTTATATACATACTAGCTGTTGCACGCGACTTTGTCCTCGTAACTTTATATAATAAAGTCTATGTTGCTAGCTGACAATATAGCTTTCTATAGGTGAAAGAATTTTCAAAATCGGTTTAGTAGTTTAGGAGTTCATCGCGGACAAACAACGTGATACGAAATATGTAGGTATATTATTTAATTGGTATTGAAATTTCAAATGTAAATATTTTAATACCATCTGCCCAGAAAGACGTCGTTAGGTAAAAAGCTGTTTGGCTTTTGGCAGATGATGTGTAATTTGAATTTTAAAAATCCCGGGATATTTTCCAATTTTTCTCTTCATAAGAAGTTTCCTCGGACTTTGAAAATAAATTAGTCGAGTTGTTCAAGCCGTTTTCCAGTTTTGCATTTAACTACACATATAGTGATTCACTTTTATTTATATAAGTAGATATATTGCATGCGTATCAATATTAAAATATTTTTGGAATTTGGCTGTAGTCACAGTCGATACCTACTTTATTCCATTAATGCCAAATTAAAAATTCAGTAAAACCCGTATTTTATTAATTTGTGTGTCTTAGTTATGGCTTCGTATATTAAGTTAGATTATGTTTGTGTTTCGAAATCGTTAGAGGAGCGAGGATATCAGCCATTTTTTATGGCAAAAGATAGATATTTAGTACGTTAACCGAGATTTAACTATTACCCCTTTTATCACTTGGTCCATAACACCATCTAATAAAATACTATCACAATATGTAGTGAAAATTTTTTTCAAATAGTCTCCCACCCCCTCTATATTTTAAAACAAACTTATCGGATGATTTTTACTTGTTACCTAAAGAAAGAAGTGAGAATTTAACTGCTATTACTTCTGAAAGAATTATTTTATGAATCGATTGAGTAGGTTTCGAGAAATATTTAATATAATGTTTATTACGGATTATATCAGGCATGCAAGGTGCTGCTGCTACCTGAATAATATAATATAATTACGGTCACACAATAAAATGATTGATTCGTCCATCCAAGTTTTAATGACAATCAATCATCATTGCTATTAATCATAATTTTGTTTGGTAAAATGTTGAAAACAATTTAGGGCAACAGCCGAACTTGAATGACGAGATAAAAGATGCCGCTGTGTCTCGTGTATTTGTGATAGTAGGCCACGCAGGTCGGCAACACACTCAAAATGTTTCAGCCTCCACAGATTTTTTTGTATCCATTCTTTCTTTCTGGACATCTCATTTAAATAGGCAAGTGGCAGATAATCCTTTCTTAAAACTGCAATTTACATAAGTTTATATTGATTAAAACAAATTTCAACATTCATTTTAAACCAGGCTTCAAACGAGTTGCTTTTTTTTTATATATTCATAAGCTTTCCCCTTTTATCCCTCTTTTCATGAGTGAAAACAGAATTAAAATCAGATGAGCCGTTTAGGGATTCATAGAGGACAAAAATAGTTACATTGATTTAATCCACTTAGTCCCCGTAGGTTTGTCCCCATCTTATTATTGATAGTTATTATGATAGCTTATTATGATAGCTACTTAACAATAAACCCAATTCTGTCGCTGTCATCTTGTCGCTTACCTTTAATGTTTTGTTCTTGTACACGTTAAAATATAATCACTACGGCGACACAGCTGGTATTGCATAGGTCTCTAGATAATGACGGTTTTTAATTCCTTTTGTAATACTAGTAGCCATTGATCGTGACTTCGTTCGCGTAGACTTCGTCTTAAAATATGAATAAATATATACCTAATTTTATAAATATCAGTTAATTAGTTTTTGAGTTTATCCATAACAAACAAACATACAAAAAAATCAAATCTTTCCTCTAATCGATGTTTATCTTTACTCTGTATAATATCAGTGTAGATTAGTATTACCTAGTAAAGATGTAACAGGCTGCCCAAATGACTGCGCCCTGCCTCTGCTTGACTATTAAAAAATTAGAAAATTTCATTTCCAAAGTTGGACCCTGCCGGGTATCGCATCGTGAGACAGATTTTATATTCTCATAATAAAATAGATATAAATAAAACCAAGATTGTGCAGACACAATTTAATTCAAAAAGTAATTACAGCCTTAAAAATAACAAATGTGGAATGGAATATTATGAAAAAAAAAACCTTCTAATTCGTTTCGAGATCATTCTTATATTAATACTTGGGTATTATGTTATACTTAACTACATTGTTTGTGACATATAGAGGTTGTATTGTAGATATAACGATATCAGACCAATTATTAAGTTTCTACCTACTTTGTTTCTCTAATCGAGAGCTCAATAAGTATGAAGCCCTTATTCGGAAGTAAAGCTTACAGTACTAAATCTTCAATGCTGTCATAAGGTCAGTTATGTGCGAAGATACAAAATCGGTTCCAGGCTACAAATCCACTGAATGCAGACACAATCTAGGTTAGGGCGACGCGACCCCAAATCGATTGTGCACTCGCTGTTGGCCGCCATACGAGTGAGCGAGACAGATGGTATTGACCTAGAGTAGCAGGTTGGGAATCCGGAAGGTATGAAGGAACCGGCTCTGCGATGCATTTTTCCATTCAATGGAAAGCTCTACGTTTACTTTGCGAACCGTTGGCATCTTTGTACTTTTTTTGGAAAGAGCAAATCATTTATTTTCGCGTATTTATAATTTAATCTTGACGACTAAACTTAAGTCATGTTCGACTCCTTATAACACTTTTAAGTATAATCCGATTGCAGCAAGTAAACCGAAAATTTGTTCAACGATTCGAGGAAATTAAATTACAACATGAAACATTACTTGTACCTGTTAACCAGCAAAATGTAGTTATATGGCTAATGAAATTAATTAAAAACGTACATATACAAATTTTATTTCTATGAAAATGTTAATCTCTGCAGTGCACAATACAAGAGATGTGTTATATTATATTATCTTTAATAATATATGTTAATTTATTAGATAATATTGTTTATGTGACAAACCGCAATGGTCACAATGCGAAGAACGGTTTCCAAAGGGTCATATGTCCCATTTGTGAGGCGTCCACGTCATCCGACGCCGGCAGCTTGATGCGACTTTCTACCCTGAGGCTATCTTTAGGTACCTACTACGGAGGTATTGCGATCGCCCGGGGCAAAAGCACATACGAACTAACGGGAAAACTAATAAATACGAGTATAATCGAACAGAAGGTCTAGTTGTCTTCGTCAATTACTTTTTTATGTATGAACACAGTCAGCTCTTGAACTTGAAATTTAAAATACTTATGAATAATTGTTCTTTTTTCGCAAAATAAATGTTATTAAGTACACGCAACTCATAATAATCACAGCTTGAGCGACAAATAGTTCATCCTCTTAATAAGACCAAGAGTAGAAACACAACCATGCCTTTATATTCCTCTAGCTGTTGCACGCGACTTCGTCCGGGTAACTTTATAAAATGTAGCCTAACTAGCTGGTGCCCGCGACTTCGTCCGCGTTGAACTATGAAAGGTACCCTATGTCCTTTCTGGTGTCCCAGACAACGTGTATGTAAAATTTCATGATGATCGGTTCAGTAGTTTTTGCGTGAATGAGTTACAAACATCCGTACATCCATACATCAAACGTACGGATGTTACTCGTTGAAAATGTAGCTTTCTATAGGAAAAAGAATTTTTAAAATCGTTCCAGTAGATAGTTTTTGAGTTTATTCTTTACAAGCCAAAATACAATTATTTTTTTTTCTATTTATAATATTAGATATTGATAAATATAGATGTAGATATCCCATATAAACTTATCGTATGATTACCGACACCATAAAATATAATTTATTTTTGTAATATTTCTGTATTATATTATACTACATATATTATATAATAATAATAATTAACTAAATATTTCGGTAGTGAATGGGACATTTTTTTTTAATTTATGAAACAATTGAATACCTATCTATACTGTTCTTTTGAAACAACTCTCTTGTTGGCACGAAGAGTTAAAATATAAATGCGGCTTTGAAATAGTTGAAACAAGTCTTCAGTGATTTCTTGGTTGCAGTTATCGTTCGTGTCGCCGTTCTCTATACCTTCCACTATTTGTTCTTGTTATCTCTTATTGACACATTCAAACGACTTATCGGTCGGGCAAGTATATGAAAACCGAATACTCAGCTACAATGCTTTTTGTATCCGGACTAGTTAATATTCATGGTATAACTCCTTTAATTAAAATTTATGTTTTATACAACACATTACATTATAAATATAATAAACATATACAGTCAGTGTGATGAAATAATCAACAAATGTATTATTTTCACTGATTTTGTAAGCCTGAATAACTTTCAATGTACTAATGTGGTTTTTACAAACACATTATTTTGTCAAAAATTTTGATGTCAAAACACCAAATAATTTTGTTTACTGTACCATTGTAATGTACCATAATAATAACCTAATGGGAGTTACTATAGATTATCGTTAAAAATAAGGGCTATCAAAGTAACCCCGATCGCAGTTTAACTTTATAATGCTTTTTGTTTAATTTTTTGAGCTTATTTTTAAATATATTAAGACCATATTTAGACGATAGAAAGACAAACAGAAGTTTATGTTATTGTTTTTTTAATTTCTTTTTTTCGCCAATATTTAAAGAAATAGAGCTATTTTAATTTCAAAATTGATCAAAGTAACCCCGTTCCACCGGTACCTAATTTGTGCCAGTTGAGACATAGTAGTGCCAGGTCACACGTCATCCTGCATATATAAACTGGACAGCCCGTTTGTCAGCATTAACAAACCCTTCAAAGAAGAAAATAAAAGCACATGAGCTGTTATGTATGTTTCGATTTGTGAGAAAGAGGTAATTACACATTGAATTTCCAGCATTTATTTCATTTGGGAAAAGACTATCTAATGTTACAATGTTTATTCTACTATGTGTCTCCCATTCCTTGTCCTATTAGGAACAGACTGTATTGCCGGCAGAATACAACCTAGCAATGCCCATACTTAAATAAAATAGCATGTTTTACAGTATTTACTGAATAAAGTAGGTATATTTTGTAAACTTAAATGTATATTTACATTATTTAATTAGGCAGTTTGAGAAGTTAACTGACTACTTATTGATTGAGTAATTTTCTTGATGTGAATCTGAAAGGGTACGTAAAGCATGATAAGGTTTTACAATGTATTATATGCGTATTGACTTTCCTTAACAAAGAACACCGTTACGTCACAGTATAAAAAGCTTACAGTAAAAAAACATGATTGAGTTTATTAATGTCTCAAACTCGTTAAAACTTAAAGTTTTTAAAGAGCTCGTTAGCGCCAATCTCATTTTAAGTTTATAAGATTACGCGCAAACATAAAACATCTATTTATTACTTTTAGTTAAAACTTATTTAAAAATGTTTCTGAAAATCAAAGCGAAATTGGTTGACATTATTTTTCTCTCGGTTTTACCTGGAAAATGTATAATTTAGCTGCAACTTGACATAGTTATCAAATTACTTAATTACTTTTAATTAAATAAGAAAAAAACATAAAATACTTTTCATTAAATAATTAAATATTTTAATATTATTATTTTTTCATTCGAGCATTGAACTTTAAAATCTCAAAGATGAACTATTAATATAAACTTGTAATAACAATGTCTACAAGATATTAAAGTAAACTCAAATGTTTTGTTCTAATGATTCAAAACAAAATGGTTGAAAACACTGAGATAACATCCAGGACGCTCTTAGCCAGAGAACAATAGTAAATAAAAGGATGCAAGCCTTATATGGAAAAAGTAAATTCATTTGAAGTACCTCTTACTCATTAAACCTATTTAACCAAATATCCTTAAAGGGACTCCCATTTGAAGGGTGGGTGTCGCTTAAAACTTCATTTGTTCAAGAGCCCTATTTTACAGATTTTTAAATGAATGACCAGATTAGATGTTTCCCCCAAAGAATTTATAAATTTTATTATATCTATCAACATTAATTTTTTTTTTTCATAGTTCTAAACAAATTTAGTATTGCTACTGTGCCTATTGATACTATTTGAGCCAAAGAAGGGTATCGCGTGCGGTGGGCGGAGGGAACAACAACCTGCGCGCGCGCCGACGAAAGTGATCGGCACCATAGACCAATGTGCATTATAGACAGAACCATTATTCAAAACACTAGTAAAGAGGTTTATCCTATGTGTAAATCAATGATTATGTTGAATCCTTTATATAAAAAAGATAAAAAAAAATCTATAGGCATTTATAAAATTGTCTAACTATCAACGCACAGCCAAAACTCTTAAGTCCGTGCGAAGCCGGGGGTCGCAAGTATGATATATACTCGTAATATTAAAATAAGAATGATTCTTTGTCCAGGAGCTTGTTTTAAACATGTTTTTGTTGGTTTCATTAATGACTTTTATTATTTAAAAAGAATCTACTAATACTCGTATAATAACTCCAGTTATTTTCTCTATTCTAGTGATATACTTTTTATGTTTTTTTTTTAAATATTTCTTTATATATTCTTAAGGTTTTAAAACAATAAATAAGAAACAAATAAGGCGAAGTTAATGAATACTCGTAGTAAATAGAAATAATAAGCATATTAGCCTAATTATTAAAAGCCATTAATTTATTACTTATATAAATAATAATTAAATAGTTGTGTATTTTCTATGTGTTTTCATACATTTTGCGGAAAGTCTGAAGTAGGGTACGAAAAAGAAGATGGTAGTGTTTTTTGTTAGGGGGTCTGCGGATGCGAGACCACCTCTTGAATGTTGGTCAGTCGGAGCGTGGAGCATTGCAGGTTAATGCGCCGATAAACACAACCGATCGTAAAGCCATTCAAGTCTTAACAACCTTTTTAGACACCGCTATGCAATGCAACTAATATCTTAACAGTCGGATATGGACACTTTTTCCAAAAAGCAAATGAACATTGTGAAATTGCTGAACATTTAAGTGTACGTGTCCAAGTAGAGATAGCGTTTGATAAATGTTGATTGTTTATTTTAAATAGTTATCTCAATGCCTTTGAAATTTTCATTGTAAAAATAGCAATAAACTAACTAGGTATTTGATAGTGAATACAAAGTTATATTTTAAAATTTCAAGCCATAACAATTATTTATTAACAATTTAAAAATTTACGATTTTTCTTCATTATTATTTAATGTAGGTGTTAAAATATATCAAATAGAATTTATCAATGTCTATTTTTGACTAAAAAAAGCAGAACTATCTTCAAATAAATATGTATTCACAAAAATATCCAAGCCTATTTTCTATAGCCTTATTGCTATTGATATAAAGTACATAACGTGTACCACCTGCCTTTGAGCTCCTAAGTATCGATCTAGAATAGAGAGAAAGTGGACGAATCGGTTCAAATATGCAATTTTTCTTTCAACACATGTTTTTTTTTTATTTCCAACAAGCGTTGAATTCGTTGAATGTTTTTTCGTGACTCCGTAACGATACGAATGAAATAACAAAGTAATACTTACTCCGGTGCAGTGTTGAGTCGTAAAATGAAACCGAAAGATTTCCAACGCAAAGATTATGACGGGGCAAGTGGCTGTTCAGCCATTGGTCTGCTATACGTATGCCTAGTTTTAGTCGTAGCCAGCAACGGTTATAGTTGATAGGTGTAATATCGTGACAATAGTTGGAATTCAGTCGGGTCGTCGGTCGGTGCCACCGCGCTATGTGGATAGTAGTCGGTCTTGACGCCGCCGGGTCAAACATTCTAAATGTTCCATTTGTATGACGCAATCTGCCTCGAACTGGATTTGCACTCGTCTTGCTGACACTCTGTGCATGTGCCATGTATTATTATTGAGAACGACCTTAATTTAATTACTATTTAAACACTTTAAAATGCAATTACAGTTGGAACTTTCTTTAATTAGAGCCCACTTGTCGTGTGGCTGACATTGGATCCTGAATTAGCGATTTCATTCCAAGATACTAGTAGTTGATCTGGTTGACTCTTTTCTTTTACAATTGATAAAACTCAAAATATTTTCGAATAATGCTTGTTTTCATACATATTTGCTTGTCCTGTTACAATTGTCATATTTTTTATTGGCCTTTTAGAGGCAGTAATAGCCTGAAATAAAAGCATCTATGCTGCTGTATTTCGATGAGTAATTAAGGAATGCCAGAGACCATTTCCCTAACCCCACTAAAACCTCATTCTTTGTTTTACTAAGATCTGAGGTCTACGTTGCTTGTGTTAACAAACGACGATTGTTATCTAGCATCAAGTGGACCGTCTGACTAACCTACCTTTACATAAAAAAGCCTGCTTAACCTATTTTTACATTAAAAAAAATCTAATTGACTCAGATTGCAATGTGTGATTGCATCTCTGAGTCTTTTCCCAACTGGGATTCGAATCAGTATTAGTATTACTGATTATTCATAATTTTATTACTTATTACTTATCAATAATATTTCAAAAATGCATAGGTATATCGTTATTTTCTTTCGCATTATTGTTATCAAACAGTATAATTATGTTCAGTATTTCAATTCCTCTTCACCGTCGTATCATTCCGACAAATTCTATCCATTTATGCGTGAAGCGTGAATACACGATTTGTAAGAAGTGAGAACTAATCGTTGTTGTACATCGCTGTTCCGTAATGCGGCGTGTGTCAGCGACAACCGTACTGAAGAATTAAGTGATGCAGAGAATTGTAAAAGTAGTCGAAAGACAGGTAAGCGATGCGGCCCACGAGGTTGCGACACATCGCTCGCAGACAGCTTGGCGCGCCACTTTTTTACATACCTATATTTCTTTTTCCTTTACAAAAGTCGGACGTCAGAGTGGGACGAGGCGGAAACGGTGGACTTTCTTTTTTAGAACCTCCTAAGTATGTAATAAATTTGATGAGTGTACCTGTCAAGCGTGCCAGTGTTTTGTACTGAACATATATTTCCTTATAAATACAACACGACTAGTGCGCGTACGCTTATTTATCTGTATTAAAACTTTACTCATGTCTTATGGTAGGGGAGCCCACGATGCTAATTGTGGAGTCACTCGAACGTCGTGGGGACCTATTAGATGGTAGGAAGAAAAAAAGGTCATGTGTCCCTTTTCAACGGTGGGGCATTCTACAGGCTTTCAAAAGTTTGTAGATTCTCCAAATAATCGTCAGATTAAGAATCAACACGATCAGGAATTCAGGTGCCCCCAGCCAAACCGGCAGATTAATACATATCGGAGACACGTGGGGAATATACATTAAATAAAGAAATATTATTATGAACAAATAATTTTAATTTAATTGTACTTTTTCTTTTTAATTGGACTATTAAAATACAAACATAAACAAACAAGAACCATTGATAAATTACATATTAATCCCCAAAGCACGCTGTTTCCTCAATTACAAGCACTATAAAAATTATAATTTACAGAGACATACTGAATGATTGATTCTATTATATAAAATTAAATTAAATACCACACATAATATTCATGATATTTCCAATACATAATTAAGTGTCTTTTCGTCTTAAAAAAATACAATAGAGTGACAAAAACTAGTTAGTGATTCCATATGAGTCATTTAGACGCCTTGATATTAAGAATAAATTATCGCGCCTAATAACAACTTTAGCATAAATTCATTTCCCATTTGTACACATAGTTATATAATATATAATAATATTCTTGGCGTTGAGTCACCCGACACGTTATTACGCAATATCCAATAATAGTAAAGATAGATTTTATGCCATAAGAAATATTACTAGTAGACAGAATGAGTCATAACTATAACATCACACGTGGCACAAGAAAAACTTAATTATATTATAGCTATAAATTTTACGATGTTCATTATTTGGAAAAGTTTTTTTTTTTGTTTGAGCTTACGCTCGTAATTCGATTACAGATTAATTAAGAGTGCGTTTTTATTTACAAAATATAATAGAAGGCAGAAAAAGGCAAATAAATAAAGTATCAGCCTAGCAATGGTGATGAAGCAAATTGAATAAGGCCGTCAGGAAACTTGCTGTTGCCTGGGAATTTCTTTAATATAAATCCTACAACTTTACGTATTAAATCTTTACATAGTAGGTA
This sequence comes from Synanthedon myopaeformis, assembly GCA_944738685.1. Classification (NCBI taxonomy): domain Eukaryota; kingdom Metazoa; phylum Arthropoda; class Insecta; order Lepidoptera; family Sesiidae; genus Synanthedon; species Synanthedon myopaeformis. Next base: position 3,269,921 of record OX122913.1, on the reverse strand, counting down.
TAAAACAATGTCTTTTCCCGCCGTCGAAGCCTAGAGCGGATTTCTAGTATAATATAATATGACATAATATAATAGACATAGATATAGTTATGGATTTAGACATCGACATATTACATGTATGTTTTTGACATGGTTCGAATATAATGGTGATATATTTCAGTTAAGCTAACTAGACATTAAATTTTTATTATAATCAAACATTGTAACCTAAAACTAAAAACCTTATATATATATAATATAATATATCTTCGCTATTGCTCTATTCTCCAAGTTCAAGGCGATTTTCTTATTATGTTTCGATGCTATGGCCCAGTGGAATTCGAACTTACCTTTGCCGGAGCGTTATTAGACTCACTATAAACGTCAGTTGAACTTTTTTAAAAGACCTAATCTCCTCTATTAGTTTTATTAAAGTGTCAAATTCCTATTGTTGGATATTTTTTGCCTTTCTTTTATCTTAGCTTGCAAATGGTTCTGGCGATATAAATATTCCTTCGTCATTGCATACGCAGTGAACATTGCTCTACTCCGCTGTAGCACATCACTCTGAGGCCCCCAATCCGGAATCTCTCTAACCATTTCTCTAAATTTGCGTTTGCATGAAGCAATTAATAATTTCATAATAATTACTAATAGTCCACCACCAAATGCCAGTAATAAAAAAACTAAGCCCAATACATCGTGTACCATTGTATTAGAATCACATAATTGAATATATATTTCGTAACAAAAGGCTAAGGTAACTACAATGCTTATAGTGACCCAAACTAATTTGATGTAAGCTTTAGGTTTAATTCCTTGCATAAAATGGATGTCTGTCGAAAATCGGTCTGAGCCATATAATGTAACAAATATGAGGCATTCGATAACGGCAAAGCAACATGACGTTAAATGTATGTAGCCCCTAAACGCCGATGTTACATAGACAACTCCGACTCGGCTCAATAATGGAATTGTAACAATAAATAAAATAGCAGATCCAATGAAGCTAACTAAACCAGGGTAGTCTGATATCAAAGTATACCTTCGCCTCAATACGTCAACCAAATTGTAAAATATAATGACATTTGTTTTAAGACCTAATAAAGCTTGGATGCTATATGTTAGTAAAATCCAATAGTACCTGTAGCTGAATGCACTTAAATATCTTGGCAATTTTTCAAAGGCCAAATTCATATCAGCTTCCAACATAATTATTGGTTGGCTACTGTGTTCATAGTTATATGGGCAAGTTAATATAGCAGTTGTGCAAATGGAAAGTATAGCAAAAGTGGTTGAAATTAAAACAGATATAACAGCATTGGAGTAGCATGGTGAACGAAATTCCGATGATGCGCCTATGTTGCTGGTGAGGCCTGTTCCAATTTTAAGGCCGTAGAGTACGTATTCCACAACCAGTGTTGGGCGGAATCTCTTGCGAAACAAACTGAAATTTGTATCGAAAGCTTCTTCAAATATAGTGACAACTCCCTTCTGCAGCATCGATCCCACCATTAGTATAAAGTATGCAGCTATAGGGTAACTCGTCAGCAATATTAAGGACCACTTAAGAGACTTATGTAGTCTCATGCACGAGACAAAAAGAAATATACAGACTAATCCAGAAGCAACTAGCACATGCCAAGCAACACGTAACACACTAGTTTGATTCGCGTTCAATACATGGAACATCCAATATTGATATTCAGGATAAGTGACATGTAGGTCCTTACAATAACTCAGCGGTATTGTCCTTACGATGCAATCCTGATGGAGTGTGTAATTTCTGTATAAACTATTGCACGTTTCATCCGACCAATTACCACAAACGTAGTAAGGAATAGGATCTTGAATACTTATTAGAAAATAATGAAATAGAAAAGAAGTTATTCCGTGGTTATAAAACAAAATGCAAACTTGCCAACAGATTTGTATATATCCCATGTGAGAGATGCAGCTTCGGATCTTCCATATATCAATGCAATCACGTCCTGTATATTGACTTACATGCAATTCCATGAAGATGAGAGGTATTCCGATTAGAATAAAAACTAATATAAAAGCGAGCAGGTTTCCAGCGCCACCATCAGTCAGGGATATATTTGGTATAATATTGGATATAGTCAAATTTAACATTTGAGAATTCAACACCATAAGACATATCAACCTCGAATCCCAGTGGAACTTGATATTTTTTGAATTATTCATATTTATTTGTAATGTACAATAATGTACATATCGATAGAAATTAAGTCATTTTTTTGAAAACCCAACGACCATCTAGTTTTATCAAAAAGCTACGCGGTCGTCACATGACGACTGCGTTGCTTTTTGAGTTTAATATTACTTTTGATTTTTTTTGATGTAACCCAAAAAGTCATTGTACTGCTGAAAATAAAAAAGACATAGTTCAGAAAAAATGCTATTATAAAAAGGTAGATAATACTTATTCTTTCTAATGGATTATGGTGAAATGGATTCATGACCTGATTTATTTACACATTAGGGGAAGCAATCATTCATATCTATGAATTCGGGAAGCGACTTCTTACGACTCTTTCTTATGGTGCTAAAAAGTTTATTTTGATTACTATGTTGTTTTTGAAACAAGTTAAAGAAGTCAGTCTAAAAACGCTCGTCTTACGAGTTACATTAAAATATGTTTGTATGTATTAAGTTTAATTTGTATGTAGTTAGATTTTGATTACGAAGAATCAAGAACTGTGGAGATATTGTGTCGGCACAGAGGCAGGTGTCTGGTAGATAATGAAATTTCAATTGATAAGCCCGCGATGCAGTTTCACTTTATATGCTACGGTATTAGACTTAGGACCTGTTATACTTGTAATGGGACCGCAAGGTTTTCTTGTTCTATACTAGTCCACACCGTAACACTATCGGAGCTATCCTATTTTATATTAAACGATACAGTTTATTCATTTCACTGCGATAACTTTATTAAAAGATAGCAAATAATTTTCTCTCATAAACTGGTTAATACCTACTATAGAAAACTTGGTGGAACTCGCGTTCTTAAATACGTGTTATATTAACACGTATTTAAGAAATAAATACGTGTTAATATGTTAATATATTAACACGTATTCCTTATTACAATTTTCTTCTTGTAACTTCATCAATAATAATAGTATAGTTTAGTTTAGTTGCCATGCGTGTGTTATCGATCGTCTTAATTTCTAGTTTGTAGTTTGTAGTTGTAGTTGCCTTAAATTAGCCTTTTGTTACCTATACCTATTGTAAGTTTTTTGTTTGTGCTGTTGGTGTACCTTTTGGAAAATAAATAAATAAATAAATAACTCGTTCTGTCGTCGTTTATACTTATTAATACGTTACATATTTTTTGATAACGAATATTCGTCCGCGTAATTTTATAAAATATGGCCTATGTTACTCTCCATATATACTTTAAGTGTACCAAATTTCACACTCCTCTGTCCGTGCAATTTTCTTAAAAAAGGATATATCTTGTTATTTTATGAATTTTCCTGGTTAATCAGTCAGTCAGTCAGTAACAGCTAAACGTTCAATTCTAGCTTTTGAAATATGCATTTATGCCTCGTTCGTCCCATATGCAAGATATGCCTTTTGATTTAAGACGCCAGAACCTTAACATACATCAAGAAATGTTCCTACTAAGATTAATAAATAATAGAGATTTTACTAATATTCCATATAAATGTATGGGAATTAGAAGTTAAATCCTCGTAGTCATTGGAGTATGTCTCATTAAAGCCGATCGAGTTTTAAATATTATTAACAAATTATTTTTTTTAAGTAATTTTAAGCGCATTGTAAAATCTGAAGGAAGTGCAAAAGTTATCGCCGGACAAGTGGCCGATAGTACGATATCAATGAAAAATATGCATCTATTATTTACACAAGCATTTTAACTGTCACCGCATTATCTAATCAATATTTTTGCAGCGCGCCAAACCAGAGATAACACTCGTAAACCTACTTTTTGCGGACCCCACCTTTGTTAGTTGACATATATTCACATTAAAAATAAATTAACCAAACATCATTGGACACTTTTACATACAACTGAGGCATTTTGTAGAAATAATAGGACTCACCGAACATTACTGGATCATCGAGATGGAATTCGTGTTTATATATTTGTATGCTTAAGTTTTTGTCCTATTTACGTTTAATTTTTAATATTTACCGGTTGCTGCAAGCGACTTTGCCTGCGTAACTTTATAAAATATGGCCTGTGTTACTGATAACGTAGCTTTCTACAGTTAATAGTATTTAAAATCGGTCCAGTAGTTTTTGAGTTTATTCATTACAAACATACATCTACTCTATTTATAATATTAGTATAGAAATATAAATATAGATTAAAAGGCAATATGAATTTAAATACCTCTTACTTAACAATATAATTTGGTAACTGTAGATCCCAAAGTAATTTGTATTTTTAGTAATATATAAATATTAACTTATATCTTATATATTATATTTAAAAATCTCATTAAAGTACGTCTACACTCACTGGGTCTAAACATTATATATTCTACTATACATTATATACCAAACAACAATAAAAAAACAATTTAGCGAATCAAAGACGATGCAGGTTACTCTATTAAGTAATTGATGTAATACCTATCTATGCGATGAGGGGGAAAAATATATTTCGTCACCGTTACACAGTTAAATCCACCGGTGGGTCAATAACCGCGCTGTTCATTCTTATCGTGCAGAAATTTTCTAAAACGTCACAGGATACCTATATCTTAGACACTTATACACACCGCATAGACACTGTGTGTCTGTCTGTGTATTAAAAAAATATTCACTCACATTTCTTCCATTACAAACTTCATAAAACAAATATATATTAAATTGAAATTAATTTGGAAAAAAAAAACAAGCAATTTCAAACTTCGGTTTAGTTTTACAAATAAGAGATGATAAAAAAATAAACTAAATATTTTTTGTTTTTTTTTTTTTTTTTGAAGAATTTTTGTTAATTTTTAAGCAACTGACTGGATCCATGAATCTGTGGTGAAAATACAATTTTTAAGTCACCAATTTCATCTCCGGATCTATTTAGTGCCTAAAAATATTATCTTATCTTATCTTCAACTAACCCCACTCGATTTATTTACTATTTTCCTTTTTTAACTTCCAAATGGAATTTAACGAAATGGTTTCGTAAAGAAATTAGATTTTATTTATTATGTCATCTTATAAATTAATACGAAATTAATTTATTCGTGACTAATTTATTGGCGTACTTACCATTTGTCGGAACAAATATCAGTACCTAAGGTTAATGGGTTATGAGACATCATATACTTACTCGTATTATATTATAAGTAGTTTCTGTAACCGTTTCCTAAAATAACTACATATATAGATATTGGTTTATACACCATTTATACACCATTGTCATATTAACTGTAGATCTGTAAGTAAACTAAGTACTTATGATGTAATAAGACTCATGTTAAAAACCTAGGTACCTTTAACATACCTATAGATAAGCCGTTGTCACTTGAGGCTATCGTTTCTTTGGCTATCTTTTTAGGTTAAACCTTTTTAAAATGACCGAAATAACTTAAAAGTGTTTTACTTTTTTACTTTGAAATGATTCATTGTTAAATTTTTAAGGTAGATAAACATATTAATAAGAAATTACGCGTAATTCATATTGCGACCATAAATAAGAAAATATAGCATTTTTACTAATAGGGATACCTACTGGTATTAGTAAATGGAACAACAATAAATTTATTCCTTTTTTAAAATTTTATGCGAGATTAGTATTTTCTTTTGTATTTGCCTGATTTTGGTTAGAATCCTTTTGGTTTTTATTTAACTGGTACTTAGATATAAATAAAATCGAACACATTTAGAAACAAAATTTAGTAAAAATAATAAGATTATTTGTTAGAAAACGATTTAAACCTAAACGATTTAAACTAATTTTGTGCAAATTTGGGCAATATTTAAAATTTTATACGAACCGCCTTTAAAAATAATTATTATGATGTAATATTAATTAGGTATACATTTATTTTATGAAAACATATACAAAATAACTGTGGGTATTCTATATTATAATGGCTCATAGGTTTCAAATTTTAGTTAAACGTTCAGATAATCTAATTTGATTTTTAGTTCTCATAAATTTGATCATACCATCATATAATTCATATAATTTATATATATAATGTATTCATGTGTTCCTTATAAGTAAGCACTATCGTGGATTGTTATCAGAGAGTGTTACTTATGCAAACAGACCTCGACGACGGCTTGCTATTGATTTTGACTGATACGCGACCAAGTGCCTAAAACTCAAGCAAACAAAGGCGCAAGCAACTAATAAAGGTACCCATTAACTTTCAAAGAATATACTATTGATAAGTAATACCTATATAACTATACACCCTTTTTTATGTAGGTATACACAATAATTTACAATACACCATAAAAAAATAAGTCATAATTTAAATATTTATGAATGTGGATTTATGTTATCCAGAATTAAGATATTTCAATAAAGGCCCCAGTATTCTTTTATTAGTAATTAAAATTAAAAATGACAAAAGATTGGTATGATATCACTGGGACACTTATTTTAACTTGATGTAATTGATATATTATTATCCCGTTTTTAAAAGATAGTCTAATACGATTTAAAGTGCTAATTAATTCTTTAAGTAGGTAGGCTATTGTAAAACAAAAGGCTTCGTTAACAGGCTACGTAGGTACCTATTGTAAAATAAATGTCTTTCTGGTATGATAGTCAATAAGATCACTAGGATTTTGATGTTTTATTAACTAATAATATGAACATTTTTATTGTTTATTTATTTAATTTGTTTATTTTATGTTCGGCGGCGGCATGCTATCGTCGGTCGACTTATTATTGCTCATCATCATAAAAAAATAAAAAAAATAAAAACTATTTTAGAATCACTAAATTATATCCTAATTGGTTATAAAGTAATATAATCACCGACTGTGTAAATATCTGCATAAACACAATGAAAATGAAATACCAGTATTAAAGACTGCCTCAACGCCAATGACAAAATCGTGACCAACGTTTGACAGATCTAAATTAAACCTTAAACGGTATTGTCAAAGACTTATTTGCATTGCCGCTTATCTTACTAAACATTTCACTATCAATATCGCTATCCTTGTCTGACTTCGGAGGCGTGATTCGCCATTTCGAGTGAAGTGACGTGGGGCAGCTGTGTAAACTATAGCTGTACTAGTCTAACGTGTGACGACCTATGACCTAAAGGATCGATCGAGTGAATGTGGCCAGCTCGCTTACAAATCCATTAATTAACTAAAGTAGCAAGATCGAATAACTAACCGTGATAAATTCGCTAATTGCATTACCTATTCGACAATCTTTACATTTTTTATAAGCACACGATCTGAAAATTTATTTCATAATAATATGTTTATGATGTCATCGAGCCTGCAACTTACAGGTGATTTTGAAGACATATGAAGTTTTGCCATTCGAGTAAGGTACAACTTAAATTGAGAAAGTCCAAGAGATTACAGCAGCAAATAGATTGTCCATCTACCGCCGGAGATAGAAAGAAAAGACCATTGTACCTCTGCCATTGGTGAACCTCAGTCACATATTGTTTTCATTGAGATAACTGGAGGTTTAGACAAAGCCCTTTTGCCAAACGAATAATTTGCACAGTAAGGATAGAGTCTTCTTTATCCTAACTTGAAAGTCGATTGAACAGTTTATTGAACTTGAACAGTTGCGATAGATTAGTATAGGTATAAAAAGGAAATTATCGTCAAAGGATACAGTTGCTTTAATAAAACACTAGCTGTTGCCCGCGACTTCGTTAGCGTTCAAAATGTTATATAGCCTAAAGCCTTCCTCGATAAATGGACTATCCAACACAAAAATATTTTTTCAATTCGAACCAGTTCCTGAGATTAACGCGTTCAACCAAACAAACAAACAAACTCTTCAACTTTATATTATTAGTATATAGATTTCTTTGAGTAAAAAGAAAATAAAGAAAAATGAAATCGGGTTTGACTTCATTTAGGTATCTACGAAATCTGTTCTCGTCACCATTACCGAAATGTCTATAGACCAAGGTCAATAAAATCAGTAATGCGTCCTGCCAGTAAAATGAGGTATGGTGCCGAAACGTGATCTCTTACGGTAGGACTTCGCTGGTTGTCGAGAATTAGCAAGCTGGGCCGATTACATCTATGAGGTAGAATGAGTTCTCGAATAGATGCCATGCATTGGAAAACACAGCGTGGGACGCCCTACGATCAGATGGACAGACAACCTGAAGGGCATCGCAGTAAACGGCTGAATGCGAAGGACAGAGGACCGTGAGTGGTGGTGAGCCTTGGTAGAGGCTTTTTTTACAATAGTGGAGAGAGACACTGGCTGATGGCAACGATGACATTTAATAAACATGTAAGTTTAGCTACTAAACGAAAGTGCCTAAGTATCAATTTTACTAATTCCTCATATTATTGATTGACTGTGAATGACGACGAAATAATAAACAGGTATTTGGTACTATGAACACAATAAACGTTATTTGTACAAAAATATTAGGTAGGTAAGGTAATAAGATAAAAATTTACAAAATGTTACATTTCGATTACCACCAAATTACAGTCATACGAACCAAACAATAAAGTTTGATACTTTATAGTCGAGTTTAACACCGGTAGCATTTATATTTTTATGTCCCATAACAATGACTTACGATTATTGCATATCTGCGTATATATGACTATTTAAGTCGATCATCATTGAAAACAATATTTATCGTATAATAGCTGTGTGAACGATCGTTCCAGTGAAATAACAGTATAATGGGAAGACTATTACAGTTATATACAAATATAATGTTGATAATAGAATTACAATTAGTTATGTCATATAGAATTAAAATTTAAAAAGATGAGAAAAAATTATTTTATAACTAAAGCATTACTCGCCAAAAATCAGCTAAAAACATTTGAAATATTTTCAAACAATATATTTTAATATATTTATTTAAATTTTATACAAAGAAAACATGAAATCTATCTAAAGCACCTAGATATTTTTAAATATATATCTTACGCGATTGTATAATTATTAAAATTATTTCATTATTATTGACTAGTAGGTGCCCGCGACCTCGTCTGCGTTCGATCGCTACCATACTTTACAGGATTACCCGCTAGACTAATCTGAAGCTGAAAATTTCATCAAAATCGTTTCAACGATTTCGGAGTCCATACATACTTACGTACACACATCGCCTCTTATATATAGAGATTAGATAATGCAAAACACTTGATAATAATAGGTAGACCTCTTAGGCAGGTATATATTTTCTTTGTGTTTTTGGTTTTCATTTTAGACTATCGTTTTTCCATATTTTCAAAACACGATTCCATATTGTATTTTATTTTAAAATGTTTCATTTACTATCTTTTTAATTTAATTTTATGAATCATACATACACTATGTACACAAACAATACAGTATTAAAGTTATAATGAAAACGATCTTAATCTACTGCAAACTACAAACACCAGTGCCGACTTTGTTTTGTACTAAATACACCAACAATTCTAATTCAGTATAAGTACACTCGTTGTAGTAGGTATGTCTAGTAAAACATAACATGCTATCCCAACTCACACATACACATTTTTAAATTATGTAATTACCTACCTATGTACTTGCAACATATAACCTACTTGGTTAAATCTCAATGAGTTTCATAATATTAAACAAAACATTTCTGCATAACAGAACAAGAAGAAAATATGGCCCATTGTCGATTCAACGAACATTGACTATTATCTTTCCGATGACAAATGAGCTCAAAACTCTGCGTATCATTGTGCGGAGACCCACATTGTGTTCACGGGGGACAATTTATATCAACATCGGATACATTGCCGCAACAGTGGTTGTCGTGCTATACGTTGTCTAATTCAAGCATCGGTGTAAAGCGTTTTTATAAATTCTACGCACCATTGTTAAAGTTAAGGGTTAAGCCGATTTAGATTGAACAGATAGAAGAACGCGCGTGATGCTAATTCTAAATTTAAATTTGTGTTCGCGTCGGTAGGTACACTACAATTCGAATTCCATAAGAATGAAATTCCATAAGTTGACAGATGATTTGTCAGACTAACAGATTATGGCAACAGTGCATTTAAAATTTTATCTACACGTGAAGAAATTGCTACATACCTATTACTTAGGTATACAGGTTCATGCGAAAAATATGTGTTCGAAATTTTTTTTCTCCCATATGCTTGTAAGGAGTTAATGGACAAATCGCCCGTATTCATCTCGCCCGGGTCGGGCGAATTGTCATGTTTTATTTTACCTATTATTTTTATAGACAACTCACCCACTAGCATTAATGTACAGTCCGTTACATAGAGGTAATAAACGAATTTCTAAACTAGAATTTTCTTATTTCTTACCGCAGGTACTTAATAGGATTTAATTTTATAGGTGTTGGTACAATTAAAAATACAAATTTCTCTGTCTTTACCATTAAATTGTGTTATGTATAGTTAATATTTTTTTGTCATCCGTTGACATCAGTCTTCCTTGCCATCGCCTATGTGCAGCCGGCTGTAATTGTTATTAAAATTAAATTAAATTAAATTGTTATTAAATCAAGTTATTTAAATTTTTGAATCCCATAATATTTTTCTAATATGATCAGGGTGATATGATATATATCGTGATTATATATCACAATATATATCGTTTGATATTTATGCAGATATATTTTAAAGATAAATTGATATTTTAATGTCTTCTAAACTAAAAATTTAGCAGATTGATGTTTACTGGCAAACTTAATAAAAAGCTAGAAAAGAGAAGTTGCATATTTTGTAATTTAATTTTGTATCGAAAGTTTAAAGAAGTTTATTACGACAAATTAAAGGAAAAGTACTATAGTGACTGATTTTTCGGGTAATTTTTAAATTAAAAATTGTTTATTAAAAATTAAAATTTTTAAATTAAAATAATATATCAAATATCGGATATTTTGATATTTAATATAAATATATTTTTGCGAACCCTGAATATGATATTTCATTTTTGTTAATTATTGTAAATGTTATTGATTTTAATACAGTAATTTATACAACTTGTTTTATTAAAAATAAATATCTAGTTTTAACTTTAATATTTTATTAAGTTTTTATGTACAACTGTACAGAATCACCGTTGCGGGCGAGTTGTCTATACAAATAATAGCGAGATAAATTCAGGCGAATTGTCTATTAACTCCTTGTACGAGGAGTTTCTTTATTATTTTGAAAAATAAAACATTTAAAAGTTGTTTTATAACATAAAAATGTTTACTTTTTAATGATGGAATGGATTTTCGTCTATTATTTCCTTGCAAGTTAGAGAAAAGTAATATTTTAGTCTCGGCCGAAATCATAGATCTAGATCCCGAAAAGCTATTGACAAAAACCTTGTTTGTTCAAAAGGAACTCGGCGTACGCCTCGTACTTTTAAATTCATTTGGGATGTACCTACTCTTCTTCACCTCGTACTTTCCAATACTACTGGACCGACAATTGTTTTATTTCAAATCTGAGCACTAATCTAAAAGTAGAAATGGTTTAGATTTAATAACCCCCCCACATAAGTCCTGAACATTAAGTGCAAATTTTTAAAAAAAACCTAATTTCTTTACTTACGAGTACGTCGTGTAGATAAATGATTATATCGTAACAATTTTGTTTATGCTTACAATGCTTAAAATGTTTACAGTAAATATCGCTTGTCGCTAGATTTCGATCTTTAAGTATTGTACCTCTAAGTCTCCCAAGAGTAGGTAGGGTAAAAGCCCTACCTACTCTTGGGAGACTTACCAAAATGTAAGCCTAATCAATAGACACTCTCATACGACCACACACGCACTTTCCGCGTGCGGTTTAATGAGTGAAATTATCTGAGCAGCCTGAGCACACCGATTGTACTTGTGCCGCATATAGAAAGTGGCTCGCAGACAGTCCGGTACGCCTGAGGGCGTTGTAGCCTGGGCAGGGGCCTAAGGTAATCGCGCTCGATAACTTATCTTTGGATATATTTTACATTTTTTTTCATACCGGTCGTAAAGGCTCAGTGAATTACCAATTTCGTTTTTTTGATGGTTTTTCTCAAATTTTCCTACAAGTTTTAAAAGCCAATTGTCCATACGAGTTTCATTATCTGAAATTAAGGCGAATTTTTAAAGTTCATATTACATAATAACATCACACTTCTGCAGTTTTAAATGTACACACTTAATGTCACCTTATTTTTAAAAGTCACTCATATTTAAAAGTTTAAAAGTTATATTCATACTATGCTAATAGGAGTGATCACTTGTTTTGTATTGATACACTGATAATATTTTTTTTGTATTGACTATAATAGTTTAGCTATTCAAAAAAAGTGAACCGCTCCACTCATCGACATAACTGCGTTATCTCCGGATCAATCTCGCCACCTGTTCACTCTGATCGTAAATCTTCATTATTGTCCGCTTTTTACCATTTTACTGTTACACAGTTCATTCATATAGACGCGAGCTTTAAAACATCACCTTCGAGACGTTTATGGTACCCGGAATTTTAAAACGATTTAAATTTAAAATCGACACCATCTTTTATAGATTGTTATGATGGGCCTTACCCATTGTTGCGTTTAACCCGATTTTCTATAGAGTCCAGATCAAACATCCGTGCTTAATATTTATAGGATTACAACAACATTACAAACCGTTGTATGTTTTAGTATTTTTCATCATAGATAATAGTTTATTACCTGGATTAACATATAGTGCACTTTTTAGCCTGCATAATCGCAGTTAGTATTATAATAAAATCTGTATCTGTCAATAGATCCTATCGGCTCGAGTCATCGTCGGTTTGATTCTCTATTGTCTACCACTAAAACATCCAAAGTATTATGAAGAGTTTTCATCAATGGAAAGAGCGATAAATAAGGAAGGTTTTGTTTATAAAATTTACAGAAAAAATTCTTCCGTGCGAAGCCACTAGTTTCACTAGGCAGGTCACTAGTTTGCTAAAGTACTTTTTAAATGATTTAAAATGATATGAAAATAATAACATAATTAACCTAACACTACATATACATAAAATAAACAAATAAGAAAAAATAGCCATTCACTGCGCATATCTGTAACAGTCAATAAGTTTTATTGACATGAAATTAATTGACGGTCCTAATTGAACTTCCGTCAGCTCCAGTGAAAAAACACTCTTTCGACACTAAAATTAATTAACAATCTATATAATATAATAGGGGACCGTCGACATTATTATCAATTACGATAATTCAATTTAGACTTTTTTCAATAACAATTAAATACATAACTTACAAAATTACTCGGTTAAAATATCGAATAAACTTTTATATCTGAACAATGCTGTGTCGTCGTAACCGGTTATTTTCTTGTGATCTTTTTTAAGGTGTTGGTTACTGTATACAGACAGGCAGTCGAAATGACTGCGAAACGCAGTGTGCCTACCACTACTTGCCAGACCCAGACCACAGTAAACTTTGAAAAGTTCATTTCATAACGAATAGCCAATTAGCCATTCGACTTGGTCCGTCACTAGTTCCATCATCAATTGCATAATCAATTATTGCAATAAGTAGAAAACATAATGCAACTTTTGTTTACCTATAATATTTATATCTTCCTTTACGACCTATTTTTCTATTTCCAATGTAGCTAGCTCGCTTGTGGCCCTAAAACGGAGAAAGGAAACATCGTAAAGGCAACCTTACCTAACGATCATTACTTTTTATAATCAAAGGCACCAAATTATTTTTGACAAAGAAAAGAATGCAAAATTGTAAAATTAAAATTAATATTACAAAATTATTCTTGGCTTTTGTTCCCCATTTCTCGAAATTTTTCCTTTGCATGCGAAGTTATATTGTCATGTCAATTAATCTTGCATATAAAATTAAATAAACTTAGAAGCATAGAAAACACTTTGAGCCAAGTTCTAAGATTTAAAAAAGGAAAAGGTATCAAGGGCAGCACCACATTGAAGACTAACAAATACTGTTAATAAAGTCGAAACATTATTGACAGGACTTTTGTGGTCGTATTAGTGATCTCAATATGTCCAATGTACGAGTATTCAGAAGGTTTATCAAGTTATGAGTGCATCAATACCAGATTTTTTAAACATGTTTTCCCTTTTATTTGAATCTTCAACCATTACCAGCACCACTACAGTAAGCCAATGTAGGGTTTCAATGTAGACTTATAAGTTATTATCATATTACTAATGAGAGTCATCATCGTTACTGACAAGTCGAATTTCTCTCCTGTCATTTTAACGAGCCTTCCAGATCTAGGCTCTCAAACCGCCTTTTTAAATGTGCTAACATAATTAAATCAAAAAGGAAGCTAAATTCGTTGATTGGTTCTGTAGATATCGTGCACAAGACATCAAGTTACAATCCATCAATGGGCCTATGTGAGACGGTACGTCATTAAATGTGACCGAAAAGGATTTAGTCTTATTAGGGCTGCAACATAAAGCGGTAAAGTAAATTCTGTGCGTTCGTTGTAGACAGTCAATACGATCATATTAACTGTACAGATCACAACAAAACCCAAAGATTCTTTAGAAAGTCTTGTAAATATCAAAAAAAAAAAAAAAAAACTTTCTTTTTTATACTTTTAGAGACAGGCTGACGGTCCACGTCTTGGGTAGGTGGCTACCGTAACACAAGCAACTCCACAGGTGTTGCAGTGCGCTGCCGACTAGTAGGGTTAAGGATGAGAAGGGATAGGGAAATGGAACGTGCGAAGCCTTTGCCTTATCTTTAATCCTTAAAATAATGTGGGCGTTTACTATAGGCTAAAAATAGCCTGTAACTAACAAGAAAAAAAAATGTTAACCTAATTAATTTTACCTCTTAATTAGGCATAGACATTTAAGATAAGTGAAAAACACACGACGAATACCCAATATTTTTCAATTATTTCGCGCGTCATTGCCGGCAATGTAATTTCTTTGATACTACGTTTTGTCCGCTCGTTGTTAGTAACCTGCTTGTGTGGACGAATGACGAACGCACCGGCTCTTGCGTGGGCGCTTTTCTCGTTTCCCAGCCACGACAGTTATACTAATAGAATTTAAACAAATGGACTGTTCTGACATTCTTTTTAAAAGCCAAATTCTATACGAATCGGTTGCACTGTTAAATGTTTATTCAGTCACTTGTCAATTCGCCATTTTGTTCAACTGTAATTTTTTTTATTTTTAACCTCTGACACCCGACGCAAAAGAGAGGTGTTATAGTTTTGACCTGTCTGTCTGTTTCGATTTTGTTTCAAAGTTGACGTGATTAAGATGGTGCTTACCTATAATTTATGAAGATCTGTTTAAGCGTTTGTAGATCATCAACTGCTTTCCTAGTTGACGAAGGGATCTCACTAACTTCCACGGGTCCGATTTATTTGAAATTTGGTGTACTGTTACTTCGGTCGTATTTTCACGACTGGTAAACCTTGGCCTGATGGTGTAGCATCGATTAGTCTGCGAGATACTACAATTCCTCAGCGATTTATCTGACGCGTGTTGGGATCAATAGAATGTCGGGGGTTAGTTTATAATTTTTAACCATAGCTTGTGTAATATATGTATATTGTCTTAACAATATACATAAATTAATGGTGTCTCTTGTTTGTCTACAAATCTCCTCAACCCTGATTCGTTCTCGCAGAATCTCTCTCGAACACATCCCTCTCCATAAATCACTGAGCGACGTTGACCCTTCTTTTCTTATGAGCCATATAGTTAGGGACTACGTTTCAATAAATATTAATCAAAAACCTTTGTTTTTAAACAGTTTATTTGCAAATAAAATATTTTTATGCAAAAAATTGATATTAATAATAAACCGTGAGAATTTGTCGATTTTTGTAATACGCAAGAGCACAGTTTCAAGTGCCATTGAATGGAGAGAGGGCCGAAACTAATATTTGTCGAGAGTCTCACCAATAATACTCACGAATCCGTTCTAAATACACAATGTTTAGTATAATCTGTGCTTGAATTTGAAATTAGAAACGTTTTTTGTTACAAAAAAAAAACGTTAATAATTTCAAATTTTGTCCTTAAAAGGTGCCCATATCCAAATACTAGGTTATTATTACAAATATAAAATACTAGCTGTTGCATGCGACTTCGTCCTTTAAAATATAGCCTATATTACTCGCTTATAATGTCGCATTCTATAAGTGAAAATCGGTCCGGTATTTTTTAAGTTTATTCATTACAAACAAAAATACAAATCTATTCTCTTTATTATATAAAGTATATATTTCAGTGTCCTATTTCCATCAACATATTCCACATCTTATCTATTCTCTTATTCAGATCCTTTCAGTAGATGACAATATTTACTGTAGTACTCGTAATATAATTAAGTTGTTATCTAATTAAGAAATATTTTTAGTTTATATTTTCATAAAAATTAGCATAATTATCTGAATATTCAAATAGCAATAAATCAGTGATGATTTATGTATAAATAGATCTAACAGTACTGATTTATTGGTGAATAGATCACTGATCAGTACAGTCATTAATATAAGCGTCAGTAGGTTTGTTAGCTTAGTTTTCTGAATTAAGCATCAGATTTTTATGCGGTTTTCACCATAGTGTAAATGATTCATTCAAGAAAATTTATATCTATGAATAACCATTTCTAATTTAATTTTATCCGTCTTACATGGCTGTCAATGACTACAAGTGTCCATAATAATAAATATATAAATACCTAATCTACGTAAATAAAAATATGAAACTGGACTAAATTAGATATTTTTTAAAATATTTCTTGATGCTCGAGGAGGGTTCTTACGAAGAGAAAAGTTAGAAAAAAAGTCCATACGAAGCCGGGGGCCGGTCGCCAGTGTAGAATAAAATGTTCCTTGACTCATTGGCACCCGTGGCGGTCTATAGTCGTGTAAAAACTTTCAGTTTAGTTACTCTGTTGTCTGTAAACAATACCTATACAAGATACAAAATAAAAAAAATTATGTACCTCTACTAAGGTGGCCTTCGAAGTATGAAAGCCTCGAGACCGTCCGTTACATAAAACGTTGACATCATCATGCAGTCATGTTAATTCTTGACTCCACACCATTATGTACGTAGCCGTACTGTTATTGTCATGCTAAATTAAATTACATACTTTTAAATGGGACAAATTTTATTAAAACCTATTAGCATGAATTTGAATTTATTCATCGCTAAGACACAGATAATATTTTATAGACAATGAAGAAAAAATAAATCACTTTCTTAGAGTTACGAGTAATTGAATCTTCAGTTCAGGTGAAAAAATACAAGCTTATAAATGACTATGTTGTTAATATTAATTAATAAATACATAAGAAGAAAAAATCGTGTTTGTCTTATAAGTAGGTATAACAAGAATTAAAGTTTTCTTCACTATAATTAAATACAGACGACAAATGTTCGGCCATAAACGACACTGTCTGCAAAAATTTGTTTACATTATTACTAAAGCTGAGCTTCATTTGAAATTTAAAATAACTTGAAAATCCAGAATGACATCCAATCATTAACAAATGCCTCCAAGCTTCAACAATAACTCAATGAACTAGTCATCATAATCCGTTGTGAATTAGTGGTTATAATCTCACCGAATTCAGAGGTCCCACGTGTTTTTATTACAAGTAATAGGGTATCAATATCTCTAAGTATAATGTGCCGTTATTATGGCTGACATCAATTCAACTCATTCATTCAAATTTAATCGCGCTTTATAAAGAAGTATAATACGCGACATTGAGATGCCACAATAGTTCTAACAACAATGTTTTGTATATAGGATCTGGTTAAACTTTGATTACTGAAAACAATCAAGGAAAATTAATAGTAAGATAGTCGATTATAGGGTAACCCGTTTAAAATGAATACACATACACACAGCAATAAACCTCAAAAGTGTTCTTTTCAATTTTAAATACTTGGAAACATTCAAAAGCTATATGTAGGTACTGTCATACAGTCAGGTTTTCCAGTGTTTTCGTGGACAATCTATGTCTTCTAATATTATGAGCTGTTTATTCCTGCTCTAAACCATCCCATTATTTTATTCCGAAAAATTGTTAAATTAATAAATATCTGTATAAAAATGTATGATAACATGTTTTATAAATTAAACGGCTTTAATGCATCTTTTATCTTCTTACTGAATATTATAAATACGAAAGTATATGAGGATATTTGAATTTGTTAGAAAATCGTGTGCAAATTGCTGAACAGTTTCGGTTTAACTTCTTGGCGCACTAATTGATATGTTTTGGATTAGAATATAGATTTTTTTATGCCTGCAATAAGTTTAGTTTATAAAGTAAAAATCCAGCTCAGCCCAGTGGTTTGACACACTGGGTCAATTGTTGACATGGTAGACAAAAGCTAAGTGTTTTATTCGATTTCACGGTTGGATTAAAAATCTCAGCAATAAGACATGCACTGCTGGACATAAAGCCTCTCCATGTCTCCACTTCTGAATTCACCCTTATAGAACTAGATGGAGCTTTTGAGGTTTTTATAAAGCTTCATAAACTTACCTTAACTTTAACGCGTAACTTAAGTCTACTTATACCACCAGAAAACTGAACAGACTGAACTAATTTTATATTATATAAAAATAAATTAAACCATGAAAAAATTTGACATCCACCTCAATTTTCGCTATAAACTCACTGGCTTAAAGATTTTAAGAGATCGTAATACACCCCCAATCACTTCATTTGCCCGATTCAAAGAAGTGGTACTTTTGCTCTAGGTTCTTAATTCGTACCTAATGCCTCAAACAGTTATGTTTAATGGCACAATAAATGTGATCGTTTTTATGGTGACAAATATTGAATACAATTCTGGTCGTAAAATGTTGCGCTTGACTAACTGCTTTTTGGTGTTCGGTTAGAAGGAAAGTTTAATGTGACAGAGTTGAATGAAATTCGTGGGTCCGTAACGCGAGTTAGATGAGATAAACTATGCTAAAACCTGTTTAATTTACTATAATGGCGTTATGTTGCCGTCTCTGTCTTCTTTTAACGTGCGTTCGAGGAAGCTGATGCCATAAATGTTACAACCAAGATTTAAGATAGTTTGATATATCGAACAGCTTGGAACTATGGGGTGGCCTTTGACCCGATCACTGTGAATGTTGGAAACAATTGAGGCATTGCTCAATGAGCCGTAGATAATATGAAGTTGCCGAATGTGATGTGTTGATTAATAAATATCTATCAGTTTGTTTGCGAAACATATCTACTCGTATTGTCCTACCACTTTATTGTGTTCCTGTTTAATTGTTCTTATCAAGTAGTCATAGATTTATTTGTTTATTTATTTATCTAACATTTGATTTGATCGATCTAGCAATTGATACTCGTAGACCAATCTTCGAGGAAGGTTATATTATAAGCTATTTATCATCAACCGGTCAAACCGCGGGACACAGCACGCAAATAGCGGTGGTATAACTCTTTTCATAAGCCGGACTTTAAAACTATAAGGGAATTTTGTTGCTATTTTCTTGCTAATTTGTACAGCAAAAATTAATTTTGTTGCTCCATTAATTTACGCTAGGCTGACATAATATTACGCTAGTATCTTGACCTCTTGACAAAGACTTGACAATCATATACAATATCTTGACAAAGAAAGCACCTAGCGAGCTCGTTCCGACTGCTTATTTTGTTGCTAATTTGTTGCTTTAAGATAGGCTAGTTAGATATTAAAAAATGTCATCCCTTAATTTGTTGAACAACCCCGATACATTAAAATTTAGGATGAAGGGATGACATTCTAATTTATAATGTACATTCATTAACATGTTGTCATAAAACGAACCCAATTAGACTCGACAACACTAAAAAAAATTCTGTCCAGATAAAAAAGATTAAAAAAAATAAATTTACTTCACTAAGTTGTAGTGAACAAATTGTAGTGAACACTAAAATCACTAAAAAACACTAAATTGTATTGAAAACATTATCAAAATAAAGTGATTGATAATATAATAGAATTAAGTGGATACACAACAGATGCTAATGTAATATTTAAATATTTCTTTAAATCTGATTCGTAGTCCATTGTCTAAATATGAGTCATTAAATTAATATAAAATTAACGGACTCTGTTATTATTATATCTTGTTTTTAACCTTTGATTTTAGATTATACATATTTTTATTGTTTAAATCATTAATATTGCGATTATCATTGTGCTAAATCTAAATACTTGTGTGATTGTGTGACGCGACAGAAGAAGCAATTGAGCAAACAGTATATTATTCAACTACTAGCGACCGGCTCCGGCTTCCCATGGATGCAATTATTTCTGCATTTTATATACACAAACAATCTTTGTTTGAATATTCAAATAATCTTCTTTAGAAACTTGACTCCAGTTAATAAGTACTACAGACAATAAATAAATAATATTTATCAACCTGACGTAGTTTAGTTATAAAAAATTAATGAAAAAAATAATTCTTTCTTAAAGAACAAAGCCTACTTGAAATACTTTCGTGATTAAAGGATCAATTTGTAGTGATCGTGAGTAATGATATAACAAACAGACAGGGACATGATTACGTTTATAACCAGCACTATTAAGACCATTTTTTTAAACATGCATGAGACGATAGCTTACAGAATCTTAAATAGACAACTTCATTTAAAAAATAATAGAAGTATAAAAATATTAGAAATAATTTCTTTCTTTTTTGAAAGAAAAGTTAAATAATGTCTTCATAATAATTAATTCATAATTTCTCATTAATTAATTTATAATCTCTTTTTTTTTTAAAGTTGATCAGTTATGTTATAGGTCAATGACCCCATTTGTTTTAGTCTTACCAAATCTCGGCTACCTTTTCAAAAAAATATAAAAATGCACAAATCTCACTAATGACGAAGTCGTGCTCAGCATACCTACTTTACAAGCTTGATAGGATCTGCATATATACGTTATTTCCGGCGACGCGTGGGCGTCGCGGGTTCATTTCCCGGCCCGAAACTGGGGGGCTTATTGTGAAAACGACACGTGAATTTGCCAATCGAACCTGCCCAACGAAACACCCAAAATAAAATTTTTAAAATATTTAAAAATTATCCGTCAACTTCATGAAAAAAATTGTATTTCTTTTATTTACTTTTATAATATATTTTCATAGCCAACATTAGGACTGTTCTCCCACACTAATGCAAACTTCGTTGTACTTAATCTAAATAAGAAATGTTCGTTTACACTGTTTGTTATTCCGCACTCTATCCATCGACATTCGCAATTCGAATTATGTTATATCCAAAGATACAATATTTATCGAATACTTATTATACTTATGTTATATTTAAGACGCTACGACTTTTCACTGATAATTAATCGCTGATAAAATGCAAAGAAATTTTATTTATATATATCATAAGATAAGTAATATCCTATATTTATTTATTATCTAGTGTTAAAAATTAAATGTTTCAAAATGTATGCCTGATTATTTGAGACTAGCTCAGTGTAGCCTGAATAGAAATGTCGTCTTAATTCGAGGAGAGTTTTTCTCAATAGGCATCAGGGAAATATTTAGTAGTACCTAGCTAATTCAGTATAATTATACTCTATTGTGACCCACGGATCTATTCTCTGATTAACTTTATTTACTGAGTTATTCGAAATAAAATATATTTTCACTTTAAGTTAATAATTCATAAGGTCCAATAGATAAGGGTCCCAATCTGTGACAGTTAAAAAAAGGGACAAAAAGTCTGAAAGTTACTTCGACTTTCGACTTCGCAACAGACCCCATTTTAAAAAAGATAACTTTGCATTTCGCATACTCCCGGCTTACTTCCTTATAACATAAGGCCAAAATTAAATCCTTTGTAGTGTATTTAAATAAAGCTATGTTCAAAAACTAACTTTATTTCAAACGACGAATGTGTTATATTACTTAAATAGAAATTAATGTTAACACTTTTTGGGTACTGGATACAGAGGCACCATTCATTGAGGCAAGTAACGGGCAAATAGTAATCTTGTGCCTGGCAACGCCATTCAAGAGACCTCGTACAGTCACATAATAAAAGAGTATTAAATATTTTAAATATAATAAATGTTATATGTTGACTTTTTTTATCTTATTTAGATATATTTTTCTATGATAATATGAATTAATATAGCCTGATGTTAAGATCGTTTTAGATCATAAGATAGGAATGAAAACTATATGAAATGTGCCACAAGTAAGCACTATTTTTAGCTACTCGAAGGACACATCTAGGCTGACAAGGTTAACTTAGTTAGATCTTAAATAAATCAGTTGACAAAGTTGACAATTTAAGGTTTAACTTAATGGCGAGATTCAATGGCATTTTTCCTAAAAAAAAAGTAGAACTAGAAGAATTACATACAACATAACGACTTACTTTTATACCATTTAGGATCTTAATAGATATCTGATAAATTGTGTTTGCGAATGTACATTGTAAAAGTGTGAGTGCAGACATATTACAGACGTAAGTATGTGTTTGTATGTGCATGTATGTGTTTAGAACAACTCGTTTCACGCGCTAGTGTGTGTGTTTGGTGTAAAGTTGTTAGCTTACATGTGAGTGTACAAGTCGCGTGCGCAGCACATTCCTTCGCGTAGTCATTCATACATACTAACGTAGGTCGAAGTAGTTTATATGTCTTGTTTTGTTGTATTATTAAATTCGCTAAGGTCTAATCGCGATAATTGCGACCAACTTTTGCATTTATTTATTAATAAGTCTGTTGATAGGTACAATACTAATTATATGAGTAATAAAAATTATAAGCTTAACTATAATTTTTATTACTCATATAGCTGAGGATTTGGGTGTTCCGCGGGCGAGTTGATGCTGGAGCTTCAAATCAACGTTACTATATTTTGGAAATACCACCGAAGCAACAATATACCATCATCAATCGAACTTGTGGAAGTTAGTGAAATACCTTCGTCAACTAGGAAATGGACGGAGGATTTCTGAACAGAAAAAAACGCGGATACACAGACACACACGTCCAACTTATATCACCCCAATTTTGCTTCGGGGCTTTGATAAGAGGTCTTCATACATATTTCTATTAACGCCTGCATCACATAAATTTGGTTTTGTGGGGTTGCAATAAATTGCTAGTCTGTCCGTCACATATTTAGAAAAAAAACTAATAGAAATAAAATATATTATTTTTCATAATACATTATAAAAAGCTCAAAACACTCCCGTGTAACTCAAACAGGAAAAAAAATATTAATAATGATTAAATTTCCCGTGGGCATTCGGTATCCTGTTGCCATAAACGGGCTCGCCCGACCGACTGTCGAAACCACCCTAATTTGTACTTTTCAATACCTACATAAACGCAGAGACGCAAGTAAAAGCATTTACTAAGTGTCAATGCCTTATGTTTTCAATGTTTTCATAGGGCAAAAACTTTTCGACGAACAAGGTTTTACTGTAAATGTGGTTGTTTCCCGTAGTACCTATATTAATTCTTTTCTTCAATATATAATTTTCAGTTTGCAGTACACGTTTGACAGCTCGCCTATTGGCAATCACTACCCTTGTAAAAAATATCACCATGAAATAAAAGCACGTGTGCTGTCGTGTTTCGGGAAGTGTTATCGCTTTCAAGGTTCGGTTCATGCATTCTCCAATATAACCCAAGCCCCAGCTGAGAATCGAACCTGAGACGCTTGAGTTAAGGTTCGTGAAATATTTTATTTATTTTATTTTAGGGAAACTTACAGGTATTATAACATGATAACAGTTTTAATAGGTAGCCTACACCTAATAAAAAATTTCCACTTATATGATTTTGAGTTTTTAATTCACTACAGTGTATGTGGTTAAGTTATTAAATGTAATAAAATCTTTAATAAAAAATAAACTCGAGAGAAAGTTCTTCAAAAATGTAGGTAAACTAAGAAACTAGATGCTGATTGTGTTGACAATAAAAATGCAAATGAAAGTTTCGACATTCATTATTTGCTTTGACTAATAGAACTGGGTACCTACCTTATTGTAATTTGTCTGGTAGATTTCATTAATACCTACTGGCTTCGTTCTGTATTTTGCTAATCTAGCTAAACGTTCTATTTCGGACGTTATTTATGGACCGATAACTGAATAGCTTATTAGGTACCCATTGACTTCTCTATTGACTATATTTCAAGTAATTCTTTTGTTGCAATGAACACACAAATCGTAATTAATGTGAATGAAACTATGTAACTTATAAAGAACTAACTTTGCCTTTGACATCGCCTTACTTAATTAGTAACTCATTAAGTAGAGTTTTTGAAATATTAGATACTTAAATCTTATGTAAACTTACAACACCAATATTACCACGTAAATTTTAAAATAGATTTTTGATTCACTAATATTTCAAATGTTAATGGCTTAATGTTAATAATAAATGTTATAATAAATGTTTAATATGTTTAAATATTTGCTTTTGGTTATCAACAAACTGATAAACGGATTATGATGAAACATGTTATTACTTATAGTTTATATCCTCTTTTACCAATTTGAATATTTTTTTTTATCAACATATTGTCACCTATATAATTTTGACCTTATCACACGCAAAGTGTTTATTATACTAAAAAAAATGTGCCCAAATTGTTCAATTAGCTAACAGAGTTACGTAATAATGTTATGGAACCGAACTCTTGTAGTTAAAACTTTTGGTAAAACTCTACGACTTCTGAGGTGGTCGCACTAAACTATTCATTACAACTTGACGTTATAAATTTCCCACAATTTTCCTCCGTTTCCGCCCACCAATCACAGCGTAGGGCGGGCGTTTTCTACAGGGGGAACAATAACACATCGATACCTATGTAAATGCGCGCGCATCGTATCAGTGTGACCGTTTTAAGCATATTTGATGCTAAATTAGCATTTTTAGTCTATTTGGAATATATTTGGCATACTAATGAAATCTAGCTTATCATAAATACTATAATTGGTAATAATATCGTAAATTTCCCATGACTTTATTTTCATATACTGCTAACAATTTACAAAAATGACAACACTGTTAGGGGTCACCGCGCTTTCGGGCGAAAATAGACAATTCGCCCGAATTTTTCTCGCCTGAGTCACATATTATATGCGTGACATGAATTTAGCGGAAAATTAAATATCAATAAATTGAATCTCTAAAAATAATGAACAACCAATAAGCTATTCGCGCCTGCAGTAAGTTTATGTTACATTATTATTTTCTTATTAAATTTACATGAGTTTATGCAGCCAAACCAAACCTTTTATACCTTTGTAAGTTAAATACTAAATTTTCATAATGTAAATCATTTATGATATTTTTATTACCTGAAAAAGAAATTTAGTAGTTTTAAATATAAGTAATACTTAAAAAAGACAGTATCTATGTCTAATATAAATAGAAGATAATTCATAATGGTATTTTCGTGACTCACACGATTACGTAACATCTTATTTTAAATATATTATTTATACAATGAATACTTAAAGCTCTATTGACTTATTTATGGCACGTCTCTATATACGTAATTAAAAAAATATTTTAAGTCGTTCAAAGACATTTAGAATTCATTCATTAAAGATTTTTTTCTACGCATCGAAATGTCCATTAAGATACAGTTTGTTCTGTTGGCGTTTCATATGGCATTTCGAATATTAAAGCTCGTTACGAAACGTATCTAACCTCCTCAATGCTTGCTTTATGTGCAAACTTTAGCCACTATAACTAAGGAGTAGTCTACCATCACTGAAAATACACCACCTGAGTGTTATTTTACCAATAACCAAACAGGTCGATATCTTGTTTAATATCGTTGCAATACTATCATAACGTTCACTTCAATTCTATATACCTAAGTACAACTACCCTTAACACTCAATCGCTCAACGGTACACAACAATGAACCTTATGTCATTCGTTGTAAGCTCAATATATTTCGATACCACTTAGCCACATCTCCAACTAACTTGAGTCTATTCAATTTATGTTGGGCGACAATTTATGCGTTTTTTATTGCAGTCGCCTATAAAACTGACGGCTCCATTATTACGAGATGTTTTGGGTGATAGAAAAAAATAAAGAGAGTAATGAATTCTAGGAAAGTAGGAATATATAAAAAAATATATACCATATTTTATAATGCCTACATGTAGTGAAGGTTATAACGTCTAGATAGATAACTATTGCGTCGGGAGTGCCTTACCTTAATGATCTCTTTTTGGTTCACTGTTATTCACGATATTCATAAATGACATAATATATATGATTATTATGTCTTAAATTCTAAAACTTTTACGACAGCATGAAAATCCTAAAAATAAAACTATAGAGATAAGGTTTGTATTTTTGTTTGTAATGAATAAACTCAAAAACTACTGAAGCTATTTTAAAAATTCTTTCACTTAGGTATAGAAAGCTATTATGAACGAGTAACATAGGCTGTATTTTATAAAGTTACGCGGACGAAGTCGCGTGCAACAGTTAGCAATTAATAGAATCAAAGGTCTTTAGGACCTCCAGGCGAATTTGAATAGGTTCTCCTCTTACTGCTTACTAAATATGTTAAAATTCAATATTGACGACTGTTCTTTATGCTGTATACACACGAAAGAAAAATATGTCTATCCACATATACCTTTTGTGCGATCGAGTTTTGCCCAGTAGGGTTCACATTGATCGTAATTTAAGTATTATATATAACCACCGTATAGTTTTGATAGACACAAAGACACTGTTATATCTAAAGCCAACAAAGCCTTAGGCTTTATAATGCGAAAACATGTGCTAATATTTATATTGTGCCTTTGTGCGCAGTAACCTAGAAAATACATCACAAATATGGAGTACGATACGAAACATATATATTTCTCGTATTGAGAGGATACCTTAATTACAAAAGTTATTAAAAATTGCAAGATTACATTCACAGAGAACAGATTTTCCATTTCCTTCCTCTTGAGTATAGACGTTAACATTTGTGATATTTGTTATCTGGTGAAAATTGCAAAGGGTATAATATGTAGTTATTCATCTAAATTATTATATGATATTCATTATTGCCTCGTTCATGTAGACTTTTTAACGAAATGTTATTAGAAGATAGAGATGTCGACCTAACCTGTTCCACGGTTCTCTATAGCTTTTCTTAAACTTACTTACTTATATTGTAATATCATACTTGCTACTCCATGATGCTAGTTGGTTTAGTTGAGATTCGACTTATATTTTTGTTAAAAATTTTGGTTATTTTTTGACACGCTTTCCCAACCACTACGGTTGGGAAAGCTAATACTAATAGTAATAGTAATAATAGTAAGTACTATTATATTTTTATTGTAAGAACTGGTTGTGAACCTATGTATTTGCCTAAATAAATTGTTTTAATTTCCCTAAATAAATAGTTGAGCTAGCTTGGTTGACCAGTCGTAATAAGGAGAGAGCTGTGCTCAGCGATAGAAAGTAATACTCGTAGACTGAAACAGAAACCTCACTCAAACACCGAAACCCAACATCAGTAGTCTTTATATATCACTATGGTCTTCTGTTAGTGGGTGACTTGGATCTTATACCTGGATAATTTATGGCAACGTGTATTTTCCATATTTTAGAGTGGAAAATTACAATCGCAAGTATTTCTAACAAAGTTTAAACCCAATAAATCGGCTTATGAGTTTAGAGCGTGTATTTGTTTTTATTTTTATAAAAAAATTTGGCTACTTATGTTAATTAATTAGCCACTTATTTATATTTCCTTTGAAACTAATGTAAAGGTACTTAGAGTCGTCCAATGGAAAGCAAGCGAAATCCAAGATAGAGTCGCAGTGACGCGATGAGCGTGCCACAATCCATTATGGGCTAGCGCGGGGGGAAAGGGAGTGAGGTTAGGAGGGCGGAGGGGGAGGAACCAGGGCGATATTGTACATCCATTAGTTAATTAGCAGCCGGCTACCATCGACCCCTTCTTACCAGATTGTTACTGATGCGTCTTTGGTTGCTAATTGCTTTTTGTAAATGCTCCATTCATTTTATTGGTTAGATTTTTTTATTTATTTAAAAAATATTTCAAACTTTGTACATCATCAAATTGTGATATGAGTATTTATTCTAATACTTACTAATAGTTACTATTTAACTATGTAGTCTGAAAATATATAGATGTTAAAAAGAAGTTTTCAGTTGTAAGCAACATTTATGATATCTAACGCAATTTTTTGGAAAACCTAAAATAAAAAACGAATATACATAGTTAAAAAAATGTAGGTATACAAGAATATGAACTGTGTAACTAAACCTTTAAAATCATTTTAAAATTTTACCAACTTGCACGAAAGTAATGATTTTTTTAAGAAAGCTAAAGATAAGACAATCTTTCGGTAAAACAATAATTAAAGATTTTATTTACAAAATAATTATCAGCTAACTAGATGTATATAGATGTTTGTGGCTGCTTCGTCTATGCTGGATATAGTACAATAGACAAATTCAGAATATAAGAAAGGACCTTAAGTGCTTCGTTTTATGTTTTGACTATAACTCATTTCAATAGAGCTATAAAAAGTCATAAAACAAAAAAATACGTATTTCCTAATAGAAGTACTCGTAAAAATCACACCCTTTTACAATACAAAAGTATTTTACCGCAAAACGAGTACGTTGTCAAATTAAAAAGTTAAACTTACCCCCAGCCGATTGTAGCATCGCGATCATCTAATGGGGTGTACTAGCGGGGAGCGAAGGACCCAGACACCCGTCCGACACGCGACCTGCCCCCCTGTGTTTGTCATAATTACATTATTATAATAAAATGGAGTCAAATGTGTAAACGATGGCACGTGATAATTGTGTGCCCTACGTCTGTCAAACGAACCAGTCCAAAATTTATAAAATTACTAGCTGTCCCGCTCCCGGCCTCGCCCGGGGTGAAATTTTTATAATAAATATTTACTTAATCCAGTCGATTAATTACCTTACACCGCCATTTGTAAGAAACAGATGGAACTCACAGTTATTTTAAAAGTTATCCGTGAGTTCCATAAAATTCTCACAGATTTATAACTCTTTCTCATATAGGTAATAAACAAATAATTTGCAATAAAAAAAATACTATAAATTGAGATACTATCCTATCTTTTAAGTTGGACCAAATTACACATAGTTACGAAATTTTATCAAATTCGGTTCAGTAGTTTAGGTGTTCATCGAGGACACACAATCGTGTAATCGTGTAGTAGATTCAAAAGTGATATTTCAATTTTTAGTTCTATAAAAATCACGTTTTACAGTTTTAGTGAATATGTATGTGCGTTCGTTCACTCTAGAACTCCGAAACCGCCCGACATATTTCAATATTTGTGAATGTGGATGGATAGTTGATTCTAGCTGGAAGACAGGATACCTATCTATACCAATATTACTAGCTGCTGCACGTGACTTCGTCCGCTTATAGAAAACTACATTATCGTAGGTTATATTATACATCGGACGAAGTGCGTGCATCAGCTAGTAATTTATAATTATTTTGGTGGTTTTGTGTCTTATGGTAAAATTGCCATTAAATCTTCTATCATTATTTTTGCATTTATTAATCAATTTTTTCTAGATATTGTCTTAAATAAAAGCTATCTTTCGGTTTTAAGTGTGGAAGTTAACATGGAAAAAATAAAAATATTATTTTGGGTCAAGTTTCATAGCGAATTGTAAAACGATTTACGAAATTATTCATATATTTTTATTTATTAAAATACATGCAATTTCATATAGATTCAAAACGGTCTCAATTCAATATACAAACGTAATTAATTTATATATATATAATACATCTGGTAATGAATTTAAGTGAAAGAGAAGAAAGTCATGACAATCAATTTACAAAACGATGAATTACAGATATTACCAAAAAACTCAGCAGGCACAATAAACATTATGGGCGCATTCATTAATAGCTAACCGCTGACAAACTGTGCCTTTGCCTCCCTCTGCCCTCTCTTTACCCATTATCCTCATAAAACCCCATGCTCCCCTGCTCCCGTGGCCTCCCATCTCCCCATTTGACCAGGTGTAAAACTGCCCGGTCACGAAAAGACAGACATGCGATGCGGCTAATATGTTTTTATTATAAAAGCTATACAGTCATACATTTTCACCCCTTCGACGCGACGTAGGGGGATGACCTATGAATATTTATGCCCTGATTTTTTGTTAAATCTCACTACTATGTTAGAAAATGTTGACTAAATTCAAAGAGAGGATTTTGTAAGAACACCTGATTGAAAAAAATCTTTGAATCTTGAAGGATACATTGTTTCAGATGGACATTGTTCTATTTTATGTATACTAAGATTCGACTCGGGCGAAGACGGCGTGTGTTAGTATAGTTTTAAAACAAAGAACTAATGTGAGTCAAGATTTCTTGCTTATACGAGTAAACCTACTTGTTTAAAATATTTCAGAAAATTGATTTCAAAGCTGACTAGAAAATCAAATAACATTGCTTTCAATCGAACGAAGCAGTCGGACCACGCGGTCTCAGGGGTTATTATCAACAAAGTCATTAATCAATAAATTCAACAATCAAATGATTATTTCATTCTTGTTGTAATTAAAAGCATCTTTTTCTAGAAAATTCAAACTTTTTCAAATAATATATAAATAAAATTAACCGTACCAAGGCCAGTGCAAATTCTTAGCAATTATTTATAAAGTAATAAAATAACACATACAGTTTTTTTTTACTTCTTAGAAAAATTCTTTTCTATTACGTGACAGATAACATCGAGATTGAAATAAAATATAAACATACGAGACTCTTCTGACGAACGTGACAATCAAAGTATTTCCGTTAGTTGTTCGCATTTTGTAAATTCACAACAGAACACGTCAGAACACACTAAGACCAACTTTCGAACATTAGACTCTTTAGAACTGTAGTGGTTAAATTATATTCTTCTAGTTAAAAACCTAAAAGACCACCAGTCTTTTAGACAAAGCGACTGTCTTTTGATCAGAGAACGAGAAACATTCTGCCATTTTCATTCCGCAATTTTCCAAGAAGATTGAAATAAACATAACATTACATGAAACATAATGTATATTTTGTCCTCATGCTTTATAGTTTCTTAGAATATAGATTGACATAAATGACATTGACATAATTATAGCATGCATAACTATACCTAAAGACTTACATATTTTCGATTCGTGAATCACTGAAAACTCACTTCATGGTACTCACCTGCACATTTTCCTTGCTGTATAGTCTTAATTTGTCTAAGAATAAAAGATTACTGGATTAAATTCATACAAGGTCGACTTAAATTGGTCTGCAGGTCTTCATTAATAAAGAATATGTGAAATCAGTACTTATGGCCATCCTGGGCTTGGCAATATTGGGTTATGGGAAGCAATGAATGATAGAATTTTTAGTAAATGATATTATTTAATTAGTAACTTTTAGTTTAGCAGAAAGGTGTGTTCGTATCCACTACTTAGGGGCGCATTTAGAACAGAACTGACTCTGAAACTCAAAGTCAAACGTATAAGACTCTGGAATTGTAATAAACTTAATGTTTATATGTGTGAAGGAGAAAGACTCTCAATCTACTTGTTAGAGTGAGACAGATTTATTTTGATATATTCCAACAGGCAATAAATAGCACTGGCATCAGGCTTAAAGCTAAAGTGCACCAAGATACATTACCAAAGTGAAAAAAAAAGTTTTTGGAATTTTGTCTGTTTGTCTGTTTTTGTGCACGCTAATTTCAGAAACGGCTTAACCAATTTGAATGCTGTTTTCACCGATATATTGTAGCAAGCTTCCGTTTCACTACAAAGTTAAGTTTTTTGTTTGTCAGTCCGGGGGCACGTTGATGACAATTTTATAACTATTAAGTACAAAATAGTTTAGGGCCGATAAAAATAGGTCAGCTATTACCAATAAGTTAATTAAAGGCCTCTAAGTATCAGCTGTAAACTACTCATGTTGATGTTGATTAAATGAGATGAATAATTATGTATAATAAAAAGAAATATAGTTTGTCGTGTGTTGGTACTGTTAGCGTGCAGCATGAAGCAGTAACCAACGCTGTGGGAGCACTTGGTTTAGCTCCATTTTTCGAAATAGGTTTTACGTTATGACTACTAAACATGAAACAAAAATTACAGAAAATTCGCGTAGGCAAACACAAGTATAGTGACGAAGTACCTATTAAATGAAAACGGCAAACTTAAAAGAGATTATTTTAATAAAACACTTGTTTTTATACTCAACAAGCGACCCGCAACTGGCTTCGTATGGGTGCAGGTGAAAACCGCATTAAAATTCGCATACATACAGACTGACAGACGGCGGGAAGCTAATTTCTTTTACTATATTTTTAAAACTAGAATTCTAGAATAAGTGCTACTTTATCTCTATTTAGGTAAACGGACGAAGATGTAATTGGGAATTAATTGTGTGATAAAAGTACAAAAAACAAATTATTAAATAAAAAATTTGTGTGTGTCATCTCCGACACACGACTGGATTTTAATCCTTACGAACGATTATAAAATTTAAATTTTCACAATTCGAACACGCCGAAAGAACAACTTTGTTCTTTTTTTTAAATAATATTGTGTTGATGGCGCAATATCTGAAACTTCAGATATTCTAAAATATTCAAAAAATAGAACGTAACGCATATATACTCGCAAATACGAGTATATATGCAAATCGATTCCTCCAAAAATAATGCTTTATCGTCACAATGTTTGACTGCTGTTAAAACGATATACGTGACCTTTTTTATTTAAATAATCGACTCGTTCGTCACCTATTTTGCCCCCTTGGTGCCACGAACTAACAATTCACCAGAAATTATGGGAAAAGTAAACACTACTCAAGTTACCTTATGCGGCGGTCCCTTTTCAAATTAAGCGCATGCGAATAATACACTTACCAGACAAAACACGAGGTGAGTTTTTTTGTATGTAGTGGCTACAGATGCTAGCGAGCGAGTTGTCTAGTAAAATAACTTGATGCTGCAAGTTAGGTTTGTTACGTAGATATATCTGTTGCGCCTTCGGAATCGTTTCAAACATTACTAATTCTAATGGGCTACATATCAGATTAAATAAATACAATCCTAATCCTAACTAATAGGTGAATGTGAATGTGAGAGCGTTTGTTTGTTACGCTTTCACGCCGTAACTACTCAATCGATCTTCATGAAATTTTCCATGCACACATTATTAGAGATACAGGAAAGGTCGAGAAACGTCAAAAATAAAATTCAACTCCCGCCAAAAAATATATAATAAAAATATAATAGAAGCAGCAGAATTAAACTGTCCTCGGTTGGCACCTCGGTCGATTTGAAGTAATTAAAATATTATTTTCGACTTTTTAGTTTAGTCTTGAAGTGGGTTTTTGTTTTTTATAAAAATAATTTTATGTCATTCATGTTTTTTTTTTGTAAAAGAAACTTACTCATGCGATATTCGATAGCTCAATAGTATAATGTAATTTAAACAAATACAATCGACAAGGGGCTTTTGTAGACTCACGAAAAACATTAGGTATAGTTTATTTGGCCCGAGCTTCCCATGGGTTCAATTTAATAAAGGACAATAAAACACACAAATACGCGACGCTTCCTGAATAAAATTAGTTTCTAAAACACATATTCTAAGGCCACCCTTATGCACAATGTAACCAACTAAGTAATTTATTTCTAGAGAATATTATTTTAATAGTGGCCTGCACACTCCATTTAGCATAATACTAATAATACTAGTCATAATACTAGACAGCCCGTTGTAGTCAATAAATCAGCACGAAAGATATTAATTAGAGTACCTATATTTTTTTCAATGAAAATATCACGACATATACACGAATTTTGACTTTATTTTGGCGCTGCTGTAAAAACTACAATCTAGGCCCAACTTTTCAGTGCCAAAAGGAACGAAAGAGTAAGAAGAACTAAAATATTTTTATAATTATTAATCTTTCGTCCTCTGCATTCTCTACTGTGACACCAGCTTTAACTTTGGTAGGATTCAACGACATATTGTCAGGTCTCTTTCCATAATCGCGTATGATTCCGTTTGGTTTTAAAACTGCAAATACGTTAATGGTGGCAAAAGATTGTCACGAAGGATGTCATTGCTTCTGGCACTGGAGACGCAAGAGAATTAATTAACTATGTAATTTGATTAGTGGCAGGCCCACTCCGTTTCGCAGTCATTTGGACAGTCTGTCTGGCGACAGTAACCACCCCCTTACAGAAGTCCACCGTAAAATAACAGCACGTGTGATGTTTGTGTTTCGGTTAGTGAGTACGGGATTCCTGAGCCCAATTCCCTTCCCAATAATTCCTACTGTAGTCGACAGCGTACTCGATAAGCCATTTACCAATATATTTTTATTATGTACATTGTGTAAGAAGGGTTAGAGAGTTTTTGTGTGATAGAAAAATTGCTTTAACATATTAACAAAGGAAGGTTGTAAACGCTTACGAGCAAAACGCTGAAATCACACGGCAATGTTCAGTGACCACCTGTACCGTCTGCCTCCACCACCCTGGCCGCCTATCGCGGCCGATGGGCGGCGTTCGCGATATCGATCCTCCCGACGCCGTCCACCCAACTCCGCCCTAATGCCACCTTACTGAAACACATAGCTCCCAACTCACAGTGTGCCCACGGCCTGTTAAATGTTACCTTATTATTATTACCATAGCGTTATTTAACTAACTATTATTATGTACAATAAATGTAGGTATGTGAATATTTTTATCTATAGGTATCTATATCATACACATTGATAACTTCTCTTAAACCATCCAACGGTTTTAATACGGTTTTCGGTACTGGAAAGGCGTTAAATTTGCAGAAACATTGCATTTTTTTATAACTAAATTAAGTTTCAAGGCAAGATAAATTAAGTTTCAAACCTATAACATTCTATTAAAAAATAATAAAAAAATTCTGGCTATATCCATATTATGAAGTGTCTTTCAGAGCATAAATGTCGGTTGTAGGTTAATTTTTTTGCAGTAAGTACTGATGGAACACGTGGGTGTTAAGAATACTTAAGAGCCTTATGTCGAAACAATGCCATAACGGGACGTACCGACAATTTTAATTCCTTTCATCCAAACCAATCCAAAAGGTCACAGCAAATGGAGCATTGTTAAGGGTAAGAACCCTCGAAATAATACAATGATGGTATAAATTTATATGACAACATCTCTTTTGGTAATCGAAACTTACCTCCTGACTGTATTATATACTAGCCTGACTATATATTGCCTCTACTTTGTATTTAAGTGTGTCTATACCTAAATTATATTAGATGCAATTAATTAACATATTGATTAGATCGATAGTGCTTAAAGTAAAAATTACATTCTTATTAAAGACGAAGCCCGACGCTAGTTAGATGTTAGCAAATAAAAATTGACAGAAACAGAATTCCTATGATGTGGTTGATGTTGTAATTTGATTTTCATTTAAGCACAATTACTTACATAATTATCTGTAGTTATTTTATTTTAATAGCTTAAATATAACTTTAGCGGGTTTAAACTTAATAATCTTCAGAAGGATCTGAAGTTTTATTACAACACCATTAATTTTACTAAATGATTATAAAATGCATTCTTTATTAGTTTTTGCTGAAGTGAATGTGTTCCCTTAACCACAGCCTTAACACTAATTATCACACAATCTGTAAAGGCCAAAGTCTTATTGATGCGTGCAGATAATTTTAACCACACCTTATGCAATAAAGGTGAAATCTCTATGTTCATATTTACATTTCTTTTAAATTATAATATTTTAAGAGGCGCCTGTATTTTTAAAATATAATATCAATGCGGGTAGTATGCAATACCCAATGACCATCTTAACCCTGATGCGTTTCTCTTGCATGTCATTTACTGAGTGAAATGTCTTAAGACTCATTGCATTTACTTAAAATCTTATCTTAAAATATTATTAGGGCTGTAGGACGTTAGCTGCCAAAAGATCCATTGATGGTCACGTCACGTCAAGAATAAAAGCTTTAAATTAAAAATTTGTACGTAGATCGTTATAACACAAGTATTATTTTCTCAAGTGCTATATTTTTCAAGTGATAGTAATTCCATAAATAAAATTTTGAATTGGAATGAAACATTTTGCAGGAAGAAGTTTGCAGTTGATGAGCAAATAGAATAGAGATTAATTTTCTAAAGCGAGACTATCCGTAGTCGATTTCCATTGGTCGCTTTTGATGACTAGGAGGCAGAGCGTCACGACGTAAACTCATTGATATATGGACGCGTCATAATGACGCGTCATGGTGATTATCATGACAACTACCAATCAGAACTATTTGTTTTTGTTAGGCACTCGCGACAGATAATTTAATAGGTATACCTAATTTTCATTGAAGTTGATACTATCGGTTTTCTCGTTAAGATGGTTTAGTTTCCGAAATAGAACAATGTTAGCTAGTCTATTCGGGACTTGCCCCTCTTTACTAATTGTAGACTTTTGAAATTCTAAACAACAAATGTTAAATTTTAAGCCGAATGTTTCCCTTTTTTTCTAATATTCTCTATTTTTTTAAATAAATTTAACAACTTTTTAAATACTTACCCTAAAAATTATAAGAAGTAGACTTCGCCTACAGTTTTCTTTTTATTATTTTTGGTTTATTTGATAACATAAAAATCGAAGATGTTAACGTTTATTATTATTATGATCACCATTGCAAAAGGTCATAAAATTTGTTCTATTTTTCCTACGGTTACCTACCTACAATAAGAGAAACTTGTAATAAGTTTTCTTCATTCACAAGTCAAACTAATAATAACAATAGCTGTAAATAGAGAAGCAATAACTTGAGATTTGAGATACAATCTGTATTGAGTACAAGCAAGTGCGTCTTTCACTACTCGAAACAGGGCTTAACGCGTTGATTCATTTCGAACTTACTCAACTATCTAATAAGGAAATTGTTGCCTTCGTATTCATATTCTTCCTATTTTATTTTAATTATTTCTTTGCGTTGCATCATAGTTCCAGTGAACTGACATTTTTTCCTCTAATCCGTGAAAGGTGGTACAAACCCCCTAGCTCTTTGCAATTAGGCTATCATATAATAATATGTATATATTTTGCATACTTGGGTAGCATTTATATATTGTAAATAAATAATATACAATATGTAATTTTTCCCATGCACCAAACTGAAAACTCAGAATCCAAATGTTTAAATGTGAGAAAAAGGCGTTTTAATATCGATGACTAACGTTGAGTAAAGAAAATTTTGATAGTAAATTCGAATAGTTACTTCAATGTACACTCACTAACTACAGAGGTTCTTTAATTTCACAATAGCTGTCTAGTCGTTATAAGCTGCCTGATTTAGCTGACTTCGTAAATGAGTTAAACTGAAGCGAATAAAACACCTAGCGGTCGGTTTGAACGCACAGAATATATAATCAGTTCAATTTAAATCTAAAATAAATTTCGATTATGTTGCTTCCCTTTAATCCAATTTTTTTTTTTAAATTTAATTCATAAATTGTTTTCATTTAAATAACAACTGAAGAAATCGCAAAGCTCATGTTAACATGACACTATCTCGTGTTCTGCTTGAAGCGTAATATCTACTCGTACGTATCCATAGTCACCATATGAACTATTTTGAAGAAATAATAAAGACTAGAAGACCTGCTTATAAGTATAAAAAGCCAAACCACGTAATTGCATCCTTTGCATTTTGTCACAAAAATTTCATTATAATCTGATTGTTTAATTTTTTAAATGAGGAATCGGGTTTAATATATTTGTAAACACTATATAGATATGGGTTAATATGGTTGTAGTGTCTATATAGATAGTCTGTGGCGGTTGTTGCTCAAGCTTGTCTAGCCGCGCGGTAGAGAAGCCGCGCTCGCGCTGCACTGTCGCAATCGTTCGATCCGCAAAGGTCATGGAAGGAATTCGCGCGGTCCGGCACAGTTGCGACACCACCACTGTGCGCTGCACTAAAGAGGTTCCAATCCATGCACACGTAGACGTAGGTACTCGAGCTAAGTTTATCCACACTCTCTAGGGGGTTGACGCAGCGAACTTTCACTCTGCTTGATCGATAACGAGATTCCTTTTAAGACTAGAAAAATGTTTAGCAAATTTCTTGTTAAGAGGATACATTTTAAAAATAATTAATATAAATTAAATAATAAAAATTGAAAACAAGTACTTCGTAATTAACGAAGGGAATAGGAAATAGGGTCTGGCATACGTTAGCTACTGGCGCCAGACGGGCTAACCAAATGAATGCGAAATGCAGTCATTTGCCACTACTTAAATTTAATAAACGCATATTAAGTATGATTCGAAAGCAACGCCGTGATTAAATACTATTTTTTCTTGCGTTATTCGCGTGACATTATTTGCGTTATTCACATGACATTTTATGTAAAGTTCGCCAGGCAATCTGTTGGTCCACTTTATGTTAGGATAGGATAGGTACCTAGAAAAAAGTGGGTGGCAATAGGTATAACGGAAATAGACCATCCCACTTATTAGTATGTAAAAATATCAAAATAAACATTGATAAAACAAGACAATGGACATAATCAGCGTATACCTACAAATACCTATGTATAGACTTGATATTTTTATACTATTTTTTATCACGATTATATATTTGGTAAATATTTATTTAGAAAAGCAACGTATAAACGCATATTGACACTAGTATAATATTTTAATTAATCTAGATAATATAATGTTTCAATATTTTACTTATAAGAATGTAGACTGTTTTACTGAGTACTTATACAACTAGATGACCCGGCGAACTTTGTACCGCCTCCGTTTCATACGAAATGTATGAGAAATTGAATTATTTTATGAATGTTTTTTATTAAAAATTCAGATGTTGTATTTGGATTCTGCTACTCTGCTTAACAGGACGGAGACAAATTCAAAATAATTACTATTATCACTAAAATTTACTGTAAGTTCAACTTTCACTTTTTAAGTTAAACTAACAGAGTTTATACAAAATAAAATTCAAGGCTCTTTCCAACAAATCAACATTAATATAAATGTTTTACACTGTAGGGTTTATTTCTACAACTTTTCATTGTTCAATCATATCAACTGTATATGTCACAGGGCAGTCGGTTAAACTAATTACAAAGCTGGATTAAATCTGTTCCGACATGACAGTTTATGTAAGCATCTTATATGAGCAACGTACGTCTCGCGTCACCTGCGTCGACGACGACGTCTCGTGCGTGGGCCTGCTTCCATTGTATGTTAATGCAACGCGCCAGGCGCTCGCACTACCTCTCAATTTCCTATACTTCGTCCACATTCTCAAATTATTATCATATTTATATAGGCACTACACATTTATTGCAGCAAACAAATGGATGTCTGCAGTGACACCGATTTGTTCCAATTTAAAAAAAAAACTATTTTATATAACTAAACTGTAAACACAATGTCTGGAAATTTTATTACGAGTACTGGAAGTTTATAGACTTTTGCGTAATATTAGTTCATTTTGTGCTAATTGAAGGAATTAATTTTTTAATCAATTTCCGAGAGTAACCATGTACCTAACCCCTGCGTCATGTATTCTATTTACAATATAACAACTATAGCTATTTAAATTATGGTTATAATATAATATAACTATAGCTTACAAGCGACCCGCTCCCGGCTTCGCACGGATGTAATTTGCTTTTTGCAAACCAATATACACAAACCTTCCTCATTTAACGCTCTTTCCATCCGTTAAGTACTTAGTTAAGAAGAAGTTGACGGAGAAACAAACAGACGCGAACAGCGACTTCAATTTATAATACACATGGAACTCTTCCGAAATAAATAATTTAACTGATGAGCAGACAAACTTAGAGCCACAATCGAGATTTTTTTAAGATAACAAACCTATATACCGGTTAAAATAGAAAAAATGCACTAGCTTAGCTTCTAGTTGACCCCATAGAACATAAAATATATGTGATTTTATTGCGTTGACAATATATGTCACAATTGAAATTATAACAGTTACTGGCCGTTGTTATGATGCAAGCGTTACCAACTCTTGACTGTCACTCAAGACAGATCCTCGTCGATCAGACGTCCATCGAGTATTTATCTAATCTCCGTAAACGTTCTTCAACATCATTCTTATTCAGAATCCAATCGCGATATTAAATAACAATTTTCATCCTTAAATTGTGCAGAGTACAGTTCACATTCGCAACTCTATCATTTCCGATGATCATTGCGTTAATAAGAATTTAGTAAAAGCCAATGTAATGCCCGCTTGAAATTTGCTGCCCCACGGGATTGGTCTTTGTTGTGATCAAAGGATTTGTATAATAAATACAAACTGAATTTCTTAGAATAAATTACATTGAAAGATTTAAAGTTTAAACATTTACAATTGATTGAATTATCATAATGTTAGCAATAGTATTTTAATAATAAATTGTTTATTTATCAAAGCGTTGGGGTAATCCATCCTCTCCCTGGACCTCAAAAGAGCAGCCGAGAATGGGCAAAAGGTTTTGCTTTTTAAATCTACCAATTGTACCAAAGTCTACGCAAATTAAAACACAAATAATATTTTTATTAACTACTTATTAAACTATCATCTAGTAAAGTGGTATTTGTATTATTGCTAATGGATAATAATCAACTGTTAGCACAAAATTTTGTAAAATGGCGGTATGAATTCGAATATATTAGGTTTACATTACATCCAATAGTAAAATTGCAATTATTGTGACGATCTTAAGTCCACCGAGTACAACTCGATCGGCAAGGTACTGTGTGTTAAAAATGCTTAAGGTGTACTCGAACACAATATTTTATCAATCTCCAATCAATTTCAGACATCGGATCTAGAATCGCTGCTCTGCAAGCAAGAGGGCGCCGCGCACGCGCCCGCCCACATGGACCTTTTCGATGGTGGTGCCTCTTCACGTGACGATGCGTTCCTTCGTCCCGCCCTCTGGGAGGACATTGCCTCCTCCATCAGAAATATTGATCCAGAAAATGCGAACATGTTGGCTCCTCTGGGCGCCAATCATGTTAAACTTGAGACTGATGACGCACTGCTCGAAGAATGCGCGACACCGTTACTCAGCCCTTTGGAGATCAAGACGGAGAGGCTCTGTGTGCCTCCATCGTACACGCATCCTCAGCCACCTCAACAGCAAACTCAGCCGCAACCAGCGACTTCGTTTGCCAAGTACCCACCATCTAGACTTGTCTATATGTCTCCGTTGACGCCGCCCGGATCGGATCAAGGCAGTCCAGGCAATTCCATGCAGGTAATCCATAAGAGTTTTGGACATAGTGTTTTGCGATCGCTTGCGATGAAGCGACCGATCCCTTGCTTTGCGAATTTGTTTTATTATATTTTTCTCGAATATTCTAGACTAGCTGGTGCCCGCGACTTCGTCTGCGTTGAAAAATAAAAAGCATATATAGGTAATATAACGCTTGACCACTTGTTGCTATAACACTTGGGCCAGGCGTTAGTTTTTTATTTTATTTTAGATCCCTTAGGAACTTAGGAACTCTTGTCCTGTATCCCTGACAACGTGTACACCTATGCAATATTTCATGATGGTCGGTTGAGTAGTTAAGGCGTGAAAAGATAACAGACAGAGTTACTTTCACATTTATAATATTAAGTAAATATATATACGAGTAGAGCTTATGAAAGCTAGAGTTCGAGTGAGAGTCTTCCATACTAAAAGCGAAGGTAAAAAGGATCTCCGAGGGTAAGGGACCATTCTGACCATTAATTTTAAAGAAATTGTTTTTCGAATTAAAACACATTCGTTACGTT
This sequence comes from Synanthedon myopaeformis, assembly GCA_944738685.1. Classification (NCBI taxonomy): domain Eukaryota; kingdom Metazoa; phylum Arthropoda; class Insecta; order Lepidoptera; family Sesiidae; genus Synanthedon; species Synanthedon myopaeformis. Next base: position 3,227,926 of record OX122913.1, on the reverse strand, counting down.
TTTGAAGACTTTTACAGGACTTTGATTGTGGTAGCAGAGTCGATCTTTTCGTGTTCATTTGCAGACGGGACCGCGACGAACGCCGCCTCCCCCTTACCATCCGCCGCCATTGCTACGGCCGCCACATATTCTTCCACATCCCGGGCCACATACTCATCATCATCCACAGGTATTCTAACATATATTTTTCGGTCTACAAATGATACTGTAGCGCCATGCTATGACATAAATATCAGTAGTCCTAGTAAGGTTAAGGTAGGCTTTAAACTTTTGGACTTTGCTTATAAATACTGCATTCTGCAGTAATCAACAACATAAACGGCTGATGTCAAATCTTTAACCACCAAATGAAAGCCTTCACGTAAAAACTACAGCTAACTTTGAAATAGTTATTTATTCAACTAGAGAGCAAAATTGTTTTTCCTGCGAGTACTGCAGACTACTGAACGAAGTGAGTGATTTAAAGGCACGAGTCATAAAAAAAATCACTTTTCACCTCAACAGCGAGAAAAGCGTTACTAGGTCATCTTTAGGTAAGAAAAATCAATTAAGACAATTTTAAATATTATGTTTATTATATAGTCAACATTTACATAGCCATAGTGACATAAATTATAACTAAATTAACAAAAATATTAAAAGTTGAAAGTAAAATGACTGCAATTTGTAAGATTAAGGGCCTCTTTCACCATGTGTCAAGTAGGCTAACCGCCATTTAAAGCCACCGGTAAACGGGAATGATGGAGATGGTATACCTTTGTTTGTACGGTAAAAGTCCCAAACATTAAAAAGAAAATAATTTAAAAAAATCGCCTATGCAGTATGAAGGATGCATGCAGTAACAGAGTGCAGAGTGCCGTGACGGCATACAGTCTAATTAAAAAGACAGCATTAACGCCTGCAATGGTGCAGATTCTGACCGGCCACGGAGGTTTTGGGCGGTACCTGAACCGTTTCAAGAGAAAAGATACACCGAACTGTCTATGCGAACCCGGGGTGGAGGAGACAGTTGAACATCTACTGCTCGACTGCCCCAGGTTTTCATTATTACGTTTTGATCTTGAAATGGAAATAGATAGAACTTTAGACAAAAGTTACCTTAAAGAGATCCTTTTTGACAAGGTAATCAGGGGTAGGTTTGTCGACTACTGCGGAAATTCAAATTCAATTCTAGTCATTCAAATTAATATAATATTACTTATATTGTAGATGCATGTACTGGAATTTAGCCTAGTTCGCTCGTCCTCCTGCTTTCACTCTCGCTGGTCAGTGGTCGTAATTGTTTTGTTGTTTCGGGTGGTTCTGCTGCTAGTTATGCTGTGGGGGGGGGGGGAGGGAGAATAAATGGGAAGAAACATACATACATCATAAAAAATTAAATTACATATTATAAGTAAAAGTGGCTGATCAGTACTCTGTACCGTATGTATAGACGTGCTTCCAAACGTAGATTAAAAAACACTATTATGCTGTTAAACTGCCAGCTATACAAGATCTCTGACATGTGTCAGAGGAACCCTAGCCGGTAGGACAAAAAAAAAAAAAAAAAAACAGAGTGCATAATTTAATAAAACATAAAATTATTTCTAAAAGTAACTAATCAACGCTTTACTTGTAGTTGGTGAAAGAGGGGCGCCCTTAAGGTAACAAATAGTTTTGTTCGGAACTGTGATAGTCGTATTATTTACTTGCGTGTTAGGTAAAGGTCCTGTCTCTATGTTTGTACGAATGAAAGATTTTTTTGAATGAATGACGATATTTTTCACGGGACTTTTCTGGAAGAATGCTAAGTTTGGCATTTGAAACTTGTTCTATTAATTCTTCTGGACCATCACCACTGGACGTACTCATTTTTTTCATATTTACCAAAACAGTACTCAAACACCAAGACCTATTAATGCTGAACCAGTTTCTGAACGGCTGTGAATCTATCTTCACAGCTGGGCCAACTCTAGTCCGCTATGGCCAACCCTAACACACTAATAAAATCAAAATTTTATTCCTGTGAGTTAAATCGCGTGTTCGAATTTCGAATCACGCTCGCATCAAAAATCTATTTTCCTGCGAATTTTTAGGCACCAAAAGCACCCTTTTCCTGTTGGAGACGTGAAAAGTTTATTTCCAAAATTGGCCCAGTCGCGAAACGAACACCTGGGATCGCTTAATGAAAGCAAAAATAAATTATAAAACGTGTTACAAAAAAGTTAATATAATGTCCTTGTAAGATCTTACTTAGAATATACCTTTTTTTTTTTTTTTTGACGCTAGGAAATGCGTTACGCATACACACACCGTACGGGGGGGGGACGGTGTGGTTATGTGGGACTCCCCTCCCCCTAATGAGGGAGTTATACCCACTAAAACCTAGCGACGGTCTTCCTCAACAGTCAGGAGGACCCTGGGCTCGCATTAGCGCACCAAAGCCCTCCCTCGCTATGCCCCCCATTTTACAGGAGGGCACCTCCCAGGCACCCGGCAACACCCCACCCGCTAAGGGTGCTGTCCGGTCCCGGGCCGCGTGATTTGCCGGCGCATTTCCCCATAATGCGCCGCCCGCGACCCGTAGACAGTGCTCGAGTTATCGGCTTCGATTGCCGGCACCCCGGCGCCGCCTCCTCTCTCCCATCATGCATGGCCGTGAGAAGCGCGCATCCATATCTGAAAGGGCTTCTCTGAGGCGCGCCACGAGAGTGTCCGCTTTTGTGGCACTTTCGGGTCCGGGTATCTCCAGCACGAGACCCCCCGTGACCGACTTTTTCTGGCGGATCCCTCCTGTGATGCCGGCTTCTGACAGCTTCACCCTAGCCTTGGCGACCTCCATGACTTTAGCCAGGGAAGTTTCCGAGCCAGGGGGTACTGACACCAAAATAGCCGCATTTGCTGGCGGACGTGGCAATTGCGGCTTTTTCTTTTGCAACTGCTTTGGCGTGGCCGAGGTTTCTGCCGTCTGCTTCCTGGCGGCAACTTTGGCTTTACGGCCAACAACTTGCGACCACGTCATCTCTCCCGCGAAAGCGCTCGGCTGCGAAGCCCTCGCAGATGCCATTGATTGGCTGGGTACTGCCATCGGCGGCTGTTGTATAGCCGACTTTTTGCTCTTCCTCTTCTTTTTCTTTCGTCGCCTGACGGTGGCCGCCCTGTTCGGCTGGGCCTCCTGTGGCTGATGCTGGCCCAGCAAGGGCCTGCTGCCCATTCCTGGGAAGAATTTGTCCATAAGCCCAGACTGGAACTTGGCGTACTCGCGGTCCATCATTACCGCGAGTTGCTCCCAGGTTGGCCCAGCTGAGTTCTGGCTAGCTTCGACTGCCGTTGTAGCAGTTGGTGAAACAGCCGGTTTCTTTCCTGCGGCTTTTAGGGGTGCCTTAATTTGACTACCCTTTTTGGCCGCCGCCGTCACAGCCATTTGCACCGGTGACGGTGTTAGCACTGGTACTTCCAAATTAACAGCCTGCGTTGTTGGCGTAGAATCGGATGTCGTGCGACTCTCGTGGCGAAGCGCTGCCACCTCTGCAGCCATCTTCGCCAGTTGGCGCTCTAAACACTCGATCCTGGAGTGCAGCTCCTCTTTCTCCAGAGCCAGAATATCCCGACATGTGGCCCTCTCGTTGAGGACTAGGGTACCCGCTTGTGCCTCTCTGCAGGCCATGCGAAGGGTGCGGGACTTCGGATTTCGCGATTTGTCCGCAATCTTCACGATCTCTGCCAGCTTCTCCATTACCCTCGCAGCAACGTCAGCGGTCGGCTGAGCGAGCAGATCTGCTTCGAGGTCTTCGACCCGGGGCAATCCGCTCTTGCTCCGCGCCTCGACAGGAGCCACCTGCGCATCCAGGATGTCAGCCTCCGTATCTGAGACAGCTTGGGTCCGCCTTGGGCGCACCGCCCTCGATCCCGCCTCCTCCAGGCGCTGTTGCGTCCGCTTTCGCGTCATTATTTTTACGCTATCATTGGCTGGGTTAGACTGAATCGAAGCAACGGACATTTGGGAGCTATCACTCTCCTCTGCCACGCCTCGACCCTCTCTCAAATCCTCCTTAGATTCTTGCCCCTCTCGCCCTTGTAGAGCTTTGTGACCCGCTCGTGCTGAGCGCGTCCGGGTGATTGGACGCACAAAACTGGCCTTTTGTGCCCTACCTTCCCGTTCATCTTTGTCCGTGTGGGAAATGCCAAGGTCGTCGGAAATATTCCATAGTGCAGTTTTGTCCCCCCCAGAATACGAGGGACAGCCTGGGCCTAACGGCCCAGGGAGGGATTCTCCACCTGCGGAGCAGGTGGTACCCTCCTGGGGTATATCAATGTTTTCAACAGCACTCATAGTTATTTGTTTTTTACAGCTTGACTGCTGGGCCGGGGCTGCCGGCCGACTTCTCCTCCTTGAGCCCTCGGGACTGGGTACCCCCCAGCCATTCATCCCCTCACCGGGCTCGGAGCTTAGGATTAGGGTAATTTTTTAAAGAGGTTGTCTTCCTCGCAGCCCTTCAAGCAGGACCCCCGGTCTCACTCAGAGTGAGATTACGGGTTCGCCGACGGTGGCTGATGCCGTTGTCCGGCAGTGATGCCGGACCCGCCGCCGCCAGGCCGAAGCCTGCATCGCATCCACTGTCTTCTCTGCTACACAGAGGAGTACCGAGAGCGACCCTCCCACGGTGGATTCCTCTTAGCTCCACCTACGCTGGCTGCGCAGGGTACTGAGCCCCCCCGCCACGACAAGGCGAGAATCCGTTGGGGGGGACTTAGAATATACCTATGTCGGAATTTGGAACCGTTTACAAATCAATGTTACATAACATTTACAAATCTAATAGGCATTGAATCCATACAGCAAAAATTTACAAAGATGGGGTTTTACTATTTAGATACAAACAACAGTCTTTTATGATGACGGTCATAAAATAAAATCGCTTTTTAACTAATTCGTTCAACTGAAAGTCGTTGACTGTATCTGAATGCCTTTACCTTGAGAAAGATCTGGTTTCCGACGTGGACTGCCCTGATCTCCCCTCTCAAATTAATTTCCGTGTCTTCTTATGTGTTTTCTTTTTTAATTAATCAAGTACTGTCATGTATTTTTTTTTAAATATACACAAACCTTCCTCGTTTATTCGTCTTTCCATTAGTGCAAACCGTATAGAAATCCGCTGGGTGGATTATGTTTCGGCGACTTGATTAGGTTAAAACTTAATTAGGTTTTATTGTATACATATAAACGTTCCGTGAAAAATTATGTAACTGATGGGAAAACCTGTATCAAAATCCGTTGGGTGGTTCATGAGAGGAATTCTAGTACAAACAGACAAACATACGCGGAAAGCGACTTCAACTTATACGTAGCGATTGTAAGTATACAATTTATACTATGTGCAATGACATTTTTACTACAGCTTTCGTTTAGTGCCATCTATTATCATTTATCGGCGACAATATTTCAGTGTCTGATTTAAATTATTAATATCAGATAAATTAACACGGCTTAATTATATGATAAACGATTACATAGCATACTTTGTAAGATTATAAGTAAATAGTAAAGTTCGTATCTACTATATCATTTAAAGGTTATTAAATGTCATTTTTGCATTACAGATGGCTGATGTACAGTCAGTTCATATGACCGTAAGTATTTCTGTTCGTTCATTCATACGCTGATTATAAAGGAAAACTTATTTAAGATAAATTGATTTTTTTAATGTTATCATTGACATATAGGCTGACGGTCCACTTGATGGTAGATAGCTACCGTCGCCTACCATCACCTTTCTGTAAGGGGGTGGTTACTTCCACCAGACATAGGCTGCCCATATGACTGCTAAGCGCAGTGTGCCCTACCATTATGCCAACAGTATACCTGTCTGTGGAGTTACGATACCACAGACAGATACAAAGAGACACGTGTCAAATTTATAACAGTCTGTTTTTGTTACGGGGGTTAAAAACTTTACCAAAATCAACCATTCACATAAAAAAATGAACGAAGCTGAATGTTTTTTTTTTCAGCAACTAGTACATCCGCCACCGCTGGTGCCTATACAACCCGCGCAAAGGCCACTCACTCATACGGCCCTCGCACACCCACGGCTGGCGCCTGCACCTTCATCAGTTAAATATAATAGACGCAACAATCCCGAACTCGAAAAGCGAAGGGTTCACCACTGCGACTTTATAGGTATTATTTTATATTAGCAAAACACTTTGACTATCAACACTATTTCCATATCACTAAACATAATTATATCTTTATTCTTCTACAAGACAGAGTAAACACCGAGACAAAAATCTTTTTTTGTGTACATTTTTTAAAGCTGATGAATATACAGCAGAGGTCGCCAAAAAATAAATGTACTGATTATTCGTCTGATTAGCTGAAAAGACCTGAGCAAAAGACATACAAGACTGACAGGCAGACAGGCAATATTTGGTACACAAATACGTAGATAGACACAAAGATAATATATTGATTTCATAACTTTAAACACTACAATTTTGGTTTGAGCTTAAAAACATTCCAAATTTAGACAAAAATTATATTCAATTCATTAAATTTTAAAAATCAAATATTTATCGTGTTTTCTTATATTACAGGATGTACGAAGGTATACACCAAAAGCTCTCATCTTAAAGCGCACCAGCGGATACATACAGGTAATTCTTTTTTAAATTATTTTATTACTTTTACAATATTTTACTGGCATTGCGATTTGTTTAATATCGAGCACATGCGAAATATTCTTAAAAGATATTATTTCCTCAAATAACCAGCACGGTTTTCAGGGCTACCTAGCATCCCTTTTTAATACCGAAAATAATAATCTGTGTATAGGTACTATATTCCGTAGAATTCCACTGTAGATTGAGTATAGGTACTAATTCCGACGAAAGACAACCGTGTTGACTTTATGCGAGTTTATAACTAAGTAATACATAATATTTTCATAGGAGAGAAACCATACACTTGCCAATGGCCGGAATGCGAGTGGCGATTCGCGAGGTCTGACGAGTTGACGCGGCATTACCGCAAGCATACTGGTGCTAAACCGTTCAAATGCTCGGTTTGCGAACGCTCCTTCGCAAGGTCTGACCATCTTGCACTGCACATGAAGCGCCATTTGCCCAAAATGTCCAAATGACACGCGAGGAGAGGCGGGGAGTCAGAATCCGCGCCTCACGCCGCTCAGGTAATACTCTAATTCAATTACAACACATAACAATGACAACTCAATTAAGTAAATTAATTGAGATAGGTGTACCTAATGCGTGAAGGGACAAAGTCGCATTTTGACTAGTCACAATGCGACGTAGACATACTTACAGATAGTTATATCTATTGCGTTATAGGTTAAAAGAGAGGAAGGCATATATTATATTTTATATCTATAGTTAAAAAAATCGTTTATGTTGCCAAGATCATACAAAAAGAGAATAAGTATCCTTGCCTGGATAAACATTGCATATTGTTGGTATACTTATGTTATGGCGTTTAGGCTAAGTTTTAATTATAATACTGTTTATAAGTATTAATTAAATTCTAGGAGGAATGCAGCGAAAGTATTTTCCTGGAGTGCGAATTGGACACAAGTCTTATGGATACATTGTACAGCGTGCTGTGACCGGCGCAACAGAACATGACACCCACACTCAACAGATACTCAACTTCAATGTTATCATAATAAATTTGTAAATCAATAGTTTATTTAATTGTAGTAGAAATGCTTCTCGTGTAATACCCGAAAGTGTTTTGATTTCGTTTTTATGTACTCGCCTTTATTTATTTCAAAACCCTGCCACTGTAAAAGTGTGAGATGTCGACAGGCTAACTCTTCTTTGCCACAATTATTTTTGTTCTACTTATTATCTGTAAATAAATTATTCAATATTAAGTACCTAATATAATATTTTTATTCTAAACTCATTTGCACAAACAAATTCCTGCTACCATATTGTCAAATATATATATCAACTAGCTGAACCCGGCCACGCTTAGCTGTGGCTCAAATATAAAAAGTATATAGAAAGAAACACTTTTGTTAAATTCGAATAATTTGTAAAAATTTCAAGTCACAATCCATTGGCTATATATATATATATATATATAAATTTTGTCACAGTGTTAAGGGTTTTGCAAATATCAGTTATATAAAATTTTTATGCCAGCCATACACGTAACTTGTATGGCTTGAACTTGTATGGCTGGCATAAGATATTTACTTACAACAATATTCAACAGCATTACCAAGGAAATCGCTTTATATACATTTATTGTTAGAAAAGAGTCATGTTACGAAAATATTTAAAATCATTTATGTATTTTTTGAATATGTAATTAAAATACATTTAAAATGTTTACTTAATTATAAGTAGGAGGTGACATTGCAGCCTGAAGCCGTTGCTAGAATGTAAATAAAATTAATTTATTTGAAATTTATTGAGAAAAACCTAGTAAAATCTAAAATTCAATAAAAAACCGTACTTCAAGCTGGAAGAACTTTACTGTAGGGTTGCCAAAAATTTTATTTAATAGGAGTATTTATTTTTCAATTTTGCTCGTTTTATAACAACAAGCAGTAAGTTAGTAAAACAATTTAACATAAAAATAAATGGATGGATGTTTATAACATTATTAATTTGTATTTGTTACAAATAAACAACACCAACGCGTATGGCGCGCGATGGCGAAATACTAGAGATTTGCATATTCAGCAAAGCTCTTCGTCTTATTCCGAAAAGCTCTTGGCACTTATCTCATAACGAATTCAGTCAAAATTGCTACTTCTTATACTTTTGCATTCGACATCGTCCGTGCCTCTTTTTCTTTGACGTTATTGCTCATATATTTTTGTAAAGCGTTGAGTTTTTAGCATAGTATGAATCTTCATATTAATTCAAAGAAAATCACTACATACCTACCTTTAAAGTTTTTTCGGAAACCCTAAGTAATTTGATCTTACTTCGATTATCGTGAGTTACAAATTAGATCGATACCATACAAATTCAGATGACACCTCACTATAGATTTAGTTCTATGCTATTTAAATAATTATCATTGTAAAAATTTAGATCAAATAATCTAAGTAAATTTTATCGCACATGTTTTTAGGAATAACATTCACACAAATAAATAAATTTTTGGTAATAAGTTAATTGCTCACTGTACAGCAACGGTTACCTGCAGGCGCCCGATATTCAAGCTCTAAGTATTTTTTAGATATGATTAGATATTTTTTAGTAAATAAGTTAAATTAATTAGGTTAAGTAAGAGAGCAAGAATATCCAAGATATTATAATTAATTATGATTATATTAATATATGTAATTATATAAATTATCAATTGTATGATGTTTCATAGGCAGGTTATTTTTAAATATTTATATATGTAATTATTACGATTCATGCTTGCATAATCGGATCTTACGACCGGGGCTATAAATATTATTTTTACTTGAGACGCTGGATTGTTCGTTCATTTTTAAACTTTAAAATGTGTGCTCTTTAAGAATATATTTTATAGTAATGACTTTTTAAGTCTATTTAAGTATTATTTATTTAATGTGATTTTTTTTTCTCATAAGTTTAATAACAAATAATATTTATTTCACCACAATAACAATTCAAATGTCCATTTTGGCCGGTCCAAATTAAAACTAACTTTATTGTTTGTGCATATTTTCATTTCTTTTTAATATACCCACTCCCTTTTTTTGATCTTTTAAAAAATGAAACCAGGTTTTTGTATTAATGATTTTTTTTTGTATTTCCACCATAATGCAAGTCGCGAATCGAAGGTCGTTTTATTCGAACGCATTTTACATTTTTCTAGTCTCGATATTTACGGACATATGTAACTGCTACGAGTATTATAACATAGTTACACCGAATATTCAATTGAAGCTGGCTTACTTTCAGCGCATTGTGTCATATATTCATTCCACTAATATATACGTAAACAGATAAAGTATCCATATCTGTTCTTGTATAGAACAATATTTATTAGTAAGGGCAAAGACATTATTGAAATCCATAAATATTAATGCCACAAAAGAGCTTGTCCAGGTGTTTAAGTTCAATTCTAAAATTTTGAGAAAATATACTTCCAACAGTTTGATATATAATATAAATTAAATATAAAGGTTGGGGTGTTTTTTAAAGGTGAAATATTTTCACAATAACATTACAGTATTTTTTCACAATAGTAAGTGATCTAGTGTTCAAGCCAGGTCATAAAATGATTCTGAAAAACAGCACTGAAAGAAAAAAAGCTAGTCTGGGACAGAACCACTAAGTCTGAATTAATGCCCCTCAGTTCATTGTTACCTACTTAAAATATTAATAGCACGAATATATGTATTATATTCAAAATAATAAATTATTATGTATGAATTGTAATAAATGCTTATAGTCCAGTGCAATTAGACGGTTTGACGGAATCCATTTATAATGAATGGATATGTTCTATAAACATAGATTATAAAGCATATACATGTTATTATACTATAATTTAAAAAGCATATATATATTTTAAAAAATATACGAAACAAAAGAATTACTCGTCTCTACAAAAAAATTTTGAAATTTTTTTATGGGTAAACTTTTCAGGCCATTAGAAACCCAACAAAAAAATCACTAAAGATATGGTATAAACCTAATTGCACTTGACTATTAGATGCTTTATAGCACATAACAAAACCTTATTGTGTCCGTCCATTTATACTTATATAATCTTGTTTGTAACAGAATAGTTTAATGTGTACACGAATATACATTATTGCTTTTCAATAAAGACAACTCGAAAATATTATAGGCAATAGTTTATGTACAATAAAATATGTAATTAGAGGGACATACAAATACAAATATTACTATAAAATAGATGAATAACAAATCGTTTTAAATTTGAAATTGCACTGGTCACAAATAAAAATAAATGCTCACCTTACCAATTAAGGCTTAACCATAAGGCAGTGTTTTTTAGCGTGTTCACTTCTCAAAAAATACGAAACTTCTAATCTAAACTAAACTGTACCTACCTATTGTTAATATACAACATCGTCGGTGCCTTTTGAAGTGCCTTTACAATGAAAAAAAAAAAAAACTTTTATGTGAACATAAAACGGCGTAATTAGCAATGTGGAACTTATTTATTAACTATTCAAGTTATTTCCTAATAAATAGAGCGACGTAGCAGCATTCCGAGATGCAGCGAGAACTGATACTTAGGCCTGTATGGTAGTCAGGTGGTTCATAGTGTTGAAAAACATGATAAACGCTAAACTACCGCCATTTTCTCTAGACATGTGCAGATTTATTTGTCATGGATACCTACCATAGGAAGCTTCTAACTGGACTGTATTATTATTACATTGTCAATATCTACTTGATAGTAATAAATTATTAATAATTGTTTTATTATTGTCAAAATTTTTAAGTATTTGGCTACAGATGGCAATTTCGTGATTTCATTTAAGTATACGTATTTTTACGGTTTATTTACATTTATTGTCATTCCTCTTTACATATTTGGCTGAAACAAAGTATGTAACTGACCTACTAATTAGTAATTATTATCACCAATTAATAGAAAAGTGAACAAATAAATATATAATTGTCAAAATTTGTTTAGATATAATAACATTTACTTGGATTTACCATGACACAACATTATTCCGTTATAATACAAATTAATTTTTTTCTATTAATATTAAAGTAATTCTTTAATATAAAAAAGAAAGCAATTGCAATTTACTTTACAGTCCTGTTTGCAATAATAACGCCGAACTGTTTTCTTTATTGTGCCCTACAAAATAGAAATTTTTGCTGCCCACCTATCCTAATCCTAACATAATTTTGGTGTATATGATATAAATTTTTCAAAATCGCGAGGGCTAAAAATAATGAGATTGTATATTATTAATGCCAACAGCAAATTGATTATTTCCACTACTATTATACCGACTTTTAAATATCTTATGTATACACACAGCCTAAGGTTATTTCTTAATAATACCTTAACAACAGTGTCATAATTTTTCTAGTCTTTAAGAGTTATCAAAAGTGTAGTAAAATTTTCATTCAAAATCAGACTGATTTTCAAATCCTTGCACTATTAGTCTTTCTCTTAAAGTTATTTCTCCCCCCGAAATCATTTTACAAACAAGATTAGTAACCTTGATAACGGCTATACCAATAAAACTACATAGATTCCTTGCTTTATAATTAGGATCTAAGTTAAATGCCAACTTGACTTACACTTTAAGTTTGCCATACGTGTCTATAGATGCCATATTTAAAAGGATGCTTAATTTAGCTGTATCTAGTTTATTTTGAAAATATTATAGTAAATTATTAGGGTTGTCTTTCTGTATGAAACAAATTTACACTTACCTCAATTTCTTATAATTTTATATATCCCTTGTACCTACATAAAGTTTTATTGTAATATTATTTAAAAATATAAATTTTGTTTATGTTTCTTTTGTGCAAAGTTGCCATATATGATAAAAGGCAGCTAAGGGTTAATTAAAAGTGATATTTTAAATTAACCCTCAGCTTGTAGCCCATTGGATAGCATTTGTATTATTTACCAAAAATGTACCTATATGCCAACTTTGCATCCCTTTGATAGTAAGTTAATTAAAAGTTTAATTAAGTATGTTGACTAAGTCACGAAATAATTTATTACCAATGACATGTTTTTAAATTCATTTTTATATTATTATTATTTTTGTATTTATAGATTTGTGTATAAAGTTGGCACGTACAGTTGTGGTCATCCTAAATGTCTGTACAATGTTTACATCTTTTGTCCACGACTGCGTCCGCTTCTCTTTTAGTTAAAATATTTATTCTATATTTATTGCTCATATATTTTAGTCAGCGTTGTATTTTTATTTATATTTTTACATGATCCCTCGTGAACAGTACCTATTTTGTCTGTATGAAGAGTACCTTATGTCCTTTTCTATACAATGCGCCCTTTTCTTTGATAAATTTCGTATTATGAAATTTTCAAATTGTATTTAAAAAATCACTTTTTGGCAACCCTAATTTACCTAAGACTTAAAATTTTATCTGGTAGAAAGACCCATGTACCGAAATGCATTGAATATTCTACAATATTCACACATAACTTTTACCATTTACAACAATCCATTTTTTTTTTTACTATTTTGTAGTACAATAACATCGTGCAAATGAATATTCGTTTTATTTAAGTACTAATAGATTATACTTTTGAAAACAGATCTTATCAATCATTTTACTTATTTATTACAGTCTCTTTTTCTATGGCCACAACTGTACACTCATTTGAAGTAGTTATATACGTAATATGTATTTAATTGTTAAGAGTTGTCAAATGTGTGACTTACTAACGTTGTGTTTTATTTTATTTGCCACATTTCGTTTTTGTTTTAATTTTAATACTTGCCCGGTACATGTACCTAGAATTGTAGTTTATTATTAATTTATTACCAGCAGCGATTTTTGTGCAGTCACATTAGGTGTTCTTGGGTTATATTTTCATTTTTGATGAAGAATATTTCTAAAATAAATTTACTATTTTTTAAAATTAATATAAAAAAAACTCAAATAAACGAGCTTGTAAACTTATAGAAATTTATCCGCAAAAACTGCATGAAAATCGATTAACATTATTTGGTATACATTTGTTTGATTTTTGAGCGCCGACTTAGTTGATGTGCCATAAGAAAACTAAGTCAAACTAACCAAACATTAGTATACATTTTATTGGACGTAATATTTCGCGTACATTGTTTTCATCTACTTTCCCTACTTCCCTACATTGTCTTACTTTTTCTATATCCAAATTTAATAACATCGTTCTGACAGTTGTACAAAAGGGTCTCAAGGAAATGAAATTTCTGATAAGCAATAATATTGGATTCTCACTTTTTTTATTCTTAAACAATTTAAACGTATAAATTGCTTTAAATGTTTTTCTTAAAACAAATTAATCAGTAAAATCATCCAATTTCTATTGGAACAGTAGAATAATTGTTTGAAAAATTTATTAATAAATGAGTTTTCCTTACCCACCGTGAAAATTTGACAAAAAAATTGGTTACATAGAGAAAGTTTTTTGTTTAGGAAATTATATCTCTCCGTTCAGAAAATTTCGTATACGCTGTTACCTAAATGACAATATTATTTTATATTACAATATTATTTCAATAGCCTTGATTATTTTTTCCTGTTACATCTGTCACAATGATGTCATTAAAATTTTCAGTTCATAAATTGCATTTGAAAATCTAATAACAAATATTTAATTTTTATTTACGTATCAAATGTAACAATGGCCTATGTACTTTATAATCCGCAAATAGATTTTTGTCATTTTACCCGCTCTCTTGTGTAATAACTTTAAAAGTTCTTAGCAGATATATTTGTAGAGATGTATAGCCTATATTTAGATGCCTATCGCATATTTTACATATCTACTTTATCGTTTAATAATCCGTTGACCGACAGCCAGTGGGTCGACTTTGTAACGCGAAGTGCTACAATAATGTGCCTATTATAAACGTCTGTACGATTACTCCTAATGTATTAATCTTATTTCACATTTCAGAAAAAAATTAAATTTAGTCACAATTGAATTGACTTTTATTTAACCTAATTTACTTTAATAAAAATATTACTACGACGTGAACTCTTTTGTGCAATTACAAATCATGACAATCATCTAAGATTAATCACGGGCAAAAGGTTGTCGATAATTATATTCTTCGTATTCTGAACATGAAAGATTCTTAGGGGATGCTTAGGATATTCTTAGGGGATACTGGGACAATGGTGACAAGCCGGCATCGGCTCTCTTCCGACGACGTCATACAAGTACTTGCCAAAGCATCTGTGCCTCGAGAGCACCTGCGTGAGCCGGAACGAGAGAAAGCCGTGTCTTCTTGAAACCCATTGCTCCAAGACAGACGGTCACCAGGCTTCCGACCTTCGCTGAGCGTTACCTCCTCGCTGCAACTCTGCAGGACTCTCATGCCCACCTTCCGCTTCTATCGATACTTAAAAACATAAACAATACTTAAGGCTTATGCCGAAAGCGAAAATTGAATCTTCGAAATATAATAAAAACAGTACCTAATAATAATTAAGTCTTAATAAAAAAAACAGTACCTAGTGTTACAAAATAGTTCTTAATAGTGGTTATATTATGACCCTTTTTAATTCAAAATACTAACCTACATTTCATATGGTACAGATCTCACGAAGAATAGTCACAGATCCATGTTAACTTCATAGTCTGGTGACCGGACGTAATGCGCTAAATGAAAAACGGTAAGATCCCTAATAATTTGCACAAACAGACAAACCGTTACCGCCTACTTTATGTATATATAGTTTTGTTGACAACTCGTTCCTCATTTGAACAATAGTATTTCTTCAAGAGTTACGTTCCGGTGAAAGGGTTGACCTAATTTATCGACTGGTATTCTCGACTGCAGTTCGAAAATGGCTAAAAAATACGTCGTTATAATATCCATTGTGGTCTATCTCGTGGCGGTGGCTGCATATTCAGCGTATGATGATAACGACATAGCAGATGAAGATACGGATTCATACAGGGAGGGGAAATTGTGTGAGTACCTCATATTCATATATATACATTTTTACATACGGCGGTAACTAAGCGAATTTTCTAACATATAAACAGCTTTAAGCGTATATACGATCGGATTTGAATGTGCGATGTAAATAGTATCTAAACAGTTAATTTTTCGTTAAATGGGTTTCAAAAGAAACTATCAAACGCGAGTCCAATGTTACCAGTATTTCGGAAACAAACAGCAGACAGATTATGACGATCTTGAGAAGAAACCCCAAAAGAAACTTGGGATAACATTCTTTTTTGTCGTTTATGCCTGGTTCGTTCCACAAAAAAAACGACTGCGTCCCAGTTTATATGCTCCGTTTGTCCCGAAGTATATTTTTATTTCTTATCAAATTTGTAATATGTGTGGGTACAATTTTAAATATTATTTAAAATTTTTATGCTTATACAACTTTCAAGATAAAGTTTTTAAATTTTAGTTTAAATTGTATCAAAACGGTAACGTCCAATGACTCTAAATTGGTTTAGTGCTCGGTGGTAACGTCAAATAGAATTCTTATAAAAGGAAGGAGAAATTTTTATCCCTATAATAAATTTTCTTACACCATAAGCGATTGGACTCCTTGAACCCGTTCTAAAAGTAACCATTTTATATTTGCAGTGTTCCCATTCGTAAGCATAGTCAGATTTGCAAACACGGAATGTTCCAGTGTGAACACAATGAATGGTACGTGCCTTGCAAGAAGGGAATGTAATAATCTAAATGGCACTATAGCGGGCACTTGTGCTTCCAGAAGAGGAAGGTGTTGTATTGGT
Source organism: Synanthedon myopaeformis (assembly GCA_944738685.1). Taxonomy (NCBI): domain Eukaryota; kingdom Metazoa; phylum Arthropoda; class Insecta; order Lepidoptera; family Sesiidae; genus Synanthedon; species Synanthedon myopaeformis. The sequence continues at coordinate 3,211,536 of OX122913.1, read as the reverse complement.
AAGAACATTTTTTAACAAATAACAAAAATAAATTGTCATAGATGCACAGGTCTATCCATAATCTATCTTTGGACAGTTAAAATATTTGTGATAAAACCAATGGGAAATTTATATAAACTTAATAAATGTAAAAATGATTGCTTTATAAATATTTCGTGTATTTCTTTGGTAATTTTATACATAATATAACAATTTATAAATTATTATAGTTTTCGTCTTACTTATTGAATTAGTAAACTCTTCATTAAGATTAACGAACATTCGCATAATGACAAAAGGATTTACAACCTTGCAAGAAAATTTCTCCATTTGGTTTGCATGTTTTATTTATTTATTTTATTTTCAACATAAACACTTACAGCAAAACCTACAATATATAACCTACAATATATACAGTATAACCTACAATATATACAGTATTACTACCTTCAAATAAATATGTAGACAGAACTATACAGAAGGTGCTTTATAGTGTCAATAAAGCAAATTTTGTTAATGATTCCAAACAGTTTTTACATAAGTACTTATATTGCTAGGTAACCTATTTAAAATTAGATATTTCATTCTTCTAATTACATTCTAAATAAAGAACTAATATTACGTAATTAGAAAGAAAGAGGAAATAAAAATATAGTTATTTTTTAAACAATTTACTGTACTTGCGTTAAATTAAAATTTATTGGTTTTTTTTAGATTCGTGTATGTGTAATAATACTAATGATTTTTTTTTTCCAGTATCTCGCACTTGTGGTAGTACAACAAACGTAAACAATACATATTTCACGAGTCCAGGATATCCAGCCGCGTACGCAGGCGGTGCGGCGTGTAGCATTATTGTTAATCGATGCAATAGCAATATATGTCAGGTAATATCAGAGTGTAGTTAGTTATTCTCTCTATAACATAACATAAATGTTGTACCAAATCTCTGGTAGTATGATAGGCAAGTATTATCTCGTTGTAGGTAAAGAAAGAGGAATATAGGAGGCGACACCTACTACTAAGAGTAGGTTTTAGTAGAAGTACCTATATGTTATAAAAAAGAACAAAATATATTAATTTCGTTTATAAAGAGAGAAGATTTGTATGTTTATTATGAATAAACTCAAAAACTACTGGACCGATTTTAAAAATTCTTTCACCTATAGAAAGCTACATTATCAACGACTAACATAGGCTATATTTTATAAAGTTACGCGGGCAAAGTCGCGTGCAAGAGCTAGTTTTTCAAAAAGGAATAATTTTTAATGCAATAATTAAAATAATGTTAGATTTTTATGGGGCCGGTGTACCGCGAATGAGCGTCCGCGACTTCACAATAAAAATAATGTGTAAGATCACGAGTAAATGAAGTATAACTTAACTGTCATTAAATTTTGCAGCTTCGCATAGACTTCTTAGATATGGTGCTAGCTCAGCCAGATGGCGATGGAAACTGCGTTACGGATTCAATTACAATCACTGGAGGCAACACTATTGTGCCTATAATATGCGGGGACAACACTGGACAAACATTATTTGTCGATTTCAACGGAGACACCGCAATCACGATAACAATCACAGCCACCTTAGCAACGACATTCTCGAGGCGGTGGAACATAAAGTTGGTTCAACTAGGCTGTGACTGTCCGGGAATAGGTTTGTATGGCGTCATACGATTTAATATGTGACTATTAAAGTTTTTCAAATTTGAAACAGTGTTTTTAGTGGAATAATTAGCAGACTCAATGTCGAATTAATTTTATATAGTACAATCTACTTAAATAATACCACTATTTAACGAAAATCTAACGTTTGATTTTTGATATGAAAAGACCGTATTAAACACACATTAGTGTCTTGGTTTTGAGTTTTATAAAAATACAGAGGCTAAGATATGTTTAAATTCATTTACTTATAGACTTTGAACTAGAGCTTTATTTTTTCCTGTTTAAATAACATGAAAAATTCCTAGTTTAGTATAAAAAAATTTAAGTGAAAACTTTTTTAGCGCCGTCATGCTCTGGATACAACTTTAGTGACGGTTAATTGTATGTTGTTGCGCCATCTAGCCGAAATAATACATACTTCTTGCTTCACTATAAGCTTAACTTCGTCAATAGTTTGTTAGGATTTTAACAGATGGCGCAGTTCACCCCATGCTATCAATTACAATTGATAGTAAAATAAAAAAATATGTAATAAGTTGGACCGCAACTTCTGAAACACCTAAAAACTAAAATATATAAGAGAACCAATAGGGAAACTTAAGGTATTTCAAATGTCTTTGTTAATTTTTGTTTTATTTTTGACGAGCCCCTTGGTCTAGTGGTTAAGATTCTTGTTTTAACACACACTATCTCAAGGGTCCTGGGTCCTGGGAACCGTGAAATACCAGCATGTGTGCTGTTCTGTTGTTTTGGTGAGTGAGCAAGGAATGCCAGCGTTCATTTCCCTATCCCATGCCATCGTATCCCACTAATCCTATCTTAATGCTGCACTTGCAGCACCTGTGACGTTGCTTGTTTTATAGGCGACGGTACACCTACCTATAGTCGAGTCAAGTGTACTGTCAACCTGTCTGCCGATCTTACTCCTTCTTGAACTCAAATGCAGCTGCATTCTCGCTGAAGTGCACCTATATGATTACATCATTTTTGTGTTTATAAAAGTATGTAATTTTTGTTCAGCACCGAATGGATGTTTGCAATATTACACTGGAGTTACGGGCACCATAAACAGTTTCAACTACGGCACGGCCGCCAATCAAGTTCTCAGTGCTTCTCTAGTAACCGGAACCCGACAAATGGTGAACTTGAATTACGGCATATGTATAAGAATGGAGGCTGGCTATTGTGCCATAAATTATGCCCAGGTAGGTTAAGCATAATATTTCATAATCTCAGTCGCAATAATTTCCTTAATATCCTCAATAAGGAGGATTATCACTGTTGATAATCCTCCCTAATAATTTTCCAATAAGACCTGTTCATAAGAAACCTGGATCCATCGTCGACCGCCTTTATGAGGTCATAAAGCATAATATTTATATGGTACTAATTTCATCTGTTGTGACTAAAACATCGTAATTCCGACTTCACGTAAACATATGAACAAGATGTTATGCCAATTTTAACAAGTAGGTATACCAAATTTCTGTCCATTTAATTATTATTTACGTATCTATTTTTTCCTAATACTACACTTAAACAGGACCTACGAAATCTGATAAGGTAGTAAACCTTCGTAGATTCCGTACTCTCAGTAGGTACTCCAGTAAAATCAGAAAAAATTGAGGAGCTCAGTAAACACACAATTGCATTAATAGTGGTTTTTTATATTATCTGCATATAAAAAATGTATCTGATCTAAAATAAGTCGACTAAAATAATTTGATAAGATAATAACATTGTAGGTAAATAGGTACCTATCGATAAAACTGTCTCCTCAACCTACTTGTGCTGCTGTGTTTCCCTGTTGTCCTTTGTTTTATATGTAGAAGTAGAGTAGCTACTTATCTTCAAATGGACCTTTAGCCTAACGATTACCAATTTAAAAGTAAGATACCTAATCACCTTTATAAAAATGGGTTGTTTTTCAGACGGCCGACCAGTATTCATTTACGGTAACAGGAGATGTGGAAGGCGCCGATAATACTGTATTGGGCACCGACGTGGGCGCCGTAAACGATGGCGATTGTACTACAGATTTTGTGGTTATACCAAATCCATACGTAGTAGCAACTGGTGTTGCCGTTGGCACGGACCGTTTTTGTGGCATTGGCTTTGTCTCTGTGCAAAGTAAGTATTAATTAAATGCGTGGCAGGCGATGCTTTTTGCGAGCACGTCATGTCGCGCAAGGACGCCGAGGAGGCTCGGGCAGTGGTCTTGGGGGAGACTGCCGCCCGTCGTGAGGCTGCCCAAGATGGCTGGCGTACCTCCACTTTTGGGTACGCCAAGGTTCCTACCGAGCGTAGTCCTCCGGTCGCTGGAATAAAACCTTTCATGACTTTTTTCATTAGTTTTTGCTTTTCATTCACAGCGGGAGCAAAACCGTTTGTACTATACGTAGTGACGGACGGAAGCGAAGGTGCAACTGCAACTACACCACCAGATGTCGCCAACCGCGGATTCTCTTTGACCTACACACAAGTTGCCTGCTAAACTCAAGAATATCATTAGTAAATTTTCCTTTTTTAAAACAAGAAAATTAAAACAACTTTTATAAAATTAAAATCCTTTTTCTTTACACATCTAATAACTCCAGTAGGTAATCAGTCTAATCATCTACTGGATGAGTAAACCTCATTGTAGTGTAAAAATATTATTAACTACTACTTTATTTTGTTTATTTTTATTATTATTAATTTTACTCCTTTCCCCTTTCAAAAGCTAAACTGAGGGGAAAACGAAAGACACAATCAGTCGGGATTCAGGGCGACAAGGACAGAAATCGGCTGCATCAAACAGCACCACTCTGCATTTGGGCCGGGAGGAATCCGCCACGGAATCCCAATCGCCTCAGATTTTCACTGAGGCTGAACTATTGACGGACAAAGTCGCGCGCTAACAAGGCTTGTAGTATATAAGAAAAAGACACTAACAGGAAAATATTTTAATCCACTTGTCTGGGGGTCTATCCTTTTTACCTACGTCTGTATATGAATCTCCTTAAATTCGAATTAAAAAAAAACAGTAACGAGTTAGACAGTAGGCAGGCATCAAACAATATCGCAATGTCTAAATTAATCTGCACGTGGCGGATGCCGCCGCAATTACTTATATCTTTCTTAAAAAAATTTTACAATAACGTAACTTTTTTGGGTGGGCCCTTAACTCAAGTCAGTCAAGTTTAAAGGCAAATAAATTGACCGATAACATTTGATAATATTTATTATAACTACCAAGTTAGAATATTTATTAACACTGGGCTATGATTGAATACAACTTTTGTTTGGTATCTTTTAGAACTTGTCGAAAACTCTTCGTCGTTAGCGCGACTAAAAGACGCACCTCATACATTTTATATACAGAAATACTCGATTTTTCAAGATCTATGTTGTCACAAAATGACAATCTTCCTCTGTGTGGGCTTTATAATTTTAAATTGCATCTGTAGTATTGAATATAATAGTATTTTTTTTTTAATGAAGAAACCTTAGAAACTTAGAACTAGAGTTTTAGTAAAATATTGAAATATAACACAAACTAAAATAATCATTGGAATCACAATAATTCTTGGAAACATTAATAATAATTAACAAGCGCCGAACAACCGGAGGTGACATGTTGGTGAGTCACTCCGGGATGGCGACAGGCTCGACATATGTCCTCTGTGCCATCCTTTATGATGTACCTCCGTCTTGATCATCTGATCTTGTATAGCACAGACAAAACCCTCGGTCTCTGCGGGTTGGCGACAGGCTTGACATATGTCCTCTGTGCCATCCTTTATGATGTGCCTCCCTCTTGATCATCTGAACTTGTATAGCACAGAAAAAACCCTCGGTCTCTCCGAAGTGATCGCCGCAGAGCAGCCAGTGCACGGAGGCTTTACGGTCAATATGAGGCTCATGGAGAGCCTTGAAAAACTGCCTGTGCAACTCTTTCTCCTTTCCATCCAAAAATTTTCTTAGGTTGTACATCTCGCGGTTGTGCATGGTCTTGGTACTTAGTAAGCCTCGACCACCTCACTTCCGTGAGATGTACATCTTTTCAACCGATGATTTCGGGTGACGCATTCTGTAGTCCTGTAGTTTCATCCGAGGGTCCTCTTCGTGAGTAACTGGTTCCGACCACAGGTTTCGCCAGAAGGCAATGGTTTCGGTCTGATTAGGTCTGGGACCAGTCACCCTGCTATCGGGACACACTAAGTTTTTATAAAACTTCTTCTGTTTCAGGTCATCGATGCGCTCCGTGAGTTTTCGGTGTGTATCTCACGAAGCGCATTACTCTAGGTCTGGTGTTACTAGACCTGAAGCTAATAATTAATAATCATTATTATTATTAATATTATTAAAATATCATCTCTGACATAAAAATCACTGACTTTTCCAACTGTACCGGGTCTGAATGTTTTATTATACTTGTATGTCGTTTTTTACGTTTAGGTGTAATTTTGTCAGATTCCTATTTTTTAATAATTTTCGTTTGTGTTCTTTTTGGAAAAATAAAAAAGAAATTGCTGTTTTGCTGTCACATATTTTTGTATAATCGATAACGAAATATCATCCATAGAACATGTTATAATATATATTTTTTAATTTGTCAAATTTTTAACCACTGAGCGACAGAGCCATCTGAGAAAAGTCGCCAGTATTCGTGCGCAGAACCGAGACCTATACCTCGGTCCGACGCCTCTCACCGGCCAACACCCGCGTGGGCCGTGTACGGATTACTGATACTCGGCCCAGCGAGCGGTGGCCGGTGAAATGAGATACGCCTTTTAGTCACGGTAGCGATGACTTTAGTCTTCATTTCCTGTATTCAAATCTACAAATAATTATTTATCACATTATAAAACTGTAATCCATATGTGTAATCCACTTTTAGCGTACTTTTATAACTTCCATTTATTTGGGTATTAATTGAATTGAAGGGATAAAATGACACTGAACCAAAAAATGTCAAATCTCAATAAAGTGAAAAAATACTTTGTTTATAGTATGAGTTATTTATTTATTTAAATGAACACCGGCCATATTCTTAAGCTTCATCAAAAAGTTGTAACAACAAATGAGCCTGTTCCCTCGGAAGATTTAAAAAAGATCCAACAGAGGCAGCACTAGTACACATGTTTTGATTTCTCTATTGACAATAACTTTTAACGTATTTTATTAAAAATAATAATTGGATATTCTTTTAGTTTATAATTTTATATGTGAATAGATTCACATTTGAGATGCGCGGACACTTATAACTTTGCCTTGTTGGTTTTCTATAGATCTCTTTATTTCGTCATACCATATTCCTATATCACTGTTGCTACGGAGATCCTGGAAGGCTTGGCAGCCCTCGATACTGCTGAGGACTCCGTAAACGGTTATGTCGGCGAGATTTGGTTTATCACCTCCAAGGAAATGGGTGCCCTTCTTCTTTATAGCACTCATCCAAACATTAGCAGCATCATATAGGGACTCACGGGCGTCTTCTTTGATGTGATGTCTGCAACATTGATAACTTAGGTTTTAAGCTTTCAATATCTTAAAAATATACTTAATTATTATTTTACTTTCAAGAAACATGTAATAAAAATTAAAAAAATATATATTCATAAGTATTTAGAGTAGTAGCGGGTCAGCTAGATAAAAACAAGTTTTAGCCAACTTTATTATCTAAGTTACAGATAATCTTTGTCATATCATCAGATCAATTTACATAAATAAAACACTTTCATTTTGGGAGACTTTGTCATACATTGTGGCAATTGTATAAGAGTGTTTAGACACATTATCACCAAAATAAACTTCTAACCTATATATATAACACCAGATCATAGTATTGTTCTCAAAAATACAGATAAAAGCTGTGTGATAGAAATTTTGAACTGAGAAATTTTTAAAGTGGGTCCAGTAGTTTTTGTAATTATTCATTACAAACAAAGATACAAATTTTCTCTCTTTTTGAGAAACAGTCCATTACAAGCGATTTTATTTGAATAAAACTGAATCTCCAATGTATGGTAGGTTATGGGAGCCATTAGCCTTACGAAATGGTTAAGGGACAATTTGCGGACAAGACCTCTTTACTCATTCACCGAAAATATCATATATCATATGCTGTGATTTCACGGTAGTTTAATAATGTAAGTGTAATGTAGTTTTGATTATGTGACCAATCAGATAAATATAAGAAATTAATAATATAAGTGTGATATATAATTTTAGCGAGCTTTAAAATGTTTGTACAACAAATTCTCATATATTCACCTGGTCTTAAGTCTCTTGGCAATAATCCACATTGCTAAAGCACCACCGTATACCATCAACGCACACTCCCAACTGGGAAAAGATTGTCGCCATTCACCTGCTTCTTCAAACCATTTGAATGTCTCCAGAGCTTCACCCGGAGTTCGGTACACATTTGGCGACAGAGTGTGCACTAAGATATTGTCTGCCCATTGTCGCCACTTGCGTTCTTCACTAAAACAGTAAATAATTACACATCAGTTGTCTGAGATTACTTCTTAAAAATCAATATTTTGTATAATTTCCACTTTAAGTTAAGTATATAGCATTAATGAGAGCATATTTTCAGTAGCAGATGATAGATGAACATCGACTGCCGACTGGCAATTTAACTTATCTATTTTATTTTTATCATTCAAGAGTTATTGTATCCAATAGTACTATAGACCATAATATTATAATGAAATAAACAATCACTTACTTTTCATTTTCTATACTCGTTTTGTTTGTTTGACTCTTGTGCATAATAAAATATTTGTTAGTAATGTCTGACACAAGTTTTCCTTGTTCATTTTGATATCTTGTTGAGGGATAGTATTTAATAATCTGACGCAGTGATGAATCACCGTCCTGTATATATGTCTCCAGAACAGATATTATAGCACTGCTATCCAGAAGTTGCTGAAACATACAAAAAACACTATATAAACAAAACATCTAATGCCTTGAGTGACGAGACACTCTAGGTTACAATAAATTTAGCGGTAACAAACACCATGATAATGCATGGGGACAACGCAATGGACAATTTTTCAGGGATTCATAAAAAAAATTTTCAGGTGCTGCAAGTGTGCTGCCCAGTAAGAAGTGCAATCCTTAATCTGATCTATTAAGACCTAGTAAGATTAAGGATAGGAATGAGGAATGGATAGGATAATGGTCTTGTAACCACAACTTTCCAAATCTGCCAGAAATGGAACCGGAGACCCCTGAGACACAGCTTGTCAAAGTAAGTCTAAAAAAAGCAACAAATTACGAATTAATTTGACAAAAGAGGAATAGAGAAAATCATACCTGATATCCACCTTCGACCTTTGCCAGCAGTATGGGCACTTTTTTGTAGCCTGACCATTTAATTGCCTGACGAAGCACAGCATCAACCTCCACAATTTCATAGCTTAATCCCTTTGAATCAAGGTATGCGCGAACTTTGCAGCAAAATGGGCATGTACGATATTGAAACAAAATTAACCGGAGTTTACTTGTGTCAGAATCGTTGATTACCTAAAATAAAAAATATAATTAATTATAAATGAGCATACTGAAATGTGTTTTTTTGTGTTTTTGTTGAACACCAATCAATTGACCGTTTTCATTTAGTAGGAACTGTCGATGAACATCAAGTTATCCATTCCAACATCAATCTATGATCGATCGATAGGTTTGGTGACACTCTTAGGATTTTGTATATCTTATAATATATCTTTCGTTCTCTGTTTCTCCTCTAACTTCTAAGCTACCCTTTGAATTTTCATCCTTGCCATGCTTATTTAATGGTGTATTCATGTCATTTTGCATAACAAACAGCAATGTGAAGACCCAGCTCAATTTGTTTCCACATAACCTAATTGTATGCTTTTTAAATGTTACATTATACTGCTTATAAATTTCCTTTATTGTGAACTCTTGATTGAAAGTATGAAAATATCATGAATTTTGAAAAATGGAATTCATTTGTAAGCAGTAAGTATAACATGAGATTTCAAGTAAACAAACATTATAATAATCTAAAATTTCAACCTAAAACCTAAACCTAAGTTTTCAAAACAATTTCTTGTAGAAAAATTAGAAGATTTTATTATTAACATATTCACAGTCCAATGTACACTATGGTGTATATGCGGAAATTATATAACACTGATTATATAATAGATAATACTGAAATTCACATGTTTCTCCCATATTCATTGAAAACCATGTTACATGTATGGTGTGATTAAAACGTCTTGTATGGTGACTGTGAACATGTTAAAAAGAGTATGTTACTGGAATATCTTTATTTTCTTCAATAGAAGTTAATAAAGAAGCAGCTTTCAATTGAAATAGAAGTTTGCCATTTATCCGAATAACTAATGAAGATTGTGTACCTACATTCTTTAAAGAATAAAGCTAAATTGTATGGCCAAACCCAGACCTGAGCTATATGAAAATTTCAAAGTTAGACCTGCCGGGAACCCTGAGCCAGAGCGCTAAGGCCAGCTCCTTATCCACACGACCAATAGGCTCGTCTTTGTGTAGGTAAATAGGAACTTTTTTATGGAAGATTTTTGGATGTGAAACAAACTTACCCTATAATGTGCTTTATATTCAGGAGCTTTCTCTAAAAATGCGTACTCATCCTTATCATCAGGTTGATTCTTCTTTATATTAATTTTGTAATGAGTATAACCTCCGTAACCGGCGCCTACTAAAACACCAACACTGGCGCTAACCAATGTAAGTTTGGCTGTCGACCTAGGCCGGGTTTTGGTAGAATATAGTAGTTTAGAATAAGCATTCTCTTGAATCGACGGAATATTAATTCTCCGTAATAAACTAAATGCAGGCCGCCACATATTTCAATAATGGCGAACCAATAAGTAAAACTAAATTCACAATTGAATTAATTCAATAATTGAAATAAAAATGGTCGACCGACACAAAAGTGAACGTGATGCAATAATAAATAAAATAATAATAATTATAAAATTGTTGCGGCGATTGACATTTGACAATGACAACTGTCACTGTCACAGACACAGACCTGTAATCATGAACGTAGGATAATATAACAGGACCGCTTACTTGAAAAATTGCATTTACGAATGTTGGAATGATTTACTCAATACACTTACATACTCCCTCAGAGTATTGTACATATTGTCTACTTGTTCTGTTGATACTAAATTGAAATATGTGAATTATTGTAAGTTTGTCTTTTGTTATATGTTTTTTTATATAAATTTATATGTACAATTGGTGCAAAACTATAAGCATAAAATGAACAATGCGAAAATTACTACTGGTAAAAGTGTTGGTTAATTGATATTTCAAAAATATTTATAAGGCACTATTATAACATTTAATTTGTCTCACATAACAAAAATTTTATTGTCATCCTATTAGGAAGGGACACACGGCCTCTACTATATTACAGTCATGGATCTAATATAATAAGCAGGATTTAACTTGCAGCTAAAAAGCGAACCGAGCAGGCATTGACTTACTATACATTGTGAGCAGGATTTGTTATATACCACTGGACAGGCTGTCCATGAAACTGACAGCTAATTTTTTGTACCATTTTGAAACACTCCCCTCGATTGTCCCGAGAACTAATTTTGACGTTTGTGTAGTTTTATTCCAAATATGTATAATCATTAATTTTAGTTCCTTGTACAATCGTTCTATAGCCTACAGCGCCAAAATGGCATTTTTCAAATAGGCATAAAATAATTTGACAGCTGCATGTCTAGTACAGTGGTCACAGAAAATAAAAATAAAATTAGTTCAAATTGTCTATTGATTTTACAAAATTAAATACGTTTTTTACATTTTTATTTTATTTTATTTATTACGTAGGTACAGCACAATCCCACGTAGAGATTTCTCTATAAATATTCATCTATCTTTGATAAGTACTATTTTTTTAATAAAAAAGTTTATCAAAAATAATAATCGATTACCATGATTCGATTCGGTCGATTTAATTTGACTTGATTTGACCTGTGTGAGGAAGTGGCAAGTCGACGCCTAATATTTTCAATCAATACGTTGAATGTCGAGTTGTCCCAACGCTCACTTCCAAGAGAGGTCATCTTTCCCTTCCTTCGCCTCTCATATTTCTAATAATAGGTGCCTATGTGTTGGTTGTCCATCCTATAAATCGACAAGTTAAAGACAAATTAAATCGACTTTTTTGATATTTGATTTTGATATTTTGATGCCTTTCTAAAACAATTAAAATAAGAACAGTATGCAATGAAATTGTAATTTCAATTTCAAGAAATTAAATCGACAGATTGGATATGAAATTGCATCTTGAATAGTTTCTTGTTGAAAAGCTAATTCAAACATATAAACACTATATAAAATATTATTAACATATATTAGTATTAACATAAACATATTAACACGAACGAATTCTATACTATAAAATTAATCGAATAGGTAACGTTCTTTAAATTAGTAACGATGTCATGACGATATTTTATCATATCGATACATATCGATATGAAAGAAATGCCAATTCTCTCTATGCCAAGGTCGTGCCAACATTAAGTGTAAGAAATCAATATGGCAACCCTACTAATATTCGCCAATAGCAATCCATAGACAAATATGCGCACGCAGCGCACACACAGGATAGGAATAGGAACACAACACTTTCGTAGTCTTACTTGTTAGTTGCTTGTCCGTCGCGAGCGAGCAGTCCTTAGAGTGAATTCGAAGTGAATTGCTGAATTGTAATTATTAACCATTAATTTCCTTAGTTTTTCAAAGCTAAATTAAAATCTCTAGCAACCTACATTTCTTTCAAACAAGTACAGCGAATCTAGTCGCCATACCGAAGGTAAATTTAGTTCACATCTTATTGGCGGGTATGCTGACCATTGCATTTTTTAAGTTTTTCGATTATTTGACATAGTTTTATATCGGTTTTAGAAGAGTCGTTAAGTCCGAAGAATGCCCTCGACTCCGCGGTCGAGAGCGTCTGGGCGCGGGCCGGATGGCAACCAGCGGGCCCAAGTCATAGCACCAGTGTCTGAGCGGCAACAGCTAGCTCTCGTAATGCAGATATCTTCGCAGGACGCCCCACCAGGTAAACGCTTTGCCAGTAAACACAATGTGTCCCAACTATTAGACAAAGCCACCTTTTATTACCTTTTATTCTGTGTCCAGCCCCTCCGCCTCCAACTGCTGAGGAGAAAAAGAAGACAAGACGCAACGAGCGCGGTGAGACAGCTCTCCACGTAGCCGCCATCAAGGGGGATCACGAGCAAGTAAAGAAGCTTCTCGATCAAGGACAAAATCCAGATGTCCAAGATTTCGCAGGTATGTACTCTCTTAACTTAATTTTGCTTATAAAATGTCTTATTATTTTACGCACAGACAGAATCGTCAAACGAGAAGAAACTAACGCTTCAATTTGTATTCATAGTGTTGTAATTGAATAATCAATATTCCATTTTATCAACTACCTACAAGTGTTAATTTCATGTGAACTGGTTACTAAATATATTCAAAGGTTGAATATAACTAGTAACTGCTTACTGGAAATTACCTTCTAAAAGTATATAAATCTTAAAATTTTATACTGCAGTAACATTTTATAATAACTAAATCTTATGATTTGAAAAAATATTTTAAGTCATTTTACATTATCCTAGTTTGATACTTAGGTAATCAATATTCAATAGGTTTGACATTATTAGATTTCAAATTTCTTCAAATGTTAGTTTATATACATAATTTATACAAGGCGTGCCAACAACTTTGTAAGTGTGGTTCTCGAAAGATTATTATTTCGTTATTCAGTACAACATTCTCTTTTGTAAACCGATTGGAATGAAACAAATATTAAATGGGAAGCTTTCTGCAATACATTAGTGAAAATAGCACTCAAATAGGTTAACCCGTTTGTGATATGAGTGTGAACAAGTGGTTAACTCTAAAAACTATTTTTTTGACTTCGGTAACATAAGTTACCTCAATAAATCTTTCTTTTTTTATATTTTATGTAAGACTCGTTCACGATTTCATTATAAATGTTTGAATATCTTAGTATTTCTCTCTCGTGTCAAGCTTACAGTATGTACCTACCCCCATAACAATACGTTGCTATTATTGATGTCTCAATTGCTAGTGAAGAACCAATTGAATCAATTGTCAAGCAAGTGTTAGAAATTGTCATTCCTTACTATTTTGTATAAATGTACATTTTAGTAATTTTTATATAAATTTTAGAAAATGTTAAAAAGAATATTACATCTAATTATTCTGTCTAAAAGCAAATTACAATGCAAAGACACCATTGTTTATCTTTACATACTAGCTTAGGCCACCATAATTTTTGCTTTTTAGCATTTTTATTGTTATGCTTTACACAATAGGCCTATTAAACTCTATTAGTCTCCTACTATAAGGCATTTTTTTAAATAAATTGATACATTCAATTTAAGCGTTAATTGTAAAGAATTGTTTTAAAATAATCAATTTCAAATTAGTGTTAGCTTTGTTTTTTTTTACATATACAGTGAAAATTAGTCTTCAACGGACCAAAAAAATGGTAATAATAAATGGATAGTCCTTACAAGCAATATATTTCATATAGGGACTTGGCAGGGACGTTGCTATTTAGTCGTTATAAGTCTCAACTTTTCTTTTTATTTTCAAATTTTGGAAAATGCAATAGGTTGTACTTCCTGAAGATGTGAGATATACTTTTTTTTTATGTAATACTACATTACAATTATTTGTTATACCAAATAAAATAAAATTACTATGTCTATTGTAATAATGTCTAATGGTATAGGACATAAAAGCTAAATATATTAGGATTTAGTCAGTAGACACCAATAGAGTTCTTTTATATTTCCTTGTTAAAAATGAAATGTGTTTCATCTATTTTATCAGAATTACCCGTCTCTGTTAGAATAACAATAACAATTTTTTTAGAATTGGTTTTTGTAGTTTCCTCTCTACATTGAAAACAATTTTGTAATGCTAGAATGAATGGAGCTTTGTGATAGTGCTAAATGAATGAACCCTCAAATAGAATACTTAGAATTATAATAACATAATCTTATTTCCCGGTACTGTATTTTTATCAATGGGGTCAATTGCAAACAACAATTCATACATCATTTTTTAGACATTTTAAATTTTAATTTGAATATTTAGGGTATTTTGAAAATAGTAATAATAATGAAACATTCAAGAATGCTTCCGAGGAATTATTTTTTGATGTTTAAAGTAAAAAACATTTATTTATTACAATATTAATTCTTCAGTTGTTCAATAGGTTTTGTTAATTTGTAATTTTTCTGAGAACTTCTGAGAATTGTTTCCAACCTACCATTATCTTACTTTATTAGTAATTTTCTGTTTTTATTTACTTTCTGTAGTTATTTAAACATTCTTTTTATCCACAGAGAGTCTAAAGTCTTGTGTGACACTACAATGTGACTTTATTTTTCTACATTTTTAGTAACGATAATAACTAGCAACCCGCTCCCGACTACGCACGAATTTGAAATTTTCAAAAATCTTTTCTTAGTGGATGCTGATGTTATAAAATTCTAGACTTAGAAGTTTTGGTTTTACGTTGACCAACGATTTTATAACCTACCTAGAAAGATATCACCCTCTCTGAGAGTGACATGCAACGCACTCAATGTCTCATTATTGTTCAGACCACCTTCAAAATCAAGGGTGCTGTAGTATTTTGAGGCGCTAGTAAGAGATGCAGGAGCACTAAGTTGGTCTTTGTCTTTTAACCTATCAACATAGGCAGACACCGGCCCCGGCTTCACACGGAATCTTATTTTCTGGAAACTTCAACGAATATTTGAAAAAAAAAATCGTCTAGCCGTTTTCCTCTTAGCAACACTTGTTTTTATATTGAATGTCGGATTTTTGCGAACCGTGTTTTTAAATAAGAACTCACACTCGGAACTAAATGAAGTGTCTTTAACAGTGATACCAAAAATTACAGTTTTATCAATCATATAAATAAAAAACAAAAAAAAACCTTTAATAGTATCTCAACTTATCTTCCACTGAGTACTTTACTTACTGCGAGTAAGACTTATGAACGACAGCAGTTAAAATTAAAAGTACGTTTAGTAGATTTTTCTTACTTACTGAATTACCTACATTATGTTTCATATGTCACTAACCTACTCATCACAAATGAAACATAAGATATGTTTAAATGATGTTGCACATAGTTTAGTATCGTATGTTTCACGTGTGATGAATATTTTATTCATTTTTCTTTCCAAATGTTAACATTGTTCTAAGTGATTAATTCATGTCTCTGTTTTGCACTCTTATCATCCCATACACTTGCACATACATAATATTTGTGCGATCTTTATTGATTTCTAACTAGGCGATATTTTTGAGCTTATCTTTTATGTGTTTTAGGATTTTTTTTTTCTCTATTCATTCACTCGCTTTTTAGCCCCTAGTGATGCATGCTACTGTGCGTGAATGTTGTCTATGTTTAATTAATGTATTTTAGGTTGGACACCTCTTCATGAGGCGTGCAGCTATGGTTGGCACCGAGTTGTTGTAGTTCTTGTGAAGGGTGGTGCGAATGTAAACGCTAAAGGATTAGACAATGACACACCACTACACGATGCGGCCACATCTGGCGTTCTTAAAATGGTTAAATACCTTGTTGAACATGGGTCCAATCCATTTATCAAGAATGTTAACGGGAAAACTCCCATCGATTATGCAGCACCTCAAATTCTAGAGTATCTGCAATCATTAAAAGGTGTGTATTTTTTTTTTTCTTTTTATTTCCTTTTTTGTTCACTTTTTTGATTAGTTGTCCCTCAAGCAAAAATACGGTAAAATAGCCACCCGAAGATTAAAGGATCAACACATTCCGAGCAGGTAATATTATTTTTATTTCAGCAAATGAAGGTACATCTGACTGTTTATTATTTAATATAAATATATGTACCTATCTATTGTTGTTGAATTGCAATCTTTTTTAGATTTTTTTTTTACTAATTACATCTTGTATATTCAGACTTAGATGGTTTCTTAGCAGTACGCCTAAACCAGCCCTCCTTTGACTTATTCATGTACACATATACATGAGGTAGAACAATGATATAGGGTAATATTATAAAACTAACATATAAAATTGGTTACACTAGAATTCCACTTCTGTTACACAGAACCGACCTCTCTTCAAATTGAGTATGTAATGCTGTAGTGAACGAGTGGACTAATACAGAACATTAACAGGAATTTAAATGCATGATGAGTCTTCTCATACATGCAGAACGATGTCCTTTACAAATATCAAGTGGTCATCATTTACGAATTCAAACATAAAGACAAAAGATGAACCTAGAGGCGCTCTCTTTTTTTGTCTATAACTGTTGCTAAATTGTCAATATATTTATTTAATAGTAATTAAAGATAGCAAATTAAACTAACAAAACTTTACAATAATATCTCGATGTTTATAATTTAATAATTAATTGATGACCAAACTGATAAAATTAATTAAAAATAGTAAAAAAAAAAAATTGATACAGTATTGATATGATATAATGATATAAAAAATATAAATATATAGTTGTTGTGTTACCTACCCTATTAAAGTTACTTAATTAAAAAATGATTTGTTATTAAGTCAATGAAGTGTAAGTAGGCTTACTACTACGAAATGTTTTAATGATACCATAGAGTAAATAGTACATAACCATTGAAGTAGGTACTATTTACTCTATAATGGTACGCACTCATGGGTCATGTATTTAACGAACTTGCAGCCACTTTGATTTTTTCTTTGCTAAGTTATTATTTTTAAATCATTATTCTTGTTCAGCTTACCTATAGCATTGCACTTGTATACATTCTCATTGCAGCTATATATTATACATATATTTTATCTATTTACATACATATAATATATAGAAATTAAAACTTTGTAGGGGATTTTTTTTTATGAAACTACACGATGTACTAACATGGGAATATTCAATAAAATTTCACAGTTTTATAATGTAGGGGATATTGACTAAGTCATTACGATATTAATTTTTACTCCGTCACTAATTAATAACTTTAATTAGTGTTGGACTAAAAACATAAATTAACTGTGGGTTGGCGAGCTTTTAAATAAAGTCTTTTCATTGTGATCTAATAATTAGTGAAAGACGTGTTATTTAAAAAATAATGTTTACGTTTTCCTTGATTAGAATATCAGTTAATTGTACTTTTATAGTACAACTAGATTTTGCTCGCGACTTCGTTCGTGTACCTCTATGAATTGTATCTTAATTTTAAGTGGAAACAACCATACACATTAATAAATTTTCATTGAAATCGATAGGTTGCGCCGTTTCGGAGATTAGCGTGAACGAATATCGTGATACATGATTTTTATATAGGTACATTCAAGCTTTTTTCTGCGACTTCGTCCACGCCTCTTTTTCTTAGATGTTAAAAGTTTAGTCAACCTTAATATATTTTTGCCAGGCGTTAAATTGTTTAATTTTATTTCGAGACGAACCCTCGAGAACAGTTCTTTTTCTGAATGAAAGGTAGGTACTTTTCTGTATTCCTGGCAACGTGTATTCAAAATTTCATGATGATCAGTTGAGTATTTTAGGCGTGAAAGCTTAACAAACAAATTCTCATTGACATTTCACTATTAAGGTTTTATTTTAGGTAGCGCTTTTAATTATACGCCTTTATTGAGTATAGGCGGACGAGAGGGTTGTCGGATTATAACGGGCACTCAATACATTATACAATCACCTGTATCCGGAATATTTTTTTACAATAGTTAAATTAAAGTAAGCAACTAAGCCTCCATCATTAAAGGAAACGTCACAATTTTAATTGTTCGGTACTGTAAGTTCCGAGTTCAATCCTTAAATTTGCAACGAGGGACAATTTTGTATTCAGGGGTAAAGGGACGAAGAAGGAACAGGTTAGGTAGGTCCCTATTGTTTGTTGGAAGTTAAAACCGACTAAAGTAAGCGGAATGATGTACTAAAAAAAAAAGAAATACGTCGAGAACCCTTTAAAAATATTATGCATTTTAGAAAGAAGTACCTCATCATTGATGTCCTAACACGCTTGGGATTCAAATGAAACTAAAGAACCAAGAACATGTTCGGGTTGAAATAGAACCTCGTGAGACGTCTTTTTATTTCGCATTTTGTACAGTATTTGTCTTTAATTTGAACATCATTAATTTGTCGAAATTTTATGTAGTTAAATATTATAAACAAGTTATTGGAAAGCTCCCCTGATACCTAGTTAGTAAACTAAATCCGCGAAATGTCCTTTTGCGGTGCTCATCTGCCGCTTATCTATAATAGTATCTACCGTAAAGATACCAAATGCCCTCTATCTAGCTAGAAACATTATTAAGGCTGAGCTGCTTTATAAACATTATAGCTTAGTCCATCCATTAGATCTCTCATTGCCTACATTTAGTATGCAACTAGAGGTCAAGCAAACTGGGCTACAAGTAATCATCTCCAGGGGCCTTGACTCAACATCGGATCGAACAAGCAATACTATAAATATAAATACGTAGGCGTTTATCTCTATTGCGCATGCGGGTTAGAGCGAGTGAAAACTATATGTATTATATCGTGATTTGAAAAGAAATAGCAACATTTATCAGAAGTAGGGGTTTATGACGTCTAATAAGGCTAAAAAATAATTCGCAATATGTATGTCCTTTTCTATTCATACTTTTTTTTCACATTACACAATAGACTCCAAGAATAGAGATAGTATTGATTTCGTTTTCTCGTCCCCTTCCAACATGATGAAATTTATCCTGTATTCAAATCAAAACGCAAGGAGTGATGGGTTACGTTCCATTTTACGCCAAAATGTTATATGAATTTTAAAAAATACTTAGCGATGCACACAAATAAAAAATATTTCGTATCTTTTTTTGTTGAATACTGTTTTAGACAATAAACGCTGCTCATTAAAATTCGTTATGACAAAAAGCAAATATTTTAGTTATGAAAATTATGCCGCCATTTTGAACTCTTTATGGCACCGAAAACCGGATTTTGAGAGTTATTCAAGCGCGGCAGATTAAAGTATGATGGAAAAGTGTGTATTTTATTAAATCTGACGATTTGAGCGTGACGTAAGAGAGTGAGAAGATAACACAGTTACAAAAATGTCACCTCGACATTCTTGAGCGCGTCAGATTAAGGATTAATTACATGCTGAAAAGTGTGCATTTTAATGATTTGACAACTTGAGCGAGACGTAAGGGTGAGGGAGGGTTACAAAGTTGTAAAAAAAAATCACCCGGGCATTCTTGAGCCTGGACACGCTTTGTTTGTTTTTATTTATTTTATTTTCCGAGAATTTTATTAGTCACATTCAGAGATAAATAAAGAAAAAAGTTTTTTTTTTAAATCGTCACGTTAAGAATCATCACGATCAGGAATTTAAGCTGAACCGTCTGTATGAAAATCTGAAGCGCTCGAGTATTTCAAAATGGCGTTATTTTTTTTATTTGCAAAAATCTGTCAGGAGCTTGAGACACATCCGAATCGTCAGTCATTTAAATGAGAGCTTAGTTTGTATTCACTTAACAATAACGCCTCTGAATATTCGATTTAATGTTTGATGTGACTGAACAAAGAAAAAAAGTTCTTGCGTGAAACGGATCGTCCCGGGGCGTGTGCAACATATTTTGTGATGGCCGCTCGCCCCGTTTCTCCGCGCTAACTTCGCGTTGGTTCTGCTGTCCGGATATAGCGAAGGTTCTGTTATAATTTGTGGATAGCGAGTAATTGTTTATTATATACGTTTGACGACGTGAAATGCAAAGGAAGACGCCTTCACACAACAAAGGGGAGTGTATTATTGTTTATTTTGCATTAATTTATCTAAAATAAGATGAATGCATGCCGCATACGTCCGTGCCTATGACCCTAGGCTTAGGTAGGTACGTAATATAAATCAACTGCTAATGACCCGAGCCCGACTGACGTGACAATGTGATTATTTCAAACCGAATTGTGATGTGATTAAAAACCGAATTGTGATGTGATAAGGTGTCCGTTGCTTGTATCTTTTTCTTGACAAATTAGATATGTAGGTACGGGTAAAATTTATCAATCTACATAGAATTTTCTTTGTATACTTACTTACCTAGTAACAGTTTCCAGTTTGTATGTATGTATTTATTATGATGGTTAAATTTAACCACGCAAACGTTTTTTATTATAGGTAAATTATATAGTCCATCTTACCCGTCCGCAGCAGTATAATGAAGTGAATTCATTTCAATACTTACAGTGTCTTGTTATCTAGTTCGTCCATAAAGAATATTAATCACACGAATGTTTAATGTAATAAATCTTAGTCTGTTTCTAGTTGGTTTATTTATATTATGTTTTCTATTTACAATAACAATGTAAATAGTTACATTATGTCAATTTCACAGTTACTAATAATAATGAAAAAGTGTAGAATAATGTCAATTGAAATTTTTCTATCAAATCATCTTGTAGAATTAGATAAAGAGAATTTAACTAGAACTCTTTTTGTGTGCGACCCCACCCCTCCACTAGTAGCTAAAATGGCGCACCTTAATAATATTCTAGAATGTTTACGTGTGAAATATTGTCTAAAGATCTCTCTGACAATTAAACAACAGTTAAAAAAAAACATTACATTATTAATGTATGTTCAAGGTAAGGTAGAACAAATAAAAACTAACTGCACCATAATATTTTAATCATATTTAAAAAAACTAAAAACAGAAAAAAGTATAATATTAATCTGATACTCTTTTTAATGTCAAATTTAAAAAAAAACTTACAATTAAGCTAGAAGTTTGACATAGCGGTGTTTTTTAAAAATTCTGATGATTATTTTTAGACCACTCAAATATTCAAGACATTTTTAAGCAGTACTCGCTTTAAAGCTCAAACATTGAAAATTCAACCATTTCATTTAAAAGATTGGTATCTAATATTAAAACTTTATCTATTCTACTTGATATCCAGAAAATTTCATAACTAAAATTAAAAAAATAAGTGTGTGTGTCAGCTCTGACACACGATGGGAGTTTACTCCTTACGAACGTTTATAAAATACATAATCAAAATTATAAAAACCATTTATCATAACGAATTAATATCAGCGCCATCTCTGTTCTAATTATGATACATGATTACAAGGATTTTCGCAAGGATGTATTTATTACGTAACATATTCTAGTTTCAGATATATTGTGTAAATGGCGCTAAAATTAGAACTAACGCGTAACGTGTAATAATTTTGATTTTACTCCCATAAATTTTCATACCCCCAGGCTTATATATGAAAATCGATTCTTAAAGAATAAACTCCAAAAAAAGAAAATTCATCCTGACTGGAGAGTAGAATTCAATTAGATGACATATAAAAATATAATATATAGGAAGAAAGTGAAGTGTTCAATCCATCAGTTAAAATAATTCTGAAATTCCGAAAGCAATATAATAATTTCTCATCATTACTTGGTGAGAATGATTTTATTTGGAACAATATTTATTGAATTTAACAGATAGTAACACAAGAACAGCACAGCACAATCGGGTAAGGGATGACAGCACCAAGAAGGGTAGCAATGCGAGTACCAGTGACATTAGCAAAAGAACAAACATGGATGGTCTAGTGCAGAGTGAACATTTTGATACAAAGGACTCTTCTAACCAGGAGAAACTCGCTACTGAAAGTAAAGATGGTAAATCTGTGAAAAACTGTCAATGAATCCTTTCCCTTTAAATCATCCGGCTCTTAGTAAAAAAATATGCCTAAGATTATTGCAGTTTTAGTTACAGGAATACTGCTGTAATATATATAGCATTGTTATAGTTACAGCAATACTTCTGTAATTTATATAGAATTATAGTTACAGCAAAACTGCTGTAATTAAGTTAATAGTTCTTTAATGTAAATATATTATCATAAAAATTTAGATATTTATTATCTTAAGTGTTTTTTATTTAAACCTTCATTCTGACAACTGTGGACGTAGATAACATTGTTATGTTGCATTTTTATATGTTAAACAACGTATACGTTATACAAGAAAAGTTATGGAACATGTTATTCAATCTGGACGCCGGGTCCAACTGGGTGATTGACTACGCGAGCGGTAAAAAGATGATTACATATTGGAAGTTTTCAGGCATTTTGAAAGCTTCATAATGTTTACGATCTTAGTTAAGCCAAATGAAAAATACATCTACTTTCTGTTTACCATTAAAACTGTTGTGCTTCTCTGTTATTGGCCAATGGCTTGTTTGTACAGTTGAAGTTTTTCAAATATTGTTTTAATTTTCATATTCGAGAGAAAGTTCAATGATTTCTTTTTTGTAAGCGAGCTTATTCCAGACGTTAACATTGATTTAATGTCATTCACTCTTTGCTCGAATTAGAATTAGGGTGAAAATAACCCTTATTCGCCCCCTACCCGACTCGTCGCCATCACACCCCTTTCACATATTCTAGCATCATGTAACATATAGTTGTCCGCAATTCATACTTCAATTTTGCCACCCTAGTTCAGGTCCCTGGTTTAACAAATGTAAAAAAGTCTCATGGCATTATTTAATTTCCTATTTAAAACAAAAAAAAGTAAAATATTCTTAACTTAAAACACATCTGAAATCAATCTGACATTAAAATCAATCGATCAAGTACTTGTACGTAATATCGTTCACACAATAAGCTGCTCAAGTTTCTGATATAACCAATGGGAATATCCCACGTGCACTCAACTTTTACGCCAATTTAATCACATGTTTAGTTGCTTTGACAATATTTTCAAACACTCATACCACAGGAATAACGCCTCTGACGAATGTTTTATGAAACTGAAAGCACTCATTAAAATTCCTCCGAAGAAGGCCTTGAGTAGGTATTCTTACTAACACTCGGGCAAAACTGGACTAATTCGTTGGTCCAGCCGTTGTCGACACTCCTAGCAACACATCTAGCGATTAACTTTTGATTAAATGTAACAACAAATATAAAAAAAATTACATTTGTATTGAAAAACGCGTAACACTACTTATATTATTAATTTATTTAAGACATGACATAAGTAAAATATTTTAGACAAATACGAAAGGATAAATAAAAAATGGAGTGGCTGGAAATAAGTTCCATAAGCAATTGTACTATAGAATATAAATAAAAATTAATTATTGTGAATATAAATATAATTGTACTGCTTTTATTTTACAGAAACATCACAGCTCAGCAGTGGAATAGTTTCGTCGTCGCAGGACGATGCGTCTGATAGCAAGAGGCGTTATTCAGAAGACAGCCAAGACAACGATGGAAACGACGATGATGGGAACAGACGTAAGAAGAGGAAGGATATTGAAGAAAAAGAATTAATGGCGAAACCTGCGCCAGTTTCTAGGGGTGGACCTGGCCGGTAAGTTTTGGGCCAGGCTGTCCTTCTTAGTATTAAATTTAATCAGAGTAGTGCATACATCGATAGTTACACATCGTTTTCATGATATAATTTATCGGCTTCAATATAACGTAACATCAATCTATGTACTTTGTTCGACGCTCGATCAATGACGCACAATATCTATGAAATCCCATTACCAATTACACAATATTGTCTCAGCCATTAAGAGTATTCACACAAAAGTGATTAATTTCCTTTCGTTTTTAGCGTATTGACGGGAAACAAACCGCCCGGGCCAGCTAGCAAGACGGGTGCGCCACAGTTGAACAAAAGTGCGCAGAATACTAAAGGCGGTACAGGTGGTTCCTCCGGTAAAGGTAATTTACAATCGCAAGGAAAGGGCGGCGGCGCAGGAGCTAAATCTGGCGCGCAGGGTGCACATCAGGTAAACATGGTTAACCTCACATTCCCCTGAATCTCACACAATTTAATTTCTACACTTTTTTGCAAATAGAAACATAATGCAGAATTATTAAAGTGCAAAGACATTGTCATCTGTTTAAATTAATTCAAAATTATTACCTACACAACGAAGTAAAATAAATAAAACCATCTCGAGAAAAACCGAGACCGTTTATTATTGATGTGTTTATTTAATAATTAAATTTAAATTAATAATAGAAATTTACGCCTCAATCTATTTAAAAAATATTCATTGTCGCACGCTTAGTATTAAAGTGACCGAATTAAAAAAATCACTTTTTTGATAAATGTTTTGTAATTAGGAGTTGGGTTGTTTATTTGGACATTAATAACACAAGATGTTAGTTTTACAGTTAGTTTTTTTTCCATAAATATAGAATGTGAAACACAGATTTGAGTGAAACTTTAATTTGAATTGAAAACTATTTAAGTTGTTTATCTAACTCGTTTAAGACTTATTCTGAATTAGGTCACTTTAATACTAAGCGTGCGTTGTGTAATTTTATATTTGGACATTAAAAGTACGTGGACATTTCATCTATCAATTACCTCTTAAATCTAGTTTGAAATTATCTCTGTAAAATTTTATAATTTTATAGTATCTTAATTTAACATATTATTATATTTTAATTGTGCATCTTTTTTTTTTTATATAAAGGGCAAATCGTCTGGTAGCACAAAAGGCGCATCGAGCTCTCAAGCTAATAAACAAGATCGGAAGAGTCCAGTTACAAGTCCGAAATCAAGCCAATCTAAGGACCCTGACGGTGACTCGGAAGAACAAAAGACCCAAGAATCTGCTGCACCCAAAGTGCCACCGCTCAAAATTGTAATCCCTGGTGGTGCGAGCGGTTCGGGAAATAGAAATGAGCAAGAGGGTGAAGGTAAAATGTTTGAAAACACTAAACCAAATAGTTTCAACTGACAAAAAAACCGGCAGTCAGCGCCGGTTTTGTTGAATTCTCGCTGTATTATTTTGTAACTTGACCTAAACATTACAATAGTAAATTGTTAAAAATGTGATATTTAGGTGGTTCTGGACAAAGAGGAGGAGGTAAAGGTCGTGGCAGCGCTGCCACACTTCCGTATGTAATACCTTGCACCAGCACCGAAGCAACCCAAGCCTCCACATCCGATAGCTCTGATGGGAACTTCGACGAAAAAAGGACAGGAGACAGTAGCAAGGTAATATGAATAATTGAGTTTCAAAGAATCTTATTCAACGTATTTTTGCAAAATTTTAAATACGTTGTTATTCCGGGATTCGTACCAACGATTTTGGTTAACATGGCCTTGAATAAATGTAATCAACATGTTGGTATGCCTATATATTTGACGAAGTGTGTGTAATTCCATTTTAATCCACCATTACACCGACGCGAGTAAATGTAATTCCATTTTATTCCACATTTACACGAACACGAGCAAATTTAAATTATATTAAGTTTAACACACGAACAGTAAATGTAACTCACATTTTGTTTTGCTGTCACACGGACGCAAGTAAATGTGAATGGACAATTTTTTTTTTCTGTCACGCCGACGCAAGTAAATATAAACTCACAATTCGTCTTTCTGTCACGTGTACACTAGTAAATGTAACTAACAATTTGTTTTTCTGTTACGCGGACGCAAGTAAATGTAAATGACAATTTGTGTTTCTGTCACGCCGACGCAAGTAAATATAAACTCACAATTCGTCTTTCTGTCACGTGGACGCAAGTAAATGTAACTAACAATTTGTTTTTCTGTTACGCGGACGCAAGTAAATGTAAATGACAATTTGTTTTTCTGTCACGCCGACGCAAGTAAATGTAACTCACAATTCGTCTTTCTGTCACGTGGACTCAAGTAAATGTAACTAACAATTTGTTTTTCTGTTACGCGGACGTAAGTAATGGTAATTCTCAATTTGTCTTTCTGTCACGCCGATGCAAGTAAATGTAATTCACATTTTGTGTAACCGTTACATGAACTCTTTTACTAATACATTTATTTTTCCAGTTAAAGGACACGCTTATATTTTAATATATAGTATTCATTGCGCACTTAAGATACACGAGTCATCTTAATGCACATTTTTGTGTATATTTCATCATAAGTGTCAATTTGTCACATTAAGTGCCGATTTCACCAAAGGAGAGTAAAATATACTCTCATACTAAATCACTATTTACTTGAAAGTAAAGAAGTATTCTGTTTCACCAACCATTATCCCTAGCATAAATTTACTAACCCAGGTATAAATTTTATACCGCCGATTTTGACGGAATAACTGCTTATTTTTGGAATAAATAACTAAGATGGCGACAATTTTTCCAAACAGTTGTTGTTTTGTGACATGTTAGTTTTGTGTTCTGAGTTGGTACATGAACAACATGTACCAACTCAGAACTCAAATAAAATGTCACGTCGTTTAATGATAATGATAAATGAGTCTGATCATAGTGAAGAAAATTAGCCAAGGCCGCGTCCTAGATTGTTCAAGGAAAGATTTCTTTCAAAATTACGATAACTATGATTTCGTAAAAAGGTTTCGCTTGTCGAAAGCATCAACATATTTTATACATATTTTTATATGGAAGAAAATACTCAAACAAACAAAACCAAGAAACCAAATAACTGCAAAATACAATGACAACTATCAGCCGTTTTTGTCTGAAGTCTGTCTGACATTGGTATAATTCCAAAAAATTTCAAAGAATGTCAAAATTATTTGTATCGTTCTTTATGGCACAACTTCTTTATTTTATCGACTTATACTTTCGATCATTTCGTTCGTTCATAGTAAGGAATAGTTGAACAAGAGTAAATTCACTCTAGAGTAGTGCAGTGAAACATAATAGTATTATCCGAAGAATAAATTTGAAAGAGTATCACTACTCTCGGATAGTTACACCGGTATAAATTAGACTTTGGTGAAATCGGCCCTAAGTCAGGCAAATATTTTAAAAATAGCATTGGCGTAAAAAGATAGGGGACTGCACCTAATAATATTTATTTTGAAGTAATGTAAAGATAGTGTTCTTTAAAAAAGGTGTGAAGGTCTAACGAGAAGGACCATTATTGAAATTTAATAAGATTAATATGCCTTTTTGAGTTGATTTATTGTATATAATAGTTAAAAACAGTTATTAAAGGATTAATAATTAATAAATATTGCCTATGATTTGTATAATGAAAATTGATTATTTATATTTTCTGAATATTTTTCACTGTTACATTGAATTTCTTCGATTACATCAGGACCTTTATAGAGATGAGGAAAACTGCGCAAGTTGTGAAAATGGAACTATCCAGTTGGTGAGACATTACAGGTTTATTAGTAACTTCTACAAAAGAAGATACCAGTTCTTTTTTTAGAACTGCTAAGGAATAGAAAACATTATCAATATTTTATTTATTATAATATCATAGCTCTACTTATCTATTGTAAAATGTCGTCGTGCGACACTGAATAAAGTATTTTTCCTCCCCAAGGCTGGACAAAGAGTCCTCCGTTCGCACAGGACGTATGATGGAAATAAGGAGAGGGGAGGAACATCCCCCTGCAAGCGGAACGAAAACCGCTCCGGCACGGGAAAATCTTTGAGTTCCAACAAGAGCCTGAAAACATCGGGCTCTGTAAGTTACATGTATAAATGCACTTTTCGTATACAGGAAGCCCTCGAAGTTGTGGCATGTTCATTCTAGAAATATGCCTTTTTTATATACAAAGTGTCCGCCCGGTTCTGCCTTTGCCACAACGGTTATTATAAAGTATCTGAAACAACATTTCGGTTAACCGAGTTGTCCTTTTGGATTGTGATTTATGATTGTTGAACCTGTGGCGTTACATTTGAATTTAAAAGCGGTTTTAGAATAAACTGTTTATGAAAAAAAAAGATAATCATATTCGTAGTAAAATCTCAATAAAAAAAAAACAGATCTCAATCTGTTTTATTGAACTCGATATTTCTATTATGAACAAAATCGGGGACCGCATACAATTTCAATGAATGTTGATTTTATTTTCAATATTATTACAGTCCTGCCTCAAATATTTTAAATGTTAGTAGAAATTATTGTATCCAAGCTCCTTTTGTATGTTTGTTGATAATGAAAGTATATATATTAAAGATATAGAAGTGTATTTATATATACTTTTATCTAATAAAGCTTGGAAACTGTGTAGAACAGGCGTGTCAAACTCAGTCACAAGTGTCTGTTCGTGAAGTAATGCATTCGACTACGGGGCGGGATTATGTAAGTTTAATAGAATCTATCAGTAATTGTAATTGTGACGAAACTTTCATTATAATGTGTGTGTGGACAACACAGGGTTACTTAATGGTAACTCCGAAGGTATTCCAGCCCTGTTTAAGTTGAAACGGGCCCATGTTTAACATGCCTGGTGTAGACGTAATGAATAACTTATATGGCAACCGCATGCGTCTATGCTTATTCCACATTCAACCCTCCCATGCATGTTAGTCTTGCATAAGATTTTTATGTAAACTTATGATATATAATATGTTTAACAACAGCATACAAGCATTATTATGTTTGGCCTTGTATGTTGTGTTGTATGTTACGGAGTACCCCACACAACGTAAAGCATCTACCCCCACACAATGTATAAAATCGTTTCAGGAGATGCGAAATTTGACAGTTAGGTAATCTATTTAAAACCTACACGATCCAACAGTGGATTTGAGTAGAGAAATTATAAAAAAAGGTTGATGTATCTCGAGGGCTTCCTGCAAGACAATATTGAACGTCGAAATTCGTGCTTAGGCTCTTGATTTGCTGTGCAATCTGGCTTATTTTATTATTTGTGCGATAATGTTTTATTTGCAAAATTCTAATATATATATATATATGTTTTAAAACGTAAGTAGAGTTGAATGTATGTATAAATAAATATTGATTTTGTTCGGCATCTTTCCTCGTTGACCCTCTGTGTTTCCTTTTATTTATTTATTTACAATTAATACATTATAACTGTTAGCATAAGGTTTCTAAATTGAAGAAATTTAGCTACGCAGGGCCCTTAATTGTGACTTGTTTGTTGTAGGGACAAGACTGTGAGCCCTCGACATCTTCGGCCGGCACAAGCGGAAGATCCGAAACTGGTAAGGTTTATAAGTTCTTGTTTTTGCATAATAAAGCACAGGCATATTGGATCAGTCAGTCACTAATCAATTTTTTTTAACAGGCAGGCCAAGAAACCGTGCCAAAACATGTATGTAGTCATCAAATAAATTCGTTCATTGTTGTATGAACGTAGCTGGACTAAATTCATGTGAATATTTTAAAAACTGATGCATCCATCCACTTATCGTTAGGGTAAATAAATAGTCTAATGATAAGTTTGGAGTTTTTTCTTTTATCCAGCTACGTGTGTTCTT
The DNA here is from genome assembly GCA_944738685.1 of Synanthedon myopaeformis. Taxonomy (NCBI): domain Eukaryota; kingdom Metazoa; phylum Arthropoda; class Insecta; order Lepidoptera; family Sesiidae; genus Synanthedon; species Synanthedon myopaeformis. The sequence goes on along the minus strand of OX122913.1, from coordinate 3,181,576 downwards.
TTTTATTTTAAACGTGGATGGAACGTGTGATTAAAGCGTGAAAATACGAAATATTATAGTGTAGGAAAAAATTGGATCTTTGATGAATTATACAATGAAACAAAATTCACTGTATACGAAATTCCTCTATTTCTTTGTGGATTATTCCACAAACCCTTTATCACACTATCCTCAAATTGAGAATGTTTGTTTATTATGAGTATACAGTTATATATGTGTATATATATACAGATATTGAGATCCTTTAAAATATCGCATTTATTTCTTATGCTGCAATGATTATTGTATTGATGTCGATTATTCAATGTTTTATTTACGTAACCTATTGTATTCTATCGTTCCTCTATTTGATTTCACTGAGATAAGCAATTTAAGGGTCGATCTATAGTTCAGATAACAGGATATGAAGACGGAACTATAGAATAAGCACTTTTATTCACGAACAAAAGAAGTTAAACAGCAATCATTATGCAAAGGCACTTCCATTGTATTCCACTTTCCATAGATACGAGATTCCACTTTTCTCGTACAATTAGGAACGAAATTCGTTTACAACTTTCCGAGACAGACCGAGAAAAAGGAGGACTTTATACTGTGTACTGATTTATGGATTGACAGAATTTTTGTCTATGCAGTTTAGTTACTTTATTTAACTGTAATAATATAGATTTATGATAACACAAATGTTTATCAGATTTCCATTCACTTCTTTCGAAAGGGAGACTATATCTATATTGTCATATATATCTGTCTTCGTTTATTATATTTAATAAATAATTTATCGCTTTAGTTATATTTTAATTTTAATATTTATTTATTATATTAAAACTGACATAACCCAAAATTTGACGCACTAAGCTATGCATTGCCTAAAATAGACTGTTTTAACGAGCGCATAGTGTAGCCAGTCACTCAAATTTTGTTTGTGTATACGGATATTAATAGTGTTGCCTGATAATGATATCATTGGTGTTTTTAATGTGACACATAATGTTTATCAAAATGGTAATGTTGTGATGATATTATTGCAGTTGCTGTGCCGGGTCCATCTGTGGAACTTCATCCCCGTAAACGTAAAATAAAGGCGTCTAAGGATCAAGGAAAGTCGGACCAGAGTGGTCAAGCCAGGGCAGTGAAGTCTGATGCAGCGGAATCGAGCACACAGTCGCAAAACGTGGCAAATTCCAATCCGTATCAAATGTACATTCACATTCGTAAGCAGGTAATTTCTTTGTTATTTGTTTTTGTTAACATTTATTTATACAAACTTTGCGAGCCTTTTTCCCCTTGTGAGGTTGAATTTTGTTTCATTTATAGTGTTGTCTACACGACAGAAGTGAAATCTTCTAATTTTTTACAATTTAGACATTTAAAATATCATTATAATTAAGCGTCACCGAACCGGAGCGTGACGATACGATTCACATACTTAGCAAAACCGCGCCTACAGAAATTTTCCCTTCAAAAGTCGTATCTTCCTTTATTTACTGAATATTGTATATGTGACGAAAACTATCTGAAAAGAACAAAGAGAGGTGTTCTTAGATATTTATTCAGTACGTGTAATTTGTTTTACAGATCGATCGTCGCCAACGCGGTCTGTTCCCGGTGAAGCCGAAACCGCCGAAGGACTTCAACAAGTATCTGATGAACCGTTGCACTTACACACTGCAGGGCAATGTGAATCCTGAACAACAGATTGAAATACCAGCGACACTGCCCACACAAATGGTGGAGGAGTTCACTTCGCAAGAGAAGGAAAGGTAAAAAAAACTGCTATAGTGTAAAGTTAATACCGATACTATAGTATAAAGATATATTAAAAGCGTAGATAGAAGCAAAAAAGGAAGATACGGTACATTCTTACATTGCATAGGTAATCGATAAATGGGCTACATAAAACTACAATAAATGGCTAAAATCTCATCCACACAACTGCAACTCCAATATCGGTCGTATAGTCGACAAATTTATTAAAAAAAATTCCACCAAAAACTGTGTCCGTTTTAACGTGTCATGTATATGCAAGACCACTTGTCTCTGAGAGACTGAATTATGCATTGGACTCAGTATATGAGGTCCATGTTGCGTATAATAAGTCACAAATCTTTCTTTTTGCTTCCATCTACGATTTAAAAAAAAAATATTCTTTTTTTTACATTATTTATGATTTCTGCTCTTTTGATTTGACAATAAAAATGTTTTCTTACATTACATGTGTTACACCAAAACTTATGTGCCTGATTTTATTCCGTGTAGGACCAAATTGCGTATACAACATTTGGTTGAGAAAGAAAAACTCGTGTTGGCTGTGGAACAAGAGATCTTGAGAGTTCACGGACGAGCTGAGAGGGCTGTTGCTAATCAGGTATACATTTTATTTAAAACTTTCCTAAAACTAAGTTTTATTGGATTCATATAGATCACACGAAAGATCCTTGAGCGTTCATTAGGAGAAGGCTACATACAGCTGTAGATACGAAAAAGCTTTGTGACGAATTAGTGCAGGTCATGAGAGATTGCATATATCTCTCATGTACATATAAAGAAGGTAGCTTCTGTGCCCTAATTGATAGTGATTGGTGTGTATTTTAGGCCCTGCCGTTCTCTGTTTGCACGATACTCCGCGACCGCGAAGTATACAACGTCCTGGCCCCCGAACAAGAGGAGAAACGCAACGCCCAACGTTCGCGTTGCAATGGCCGACAGATCAATTCGTGGCTGCAGGAAGTCGATGATAAATGGGAACGCATTAAAGTAATCACGGTTTTTTTTTTTTTTTTTCAAAATGATTTGTCACACGAAGTAGACTCCGTTTCAATAGACGAAAATAAAAACGGAGGAGGTTCTCAAGTCGACGCGTATATATATATTATTATTATTTATCTATAACCACGCATAACTTTTCACAGAGTAGTCCGATTTTGATAATTCTTTTTTTATTGGAAAGGTGGTTCCATACAAATTTGGGAAAAAAACCCTAAGGGTATGAAAACAGGGGATGATTGATTGTTCACTCAGTGATTGTAATGTATGACCACGCATAATGATAATTCTTTTTTATTGGATAGGGTTATATATATACCTCACACATTTTAATGCTGAGTTGTGTATTACAATTTAAAAAAAGTAATAAAAAATTAAGCATGTAGTAAATAGTAGATTATAGCCACAAAAAATTATAAAATAAAAACTGTTAAAAGCAAAAAATAATAAACCTCTTTATTTCACCTTAAGGGTATACGAAATCCATCAAAAACCAACGTCTTGCGGTTCATTTGATGGGTCACTTACGAAAACAATTTTTTAATTTATATAGGTAAATAAATCCCTTAACTACAGTTTATTAACGCTTGAAAATGAAAATTATCTTTTTTACCTCTTCTAGTAATCTATTTCCCAAAAGCATTTATGAGAAAACGGCTAAAACAGTGTCTGTTTCGGTAAGTAGATCTGAATAATTAGACCATTTGAAAAAAAAAACAAAATTACTTGCAGACTGCCTATAAAGTCTATTTTAATTTGTTGTTGCAAAATATTACAAAAAAAGGCCTAGAAACTCAATAAAAAAATTAAATAATTATTATAAAAACTCATTTGTAATTTGCCTTATTGCAAAGACACAAGGCTCAAAATGGCTCAGCTTTTGTTTGTTGCAAAACTTGGTTCTACTTGATTGGACTGTTAGTGTTAAATTCCCAACTGTTAGTGGGGTGGTCACAACAGGGACATTAGACATTAGACATAATTCAAATCCGGTCATAACATTCAAATCGCAACGTGAGAAATGTATAGGCGTCCTTAATTACTAATGTCTTAAACTAATGTAATAAGGTTAAATAAAAAAGGTTTATTATTTTTTGCTTTTCAATTTTTTCGACGGTTTAATTTTTTTGTTAATAAGTTTTTATCTGTATATGGGTTCTATAGGTAGTGTGTCTAATGAAAATCAGCAATAACTTAAAATACACGTAATTTTTTTTATGCAAATCTATTGAATTTTAAGTGTAATTTGCTAACCTATAAATAGGTAATCGATTCAATTTAATAACCTTATATATTATTTAATTAATTGATTTGCTGTAGCAGAGAATCTTCATACTTTCTTGTTTCATATAATGGGTAATTACCACCAATTTTTTGTATATTTTTTCCGAGTTGTTAAGTAAATTCAATTTTTAACTGTTAATATTCGTAAATGAGGGTAGTGGTTATAAAGAAAACAGTTCCCACAATTGGTAATTGCGTTTACAGGAAGGGATGCTCCGTCGCCAACACACTGAAGCTGAGACACTGCACAAGGTTCAAACCATGGAATGGGAATGGAAACTGAAGGAGCTCGGCCTCTGTGACTACAAGACCACTCCACAGATTGATCCCACACATGTACCCCAAATACATGTGGCCAACTTCGATTTGCCCGCTTAAAGAAATGGAAATCCAAGCCAAACATCATTTATTTACACTCATGTTTAAAAAAAAAATCTAATTTTAATTATTTCGCCACACTTTGGTCACGTTTTGATTTTAATTTTGTTAGAGGGGTCTCATCATACAGCCCCTCGTACAAAATCCTCTACCGGAGAGGCACATTTTTTCTCCTAATTTAATTTATGAATAAGTTGATTTAGTTTATTTTGTAGACCATGTGGCGTTTTATATTACTTTTTCAACCACACTGGATTGTTTAGAATCATTTCAATTGGATTAATTGCATGTATACGTAGGTGCTTCTCTGGTGCGCTCAAGAGGTGTTTGTGGAATGAAAGTCCACAAATGGAGGTGGTTTTTAAATAGAGAGATTTGAAACAACAGCGAGTAGAGAATTGGTTCGAATAAAAAAGTGCGAGACGCATCTTAAATCCCAGCACAGACATGGATATAGTATATATTAATTTGCCAAATTATAAATATATTATAGTAATGTACCACACACAGTACACGATGCTAAAATATATATGTCGCCTTCACAATACTATTACGATATATCACTACATATTTGAGGTTGTGACGCAGTAATAACAATATATTTATAGCTGCGTGCGTGATCACTCAATAATTACAAGAGAAAAATATGCGTTGCTTTAATATATTATTAATATATATATAAATTATAGCCATGTGTGCACTGGGCTTTAATCTTTCTCATTATATTGAATATCGATGTTAATTGTGTAGTAATGTGATCGATGTTGTTACAATGTAATGGCTCTGATTAATCTGATTTTAATAAATGGCTCTGATTAATTGCGTAATTGCTAATCTATTTCTTTTTTTTTTTAATAATTATTTTATCATGTAGCACGTATGTATCATTTCATCTTCTTCTCGGAGCTCACACCGAGACGCGACGTTACGCGCACATTTTTTAAGATAGCAAAACGAGATGAAAGCGAAACGAAAGATCAGTGACTCACTATCCGCACATGGACCTCATATACTGATTCCAATGTACTCACTGTCATTTAGTGTCTCCAAGGACACTTGTCTTGCATACACGTGATACTTCAAAAATACATTTATCGACTCGTATGATTACACGTGCCAGTATTGGAATTATTGTAATTGTAGGGCAGGGGTGGCCAAGCCAAGCCAAGCTAAAAAAAGTGCGCGCCGCGTCGCGTTCCAGTGTGAACTTACCTAGAGTTTACTGGTAATTATTTTAACTATTTTATGATAAATTTGTAGGTAAGGAAAGCTTTCATAAAAATATGAAAACAGTAAATCGCTTTGTCGGACTTCGCTTTAGAATTAATCAATTCGTCTTTACTCGCTGTCTCTTAAGTAAATAAGTATATGAGAATATATTTTTTGGTATTTTTCGAATTTTTATTCCATGTTATATCTCAAAACTTAAAAAAAATATAATTTTTGCCTCAAATTGGACTGTTTTTTTCTTTTTTTTCTTTTCAATCTCTGTAAGAGTTGTTTTGTATAACACTTTCTCACTTTAATTTTAGGAAGTTAATAGTAGTTATACAAAATTTATTTATTTAGCTTTATCTGAAACGTCACAGACGTGGTTAAGCATGATTATTTCATTTTTTTAAATATTTACTTTCTGTTTTCTCTATGTCACTTGTCTATCATAATATTGTTTTTAGAATAGTATATGTAAGTTAAGAAAACTACTTAGGGAGGCCGCACTTAGGGGAATTAGCCGAATTTGTACTGAGGCCGCATTTTAATTATGGAATAATGAATGTTTGTCACTTGCAACTGCACAGACGCGTACGCGATCGTCTTGTCGCTTCAGCAACTGATTTTATGAAGGAAAAAAAACTGTGTTTATGCAACGGTTGGTGGGAATCATTTCCTTAAGAGCAAAGACATGAATGCCGTTTGATCGCTTTAGCAACGAACAGACAGAAGCGATATTAACCAATGTGTGGCTTCCCTTAACGCGGTAGTATTTGATGTTTAGATTTAAGTATATAATCCCATCGACTTGCAGTGTTACCTCTTGGGAAAATGTTCTCTTTGTGATAATTTAAAAAAGGAAATCGTATTTTGTTTACAATGTAATAAATAAAGCAGTGGATCAAGATGCTCTGCTTTCAACATCTCGGGTTTACATCTCTTTTTCGATTAAACAAAACATTGTTAGCAAAATAACAAGCCATCGACTGTACTGGCGAAGTAGTTAATGAATTACTCACAAAGAGAAGGATAACTTGGGCTGAACATTAAAGTAATCAGTGATTTTTTTCAATGTTTGTGGGTCTGTTTAAGGCCGCGTCGAACGCGATCAAAATATGCTCGAAACGATTGGACTCGTAAGGAGTAAGTTTTATGCTTACAGGGATAAGGGAGCGTTCAAGTATTACATAATGTTTTTCTGTACCCTCCCTAAACATTACCCCTAATTAATGGAGAAATTTTTATTTAGTCGAAATAATTTATTCGCGGTAGAATTTAAAAAACTAAATCTGTGATTTAAAAAAATCTGGGTTATCTAAAATAATCTAACTTTAAAACCAATGATTTAGTTCGTAGACTAAAATCGCACGCACTTTACGACAAGCGGCCAACGTACAATCTTGGCCGCCTGGTGTGCATGTGCGCTTAGTGTCTCGCAATATTAAATTTATCTTATTTTTTTATACATTAATAAAAGATGATTCCAATTTGTAACACTGTACGTATTTATTAAACTAACTGTGGACTATAGGACGGTAATATCTGATAATTCGTGTCTATTTAAAGAATCATTTTAAATAATTAAAACAAAATTTAATATCAATAGTGGAATGGCAGTTTTTTTTTGTTCTTAAATTTATATTTGTCTTTTTGAGCTATAATTTGTATTCCTTACACGCGATCAGTGTCGTATCTATATGAACGTACAAGATATTAAATATGTACCTGCAAGTTCAATGCTGTAAACACGTGAGTTACTTGATTTAGGTATTAAATATTTTTTAGGGGTTATTTGTATGTGAATTTATTACAAATGAATTTCAAGAAGTCTTTTGCGTATAGAGAATGTTTCTTAAATTTTTTTCTCAAAAAATAATTGTCTGTTTTAATGAAATTCCTTTTTATTTCTCAGTAAATGTTTTAGCATAGCTAAATGCTGCTATATAAATATACAAATTTTTATAGCAGTTTAAATATTGGCCTTTACGGGTACTAAGGAATCCGTAAACGGAACATATTAACGAAATACTTTTAAGAGAATCACATAACAAACAACAAAACTTATAGTAGTAAAAAAGTTTCTTTTTAAAATATTGAGCACTTGTACGTTTATCAGACGCTGATCATTCATTTGTTTTAAATATTTGAATACGCGTTTCGAACGCGCCAAGTCGTATTAAAACGTTATATAAACCGGCCTTTCTATTTATTACTTTATTTTTTGCTATACTAACTAGATTAAGAAAACTTAAAATATAATCACTAGATCTCACTGTGATCATGTTTTTTATTTAACCCACATTTCAAAATTGCAGACATAAAATTGCTAACAAAAATGTATGAGAAAAAAATGAGGTGAGTTTTACGTGAACGTGGTACGTTACGAGTAATATTTGCTTTGAGCGTATTGTTATTTATGTAATGTATGTATATATCCTACGATTCCGAATATACTATTTACAGGTCATAATGTGGAAGATGGGTTTCTTTGATAGCCAAAATTTATTTACACCACTCTATAGAGCGTCTATAACCAACCAATAAACCACGCTATCCCCCTGGTTGGTCTGTCAGTAATTTTTTTTCTTAGTCAAAATTTTTATTCCTAATTTACCGGTCTATCAGTCTATTATCGACTGACCAACTCCTCCGCTATTCCTTTGTGGAGTGTGCTATATAATTACTTCTGGTTACGATAATAATATGTGTGTACGAACACAAGAATCTTGAAATAGTGACTAGAATAACTGATGATGTTATTTTAATATTACCTCGTGATAATATTATTTTCGGGAAAGACTTGATGCTAAAAATTTACAAACGCACAAACCAGGTTGTCGGTTAAGAAAAAAAAATACTAACGGACCAACCAGGTGGAGCGTGGTTTGTAGGCTGGTAATAGACGCCAATAGAGGACAAAGAAACCCATCTTACAATATAGAGCTATTCCAACGATATATAGAGCTATATCCCCCGATTTCAGAGTTCTGAATTACCACTCACTATGGAAACAAATTTAAAGACAGCAAACAAGAATTAATTAAAACAAGTTATTTAATTCGCAGGTTTTTTTATTATAAAACTACTTACAATTTTACTCTATGTAAAATGCATAACAATACTATAAAATAAGCTGGCAACACACAATTGATTATATTGGATTTTCATTAAAATTATGTTTTTATACATGAAAAAAATTTACCATCAACTATTTTTTACAGTTAATTCCCATCCCGACTACTAAAATAAACTGGCAACACACAAATAATCATTGATTTATTATAATGGTAAAATTTTTACCTATTTTCATTGTCTTCACTAAGTATATTGTAATCTCGAAATCGGGGCGGGAAATGCGCAGTAGGTAGTTTGATGATTTTAAAAAATATTTATTTTGAACTAATGATTTACATGAAATATATAATGGTGAAGTTGTTAATAAGTAGCTACATTGCAGGGTCATGACAATATATTTAAATTTTAGACCATTCAGGTTTGGTCGAGGATTGTCCCATTCCTATTGTAGTGGTAGACGTTTTATAAAGTAACGATGCCACATTACACTGGTGAAAATCGCCAGAAGGTACCAGGTGACTAGATATGAAAAATGTTCGTTCCTGAGCGTAATATTTGTTTGGTTGGGTTGAGGCCATCCCTCGGGAGGGTCGGAAATACCGCGAACGTCTAACCAAACCGGCAAACATCCAATGTGAGCGCTCATTTCTTCAAGATTTCTGTAAACATAATAAAACCCAATGATATATGGGCTATCGGTTATTTGAACACTTTTTTATGTTAAGGTTGGCAGACAGGCTGACGATTCACTTGATGGTCCGAAATGGGCTCTGGCATCCGTTACTCACTCACCGAAACAACAGCAAACGTGATGTTATTTCGTCATGGTCTTCAGTAAAGGGGGTGGTTTCTGCTGCCATGCGGGCTGCCCAAATGACGGCGAAACGCAGCAGTATGCCGCAACTTAATCTGCAGCCTGTCACTAATTATACTTCGATTTATGAGCTAAATTGTCTATAATATGGATGCCTCTATGGTCTTCGATTCGATTTATGGGGGAGACCTATCAGCAGTGCACGTCCAACGGCTGGGACGATGATGATTATCTATAAGCAACATTTGTAGATATTATTGTCAGGAATGAATTTTTATTGTAGTTTAAAACAATAAACGTATTATTTAATTTATGATTAGTTTAGAAACTTTATACACATTTTATGAACAATACTTATCTCAAAAAATACAAAAGAATAATATTACTATACAATGTCTCAAATAAAATATTAATACCTAAAGATAAAAAAAACTCTAGGATTGAATATTAAAAAGTGCTGTCTGCCTTGCCTAATGCAAATTTCAACATTGTGAAACTTGAGTATTAAGTTATGCTTGATTGACCATAGAAGGGTAGGGTGAAGAAAAAATAAATAAAAATATAAAATTTTATTGAGTCACTAACTTGTAAAACCAAGTTCCTTTTTCTGGCATATTTTTAGGCATGAAAGGTGGTCTAGTTTCTGAGAGTCTCACTATGCCAACCAATTCTACTTCACCCTGTAGCATCGAGGACTGTCTCGCCTCCTTACTCTTCAAACGCTGCGGTACCCATCCACGATTTATTAGTATCACGTCCCTGCCAACACAAACAACATTATTAGACGCATATTATTATTAAGGTCGGTTAAACACATAGCAAACGAAGAGTTACTTCCTCTAATGTTTTTAGAAAACATCAATGTTCAAAGAAACTTAAAACCCACCCACATCTCATTATATTTAGGGCACACTGTGTTTCCTAGATGTCATATTTACCCTGTCTCTTTTAATTTAAATGGTGTAATAACAAGCCACCCCTGGTTTTTCTTTGGGTCAGATATAAGGGATCCAGTTCTTTTTTGGGCATATTGTTCAATAAGAGCTCTTGGTCCAATTAAAAATTCTTTGTCGTGAAGGAATTCGCCGCGCACTTTCAAAGGCCTGTATTCCATTGACTGCAGTTCTTTATAGCTGAAAACAGATAAGTACATTTTTTTCTATATTACAATGTAAGCAGAATTCATAGTGGTAACTTTCAATAGATATAATGTGACTGATTAATATAATGTGAAAGATAAAATTTCTACAGCCTCAGTTATTTCTTTTATATTTCATCTGATTTAAGTGAGTGAACTTACTCAGTAGGCATTTCTACAGGCGTTGAATTTGTTTGAGCATGCATCATTGATATTAGATCAAGTTTCCATTGCAAACGGTATGTTTGCCAACACCCAAGACCAAAGGATGTTACAGGTATAACCTGAAATATTCTTAATTTTCATATTCATACTAATGTGAACATAAATAAAATAAAGTTAGCCTTTATTGCTGAAGTTAATTAACAACAAAACAACTCCAATTAAGCCTAGGTACAAAAAGCGTTTAGGGGACCTCCTATTAAGTATAAAAATACTTGTATCAGGAGACCCCCGCTCCTCCAACACCACACTCAAATCTTAGACTAATTTGGAATAAAAAATAAAAATAAAAAACTACATGATCTATTTCCTGTTAATGTATGTATATTAATAGTACAATAGGTTTTATTTACATTATATATACAAATAAAACATTATAATAAACATTAAACCTAAAATACCAAGCAATTATAAAAAGAATACCCCGTCTAACAGGTCCGCCTGCGGCATGGACCCTATTATACTGGCAACGTTACCCCTCTGTACTGCCAGAGCGATACGTTGACAGAAGTATGTGCCAGCCCTGGGGTCCCCTGTGGAGTACCAGCCGTACCGACAGTGCCCTTACAAATTTTTTTATGTCAGCTGACCAGGGGCCCAGTGTCTCCATTGCGAGCGCCGCAAGCTCGTAGTCCTTGAGTAAGGATGAGTATTTGCGGCGCTTGAGAATCTGGGCCTGATCAGCAGCAGCGCCGGCCTGTGTGGTGGTCGCTTTGATGTGGGACTGTGCGAAGGTGTCTACGCACGTTGCGTCCCACACCAGAGCTTTTCCTACATTCCACGGCACTAATGTGGCTCCGTCGGGACGCTTGCCATCGTCTCTCGCCATTCCCATGGGTTCAAGAATCGCAGGCACAGAGACGGTGGCAAGCGAGCGACGGACCAAATCATTAATAGTGCTGTGGCGATACAAGCGGCCAGCGCTTCTCACACAAGAAAGGCCATGTCGTCCCAGCTGGTCCACGTTTTTACCGCAGACGCACGCGTGAGGAACACATATTTTGGACGCGAGCCGTAAACATATTGCTATCCTCAAACTACCCGGGTCCAAAACCGTGCCCAACTGTCTCGACGGGAATGCTCGCAGCCTAAAAGGGTGAGGGATGATTTGGAATGAATAGAAATATTAGGCAAAACGGCTTTAAAATTTGTTAAAATATCTATTTTGGTATTCGATGGGACATGGTCTGGTATAAAAATTTCGCATTTAGTAAAATTTAATGAAAGACCGATTTTCGAAAATTTATCAATGATAGATTGTACATCTTGTAAGACGGTTATGGCATCTCCGCCAAGTGATCCGTCATCTAGATACCATACATTGAATTTTGAATTTAGACTAGTGATTATGGGATGAATGACTAATCCGAAAATTGCGGGCCCAAGCGGGTCTCCTTGTTGGCAGCCCATACTTGATAAAATTGATTTATTACCAAAGAATAATTTAGACGGTGCTCCGTAGCATTGCCATAGGTATTTGAAAAGTTCCGGCAGTTCTTTTTTGACTTCCTAACATTGATCTATACAATGTTAGGAATAAATAAAAAGTGTAAGTGTATGTGTTTCTCGTTGTTGTATTTCTTGTTTTATGCGGTTACTGTGTAAGGTCAAAAAACAAGCTATTGAACTGGTGTATTTATGAATGTTTATTAAATGTTGGATACAGTAAACAAAACACATTATATAACTTAACATGTGTTTATGGCATCGATGAGTTATGGCAAGCAAAGAAGTAGGCTTTATACCCTTTTCATCAAGTTTTTCTTTTCAAGTATTTAAATCAAGATTCTTTAAACTCATAGAATATATATACGTATATATTTTTAAATAAAAGGGTTGTAAGAAATATTTGCACAATATCATATGATGTGGGATAAATGAGTCTAAAATATACTACAGAAAGCCTTACCAATAACACCCATTTTATGACTTCTACAGATTGTTTTTGGTGACCTTTGATACTGGCTGTTCTTCGATCAAAAGCTATATTGGTCTTCGACCTTAAAATTCTTGAAAATGCACTATTAATATGAACATTATTGGTAAAAATGGAAAAGCTCCGTTGTATTGTACACAATCTTCTTAACATTCTTGACATATTAAATTAAAGCTTATTATAGTTCAGGAGAAAAAGATGTAAACTAATAGCACGTATACTTCAGCACACACGACATGAATAGTAAAACCTATTAATTAACTATAAATAAAGGCTTAGTGAGAATAACATTAATAGGTAAACATAACCAAACTAATTAACTGTTAGCGAACGTCTCCTATTTATGTCGACTGAAGTTGATTGAAAAGTACTCTGTGACGTTTCAAAAAGAGGTGTCTGCCAACATCACTAGTTTTAGTTCCATGTCAAGGAGGATAGAATCCTTGCTTCTGTCCTCCTTGTTCCACATGTACTTATGCTATATAGCCTACAGCGCCAAAATGGCGTTTTTCAAATGGACACAAAAATAATTTGACAGCAGCCAGTAGTTATATTGGCACAACATTTTACTAATTTGATAGAGCAAGAAAATGTATAATTGCAATATTTGCAATTGCTATTTTTCTTACAATACAATACACATACGGTATTTTATACGGATTTATTAGGAGCCAGGTACGGACGGATATTACTTCGTATAAGGTTGGCTACACTGGCAGATGCTAATGCTAATCGATTAATTTCATTTAATTTGGCAAGCTAAAAGCATCAAATAGTGGTTCGTAAATTGACCAGAATGGCGCTAGTGTAGCATTGGTGTTTGATATGATTGGTTGGTTGCGTAGTTCATGAAATAACCATAAATAAAATGCTACTAGTGCGTCACATCCCAGCGCCGCCTAATTAGCATATTCGACAGACACTTTCTCATGTATAGAGTTGCTTCCTTAGGTCCTTACCTCTATTCTCCATGGTTGAATGTTCATCTCTCAGGTTCCTCTGTCATAGTATGTCATAGATTCACCCTCCCTGGTGAAGAATTTTCTATGTACAATATTTAATCTGTGGTTTGATTTCGAACTGGCTGTTTTTTTGTCTCTTAATACATTTCCCGCCATATTTTTTTTCTTCCTCTTTATTTTTCAACCTCCATTTTGTTTTCACTCCATATCCGTATTAGAAACCCAACCGCTCTGAATTACTCTGAAACTGTGTGTGCCGAGATTTTCATCCTAAAATATGGATTTATTCGATTTAAATAAGATACAAGAAGATGGAAAAGAGATGCGTGAAATATTAACCCGTGAACGAACAAATATTATAAAATTGTTGGTGCGTATTACTTTATGACTCATCTTTTATTTATTTTTACACTTAAATAAATGATTATTTGCTTATTATTAACGTTATAATACTTGATTGAACATTAATACATAGACGGAGCAAGACGCAAAATGCCTCGATTTACAATCAAAAATGCAAATATTAGAAGAAACAAACAAAAATCTCAAAGAGACTATCGTTACTACTCAAAAGAAATATGAAGAATTGGTCCAGAAACATGCGGACGAAATGAAGAACAGGTCTGAAGTAGTAAGCAAGTAAGTGTCGAATCTCGTATACATGAACAATATCTATCCTATTTAGTCCGGGCAAGGAAAAAAAGTTTGTATGGAAAAATTACATTAAATCGTACAAAAGGGATTATTTTGTAGTTTGATTAAATATTAGTGTTAGCGACGTGCTCAATTTAGTTATTTTTAAAATTTCTTACTTTATGTGATAAGGTATTTGATAAATTTGTACATACTATATTAATTAAATGTGGAGGTAACTTCACATTTCTCATGGAATTTGTATAGTTTAAATTATGTTATTTTTTAAAGGGTGAGGGTAGGTACGTGCGATGCGGCGAGACAATAAAACTGCTGTTTTTTTATATAGTTCAGTGCCTTGAGTCTATCCGCGCGCGACGCACGTACCGCTCCCATCACCCTTTTTTCTTACGTGTCGTCACATTTTGTAATTAATTTCGGAAATTAAACAGTTTTTCGCTCCCAATCTCTGCGCACTTTATTTGCGAGCAACCATACCACCTCTGACCATCTACAATTAGCTTGTAAATGGTATTTTCGAACTTACTACAAGGTGACGTTCCAGATTTTTTTTAAATGCCTTTTGAATGTTAAATTTTCAAATATTAAATGAAAGTAAATATTACACGGGTGACTTTTTTATAGAGGGACTTATAATAAATATATTAGAAATAAAATCCAAAATTGCACCTATTTTTCTTAAAAATAGATGGCTTCCTTCCTACGGTATCCCTCCTGGCCTTTACAATTGGATATCGGATTTCCTGGGGGAAAGATCAATACGAGTAGTTATTGACGGATGCTCATCTGACCTTTTGGGTATCAATGCCGGTGTCCCCCAGGGATCCGTACTCTCAGCCACTCTTTTTTTGCTGCATATAAATGACCTGATGGCATTGCCTGGAACATTTGGATATGCCGATGACAGCACAGTGGTTGAGAGGTATATGTCCAACGCACGAGCCAGTGCTCATGAGATCCGCTCTCAAAGGGAAGACATGGTCTGCAGATTGGACCAGGATTATTATTATTTTTTTTTTTTTTTTACTTAAATCCCTCCAGCATTTTGCGATGAAGCCTATATTTTCTACTCATTCATTCTAGTTCTCACTTTCTTTCCTCTCGCACTTTTATTCTTCATACTGTTTCTTTCTATTATTCATCACTCATTCATACTATAACGGGTGGGATTCCCGTCTATCTACTCTTACTACATTATATTTATTTATCTTTATTGCGGTTTGAATATTTGGGTAAATAATTGTACACATACACTTTTCATTTTGTTGTTGTAGAGGGCTAAAACATTAAAACATAAAATAAATTTGTACATCATTAAGTTTAAAATTTTTCATGTGATACAATAATAATAAAATAAAACATTAAAATAAGATTACATATATACAAACATTATTTCATTAATTTAATTTTTTTTTTTTTTTTGTCATATATTTACAAATTATGTCTTGTTCCTCTCTTTTACTTTTTCCGCAATTTTAATGCAGTAGCTAAGGAACTTGTCCTTCTTGTCGCTTGTAATCATTTTACATATGTTCTCTACTGTCATATCCATGTCCATTTCAATTTCCAGGGCTATCCTTTCTCTGTCATGTACTGGGCATTCGGTCAGTAGGTGAGGGACCGTCTCCGCAACACTGGGGTCACAGATGCACGATGGACTCCCCTTGCACTTGAAGCGATTCAAGTACTCGGAGAATCCACCGTGTCCCGTGAACACCTGTGTTAGAATATAGTTTACGCCAGTCTTTCTAATTGTACGGAAGGCCCCGGCAGCAATGAGGAAAAACAGTTTTGTGACCGCTGCCGTGTTGCCTTGTACGTACCTGCGGTCCCATTCGTCAAGAGAGCGCGTGCGTATGATTCGCCTGACGTATGAAACCGGACACAGGTCGTACTTCGGCTTTGTCTTCGATTTTAGCGCCGCCTCCCTAGCTAGCTAGGTGGTCCGCCCGCTCATTACCCTCTAGGCCGGCGTGGGCTTTTATCCAATAGATTTTCACAATCTTATTTTTATTAAAAGCTACTCTTAAGTTTTTTCGAGTCTCCACCGCCAGAGGGTGTAAGCAACTATTCGCCGCGATGGTCTGAAGGGCGGCCATTGAGTCACTGTAGATTGCAGAGGTAGTTTCGCCACGTCGCAGGATCACCCTCGTCGCCTCACACACCGCCAAGAGCTCGGCCTGGTAGACGGTACAATAGGACGGCAGACCAAGTTTGACGGCCTTTGTTTCGGCCTCGCCAGTCCATATGGATAGCGCGGCCCCAATCCGGCCGTCAATCTTGCTGCCGTCCGTGTATATGCGTACTCAAGACTGGTGTGTTCGGCGGGATGGGGACCCTCGATTGCTGGGGCCATCCGCTCGACGTCTCTGTCACACAGCTCCGGCTGAGGTACTCCCCTCTTGGCCTCGTAAAGCGAAGCAGCTTCACGGATCCGTAGGTCAAGGGGGAGCAACCCAGCCAAAAGCAGAGCCGAGTGGAGAGACACCGTGCGGTAGGCCTTACACAATTTTAGGGCGAAACCCCTCTGCACAGCGTTCAAGCGCTTGACCACCCCCAGTTTGCCGACTGCGGGTACCCACGCACTCGCAGCGTATGTGATTATAGGCTCCACCGCGGCGGTGTAGATTGAGCGAACCACTTCGGGGTGAAGTCCCCAGCTAGCCTTGGCGGCTCTCCCCAGCTGCTTGTAGATGCCGATGGCCTTTCGACAAACTCTGTCTACATGGCTGTTGAATGTCAATTTCCTATCTATGGTAAGGCCTAGCAGTTTTATTTCATCTTTTATGCCAATGTCAATCCCGCCCATGCTCAGGCGCGGAGTGTCAAATTTAAGCTTTTTGGTTAGCACCATCGCACTTGTTTTGCTTGGTGCAAACCTCAACTTATTTCTGACACCCCACGCCAGAACACGGGCCAGGGTGGCATTGGCACACCTCTCTATGTCTTGAGCTGTGTTTCCGTCAAAAACGAGGACCACATCGTCCGCGAAAGCCTGGCAGTAGACGCCTCCACTCTCCAGGCTCCGCAGCAATGTGTCGAGTGTGAGGTTCCAGAGCAAAGGGCCGGCTATAGACCCTTGGATGCATCCCCTGCTTGTCATAGTGCTGAATTCCTCACCGCAGTATCTGACGTTTACCGTCCTGTCGGTGAGGTAGTTGTCGAAGACTCGCCTGATGTTCACGGGGCATCCCGCTTCCGCCAGCCTGACTCTGATCATGGGCCACCAGACGCCATCGAAGGCTCCCTCTATGTCCAAGGACACAAGTGTCACAAGCTTCTTGTTCCCAATCAGCCTGCGCACATGCGACACGAGGTCATAGAGGGAGTCTTCCGTGCTCTTCTGGGGCACAAAGCCATACTGGCGGGAGCTTAGGCCCGGTAAAATGTGGTACTTCAAGCGAGCCACGAGCATTTTTTCATACACTTTACCAAGCACGGGAAGCAGACCAATGGGCCGGAATGACTTGGGGATGACAAAAAAAAGTTTTTCTTACAAAAATTGTTTCATTTTTTTTTTGTATTTCCAAAAATTATCGAGATATTTTCTAAAAACAAAAATTTGTTTAATTTAATCGATTATATCTCGGCAAATATTAACAATAGAGAAAAAAGTTTAACATAAAAAAGATGGGAAATTTTATCGTCTACATAAAAGGTCTGCGATTTTTAACATAAAAGTCACCGTTTCCGAAATATTTGCAAAAAGGCGTTTTTTAATGCTCGTATGGTGGCTAACGCTCGCGGTTTCGGATGGAAGGTTTATATCTGTTTATACTTTATATACTATATAGATCAATACCAACTCTGATGAACGAATTAGACATTATATTAAGAAATAATCTATACTAATTTGCATTTTTGTATGTTTATTATGAAAAATCCTTTCACGTATAGAAAGCTAGAAACATTATCAGCGAGCAACATAGGCTATATTTTATAAAGTTACGCAGGCGAAGTCGCGTGCAACAGCTAGTATATTAAACAATGATAAAATACATCTTATATAATAGAAATACTATTATGGCACCGCTATCCCAGGAAAGCAAACAAAGTAACAAACAAAGTCACGTTGCATCGAAAATATATCTCCCTCCCTTTCGCACACTAGCCACAAAGGACGGGTCCAAGGTCGCGCGCCGAATGTGCGCGCATTATTATATAGTTACAAACTATTACCTAAATTTTAAATTAATTCTGTTTGCTTAAATATGTCATAAAATGTTGGTGCCTTTTTGTTGAGTGTGTATAATATGCATACAAATGTGTGTCATAAAATATCTTCTCTACAATTAATTGATTAGTAAAATAAAGACAAATAACTTCATTATAATTGTATTTTTATAGTCACCGGGGTGAAAACTCATAGTGGCTACTGGATATATCTAGAGATCTAATATCAAAAATTCACCTCGTCTATGACTTTTTAAGATAGTTTATTAGAAATTCTTTAAAAATAACATTTTAACGTATTGTGTATCCAAAATTTTCTATTAAAAAATATGTGGAATTTTTAAATACAATGTAATGAAATACAAAGCTTAATGAAAACACAAAAATCTCCTCTGTACGATTTAACAATAAAATATAATAGCAATTAAATATTTTACCCCCTATTTCTCGTAATAGCTGTTAGGAGGGAGGGCATAAAGTGTAACACGGGTTTCTAATGAAACTAAACTATATTCAAAACAAGAAAAACAAACAATACGAAATAATGTGTTCAAAATTTTATTTTGCCCCGACTAATTATGCTGAAGCTAATTATATATTTCTATTTCAGAGTCAATTCTACCAAGGAATTGATTGATTTTTTGAAAAATATAGTCATAGAATTAAACGAGACTCTCTCTAGATGCAAATCAGATAACAAAACACTTTCTTTATCTTTGGAAGAGTGTACTAAAGAAGGAAAAGCAATAAGAGAACAGATTGAAAAACAGAAACAAAAGAACAAAGATGCTATTTCAATACAAGAAAAAACATGTAAGAGACCTTTTTAATAATTGGTTTCATTTAAAATTTAAGTTTAAAGCACAGTATAAAATATAATTAATTTAATAATTGTAAAACTAATGTTACATGTACAGGCAAATAATTGACTTAATTTTAATAATTTTCAGTGCAATACCAAGCCGAAAAAGAAAAGAAGATAGAGGGATTAAATTATGAAAAAAATGTCCTTGAGGGTGAATTAAAGGTATATAAATTGATGTTGTTGAAATCTGAAAAGACAATTATGGAAATTAATAAGCAGTACAGTGAGTATAAAATGCAGTTAACACAGGAGGTATGTAATGTTTAACCACTTAGTATAATCTATTAGCCTATAAGAGGAATCATCATAGATCATCATTTTTTTTATATGTCGGACTCTAGTGTGGGATTAGTTCAGACACTTAGTGGGCAACCTAAACTTGTTAGGTTAGCTTTGTGATTTTGCCTCAAAAGGTAAAATTGGTTTTGGATATTTGGATAATTTCATTAAAGTATACTTGGTTCCCGCGACTTTATCTATACTAATATTATATAAATGTGATAGTAACTCTGTCTGTCTCTCTGTTACCTTTTCACGCCTTAACTACTCAACCGTTCATCATAAAATTTTGCATACACGTAAGGGTAAGGGGTACCTCTCTTCATACTTCTTCATCCAGAAAAGAAGTACTGCTCCCAAGGGATCATTTAAAATGAAATAAAAAGCTAATACAGCAACAAGAGATCAAGTGTTAATATTGCTTATTATTTTTTTAATTTTGACTGGGTGGCTACCGTCGCCTATAACACAAGCAACGCCAAAGGTGCTGCAAATGCGCTGCCGACTATGAATTAAGGATAAGAAATAGGTGAAAATGGGCTCTGGCCTTTCTCACTCACCGAAACACAACAACACTAGTGCTGTTTTTTCACAATGCCCAAATTAATAAAAAACACAGTCTGCCCTGCCACTATTTTTCAAATCCAGACGAGAGCCAACTTTGAAAAGTTAGCATAAAACAAATAACAAATAGTTTTGAATACAGAAGGTCACTGTCTGCTATTTACATCTTCATATTAAAGTGGCGCCTTATAAAATCCTAACAAAACTTTTACATTCTGTTGAAACAAAAAGCAGTCACACAATACTCATATTACAGTTAAGCGAGCCATTCGAAAACACAAAGAAGGAGCTTGAAGATTCCAAAAAACTTATTGACGAATTATATGCTGATATACAAATCAAAACAGATACGTGAGTGTAGTACATAGGTTATCTGTTTTGGCTTTAGAGACTTATGTAGAGCAACATTTTTAGTGTTCCAGTAGACATAAAGTAGACCATCATTTCTCAGCCTTTTTAGTGACGTGACCCAGTAAACAGCCAAAAAAACACGGCATAAATCCGTTTTTTTTGTATCGTGATTTAAGATTCAGCTTTATTTTTTAAACTTTTACGATTAAACCTTTTATTAAAATAATTTTAATATGTCATATAAAGGTCTTATTTATGGACACATTGCGGCCCCCCCCCCCCCCCATAATCTTGAATGCGACCCCTAGTTTGAGAAACTAAGAAGTAGAGTACCTATATAATTTTCATTCTTCTCGGCGTTTATTAATATGGAACTTCTTAATAAAAATAGCTATTTATTTAAAACATTAGAATTTAATCATCATATCATTCTCACCGATAACTACTCGATTTTTTAATGAAATCCAACATCATTTTATATTTTTAATAGTTTAATTATTTCATTTTGCAATGTTTTAATTGAGATAATTATTGCACTCATCAGTATTTTATACCTATAATTATTTTTATACCTAATTCGACTAACTTATACTAATTCATTATACTTGTTTAAATAAATTACATATTTATTTAAACAAGTAAGTAACAAGAGAAAATTGCCTCTTATTTCAGGTTGAACGACTTGTCAAAGTCGAATGAAGAATTAAAAAGACAACTAAAGGACAAAGATGCTTTCACCAACTCCATTTTGGATCAAAATAAACAACTTGCAATAACACTTACACAGGTGAAGGCTGAATGTATTATGTCGACTTAAAAGTTCAAAGACTTGGAGGGTCAATATTTCACTTTGACCGAACAATTTAACAGTTTAAAGTTTGCACGCGATGTAAATTATTTGTCATTTCTTTTGTAGCTATTATTTAAGTTCTTAGGCTTCTTAGCTTCTTTAGGCGCGTTGGGCACTTTAGGTATGGAGAATTTTGTGTGGGGATAAACCACTGAACTAGCGAGATGACTTCAGCGTCACCCAAGAAATACAATTGTTCAACGTTAGATGGCGTTGTTGTTAATTGTTAAAAATAATTTCCAATATAAAATCCTTCCTAAGAACATATTTCTTAATAAGAATATTAAGAAAAGAAGTATTCACTTGTCTATGTCCTACGGTTGACATTTCTTTTTTTAATTTAAATCAAATTTATTAATGAAAAATTATTAAAATGTTTTGTGTGTAATGTTATTTGTACCTTTACAGGAAGCCATACAAACTACCGAGAATTTGAAAAAAACAGTTATTCAACTCGAAGGGGAGAAAGAGAATTTAAAAAAATCAGTAACCGATAAGGAACTGGTAAGAAATCTAAAAGGGATTGTTGCATTACAATATTAATATATCATCCATTCATTTCTTATTTTTCAAAGATTCATTCATAAAGTTTATTTAACAACACGTCGGAAATTTCTCGACACTTCGCAACAAGTTATTTTAACTTTTCTATGTATATATAAATGTATGACATGACTCATAATAAATAAATAAAACACATACCTACAGAAGTATAATAATAATATAATATATATAATATAGATATTATAATATTATAGAAATATTATAATATCTATACATAAACATTTTTCTATTGTCTTTTGTTTGCTGACCGTAGCGTGCGGGTGGTGCTGCATTCTTTCGCGATGCCAAATTTCCGACGGGCACATTTTGCCTTTATTAATCGCTTGTTAATAGTCTTAACTGAAGATATTATTATATTTTCTTTAATTATATAGGATAGTGTTCCTGTATGTCCTTTTCACAATTGAGTGTATCAAAACAATCATTTAAAAAAAAAATCATATTCGATTTGCATGGAAACATTCTTACGGCAGAGTAAAAAATCATCAGTATTCCTTCGTTTGAAATATGCTGGTGAATGGGGACAATTTTATGCATCGTCCTTTTCTTCAAAAAAATCGTGCAAGTTATTATTTTTGATTTTCTGTGCTTTTATAGTAGGTTTTATGATAGCTTTTACAGTCAACCTATTTACAGACACCGGTTTGGATCCAATTGCGATGATTATGGCAGGATAAAGGGTTAAGGACAAAATGAGGGAAAATAGGCAGAAGGCCTGGCATCCCTTACACATAGGTGCAGTTATTTTACAGTGTGCTCCTCTGAGAGTGTGGTTACTGCCGCCATTTCGTGACTACGACGCCAATGAATCTTAACCATTATTTAAGGCTTTACAGCTTCAGATAACTATATCCAAACGATAACCAGTGCATGTGTAATCCATAATGTTGCTTGTCAGTCATCCTTAGTCTTTCCAACTTGTATTCCAGATAATAAGTCAGAAAGATGGCGAGATATCCCACCTAGAAAAGGAATGCGAAATCACACCTCAACTCGTCGATAAAATAAAAGCACTCCAAGAAGAAGTGGAATTGAAGAATAAATTATTGGCCGACAGAAATTTATTGGTCAACATTGGTCGAATAATTGAAGAGACGGTAAATAAGAAACGAGAACGTGAAAATGAAAGCCAAATCGACAGCGAGAGGGCGCAGACCAGTAAGGCCCACACACAGAACGCAAAAACCAATTTAGACACCACGGTACGACACCACTTATTATTGCCAGTCTTAACACTACTTCTAAATAAAGACTTGGCTTAAAGGTCTAGTTATAAGGCCATAAATCGGTTTAAAATCGGTCCAGTAGATTTTGAGTATAAAAACAGAAAAGATTTGTATTGTTGTTTGTAATGAACAAACACAAAAACTATTGGGTTGATTTTTAAAAATTCTTTCACATATAGAAAGCTACATTATCATCCAGTAACATAGTAGGCTATATTTTATAAAGTTACGCGGACGAGGTCGCGTTTAACAGCTAGTTACAAACAAAAATACAAATCTTTTCTCTTTATAATATTAGTATAGAAAGCTGTTGCACGTGATTTCGTCCGTACACATAAATAAGCATTTATGTATTGTCTTTTTTTTGCCGACCGAAATAAAAATCAATGATCAACCTCTCGAATATTCTACATATTCGAGACCGTTATAGACGGATTTAAGAACATACATTTTTTTTCTGCCAAGAAGCCAGAACAAGCCTTTTTACCGCAGATTTATCTGCCGTTTAGCCATTATGTGGTTTTTTCCAAGTGACCTTTCGATCCAGATGCATACCAAAGTATTTGACGGTATCGCTTTGTGGTAGAACATTTTCCCCCAACTTGACTGGTGGACAGTTTCCTTTTCGGAGGGAAAATGTTATCTGGACAGATTTAGAAGCACTGGGTTTGATCCGCCACTTTTTAAGCCAGTTGTTAATTTCGTCCAGTCCTCGTTGCAATGTTTCTGAAGCATCCACTAGATTTTTACTTCTGGCAAGAATTGCAGTATCATCTGCATATGTTGCCATAGTTGTTCCGGTAAGTTGTGGCAAATCTGAGGTTAATTTAACATACAGGATTGGTGCGAGGACTGATCCCTGCGGCACTCCTGTCTTGATATCGTAAAATCCAGACATACTCTGACCTTCTTTAACCCGAAATATTCTGCCTGTTAAGTATGATTGTAGTATTCCAAAGAATACGTGTGGAAGGAAAGTTTTGATTTTACAAAGCAGACCCTTGTGCCAGACTTTGTTGAATGCCTGCTGTACGTCTAGAAAAGCAGAAGAGCAATATTCTTTTTGCTGGAGACTTTTCCTTATGTCATCGCAAACACCGTGAACTTGTTCCACTGTTGCATGACATCGGCGGAATCCAAATTGGTGGTTTGGTATCATTCCCCCATCTCAAGTAATACTTTGGATAATCTAGTCAATAAGATTCTCTCGAACAATTTCGAAACAATTGGCAGCAGGCTAATAGGCCTATATGAGCATGTATCGTGTACTGGTTTGCCTTGTTTGTAAATCATTATTATTTGAGAAACTTTCCATAGGTCTGGATAGTGTTGGACTCTCGATATGGCATTAATAGTTATTTGTTCAACAAGAGAGCAAAATTGTTTTTTGCTGCGAGTGCCGACTTTAAATCACTAACTAGCGAAGTAGTCTTAGCGAGTGATTCTAATATAGAATACTGAGCATAGTGAGTTAAATGAGTTTCTTAACGAACCATTTTTTTTTTCTGTACCGAATAATTCCAAAAGGTTTCGAATCACGCTCGCAGCAAAAATCAGTTTTTTCTGTGAGTTCCGATTTTCGTGCTTTTCGTGCTGGAGAGCTGAAAAGAATATGCCAAGGAAGATATTGATCTTCGGCAGTTTTGTCAGAATCTTCTTGGTGAGGTTACGCACTTATTAACAAAACATAATACATAAAAGCTCCAAAAAACAAAGAAAGTTTTCAAAGTAAAATAGTGAAAATTAAAATACAAAAAAAACCTATATTTATACAAACAAGAAAAAAGAAATTATCATCTACTAGAAAAAATAATAATAATATATATATATAAGAAGGCACTGGTGTCGTACCGCAGTTCTACTTCTTCCTATTTCTTTGGTAGTTAGATCAGTTTGAGAGATTATTTGTCCCAGATATGTACTCTTCCACACATTCGAGAGGTTGATCATTGATTTTTATTTCGTATTCATTGATCCTGTGTTCATTGCCAGCTCGACTTTCTCACTTTCTTTGTTTAGATCTTATATTATTTCTTCAAGCTTGTAAGGGTTTTCTTCGAACAAGACAATTTCGTCTGCAAATCGAAGGTGATGCAGTCTTCTTCCAATATGTTTTCAAGCATAGCAGAAAATAGCTTGGGAGACAGTGTGTCACCTTGCCTAACACGTCTTTCTATTTTCAATATTTCTCCAAGTGTTTCCATTTGTATTCTTGCTTGAAAACTCCTATTAAAACTCCCCATTTGCCATGAGATCTGTTAGACCTCTATCAGTAATGCATTGTTTGCAGGAGCAGATTTATAATTACAACGAATCCGACGATCAAGATGTAAGTATTGAAATTGTTACCTCTATCGGACTAAAATCACTCTTTTTGTTAGTGAAATTGAATTGTAAATTGACTAAATGTATACTCGCAGGATTATCTCGAAGGCCCACCTTCGAAGTGCCGCCGTCATCCTGGCCCTAAATCGTCTATTAAAAATTTGGAGGTAATTCTTATAATTATTTAATTGTTTTTAATAATATTTATTTTTATGCGTGTCTAGTGAGATATATATAAAAATGTAATGTAAAATACATAAAAGAGAGTCGTGTTAGTTACACCGTTTATAACTCGAGAACGGCTGGACCGATTTTTGTGATCTTTGATTTGTTGAATTTGTCTCCGCCACGAATAGCAGAATAATTAAAACATCATCGGTACTAACATGGGTATTTTTTTTGTACGCACATCTGACCTAACACACACGAAAAAAATATATATGAAAAAAATTCATTTTCTTATACATTTTCATTTTGGTATGGAACAGCTTTTTGAGGCAGTATGAAATTTGCCGGGTCAGCTATTTATTCATTTATTGTAAAGAACACCTAAAGTTGTAGTGCTCATTTTTTCCAAGTCATTAATTGTGGCCTTTAACGGTCGTATTAGTGATGTGCCAGATATCCGATGGAGAAGAAAGAGCCGTATCTGTATCCGTTACTTTTTGGCGGATATTTTACCTTATTAATATTCAATTCGAAGATGAAATCTTTTAATATATGTGTGTATGTATGTCTCCTATATACTCCAAAACCGCTGAACCGATTTTGATGAAACTTTCAGACAGTCTTCAGATTAGTGTAGCAGGTGTTCTTGTGAGTTTGGTAGCGATCGGACGTGGACGAAGTCGCGGGCAAAAACACTAGTTATGTATGTAGGTGATTAGGTAGCAATGAAAAACTATTAGATTCCATTCACATTATAGATATTATATAGGGTACTTTTCATCGTTCAACGCGGACGAAGTTGCGTGCACTAGCTAGTAATGATATATTTAAATATTTATTATAGGAAGTTTTTATAAAATATTAATATAATGAGACAAATTTTATTGAGTTTCACTGTCAGTGTCACGCAAAGCGTCAAGTGGCGGGCGTCAACAATCGTTTCCGGGTCACGCGCACCAACACCGATTGGTATCCGCGGATCTACATTTTTAACGATCCGGCACATCACTATAGGTATGCAAGATCACTTCCTATCTATTATATTTACACCTATTTTCTTTTTAATTTCAGAAAGAGCCCAAGACTATAAAAAAACGTTCCAAAAAAGTTTCTGTGCAGACTGATATGTTCTAAATTTTTAATTACTACTCAACGAAGTTTTTTTTAATACATTGTTGTTACTACTGATTAATTTTTCCTTTCTCTATTAATGTTATTTCAGTTATAATTACAATATGTTTGTACTACATGATACTACATGTTACTACTGAATAATTTTTCCTTTTTGTATTAATGTTATTTCAGTTATAATTACAATATGTTTGTACTACATGATACTACATGTTACTACTGATTAATTTTTCCTTTTTCTATTAATGTTATTTCAGTTATAATTACAATATGTTTGTACTACATGATACTACATGTTACTACTGAATAATTTTTCCTTTTTGTATTAATGTTATTTCAGTTATAATTACAATATGTTTGTACTACATGATACTACATGTTACTACTGATTAATTTTTCCTTTTTCTATTAATGTTATTTCAGTTATAATTACAATATGTTTGTACTACATGATACTACATGTTACTACTGAATAATTTTTCCTTTTTGTATTAATGTTATTTCAGTTATAATTACAATATGTTTGTACTACATGATACTACATGTTACTACTGATTAATTTTTCCTTTTTCTATTAATGTTATTTCAGTTATAATTACAATATGTTTGTACTACATGATACTACATGTTACTACTGAATAATTTTTCCTTTTTGTATTAATGTTATTTCAGTTATAATTACAATATGTTTGTACTACATGATACTACATGTTACTACTGAATAATTTTTCCTTTTTGTATTAATGTTATTTCAGTTATAATTACAATATGTTTGTACTACATGATACTACATGTTACTACTGATTAATTTTTCCTTTTTCTATTAATGTTATTTCAGTTATAATTACAATATGTTTGTACTACATGATACTACATGTTACTACTGATTAATTTTTCCTTTTTCTATTAATGTTATTTCAGTTATAATTACAATATGTTTGTACTACATGATACTACATGTTACTACTGATTAATTTTTCCTTTTTCTATTAATGTTATTTCAGTTATAATTACAATATGTTTGTACTACATGATACTACATGTTACTACTAATTAATTTTTCCTTTCTGTATTAACGTTATTTCAGTTATAATTACAATATATTTTCCCGCATTGAGTCTACACTATAATTGTCTAAATAATAAGCCACAGCCTTGCAATGTTGGCACGGTTGCGCTGTCATTACCTCGTGATCACACATGAAATGCACACCGAGACCCGTCCCTTAGCGCCCATTTTGCAATTTTGTTTAGTGCAATTTATTAATTAAAATATAAGATGTTTACCATCCTCTCTAAAAATATATGTCTGATTTATATTACCTACATTAAAAATAAGTACATTATTAAATATTTTATTATTTATCACCCAAAAACCAAATGGTAGCCCATATTTGGATACTTTCCTCTACGATTTGTCTTTAGCCTCAAAATAGGCGATTACCTCTCCATCGACCCTGAGAACAGGAAAAGTCACTGGAGGCCAGATCTAGAGAATACGGTGGATGCGGAAGCAATTCGAAGCCATTTTGCCATCATTTTCATTGATTTGTCACACGGGACGATCGGCTCCCTACGCAGCGGTACTACTCATATATATTTCTTTTTCAACGCGGACGAAGTCGCGGGCACCAGCTAGTTGAAAATAAATATTTAAACCTGTAAAATGTGACACTAGTAGTTTCGACTAATACTTTTTACAAGCCTTCCGAGATTTAAAGCTTTATTAGTGAATTTTACTAATAAATAATGAATTTTTTATATGCATATGATGAAACCAAATCCCAATGGACTTTTAATATTAGCTAATATTACTAATAATAACTATAATACTTTGAGAAACGTACACTAGTAAACTGTAAAAAATATTAGTTCATGGACTAATATTATTAGTCGAGAAATTGCGCCTTGATGGCAGGCGACGGTAATCACCTGCCATCAAGCATGTCTGTCGACCTTAACATAAAAACCCTATTTATTATGCTAATCTGTTAATTAATTTATACACCATTTCTTGTTTGATAGTGAAACTTTGAAATAGTAATCACACACGAGGTCCTAGTTTGTCCTAGTCCATTGCATATACGATATATATATATATATACACGATGTATATATATTTCTTGTAGCACTGGGATATTTTGGTATCATTTGTACAATCAATTGTACTAGTGGGATAAATCAGTACCATTTTTACCACCAATGGTACTGTCTAATGGTACAGGTGGTCCGGAGGGACTAAGAAATATATTAGCTGACTCGGCCACTTTGAACCGCCTCAAAAAAAAAACCATTCGATACAACACCTATGAGTAAATGAATTTTACTTACAGTTATTTGTTTCGTAAATATTGCAGATATTTTAATACTTATTCAGTACAGCCGTTCTCGAGTAACTAACATAACATACGAAGATTTACGAAATTTTATATTTTGAACGTAGTTTATCTTGTAAAACTAGTTGACTGTTGTAAGTTAACTTTTTTATGTTAAGATCGCAGACAGGTTGTCGGTCCACTGTATGGTAGGTGTCAACCGTCGCCTTTAACACAAGCACGCCACATGCTGGAAGTGCGCTGACGACTACAGTAGAATTAAGGATAAGGGATTGGAAAGGATTAGCGAAATAACAATCAGTTTTGTACTTTAAAAAGTTTATCTTCAGTATCAATATTTCGATCTAAATACCCATTAAATCAAAGTCATATTTATTCAATTCAATCAAATCAAAATATTAATTCATCAAATAGGTTTCTCTAATAAACTCTTGACTGTCATTCATTATAAATTTAAATTTTACTAAGGTTTCGGAAAAAAAAACCAAAATAAACTCAGGATCGTACACGTAATACCATTTTGTCCTCTCTAAAATAACTGGGTACCTTTAATCAAATAGTTTACTTTGTTAATCGCTAATCCGTTACTAGTTAATAAAATTAACTTCGTTAAACGTTAAAGCGTTACATTTCGGACGATTTCACGGAAGTTAACATTAACCATAAAATGAAGTAGGATTAGGTAATATTTTCTTTAATTTCTTGTATTTTGCGTCGGTGGTGCATTTCGATAAATAATGTATATATCCTTATGTCTGTATAAGGACCGTTACTCGCACTATCAACTGAACCGACATCAGCTGAGCACAATATCAGCGCGAGCAGAACTCGTCTGCAGTTACGATCTCGACGCCACAGATACATCGTGGCTTAACATTTTTAATGCACAACGCGAGGGAGCTGGGACCAGTTTACCTTGCCTTATGCCAACCGCTGATCAGTTATTGCATTGGTACGTAGGGTGGTGCTACTAAAACTCACCTGATCGAATTGGAGAGAGCTCAGCGTGCCATCCTAAAAGTCGGAGCCGGTCTGCCTTTTCTCTTTCCAACGGTTGGGTTGTACAAGGATTGGGAAGTACTAACTGTAACAGTCTTTTATACTTCATACTGTTCTCAAACAACATTCTCAATTGCCGTACAGTCCGGTTCTAGAGAGGGATAGGCGTAGAAAGCGGCTTATTTGCCCCTTCAAACAATTCAACCTGAGACACTCTTATAGGTTTTACTGTTTTCTTTAATTCTTGTAAAATGTCTAAAGACGCCACTTTTCAACTTGAACAGTTTACCAATATCTCGGGACTTGGGTAAACGAAGCATAGGAGTCTGACCAAGAAATTAAATCCCGGATTGAACTAGACCGAGCCTCTTTCCATAAAATGAGAAAAAATTCGCGTTGTGAAAAAAGTGCAACTTGGTTAGCCCACTGAAAACAGCTGATTCGATATCCGTCATGTTTGTACATTTCTATTCATAATCTATAGGTTGTATAGGGTGTTTGCTTAGACAATCGTTCAAACGCTATGCTGAACCGCTACTATATTAGTCGTAAATGTCTAACTTGGCTAATAAAAGTGGATCTTATGAGCATAGAAGCCAAAGGGCAAAAAATATACTAAGATCCCATTATGGAGGGAGGGTTTCCGAACACGTGACTTATCGAAGAAATTTGACATTTCCATACAATAACCAAGTTTACTCTCAGCGTTAACGACTGTAGAAAGCAAACGTGGCTAGGCCCCCTGAAATGTATTCTAAATGCATACAATAAATGCATTGTTTTGCGAAAACAAGCATCAGTCCGCGCGCATCGCTCGCGGATTACATATCCTACGGGCAACCTATACCTACGTATTTGTGTCGTTTCGTCTAATTTCATTTTTATATAATGAAGAGAGATTTTCGTGGCTTTCTGGTGCCACAGGTCGTTCCGCCGGAGATAAAACCAGAATTCTATGCGCTTTTGGCCGAGATTAAATATGTTCGGGAGATGTTGGAGGAGATTTACATTGAAGAATATCTTCTGGATCAAAGCTATTTGAGATTTGTGAAGAATCTAATAACATATGTGTAAGTCGAATTGTTTGTAACATATTCAGAGTAGAGATCTCATGATTAGCAAAATTCAATCGATTTTCTTTTTATAAAAATGAAGACAGATAGTCTGACCAAATCCACTTGACGGTAGGTATGTATCACTGTCAGCTATAAGCTATAAGATAAGCAACGCCCGAGGATGTAAGTAAACTTACACCGACCACTAGAATCTGTAAAGATAAAGGATCTGAAATTAAGATAAATATCAACTATGCACTATCAAACTTTTTTATTTTTCAAAAATAATATAAGTAGTAGCAATAGCAATAATATAAGACCACGGGCAATCCCCGATATAAGGGTGTACTATTATTATCGAAATAATTTGCCAGTAATTTGAATTTGCCCAGTCAAATTTAAAAAAACACGTGAAATAATTCGTGTAGTTTTGAAAATTGGTATAATTATTACCTTACGGTATCCAGATGAGCATTCAGAATACTAAAAATCCGCAAGGGTGGGGGCTGTGCTGAGGGTGTGTGTATGGGAGAGAGGGGGGGGGGGGGGGGGTTTGCTGTGTGTGTTGCTCAGACAATGAAATTTTTCTTCTACCTGACCTCTGTACCTGTACTTTTCCCACCAAGAATATACGAATAAATTGGTGTCTGACTATCATGGCGTACCTATCCGGTTTTGGACCTACAAGTTTGTATTTGTATCTTTGTTACGACGATTTCATATGTTCTTCATAAAACAATGTGATACGTAAGTTAAAGAGGCGCAGGACTGTCAATAACAATGTTTATCTAAACCGTTACCTGTAGGCTATTCTTATGAATACAGTCACGTGTATCCCAGAAAAAGTATACCAGTGCCTATAAACTACTTTATCTCTATAGTGACAAAGTACATTTTTGCAAATTTCGATGACGTCACAAGAATAAACGTGACGTTCGCAGAGGTGTCGTTTTCTTTAAATTTACTTTTTGCTCCGTATAAGAATCTTATAAATTTAACAGATCAAATGATATTCCATGTATTAACGGACTTTATTAAATAAATAAGTCACTAGTGACCCGCGCCTGGCATCGCCTGACAAATTATACGTAGGTACCTTCCTCGTTTACCGCTTTTTTCATTAATGAAAACCGTTTAGAAAAATTTAGCGTAGAAGAAAACAGAAGCGGAAATCGACTTTATTTTATAATATTGTACGAGCAACCCCCGTCATCCATTAGTACCTAAATACGTTTAGCGGAGGAACTGGCAGAAGTGGAGAGTGATTATATAAAATGTATGTATAAAAAATAATGAATAGATAGACAGAATAACATAAAAATATATACAGAAAAAACTCGAAAAATCAAACATCTTTTGTTTGGTTCTGGCTGGACCAAAGAAAGTTGGCGAGTTTGTTCTGGCTTAAGTTATCTTACAATAAAAATTAATTTACATAATAAGACATTCTGTTTTTAGTTTTAAACTTATTAAGAATAATGTTACCGTATTTGTATTCGCTTACACTGGGTTTGACAATTGAACACTAACCACAACTTGGTTTTACCTATATACAAATACATATCAACGGGCATATTTATCTCCATCCTTCAAATATAACTCTAAAATCATTTATTTGAATGGAAATCGATAAGAAATATGATGGTAAGGTAATAGTGGGAATAAACCTGATAGATGGCAACTCCCCTGTAGCACAAGCAACGCCACAGGTTAAATAATAGTTACTATGTAACAGATTCATCACTCCCATACAAAAGCTAAAATACCTACGTTATATTAGCCTACAAAAAACGCTGCAAGAAAAAACGTACTCTACGAATGCGCGCCGAGAATCGAGATTCCCGCGTACACAGCGCGATTGCGTCATCGAGCGAAAACGTTAGGGTTGTACAAAAAAACAATAAATTAACAAAAAAAGCTGAAGTCAAACTTTATATAATGCAATGACGTGATTCCGGTAAAAGCCGCTGACTTAAATGTGCTTTAATTTTATAAAATGATCGATATATTTTTCTTCGACTTTTTATTTGTTTTTTGCCTTCGACATCCAAAAACTTAACAATAATTAACCATAGTATCGTTTTTCAAGAATTTTGTAATAATAATACGTAAGTATGACTGCATTTTGAGCGGGAAATGTACAGACAGTATGTGCGCTCAGTTTCGGTCTCGCGTGCGACGGCCCGCTGCCGGTCTGCTCGGCTACGAGCTACTTAGCGGTAGGTACTTATAACGCTGCATTGGCCTGCTATGGTTTGTAGCCTGCCTACCATGTTAAAATTAAGGTTAAGGGGTTAGAAAGGGATAAAAAAATAGGCTCTGGCATCCCTTATTCACTCACCGGAAACACAATTCAGAACACATGCTGTTATTTCTGTAGTTGGTTACTGTCGCCGGACGGCTTGCCAAATGTCTGTAAAAGCAGTGTGCCCTGCTACTACTTGACAAATCCAAACCAGAGGCAACTATGACAAACAATGAAAACAAATCAAAACAAAGCAAGTGGCTCATGCTTACTATTTTCAATTATACCGACCTATTTTCAATTGATATATTCTCAAGAAATATGCGTTGCTTCGCTGATTTTAGCTGTAAACACGTCAATGTAAGGTACTTACGTCAATTTAAATTCATGTCCCACTTGTTACTGGGGATTTTATTAACCTTGACTTAACCGGTACATGAGAATAGTCTGAAAAACAGGAGCGACATATAAGTTTAAATTTTAGAGGCTAAATTTTAAGGTCACTGATTATTTAAGCGACTGATTCGGAGCTCATACTATGTTTAGTATTGTATATGTACTTTGATTTTGTTTGTATTAAGTGTACCTAATTGTTGTAATTTTATATTTTAAAGATGACAAAAAGAATTTATGGTTAACACTATATTACAATTCAGTAATAGAATGACAATAATCAACCAATTAGGTATAACTTCCAATTAACAAAAATCCTGTCTTCTAATCTTCTATCTGGAAATCTCAAATTTTCCATATCCTGAAGGTTTTTCCAGAACACTCGATCCATTATGGCCTGTAAACGTAGAATAAAACTGATTGAGTTTTGATGTGTGCGAGTCTGTCTATTATTATTTACGTGCTTGAGACATATAAATAAATCAAATTAATATATTTTTTATTTTTATAATCAGTACATGAAGTAAGAAGGTAAATTATCTCCAAATAATACAAAAATTTATAGAAAAAAAAAGGGATGGCTTTAGAGGAGCCATATGCTAAATCTAGTTAGTAATAAAAACGTTATTATTTTAATAAGTATTAGATTTAAACATAACAGATTAATTTAAATCTTAAATTAGAATTTTAAATGGATAGTACTCAGTGTTTATTAGCTGGTGATTCAGCCAAATGACATCATCTTTAGTGAGGATTATTTAAAAGCCGGCATCCTGACTGCAACTTGCTACTTTGTGATGTGACGAACACCGCTTGCGATTCAGCATCCTCCAATCATCATCACGTAGGCAAGGCAGCGTCGGATTAACCTTTCATCGATTCTGTGATACCCTGAAAGTAGAAAAAGAAAAGGAACAAAAATGGAGGATTTGTAAAATAAAATAAAATTTGACAATGATTTTACAATGGGATATATATTTGGATGGATGGGATATAAAGAAATTTAATATAATGTACATCAAGAGTGGGAGGATTGAGCAATGATGTACATATATTAATAGAAAAGGCGATTTATTTGGCGATTAGAACAGGAATTTCAATCGGAAATAAAAAGAAAAAAAAATTGAAAAATTTTGATTACCATTGACAGAAAGTAAAATCAATGTCATAAGGAGATAAATGAAATGCGGAATTAATGAAAAATCAGATATTTATTGAAAATATTTGCATAAACGTTGTCTGGGACACCAGAAAAAAAGGACTAATCCCGAGGGATAAAAAAAAAAACTAACGCCTGGCCAAAGTGTTATAGCAACAAGAGATCAAGCGTTATACTCGTATTGCTTTCGTATCTATCTATCTAACAAATCCTATTTCATATAACTAATAATATTATAAAGTCAATTGTTTCTATTAATCACGCACAAACGGCTGAACGGATTTGGATGAAATTTGCATCACATATAGTTAATTAATTGGATCATCTAAAAATATAAAGCAGCGATAAAGATGTCGGGCGTTATGCTAGGTACTCACACATTTCTCAGGTGTTATATTTTTTATTTTTCAACGCGGACTAAGTCGCGGGCACCAGCCAGTCAAGAAATAATTCCATTTATACCGTTAGATGTTAAAAAAATCCTTTCATACCCTTTAACTGTGTCATAGAGGTGGGCGTTTCAAACCATAAATAGTTTCAAAAACTATGTATCGGTGCAATACCTAAAACCCGGTATTGAGTTTCAGAAAAACTATTCAGAAAACAGAAAGTGTTGTGTTAGCAACGAGGCAAGCAATACGTACTCTAGTTAATCTATGGTACGATATCTAAAGTTATGGAGGGTAGTTATGGGCGTTGCCTGTGTTATAAGTTACGGTGGCCACCTACCATCAAGGTTTCACACGAGATCACAGCAAAAGAGGTGTGGATAAAGTTGGCATCATTTTCAACTTTTGCGGCCACTAATAAAAGTAGCATTATTTGAAAAAGCAGTTCGAAAGTAGCATTTATTATTATGGAACTATATAGCTAAATAACATCGAAGCTGAGATATTTGGCTTTATATATTACTTAAGTTAATTAATTAAAAAATCGATGTAAAAAATACATAATTTGCCATATTTGCTTCATCTAAACTAATTCCTACCGTATATTCACGTTCACAAAAGTCCCAAATCGTCGAATGGTTCAGCCAATCACAATGCGTAATTCGTTTACCTACATTTGCTCAGAGCCACCTCTTTTTGTAGTGGTGGGTATCCAAATTGGATACCCACCGATGGCGTTTATGACGAAGAAAATGATGATTAGTTTTTAACAAATCACTTAAAAGCGTTTTTTCTTGTAAACTTAACTTTTTTTCATTAACTTTTAAATTATAAATGATAAATACAAAGAAATGATTTTTTTCATTTTATTGATTGTTCTTGAAGATCAACCGGGCGTAAAATTCGTATCTTTAACCCTTTTATCTCTCGTTCGATATAGTTTGGAGCAATTCTTTTTGCACATTATAACATGTTTTTTCATGGACTATAAACGACAATAGGTTTTATCAATGGCCGCTAGAAAAAAAATGATGCAAACCCTCCATACAAAGTTACCCAATCCCCTTTAAGGTGAACCCAATAACGCAATTCGTGACCGGGCATGGCGGTTACTCTGAGTACCTTTGTCACCCTAACATTGTCAATCTAAAGTTCTGAATTCAGAAATTATAAAATTGAAATTGAATCCTGTGGGGATGGGGTAACCACAGAGGGAAAACTTAAATAAATAGTTCACCATCAGAATGTCTGCCGACATTAACATAACATAAAAATTACATCTCTACAAAAATATATTTAACTGTTAGAAAATTTACTTATCATTTCTAATCCACAAAATAATTAGGAAAGGTGATACTCAGTAGGCTTCGTTTGATAACAAAAAAATATATATTTACTTACTTAATTTTTTTCAGGTTGTGCAGAAACTAAGTGTCACACACCTACTCTAAGATCTGGATTCGTAGCCACATTCGTACCTCATCCTCATTTTAATGGAAAATCTCCTCTGCCACTTGATGCTGATGATTTTTGAATACAACAATGATGATTTTTAAATACCGTAATGAAGATTTACAAATAATTTTCTCAAAAATTTTCTCATAAAGATTCTTAAACCAGTACTCCAAAGAAAGGGACTTTCTTTTGTCAATGGATAAAGTAGCGGCTAGGATCGACTCACTCTTATTTGCATTACTTACCTGCATAAATTAATAACATTAAATAAATACGACGCCAGGGATTTCAATTTTAGAAGCTTTGATACCTACTTGACATCGCACTGGCGGCCCCTATGAAGTTCTATAAGCAATTATCACATGCTCACTAGAAAACTATTTCGAAATATCAGAACATCTCTTCATCTTGAATTTAAAGCACTTATTCTCTTACTATTGAGCAGATATTGTATGGTAATAAAACGAATCAAATACGTGCTTCTTTGAGTGGTCAAGTATTTGCAATTAAGCCAGCATATTGAGTACTTTGCACTAACGACTTAAGTTTTATTCTATTTTTAATTTGTACTTAATTTAATTGTTGTTGCTGTTTCTTGAACATTTATAAATTTCAAATTATACATCAAACTTCAACCAAATGTCTATTTTTATAAACTTTCATTAGTTTATATGTATACCTAATGTTTATTGGTTTCAATTAAAACACTTTTATATTTGATCTCGTTTTATTTTATTATGCTAGTTTCTCAAATAAAACACATTTTTTTAAAACAAACGTCAATGGTCTTATTCTTATTATCCAGTGAAATTTGAATAAGCAATGTCCACGTCTATTGTCCACGTCCACGTCCATGTCCATGTTCATGCACATGTACGTGCACGTGACGGGAGCATACTACGCATCATTATACATGACAAGCTGAAAGCAGGAATTGCAGAAAATTCACGAATTACGGTTGGAACTGCTCACTCACCAGATCTAGCACCAAGCGACTTCTTTTTGTTCACTCATCTAAAAATTGCGCTCGGAGGACCTTCGTGAACAATTATTTTGCAGATAAATACGCCGAGTACTATTTGGACAGGTTAGAGAAGGGAGCATCACTGGAGTTACTATGTAGAAAAAAATATATAAATTTTAAGAAAAAATGTCTTGTATCTTTGTTAGGTCGGAAACTTTTCAGACCACCCACGTAAATACATAATAGAAAATCCAAATGTGAAAGTAACTCTGTCTGTCTGTAATTTTTTCACGCCTTACTCGTCAACCAATCAACTAAGTTTTGCATACACTGTCAGTACAAAAAAGGATTATTTTTCAACGCGGGCGAAGTCGCGAACACCAGCTAGTATAAACAGTAATAAGTATAATTATTACCTATGAACCTCCTGAAAACATTACTTTCTCTGTTACCATTTCACACTTTAACTACTCAACCGATCATTATGAAATAATGCATATCTACACATTTTAATGTAAGGAATCATCTATACTAATATTATAAAGAGGAAAGATTTGTTTGTTTGCATTGAATAGGCTCCGAAACTACTCGACCGAATTTTAAAAATTCTTTCACTGTTGGGAAGCTACATTATCAGCGAGTAACATATTCTACATTTTATAAAGTTACGCGGAAGAAGTCGCGTGCAACAGCTAATATAAAAATAAAAATGCAACGTCTGACAAAACTATGAGAGCAATAAAAATTGAATACATTATGCTCATATATTTACAGGCGTTATATTTTATTTATCGACGCGGGCACCAGCTAGTAGAAAATAAGTAAAGTTAGGCCCATTTTTTCTTATCTTCATCACGTGATAGCGGTTGATAGCTCAAAATTAGCCGCCTATGCAACTTAGCGCATACATATATATATGTACGTGCTTGCAAAGATATATTATTTCGATGCCTATTCTCCCCCCACATTCCCCACATTTTGTCCTTCAGAAAATATGTTATATCTGGCATGCTTGGGATCTTACTCTAAAAGTTTTCATGTTCTCTGGTGCAATTAATTGAACATTGTTGTAAGGTGTATTTAATGGTAACTTGTTTTGAAAATAAACGTGTCCCCTCCAGGTCTTTGTTCGTAATCATACAAGCTTAAAATATAAATTAACTAATAAACTAACCCCCGTTCTGCTATAAGTTGCTGAGGAGTTGGATGTCCTGCAGACTACTTGATGCAGCATTAGGTAAAAGTTATCATGTCATGAAAATATCACAGAAGTAACAGTATACCAAATTTGACAACCTTCACAACGAACCTGTGGAAGTTAGTAAAATCTCATCGACAATTATGAAACGAGCTGATGATCTTCAAACGCCTCAACAGATTTTTATAAATTTTAGCTAAGAACAATCCCGTTCACAAAACAAACAACCTTTTTTTTAAAAAAAAAAAAAACAGATTAAAATCCGTCAAAATTATAACACCCGGGTTTTGGGTCGGGCGTAAATTAGTTCTAGATCAAACTTCGGGTACAAGTAGAAATAATTGGAACATTTGGATTTTCACCTAACATATTATTCAGGTTAAGTTTTATACTTCTCGTATTAACCTATCGTAAATGCGTAAAAGTGTAATTATTATTTTAGTATTAGTTTTTCAACTACTTAGTAATAATAAAATTATTGAAGGTAAACAATGTAAGAGTAAATAGAACTTTTATATGTGAGGTTCAATGTATTTTATCAATAAAGTAGGTATGCACTGGTTGTATTACATTCGTAGCCTATATAGAATTTAATCGGGTAAAATGGTTGCAGTATCGATCTCGCAAAGGTCGCCCGGGATGCGCCGCCCTGGCCTGGCTCTACCTTAGTTATCCTAGGAATTTAGCGCCCTCAGCACAGTCTGAGCGGGATCTCCTTGCGTATCGCTCATTTCTGTTGCAACCTACTAACGTTGCACCCTAGTTTTTAAATAACCTTGTATTAAATTAACAGTTCATTCTTTTAATAAAAAATTTATGGACTCTCTTTAAATATTATTGCAATATAGTGAAAATATAGTAGTGCGCGCTATAAGTTTTACTCGCAGGTAAAATATATAAATTTTTTGTTTTGTTTATTTCTATCTATATTTTATGTGGGTGAATTTTTTAAAATTTTTATTATTTATGTGCTATTTTTTTTTAATTATTTTTTACAACGACACCTGTGCAGTTAAGTACTCTGTTCTCTTTTTTATCTAGATTCTTCTAATTTTGTGTGTACATTAAGCTGTGTTCTTTGTCTAAAATTTCTTTTATGTGCTCTGCGCATATATTAGTTACTTGTTGAATGTTCTTAGACTATTTCAATGTCCGTTTGTTTAGTACGCTTACATTCTAGCTGTCTGGATGTACATTCTTTTAAAGCGAAAACCCGGCATGAAAATCTGGGCTCATCTGGGCTCAATCGATCTGCGCAAAACCCATGAAGCGATTCCCAATGCGCAGGTTTGAGACTTTTAACTTGGTCAATGGTGTGTACGTAACCTGCGCGTCACCTAGATATAGGATTTTCGCAACACCATAATTTCAGTTCTTTTTTTATTTAGAAAACCGAAATACTAGTTAATTATTTTTAAATACGCTTGGCATGATATATATTTTGTAGGTATAATTTCTAATACAATTTCTATTATTTCTTTTAATGAATATCAACAAATCAGCGAAGAGATAAAATTGCCGTCACAGCATTAGAGAATGAGGCACTTTGTGATGAATTACATATTATATATACACATATCCAGTTACCTACGAATATTATGATATGCTTGTAATTAATATGGATAAAAATAAATAAGTAAATAATTAAATCTAACACACCAAAGTCTAATTGTCGACACAAAATAAATGTTATAAGACGTGTTCCTTGTATTTTTATATATGGATAATTATAATTAGTAATTAACATGTATATATATTGTAAATCAGAATATTGTTTAAAAGGCTGTTTATTAGTTTGGTCATTAAAGAACAAAGGCGAACAGAAAAGATTCCATTTCTTTTTTGACTAATGACGTCATCTCCGTTAGGGTTGCCACCTCATACAGATTTTCGCGATTTTCCTGTAATCGAACCAAGTAAATGAAGATCTGTTATGGGTGTTAGCTGCGAGCGGGGTAGCTGGGGGTTGAAAAAGGTCGCGAGCGGTATGCGCGATTAACTTATGCGCAAAGATAACTCGCGCGCATGTGCAGTACAGATTTCCCGGACGTGCAGTTTTCGTGTTAGCTACAATTGCCACTATAATTATGTTGCTAATATATCACGCGTTTATATTTATTAGAGTATCCATCTAATAGGTAATTACTTAATTCCAAGTGTGAATGAGAACGCGAATATGCGTATCCCGTCCAATTATGCCAAAATTTTAATGATTTTTTATATATTCATAGTACCTGAATACTAAAGCTTTCAAAATATTACTACATTCATCATCGATATTTTAGTAATTTTTTTGTACAATTTTCATACAGAAAATAAAAGTAAAATTCAATTAGGATATCGATTGAAATATTAAATCGTGTATCGAAAGTTGTCTTTTTACAGGTGATACCCTCAATATTCACATACGTACCTTTATTTCGCCTCTATACATATATTAGCGTTTCTTACAAAAACATGATCTTGTATGGAAGGAATAATTTTAGAGGGAGCCGCCTTAAGAAATGTCTAACAGACATAGTAATTTCTTTCGTCAGTTATTTCATCGTAAGTTGTTTTGCGTCATATGTTGCAAACAATATTTTATTAATGTAAAAAATTAATTGCTAAAATTAAATTAATGCTTAATTTTAAATAACAATTTTTGTATTG
Organism: Synanthedon myopaeformis; assembly: GCA_944738685.1. NCBI lineage: Eukaryota > Metazoa > Arthropoda > Insecta > Lepidoptera > Sesiidae > Synanthedon > Synanthedon myopaeformis. The sequence goes on along the minus strand of OX122913.1, from coordinate 3,139,795 downwards.
TTAGTTTCAGGACATTTGGAAAATCAGTTCAATCGGATGAAAATGAAATATTTAAGTTTATAAATTCTATTTTTTTTTAAATTATTAATTTTATTTTGTGACGTCCAACTGTCGTAACAAAAACAACGAGATGGCAACCCTAACTCGCAACGCGCGCATCCCAATATGCGTAGAAGGTTACTAGATTGTGGTTCAGTTCGCGTGTTCTCACATTACTAAGTAAAATTTAAACAAATGTAGTACCTAAGTTAACGGAATTGTTCTTAGTGAACCATGAGTGGACTACTTTAGGAGTTACTTAGGATTTTATTAATACTTAGAATAATTATTTAATCAACTTATCTACTTGATTCGTGGTTACGGTTTTCAGACATTAGAGATATAAAGAAAATAAAGATTTTTACTTTTATTATCTATGATTATGTTTTGTTTTTGGCTGTATACTCGCCACGTTCAATAAATAAAAAAAGAACAAGAATTTCGGATTAGCATTTGACATGAAAAACGAACAGTCGAAATCAGTCAAATAAATTATATTTGTATAAATTATATTTTATTATTTGTGAATTAAATTTATTTCAAATTATAAGTAAGCAAAACCAGTGAATCGGATTATATACGATTATTAATAGGTATGTATGCTTTGATGTATATATGTGTTAAATTAAAATTAAAATCATATAATTTGTAAATTTATAACTGTGTCATTTATTTTTTATCTTATAATATAAATTTAGTAATGGAAACATATCCGACATGAAGTCAAAATTATTTTTCTATTTTAATTTTTTACCGTGAAGTAAGTAAGTCATTAGTGCGAGGAAATTTAGAAAACTGGTATCAAAATCGGAATATAGAATTATATCGGAATATATGTCTAACATCTACGTCTAAAATTTAATTACATCACTTGATAGCTAAAGGTTTAAAGATTTTTTGGTATATATAGTATATTCCAATTCGTTGGATATATCCATATAATACGCTCATAGAAAATATTAATATCCACGTAAAACATACGGCTGTTATTCACGACATAGCCACACCCTATTTTTTTTTTTTCATATTTCATCCCGAAATATTTCAAGAAATAGTATAGTCGAATACAAAAGTGTTGCCTATTAAAAAATTCGACGTTAATAATGCAATATGAAAAATATCTACATACACATAAATGCATTATAATTATATTTATAAGCTCGTGAAAAATTATTAAAAAAATTAATTATCATTTACGCTAATGCCATTATTCAATGTTGTTTTTTTCATCTAGATGTATATAAAATTTCGTGCTAGAAGAGACACTACCAAAATCAGTTTGGAGACGCTTTTGTTAGGAGGAACTGTGTATATTTTTTAACCAGTTGGTCCCTCTCAAAGGCGTTTCTTAATTGATTAAGCCTTTGGAGCCTGAACAAGAAACAATGTGGTTAATATCAAGATCTACATTGGTTTCAACTACATATATGGCTTGTAGGTTGATACCATCTCGGCATTACCAGTATTATATATCAGTAATGCCTTGCTGGTGAGACTTACATTCCAAACATGATCACGTATGGAGAGAAGACATTAGATTAAGAAACATGCGCTATGAACACATTTTTACAGCAATTCTATTTACAATTAAGTATTTATAATTACGAGTAAGTAAGTCTCTATTCAGTCTATATATAACTAGCTTTTGCACGCGACTTTGTCCGCGTAACTTTGTAAAATATAGCGTATATTACTCGCTGATAAAGTAAAATTCTATAGGGTAAGCATAATATTATAAAATGTAATACCTATCGTCGGGTAGTTTTGAGTTTTGACTACCCAACACGTACGGGTATACTCGTATATAAACTGCCAGGGGCAGCAGCACGATTCATTCCGTTTCTAAGGTCACGCGAGTCATTGTTGTGTGTGATTTAGCGTTGAGTAGAATAATAGTAAAACCTCATAATAATTTGTGCAAGTAACGTGTTCAATAAAATGTAATTCTTGTATAGGAAAATACAGTTATAGAAGATCATCGGAGTTTAATTTCCATAAATCCTACATTTCTGAGGCTATCCCCATAATAGGTAAAGGAATTTTTAAAATTGGTCCAGTAGATTTATTATACATACAGTACAATCAATACGGTCCAGTAGTTTTGAGTTACAGAGATCAGTAGTTTTTGAGATTTGTATGTTTGTAAGAATACAAAAATACAAATCGCCTCTTTTTATTATCTACAATACCTATATAAATTACGCGTCATGTGTTTGTGCGCGATGAACTCCTAAGCTACTGAACCGATTTTGATAAAATTTCGTAACTATGTGTAATTTGGTCCAACTTATTTTGCACCCTTGTGAAGCCGGGAGCGCGTAGCTAGTATTAATATAGATTAAGATGTACCTGCTACTCTATGCAGAAGAATTAACAAAATACTTAAACACAGATTGACTTATGAAATTAGTTTAGTTATTATATTGAGTTTTGTTAAAATTTAAGAGAATTTATTTTATTATTTGTAATATTTAATTATTAGATGTTCATGGTTTTTTAATTTCTTCATCGAGAAAGCTTTTTAACAAAAAATGCTATTTTATTATTTACCTACTAGGTATAATTCTCTTCTAAATATAGATTCTGTTCTACGTATATTATTTTTTTCATATCCTTTTCCCATAAGCTATGACATGAGAGTGCTTTTATAATATAGTATTTAGAACCTGACGTCCAAAATACACATTTTTATTTTATAAAGAACTTGTTTTTGTTTTTAAGGTTCCGAATGACACATGGTCGAGGAGGCTAAGATCTAATGGATAAAAAACAAAGCTGAGTAAGTTTATTTTATTGTAACTACTACTTACTTAACTAAGTAACTCTGTTTAACTTAACTTAACTAACTCTGTTTTAATTATGAGTTAACAACACTAGATGGAATATTTGTCGATTATCATGTGGATTAGGATCGGTTATAGTACCTAAATACTTACTAGTTTCAAAATTTAAACGGATTTGAAGGAAATATTCATTATCGTCATCATTGCGGGATATAGGCCTTCCCCATAATTTTCTAATAAGACCATCCACAGTCAACCTTCCGCGGCCCTTATTAGCTCGCCTGCCCACCTATTCTAGAGTGGATGCCCTATTCTGCGCTTGCCGGTCCGTGGCCTCCACTAGCGGCCGTCAGCTCTCCGTACTATGTGTCCTGCCCACTGACACTTCAACTTATTGATCTGCCGGCTTATGTCGGTAACTTTCGTACTGCTACGGACCTCCTCATTTTTGATTCGATCTCGCAGTGTAACCCCGAGTATAGCCTTCTCTATAGCTTGTTTAGCGACGTTGAGATTTCTTAAGAGTCCATAGTTAGAGACCACGTTTCAGCGCCATATGTATTCACCGGCAACATACATTGGTCGAGACACTGAGGAATTTTGGAGTTTCCCGAACGCTGCCCATCCGTGCTGAATGTGACGATTGACCTCCTTCTCGAAGTTGGCTCTACCTAATTGAAATGTTGACCCCAAGTAAATGTACTCGTCAACAACTTCGACAGTTGAATACCCACACAACACAATTACAACATGGAAATTAGATATAATTTTCGTCTTGAAACTCGGTTGAGGACATCGAGCATCATGTTGAGTTGTCTTATTGACTTCGACAGGACCACAATATCGTCCTTCCCAGAACCACAATATCCTGAAAGAAACATTGATGATGAGAAACTTAACTGAAATATTGACTATGATGCTTATGCCATGAACCAAATCTGAAACAAACAAATAAAGCACGTTTGTCTTATATTTACACAACGGAAATAAAATAGATTAATGTGCTTATATTTTCATTTCAAGGTATTAAACGGGATCTACTCCAGTGTTTTCCAGTGCAATGTCGGTATAAAAAAGTAAGTTATTGTTTTAAAATACAAAGAAATTTTATTTATTTTAGTACTTCACAATTAAATACACATCAACTTATTAGATACACTTACTACTTTACCGACAAAATGCCCGGTAAATAAAATATTGGTGATGAAAAATTTACCTGAAGTATAAAATATATTATGATGCTTGTGACATGAACCAAATCTGACAAAAGAAATAATGTATATATCTAAGTATGTAATTTAAATATAAATTAATCAACATTCGTCATCATTTTCATTTCAAAGCATTCTCTGGTGCAATATCGATATATAAGGTATGTTTTAGTTTAAAATAAATAAATAAAGAAATCGATTAATTTTAGAACTCAACAGTCCCAAATTCAATATACAATAACTCATTCCACATAAAGCTATGACCACTTAACCTAGAAATGGCCGCTTGCTTGCTTGAAAATTCAAACTTTATTAAGGAAATATAGATGATGATAAACTTACCTGAAATATTTATTATCTACTGTGATGATTGTGCATGGAACCAAATCTGAGAAAAATGTGTATAACATGTTTGCGTTTACATATCGCATATACATTATATTTATTATTTAATGTCATTAATTTTCATTTCAAGGCATTAAATGGGATCTACTCCAGTGCATTCCTGTAAAATCACAATATGAAAAGGTAAGTGTAAGTTTAATGAAATATTGTAAAATTGTATAGATTTTAGGATGCAACAGTTCTAACTAAATAAATACAAATACATATAAACTTTTCACAAATAAATTCATATACCTACACTTGGTTGTGGAAATATTTCATGTTTATTTCATAATTTCAAGGATTATTACGGAAATATTGATGATGAAAGACTTATCTGAAGTTCGTACAATATGATGCCTAATGCATGGAACCAAATCTGAAAAAAATATAAGAAATTTTCGTTCACATATAGATTTATTTAATTAAATGATTAATTAAATTAATTTTGTTATTTATTTTTATTTCAAGGTATTAAATGTAATCTACTCCAGTCTCCAGTGCTGTCTGGTGTAATCTCAATAATAAAAAGTAAGTTTAGCCATAAAAGATAGAGAAATATTATCTGAATTATGTAAAAAAACTATGTCCACTGGGCTAAAAACCTTGATTTTAACACAGACAATGTTAATGATGAGAAACTTAACTGAAATCTGTTCTATGATTGTTATGTTTGCAACCAAATCTGAGAACTTATATATATATAACATGTTGTATGTTCATGTAATCTCAATAAAAGTTCATTAATGTGCTTGCATTTTCATTTGTAGGCATTAAATGTGATCTACTCCACTGCTCTCCGGTGCTAATTCGATATAAAAAGGTAAGTGCTCGAGCGCGTCACATATTGATAGTGTATATGCCCCAAGTATATCCGATAGCGGATACATGCTAATCCGCCGGTTTGGGTTAGCATCGTGGCCTCCTCTACAATATGACGTAATAGTTATCCTTTGATCGCTTAGTTCGAATATAGATTTAAAAATAGACATTTATTTTAAATGAACAAGATGCAAAAAGATCTATATTTTGTCTAATCGCTGCCATAAATCAGGAGACGACTAGTGCAGTCTAAAGCTTAAATACTTAGTAAATATTGTGCTAGCAATTCTAAATAATATTTTTAATTTAAGTTCAATTAAGTAAACCGTTGCCACCAATACTTGATCCGTCGCAACTTACAATAAAAGTTAAATCTAAAGACTAGTGTTGTCACTGATAGTCGCATCCACTATTACACGTCGTTTTAGACATCCGCAACCGTATTCAATATGTTCTTCTGCGGATATTTAGCTAGCCCTAAATTACGTAGATTTCTCTACGATGATTCTTTTTATTTAAATATATCCAATTTTAACTTAATAAAAATCTGTAATGTGATCTTCTAAAAATCCGTAACCGTATCTGCCTCTTTGCGCACATCCAATGGCGACGCCAATGACGTCTTCATTTGAATCAGATACAGTGCGACGCAATTTACATAGAAGACTTGTCATATCTTCCAATAAATAATATACTTTGCTGTAAGTAGTAGTGGATAATTTTATTTTTAAAATATTTAGTTTTATATATTTATGAGCGATTAATTCCCTGGTCATTTAGTTACATGTTTCCTCAGATGGGCTCGAGTGACAAAGCATTCAACGACTCCGACAAGAAGTTTGATGATTTAATAAAGAGTAAGGATAATGTTGAAAGTAAGGCCGACGAGAAGTTTGATGATTTAATAAAGAGTAAGGATAATGTTGAAAGTAAGGACGACAAGATGGATGCTTGCGATGGTAATGTTAATTCAGTTGAAACATTAAGTTGGGAGGAGGTTCTAGAATCGTCAGAAGGAGAGGTAAGTTAAATATTGGCGTTGGATGAACATGAGGATTGAAAAAATCCTTAGGGTCTAATATATTAATAATTTTATTGTACCATTATTCAAATGAGTATTCGATTTTTTAGGAAAATGAAGACAATAATATGTCATGGAGTAATTTTAGCGGCGGGATTTTTTACAAGATATTTGTATTAAATATGGCACTACTGCATACGGAGATTTTCAAAAACAAGCAAGAGACGAAAGAGGTGAATAAATTAATAAATTTTAATGTTAGTAAATGGATTTGAGATGTTTCGTTATTAAGTTTTCAATAAAAATAAAACCACATTTGAAAGATCTTAATTAACTGTATCTTTACATAGAAAACAAACAATGTTTATTGCTAATATATTATACTAGTTAACTTATTGGCTAATTTTGTTTTAATAACAGGAAAGCTCAAGCCCTGAATCACCTCCGTCAGCAGGAAACCAACTGCAAGCCAAATCACCACTTATACGAAGTGCATCAAAGGATTGTTTAAAGTTAACATAGAATAATAATATACTCGTACAAGGTGCAACGTTTCTGCGTATGGAACTATAAATACTTTATGTATGATGTAAGTAAAAATGTAACAAAAACCCACTTCTATTCCTACATGTACAAACTTAAACTAAAAAGTCAAAAATAATATTTTAATTACTTCAAAACAAGAAAAAATCAATGAAATTATTGATACTTATATACCTATTTACAATATACATAAAATGAGTTAAATACAGTTAGTGTTTTCTTACAATGATTATAATAAGAAAACACTATATGTAATTTAATTATTATTATGTTACAGAAATGTTGTAGGATATACTTTTACCTATCTACAGTTTGATGTTAAGTGTATACGTAGGAGAGCGACGCACAGTTCAGGTTATACGAGAATGATGTAAATAGGGAAATTGCTGGCGAAAATTGATTATGTAAATCAGGTAACATATGTATATAAACATTTTTATGTTTATTTGTTTACCAGGTAGTTGGCGGATGTCACTTAACTGCTTCATCCAGGCGATTATAGCAGCAACAATGTGGACTTAAAAACGTTTTCTTGTTTAGGATCAATGGGACAAAGTTTTAGGACATGATTTAGACACATAATATTGTCCTAACACTTTCATAAATTAGGTATATATACATATATAGTCAGTAATCACCCAATTACAGAAGATCAAAATGAAATAACAGTGATTCTGATGTTTGTTTTGGTGAGTGAGTAATGGATGCCAGAGTCCATTACCTTATTCCCTCCTAGTTTTTATATATACATTTTTTGTATGTGTTTGTGTGAGTCCTTGGAGATAGTTATAGCTATACAATTGAAGCCAATAAGTGGCGCTGCAATCTGTTTATATATATTTTTGGGTTCGGGCAGAAAGTATTATAATATAATTCATACTATTAATGTCGACAAAGCACTTGCGGCACCTATGGTATTGTTTGTTTTAATAGATCAATAGGCGATAACTGTAACTTCTGTGGGAAAGTGGCCGCCATACTATAGATGTCTAGTAGTAGTAGTAAACCTAACCCATTTTTATCTAATTAAATTTTAGATGACACGTAAAAACAATTTCAGTTGAGGCGTTTAACTTGGACCATATTATGACTAACAGTGCGATAAAACTTTTATTGTAGTCTAGTTTTAAATTACATTTTTATAACATTTCAGAAGCGAACTCAATTTTGGATGTTTCGGATATCAAAGCAACCCGAATGTCAAGCGTTAGTGGATGTACCAGACTTGTGGATATACTTGAACTTTGTATTAAATAATATCTATCTACTTGTATTGTATATCATAAGCTAAAAGTGATGTATTTTCTAATAAATTTTATAATTGTGTAGTAATATTCATTTCCATTTAGTGTTTTTTTTTTAGACTGTGAGTTCCTAATTATAAAGAGCAGCCTTCTGTATTTGCACACTTTTTAGCCATCTATTTAAGTCTATCAAATCTGTGAATCCAGTTGCTGCCTTAACCAGAACTTGCCCAACGGTGCGTAAAGATTTTAAACTGTAATCAATCACCTAACAATACCTTTTTTCCGAGTGTTGACGAGCGTTGACGTACTCACCAATTTTCTTGTTTTGAGGGCTTAATCGCATAAACCCAGATTCGCAAAATACCAGCAGTAACCACTGTAACCAGAAGTACAGTCCCGATCAAATCGAACATAATCTGCATAAGTCTGTTAAATTAAATGTTAATTTGAGTTACATTCTTTTTACATGTTGACGGACACAATTATAAAATTACAAAGTATGGAACTTTACGCATTAAAGATTTAACTATGGCAAATTTTGCGAATCTGGCTTTATGCGATTGAGTCGTTTTGAATTATCCTAGGCTAGGATCCCATGGGATCCTAGACACGGGGAAGCCAAGTGGAGGAGGAAGTGGAGGGTAAGTACCGTTATTTTGTAGTAACTTGTAGTTAAGAAGTTCAACCAGTTGAAATCTAAGAATATACAGTAAACTCAATTCATGACACGTGATTGTGAAATGACTTATAAAATGAATTAATTCTATTTTATTCCTAATATCGTCCACTAAACTCGTTATTGCCAAATTAAAATTGTAATGAAATTTGGAGTCTTTTTTCCAACCAAATTATTAATAACATACAAAATCCGCTCTCTCTATAAAATTAATAGTATAGATACAATCAACTTATGTGAACAACTTGTATAAAAATCATGTTAAAATAAACTAAATGCCTCCAAGTTTTAATTTATCTTGGTTCGTCTGAAAGGCTCTTATGTACAGTAACAAAATTTGTGGCTAATTTACGAACAGTTGGGATGCTAACCCCCTCAACCAAATTTTATTAAAAAGAGATAATTATATTAATATCTCCTTTTAATAAAATTTAATTAAAGCAAAATGTGCCTATTTATAATGTAATTATTTATTTATGCCGATAACTTCTGAGGCTTCTTTAATTTAATTAAAAAATAATTTCATATAAAACTTGTAAATAACTTCTAACTGCTGGATCAGTACAGTATGTAACACGCGGTATTTTTAGTTATTACTCGTATTGATTGTAGAATAATAAATGGTGTTTTAAAGCAATGATAGAAAAACCCTTATTTATTTATTTTATTCTCAACATAAACCCTACAGCATACAATAGATACAGTATTACTACCTACAGGTTTTCATTGTGTAGGACTTGAATAGACTTTAATAGAGTTTAAATAGATTTTAGTATTTTACATTTGATTACTGGTCGTCTGTTTGTCCGATCGCACCAAGCGGCCTTAAAAACCGTGTAGTCCTCGTAGTGCGACACTATAAGCGGACCAAGAGGAAGAAAAAGTCTCTATAGTACGATTGGTCGAACCATATGTTATTGCTATTCCTGGTGGTTCGATTAATCGAACCAATTGCACAAAAAAGTTCACATAGTCCGATCGATTGAACTACGCAGTCGAACCACGTGGCCACAGCGAAATCAATAGCCTATTTTTTCCGAATTTATTTACAAACTATCATGTTTTCGTATTGATAACCAATACGTCGATAATTGAAATGAAGATTTGACGAGACCCTCGAATGTCGTGAGACTCCTTTATAAGATTACCTTTCTTATACCTTAATACCTTATTTAATTCGTCTAGTAGCAGTAGTACGGTTGTTAGTCCGGTTGAGCGAACTAGGGCAACTTTTGGGTAGAAATAGTTCGGTTGATAGATACAAACCACCGAAATAGTTGCATAAAAATTTAATTGTGAATCTGACCAATTACGAATCTGTCCAAAAACAAAAACGATTCTGTCGAATGCCGAAACAAAATTTTACTTTGATACTCGTAACTAGTATTCAGAGCCATCTATACTTTGAAAATATAACAAGTCTCTCAGATCTTGGTAGTCGTAGCTTAGCTGTGCAGACGTTGTACAGCCTTCCCCATAGATGGCGCAATAACTGATAAAATCTTAAACGATAACGATAAAAGTGAATTTGGATTCTCTTTGAAAAGGAATATTTGATACAGTGGTAGGTCCACTGAACCTACCTATGATATGGGGAATAATATATTTCTTAATGAATGGCTATGTCATAAAAGGGTGTGACCAATAACGAATATGACAAATGCCTAATTTGGTAAAAAGCGAATGTAACGACTTAAGTGGTCCTAACTTGACAAAACAATAACAAAATCCCGTATTTCCTATCTATTCACAATTCACATTAATAAAGTAACACAGTAAGTACCTACGGTAGCTGTGCGCGCAACTTTGTACCTACGCGCTTTGGTTCGTTGTTTGAAAATATTTTACAGGATAAAAAGGGTTTATTTTATATGTTAGTTAATGCAGTCCAGGTAGGTAATAAACTATCTGTGTGCACAAACACACATAAAATAGACAAAAACATACGAGCGACGCACCATTGAGAGAACTTTGAACTCCGATCAGTTCGCTGTGATTCCATAATTGTTTCGCATCTTAATTCTGTTGGATGGTACCTAATATCATTCGATACGTAAAATAAAATAGTAAGTAATTATTGTACGAGTTTCATTCTCCCTATATGACATTTGTTGTACAGATAGCAAAAGAACTATCTGTACCACTATCATCTTTACTAAATCACTTACAGTTGATAACCCCAATTTTAAAAGGAGGTGATAAACATGACGTTAGACAGTACAGACCAAAATTAAGTATTTTTTCAAAACTATTTGAAAAGATAATCACTAATGAATTAACTAAACAAATTTATCGTTATATTGCACATGGAACAATATGGTTTCTTTCGCGGTCGTTCTGTCGATACTAATCTAGTACTTTGCACTAATTTCATTACACGAGCTCTCGATGATGGATGGATTACATTTTCTCGAAAACATAATCCTATTTTTTATAACTATACATCTAGTAACAAAATTAAAGTTGTTGATCAAATTCGTGATTTAGTTATTATTTTAGACTCTAAATTGCAATTTAATATTCATATAGACACTATTATAGCAAAAGCATTTAAGAGACTTGGATTAACATACATTTACTTTAAAAGTATTATACTTCTCATTTTTACGTAGTATTTTGGAATTTGGAAGTATAATATGGAACCCACAATACGAGAAGTATATGGCTAGAATTGAAAAAATACATAATAAATTCTTAAAATCATTAGATTATAGTGGCGGGCGGGCCTGCTGACGCGACGTGTTGTGTCGTGACGTGTCAGAAGTCAGAGGTTTCATTCATATAATTTTACCTATTAGCAAACCTGGCGAAGTTCATACCGCCTCTATACAAAATGAATGAAAAAATGAATTTTCTTCATATTTTTTTTTTCGTAATATTTCCGCGAAAGCGGCGAAGCGGCACACGCCGCTCTGCGTCAGCGAGGGGCTTCAATCCTAAAGCACTCCATAACCGCTCTCTGTAGCACAACCTATGGCAAAATCGGAGGCCGCTTCGACCTGAAACTCTCGAATAATCTTAACGTCTGTCTATATATCCTTAACGGACGACACCAACTAAACCAGGCAACGAATTTTGAAGCGGTTTTCACTAATGAAAAGAGCGAAAAATACAGAAAAATTTAGACAAATGTGAGTAGGGCTACAATGGAGTTGGTAGGCATTGTTTGAATTTATTTTGCGCGTTGGATAATACGGCCTTCTCTGCCTAATGGATGATGCGGGCCTTTCTTATTAATCCTAACATTTCCAGATTCCTCTTCAGCGAAATCGGGAACGAAATGTCGAGTGTGTCGCGCCTGCGCGATCCCGGTTACGTCACATTTCACTCGATCGTTGCTCGGTTGCTTCGAAACGTCAACGCAGTACAAACTTCAATCCAATAGTTCACGACTTTACGTACAGTACAGAGTCAGCAGTCAGTATAACAGAGAGCGCAGAGCGCACTGTAAAATAAAGTCAGTAACCGCGAGTACAGCGAATAGTCCGGACGACTTTATTCAGACCGCTTACATTTTCTATACGAGCGCTTCGACCGCGATGTCTCGCGTCTACACACCATCCGAACATGTTGTTCAAAAGTCACGCTTACCTTCTTTCGAGAAATACAAGGAGATGCACAAAAAATCACTACAAGATCCTGAAGCGTTCTGGTCGGAAATAGCGAAAGAATTCTATTGGCAAACTCCGTCCCAGCCCGGCAATTTCGTATCATACAATTTCGATATAAACAAGGGGAATATATTCGTCAAATGGATGGAGGGGTCCGTAACTAATGTCTGCTTCAACCTTCTCGATCGTAACGTAAGAAATGGACGCGGAGACCAGATCGCATACTACTGGTAAGTGGTTTTCTGTTATCATGTCATGATACTCGTAACTGAATCAATAGTCAGCTGAGCGAAAATGCACCAGTGAGACGGCGCGCGGACTTATTGATTTTCCTCAAACATTATCATCATTTAACTGTCTTTCCCCTGTTATGTAACTTTAAATTTCATATTACTTATCGTACACGCATATGCACGGCGAATTATCGTATTATGTGACCCGCAAACATACGACCTTTTAACCACTTAATATTTAATTAATCGGGTGTCCATTCAGTACCAACATGATGAAAATAGGTTTTTTTTTTAAATTAGCAAATGGGGCTGTATTAAATTACAATATATAAGAATATTTAATCAAGTTCGATTACTTATTTGAGTCGAAGCATCTTATTACATAATAAAATGGTAATTTCAGTCATGTTTAGAAAAATTGGAAGAATAAATTATTTAAGTTTATCCGGGTTATTCGCATAAGGACAGATTCTTATACCAATATTTTTACTTTTTTCACATTTTCATCTACGATGGAGGTAGAAAGTCTGCCAGTGTAAGGATCATCTTTATTTGCCTCTCTTTAGTTCTGTTAATCAATAAGCATATATGTATGTATGTATGTTCCTTATGGACTCCGAAACCGCTGAATCGATTTTGATGAAATTTTCAGACAATCTTCAGATTAGTCCAGCCAATCTTAGATCCTGTGAAGTTTGGTAGCGATCGTATAAGAAAAAAGGACGCCGACGAAGTTGCGGGCAAAAACTAGTATTTTATATGTGATTAGATGGCAGAGACTGTTTGCTGACGGTCAACTCGGTGATATTTCAAGTACTCTATTTAACCATCTCCTTCACATTATCCAAATCATTGAAATCTGTACACAATGCAAGGGGAAAAATACGTTCTGCTGGAGGCTTGCAGTGACAAAACGTTCCGGCATAGTACGAGCAACGTAAGTTACGTTGCTCGTACTACACCTTAGTAATGTGAACAAGCTATTCCACCATATAACTGTTATGTCTTAAGCACATGGCCAAGTTATTCAGTCTTGAGCCAGATGTAGCACAGGAGAATCCTACTCGAAGTTTTTTTTTTTAATCTTTATTTAACGCCTTACTCGAAGATATAAATATAATAATATAATTGAATATATAATTGACAAATACCTATGTTTTAAAAATTAGACGTAGCAAATTCTTTTGTTATATTTCAATAGTTGACCTTTACAGGTACTTTAATAGTACTTGGTTAGTTCGAGACATGTTTTTCTTTACCATTTGTCTCTAAAGGCTTATCTCTAATTATTCTATTGAAACTGTTTTTCTCTCAATGTAAATTATTGCTACTAATATTAACAATAATTTACATTGAGAGAGAAACAGTTGATGTCAAATTCTTGTAACCTTTATGAATCACTGTCAATTTAATCTACAATACCGCCAATCATTATGTATATTTAGTCAATAAGAAAAATGATTTCCCAAATTACAGGTTGATAGGCATTTAAAAATAAAGAAACCCTCGACTCCTTGTCATGATTTGCTATTGATTGAATGAGAATTGATTAAGGATTGATTTGATAGTTCTTGCCATGTAAAAATGAGGTGAAATTGTAAAATATGTGCTTTAGTTTATAATAATAATATTATAAAGAGGAAAGATTTGTTTGTTTGTTTGTATTGAATAGGCTCCGAAACTACTGGACCGATTTGAAAATTTCTTTCACTTTTGGTAAGCTATATTATCAGCGAGTAACATACTAACATATATTTTTTAAAAAAAATTAGGGATCCTTACTAAAACTACAATAATGTAACCCAAGATGTAAAAAAAAATACCTAAAATATTCCTTACATCGCATGCGCTGCGAAAACTATTGATAGATGTAAGTATTAGAAAAAAGTCACGTGGTCGATATAGGCGTCACTGGGGTACGGGAGAGTCAATGTCAAGAAATAAATTCTTAAATGTCCTTTACTACAATTAAAATATTATTCTATTCTATTCTAAATAATGAAGTGTGTGGAATCGAATGATTTGTTAAATACCCCTGCAAAGCCGGGGCGGGCTGCTAGTCTCCAATAATCTGATGACGCCGACGGCAATAGGCCATTTGAGAGACTTCGCCATAATTATTGGATAGACCAGTGTCTTCAACTGAACACTGTTTAATTTGACATAGGTATGTATTATATGATATAATATGAGTAGCAATAGAATGACTTAGTTAGACACTGAATATCAACTATAAGTGATTGACATCGCGCTGATAACAGTGATAACAATGGAAAAGTCGCTTTTCAAAGAGTAATTGCCTTACCATCTTATTTAATAATATCCATGTCTTTAGTATTCAACATAATTTTTCCTATTACTTTTGAACTTGTCTATGATGAGTCACATTTGTTATAGATAAACAGTCAAATATTTTTACAATCATAGATTTAAATCTATGTAGATATGTTTGCAATAGCTAAATATGTTGCGGAATAACACCTTTCTTTAATTTTTTTCTTTGACGTTTCTATTATTTATTTATTTATTTTATTGATCAATCAGAAGGGGGACGTTCAAGTATTACGTAACGTATTGGGGGGGTTTGTAAAACGTTACGATGATTTACAGGGGCGGGAGAGGAATCGTCATTTTTATTTTGTTCTCCCAAGTTGGCAACCCTTTTCGTTGGTAAAAATGGTCACTTCATAAACATGATCCTAAACGTAACGTTTAGAGAGGGTACAGAAAAACGTAACGGCGCTTTCTAGAGAAAAATCTTCAAAGATTGCGTTACGTAATACCTGAACTCCCCCTAGGTATAGTAATAATACCTATTATAGTAATATTAGTAGGTAATAGTTAAGTTAAAAAAAATTATTTAACGCAGTCAAATAATTATCTTAACGAATAGAATAAACGAGATACGGTAAGGCCTGCGAATATTATGTTACTCGTACTATGTAAAGCTGTTATCTTATTATACGAATTAGTGCGTTGCTAATTAAGTCTCTTGTATCTGAATTACTTTCTCTGTTACCATTTCAAGTTTTGACGTCAATCTCCACTAGTTAGTTATAAGTCTGGCACTGTAATTAATTACATCTATCACTTAGCGAGGATCTCTGCTCTGTGTGACGAGGAATAGACTATAGATGCATGTGTGGCATATTTGTTACCTGGACTAATGTATAGGATACTTTTTATCCTGACAAAATATTAGGACAGCAATTATTTTGGCAGGCGTTTTTGACAAAGTAATTGCTTCTATAGTTATGCCAGGCATAATTTTTTATTTTTAAATAAAATATTAAAATAAAATAATAATTTGCCGGGGGCAGTACTTTATTCGGGATGAAAGGCACCCTAAGTTCTTTTCTGAATCCCTGAATGCCTATGTGCCGTGGTGGTTGGCTGCAATGTTGCTATCGCGATGCTATTATGCAAGTTTTGTAACAGCGGGTTTTTATATGTCATTTTTTGTATTAGTACTTTTCACTTATGTTTAACTTTAGTAAAACGAGTACATTGTTAACCCCAACGAAAAATATTCTAGTAGGCTTTTGCTTATTTAACGTAATTAAAAAAGCCAAATTTTTAATTGCGAAATTATATGCATGTTGAAATTGTATTGCATAAATAATTTCAAAAAACACATTTGAAAATGAGGTTATGCGGGAAAAGATAATTAACCATTTCACACTTTTAAACTACACAACCGATCATCGTGAAATTTTGCAGACACGTTTTCAGGGATACCTTTCAGAGAGGACATGAGATACCTTTCATTCAGAAAAAAAGCCTGGCAAAAGTGTGTAATAGCAATAAAGATGTCAGGCTTTTATCGCTTACGTTTTCTTTTATTTTTAAACGCGGACGAAGTCGCGGGTATCAGCTAATAGTAGAAAATGACACCAGCAGTGACGTTTATTTACTAGGCGAGAATTTTTTTTACACTAATGTTTGCGGACTGGCAAAGAGCCTAATTGACAATACTCGTACCGGGCGCATTGCAGGGAATAAAAATGATACACGGAAAATTGAAATGGGATAAATATCAAGAATGGAAAGCGTGCCTTGCGCAAACAGTATGTACATTCTGTCAAATAAGTAGGTACCGGGAATTGATGATTTAAAAAGCCCACTTAAAGGGATTGTCGAAATTATTTTGGTCGCTATGTCGGCACAACTGTGTCCTCTATACTCATGAGGAGTTTGAGTGCCATAGGTCATTTAGTTTATTTACAGAGCGCTATTTTGTCGGTTTATGTCAAGTGTCTTTTGCGATTTTTACAATGGATTGAACAAAGAATATGTCTTAAATTTTGCATTGCGAATGGAATTTCGTGTGCCGAAAATGTTACACGAGCCTTACGGTGAAACCTCTTTATCAAAAACACGGCCATCAACATATTCAATCAAATCAATCAAAATCAATCCAATAAATTCGAATATGTCTATAACTCTCGTGTCCATACAATTCTGTTATACATATAATACAAGAAACGACTAAGAAGACGAATGAAGTCGCGGACAAAAGCTAGTAGAATAAATAGTATAAAAGAGAATACGTTTCATTCAACAATAAGCGCGTTCTTCTTTAAGAATATCATAGAATGTAGATTGTATTGTCTTAAATTGAATTCATGTGGCAATATGGGATTGAAGGCGAAACCTTTACCTGCGCCTAGTTTATAACATTTACCCACTTGTGACTTTGGCCAAGATTTATAATTGACTCTGGGTTTCCGCTTTCATCTTAACCGCTCTGACTTGAACGGTTCGTCAATTGGCGACAGAGATTTCGTGACTATGCCTCAGTGACTAAAAAATTTATCAAAGCTATTAAATAATACTTGAACTGATAATAAAATCAGCCAATTATCTTTACAGGGAGGGAAATAACGCGGATGACTACAGCCGTATTACGTACAAAAAACTGACAGACATGGTGTGTCAGTTCAGCAACGCCCTCAAAGACCGCGGAATAGGAAAAGGAGATCGTGTATCAGTATACATGCCGATGATACTAGAGACCGTAGTCTGTATGCTGGCGTGTGCAAGAATCGGTGCTATACATTCTGTGGTGGTAAGCCAATATATGCATTTCATTGTATAGATTTTTCAATGAGCTATGAATGTATATGAGCAATATTATACTCCAGGGACTATTTGGTGATGCTGTCGATATATGAGCGTCCTTTAAACCTTTATAAAATTAGCTTTGTTATGTAAATCTGTTTGTATTGCGAGGGTAGCCATGAACCATTAATTGACATTAAGTGACATTAAAATCTGGCTTGGATTATAGATATACCTTCCATAAGTTTAATCAAAAGTAACAAAAAGATATATTCTTGGTATCTACCAAGGTACATACCATATATTTTCATATTATTCTATGTATGCCTAATATAAAAACAAACAAATATTATATACCAAAACCTTTCTCGAGAACCACTCTATCCATTGTTGAAAACAGCATGAAAATCGGTGCAGTAGTTTTTGAGTTTATCGCGAACAGACAGACAGACGCGGCGGAGGACTTTGTAAAATATGTATGTTGGAAAAATTAAAGATATTTCGAATGGCTGCAGTTTTTGGGTATTCAAAAATAAAAGATGTTATTTTCAAAATCATAAAACGAATGTGATTTAGTTTGCAGGCTTCTCATCGGACTCGTTAGCTGAGAGGATGTCCGATTGTAAGGCGAAGGTTTTGGTGACGGCTGACGGTGGCTGGCGTGGCGAGAAGCTTTTGAATCTCAAAAAAACCTGCGACGAAGCCTTAGAGAAGGCAAAAACGAAATACAACCATGACGTCAAAATGTGCGTTGTCGTTTCTCACTTGGCGAGAGTTACACCTTGTGGGAACATGCCAGATGACATCACATCTTTGGTATGTATTAAACAAACTACACAATACCTTCGCCTTGTAAACCTGAAGCGTTGTCGACTATTATTCAATTTGAAAAATCGCATGTTTTAATTTATTGCATTGAAAAAACAATAACAATTTCATATAAGACAGGAATATGGAACTCATCTTTAAGGCGAAAGATAAGTTCGTAAATTAACACTTCTAAATGCAAATTAACTGATACACAAATACCTGATAACAAAGTTAAACATTTTTACTTATGTGACATTAACTGAAACCGAAACTAACTTTTTACGTACCAAGTCAAAAGTACCTTATACGAGTATAATAGGTTAAAACATGGTCTATTTGTGTAAGATTTGTTGGTTAAAGCCTAATCAATCTTCACAATACTCACCTGAAATACTAGTTTTAGGAAGTAAATTTACAAACATGGATCTAACTGATTAATAATAATAACGTGTCGTCAAAGGTGTGTCGTATTTTGCATCAATTTACGTATCTGCGGACTCACAAACATTTCCCTCTTTTAGTTTCGCGTCCGAAATATGTGTGACGTGACGTCCACTGAAAATCCAAAATAATTCAAATATGCTGTTTTCAGAGATTCTGATATTCTGATATCCTTTTTTTGCAAATATGAAATGAGTTGCCCACAAACGTAACAAAAACGATCAGGACTTAATTTACACACTCTATTAGACATTTTATTGAAAATAAAACCACCATCTTTCACAAAACTTTAAAAAATTTCGAATTCGAATCATGGTAAACAGCGCGGATAGAAAAATAAGTAATTCACTTATAAGTAAAGTAACAGAATAAGAATGCCCGAGGTATATAAAAAATGTTAGAATTTGTAAACCAGTGTATGTAAATTTACATATTTTATATAAAATATGTAAATATAAAATATGTAAATTTACATATTTTATATTATAAAAAAAATCTCAATTAATTTATGTTTTTTATTTAATAAAATAAATAAACCTAATTGTTTCCAGTATGATTGGAATGACGATAGAGATGTATGGTGGCATGACATGGTCGATGGTCAATCTACCATTTGTCCCCCCGAGTGGATGGCAGCTGAAGATCCACTTTTCATGCTTTACACCAGGTAATACAGAAATAATTATTACAAATATAATATATTTTACTATTATTTCCCTAAAATAATAAAAATATTGATCATTACATTGAATTGAATATTTTTTCACAAGTAATGGTCGGCGGACAGGGATTCTGTACGAGTATCTAAGATTAGAAAACACTACATTTTAATATTAGCTATATAAAACAAAACACGAAAAGGTTTCACAAAACTTTATTAATTTTTCTTGTACATATACTTACGAGTATATTATAAGTATATGAGAGTTCCGTAGTTTTCGACATTTATACCTATATATTAATGATGTCGACATTTATTTAAAAATGTGTATTTTCTAAATAACCTGTCATTTTATATATATATATATTATTTTTATAATGTATAAACAAAGATCAGAGTAAATGTATGTATCTATTATAGTAGAAATAGAATAATGGTGCACCGATTGTCGTGTATATCATGAGTTAAGTACAATAGGAACATGAATATTGTACTGTTCAATTAGTGTCTAGAAAGAACAGCTGTATTCGCATGTCTAAGTATCACATATAAATATTATATGCATCCAATACAGTGTACTGTTTGTTGAAAACTTTGACATAATTATGTGGTTTAAGACCTGCAATTATACTGTCAACAAATACCCGATCTTAAGGGCGCACTTGCCAACGGGAGCTGCATACTAATTTCATACTACATAACGTAATTCCATGATTACTTGTTAGTTATTGGACGTAGCAATACATAATAAAACATTATATTAATGAGATATAACATAAAGGTTTGAATGCAAACAAAAAAGAAATTAATTTCATATCTAGTAAAAGGTGCAAAATTTGTGACATTTTGCCAATAACGTTTGTACATACATTTAAAATTGGGTGGTCAGCAGCTATCTATCAACTATAAAGGTTTTTCTAAAATATTGTAATCGCTGGCTTATATTTTACTATTTTCGCGAGTTTAATATGTGCTGTGAATATTTTACATCGCATTCTATCTTCGGTTAATCGCATTATAGTAAGTTGAGACAACAAATTCTCCTAAATATATAATATTTCACTGACTTAGTACAGGGTGCTCTTCATCAAACTTGTTATTGGTACAAACGAAGAATAAGTAACATATATAATATATCGTAATGTCCGCAGCGGTTCCACTGGCAAACCTAAAGGTGTTCTCCATACCACTTCTGGTTATATGCTGTACGCTACCGCCACATTGCGGTATGTGTTCGATTACCGCGACAAAGACATTTATTGGTGCACAGCAGATGTCGGCTGGATCACAGGGCATACCTATGTCGTGTACGCACCTTTGTTAAACGGGGCTACATCTGTTTTGGTGAGTAAAAATTTTTTTTAAAATTGCGGCGGATGAGTTGGGTTGTTGAGGTGGCGACACCAACGTTTGGCCACACTTTTGCCAAACTTTTAGCCAACCCTTTGGCTAACACTGGCGGAAGTATTTATTATTTAAATTATTGTATTTAAAAATAAAGAATTTAAAATATATATTTTTTCGATATCTCACATCTGCCAGATGGTGTCTTTTTATTGAATTAAGAATTTATTTAATAAACAAAATTTTTAGATACAAAAACAAATATTTAAATAATTATATAAAAACTTTGATGAGTATAGACATGAAAAAATTTGTTATTTACAAAAACTGACCAAAAGTGAATATAGGGATGAAATATTACTAGTAACAAACCTCCTCTAGGAATTTTCTAAAATAAGTTTCCAGAATAGCAGAAAATGTTACATGTGTAAATGTATATAGTAAAATAGAATTAGATACGATTGAGCTCGGTATTTTATGGATTCGTGACTGTATATATAAATCGAATGTATGATTGTACTTATGTATCAAGGTTGACCTGCCGCCGGTGACGTTTAAGACAAGCGTCACGTGACCGGAATGACAACCCGTCGAGTACGTCCCCCTTCTATTTATATGAATAAAACCTTTGACCCAATTTACGGACTCGGAAGCTATTTCAAGTCCAGCTAAACCTTTCGTTCCACCAGTGATACCTACTTTCATTCAATATACAACTCGTTTATTCACAACTAGATAATATAATAATATAAATTTATTATGCTTATATGCAATCAGATAGATATATAAAAATTACGTGGAGATTAGACATAAAAAAAAATCGTGAAAGATATTAGTCGACATTGAATTGAAATCGTAAATTTTATAAATTCATAACTAGACGGTCGACCAACTTTTGTTTTTTGGTTTGTTTGCCTTTTAGACAAAAGAATCTACGATAAAAACTTTGTTCGATAACAGTATTGTAGGTATTCACACTTAGCATGTGTTTTTTTTTTTCGAGCTCATTAATCTCATTACATTTAATTTTATTAAAATTATAAAAAACATCATATTCCACAAGTGAAATTTGAGAATATGCTATAGGTACTCATTAATGGAGTTATTTTATTAGTCAACTCTCGTGGTTATCTCAGTGCAAACAGACGCTGTTAAAATTCGTTGTTTAAATATTGTTAAAAAAGAGTTGAATGTTTCCTTGACAGTTCGAAGGCACACCATTCTACCCAGGAAATGATCGCTACTGGTCGCTTGTTGACAAATATAAGGTGACACAGTTCTACACTGCTCCGACGGCGTTAAGGGCGCTCATGAAATTTGGCGATGATTTAGTGAAAATGTAAGAAATCTATGCTAATAATATGATAAATATATAAATAAATAAATAATATTATAAATGCGAAAGTATGTTTGGATGTATGGATGTATTTTCAATTATTTTTTTTTTATTTTCAACGCGGACGAAGTCGTGAGCACCAGTTAGTTCCTGATAAATAGATAAGGCTTAGCTTCCTAATTAAAAGACCCTTTAGCATGTAATCAAGTTTGTTAATCTATCTATCTATATAAATAACTACTAATATTATAAATGTAATTGTAACTCTGTCCGTCTGTTACCATTTCACGCCTAAACTACTCATGAAATTTTGCAAACACATTGTCAGCGATACAGAAAAGAATATGGATTACCTTTTATCCAGAAAATGTATACTGTTCCCGAAGGATCACCTAAAATAAAAATCCAACTTTTATTGCCGATTTATTGCTTATATATTTTGTCAGGGTTATATTTCTCTTAATTTTTAATAGGGACGAAGTCTGGCATCTATGTATATAAGTTTCAGACCATGTCAACGGACATTTCTATTACAAATAGTAATATGATAGTGGAACAAATAATTAGGATGTGATGTTTCCTTGTCAATAATTCTATGAACTTGAATTGACATATTGATATTTGAACACTAACTAACTCGATAACATAGTTCACAGTAGATACTTCTCGAATCCAAGTTAAACTTGTTGACAATTATACAAAGAGATTTAAATGCAGTTTTCCTTCGCTCCTGATATCGTATTAATAAGATAGCATAAAGATTCTGTTTCTTACTTCTTTTCCATTAACATTGAAAATTATTGTTTATATTAAAAGAAGTTCCATTTCCTAATAAACATTTAATTAGGATTTTTTTTTTTAATTTTTCAATTAATTTATCAAATTACCTACGCTATGCCCAATTCTTATGATGATGATTTTTTTTATATAATATTGTGCAGGCATGATCTAAAATCTCTTCGAGTATTGGGAAGTGTCGGTGAGCCGATCAATCCTGAAGCTTGGCTTTGGTATTACAACCTCGTTGGACATCAGAGATGCTCCATCGCGGATACCTTCTGGCAGACAGAAACAGGTGGCCATGTTATTACCAGTCTGCCTGGAGCTACACCGATGAAACCAGGCGCAGCGGTTGGTATCACAAAAATCTTTTCTGTAGGGAGTGGGTTTTTTATCAACCAAAGATCGAACAAATTTTTTATTTTGGTTTTATAATTTCCTCGCCTATTCCAAGACTTTCATCTTATACATTTTGTGACGTCTATTGTCAAAATAAAATTTGAAGATAATCACCGTTTTGCTGTTACATAATTTTTATTTTTCATTTTAGAGTATATTGTACGTTTACATATAATTTCGGTGTATAATAAACAGAAAGAATAAAATTTTGAAATTAAAACCAAACCGAGTTCCCGAAGGATTGTCTAAAATAAAATAAAAAACTAATGCCTGACCAAAGTTATAGCAATAATTGGTCAAGTGTTATATATATTATATTTATTTTTCAACGCGGACGAAGTCGTGAGCATCAGCTAGTTTTCTAGAAATATAATCATAAAATATTTACGGCATAGCAGGACTACTTGATGACCACTATTGATGAGGCGGTTAACTTGATGGTTGATGGTAATAGCCTAGTGTCGCGTAATGATGGATATAAGCAACACCAGATGGGTGGCAGGTGAACTGCCGATATTACAGGAATTTCTTTACAATTCGCTTGAAGTAGCCCACATTGTTGCAACGGAAACTACTCAGAACTATTGACTGCATGCAGACTTATAAAATTCATGTGGTTTCAGGGATTTCCATTCTTTGGTGTAGAACCTCAATTACTCGACGAAGAAGGAAAACTGATAGACGGCCCCGGTGAAGGCTATTTGGTATTCTGTCGTCCTTGGCCGGGCATCATGAGGACTCTCTTCGGAGACCATAGCCGTTACGAGAAGGTTTATTTCTCCAAGTTTCCAGGATATTATTGCACTGGGGATGGTGAGTTTATTTCTTTCTATACATACATATCTCCGTTCTATGACTAGAAACTACGTAAAAATATGCGGATATTCAGTACAATTTTTTTTTTCTATTTTAATTTTTTTTTAATATTAACTTGGTATGTGTAAGCTTCAAAAACTCTAAAACGGGTAGATCGATTTTAATTTGGCTTTCACATCTTAAGGAAAGATGGATAAACGGGGAAGATTTTTATTATTTACACCACGGACGAAGCCGGGAGCGGGTCGCTAAGTAGTTGATTATAATGTCAGTGTATTCAGACCTGAAAGTTGAAGGCAATATTGAAGGCGAAATATGTTAATAAGTTAAGAATGAGGAACAACTCCTAAAAATAATAAGGATGAGCATTTGCGTGTCAAAGCTATCGGACATTCATTGATTCGTAATTGATAATAATAATACGAATAATTATTATACACCACACAATGTGGCTTGAAAGTCATTTTCTTTCGCAAGCACTAATGTTGTGACTTGTGATAGTTTATCATAAAGTAATTAATTCCGCAAGCAGCGAGGTCAATGTCATAGTTCACAATCGTATGTAAACGATGTACATATCTGATGCATGCAATTCTAACTCGCGTCAAATTAAGTGTTTACGTTTGTGCCGACTTTCCCACTTTGACGACTTTGGTGAAACACCATAATATACCGAAAATCTGCCGACTTTCATAACTATTCCTTAATAGCTGGTGAACGCGACTTCGTTCGCGTTGAAGAATAAAAAATTTATAAGCAATAAGACGCTTGACCTCTTGTTGCTAGCCGTTTGGCAGCTTGGCCAGGCATTACTTTTTTATTTTATTTTCGATGATCCCTTGGGAACAGTGTCCTTTTTTCTGAATGAAAGGTACGCTGTGTCCTTTCCTGGATCTCTGAGAACGTGTATCCAAAATTTAATGATGACTAGTTTAGTAGTTAAGGCGTGAAAGGGTAACAGACAGACAGAAGCATTAATTATTGTTTATTTATATTTTTTTATTAGCTGGTGCTCGCGACTTCATCCGCGTTGAAAATTTAAAAAAAAATGCAATATAACGCTTAGCTAGTTAGTTTTTTATGTTTTATTTATCCCTCGGGAGTAGTCCTTTTTTTCTAAATGAAAGGTACCCTATGTCCTTTCTGGTGTCCCAGACAACGTGTATGCAAAATTTAATGGTGATCGGTTCAGTAGTTTTTGCGTAAAAGAGTTACAAACATCTATACATCCATACATACTTTCGCATTTATAATATTAGTATAGAATAGATTTAACGCGGACAAAGTCGCTAGCACCGGCTAGTGGTTAAATATAATTTTATCACGTGTTTGATCGGCCAATTTGCCGACCCCTAAATGCCCGCGAGCGTGCACGACTTGCGCTCACGTTTGCGGCGGGGCTGATTTTAACGTGATGAAATAAAATCTGTTATCACACCAATTCCACTAGTCAGTGTAAATAATACGATAAGAAAGAACATTTAATACTGTAATGTTATGAAGTTTTTACCAACTTTGTCATTCTTATCAGTAACGGGTTTATCTCAGTTTATAGAAAAACTTAATCCTTGACGTCTTTGATGAAATTATCATGTTTAAGTATATTTAACTATAAGGTGCCCGCGACTTTGTCCGCTTCCGATCGCTACCAAATTACCCGCTGGACTAATCTGAATGTTGTCTGAAAATTTCATCAAAACCGGCTCAGCGGTTTCGGAGTATATATTTTATATATATTTATAATAATTTATTACATTGAAGAAATCTATACATACATATAATAAAATCGTAAACGAGTCGTGCTGTATATTGAATATAAAAAAAAAACAATTTGTACACGTTGTTCTTATGGTACCTACCGAGGTCGAAAAAAAAACGTTTTTAGAATATTTGTATGTTTGTGCGTTTGTGAACGCAGGTTAGATTAGTGCTTAAATTATAGATATAGGTTCAAAGTAACCGGTAAAGTGTTTGTGGATTTTTCATATACCTAATCGAGTACACCTTCTGTTATATTTTATTACTTACTAGCGGTTCGCCCTAGTTTCGTCCGGGGTTCGCCTGGCCTACAATTTTTATCCTGTTACCTATCCTTATACAACCTTCCCTTCCCTTCCCTTCCTGTTACAAACCTTCCTTGTTTATCCCTCATACCATAAGTGAAAACGTAATTAAAATTGGACTAGCCTTCCTTGAGATTTTGAACGGCGATTGATTTTTATATATAACTAGCTGTTGCACGCGACTTCGTTCGCTTAACTTTATAAAATATAGCCTATATTACTCGCTGATATGGCTTGCTTTCTATAGGTGAAATTATTATAGAAAGAAAATGTTTAAGGGCCAAACGCTCAAAATAAAATAAAAATAAAATAAATTTATTACATTTGAACATAATAAATGCGTGCTATGCGTGTGTCTGTTTATTTATTGACGTAACATTTAACGTAATCATCGTCATTGATGTTATTTTTGCCCTTGCCCTATTGCATAAATTAATAGTTTTATATGTACATAAATATTAGCAAGTCGTAGTCAATTGGTTTGTTTTAATTTTTCAGGAGCCAGGCGTGACGAAGATGGCCTCATTTGGGTAACAGGTCGTATTGATGACATGCTCAACGTTTCTGGACATCTAATGTCAACTTCTGAAGTAGAAAGTGTACTTACTGAAGAGCCTGACGTGTCTGAGGCCGCAGTCGTCTCGAAACCGCACCCTGTGAAGGGAGAGTCCCTCTACTGTTTCGTAATACTGAATGAAAACGCAAAATTTAGTGCGAAACTCGTTGATTCGCTTAAGAAACGCGTGCGCCAAAGAATCGGTGCGTTCGCTGTACCCGATGTGATTCAGTATGCACCTGGCCTCCCGAAGACTAGGTCGGGAAAGATTATGAGGAGGATATTGAGAAAGATAGCTATTGGTGACACAGACATTGGCGACACGTCTACTATCGCCGATCCATCTGTGGTCGACGAGCTTTTCAAGAATAAACCGAAGTAAAAAAAACATTAACATAAAACTGCTTCTAAATGCGCATTTCCTACTGACCCTACTGTTAAACCACATACTTAATATTTCCTCAACACTTGTGCTCCGTCCGCAATCTCTATATATTACAATCTTCTATGAATCTTTAGATTATTCGTAACAAAAATAGCTAAAAATACTTACATTACTAAAAAACTCAGGCGCTTAAATATTACCTAAAATGTATATTTTGCTTTCTTTTTGCTTGACAATTCCTTAATAAGACGTCCTACCACAAATAATTTAGCTTTCAATTGTATGTTTCAATCAATAGAGAAGTGAAACTTTATTTAATAAAGCGATAAATTTGTTTGTTACTCGTAGTTAAACTGCCACTGTTTTTGTCCTTTTAACACGTATGTTTCAATACCGACAATATTCATGGAAATATTTATAACTAGCTGGTGCTCGCGACTTCGTCCGCGTTGAAAATAAAAAAAAACAATATAACGCTTGACCTCGTGTTGCTGTAACACTTTGGCCAGGCGTTAGTTTTTTATTTATCCCTCGGGAATATTCATTTTTTCTGGATGAAAGGTACCCTATGTCCTTTCTGGTGTCCCAGACAACGTGTATGCAAAATTTCATGGTGATCGGTTCAATAGTTTTTGCGTGAAAGAGTTACAAACATCCATACATCCATACATATACTTTCGCATTTATAATATTAGTATAGTTTTATGGAAACAGTAGTAAGTACTGTCACAAGATATGATTTAAAACAATCTTATTGCGTTAGATAGCATGTTTTTATTAAGATAAAATAACAGATCTGAAAAGATATTTGGAACTATATTATAAAGCTTTTAGTTATAAAGACAAGCTATACCTATTAATTACGCACATATCGATATTTGATGCGGATATGTACGCCTTTCAACTATATATAATTACTTCAACTATATATAATGTGTTCATATATAATTATTGAAAACTGTTTATTCAAACTTTAATCTTTAATCTATAAAAAAAATTTAAGTCAAAATAATAATTTTTATTTAACATTTTCATTTAGTTTACTGCTCAAATATTTTTTAAAGGTACTTAATTAAATATTTGATACTGCTCAAAATTAAATAATAACACAATTATTTGTCTCAATGGATCTACTAATACTATGATAAAAAATATTTAAACATTTTTTATTTTAGCGATTTTTTTTATTATCACTTCTAACTGTATTTATTAATTGTTTCTTATAATTGTATTGTAATGTAATTGTAACCTTATCTCATTCATTCCATAGTTAGAAGCTGTTCTACTCCTACCTTAAATTATTTTAAATAGTAAACCTAACGTAAATATCTACATTAAGGTTATACAGTAGAGTATAGCAGATTTGTCTTTTTTTGGGGTTGAATGAAAGTGTTTGATATTTTATCTTTTATTTCAATAAAATAAAAATCTAATTTTTATACAAAACCGATTAATATTTACTATTATTATTTGATACTATTACTTTTTATAAATAATTAAATAAATTAGGTATATTGTATTACCTACATTCTAATCATATTGCGTGAAGTTCTAACAAAAATGCTTCTCTATTAATGTTATATATGTTATTAGATGTCGTAATAAATTATAATAATTATATATAATAAATACATGATATTCGTATTGCACATTTTTGTGATGCACCCTTTACAAAATATTTATAAATGTTCCCGATTGGTCATTTGGAGGTAAACGTTGTTTGTACCTTAAAAAATATTTTCTATAGAATTTTAAATCTCAATTTAAATTCTACTCAACGCTATATTAGTCAAAAAATATAATATTAATTTACTACTATGATTCCATTCCACACAAAAGTCTAGAAATCTTCTTGGTTTATGTCTAGTCTTAAATCGTTGTTAAAAATTGACCAAGCGCAAAAATCTTGTACAATCTAATATACAAATGTCAGTCACACTATGAATACTAAATCTCTATGAAGACTGAAAAAGAAAAGCCTTTGTAAGAGGCTATTACCACTAGTCACTTCTAAAGATTTTTTTTAGAAAGATTAAACGAAAATGACACTAGTTAAATTTTCAACATGTTAATGGAAAATTTTCTTTACATACATATATTGAATTGCTATATGATCACTGAATAAAATAAAATATAACTAATTTTAAATCAAACTATACGTGTTCCAGTGTAAATCCGCTTTTTAAAATGAATTGAGATTCTAAGAAAATAAAAATTTTGATTAATACTCAATAATCGTAGGATAATTGATAATGCTACCTAATGCTGAAAAATGATTAAAAATCAAGATAACTTGTCCAAATTTTAACCGTGATAATGTTAATTAATATATATTTTATTAGTATATCCACTGTTATTGATATTATGGGACTTATTAGTAATTTATTGTCACACAGAATTCGAATCAGATGATAGCTTTTTGCCTTTTTTTTTAATTTAGACGCCAATAAAAAAAAATACCTTAACTGTTAACATGGTTATTTGAGTCAGAGATTTATCATGGTTTTTTAAAATATTCAATTACAGAATACCTTTTAATTTTCGTACCTACTGTTTTTATTTTAAATTTATGACAATTATTTTTTATATAACAATATTGTTATTATTATTTAGTTTTAATTCATTGATCATTGGGTTCGAAGCGGTGTTGTGATTTGACCATTACGTTACCACCTTGTCAAAATATGACCAAAACTTCCGAACCCGCTCTAGCTGTGTGTCAAGTGTTGAACTATGCACACGAAGTATTTTTTGCGCACAAATATTCAGTGGTTACGGATGATAATATTAAAAATACACGCCCCAATCTCACACTACACACACTATATACAAAGGTATTCCAACTAGCTCTGAAGCGTATAAGATACACCGTGTGCATAGCCTATTATAATCATAAGAATATAGGGTATCTAAGCGCAATAAATAAATAAATGTCTCTTAAATTTAGAAACGAATTTGATTATGTAACGTTAAATTGTTTGCCATTATTTATTTTGTCCAGATGTCATTATTTTTAAGTTTAGTTAAGCTTATTATCATTTTTCGCATAAAAATTACGAAGTGTACAATATTTTAGGCATTCAACTTTTCCGTTTTTTGGCCTAATTATAAATTAGGAGTGCGTTAAAATTGTTTTATAAAATTATTATTTTTTTTTTCAAATTTAAATAGACGTTGGTGTAAGATATTCATAAAAATTAAAATAATATTTACTGGGTCGTAGTATCGAATATGTACTTAGTAGCAATATCAGTGTTTTTCAAATGCACAAACTTATAGATACGAGTAAATACTTAGTACTGAAATACATTTCACATGAATGTCTATCTTATTGTAGTCTGTTAACCAACCCTCCATTAAATCCATGCCCGCTGTTAGACACAATTTAGCAATAAGGGAATAAGTGATGGTGAAACGAACATATCAAATTATATGGTGATTAAATATTACGCTTTTGAAATTGGATGTTTTTTGAATTTTTATTTATTTAATATAATTATAATTTCCATAACATATCCTCAGAACTACAAAAAGCTTTTTTAAAATAGCTCCTGTTTCCTTTTTCATTTCAGCGATTCTCCATTTTTATTTAAATTCGTAAGCTGCGTTTCTTGATTTTTAAAAAGAATTAAAATTTTATTGATTCTCTCTATAGACATTGTCAGTACAGAAATAGGACATGAGATACTTTTCATAAAGTAAGTACTGTTGTAGAGGGATCACATAAAATTAAAAACAATAAATTCAACGCCTGTTAGCAAATAGAGATAGAATAAATGTTAACATCTAAGAAAAAAGCCGCATTAGCAGTCGCGACTATTTACTAATTGAATAAATATAAATTAGGCTGCTTTCCAAAGCGAATTAAATAAAATCAAGCTGTTATTGCAATCACCAAATATTTTAATATTCATCAACATTTTAACATTTCCATTTTTGTAATAAGAAATTATTCAACAATCAGATAGTTATGCAGTTACCTAACAAATTATTTAACAATTTATTTAACAGAAAAACAGATATTTGCATATCTGCCTATTTGTTCTTTTTTGCGGCGTTCCGAACATTCTTTCGCTGTAGAGGAAAATAAATTGCATGGAAAATTCCTGCAGCTGTAACACAGATAGCCGATATTATTACTATGTATTCTGCTCTATTTCTGTAAAAAAAAATACAACAAATTATTTATGATATGATATTACCTATATTTTACCCATTTTACTTCCAGCGGAGAGACAAACTTAGTAACAATTTTTAAATCGCTCTAATTCTGTAACATCTATCAGGCACAAAAGGTGATAAATCTAGGTAAGAGGATGGATTGACATCTCTTACACACTCACACGATAGCATATGTTCTGTTATGCAAGAAGAGACGCGGTTATTTTTTTAATGTAAAGCTCGTCAGATAGGCCGACGACTCATCCATTTCAAGATAGGTACAACACAAGCAAAGCCACAGAGCCACATATATTTTTTTTTAAATTTCTTTATTAGAGATGGGTTTGCTCTTGGCCAGCTAGATAGCCGTGTAGCGAAGATGAGGCTTATGATGGAGCGAGCTCACCCAGAAGATGCCTATTCACTGGAACTTTGAAAGGATTTGGGTTATATGAGCTCGGAAACTCAGACGCCGCCAGCAGGGAGTTCCAAACCTTGCCAGTGCGCATTATAAAGGATATTTTAAAGCGCTTGGTCCGAAAAAGGAGGAGTCCGACAAGATGAGGATGGTAACTAGCCGTACCTCTGAATGTCCGATGAACCTTATAAAAGACACATAGGTAGGCGATTTTGCGTATATGCGCCAGGCTCTGCATTTTAGTTTTTAAAATTAGAGATTATGAGGGACATTTGTCACGCAATGATACGACAGCACAATAAAATTATATTCTGTTATGCAAAAAGTGACTTCTGTGCATCTTTGCCAATACACAGCACCTTACCGCACATATAGCGTATACTTACTCGAACGGTGTTCCACATATCGTATAATGAGTGGCTCCAAATTGCGGCTTCTGAGTGCAATGGAAGTCGAAATATTTTTCGTCATAATCGTCTACACACAGGTAAGTTCGTTTTTTCAATACCTGAAAATTTAAGCTGTGTTTTAGCACTAACAGAGTTGGCACAACCAATAGCGTTTATACATATTTGTGGCTTTTCGTTGAGAAATATGTATAAACGGCATTTGTGATCAGTGAGGAAATGCTGTATATGATAGATAGACGACAGAATTTAATTTATAGTTGGAAATATTTGTGATGTCATACCTGAAGAATAGGAGTTGTAAGGGTGCTGTATTTACCACAGGGCCCTACAGGTTCGTGAGGCCCATGCGAGAAGTGATGTTCGGGATCGTAAAATACGACGAAGCACCAATAAATAGTGTAGTGAATTGCCAATTGAATTATCATTATATAGTCCATATAATTCAGTCTGGAATGAAATTAAGTGTCTAAATTTTAATCTAAATACTTAAGGCCAACTTAAGATATAAATTTCAGTTATAATTGAGAATTAATTTAAGAATAACTCCAAGACGTATAAATCATGATAAAAGAAATTTATCATGATTTAAACTTTCATATTACTTATGTTAGCGTCTGCTATTTATGTCGACTGAAGTTGATTGAAAAGTGCTAATTCATTCATTCATTGAAGGTGTTCATTCATTCAGATTCATTCGGTGGTATGATATTGAAATTGTATCAGTCAGTTGAACGTACGCGTTCGCGAAGAGGTCGATGTCGTATGTCCGCGCACCTTATAGTTGGTATTGTAGTTCTGATGTATCGATCGGTCAATAAAAGTATTGGGACTCAACATAAAGTGGTTTAATTAATGTACCCGAAGTAGAGAGTGCTAATACTTATATTACTTACTTTTCAATAACCATCTCGTTTCTGTCCAGGAGACCTTTTATAGTGAAATAACCAAACAAGGCAAATAAAATGTAGAAAGTCACTTCACTGTGTATTCCCAAACGGTCATGCAAGGGATGATAAAAGGGAACAAACATCAATATGCCTCCTGGCATACCTAGGAATGAAGCAATTATCATGGAAATCCATTCTGTTTTCGTACTGAAAAACAAAACATTGGCTTGAAATCAAGTAAATACAATAATACATATATATATATACAAAACAAAATATTAGTTTGTGATAATGTTCTAGATATAGAGAAATGATAACGAGAAGAAATAAAACACCGATTTTTTTTTTATTAACTTCGAAATTCGTTAGATAAAGTACTTATTATATATATTTCTATAAATTTTAAAATGCTTTCACAAATTTTTAAAAACTGAAAACTAAAAACGTTCCATAATTGTGACGTCACAGGTATTGGAACAGATTTGTGTAATATTTGAAAATTTTAAAAGTTAGACGAAGAAAGGTTGGCAATATTGTAATACCACGCACCCGGCGTATGTACATAATAGAGAATCGACGCAAAGCAAACGAAATTTTATGATGATAGTCTCCGATTTTAATAGTGTGACAGTTTACAAACAAACTTACTTAGCAGCTTGCCACTGTTTCAATCTCGGCGCTAATAATTGCCTCGTGTAATGGAAGGAGAAATACAAACACGCAGCAAATGCGGCATGGAAATAGTAAGAGTTCCACGGCACCCAATAATGTCTGTCGTATATATTTGGATCTGTATCGTGCCAGGTCCAATGCACAAATTTTATAGCAACTATGTCATAGGGAATGTCGATCAAAATTGTTAGAAGACCAACAGCGAATGGCTCAGCGTAAAATGGTATATTCAGTCTGTAAACGGCATAAGCGGCATGGTATATAAGTGCGGGATCTGTAAAAAAAAATTAAGCTGCCTAAGTCTATTTTATCCCTCCACAAAGGGAAGTAGACAAGTCACTACTTAGTTCTAGTAAACTTACACACAAATATTATGTGAAGAGGAAGCCGTTCTCCCAGCAACGTAATTGGTGTTAACGAGTGCCAGAAATTGTCATACTCTGGTAGCACGAAGTGCCAAAAGTTATCCGTATAAACACCGTGAATTATTGTAGCGAACCAGAAGTAAGGCCAACGACCACCCTTTTTTAAAGCTGAAATCATATGTTACGAAGTAGGTACTATCAATATTGCACAGTAATTTATAAACACATTATAAATAATATGCCCCCCGTTCGTGGCGTAGGCTTTTCTACAGAGAAAATACTCTCACAGGTTAATATAGGCACTAGATAAATGGATTTAAGACACCCCGTTATCCCAGTGACTTTACGTATCTTCAATAATTGCCAGTCTTATCAGAAGTTTCCTCACAATGTCTTACCTCAGTGTCAGAACATGTGATCACCCACTTTTTATTTTAGTTACTTTTTTTTTTACTTATTTTTATTATTGTCTATAAATCATAGGTATAGGTTTTGGAAATTAATATTTTGTTTATGGAATTTGATATAATTACGAAGAAGTAAACTGGCTAACCCTAACATTTCACAAAACCAATTTAATTATTGCTTTGAAATAAATTAATTATAATTACCGTGTATAAACGTTACCAATCCCGCGAGCAAATAAACACTCTGGGAGATCATATAGGTTGGAAGAGATTTCCATAGTAAACCTATGTCATGGGTTTGCACCAACCACTGTAAAAAGAAAAAAAAACGGGTATTACATGTGGTCGTAGTACACCTATCAATACATAGTCCTCGCGATCCTGCTCATCAACGGCCGTGTTGATAGAAAGTCGTTGTTGGGTTTTAGTCGGTAGGAATCTGCCATAATCCAGCAGTGTCCCCTACACTGCCGGGTATCCAAGAGGATTTCCCAACGTTAAAAAAAAAAAGTAACGACCGATCTGATGGTACGTGTCTAACTGACTATCAAGGTTGACAGCGGTATGTAAATTACAAAATGTGGATTAAAAAAAAGTAGGCACATGTTATAAAAATTACAAAATTTACAGCTTACAAGCACAAATTCGTGTGGTTTTTCATTTAACTTTTCGCAGCTAAGAATTTCGCGTGCTTATTTAAACGTCAAAATTAGTGGTCAAGTAATCAATATTGAGTCAACAACTTTGACCATGACTTTGACCATTCGCTCACTGTGATACACGTAACCTAAGTACTTTATAATAACTTTTAAATTTTCTCTCAAACAATCTACAATCTATTGGCAAATATGAATACTAATCGCGAATATTATAATGTACTTAAGTATGTACTTAATCAAATATGTAGGTAACTATCTCTGTTAGTAACTACTGATAAAAGTTATTATGTCACTAACCTCCAAAACCATGTTGTTATTTTAAATATTTAAGACAAGATTACACCAACTTCTTATGAAGACCATTGCAGACTGCATAACATTAATTTAAGTAAAAATAATAAGTAACTAGATATAGAGAAGGGATGTGAAGGTTATAAAAACGATGTATCGAAATTTAACTACGCATTTGTAACCTCCATTCATTACATTCCAACAAATGTGTAGATAAAGTATTTGTAGATAAACATTGCTTGCTTTATAGTTATATAGTAATCTATGACATTCAAGTTTTGTTTGAATTTTCGTTACTTTTTATTTATTTTTTTAATATCAAATATACATATGAAAGAAATTAACCACATTTTCTATTAAATTACTTTAGTATATCTGCTAATACTATAAAGAGAGAAGATTTGTGTTTTTGCATATTTGTTTGTAATGAATAAACTCAAAAACTACAAGTAGTTGACCGATTAAAACCGGTTCAGACCGATTTTAAAAATTCTTACATATATAAAAAGCTACGTTATCAGCAAGTACCTAACATAGACTATATTTTATGCAATTACGCGCACGAAGTCGCGTGCAACAGCTGGTGTTTTAATACGGGTTCACCGTTCTCAAGTTTAGTTTCCCGTCGTGCGGCTGAATCTCCTTCATTCATTCCCTTCTGAAATTACCTAACCAGTTGCAAGAGAAGGTTTTTTTTTTTTCACTTTTTGGTAACTAGTTGTGAGAGAGGAATTATTATTCCACTTTTGTAGATTCATGAGTTTCGTGCATTTTGCTCTAAATTTTTATTTCGTAATTAATTAACTTTATTGTTACCAAATATTTTTTTTAAAAAAAGAAGATAGATATATTTACCTACAAAACTTTTACCTACAATTGAGATAAGTAACTAAAATGTTTTTAATTAATATAAAGATTTTTTATAAATATAAAATTTAATTACCCCATAGTTACAGAACATAAACTTTAAACTTATAGGTACTACCGGCAAAGATGGGAAACGTGTCTGCACTAATACAATTTTTCGAAGTTAATTCATCATGGTCATAATCGTCATAATATCAGCCATCTATTTACTTGACGAAAAGTATATTTTATCAATTGTTGCCTTCTGTAACCGGTCTGAAGTAGCCTGACTTCAGCGTCAACCTGCTGCCATTATTAGGTCGAAACCGTCTTTTCGTCGACGTTGCTTACGACAAGTTATCGATAAATAATCATAATTATCGATCACTAATACAATAATACCCATCACCACAATCAATAGCACATTAATTATTTTTATCGTTGTCGTTACAATTATTATCAATAATTCGACACCATATATAAATAAGTATGTAACTGAGTCACAAATTTATATCGTCATTATCAATACATTACACCTGTGCCAATATTGTCACAAATTTCAATATGCGTGGATTAAGACAATGTAGTTGCTCTAGTACCATTGGACTGTACCATTAATAGTACTAGTGATACTACTTGGTATCGCCAGTACCACTAATAGTACTAGTGATATTTTGGTATTAACAGTACGATGTATTTGCTCTATTGCCATTTGATTGCACAATTAATTTCTAAATTTTTAATTTAATTTTTTATTAATTATGTATTGTTTGCTGTTTTACTACATGCACAATTTTATGATTTAGATAAAACACTTTATCAAATGAATCCCAGAAGAAACGCAAAAAAATGTGAACACACGTAATTAATATATTCAATTAATGCATAAACGGAGACATTGATGTCCCTTTGTTTTTAGAAACATTAAGATATTTTTAGAAAGATAGTTTTATATATTATTATTTTTTTTGTTATAAAAATACTGGTACTTGTGTATGTATCGCGCGCCTGTCATTTGTTGTTCAACAAGTAAAGTATGGATTTTTTAACTAACTTATTTTTAATGGTACTGACGATACCAAGTAGTATCACCATTATAGCACCTACTATTAATGGGTACAGTCTAATGGTACTAGAGCAACCACATCCTGTAAGCTAACCGATAAACAGAAAGACAATAGAGAAGTTAGACTAAGGCGACAAAAAAAATCGTATACTATATACTCGAATTTATTATTAATAAATTTATATATAATTTAACGAGTATACTATATACTCGTTTGGAGCACCAAACGTTGTCAAGTGAGAGAATAGAGAAAAGCGAGTAAGGATGGTTGTATAGTATAGGTAAGTATTAATATTAACACAAACTGCAAGTCAATTATTTTTATTAATTTAAATAATAATAAAACAAAATTAACTTGACTACAAATTGCTACACTATCAAACCTAAAAAAGTAGAAAACTAATATAAACTAATAATAAACAAATAAGAGTAATTCCTTTTTATTTAAATAATTAAAAAAATAATAGTTTGTATGTAGGTATAATTGTACAGGTACTGTTTGTTAACTAAGCTGTCCGACTGGAACCAGTAACCACATTTAGCAAAGACCACAGTGATAACAGCATGGTTATGGTGCGATAAGTAAACCATGCATTTGTGTATGCTATGTAACAAAAAATATCACTAGTTCAAGTGTACAAGACTAGAGCACAGAACTAGTGGGAATAAGCGGACAATTCCACACACACCCATCTATCTCTTTAACCAATCAGAATTGCTTATTCCCACTAGTTCTGTGCTGTAATTCTGTACACAGGAATCGGCAGCACACTTGCCATTGCCCATAGGAGAAAACTAACTACCATCATAAAAATACAAACAAATAAAATTAAAACTATTAAAAAATGGACAAAATAATATTTGGAATATGAATAAAAAATTATTCAGACATTACTGTGTAAACTGATTTTTATATTTGAATTTTTTTCTACCATCGCTGTTTAACTTGAATAATATCTATTTAAACGACACTGGATATCGATGTAGACACATTGAAGGTACGTTTCGCCGCCTCTCTAGCGTTCGTTAGAGTTTTCTGGATTTGCGCCACGCTATCTGATCTAGCTGGAATCTTGTCGTAAGAGGTAGCAATGGCACCCAATTCGGACATATCCGTATCAACGATTTCATTGCTTAAAAGTATCATGCCTAAATTTAATTTCAAGTTGACACGTCCGTCTCTAAAAATTAAGTATACATTTGATTGATCGATCACTCTCAGCGAAAAATACTTGTTCAGTTTGAGAGCCTTCATTCTTATTTGAAAAGGATTGAATTTCTGAGACAGCTTCTTTTTTTTCTCCTTTACAAAGTTTTCGAATTCAATTGCCAACATTTCGTCATTGGCGGGATTCCTTTTGATCTCCTCAGAATTCTTCGGCAGTTGCTTTATCAGACAATCTGGCGTTTGCTTCAAGTACGTGTCCTGAAAAACGGACTGTAGCACGGCTGGATCGTTCAGCGTGTGCCATCTCCATTTGCCAGGCGATCCGATCTTAGGGTCAATCACCACGCCTTCTGATTGATTGTATTTCAGTCTGTAAACAATTCAATATTTATATAACGACCAATTCGTGTAGTTTCACGGAGTAAGATAACCTTTCTTTACAAATCGGTTTGCATTACATAGTCAATGCATGCAATACATATACAATGCGTATACATTACATAGTCATGCCCCACGACCATCCCTTTCTAGTAATGGTAATAAATTAAATTTGACCCCATTATTTGTTTGTCTGAACAAAACATGACAAGGAAATTCGAGGATTATTGCGAAAGAGGACGCAGGTTTTTCGGGTCAAAAGTCTGATTATAAGGTTAGGTTTTATACAAAGTCTAATTCCATAAAATATTGCCGATTGATTTAATTTATAATATAGAAAGTAAGAACGATAAAATAGATAAATAGTTTCTTGCGAGCTAATTTAAAACCTAACCCAACCTCTTCACCAGTTTCCAGGCGATCTGCATGCCTCTGTCAAACTAAAATCCTGTCTACTAATTTTACAAATGCGAAAATTTGTGAGGATGGATTGAGGTATGGATGTTTGTTAATCTTTCACTTAAAAACTAGTGAACGTATTTGGATGAAATTTGGCAGATTGAGAGTTTATTACCTAGATTAACATATAAAATACTTTTATCCTGGAAATATGTTAGGTTCTCCATAATGATCGCCTAAAAATTAAAAAAAAATTGCGCCACTAATATATAAAACATCTTTATCGCCGTCACAACGATAAAGATTTCAGGCATTATATATTTTCTCTTTTAACGCGGACGAAGTCGCGGGCACCAACTAG
The DNA here is from genome assembly GCA_944738685.1 of Synanthedon myopaeformis. NCBI lineage: Eukaryota > Metazoa > Arthropoda > Insecta > Lepidoptera > Sesiidae > Synanthedon > Synanthedon myopaeformis. Next base: position 3,100,085 of record OX122913.1, on the reverse strand, counting down.
TATAAAGCACGTACCTCTCCTGACCGTATTCGTCGTAGACCACTCCGTTTCCAAGATAATCAAATGTGCCCAATACTGTCTTGGGTTTGCGTGGCTCAAGGTAATGTTGTTCCTGAGCACTGTATACTACATACCGGTGCTGAGCGTTCGCCTCTGTCGGGTGCAACAAAAATATTACACTTATATAACTCGTAAACTGATTATTTATTAGGTAATTTAATGTAAATTAATATACATCAAAGCATGTGTTGGTTGTCTTACTAACTACCAACATAACCTTTTTTTTTATATTACTACTACTGTCGTCGGTTAGATACTTAAATAGGATCCTCAGACGCATTCTGGTTTTTTTTTTTTACTTTATCCAATTGCATTAATGAACAGATAATTCCCGCAGACGGTTAGGTTTCCCGCAGACTACTTGCTGCTGTAGCATCAGGTCAATGCAGCCGCCAACCTCCGCTAGAAAATGACCGTCAGGAGAAGATCCTAATTTTCGGAGTTACGAGTTTCATATTCCGGTAGCGATTGAAATATCATCACTCATTCGCCAGTAATTTCATTGGGTTTATAATACTCACAATGCACACCGTATTCCCTATTCTCGGGTTACACTTTGTAGGCATAAACAAGACGTTTTTGACTCCAAATCAGCAAGTAAGTATATTAAACTAAGAAACCAACCCGCAGCGAAATGATATTCCAAAGCCACATCGCCACACCTATAATACCACTGTCCGGTTCCATCGTCATTTATCTCAGCCAGTAATTCTCCAGTGTCGTAATTCAAACGTTTCACATTTTTGTGTTTTGTGAACCAATCGTATTCGGCTTTAGCTGGTAACATCTTATAAATATTCAGCTGCAATCACAAATAACTACTTCAACAATTTATTTATTGATTTTATAACTCGGTAGGTACACTAATAACATGTTGCGTTTCTATTTGTCTCAGCCGCACAGCCGCAGGACGCCCACTGCTGGGTCTGCTGGTTATAGGCCTCCCCCATAATTATCCAATAGGACCGGTCGGAAGCAGTCTGGATCCACCGTACACTTGTCATTAATAATGCGAAGCTATTTAACAAAAATATCGAATACTTTCTTTACTTACCCGGCGCATTACTTTAGTCGTTGGTAATTTTGTCCAACCATTGTCAATAAACTGTCTGTCTGATAACATATACTTAATTAAACCGCGGGCAGGCCCATCCTGAAAATTTCGCTATTATCAAAAAACTATATTTAAACTAAGTTATTTTTTTATATATATTATGAAGGACGGCAAACTGACAATTTTTTTTTTTTTTTTTTTACCTTACATACATTTAGTAAAAAGGAGTTATTTTAATATTACAAACAGACTTTAATTTTATTTATTAGTATAAACATAATAATATTAGTCTGTTACCTCTTGAATTTTCTTTGATTTCTTTTTACTATCTGTGGTAATTGAAGAAGTGAGAGGAGCTGTTGTTCCGTTAAGGGAGTCTGTGAGAAGAGGTAAAATAGTATTCACTTTGTAAAAAATAGCTTCGGAACTCTCTTTTAAGTCTTTATAGCGAGGATCGAAGGGAACTATATTAGTGCCTTTTATCATCTTCTGGCGAACATTTTTAACTCCATGGAAACATTCAATTACACTATCCGACGTAAGCTCTGGAAGCACCCTTTTAGGTTTTTCCACTATCTCAGGAAGTGTATCGATTCTTGGTATCACAACTGGTTTTTCTCGAATAGGTTTTTCTTTTTGATCCCTAAATTTGTTTCGGTCCTGTAGCATTTTCAAAAACATTTCAGATTCGGGACTGGGCTTATGTTTCTCTGGTTTGTTTTCCTTGTCATTTAACAATGCAGATGTAACCAATGTTTCTTTAGACGTATACTTTTTTAATTCAACAGTTTTCACTTTTCCCTTCTCTTTCTCTTTTTCTTTTTCTTTCTCTTCCACCTTAACCTTTGTCGTTTCCTTTGGAAGTGGAATTTCTTTTGGCACATTGTCTAAAAATGAAGTCTCTTTCAACCCTTCTCTCAAATATTTACATACGCAATGTGTATCTGCTTTCGATGGTGAGGCGTAGAGACTATCGTCAGAAGAGATTCGACGTCTAGTTGATTCTCTTTTAAGTTTTGTTATCATTTCTTCCAAAAAACTTTGATTAGCAGAAAAGTCATCTACGCTGGGCAGTTTCGGTAGTGGCGAATCAGGAAAGAAATTTATTTCTGGCTCACATACTGGCGTGGAGTGACGTAATTCTTGCAATAACTGTTCCAATTCATCTATTGTTCCTCGCCTCTCTGGTGTATTGTGTTTGCAAACTGGACTTTCATCAAATGTGTCTATCAATCTTTTAGTCTTGCACATCCACATATCGAGGCGGCGCTGATGCTCCAGATATTGAGTAACATTTTCCGCACGAAACGTCGACAGGATATACTCGCATCGCTTGCATTTACTTACTTTTCTTGACTTCTTACAATGGTCACATATTGTCAAAATCTCATTTTCTCTTAAATCAGTTATTTCATCAATAAGATTGCGTACCCGTTTTATTAGAGAAACGCAGTGAAAGCATTTGGTTTTGTATTGACCTGCAAAGAATGAACGGTCCCTCAGCTATGTCGTGTCAGTTTAGTTAGATCAAATGAATTAAGTAAAATTGTTTGAAATAAAGTAAAATTACATACATAATTCACGGACATACTCAAACCGCTTCACTTTCTTGCCACTTTTATTGTGTAATATTATTGAATTACTCTTTTTCGGAACTATTCCGCACTGTAAAAAAATATATTCATCATTTAAAGTTCTTATTTTCTATTGCAATATATAATGTTTTTTTTACAGATTTTTACACTACTTTCTACATAATTCTACATCTAGACATCTAAGATAATGTTCAGTCACCAAACAGAACAAGACATTCGAGTGAAGGTGAGTAAGGTACGTAGCATACTTGCACAACCTGTGGCGTTGCTTGTGGTTATAGGTAATTTGGGTCCACTTTATAGCAGATAACTACTGTCAGCCTTTTAAGCGGTAGGTAGATACATAAAAAATATAGGCAGCAGTTTTTTTTTTTAAAAAAATAGGTATTACCTCATTAGTGCGATTGGAATACTCGTAAATAGTTATACCAGAGTTTTTAAGGTCGACAATTTTCTTAAAATTACCCAAAGTGCACGATGATTGACAATCTTTGCAACTCCTAAATAAAAAAAAAACAATATCTTTACTCTCTTTAATACCACTGATATGAAATGAACGAGAATTTATACACGGCTGTATGATGGAAATGGGCTTTTGTTCAGCATTGTCAGAATTGGGATTTGATTTTCATTATAAAGTTGGTATATTTAATAATTTTTATACTTACCGAATTTATTTTAAGAGCAATTCTAAATGAAAATAATTAACACAAACTGAAATAACAAGAACTTACGACATTTTTGTTTAATAGCTTTGGTGATTAGGCATTGTATAAGATACGAAGTGAATATTAGGCAACATTAAATATTTTCATTACAAATATTACATTACAAATTCCATAACTTGAATGACATTATAAATATGTAAGACAAAGAATATAACTAACTACTGATGAAAATCTACTTAATGACATTAGTGTGACAATTTATATATTTATACAATTAAAATTATGATGGCAACCTACAAAAATAAAGGCAGGATAATAAGTAGGTTTGTTGCACAGTGAACGAATATGTATTAGACAGCGTTGCCAGACGTCCCGATTTTTCAATCAAAATTAAATGTCCCGCGCGGGACACGCTCAGTCCCGCTTTTCGGGGATAACTCGACGGGTGCGGACGGGTGGCACAAACAAGTGTGGACTTTTCGCCCGCCCTAGGGTAAATCTGATTTAAAATACATTTTCTATAACTATTTTTGCTATCTATTGTCAAGTAAATGTAATTTAAACTCAAATAAAAAGATAAATATTTAAAAACTTCTGATTATATACGTTTTTTTACTATGTTCCGCTTTCGACTAAAGAATCCCGCTTTTTTCACTCAAAAAGTTTCTAAATCCCGACTTGGCAAAAAAAAATCTGGCAGCGCTGTACTTAGTAGGACATATTCGTATAATCAACAGACATAAAAGCGTACCGCCTTGCCTCTATTTAGAATGTTGTTTATTTGTCTCCGTGTAGGTACTGTACATACATGCCTGTCGACTCAAGGGACAATTTTAGTAAATTAAGATTATAAATATTTGTTTTAGTTAATAATTCTTAATTTAGTTTCTTTTTTCATATGGATTATAAATTATCCGAAATAAATAAATATTGTCTTATATATTATTTATTAGTAATATATAACATAGTAGGTGGACCACGAGCAATACCCGAAATTAGGTACACGTTTTTTTATAGAAGAACGGTGCAAAGTTCCATAAGTGTCTAACAGATGGCGGTGTAATTTAGTTTATCTCTACTAATGTCACAGACTATGGGCAGGATGTGGGACCGCAGAACATACCAATAGGAATAATAGTGTTCTGTGAGCCAAGTTAATAGTTTTTCTCTGAGAAATACATAGACAACAACAAACACAATCAAGTTGACATGACATACTAGACAGTTGACATTGACACCACCATTGAAACCGAATTATTTTAAAAACAAATTAAATTAATATTATGTACTACCGTACCGACCGTGTAAAAAAAGTAATAACCTAACAGAGGCGCTCGTTCCCTTCCCCTACCCCAAATAAAATACCTCACCAACAGCAAATACCTCCTAAAAACTTTTAGTTCGATTTAGCATATCGTGAACAAGATTTATTTTCCTAACCTTTATTGAATTCGTGAAGTTATTGAATATTGTAAACAGCAGGATGTCCCTACAGAAAATTATACCGGTGACCAGGGCAGGGTTGCTTTACAACCATCCACTGGCTAAGGTTGGCTCACATGGTTATTGGTTGCAACCCCAGTTGCACGGGTATGTATCCTAATTTTTAATATTTTTAACGGCCTTCTAATTTTTACTCTAGTGTCAGTGGTAAACATGTTTTCGTGCCAAGAAATCACTGAGGTGCCTAAAAATTTATATTGATCTTTTAAGTTTTTATTTATGTGTTTACAATTAGTTGGTTATTGTTGTTAATAATTCCCAGTGAGTAAAGGATGCCAAAGAGTACCTATTATTTCTTACCTTGTCCTTTATCCTTAAAGGTTGGCTATTCACATTACATTATTCCTGAAAAGCTTATGCTAATAGGCTATGGTAGTCACCTACCATTAAGTAGACAGTCAGCCTAAATATTGGTGTCTGACCGAAGCTTCGGCTTCGGTCACCTTCGGCCAAAAAAAAAACACCTTTTAAGAATTTTTTTTTTAAGAAGAAATTAAACCCGTTAAGAATTAAGAAGTTTTTGAGAGTGAAGGCTAATAAATACAAATAATTATGTTTAGCAAACTGGATTGATCTGATTGTGATTGTTAAATTACTTTAATAAATACATAAATATAAACGTTATAATTCCCATTATTTCGAAATGTTATTATTTTTGACAAACATATATTATTGCAAAATCTCTAGATCAACTTCTAGAGATGATTTAAATTACCTTTCCATATTATATAGTCAATATAAAACCTTCAATATCAAAGTTTTAAAATCATTTATATTACTAATTATAGCTTGTAGCCAATCTTGAACAAACTATCTTAGAGGTTTTAAGCCTTCGGCTTTGGCCGAAGAATTAATTAGCTTCGACCTCGGCCTGAAATTGACCATCAGTCGGACACTACTAAATACCTACTATTAATATGCCTTTTTAGTTTGTATACTTGGTAGATATTTTAGTGTTCTTATTAGGTTGAATGTTCAGATAATTTACTGAATAATTAATTTACCAATAACTTAAACACAAATCCAATAACACTATTAAATGCTTATCCCATGTGATACTCGTACAATGAAATCTCAAAACATGCAGCATGCATGACTCAAATTAAAGAAATAATGTAAAATTATATAAAGGAAGTACCTATAGCGAATAAGCTATACAAAGTTACTTTATAAGTCTCCAAGTGAAAACGTAACTTAGTTGAATTGAATATTTTTTGAAAACATATAAAGTTATTAATAAAATTTTAATTTCAGGCATCTTATGAATGTAAGAAAAAAGCAGACCACTGTTCTCAAGACCAAAAAAGAAAAACTTCGAAAATATTTCATCACACAATATGCTCAATATGTTAATGATTACACTACAATGTTTGCTGAAAAGTTTCCCAATGCAATGAAAATGTACAAAGTGTTCAGTGTTGGCATAAAAGAATTCCTGAATGATTTGAAAAGTTATATTTCTTTACGAGTGAGAATATCTAAAGACAAAGGTTTCGCAAACTTAAGTCACGAAGAAATAAAATTATATCAGAAAATGCAATCAGACATGTGGAAAATCGCACCAGTATTGATATTGTCAGCGATACCGTTGGGAAATTACATTATATTCCCATTGGCGTAAGTGTTTTTTAATATAATCTTTTAGTACATAATTAAATTTATTAATGTGAATATATATTATATATTACTCTGTACTTATATCTACATAAATGATACAATCAATAAAATATTACACCAAACAGGACTATTTTCAAGTTTTTTTAAATTTTTCTACAGGGGGTAATTTTGTATTTCTCATTTAGGTAGATATATTATAATCTAATATTAAAGATTATCAATTTCCCCTTGCATAACAAGGGATCATGTCTATCTTAACTATTATCGATTATATTTTAACGAACATTGTCAATTTTTATTTTGTCATTGATTCTTGTTTAGCCTAATCGACCCACCCTGTCGCAACTTTTGTGCTGTAGGTAGTCTGAAAATTTTTTCATTATAAATTTATTTGCTACGATTTTAAACAAATTCAGGATTTTTTTAGATACCTTCAAGATTAATGTGTACTATACTTGAGATTAATGTCACCTCTGTTACAAAATTCATTATCTTTAATTACATACAATCAAATTGAAGCAAAACACAAAAATATAAAAATATATTTGTACAATATAATAAAATAATATAAAATACAATCAAAGTGAGATAACAATTGTTCTTAGTCTTACTAGTTATAGCAAACTACTTTGACAAACCTTTCTCCAACTGTATATAAATAGTGTAATTCATTGTGTTTCAGTTTCATGAAACCTAGGGCACTGCTGTGTTCCCATTTCTGGTCTATACAGCAAAAATCTGAATTCTCAACGTTGGAATTGAAGGAGCGCCTCCGTCACAACGAGCCAGTGTTTCGTGCATTGCAGTCTAAAGTGGATTCTATTCCAATGGGAAAAAAAAAGGAAATATGGTGTGGCGTAATAGCCTCACTGAGCTCTGGTGTACATCCGAAAGTAAATGATATCATACGGTGTAAAAATCTCTTTACTAAAGAACCCTATCACTTGGAGCACTTAAGTTTTGCACATTTGGTGAGTTTATTTTAAATATTTTCTTTCTAATCCTAGAGAAATCTAGAATCTAGGTATTTTTAAGGGGATATGCTAGAATTGTTCTCGTGTGGACTTTTGTGGGCTTTTTTCAAGATAGATAGGCTGGTCCACACTTGATGGTAGGCGGCTACCGTCCGTTTAAAACAAGCAACGCCACAAATGCCTACCATAAGGAATTAGGAATGGATAGTGAAGTGGGCTTTGGCAGTGGCACTCCTTACCCACTCAAACGTGCTGGTATTCACGGTGGTCTTCTGTAAGGGGGTGGTTACTGCCACCAGACAGGCTGCCCAAATGGCTGCAAAACACAGTGTACCCTGCAAATACTTGCCAGATCCAGAAAAGAGGCAACTATGAAAAGTTTATTTCCAAAGTTAGATCTACAGGCAGTTGAACCCAACGAGCACATTAACCATTCAATTAAATCGCTCATGTTCTAAAAGTCGTTTTCATAAAGAAAACGTATATATAATAACAATATTCTGAAATCACAATTTATATAATGAAGTGTTTAGGTAATCTTATTTATACTTGAAAGGTGTTTGCAATATTAAAAAATGATAAAAATCTGTTACAGGGGCACTTACTAAAAATGCACGGTATGAATAAAGGCATATTTAGATGGCAGAAACTGAAAAACAGGGCTTTTATATTATTAGAAATGGATAAAGCCATAATCAGAGAAGGAGGAGTAAAATCACTAAGCACCGAGGGCCTACATAACGCTTGTCTGATACGGGGTTTGAACAGTCAACACTTAAATAATTGGGACATGAAAATATGGCTACAAAAATGGCTAGACGTGTCAGAATGTGTCAATAAAACTTCATATTCACTGATTCTCCATCTACCAATATTAATAAGTTATAATCATCCACAAAACTGGAAACTAATTTATTAATTTCTTTTATAAAAATCATTCAGCGTGTTTGTGTTTTTTATGTTAAAAAACACAAATTACTATAGAGATTAATCAAATACGGTTAATCAACAAGTTGCCGAGGGATTAACGGTATTTGTTGCAACCGATTTTAGTTTTAGATGATAATTAAATGGGTCTTTGTATATAAATACAAAGACCCATTTAATTATATAACAAGTATAAAAATATGTTATTTTGTTAGTAAGTTTGGCTTTTTAACACTATGTCTATTCCATTTAAAAGTCTGTCTCCTAAGTCTAGACATATTATCTTTTAATTTTATTGCTTTTTTTATGAAAAGAAAGCTCCTATCTTGTAATCTGTATCTGCAAGGCCTATCTTGTATTTTAAGAAAATTTTCAGATAGAAAATAAGGTAGAAGCTTTCTTAGTTATTATCAATAATAATAACAAAGACTTTCTTTCTCACTGTTCTTCTCTCTCACTATATTGATTATCTAAGATTATGAAGAGCCAATCTTACAAACTTCTTATTAATTAAATTAATTTTAATATAAAAACGGTGCTCACAATTTGCAATATTTGTATGTATAACATTAAGTATAGTCCCCGTCACGACAAGTTTGTACACACATTCAGGGGTTAGCAAACTTTGGCTCAAATGAAAAAAAAAACCGTTATGTAATTATTTTTATCGCTGTTTTATTTTTATGTAGTAACATTGTTTATGTTTATTGTAAAAAGTTTTATGTGATTGTCCTCAAAATCCAATTCAATTCTTCACTTACTTTACCCGTGTGCTTTCTCCTAAAGGTGGTATTTTGAAGCAAGCGTCTATAGGCGTCAGTGACGCCGCGACAGAGCGACAGATAATGCACTATGGTTATTATCATCTGTCGTGTCCGTCCAAATAGCTCCACTGGCGCAGCGTCGGTGACGCTATTGACGCTTGCTACGAAATCCTACCTTAATCTCTGGTACATATGATATTTCTAAATTCTTAAATAATTATCACTCAGTGATCAGAACGTCTGTTAGTTTTCTTAGTATATTTCGACTTGTTATTTTTCATTTTAATGCCAAAATATTTGATGTGATAGATTTAAAAATGATTGCTTGCAAAGCTCCAAAATGTTATTTTTGAAATGTAATTTATTGCAAATGTATTCGAGACCTTTATTTAGTTATTAGATTGTTATATTTTTACTATGCTTTGCACATATGTACTTAAAAAATAAATTATTGAGATTATTAATAATGTGTTTTGATTTAATTTTAATACACATACTTTCTAAAAGTCTAATTTATGTACTTGTGTACTTAAAAGTCTACTTATGTACTTGAAAGCCATTAACTTTAATAGTAACTTAGCTCAGATAAAATTGTAAAATCGCTTTATCTATCAACACATAGCCAAAACTACTAAGTTTATTAAGCTGGAGTTGGGAACTCAGGCATCCGCTAAGGATTTTTGAAAATTTCAACCGTGCAAAGCCAGGAGCGAATTGCTAGTGTGAAGATACAACTTAAGCCACAAGTCAAGCCACTTACATTTAAAAGATTCACAGATCCAATTTTTTTTCTGCAATCCATCAAGTAAACAGACAGTAACCATCAAGTAACTTTTCCACGCATTAACTACTCAACCGATCATCATGAAATTTTGTTTACCTACACCTTGTCAGGGATTCAGGGATATCGGAAAAGACATAGGAAGGGGTATCTTTCATCCAGAAAAAAAGTACTATACACAAACATTCCTGTTCAGGTTTGGCGTGGAGTTGGGCAGTGGTGTCCAAGGTAAGCCTTATAGACGTGGAGATTATTAAAGCATATAATATATATTTTCAATCTCTATATTATCGACTTGACAATGACAACTTGTTACTTTTTCTATTTAACATCAAAACATATTTTTTCTTTTTGTTTATGGAATACAAGAGGTTGGATATAAGTTATCTTCAACACTTTCCATTAGTGAAAACCGCATCAAAATCCGTTGGATGATTTAGTAGAAGTATGCGGTCTGTGCTAGTTAAAATAGTTCGATCTTAATTCAATTTCTTAAAATCGACCACGCCATTGTGTCCACGCATTCGTGCCAAGACAGACTATTTACCTTCCTCTATGATTCAAATAAAAAAGACTAGATCAAATGCATTCTACTGAAGAATTACACTATGACTAAACAGTACTCGTCACTCGATAATTGAGAGAAAAAGGTGTCAAAATTTGTCAAGATATTGATAACGATTTGTTGGCAACCGAATAAGAGAACTGAAATGCAATGTATAAAATTAGAAAAGGCGAAGTAGTATGTTTAACTTTACTGTTATTTATATGTGCATTACACTTTTTAAGAAGTGTAAAACCGTTAAGTCGGGAGCGTGCAATTTGGCGTGCGGAGTGTGAACTCGGTGTTATATCCGATCCAGATTGCCCGATTGACGGAGGATGGTCCAGTTGGAGTGCTTGGAGTGCATGTTCGGGACCCTGTGACGACGTTGGACATCGCTTCGCAAGCAGACTGTGCACTAACCCTCAACCGGCTAAAGACGGCCTTCCATGCGATGGGCCCCATGAGAAAGATGAAACATGTCAAATCACAAATTGCACAGTACGGGATTACCATAAACTTGTGGAAAAAGATCCAATCAAAACCGAAGCGTTTAAGATGTTGGAGACCTTTCCGGCCCTTTTAGAAAAATGTCTGCAAATAGAGTGCCCCTTTGAGGCGATTGAAGCGGCAGTATCGACGGACAACACTTGGCAAATTAATATTGAGTCTCTTTGGAACGCCCTACAATGTGTAAAGCATAGCATTGGTTGTCGTGTAATCGGCGAATGGAGCCCTTGGGGTGAATGGTCTGCATGTGGGGCCCGCTGCGGGCCCGGTCTGCGGTGGAGACTAAGACAATGCAACAATCCACCCCCATCGGATGCTGGACTTATCTGTCATGGCACACCATTACAATCCATTGAATGTGAGGGCAACCAATGTGAAGTAAACAAAGATGGAGAGGTTCGCGACGTATGGGGTGAGTGGAAACAGTGGTCGTCTTGCTCAGAGTCTTGTGGAATGGGAGTAACTCGTCGCCGTAGAACGTGCATTGAAAAACCAAATCCATTGACAGCCACGAATTGGGGCACCCACTGTCAGGGTCAGCATGACCAGATGAAAATTTGCGAAAATGAACATTGTGTGCTTAATGGAAGTTGGTCGGGTTGGGGAAGCTGGAGTCCATGTTCGCAAACCTGTGGCCCTGGCAGGCGAACTCGGACCAGATCCTGCAACAGACCGAGTCCTTCTGGTGGGGGAGCTCCTTGCCTCGGACCTAGAACTGCAACTGCTTCATGTCACCTAATTCCCTGTGAAGTTTACCCTCACACTGTTGCCGTATTGAACGGAGAATCGTCTTTGAAATATAATTTCGAACATAAGCGTTCCTCCTTGTTTCATGTTTATATTCGGTTCCTGCCGTTCTCACCGCATGGCACTTTGGTGAGGAGAGGAACAGTTCATAATTCGCATGTAAAACTCAATTTGCACAAGTGGCGTATTTGTTTGCATGCAAATGATTACGGGTCGTGTGGTCTGCCACAAATATGCACACCATTGACAATAGAACCGGCAGTTTGGCATACAGTTTTAGCGACTGTCACCAATGAGGGCGCAACTCTTAGATTAAATGATGCACCGATATCAATACGAGGCACCTTTACATGTGATCCTGATTTTCCTAATGATAAAATGGACATCGTAGTAGGTGAAAGACTACACGGGGAAATACAGGAGGTTATATTAAATTTCATGCCATTGAGTATGGTACTAGTCCAAAGAGATATTCAAAAGCAAACCGACTACATTCCAACTTCCGCTTTAAATATCGCTTATGAGAGAGCCGGCTTAGAAGAAGCTTATTTGCCTCTAGATACTGATCAATACGCACGAATACCCTGTTTTGATTCAGATAATGAATGGCGCATAGAGCTTACGTTTAAATCTAAAAGAGATTCAGGAACAATTTTGTTTCTTAAAGACGATAAAACGAATAGTTGGCTTCACATGAAGTTACAGAATATGAAGATCAAACTGAAAATGGTTTCGGGAGAAGTGGTATCGTGTAGCGACAGTTCCATGGAGTATTCGGTTGACGAATGGGTTGACGTGACGTTGCATAAAAAAAGAGGTACTAATACCATTGAAGCTACTATAAACATGGGGGACCACCTCCATGTTATTGCAGAAGATGAGACTGGAAGGAAACGACGTGAATACGACGACAGCAAAAGCAAAAGTAGCAACGGTTTATACTTTGAAGGATTGCCACAAGATTCAGAGAAACAGACAACAGTGTGCAGCGATGAATTTTTCGTTGGCGGAGTACCGATGGATATAAAGAACCTTTTACCAGAAGATTTTACGTCTTTTTATGGAATTATAGCTTCTCTCAGTATAAATAGTGTACTACACGATTTACACAAACTTAGTGTGGAGCGCTCCACAAGTGAAGGAGTACAAGTATCATCACGTACGGGTAGCTTATCAGTCATGTACCGTGAAACAGCTTGGGGCCTTTCTGGTCAACTAAATTTATCGTGTCTCCATGCCAGAAAGTTGAATCCGTATCAATCAGCACATTGGCTGTTCCTGGACACCGAAGTTTATGGAAAACTTAAAAGCAAATCTGTACGATCAGCTGATGATGGGAAAGTGCTCAAGTTGGTTGCAGCGGCTGATAATGATCTTAGGGGCTTCTATACTTGCCGTGCGCACGCTAACAAGCGCACTATAAATATTGTTACCTATGGCGTTATTGGGAAGATTCAGAATAAAATAACAAGCCCGGACGCCATAACGGCTATCGCGGTGTTTACAACCTTGACACTTGTTATAACTACCCTCACTTGGCTGTTCATTGAGGGTGTCGATGATTTGCGCAACGGTTTCGGGTTTTTTAGAGATCGTAGTATATCACCGCAGGAGGAAGCTGAGGAGATTTGCAAATATATCGATCAAAATAGTTGTTACTTTACATGTAAGAGTGATATGAGAGTAGCTAAAGCCAGAGCGAGATGCAAGGCGAAACTGCTAATGAGTCGGATGAGTTTTGGTGCTCAGGAACCAGAAGGGCTGATGGAAATTCGTGACCAATTGTCAACGTCTGAAGATTCTTCGGCTTCGCCAGAACTACCAGCGTTGCCAGAAATAAGAAGTTGTGTAATGCAGACTCACGAAGTATACAGATGCGAACCGTGCTATATTAGCTCGCCGCTTCACGGGTCGATCACGACTCCGAGAGCAAAGTGTACGTCTTCTTCTTCTTCTGTAAAAACCTGTACGCCTAGGGATTTCTGCTCGCCCCTACTACTACCATCTAAACCTCATTCTTCTAGAGATAGCTCGTTATCTAGATGTAAAAAGTTGGCGAGAACAAACGAGATATCATTTAAACTACATTCCGATTTGACTACTAATAAATCATCAAACTTTGTTAATCGCTCGCCTGCGCAAAAGATTTTGCAAAAATTTCAGCAACTCAGAAGTGAAGATATTTGATTATTAAATATTATATTAATAACATTTAAGCTAGAGTTGTAGTATAATTGTCAAATGAAGTGATGTTAGGGCAGGGTAAGCAGTAAATAAAACCTTGTTACAAAATTATTGTTTTAATAGATTTATTTGGAATAACATAAGGGCCTCATTTGGCACATTAGGAATTTATTTCTAAAAATGGCACAAAACATTGAACTTAACAAATAATTTTCTAATTTGTGCTTGTGAATAAGTTTTACAACATTCTGAATAGTTTATTTCTAGAAAAACCATAAGTCGGAGAAATAAATAGTTTACTACCAGATTACAAGTTAATAGCTTCCATATTCTACAACATTAAAGTATACCTATAATTTTATTACAGCCAAAATACACTTGCAACAACATTAAACATCAATAATAAAAATGATTAATACTCGCCTAAATGGCCGTTACATAATTATTATATGGTTACCTTAATTCACATTTAAAAATTTGGTAAAATAAAAATATGAATCAAAATAAAGTTTTTGTGACCATAATTTTCTTTTTTCATAATATTCCATTATGCGGAATGGCATTTTGGTTAAAAAAAAAAACTTAACTTGATTGAACACGTTAAATTTGTGTATTTAGTCCTTTAAAAATTATAAATTGCTAGCCTAGATTACTTGTGAACTAAGGAATCCAATTGATACCTAAAATTAATAACATCACAGGTCAAGGAATAGAACAAGGAGCCCTTAATTATAAATTTATATAAAAAAAATATATCGTAAAATACATGCAGTGCAGATTGAGAAATGACACTTTGCTACGTATTTATTACGAAGTTTGATTTAAAAAGAAAACGAACAGGTGTTAAACGGGTGGGTGAAGGACGACCTCTCTTCGGGTCTAGGACCATTTTGTAAACAGTATCTAATTTTTATACAAAAATAATTTCAGACTTCTAATAACCCTATGTTTAGTAATTTATAATGGTGGGTATTAAGCTTCTCTACTTAATTAAAGACTACAGTGTAAGTAAATAATAAATATTCACACAAAACTTTGACTATTTATCATTGCAGAATCCGACTTGATACCACACACAAAACGTAGTTTTCTTTAAGGACATTGTTACATTTTATTATTTGAACAGTACCTATCTACGGAATTTTCAACGTCACTTTTTAAAGATTCTAAGAACCTTAATGTTAATATTTTATAATATAAATATTTTAAGATTTTAAAGATTTAAGATCGCCACCTTTTTGCCATCAAACAGTTCTGGCGTTTATCTGAACTATTATTGCTTAATTCGCACATACAAACGTTTTCTGAGTAAGTCTTATATTCAAAATGTAGGTACTCCTATGCTAATACCGCATGTAGGTACCAATGTATAATACAATAGTTTAAAGTTCATTATAAGTTGGACGTCCAACTACTTCAACCTCAACGTCATTTCGTTACGACAAATGCTGATTATGATTGATAATGTCTGTACATCCCATGTGAAATATTCTCATGTAAATTTATGTAAATAAATAATAATTCTTCATTAATTTTTAAAAAGATTAATAACTAACCATGATAATAATTCAATGTCAATAACTATTGAAACGAATTAATGAATTTGTATTGTATATGCATTTGTATAATCAAATATGAGGACGATAATTTTAAAAAAAGACCACGAACCTCCTATTAAAATTGGAATCACTCACCATATTGTTCTATATTATATGTATATTACATATAATCTAACACATAAACAGACAATATGTCATCGTATATAACATTTTTTGTGACACTAACATTTATGATTTGCCTCAACAATATTTTATAGACTGCTTGTGCCTTATATATTATTTATGTCTTTAATTTTTAAATGCATCTAATATTTATTGATAAAGGGGTACACCACATATTACTAACCTACACTATATTATTATAAATTTTATTATGGCTCATAAGTCACTATAGTTAAAAAGACTATACATATCCTAAAAAAAAAGAATTAAATTCTTATTAAAATATAATTTGTAAAATTGAGACTAATTGAATAAATAACAAAATGACATTTGTATCAATAAATATTTCACAATACAATACTCATTTTAACTCATAACTTTAATCTATATTCATAATTCATAATATATTTCCTATAAATTTAAAAATAATATAACAATAAATTTATGTGAACATCAGATCACACTTAGTTGATATTGAATGAATTTGACTACAAACCACTTTTAATTAGGCCCCAATTAAATTAGAGTATTGTTCAGAAAGTATATATATATATATAAAAAAAAAATTGATTTAATTTCTATTATTGTAGAATAATAGAAAACTAATTTACCATAACTACCTAACCAGACAGATGGTCTTTTAATGGTTTGTTATGTAAAATGTGATTACTTAGGTTTGACCTATATTAATTAAACCATTTTAGATTGAATGTTGTTGTTGGATATAATGGAGTGGTATTTTAATATGTTTAATCCATATGGTTATGAAACCTGGGCGACTTCCTCCTTGTGGGTGGTATATAGGGAGGCGCTAGATTCTGGTAGTAGAAAGCTGTTCCAAGCACTCCAGCGCTGAGAAGACTCGATATGAAAAAGTTCATCATAAGCTTCACATCGCCAGAATCGACATACACCGTAAACATACGAGCTGGAAATACATATTAAAACTATTATTACACAGGGTGTACCGAAAGTGTTGTAAAAAGATTTTTCTAAAAATATTAAATGAACAATATTAAATGCATATGTTTTCATAATATCTAAGACCTAAGATACGAGTAGATGATATTATTTGCACAATGGAAAATTAATACATATATTGAAGTCTATGTTTTATTCTCATTCGAATTAAAGGAAAAAGTCCCTTTTATTCAAAACCTTCCAACTCGAAACTTAGTGTCTATTTTGGGGACATATTATTGCTCGTTTGGTAATTTTGGAACATTTTTGAAGACAAGGGATGCAAAAATCTATTTTCCTAATCCCTTATTCTTCTAAGGCCGACTATACAAGAATAAGGGCATCGCCTGTGGCGTCGCATTTATTAACAGGCGACGGTAGCAACCTGCCAAGTGTAAATAAATATGTACAAAAAAAAAAAACATTTAAAAAGCCTGCCAAGCAAATTCCACTCCTCACAGATGGAATGGGCCATCTTGCTGATATGTTTGATGGCAAGCCATACCGGTGTATAATCAGCAAACTATCATCATTTGTAAGCCACACATGAAACACTCAGGGCTTACAGGCAAAACTGGAATTCAAAACTAAGTCTACCATGTTTGCCCAGCATTTGTCCTATCGCTATATAAATTCAAACAACTTAAATAATGACAATAAAACATTGTGTAGGTACATGTGTGTGCAATGTTTCAGTTAGTGTTATTTTTATATGTCCCCATTTTAGCTAGCATCACATGTCGAGGTCAGACGCATTATTAGATCAATAGCGCATATTGATCACACATTGTTAATTTTATAAGTTAAGTTTTAACTATTTTCTTTCGTGCAATTTTTACCTGCATTGGTGGCAATAGAAATGATCCAAGTCAATAGCGACACGGAGTCTGCATTAGCTGCCATCACTATGCCGTAAATGTATGTTACTTTAGCAAAGCCGCTGAGTGGTGTACAAAATGGCTGAAAAATAAAACATACGCATACTTGAGTATAAGTACAATGTTTAGCGCTAAATATGTATTTGTCTATTAATTATGTACAGATACAAAAATTCACCCACTGATCAATAAAACAATAATATTTAAAACTACCCGCAACCAGCTTTGCGCGAATGCAAAGCTGCAAAGAGAAGAGATATGAATAAATATTCAGAGCATTTTTATAACAGTAAAATACGATTCAAATTAAAAGTAGGCAAAGTAATTTATTGCAGTGACCAAAATGTAGAAATAGAAATGTTATGTTGGGACATTCAATACAAAACTTAATTATATTTCACCTATTGAAAAATTAATATTAATAGGTATTAGCAGATATATAGACGCAGACATGGAAAGTCACTCACCACCAAATAGTTAAGCAAATGTTTTGGTATAAACTCCAACATGAACCCCAGTACAGTAACGACGTAGGTGCCAGCAATAAACGGAATGATGGGAAGAGTCAGCATCCTCTTGTACTTCAGTGTGTAGTAGATGAGGACATATATCTGACACAATATTATGGGATACTCCAGATATGTCATTACGCCATATTTATTTGTGAAGTTGTACAGTGTCATTATTGTAAAGCTAAAAAACACATAACTTTGAGATTCCTTGTTACCAATAAACTTGTATGAAACTGTTCTATATTTTATCATTTTTGAATAAAAAAAAATTATTTAAAACTCTTACCTATTAGTTAATATTAAATTTATTATTATCATTAATATATTTGCCACAAGTGGAGGGTTTGTTTGCGACTACCTATCTGTGAAAACGTCAAGCAGGAAGCAATCTGAACGAGGGGGAAGTATGAAGCTCACTAATGGTAGAGGACATCTTTCTATCGATAAAATAGGAAAAGGACCAAAGGACAGGCATTCAGGTGATAGTGCTCGTTTACGTGTCTGTCTGTTCGAGTAATTTGATTTAGTCTGTTAAATTTTTTTTAAATGTTTGGTAAATCCACTGTCGGTAGTATAACTATATACCTATTAGCTAATAAAGGTGGTGCTGCCCTTACCCAATGATCTCCAAAATAATCGCCTGCAAGTACACACCTTTCGCAGACTGTCTTTTTTTGATGCTTAAAATTTGGGGCACTTTTAAAAAGAGACACGACAGTATAGTAGCAGTACTAAGCAAATGCGCTATAATTTGTAGCAAACGTGTTTCATCCATTCTGAACCCCTGCTAACACCTGTGGAAGACGTGAAATTTTCACAGTAGAATAGTTAAATTAAAATTGGCATCAATTGAAAGGGAAGTTGGCACTTATGATGATGTGATTTATTTAACGGAGGCCACGAAGATGCATAAAAAATGCCGGTCAACACGTAGGGTAACATACCTGTTATACAAAAATCGCACTTCTTTTTGTTACGGTTGACCAAGTAAGAATGCTATTACGACAGCACTTCGAAATATCTCGCGAATATTTTATTACAATATATCTGAGTTAAAATAATAAAACTATTTACAAATCGTAGACTGCAAATGGATAAATTTCCAACCAACAAACTAAATTACAAACAAACGTCAAAGTCAAACTGCAATCAATTGATTAAGCAAGACATCGAGAAAATGTTGTGGCTCGTTACTGAGCGAGCTGAGTAACGAATCGAGTTCCATTCATTCGTTACAGAATAATGAGTTATTGTACCTCACTGTTATTTTCAAGTTATTTAAATAAAATGAATACAGACATTATACATTATACTCGTATCAGAGCCTGTTACCGAATGAATTTACAATAATTATGCTAGTAGATCGAGTGAACGTTGCTATATTTTCACCTCTCCAGCACGAAAAGAGTGCTGTTGGTGCCTAAAGACTCGCAGAAAAATAAATTCTTGATGGGAGCGTGATTCGAAATTCGAACACGCGATTTAACTCACAGGAATAAAATTTTAATTTTATTACTCGTGGTGTGTCCAGCCATAGCCTACTAGAGTCGGCCGGCCATAGCCGACTAGAGTTGGCCCAGCTGTGAAGAAGTTTCACAGCCGTTCAAAAACTGGTGCAGCATTAGCTCTTGGTGTTTTTGTACTGTTTTGGTAAATATAAAAAAATGAGATGAATTAAGAGAACAAGTGTCAAATACCGAACTTAGCTTTCTTCCAGAAAAGTCTCGTGAAAAATATCTTCAATCGTACGAATTATTTCATTCGTACAAACATAGACACATTAAATAAAATCTCTCGAGAAAAGAGTAAAGTATCGTAATAACGAGTAACGTAATAAGGAGTAACAAATAGTTACACGTTACTCACATCTCTATTTACAAAATGTGTTGCAAGTATTCAGAGATAATCATTAATTTACGTCATGCGCATTCCTATATCAAAACGTTTCTAATATTCAAAAACACTAAAATTTGTGTTAAATTTATAAAATTGGCTTAACGTAAAATGTATAACGTTTTATGCGTTGTACAATATATAATATATTATGTGTATTTTAAAATCGTGTAAATTCCAATTATTTTTTTAATATAGAAACACTAGCAACATTTTGTATTTTTTGCTTTGTCTATACTAATTATATATCTTCTAAGAGAAAAAAATTGTATTTTTATATGTTTGTAATGAACTATAATGAATAAACTCAACTAAACTCAAGTCAAACTATTGGACCGTTTTTAAAAATTCTTTCACCTATATGTAGAAAGCTACATTATCAGAGAGTAACATAGGCTATATTTTATAAAGTTACGCGGACGAAATCGCGTGCAACAGCTAATAACTTATGAACTTATAACTTTATCTAGCTTATAACTTATAGATAAGTATATTTTGCTACTTTATACCGGATACCTACTTTACTTAGGTCACACGCTGAAAACCGTCAATGTCAGGCTATAACTTGAAAACTCATTATATTCTAAACAAAATAATGTTCTATACATTATTTTGATTAGCTTAATGGTTTTCAAGTTACGGCTAGTTTTCAAAGTTTGAAAGTTAGTATAAAAACTAGCTATAGCTTGAAAACCGTCAATCTAATCAAAATAATGTATACAACATATTTTGTTTAAAATTTAAAGAGGATAAATTTTGCCCTTTACACTTTTTTTCTATCTATTAAAGTTTTCGCAAAATACTTAAAAAACCGTTAAATTTCATGATGTAGGGGTGTGAAGTGGAAAGGGAGGGAGTTATGGGTTTTTATCAGCAGACCCAAAGGTATAACCCACACAAGTTTCAAAACTTTATTGATTTGTTTGTTTCCCCCGTACATTGCTGACATAGAATTAGAAGAGAAGAGAAAATTGAGACGAAAAATCCGTACTAATATTATAAATGCGAAAGTATGTTTGGATGTATGGATGTTTGTAACTCTTTCACGCAAAAACTACTGAACCGATCACCATGAAATTTTGCATACACGTCTGGGTCACCAGAAAGGACATAGGATACCTTTCATCCAGAAAAAAAGACTATTTCCGAGGGATAAATAAAAAATAAAAAACTAACGCCTGGCCAAAGTGTTATAGCAACACGAGGTCAAGCGTTATATTGATTTTATTTTTAATTATCGACGGAGTCGCGAGAACCAGCTAGTATAATATAATATTAGTATTTTTAGACTTGGTTTATTTAATCCGTCACCTGGTACATTTTCCAGTTATGACGTCATCAATTTTTTTGATGATCATGATACATATATAGATGTAGGTATATTTTAAACTTTGTTTTCGATTTCCTTGAGAGAACTTATTAAGCGAATAAGGAAGAGTCCCTGAGATCTAACCAATCATAAACCAATTAAAATACCGGCAGTTCACGGTCGACATCATCTAGGCTCGGCTGATAGATGTATAGCGACACACCGCCGTATGTCCTCGACTAGACGTCGCCAAACGAACGCGAACCTCGTGCGGGGTAGCTGCGCACAGCTACAAATAGTTTCAAGAGCGCACCTTAACATCACCCTTCCCAAACCACCATGCCGCCCACCACGCCTAGCAGCACTCAGATCACAATAAAAATAACCTAGAAAAAAAAAAAACAATTTTATGCGAATAATCGTTTAATCTGTTAACAATACATCGCGCACAATTTTTTGAATTTATATTAAAAATTATTTTATTATCGGTGTTAGTAAACTATTGTGTATTTTTAATGATATTTTCTAATAAAGTACATTTGGTGTTTTGTGTCTTTAGCTGTGTTCAATTGACGTTGAAACATGAAGTAGGTGAAAGAATGCTTTAGTTCTTGTTAAAGTTACTTGCGACACGAAGTGACATCAACTCACAGGTTGGTTGGTCTATTTAAGTAATGACTATATATGACTGTATATATTACTCTTAATATATAAAAATTAAAACACTAAATTTGTAAACCACATCACTCATTAAGAGACGAGTGTTACGTTCTCCAAAAATGAACAACTTTTCTGAAAAGATATACCCTTTGTTAGTTGATCAATTTTCATTTACAGATATAAAGAAAAATAGCGTTGCATTTCCTGCGCCGGCCGTTTTTCTATACGTCACTTTAAACGATAATCTACGTCAATCCCTTCCCTCCTTCAACTATCTTGAATGATCAATTACATGATGCCCTAGCAAGTCGCTTCTGCTGATCCAAGTAGCTTGTATAGTTGTTGACTATACATGCATTGACACTGGCCGTTTCATATCTCTAAAGAACATTCAGAGAATTATTCAAAAAAGAAAAAAAAACATGTGTTAGTCTTACTTTTTCGTGTACTTGTCTTTGAGACCCAGTCATACTGGAATAGTAGTAGTAAGAGCCTGGTTGATGATCCCAAAGCCGTGAACTATATCTCTAAGCAATTGAGTGGTAGCAAGGAAAATTGCATTTCACAGTCATAAATAGGGCAGCCCGTCTGGCGGCTGTAACCACCCTCCTTGCCTTGCCCCTTACACAAGACCAAAATGATATAGATGAATGTGTGCTATTTTACTTCGTAGTTTTCGCTGTGCCTTGGTAGTCAGTCAGGACGAACGATTTCATAAGTAATTGTTTCGTTATGAATTCGTTAATTTTAAACAAATCGCTAGAAATACGCGCGACTGGAATATAATTATCACGCCAACATCTGCTCATAAAACATGTCGTAATACTGGCAGTCATAAATTTTCCCAAAAATAGACAATTAATAGCTAAACTTTTATGTGTGATCTATCAGTCTATCCGTTCGATACTCGCAGATTCATTATAAATATATTAATGTGCCAAATGACGGGTAAATTTTCAAATTCATATTAATAATAATAATAAAGCTTGAATCGAAAATGAAACTTTCCAAGAGAAATCGTGTATATATGATTCCTTTATTATTTTTTTAAAATAAATTACCATTTAACAAATTTTGAAGGACTTTGATGTCCTTTTTGGTGGAAGAATGTTTTTATGCCATTAATGAGGTCCTTGATATATGTCCATGTCAGTTCTATATACACTAAAGGGGCCTTAAGTACAAAAAATAATTTTTTTTTGAACATTTTAATTTATTTTTGATAAATTGTTTTTTTTTTTCGTAATGGGTTCTGCTTGACAGCCGAATTTTTTAAATTAATAAATATTAATATATAAAAATTACGTGTCACATGTTCCTCCGCGATGAACTCCTAAACTTCTGAACCAATTTTGATCAAACTTTGTAACTGTATGTAATTTGGTCCAACTTAATAGGATAGTTTTTATTTTGAACCCTGGCGAAACCGGGAGCGGGCCACTAGTATATTAATAAAACTAGCTGTACGTTTAGTGTCTACACTAATATTATAAAGAGGTAAAATTTGTATGTTTGTTTATTTTATGTGTATGTAGGTCTCTACGAAAACTAATCCGATTTAAAAAAAATCTTTCACCAACAGTTAGAATGGATAGAACTTCAGGATGGACAATAGCTATATAAAAATAAAGATCCAACGCTTGGGCAAAAGTATAATTTTCAACGGGGGCGAAGTCGCGGGCACCAACTAGTATGACATATAGTATAGATTAATAGAATTAATAATGGATATAGGGGTGGAGGGTTTCATATAATATAAACCGATATTATGTTGTATATTTTTCAGATGAATGGTGCTTAATAACCTCAGCCAGTGAAATTTAACTACAGGATACATCATTGTGGACCGTAACGTAAGTTTCACATTTCCTATTATGTGTACCTAAATGCCACGTTACTTAAATCGAAATAAGCAACTAAGACGCTAAGATAATAATTTTAGCCAGATGTAAGTTCTTTTTTTATCGAGTTTAAAACAAAATTATACATTTAAATCAAATTTAAGTCAATTAATAGGTATACTTTTAGACATTTTAAAAGATTGCGAATATTTACATTTATATTTACACTGATAAATCTATTAGTTGATAACTGAATCAGTTGGTAAATATAGTATATTTTATATATATGTTATGTTTAATTAAAAATTTAAAATATTTATTAAATTATTAAAATAAAATCGCTGTTTCTCTGCTAACGGATTTTAATACGGTTTTTGCCAGCGAAAAGGGCTATAAACTAACTTTTAATGTAGGTACATTAAAAAATTATATTCGTGCATAGCAATCTAAAATATTAAACAAAATTAAATATTACAGTTAATGTTTAATCAAAACTTTTAATATATAAATAAAAACATAATATACCTACACGTATTTAGTATATAAACAAAAGTTTTATTTATTACTAGAGATCCGGCCTCGGCTTAGCATGGATGTAATTTTCAAGGAATTTTTCCAATTTTTCTCTTGATAGAAATCTTACTCGGATTTCAACGAATTTTTTAAAAAAAAATTAGGCATATGGTCCTGCCGTTCTCGAGTTTTGTGCTTAGCAATATACAGCGATTCATTTTTATTTATTATTTATTTATTTATTTAGACCAAGACTTCTAATAGGTAGTTTTCCGTTTTCCGTATTTTATATACCTAAATATATTCAATATATATAAATCAAATGTTGAATAAAATGTATGAGCGTATACACTTACAAAGTAATAATAAGTTTAATTATTCTATGCCAACAATGTCAATAGAGAAATGTTTACTGAAAGAGGAGAATAGTTTGAAAATGCAATTTGCCTCCCCGTCATTTGCGCGCTCAACTGAGAGAAGCTTCCCGACTATTGAGGGAATGCTCTAAGGCTTTAAAGCTTGGTGCACATTTGCTCTAAACGAATGATTTCAGAATCACCCCTCTCTTTTCCTCCCCATCCCTCCCCACGTATCGCTTGGTTTGCAACCAACCGCATTATACACATATACATAACATACATACGAGTATATACAGATATACTATATTTCATTGGAAAAGGAAGTTCAGATGCATTCGGACGTATTTTCCTCAACCAGCTTAGTGCGTACGTGCTGCTCTCAACTCCGATCAGAAAAGTACGTTACCTAGCTATTTTTTTTTTTAAATTTTAACCTAGTTTTATTTATAATATATATATAATAAATGTAGTGTATTTTGACAGAGTTACTTTTACATTTATTATAATATTAGTATATTAATATGGAAATGTGGATTAGCATTTATAGTTAGGCACACCAACGTGTATTGTAATATAAATATAACATTATAATAACAAAATTAACATTAAACTTTAAATATAAAACAATTATAAAAATAACAGGTCCGTTTTTGTTTTTTATTTTTATTTTATTTTATTATATTTATAGTGTAATTTATTAAATTACATTGACTGTTGCCTATCATATCTAAAAGTTTTGTTCATAACGTGAAATCCGAATTCAATAGATTATTTAACTAAGTAAGTATGTTGAATTTTTCATAGGATTTAAGTATTTAAATTTGATGTCAATATTTTTGAATATTATATTGAGCGTAAATTATGTGATTTTATCAATTATTTAAATAAATATGTAATTTATTCTATATAATTATAATGTACGAGTATGTATAAATGGAACTCGTGTTTGTTAACACTATTTAGGTATAATTCGATAACGGCCGGACGGATTTTAATGATCTTTATTTGTTGAGTTCCCCTTTTTTTGGAGGAGTTAGAGAACGTACCGACAGACAGACAGATATGTGAGGATGTTCAACTCATTAAATTTATTTAATTATGAAATTCATCATGTTTCTTACAATATTTCTTGCCCGTGCATCTTATTGATTCTTGCGTTATCGATGATGCCCTTAACCTTGCCATTGGTATGTCTAGTGCGTTCGTTGTACTTACTGATGTAGGTACCGACGACAACTGATTTAGTTCTCTTTTCACGTGTTAGTCACACTTTGTTAGAAAAAAACTTTATTAGCATTGAAAAATTGCAATTACGAGACAAAGTTCTTCCAATACTAAACATGACGCGTTGATGTCTAAACGAAGCGCCTGAATTATACATCGTATTATATTAATTTAAGTTTTTAATATTAATTTATTATTAATATTAATTATTTTCAAACACTAATTTTCCATTTTTTCGGTGGAAATTTCTTTCGTGTATCCAGTTGAACTAAGTATTAAAATTCCATTATTAATAATCAAGAATCTTTGTCGAGAAGATTTTTTTTAAATATACTTTAATTACGAATTCACAGTTATCAATTGATAATAAATAATATATAATAAACTAGCGACCCGCTCCAGGCTTCGCACGGGTGCAATTTCTAATTTAACGCTCTTTCCATTAGTAAATCCGTTGTGTAGTTTAAATGATCTAAGCGTACATACAAGAGAAAAGACCTTTAAAACCTTTTAAGATCTTAACAAAATGTTGTAATATTTATACACAAAATGTGTATTTTATTATTCCTATATAACGATAATTTTTGCATTGCTTTTACAGAGCCAGCACGCCCCATGCGTGGGGTGGGAGCAGTTCGCGGGGGTTCCCTGTACCATGGAAGCTATTATGGGAACCACACCCGGCTTTATTCCCCGGTGACAATGAGCCAGGAGTGGCCGAGGCTCGGTCGGCTCCTCTTCATGTTGTTTTGCTCGTGCCTCGGTACCACCATGAACGGATTCTTCGTAGCTGCATTTTTTGTTGAGCACACTTTGAAAAAAATCGGTGCGTTAACATTTTTTTAACCCTGTCGCTTACATTCACTTCCTTGCTTCTTTCTAATATAGTCGCTTCCCAATGTAATTACTTCTAAGACATCCTCACAAATGATTTTACTTTAAGGATATTCGACTCTCAACAATGATGGTCACCGTAAGTAGAAATTGGACTACTAAGGAGTCAACTTTCACAAACGCTACGAGTACTAGTCCACTCTGCTATCATTTTTACCTTGATCTTGCTTTAAAACGTGGCTGCTTTTTTTAACAATTCATGGCTGTCCATTTCTGAATGTTTGAGAGCTGCTGACTCAGCCTGCCTCGCGAGGCCCGCCTCGGGGTATTAGTATCTATCCGAGGCTGCCGCGTGGTGCGGACGGACCCATGCAGATTTGTATCGAACTTGATGGTACGATCAGACTATCGCCGCGTTTCTCTCGCTCGTGGAGGTGGCGCCTTAATACTGTTATAAAGATTTACGTTTTTTTTATATTGTGCAGGCAATGTATACTTGGCGTGCACGGGCGTTGCCGATCTGATAATAACGACTGGTGTTATCCCGTGCGCCGCCGTCGTGCTCCTGTCTGGCGAGTGGGACACGGTTCACGTCTGCCAGATGCTGCACTTCCTCACACAAACCTCCACATACTGTTATAGCCTCTTTTTCATGGTATGCAATCACGTACTTGATAGTTCAACAGTTCATAAAGCTTTACAACTCTTGGTTTGTTTGGCTTCCTATATTGACTGACATCTAGTAATAACAATAAAATTTCAATGAGGTGTCTAATGTTCTGATCACAAATTTGTCGATCTATAAAATGTTGCATAATGCGACACTACCAGCTGTGCTTCTTTTTGAGAAGGATTTACTTGAATTTGTATTTTTGACTGAAATTTAAGATAAATTACAATAATGGTTAGTTTAATATAATCGTACTACGACATAGAACTTAATAAATGGCAGCCCATCTGTCGTTAGAAGACCACCATCAAATAACTGTATATGTGTTATTGTATTTCGGTGAGTGAGGGAAGCTAGAGCCTACGAGTCAAGTGGTCTTAAAATTAGACCTTTATATATAAAAAAAAAACATAAAAAAATGTCAAATTACAAAGAGCTCCAAATAAGATTATGACTTGATTACTACAGGTCAACTGTATTGACAGTAAGTACACTTGACTAAATGTTTTCAATATTACTGCACACAGCTAGTCGCCACAGAAACATACTTCAGGCTTTGCCGCTCCGCTGAACAGTACAACGGGTTCATCTCCTTGAGAGTCGGCCTGATCGCGTTCCTCATCTACTGCATGTGCTTCGGGATATCCGGTCTCGGCGTGTATCTGCGGCTGGACTACGACTACTGCACCCGCCAACACCGCGGCAACGTATACTTTAGGGTGATAACAACTGTCGCGTTCCACGCTATACCATTCTTAGTCACGACGGTCTGTCTAACTCTGTCTGCTATCCGGGTACATCGGAAAGCACGTGAACAGACGCATTACAAACGTTCCCAGCAATACGACAGAGATACATCCTCGACATATTTGAACATGGTCTCGTATTTGCTGTACGTCATTGCGTGGACTCCCTACCTGATCGTAGTTCACGAGTATCCCGCTTCCAGCGACCCTAAGTATTACCACACAGTTTGGATCGGCGTGTGTCGCTCTGTCATCACCAGTTTCCTGTACAGCATCGCCAATAGAAACTTTCGCAGGGCGTTCGCACATCTCTTCAACTATTGCTGCTGTAAGAACACTCTCTCTGGGACGTTCACTTGCCGTCACCGCAGAGCATTGGAGTACCAGTCCGCTACCGGCGATGTCAGGGTCCACATTATGCATCAAATGTTACATTCTTTGAACACCACGCGAGCCTCTTCCTCACGAGAGCCGCACGAACTGTAGGTAATCAGTGTCTATACAAAAAATTTCATTCCTAATATATTTTAATGCCTCTTTTTATTTTATTTTTCTTTTTTTTTATTCTTTTCTATTTCTTTCTAATTGCTATTCTGTTACAACTTCAATTAGATGTATATCTAAAATATGTATAATATATGATACCGAATTATATATGTATATAGAATTCCGTAGTTTTAAAATATTGATTATAGGTATCTGTGCATTCAGCTTTATGGCAAGAATTAGTATTGTACTTAGTGGTTAGTCTTGCGTAAATGTGTAAATGTTGATGTTGATGTTGATCATTTGA
This sequence comes from Synanthedon myopaeformis, assembly GCA_944738685.1. NCBI lineage: Eukaryota > Metazoa > Arthropoda > Insecta > Lepidoptera > Sesiidae > Synanthedon > Synanthedon myopaeformis. The sequence continues at coordinate 3,071,244 of OX122913.1, read as the reverse complement.
TGTTGATGTTGTTGCATCGATTGGCTCTAAATAATATCTAAACAGAACTGGTACAAATATTACATTTGACCCGGTATATATGTAGCAGCCATTCTGAATTCCGCCGACATTAGTTGAATATTTAATTAGGTACATTTCAAATGTGTCCCGTCCATTTTTGCCGATGTATTCTGTACATACATTCTGTGCATTCATTTTAAATGTATTTTACATATATATACAAATGCAAATAATTTTTAAACAGGAACCCTTCGGTTGCTTTGAAGAGATAAATTTGCAGCATAATATATATTTTTTAGCATAATTTCTAATCACATAATTAAAGATCAGCAATGTTATATGAATATAATAAACGAGAATGCACCTTTAGAAGTATTTTACCTAGTGCGGTGTTAGAAGTGTATATTCTATGTGGCTATCTGTACCCGCCTGTTTTTGGAATATTTTTACAAATACAATCTAAAGACTTGTATTATTTACTTATAAGAAAATATGATATTAGTGTTTACGGTGTGATATTTGTTTAAGCAAGTGATAAAACGCACAAGTAATCGCGTTCGGAGGAGCACGATATTTATCCAATGTAAATCAGATGTTTAAAATGTGCCCTCGGTTAAGCTAAGGCGATTTTTACATAAGCCACAGACGACTGATGAATAAATAAATAAACAAATCGCCAAGACTAAACGTACCTACTAAAGTAAACAACTATGATAGGCTCGTGTTACTGATAACCATACAAAGAACTGGGAGTTCACTAGAATTACCTTTGATCATTTTCCAAAATTAGGATGCCGGGATTCGAATCCGGGACCCTGAGTCAAAGCTCTAAGGCCACTTGACTACCACTCGTTAACCACTGGACCAATGGGCTCATGAATAAATCTGTGCAGTCACTAATGAGCACTTTGATATTTTATCGCTTAAAAGATCAAACTGCTTAAATTTACTGTCTGTGGCAAGCGAAAGACTAAAATTTTTTAAAGGCTTTTTTATAATTCCAAAATAATATATTTCGGAAGCATATTTATCTAAAACATGGTATTTTTAAAACTAAACAAACCACAAAACATGTTACATGTTATACTAAGCTTTAGTTTAGCTCAGCATTTATTTATGTCATTTAAGATTTAAGATCATTTAAGAACAACTATCAACTACAACTATCAGTACTACCTACTTGTAATATTTTCCATAATTTTTTTTAACTAACATCGATTCATAGATTAGGTTTAAAAGCGCAAATCTATATCCTAGGTGTAATTTTATTAATGTGATATATTATTTTAATGTGTATGTTATATAGCTAATAAACTCTGATAATGAATAGCCTACAGCCACGTATAAAAATATGTATTCATAAAAGGGTAAAAAATGTATACACACTGTCAAAGCTAAAATTATGTAATGTACACGATTTATGAATACAATTTAATTACACGTGAATGTACTTTTATTTTGGATTCATGTAAATTTTGATCGGAACAAATTGTCTAACTATTGCTTTATGTAACCTTTGGGAAGTATAAAAATATAATAAAGTGTGAAGCAAATATGTGGTTTTAATACTTATAACACCTATTTTGAAATTTTAACTGAATATATAGAAAAATAAGCATTTAACTTGAATTAATATTTTTTAATATTTTAATTATATAAATTTGATATCTTTTTACATACATAAAACAAAAAATTAAGTATAATAGAATCAATGTGAGCTGAGTATGGGTCTAATGTTTGACTTCCGAGACGGCAGGAGCAGATTCGAAACCCTTTCCGGTCTTCAAATCTTAAGTACTTTTCTATAGTGTGTATTTGATCATTTGCTGTAATGGTGAAAGAATACCATCGCGAGGAAAACATGGATGTCCTAGAAGATTGGTAGCATTAGTTGATAACACGTGAGAAATCACATTGAGCCTGACAATTACGAACGCAATAAAAAAAATCAGCACGATTTTTTATTTATATAAACAGATTTAATAATCGAGTATTTTGTAGGTATGTTCACGAAGAACGGTTTTATTTTGAATATAGTACGTTGGCAGTAGGCGATGCCGGCTTACGGCTGTGCTGGGGCGGGCTGCCGCTGTTGTGGATTGTCAATCGTCGTGTAGCCTTGCTCAACCTCACCGCAGTCTCTTGGGGCTACAAAATTGTAACGGTGAAAGGCGGACACACGGTGGGGGCAGCTGTCGGGCGGGTCGCCTCGGCAGCCATCGCAGTCACCAACAGACAGTCGCGAGCGCATGTCAGATACACACTGCTACGTCACAGCCGGTGTGTGCCTCCTCGACTCGAAACGCCCGCCACAGGAACAACTCTTACTTTCAAAACACTAAAGCTGTTTATGTGTGAGTGTGTGTGAGTGTTGCCATTAATATGCAAGAGTGACGATTATTTGTTAATTTGTTCCGAGAGACAATTGCAAAATGTTGCTGTTAGTTGTGTGCCTTGTTATTTGGAGCGCTGCCCTCGCCCCGGCTCAAAACCAAGGTGAGTGAACAATGCGCCTTTCTTGTTCACGCGAAAGACCGAACTAGTGGACGGTCCCTTTACCAGTAAAGCCTTGAGCGGAACATTTCACCGGACCGCCCCGCAAGTTTCCATTCGCGACAGAAAACCGCAATATCTAAGTTTACACTGACCCAATAATGTTACAAAACAGATTTAAAATAACCGACGCAACGCAGAGACAACAGCCGCCAATAAAAACTAATTGCCTGCAACTTCATTGTCTATTAATGATTATGATAATGAATGACGCAAAAAATACTCAAAATCCGCGAAGCGTGAAACCTCTTGTGCATAACGCGAACGCGACCACTGTGTATGTTACATGTACGAACATATTATTATGAATTTAATTTTAGTCATATCCGCATGAGTTATACACAAGAAATCGAAACACTTATATTTGCTTATGTTTGTTCACTGAAACGTAAATTATTGAGCTTTTTAAATTAAACGACGATTTTTAATTTCTACTCAGTTTTATCGAGTTCAATAAGAAATAAAAAAATTGTTACAAGTCTCAGTAGCGGTATTGAATTGAATATTTATATTATACTTAACTTAACCTTTATTTAAGCTAGTCTCATAATTACTCATGAATGTGATTCATTCGCTATTGTAACACCACCAAAACATATTTGACGTTGATTGTTATTCTTGTCGAATATATAATCCATAAGTAGTCCTTAAATGGTGACTAAAGTAATGTATCGTAATCCATATGTCTGTATATTTTTATATGCATTATTTTTCATAAATGTAACCATTGTTCAACGCGATTGTTGTACCATCTAAATTATAAGGAATTAATTGTTCAAGTTTTAAACAATTTAATAAACATAGATAATAGATAATAATTTAATATCTGCAACGAAGTATGTATAGTAATAAATTACGCTACAGGTATATCAATATCTAAGACTATTGCTGTTTCCAGTTTACTTCTTCTTAATAGAATGGTCATGTCATCATTTAATAACCAAAAGGTGACACAATCGACTAGATACATGTTACAACTATTTCCTCTAGTGCACACAGTTACTTGGTAGGTCCACTTGAAAGGTTTTCTTCCACATGGTCTTGTAAATTCAATTTTTTCCCTGCACGACTAGGAGTTTGGTGGCTCACTGCGTACACATATACGATATATAAGATATCTAGGAGGCAAGCCAGGATGACGTCTTACAGGTTGTTTTTCGATGTTAAGTTATAATGTTAATATAATTTTATTATTGCAGTAAAGTAGATCGTTAATAAAAATCGTGCACGGTCCGATGCTTACAACACTCACCTTTTGTAACCACCAAAAGATTGAATTTTCGGCTTATCTTGATTTAATAAATCTTGCGTAGGCACATATTATAATCGATGTCGATTTATTTCATACTTTATTTTATAATACTTTGCGGTTGATTGTTCTCGTTCTTGGACTTGGTTGTTTCTTCTCTGAAAAGATGTATTGCAATCTGAAGAACACACTGTGTGAGCAAGTGAAGTCAGCATTTGACAGAATTTTTTGTCTCAACTTAGTATAATGCAAATAAAGAAGACAGAATGCGACGCAACTCATTCGCGGACCTAGCGAAATTTGAACTCGCGAAAATAAAAAAATATTCGCCAGGAATTGCAATTCCTAAAAAAAGACCTTACCTAAGTAGGTATTAAGTTAGAATAATATTAAGTGCGTACGTCACAATAAAATATTTTTATATTAATGAAAGAAAGAAAAAATTTTATTCACGCAACACAAACATACACAACATATAGTATATTAGCTGGTGCTCGCGCCTTCGTCCGTGTTGAAAATTTAAAAAAAGCCATATAACGCTTGACCTCGTGTTGCTATAACACTTTGGTCAGGCGTTAGTTTTTTATTTTTTATTGATCCCTCGGGAATAGTCCTTTTTTCTGGATGAAAGGTACCCTATGTCCTTTCTGATGTCCCAGACAACGTGTATGCAAAATTTCATGGTGATCGGTTCAGTAGTTTTTGCGTGAAAGAGTTAAAAACATCCAGACATCCAAACATACTTTCGCATTTATAATATTAGTACGGATTTTTAATATCTCGAAAAAAAAAAAGAATTTCATACGAATTATGCTTACCTAACTTACTATATTATATATAAAGTATAAATTAGAAAATAATTTGATAACAGCATTCGAGCTAAAACTTTCTTTCGATTTGCCTACATCCGTCTAATATAATCACATTATAATCACCACAATTAATATAATAATCAGTGCAAAATTACACAGAGAATAATATCAATAATGTTTGTTCGTTTACAAGTAACACACACACACATTTGCAAAGGATAAGTGAAAGTAAGCCTCTGTCTGATCATACACGCGATCCCGTCATGAATTAAAAAAAAACTTTGCGTACAATACCACAAAATCGCGAGGAGATTTAAGCTTGTCATAATGGTCTTTTACTCTGGACTTATCGTTACTATTTGATCAAAGAGACCTTTGCTATCATTACTTATAGTGAAAATTATAGGTTGTAAAAGTATATCAAATATTTTTGATTTGTGTCTCTATCAAATATCAAATAATCTACATTTGCCATTTTTTACTGTATGAGTTTACAAATCTAAAAAAATTCTATGTTATTCTATTTTATTCAAAGACTATATAAGTATATATTGGTAGATTGTATTATGTTAATTTTGTAAATATTTCTTTTTTGCATATATATAGAGCATGCATCTTTAAAATATATTAATAAAAAGTTTTAAAATATTTGGCAATTCGCAGATTTTTTTTAATAATATTTTTTTTTTTAATATTATATTCTTAATATTACAAGTTATCCTACGTTAAAATAAAGCCCCCGTTCATTCTGAAGGTTCAGTATAAATTTCAAAGTGACTAGGATTTAGCATTTACGAGTATGAATGTAGTTGGGAATGAAGACTTATAGATAGCATTCTATTTGTGCAATGAAAAAGAGTTATCCAATATTATTTTAATAACCAATATTTTCATTAGAAAATTATACAATGCACGTTTTTACGTATTCACGCTTTAACTACAAAATTTAGTATTTTATAATATTCAGATACACATAGATGGGAAAAGATAACATTTGAATTTAAATCTTTACAAAATATTGTATCTACGTTTGACCAACGTTTGACATTTCAAGTTAATATTATAAAGTATCGGCGTATTGCACAATTTATCGACACAACACGCTTTGGAGCCAGACTGAACTTTATTAGCCTCCACCGAAGCTTGACCGAATACCGCTCACTAAAAGGTCTCAAATGCTATTTGTAGCCTTTGAGTGTGAAATTTTACATAGGAAAAAAACTTATCAATCAATTACATTCTTTACTTAAATTAACTTGATTTGCAGTCGCGACACATTCATTATAACTTTTTCCATATTTCTATATGAAATTATTACGGGACGGCAACAAGTAATTAGAGATTAGAAATCACATATCTCCAATGAGTGGAAGATTGGAAATGATGCAAAAACATGACGGTTTGACGGCGGCGAAGAAACTAGTAATGAAGTTGGAGCAAGAGAAAGTTACGCGACCCGAAACTAAGCCTCGGGACATGTTCAATAAAAACCACCAGGCCGATTCAATATTAACTTAAACGTTTCTATCGACTTCTTAATAAAACCACCATTTATTTCAAGCTTTTTATATAGCTCATAGAATGACGTCATTACACGAAACCTATATACATATTTTTAGATTCAATTTTCTTTATAGTAACTTTTCTTTTGTTTCCATTTTAGAAACTGTAATCTATATTAGAAAAAGTTATAACAAATGAATATTTATATTGATACGATAGGGGATATATGTACCTACTGTGTATAGTAAGTTATTTTATCGTCACTAAGAGACAGTCTTAGTTGTTCCAGGTAACAACTAAGAAATCATCCTTCTCAAGTAAATATCTCACGATGAGATGGCTATTTGCTACATTTTTTACTTATTTTCATTTTCAATCAGTTGCTTTTTCAAGACTAGTACAAAAGTAATTAAGTACTTCGAGATAACAACTTGTTTGACTGCAATTTTTACGGAAATTGGTACGGAATACGTTTTAAATTGGTTAAACATAGAAATAAAAACTATTTTTAAAAATGATATACAAATTAGTTTCCGATGTGGTAGAAAACATGTTTCCCAAAATGCATGTCGCAAAACCAACACGTGACACTGTGTCTTACAGTGCACACTACGACAATGTGCCGTAAGTATGGCGATCATTCAAATGAGAGTGTTGTTTGTTGTTGGAAAACGTACATTGTCCGTGTCCATCGGCCCACATAGTGACGTCACTCGGCGACCGGTTTGGTATGTTCTGCATACACTTACTTATACAGCTAGCAGGACAGTGTGTCATGTCAATTCAACGTTTTGAGATACAAGCACCAGAGAAAGTCAAGGAAATATATGCCAACATACATAGAAGACGCCCGGGCTTCCTTCTCAAAAAAATCTCAGTGAGACTGGCTAATAACGAAATTTTTTTGTTCACGTTTTCTTAAAAATCGGTTGTAATCAAGCGTGGAGGTGTTAATAGTACTAAACAGCGGAATACCGCTACTTAACACAAATTGTAAACGGTTATGTCGCCATTAGCCGGATTCTCGCCATGTTAGAACTTTTTAATATCTTTTATTAACAGTTGAATGATTCTAGATGCATCTCATATAATGTTTACGAGAACTAGAGAAATCTTTTACATTTATTTTTTTTCTATAACAAATACAGTCATTTTGATATCATTCCTCAAACAATATAATATTAATTAATATTATTATTATATTTTTATTTGTTATCATATGTACCATATAGGTAAAAGTGTTTGTATTAACATTGGATTTATGACCTACAAGATAACTCGCCTCGCCGGTTCAAGCGAGTTAAATTCCAGCGAGTAGCGAGACATTTAGTAACTCGTACAAAATGTTTAAAAGTAAACTTAATTCTAATTGTAGAAAAAAAGTTAACTTAGTTATTTTAAGCATTTTGTCCATTAAAGAAGTCATTCATGATGTAATTTCTAAAAATTATCAATCAAGAAATTAAAATAACACAGTTGAATCCGAAATAGAGTCCGATCACCGAAGTGATCGACGAATTAATTACTTACAAATTTTATTTATAACAGATAAACCTATAGCACTAGGTAAAATATTCAGTAGACAATAATACAGCTAAGTGCAGAATGCCAACCAAATACAAAATAGCTTTAAAAATTCATTCGTTCAAAGAAAAATCAAAGGGCACAATGATTTTATTTTATTTATCTGTACTTAATATTATAAAGAGGAAAGATTTGATTGCTTGTTTGCATTGAATAGGCTCTGAAACCTGAACCGATTTGAAAAATTCTTTCACTGTTAGAAAGCTACATTATCTGCGAGTAGCATAGGCTATATTTTATAAAGTTACGCGGACGAAGTCGCGTGCAACAGCTAGTTATAAATAAAAGTTGTTTACGCAACGACCATCGACTTATCGACCATGGTTCGCCGCGAGCGAAGGTCACCCACTCGAATTTCCGCGACATGTGCTAAAGTGAGCGAGTGTTACTGAACTAGTATTGTCGTTGTCGTTGCCTTATATAGTAATAGTATTCCTATATCACACCTACTTCAACAGATATTAGCTGACTTGACAATCGATATACTTCTTTTGTAATCGATCGGCTCGGCAATCGATTTACAGACTTCATTTCTCTATCAGAAGCACATAGGTTACAAAAAAATACCACTTCTACAACTTTTACTACTCAGCCAAAGGTTTTTTTTAGTAGTAATTGACAACCTTTAGTTTTTTTTTTTCACCTTCGAGATGATATGGCCGAAATGTTTCAAATAAATATTTTATTATATTAACACGATTATGCACAAGAAACCAATTTGAAAGCCAATCGTTAATAACTAGAGCGATTATAGATTGATTCCATTAGGTTCATTATTAATAATATGGATATATTAAGTACCTATACTTACATTATATTGTAGTGTTTTGGGTCGCAGTGGAAGCTTAAGAAAAACCCAGTTATGCTTGTTAACAATAATATATTTACGATTGGAAAACTATGTTTTACTATATTACTTGGAAGCTGTTTTTAGGCAGACACACTTCTCACTTTTTTACCTATTTACCTACTCTAGTTTATAAATCAAAACATATTATATGGATTTATTATGTTATTTAATCACTTCAAACAAAAAGAATGCAAAGTAATGCAAAAATAATGTGAAAATAATGCAAAGTTTATGTCCTAGCTCAAACCATTTTTGTAGAGGAATTGTGCTAGTGCTAGGCAACTCTGCTAACGGTGTCGCAATGTCGCAACCACAATCTCACCAGGTTAAGCTAAATCAAATTAATCTTGTTGAGAACAGATACTTTTTTGCCGAAAGGTGAAACCTAAATGTTAAGGCCAAAACAAGTTCCACTTTTCTTTTTTTATTATAACATTTGAATCGCTTCTTTTAATTCAGCCGTACATAAGATGGACAATATTTTTATGTCTTGATCAAATTATTAAGGTACTAACTGGTGCTCGCTACTTCGTCCGCGTTGTTTAATATTATAACGCTTGACAAACTTTTGCCAAGCGTTGGATCTTTATTTTTAGATAGCTGGTGACCGCGGTTTTGCCCACGTGGAATATTTAGCCTAAGTTCATCCTGAAATTCTATTCTGACTAAGCTATTGGTGAAAGGATATTTTTTAATCGGATAGTAGTTTCGCAGATTACCCCTTACATACAAACTTTACCTCTTTATAATACTAGCTGTTGCACGAGACCTCGTCCGCGTAACTTTTTAAAATATAGCCTACTAGCTACACGCTCCCGGCTTCGCACGGATGCAAAATAAAAATGATCCCATCTTTTAAGTTGGACCAAATTACACATAGTTATGAAATTTTATCAAAATCGGTTCAGTAGTTTAGTTCATCGCCCACAAACATGTGACACGTAATTTAGATATTTACCTATATATTAGAAGATGATAATGTAGCTATCTATAAATGAAAGAATTTTTAAAATCGGTCAGAGGTTTTTGAGCTTATTCATTACAAACAAAAATACAAATATATTTTCTTTATAATATTAGTATTATTAAGTTTTGAGATCAATTATGAAATTCTATAATTCCATCCTCAATTTGTATTTTGGTTACTACTCGTATAACAATAACTCTAACTAGAGGTTAGTTGCTCACGCGTTTGTCCATGATGATTCCTGTACAATGTCTATTTATTTATTACATTTGAGGTGATAACCAGGCTTACCTACTGTAACTGTCAACCTAAACAGTATATAACAATAGACAAAACAAAGTTTACCCATCTATGATTGATGATAACCGATCAAGAAGCCTGCGCATCGACGCCCACGCAACGCAACTAAGCCCATCCTCATGTAGTCGTAATTTGAGGGTCCTTATTACATTGCAAGAAGGTTTAAAATCATTTACAAATGTGTAAATTTAATCTTGAACTTGAAAGAAAAAATGCCACATTAGATTGGAATTCATGTGGGTTAAGACTTCTGATTTTAAATTTGAAGGTTTATTTAGAATACTTCAGGTTTAAATTAAAATTTGTTAATACAGCCCTCTCATAGTCCCTCGACCTATTCGGATTTATTATTAACATTCCTGCCTGCTATTCCAGCTGTTGCTGTCATTGTATGCAATATACAAACTACATAATTTATAAGTGATCTTAAAGCAATTTAGAATTGGACAGACGTCTGGTGGGTGTAACTATATCCCCTTACGGTGGGTCTAGCATAATTTTATAATAACCGCACCTCCTAGCAAGAGAGTGAAACATTTATATGGAAAATTTGTCAGTCTCGGTGAACGAGTGAGGGTTGAAAGAATCCATTTCCCCACTGACCGACAATCTGAGCCATTTCCTTTATCTTACGAAGGTCGTAGCGCACTTATGCATCACCTATTGCGTTAATTGTATTAACAGGGCAGTGACAGGCAGGTGGCTACCACCTACCATCAAATGGACCGTCAACCTACCCGCTTAAAAATATACCTACATAAAAAGGTCACAGAACATTTACAGAACATTTAGTGGAGAACCGTTTTAAATTAGTCACAACTAAAAATATAGAACACTTGACAGAAAGCTGGTATAACAATTAACCAAGAATTCTAACGACACTAGACTGCAAACATAGCTTATGTTTGTCTGCTTATTGTAGGAGTTATTCCAATAATATGTCATACATTAAAATAGAATTCGCTGGTTGGCCACTATATAACATCTTGCTAGAGCGGTCTTGTGCCCATCTTAAGATATATTTAATATATCTCTCATCTTAACCATCTTGTAATCACTTTGTCTAAAAAGTTTTATATTGACTTTTCGTGCTGTTTTATATCTTTATTCTTTTTTTTTTTTAATGAATAATAAAAAAGTTTAGCAATTACTTAAAAATTAATACGTATAATAAGATACGTATAGTAATATTTATAGTAAGTTTAATTCCAAAAGGTTAATAATAAATCATTTAATAAATATTATTCTCAGATCTGATACTATGTAGTTTATTTTAGTTTACACACGACCTCATTGCTTTGGTTCCCAGAGACCGTTTAAGCCGCCATGTGATGTGACAAACATTAAAATTGGTCCAATTTGACCAATTAAGTAGATGAACTCAGACGATGCGTTTGATTAAGTACTAATTAATATTACTAATTAATTTATAATTAAAAATACATCGATTCTTTAATAAATTGACATCAAGTTGCAACATAGACATATACTCGTAATAAATATTTTATTTATATGTCGTTATATTTGTTTCGCCGCTAACTTCTTCTAAACTACGCAACGGTTTTGTGAAAGAGCGATAAACAAGAAGGTTTGTGTATAGGTACAATGTAATTATCAGAAAAAAGTTTACATCAATGCAAAGGATAGTAAGTAGGTAATAAGAACCTAAGTACGAAATTGAACTATCGGTGCAGTTGTATCTGCTTATTTACGATAATGTTGTTCTACTTTTATATTATAAAAAAAATATCAATGGAGGTCAAATGTATTTTTTGTTAAGAAGCGAGTTGCCGTACTGTGGAAGCCTAGTGGAAGCTGTACAAAATAACCTCGCAACACTCATGAAACTAGACGTGATACAGATCATAGCTTGGATACAAGCGAGCGACCAAATTACGTATCAAGCTTTTTGTCGTTTATGTCAATGAACACGCATTATTTTGCCCACTCGTAAACCGCCGCGCCGACTTAAACCAGAGCCGTTAAAATGGTGCAATTTTTTTCCAAAGACTAATTTCGTGTTTTTTTTTTTCGTTATAAAAAAAATTTGTAGGCAGGCCAACGGTATAATCGCCGACAGATAGCCTACTATTGTGCTTGTGTACAAATATAAGCTTGTTCAAAGTGATGAAGCATGATGATGATGATGAAGCAACAGCACACATGCTTTTATTTCATGGTGTCAGGGGATGATCACTGCCGCCAAATGTTCAGCCCATTTTTATAACTGTTTAATGATTAATTTACTTTTGCAGAAAAGTTACAAGAAGCGTCATTATGATCGTCACAAGTCACACAAAATTCGACCTTGCAATTTTACTCGAATCGCTCGCAAAGAATTTTCACTTCAATAAAAATTTTCTTTTAAATACCTTTAATTACACAACTGAAAACTATTCCTCCCATTTCAGTCAGTCTCCCCATAAACAATAAATGCAACATTTTAGAGGCCACATAGCGGAGTATGGGGAACTTACTAATGTGTGGTGTGGGCGAACAAGTACGTGCGTTGCACCCGATACTGATTACTGAACCTTGACTTTTCTTTATAAAATGTCAACATTAGAAGGCTTTGTGGAATTTATTGGCGTACTGTCATATCCGTATTATTTATTCAACGTTACAATTTAAAATAATGTTCGGGAAATAATAAGAATGAGCATCAAAATAATTAAGACAGTATAGATATTTATTATGGAGATCGCTCATACTTTTTATGACTTTATATAATTTATAACTTATGGCTATAACTTATTTTTTTAGTTATTCAACGTAATATAATTATAATAATACTTTTGAACTGACTGAGTGTCAACGCACAGCCAAAAACTATGAAATTTGGAACATAGGTTTATTTTATAACGTAAGGATCAGTTAAGAAAATATTTTTTTAAAATTTCAATCCGTACGAAGCCGGGGTCGGGTAGCTAGTAAGTTATAAAACTTTCTTATCTTATTTTATAACTTATGTTGCTATACTTAATCCATTTTATCTTTTATTTTATTTCAAGTCGAAAATAGTTTCGTCTATGAATTGTTCGAAGAAGTAACATTCAACAGAAAGACGCCTGACTGATTCCAAGGCTGATTTCGTGACAATATTATGACAATATTGTTACATCTGATATTACGCAGTCAACAAGAAGTTAATATTTTTTTAAAAGATTTGTTAAAACTTGTGAACACTGTAGCTATTAAGTTCTATCGAGCTGACAAATAGTTCCAGTCTAAAGAACTTTTTTTTGGTTGTGAAACATAAAGCGAAGTAAGAATGTTCTTTCTTGTAAAATAATTCTTAGAAGGTCACCAAGTAACACATGTGCAAAGATTTTTTCAATGAACGACCCGATTGTTTAAATTAGTCCCATGAGTTTTTGTTTCGGGCTTTCTTGCTATCTCGCCGCTGGAAACAAACCATTCTTCCCGGAGCACTTTTTCAATCAATGCTTGTGCATAGATAAATATTTGGTTTTAGTTCAAAGTTAAGTAAGATTTTTTTTTAATTCACGTAACTTACTACCAGAGACACGTTCAGTTCAGTATGGATTAATACTAATTGTAGTTTCGTGGATAACAACGTGTTTTTCCTCCGCTAGGTCGCTAGGTATACTATTTTTTTTATCAAATTCAGACTTAACTATTATAACGTAACAGATAGACAAAATTATTAATCTAATAAAATTAGAATCTTGAATAGAAAACTATTATCCAAGATGGTCAGCAAATTAGCTTACAACGAGTTAATGCAGTCAGAATGCCACATTATCACCATTATATGCGGAATCGCTTTGAATGTGGGAAATGACAATAATAAAATTAAAAGTGAATATTTTTTACCACACAGATTGTCCATATTGTTTCTTATATCATATGTTTATAGTAGTGGAAACCTTCCGGCCATAAAAACGGGTCGTAGCCAGAAAAAGTGGTCGCGACACAAGTGTCCAATAAATCAGTCGGCAAGAAATCTTTTGACGACATCTGGTTAGGAGCAGCGTGTGCCTGCGCCTGTGCACAATCCTAGGGTCACCAACTACCTAAATTAAAAAAACAATAAAATAAATGTTTCATTATCAATGTTAAAATTGAAAATGAATGAAGAGGGATTTATTTTTAATAACTACTTAATCAAAAAATTATATTATAAAATTTCATATTTAATGTGTATATTTTACAATGAACAAACCGAATAAAGATAAGAGAATTTATATTAAAAAGGTGACTAATTTATATTTCAGTAAAAGATCAGCAAAAAAAGTATAATATATGTTATGTATATATGGTATCTATATTATTAAGTTGTTCCGTGGTATCTATGGTATGTAGCAAAAAGGTTGTATGTATGTTGATGCTGTTAGCAATCAAGTTCATTTGTATTTAAAACAAAAACATTTTAAACTGTCATCGCTTTTCTGTGTTTCTCTGGTCGTTAGCTGTGATCCAATTTAGGCATGCCGCCTGAGTTGACCTAGATGGTTCAGTCAGACTTATTACTTTTAAGTGCTAGTCATAAAGAAATGTATGCTAGGCCATTGCAATTAAAACGGCTTATAGCATAATAAGACTCACTGGACTTGTAAATTAGGTACTGCCAGCATTGCCAGTAGGTACCGCATCTAAAACTAAAACGAAGTAATTCTACTAACGAATCCCAAGGAAACTATGCACAGTGTGTCTGCCCCTATTCTTCAAACTTTTGTCTGTACTGATTGCAGTCGTTAAATAGGATATAACCGTCAAGGGTAACCAGTTTCGTAATACCGTCTATTGTACAGAATTTCCCACGGTTCATACAAACAGTGTTATGCTGATATAATTGCTTTAAAAATACTTTTTATTGCTTCATATTTAATTAATAAGATACTCGTCACTGAAAAAATTAATATTATGAGATAAAAGTAGCTGTTTATTTATTTGTTACGTTGGAGTGTAATTATTACAAAAAAAAACACAGCCCCTACATACTTATATAGTCCAATATACTTATATAGTCTTTGCCAACAACAGTATTTTTAAATGAAGCACTCCGCTGGTTAGGTTAGTAAACTACATCGAAATATATAAAAGGCGATGTGTATGTATGTATGTCCCCTATAGACTCCAAAACCGCTGAACCGATTTTGATGATCCCAGACAGTTATAGTAAAATTGAATCTACTATCTGGTCATAGTTAACATCTGGTTAACATCAATAAAATTGTAGGATCCCATTAAAAATTCACTCACAAAAAGTGTCGAAAATAGAATTTGGGCCATTCAGAGAAAAGTAACAGAAACAATAGTAATTAATATTATTATGTAAACTTTTGAAAGTAGAAAACAGAAAAACTAGCCAGTGCCTAATTTTGAGATTTTCTAGGGTTCATTCAATTCAATGCTGTGAATTGACATAAAAGCAAAACACTTCATAGGTAGTAAATTAATGTATTTATATTGTACCAAATTTTGTGATGTATTTATTATATTTACCAATAAATGCAAGATCACTTGCTAGAATTGCTTTTCAATTAAGGGCTCATAACGCCAAGATACGTTACATACGATTGACTTGGTTTACTAGCTATTCTATCAAAGTAGGTGACGCACGCCTTTACTTGACCGCTAACATTCGGTGTAAAACATAAGCGGTGGCGTGGGTGACAGACCGAGCATCAAAAAAAAAAAATTCGAAGACTGGAGCACATCGGGTGGTAAGCATATAGTAGATATTGTTCTATTATTCTAATATCATTTCTTCGGAAAGTAGCAACTACAAAATTGTATTGTGTAGTAAATTGACTGTAGATGTGCGAATTTTTTGTTTATTGAGTTTAAAAAAATTCTTACAGGTTCCCCTGGTATTGAGTGTTTTACGGCAATGGTAACCGTCTACCATAAAGAGTAAAGAGGGCAGTCAGCGTTTTTATTGTTAAACTTGCACGTGTCTTCGCTAGCGTAACTTTATAAAATGTAGCCTATGTTATTCTCTGATAATCTAGCTTTCTGTAGATGAAAGAATTTTTAAAATCTTTCCAGTAGTTTTTGAGTTTATTCATTACAAACAAAAATACAAATGTTTTCTCTTTTATTAGTATAGGTCTAAGTTTTTTAAATTATTGTATGTATAAGTCGCCTAACTAGGAAAAAAAGGAACTCCAGGCGAAATGCATGTGTGCTGCCCATTTTGAATCGAGTGAAGTATGACGGAAAATTGGAGAATTTTTGATAGAGGGACGGGCCCTGGGTAACCCTTTCTAACTCAACGAAATACAATAGTAAATGTACTGTTATTTTACAGTAGTCTTGCAAAGGTTCTACTATTTAAATATTATTAATATTATTAAATAAAAATAATATATAGCACAGTCTGATTATTTAATCGAACCAACAGGAAAAAGCAGTCCGCGTCGTCCGATCAATCGGACGAAGTATGCGGACCATGTGGTCTCGGGGAGTTTTACAGTAATATTAAGTTTAAAACATTACCGATTTCAACAACTTTGAGATTTAAACTATGTCGTTTATCGCTGCACGCTCAAAATTTGCGTCACACGAATGTAGGGCACGCATGTCTCCGTGTATAGGTTTTTGTATGTGCAAGTATACGCCGGAGAATGGTTTGTTCTAGCGGGATCTGAGACGTGGATCGCATACCACCCAGCAACAGGCATTGCATTTCGATTTCTCAATGTTGGTCAGTAGGTATTCGTAATTACTTATTAACGTATTTATTAAGAAAACGGTAACGGTAACAGTGTCGCGAGTTCAATGGTTTTTTTCCCGTCTCAAAAATGCCCAAGGCGCCTAAAGAAGTTTTCATTTCAATAATAGGCCGCAGTGACCATACCCTTTTAGACCATACCATACAAAGTAAAAAATATTAACATGTGTTTTGATTGTGTTTCTATACACCATCCCTAATATAACATCCTTTGTAGTTTGCCGGTCAATCTAAGTAAGAATTCATTGGTCTAATTTGTAATGTCAAATTCTTATTATAGTTCGATGGTCAAAGTACCATACTAATAAGCTGTAGGTATAATAAGCTATATACTCGTATTGTAAGCCAAAATAAATATTTCGTATCAGGAATCACCATTAGTACTTATACACTGTCTTGTATTTATTTACTTAATTTGATAATATTAAAATCCTCATTAAACCCTCATTAATTTCATTGGAAGATTTTCATTAAACAAAAAATATTCACTAGATCCATAATAGATCTACTGAAGTTTAGTTTGAATACATTCTACAAACTTGAATTAAGACCATATAGGAAACTGATCGACGCTAGGCAGCTCGTCGACCTTCTAACAAACTTCACAAGTCCATTACCGACATATCTATACAATGCTATTTACCCGTCTATAAATAGATTAAGTGGCAAGGCGAACGATGCATGTGCAGCCAACTAATTTGGTTTAACTCATACACTGTATACAATTAGATTCTCCCTAAAGTGAATCTGCAACATCCCTGAAGGTCGCACGAGTACGGCCCGATGAAGTGTAATACTCCGAGTACTCGGTTCGAGGTTCTATGTGAATAGTTGTTTTATATTCGATACTGTTACGTTTTCGTGACGGGTCGACATTCGTCACGATTCATGAAACGATTACGTGCGTTGGCCCAGATCGGTTAGATATTTTTTTTTTAACTTTAAATGCGCCTTAGCGAAAGATAACTTAGTTATGCGATGATTTATTGAAATACTGGGACAAAAAGATAATATGCAACTAAATTCAAAGTAATATGATTAAAATTGTCATTTATATTCTGTATTCATTTTTATATAAATTAGGTAATGTTATTAAATGTCATAGTTACTATAGTAATTATTTGCCTATTTACAGAAATTATAAATAATACAGCCAGATTGTTAGGAAGCTAGGCACAGAAAGCCAAGGTAGATTGTCCTACGGCTGAGATGATTATGATGATGATAATGATGATATATTGTATATTATAATGTTTCTTTTCTACGCAAAATGACTCTTGCTAACAATTTAAATAAACTACAATTTTATAAAACTCATGTGTAATTCGAATAAAATTTCGAGAAAACATTGACACAAAAAGCTTATTTCTTTTATTTATAATTTACTGCGCCCAGCACCCGGCTTCGCCCGAGGTGCGGATTTTATATACACAATCCCTGTTTATCCCTCTTTCAGTGACAACTATAATGGATTTTCTAACGTCTACAAAGACGTTTTTTCAAGTAGTTTTAAGTAGACGAAAAACCTTAAGTATGTTGTTGAAACATGTCATTACAAAGAAAATAGCGGAATAAATGTAATTGTCAATACAAGATCAGTTAAGTATGCAACTGTTGCACTATTTTGTAATAATTGCTGTGCGTGATCCCAGTCAACAGAATTAGGAGCTATTGTTATTTTAAAGGCGTACATACACCGCGCATTGTGTAACGTAAATCCATAAAGGACCCATTATCTAACCAATAAGAAAGTTTCATGTTATTTATATGCAATCCCAAGTTTGGATTAAATTTGGCTTGCATGGCTATTTTGTATCTATTTTGCATCTAAATGATGATCTAATAACAATGTCTTCCTTGCAATACAAGTTATTGCAATTGCGTGTCCATCGTTGGCACATAACGTCAGCTTTTGTGAATGATTGGTACCAAGGAAGCAATGTAGGATGAGCATATTATGCAAGGTAGCCGTTGTGTGTTCCGCGTTTCTTTTAGCATACACGCATACCTACATGTGAATCAATGAATTGTGACCGAGTTTTCTTTGCAGAACGACGATGCGGACACCCAGCAGTGCCGCCGAATGCAAAAGTCAAACTGACTCCACCCTCGACCGATCCAAGCACGGCTGACCTCGCACCAGGCTCGGTAGCCAGTTACGAATGCGATGATGGTTACGAACTCTTCGGTGCACACCAGAGGGAATGCACGCTCAGTGGACATTGGACTAAGGAGCCACCTTTTTGTGGTAAATAGAGAATTCATACATTTTAACATCCTTAATGTCGAGTGTAATAAATCTCGGAATTGTCAAATAAGTAATCTAATTCTGAAAGTTACAATATCAAGTTTATCTTTACACATAGTATAGCATTAATTGCTTTCCTCTTCATATTATTATTCCCCATTAATGTAAAGGGAGATCCAGATATTTCCATATTCCAGTATTCTGGTACTACATTCCTTGTTTGTATCTATGTTTTGCTAAAAGGAAATATGGAAGAAAATAATCAATGCATATACAGGTACGAATGTTGCGTTTCGAAAACCTGCGAACCAATCGACGACTGTGCGCGGAGGACCCGCCGGCAATGGTAACGACGGTGAGAAGACCACCGAACATGACGGAAAGAGATGCACAGAGACTCAGAGAGAGGCTTCACCTTGGTGGCAGGTCGACTTGCTCAGACACTACGCTGTTAAAGTTGTGAGGGTCACAACTAGAGGTTGCTGTGGTATGTATGTCATTTTCGTATTCAATACAGCGAACAAATACACACACGTTCACTTCACTTGTCCGACCGACCAGACCCTCCTGTTTTGCAACAATCGATCGATACCCACTTAAGTTAGCAGCCCCCTAAAGCGAAATTACACACCTGCTGCGGAACTCAATCAGGCTGTGACGGGTGACGGGTGATCAGTGATGCAACTGCAAAGCGCTGACACAAGATTTATTGACAAACCCATTGGTCGCTATTACAATTACATATTGTCACATATTGTCGCTAATTAAAATTTAAATAAATGCATTATTACTGGTACTGAAATTTATTTATGTATTTAACAAGGCCTTCATCGAAGCAGGCATTACACGATATTATTGGCTAAAAGCATAAGTAACAGATGCCAGATGTCGCCAGAATTATGTGAGGCCACAGCATTACTGTAATAATAATAATAATTATTTATTAACAAACCTATAAACTCATTCATAAAGTATGACATTGTAAGTCCCATTTTACATACATATTTAATTATATTGAGTACTAGAGTGTAAACTAGGCCCAACATGTATCTTAGACGCAAGTTTCTTCCAGTGACAATGATTTTATTATATCTTTAAGTACACACTCGTTGAATTTAGCATGCACCAATAAATTTTCAAATAGAGTAAATAAACAACATCGGTCACACTGTACAGCGCCAAACAAAAAAAAAAAGAATTTATAACAAGCAAAAATACACTACAATTATGTAAGCAAAATTACGTAAATAAAATTATGTCCCATTTGGTAAAATCTATATATATGTATAACTGACTAAGTAGCGTATCACTGCAAGGGTAAATTCTCAAAGAGGGTTTGCATGACTCATAAGGCTTCTGGATAGGCGAATCTTTATCTTTGCAACACTGACTATTGAACAAAAAATATATAATATGTTAAACTGTACAGGCCATCAACCTCTACAAGACCTGGAAATAAGAGTTGGAAACAGTAGCAGTGATCTACAACGGAACCCTTTGTGTGCCTGGTTCCCAGGTACTATTGGTAAGTCTAAATTTAACCCTGTTATCTCATCGGTACGTTGTTTTCCTATATTTTTCATCGCCGTCTATTACCAGTATGGTATGGAGATTTCCTAAAGGTAAGAGATATATGAGAACGCACGCGCACCGTAACATCCCTACTAAAAAATAATTTTATAAGCACACTATAAGTGTCGACACTGAAATGTTTGAACATTTATTTTTACCTTACCCTACTTCGCAAGTCAGTGAATGGATTTTGAAAATGTTCTAAAAAGAACGCGTAAATATTTAGTTCAAATATTCTCGTCGAAGTACTTACAGCCATTTTAAAATTACGCATTCGCACTTACTACTCGATAGTGTTGTGTTTATGACTGGAAAACGAGGTCGATGAGTCGCTGCTTGGTGAAGTAAACGACGTTTTTGTGGCATGTCTTATTCTAAATATACCATGATTTATAGTAAAACAGCTCTTTGTTCATTATACGTTTAAATATTGTTTAATGCTAAAAATAACGGTTACTTTACTTTCAATATAATGTATACAGATTGGAAGGGTCTGGAAGATCGCCGAGCTCGTTAGTCAATTGGTTAGTTATATCTAATGCTTTAACTTATGGGTTTACCATGGTTCGAGAACTGACCATGTCGACATAGAAAATATTTTTAAGGCTCGCATATAGGTTGCACTCGGTATAGCACAAACGATTTATTAGTATGGCCTTTCGACCAATCGCCATTAATATTTTTAGTTTTTCTATTTTATTTTTATTATATTCTTCCCCTCGTGATATATGTTTACATATTTTACATGTTATATATTACTATTTATATATAAATTAGTGCATCGCTAACTAATATATTCTTACTTAATTGTCATTTTAGTAGTGTGAGCGAATAAAGTACAATTTTGTTTGATTTGATTCGGTATTGCTGCCGTTTAATTCTTTATTTATTTATTTATTTTCAAGGAAAACTTACAGTGATATTTATACAAAAGTTTACTTAATAACTAAATGACAGATTAATTTAACACCATTTACAAGTTTCCGCATATTGAATCTATATAAAATAAAATAAAACCGTTTCTAACCAATATCAATAATTAAAAAAAAAGAGTACAACTTTTTTTTTCCTTGAGCTTATCCCAAGACAACAAGAATATCGTTGAGTTGTATAGCTCAATCAAAAGAAAGTGGAAATTAAAGCAAGATTCTCATGCTCTCTCGATAAGTCATCTTGCCAACACCGCGCGCCGCTCGCTATAACCTGAGAACTTGGTGTCGTCACCGCCAATCATACCATTTGTTCAGTAAACAATAGAAATCTAAAGTGAAGTTGCACTGGTTGAATATGGTGTGCTTTTTATCGAGCAAGCAATGTTGGTTGGTATTGGTAACATATGATATTTCTCGGGTTACATGTTCACAATACATGTTTGAGTTCTGGCAATAATGTCAGTTTTAGGGTTTAGCAATTGTAGTCTACTGTCAGCTAACCAGTTGTAGAGTACCGTAATATATGACATTTTTAAAATTTAGCACTACAGTCTGTGTATAAGTATATGTATTGTATATCCTACTAATATTATAAATGCGAAAGTTTATCAGTATGGATGGAAGTTTGTTACTCTTTCACTCAAAAACGGATGAAATTTAGCACAGAGATAGTTTTACCTAGATTATATATATAACTTTTTATGTTGTAAAAATGTTAGGTTTCTGAGGTATCGTCTAAAAATTAAAAAAAAGGTCGCCACCGTTGTCGCCACAGAGATAAATATGTCGCGAAAGAAATCGCGGGCAGCATTTGTATTGCATAAAATTTACAATAGTCTAATTTACACCTCAACTAAGGTGTATTATATAATTATAACTGTAGAATTTAATTGGTCTTAGGAGAGTAGCAGCAAAAACAGTGGTCAGTGAAGCGATGTGTGTGTGTGTCTTACGTTAACAATGCACATACGTAATGTTCGTCACACGCCGCGAACAAATAATTTTGTATACATACAACGTCACAAATTTGAATTAGTATTCAAATTAACAAGTTTGCTAAAGTCGAATTAATTTACTCAGAAAACCGCACCGTTTGTAGGATGATTAACTTAAGTATCCCAGAATCAGTACTAACAATAGGTACTTTAAATAGAGCTTTTCATCTCAGAGTAGAACTTTAAAGAAACGCAAGCATAAAGAGAGAAACATCCAAAATATCAAGATTATTTACAACACGCTCACACATCTGCATAAATAAAGAAATGGGCTTGCAAAAAATAAGGCATGACACTGACCGGAGATATTATATTATATTTATAATATTGGCTTTCATTTTGTATAACGACTGGGTGCATTCGCGAAAGTGATGACAGAACATAAACACTTTTTATGACCTCGGTTTCTTCAATTGTTGTAAATAATTCCCACACATATTAGTACAATTGTAATCGAGTGATAATTCGCGTTTCGCCTCTTACACCGTTCCTCCTTACCTTGATATTGATAATACAAGAAACAATCCTACTTGTATTATCAATTTTTTTTAATAATGCGTTTTTTTCTAATTTAGACTAATTTCGAGTTTTTCATCTAATATAAGTTTAAAAAAAGTAATAATAAGCTAATATTTTCCGAATTCCTTCTTTGAATTCATTGAATATCTCACTCGATATATGTTTCTGAAGAAGAAAAAATAATTATATGTTTTCATGGTGTCATAACTGGAAAATATCCGCGGCGGATATTCACCCAAGACTAAAATACTTACTAAGATTTCTACTAAACTTTCCTGAAAGAAATTCTCCATAAGTGAACTTTCCCATGCGACTGCAGAGTAATCTGATTTAAACTCGTCTCCTATTGGCTTTTCCTCTTACGATAGATGCGTTTCCTGTCTGGATTTCTTTGGTGGCAAATTTATTCTTATTTTTCGTTCGTTGTCTATATTTTCATAGTACGAAAACTAATCTTTATTATGTGATATTTTGTTTTGTCGTATTTACCTAATAAAATGAAAATTTAAAACGTTGTAATGACCCCAGATAAAGAGATTCATCTCCCTAAACCTACAGGTGTCTTCTAAAATAATGAAAGCTAAGTAACGTGTACAGCAGCTGTCTGATTGTAAACCAAAAGATAAAGTTGCGTGCTCTCACTAATCAACCCGCCATTGTATCTCTGCAGGACGCAAGTTCGTTGCCGCGTTGTAGGCTCGGATGGTATGCGAACTATTCTCCGACTATAATTACTCGGAAGTGTCAGCAATTAAACGTTAAACCATTCAAATTTGAAACAATCATCGCACATAATCTGTCCAATCATCGTTATAGCTAGCAAATAGCAATTCATCCTTGACTGGCATTATATTATATATGATATTAATATAACATTAGAAGGTAACAAAATATGTTCTAAAAACTCAAAATTAATTGCGATTCTGCTCCTTTGTTTTAAAAAGGGCAGTCATCGCAAAATGAGTAGTTAGTAAAATTTTTCAATCAGAGCATAAGGTCGTTGTCTTGTCTATCTTTCAGTCTTTTAGTTTTGGCTAAAATTTTACAACAAACGAACGTTCTACATTCTATAGAATTCCATAGATTCTAGAGAAGCAATTGTATTTAACCATTACAAAATAATGTTACGTGTTTAATACCTTAATACCTTTTTATAGTTTTTATTATTTTCATTTATACTCGTATTCTAGATTTGTAAGCTCTAGAAGCGTATTGCTCGTACTATCTCTAAATTAGAGAACAAAGAATCGCTCAGTAGTAAATTTTAAATAATCAATATTTTAACTAATTATATTTTCATAATATATTTAAGAGACTTTTATGATCTTAATTTTTTTTTAATTTTTAACGTTTATCTGTATAATGTTATTAATTTTATAAAATGTGTTTTTATAAATTAACAACAAATGTTCACATAACAAATATTACAATCAAATCCTTTTTCGGACATAAAAGTCGCAAAACATATTAGCAAGGTTATTTCTAGGTATATTTATAATAAGGATAACACATGGAAAACATAAATTCTAGCAATATATCAGGTGCTTCAAAGGAGGTTTTCGATTCATAAAACGGACATTCCATTCGTTAGATTCGTACACTCTTGTCAGTCAGGTCGTGTGGATTATGTGTTCGTCCTTCCTGGTGCGTATAGCCCTTCCTACGATGGTTCCCACGAGCACAGTAGATCCTACTTAGATGTGAATGTATTAAATCTGTCCAGCGGGTAGACGATCTACCTCTTGGGCGTCTGCCCTTCACCTGACCTTGACCTGAATAAGAACAGACACCCTATGTTAATGCTTGTGTCGTTTAGACGAGGGCGTAACGAAAACATTCACGTGTGCTCGTCCACTGGTCGGGCAACATGTGTTTCTGCAGCTGGTTGGAGTGGAGGGGTCGTTGTCGCTCTGCGAAGTGGAAGTCTTCACCACGGAAGGTAACTAGACTTGAAAGTCTCTTATAAATATTACATTTGTTATCAATTTCATTTTTTTGTGTATTTGGTAGAGTTTTCGAACGATCGATGCGCACCGGCCGGAGCCCCTGCGGAGATAGAACTCGCCGCTTTCTCCAGGAACTGTTACGAGTTCAACGTGGCCAAGGGCAGTGCCTTCGATGAAGCCAGGAAACAGTGTCAAGCTCACGGTGGCGATTTGATCCACGGATTTCAGGTACTTTCGGGAATAGCTCTTGTCTTGTATGTTTGTTTATATGCAGGAGCTTGTATCTTGTATGTTTATCTTTAAATCTTTCACCAACAGTTGAAATAGAATTTCAGGATGGATATAGACTAAATATTCCACGCGGGTGAAGCCGCGAGCACCAGCTATCTAATAATAAAGATCTAAAAAGGCACTTTGCTTTTATACTGCAAAAGTATAAAAAATTTGTATCCCGGGCGAAGTCGAGAGCGGGTCACTAGTTGTAAAATACAATTAGGCATTTTAACGATTTTTTTTTTATTAGGGTGCAACATCGAGTTTTCTAATACAAGAGCTGGAACGTCGTAAATCGCAATTAAAAACACAGCTTGTGTGGATCGGGGCACAGAAAGAGCCAGGAATCACTTCCAGAACGTGGAAGTGGGTTGATGGTAAGCTGTTTTTCAATAAGATGGTAAGGGGAACAGTGGAAAGGTCAAGTAGCTAATGTTTGAGAGCGGTTTCAGGAGAAATAGTGTCGCGACCAGCGTGGGGCAAGGACCAGCCTAACAACTACAACGGTGAACAGAACTGCGTGGTGCTGGATGGCGGCAGGTCATGGCTGTGGAACGATGTTGGCTGCAACCTCGACTACCTGCACTGGATCTGCCAGTACCGTGAGTGTCACCTTCATAGGTACATATCGTCCTTATTCAGTATGCAACAGCGAACTGTCAATTGCGCTGCAGCGATATACAATAGTATTGAAATGAAAACTTCTTTGGGCGAGTTGGGCACTTTTGGTATGGGAAAAAAACACTGAACTCGCGTCGCCACGCTCAGTAACGTTTAATGTGGAAGTGAAAAATTTTTTAGGCACGTTGAGCACTTTTGTGATAGGGTAAAAACACTGAAGTCGCGTGATCGTCACGCTCAGTGACGCTCACTCAGTGTATGTGTATGTGTATATATTTGTGAATCTATGTTTTCACTTCTGACTGACACTCCCACGACTGTCAGTTTTTATTGTTATTTTTTAAATGAAATATTTAAATGTAGTTTTGTTCTTGCTGTGCGCTGTTGCTAAATGTCAGTTTAAGGTTAAAATAAAAAAGTGTTATGCCATCCAAAACAAAATATGCTAGTTTAGATGTTGTCAACAAAAGTTGTATTTGATCGCCAGTTCCTCCGTCATGCGGCAGTCCCGATAAGTTGTTGAATACTACGATCGTCGGTGATGACTACAAAGTGGGCGCATCAATTGCATATCAGTGTCCCGACGGCCACATGCTCCTCGGAGACAAAACTCGAGAGTGTACGAAGGACGGCTTCTGGTCAGGCGCAGCTCCTGGGTGCAAATGTAAGTGTATATAGTAATAGTAATAGTAACTTTTGCCAGCGATTTCGTCTGCGCCCCTTTTTCTCTTAAATACATTTACCTATTCAATCTTTATTCCTCATATCTTTTTGCCAGGCATTGAATGTCAAAATTACCAAAAAACAAAAAAAATATTTATCCGATCGCTACTAAACTTCACCAGGTTCACCCCCGCTGGGCTATCTGAAGATTGCCTGATAATTTCATTAAAATCGGTTGAGAGATTTTGGGGTCCATAGAGAACATAGAGAGCAACAAGAATATAACACATAGATTTTTAAATAACAG
Organism: Synanthedon myopaeformis; assembly: GCA_944738685.1. Taxonomy (NCBI): domain Eukaryota; kingdom Metazoa; phylum Arthropoda; class Insecta; order Lepidoptera; family Sesiidae; genus Synanthedon; species Synanthedon myopaeformis. The sequence goes on along the minus strand of OX122913.1, from coordinate 3,044,650 downwards.
ATATTTTTTTTTTAGACGTTAACTGTGGTAATCTAACACCAATTCAAGATGGCGAAGTGACATTAGTAGACGGTCGCACCACTCACGGTGCGAAGGCTATCTACTCATGCCGAGAGAATTACACCCTCGTTGGAGACGCTGAAAGAGAGTGCGGTGACGAAGGTGTTTGGAGTAACGAGCCACCCAAATGCTTGTTCGATTGGTGTCCAGATCCACCGCCAGTGGCTGGGGCCACTGTCGTCGTAGGTGGCCGTAAAGCCGGCTCTCTAGCTACGTACGTCTGTCAGAATGGATTCATATTATTCGGACCACCTAGTGTTACGTGCACACTCGGCGGCATATGGTCCGGCAGTCCACCTTCCTGTAAATACGTGGATTGCGGAACACCAGCTCAAGTACACAAAGGTTCCTTCCGCTTGCTCAATGGCACTACAACTTATGGCTCGGTAGCCCGGTTTAACTGTGAACCCGATTATTGGCTCTCCGGTGCAGAAGAGCTCACCTGTAATCGAGACGGCAAGTGGTCCCACGACACACCATCGTGCGAACGTAAGTCTACTTATCCTTTTTTAGTAAAGTCTCATACAGAGTTGACAATACATAATGTGTGTTTTTGTTGTTAGTAATATCGTGTCCCGACCCTGAGGTGCCTGCTGGTGGTTACATCGAAGTATACGACTATAACGTTCACTCCAGTATAACATTTCACTGTGAAGCAGGGCACAAATTAATTGGGGAGCAAACACTAACCTGTCAAACGGATGGCGAATGGTCTGCAGACTCGCCCAAGTGTGAATGTAAGTTGTCCATCATGTAATTGAGTGTAATTTCTTTTCATGCCAAGGTCAGCGGTCCACTCGATGATAAGATAGGTGGTTACAGTCTTTTATTGATACAAGCAACGTCCATAGGAGCTGCCAGTGCGCTATCGACCTCATTAGGATAAAGGATAAGGTTCGGAGCGGATACGGGACATTATATGGCACAATGGTCTCCTGAAAGGGCCATCCCCTTTCAGGAGAGGGGCAGCCCAAATTATGACTGCCCACTATCCCATTAACCCTGCTTTATCATTATATTTAATTTTGTAGATGTTGACTGTGGTAAACTGCCTCCGTTACCATACGGTTCGGCGGAACTGGTGAACGGAACGACGCATCTTGCCAGCATCATCCAATATTCATGCACTACAAACTATCGGCTGATTGGCCCAGTGAGGAGGGTGTGTACTCAAGAAGGCCTGTGGAGCGACTCCTCACCGCGATGTGAAGGTATAGCTCTAAAAGATTGTAATTAATTCTCGAGATCCCATGCAACCAAAGGAGTCACTATGGCTCTGTTTATCGTAAAAAAATAAAATGAAATTCTAGAAAGAGTATATGAGTCATTTGTGATCGTGTGATAAATTAAAGCACATATTTTTCAGAAATTCGTTGTCCGGAGCCAATAGTGGCTGACAATAGCATCGTTTCTGTGACCGGTAACGACAGAATGCACGGTCGTACACTGATCCGTACATCAGTCACCGTCAACGCCGGTAACACCTACAGAATCGGTGCTCTCGTCAAGTACAGATGCGAGAGGGGCTACAAAGTGATCGGCGAGAGTCTGTCCACCTGTGAGGACAATGGACGCTGGAGCGGAGTCACACCACGATGTCAATGTAACTATAACCCTTAAATAAACTTAGATTTGGAAAACTGAGAAGCACTGTGTATTTTTTACATACTTTTTGTTTTAGATGTGGAATGCGGAAATCCGGGTCGTTTGACCAACGGCAAGGTGACTCTAGCGACAAACGCCACCTACTACGGTGCTGCAGTTCTATATGAATGCGACCAACATTGGCAGTTAGATGGTGTATCGCGACGACTCTGTCAGGACGATGGTACCTGGAGCTCGGAACCTCCCGAATGTAAAGGTTAGCTAGTAACGAAATTACACTCTTACATACTGTGTGTATTGGAAGTTTTTGAAACATTATTACCTGTGATGATTGCAGAAATAACATGCTCGGACCCGTCTCTTCAACTGAAGGGTAGCACAGGACTAACGGTGGCGACGTCAACGTTGAGTATAGGCGGTGAGGCTCATTATCGCTGCGACAGAGGCTATGCTTTAAAAGGCAACTACACACGAACTTGCCTACCGCGAGGACAATGGAGTGGTTCACCTCCACTGTGCATACGTAAGTATCGTTACTTTACGTGAAGCTCTAATTCAGTAGGTACGTATTGGAAACGGAATAAATATTTTGTCTTGTTTCAGCGATCGATTGCAAAAATCCAGGAACAATAGACAATGGACGCGTAATAATATCGAACAGCACCCTGTTCGGTAGTTCCATAGAGTATCACTGCCTGCCGCAATACCAGCGCGTGGGGCCGTTCCTACGCAAGTGCACGGAAGAGGGACGCTGGTCAGGCGAGGAACCCAGCTGTGAAGTAGCAACAGACGAGGCAGCTGACTCTGGTGCGCTGCCTCTCAGCGTTGGCGTCGGTTGCGGCGTAGTACTTTTCCTACTCATGCTGTTAGGTGTGATTTATTTGAGGCTTCGTAAAGCGACACCCGTAAAGAACACAGAAAATATAGAAGGCGCCGAGAGGAAGGAAGATCAGAACGCTGCTGTGATGAGTTACGCGACTCTCCATGATACAAATGGGCGACATATATACGACCACGTCAGCGATAATGTGTATGATTCGCCGTACAGCGACGTTGACACTGAACGTAGTGCTGACAATACTGCTTATGGACGCCGCAGTCGTAACCACGGACGGTCTGACACCGACTCTGCGTATGAGCCCGAGCCAACTGGTCCGAATGCTGTCGTCACCATCAATGGAGTCGCTGTACGCTGATACCTTAGCTTGTATAATACGTGTGATGTGACATATAAAATCTATGGTAATATGGTTACCATTTATAGTCGAGTGTTCAACGTTAGATATACCTAGTTTCTAGTTATTATGTTTACGTTGTTTATAGTGAGTCAAAAGAAAGCAAAATTACATCGTATCGTTCGAGTGATCATGTCTCCAACGTTCACTACACAATTGTACCAAAGATGTACATAAATGCTGCATAAATGTGTTGATTTTATGTCAAATATTTTATTATTAAAAACTGTAATTCTTTGCCGGAGCACACGTAGAAATGGCATGTAATTGGTTAGTTCCTAATCCGATGGATTACTTATACATTAGATTTTACGTAATTTACATTAAATTATATGTCGGCAAAGAATTTAAGTTACATTTATTTAGATTTTAAAGCATTTCCAATTCATAGATAGGCGGAAAATATTGAAACATATTGTGTATTATTAAAGTTTTGCTAATTAAAGTAGATATTGATGCCAAAACAATTTATGTATTGCCTTTTAGAGTAATTAGCGGCGTTCCCTTTTGAGGTGTGACTTAGTTTAATAAGTTAAATATTATGTTGTAAATATTGTAAAATAGTGAAATGTTACGTTTATGTATAAGAAAATCCTCATTGATGCTCCCACTCCCAGTCTCTTAGGCCACTATTATTTCTAACCCACTTTCTCTCTCTACTAAGAATCTCTATTTTAAAAGAATATTGTTAATGTAAGTTTTATTTTTTTGTTAAATAAACATCTTTTGATATGTACCTTGTGAATTCTGTAATAAGTACCTACTTAAAGATTTTGTCGGCGTTTCGAATTTTTTTTAATGCTAATATCGCCAGACAGGCTGACGGTTTACTTGAGGCAGTTAGCTACCGTCGTCTATAACACAAGGCAACGCCACAACTACAGTGGGATTAAGGGAGTGAATTGGCAACCCTTACTCACTCACCGACTCACCGAAACACGTGCTCTTATTTCACGGTGGTCTTTCGTATTTCGCACATTAGTAGTCTAATATTATTTTAATCTTTTTTGAAGGGGGTTGGTACCAACCCGCAGAGGGTGGTATCGTCGTCAATGAACATAAACATAGCTAGTGGACTCAAAGAAAGGGAAGGTGAAATAACATTACATTATTTACCGGTGGTCTTCTGTAAGAAAGTGGTTTCAGCCGCCACTAAGATGATGAAAGCAGTAAGCCCTGCTACTTATAAAGTGCATTTATTTATATTCTTACTTAGATAGAGGCAATGTCAGGTATGTCGATATTGTTATGGTATACTATTTAATTAAAATAACGCCTAGTTGTAGTAGATTGATGCGCCATTTTAATAAGGCAAATGGCATAATGTTGCACAAAACATTGTGAGTATTTTTGGAGTAGGCGCTTAGTTTCTAATACATATTGTCTACCGGTAACATATCAGTTCTTCTCGATTATTTAAATATAATAGTACATTTTCATTTACTCACTTGTACATCATATACCTACATAATTTGCATTTTGTATTACTCAATTTAATTAAAGAAAATTTGTGTGCAATCAAAAGGAAATGAATCAAAAATTCTATGATTATTTTTCTTCTAAATTCGACCTAATTCCGCGTCAACAAATTCAGGTCAATAACGTTTCGAAGATATTAAAAACAAGTAGATCATTTTTAATGCGACCTTGAAACAATGCCCAGCATCCCTTTCACTCACTCGCTGACAAATTACCTGAAAAAAATACCTTGACTAATTTCTGAAGTATAATATGAATGTTGGTATTAAGAGGTTCCTATAAACTGCCTCGGTCCGAAGTCTTGGGTGATAATTCCATAAAATGTTCTCCATAAATAAAGAAATCTAATTATAAATATTTCGGTTACTGATAGGATACATCAAGATTCCGACCTATTTTCGTAATTAGATCGAGGTCCCCTAATAAATTAGGTACTATAGGCTCAGCTGTGTTCACGACAAAATCGACTATATTACTAATATATTTTAGGCAATTGAGGATTTTTCACAAAAACCATTTTCAAAACTGGTCTAAAAAGACGACAACTGCCAACTTATATATTGTCGAACACTGTTGGTTCTTTGCATCCATCTATAATACCAATCATGCGACAGCGCCTTTGCAGCAATCTGTGGCGTTGTTTGTCATTTAATACGTTACCCACATCACTTCTAAAACTATTAGGTAATCTTTGAAGGCGATTAGTAAGTTATAAAATTTAGAGAAAGCGTAATTCGGAATAAAACTTGTTAATGTTATTTAATGATTTAATTTTCTGTAATACAAATGATGATATCATAGTGAACATACGGTAGTGTAGGTACCTGTAAATTGTAAATAACTTGATTTACAAAGCACGTTTCAAGAAATATTTAAATTGGGTATAAGTATAACAACTGTAGGTACTTATCTAATGCAGTCATTGAAGAAATCATTCATAACATTAGGGAGAACTGAATAAGAAGTGTTGTGATATAAGATGACATTTGCTTATTCTAATAATTATTATGATTTTAGGGGCTAGCAAAATATCCCTTTGACTTACTGAGGCTTATATTGTGAAAAATGTTTCCCAAGAAGTGAATGCCTCTTAATAATCGTTTGCCTCTTTCACATTAAGTAGGAAAAAAAACAAAAGATGACCTAAACGTATAAACGAGAAGAATTTCATAAAAAAAGTGTTAATTTCAAAGCAGTCTTTGGAAAAAGGAATAAAAATAAAGTACATACATACATTGAAAATTTAAAACAATTTATTATTAATTTTTGGTTTGTGTATCAACTTGTAATCTAATCAATCTAAATAGTTAACACTTGCAAACCAAAAATCCTATTTTAGTCTACAAACGCCAAGTTCATTTCTTACCCGGCTTTAAACCTTTTGCTGCTCAGTGAAGAATCCTTTTTACTCAGCCCTCCCTCCTTACATAAAACCTACAAATATAATGCACTAATATGTCAAAAACATTTAGTGTCTCAAGGCGCTGTACTAATTGAGAAAAATATTTTGTAACAAATAATTTATTGAAATTTTAGACCTTTGTAAAATTTTAGGCCTTAAATGAGTTATAAATATTGTCTGCAGTGTAAATTGCTTTTTTGCTGACCATTTAGTCTTTATGCACTCCGAACATAGAACAAAACAGCAGACGCAATCGCTGGTAAAGCTGACTAAAAACTGTTCAATCCATGACAACTATTCAATTGCCAACAGTCAGTATTTAGTATTCAATTTGCCAACTATTCAGTAGTCAACAGCGTTGCATAAAATATAATATGATCATTACTAGCTTTTGCTCGCGACTTCATCCGCGTTTGGTTGAGTAGTTAAGGCGCAAACTACTCATTTTTGACGACCAAAAATGTATATGACGTTACACATTTATTTCTTTTCCATATTTTTTATTATTAATTAGGCAGCCATCTTCTTTTTAGATACAAAGTACGGCATGCAATTATGCACCATCATTTTGTTCTATATTCTGAGGACGTTACATATAAAAAACGTAGAAAATTCATTCACAAATGAATCAGCTGAAAAGGGGAACTATTAGACAACACATTTTAATACCATATAAACCAAGCTATATTATTTTATAGGTTTGCAGTTTTCCTATTGAAACATAATCTGGGATGTAGAATTTCCATTGAATATATCCATAAATTGATTGTGCTATGTCATCAATTCGTATAGTCTAACTAAGACTTACGTATTTGATAGGAATTATGGATTTTAGGTAAATAATAAGGTTTTTTACGTAAATAACGCATTAGTATACGTAATAGTTAAAAAATAAAATCTGTATGTATCAAAATGAGCCTAATTCTTCTTTTAGAAAAGTACACAATATCTAGTTGTTACGGAAGCTTGGCGTTGTTATGGTATTAATATGGTGATCTAAAGGTATAAAATTGTATCACGATACTCTCAAACAGTACACATACGTAAAGGCACATTTGTGAAATTTAGTAAAGGTAAAAAGAAAAATAAAAAACAAAAACAAATTAGAAAGGATTTATTAACTCTTATCCTGAAAATAAATAAAAAAAAGTTCTATCAGCGGAATAAGTTACTGCGAATTAGTGTCATGATATTTCATGACAATTCGTTACGTTCTATGGTTTTAATTAATCCACGTTCTAAGAAAAAACAAATTAGAAAGGATTTATTAACTATTGTTCTGGAAATATCTAAAAAAAAAACAATCAGTGGACTAAGTGTGAATTAGTGTCATGATAATTCATGACACTTCGTTACTTTTATGGTTTTAATTAATCCACGTTCTAAGAAAAAAACAAACTAAAAAGGATTTATTAACTATTATTCTGGAAATATCTAAAAAAACAATCAGTGGACTAAGTGCGAATCAGTGTCATGATAATTCATGACACGTCGTTATGTTTTATGGTTTTAATTAATCCACATTCTAAGAAAAAACAAATTAGAACGGATTTATTAACTATTATTCCGGAAATAATTAAAAAAAAACAATCAGCGGACAATGTGTGAATTAGTGTCATGATAATTCATGACACTTCGTTACGTTTTATGGTTTTAATTAATCCACGTTCTAAGAAAAAAACAAAATAAAAAGGATTTATTAACTATTATTCTGGAAATATCTAAAAAAACAATCAGTGGACTAAGTGCGAATCAGTGTCATGATAATTCATGACACGTCGTTATGTTTTATGGTTTTAATTAATCCACATTCTAAGAAAAAACAAATTAGAAAGGATTTATTAACTATTGTTCTGGAAATATCTAAAAAAAAAACAATCAGTGGACTAAGTGTGAATTAGTGTCATGATAATTCATGACACTTCGTTACTTTTATGGTTTTAATTAATCCACGTTCTAAGAAAAAAACAAACTAAAAAGGATTTATTAACTATTATTCTGGAAATATCTAAAAAAACAATCAGTGGACTAAGTGCGAATCAGTGTCATGATAATTCATGACACGTCGTTATGTTTTATGGTTTTAATTAATCCACATTCTAAGAAAAAACAAATTAGAAAGGATTTATTAACTATTGTTCTGGAAATATCTAAAAAAAAAACAATCAGTGGACTAAGTGTGAATTAGTGTCATGATAATTCATGACACTTCGTTACTTTTATGGTTTTAATTAATCCACGTTCTAAGAAAAAAACAAACTAAAAAGGATTTATTAACTATTATTCTGGAAATATCTAAAAAAACAATCAGTGGACTAAGTGCGAATCAGTGTCATGATAATTCATGACACGTCGTTATGTTTTATGGTTTTAATTAATCCACATTCTAAGAAAAAACAAATTAGAAAGGATTTATTAACTATTGTTCTGGAAATATCTAAAAAAAAACAATCAGTGGACTAAGTGCGAATCAGTGTCATGATAATTCATGACACGTCGTTATGTTTTATGGTTTTAATTAATCCACGTTCTATGAAAAACAAAAAAAAAACAAAGTAAGAAAAACTTACATTTCAAATATGTCATCTTTTTTTAAATAAAGAGAAAATAATCACATTAATATTGCAATCGGGAGAGTATTAATAATTTTAACCTTTTTTTTATTTTATTAAAGATAACGCAGATACAAGCAATTTAAATTTCGATATAATTATCGTGCATTAAATTGCTTGTGTGATAATATATAAATCAATTTGTTTTTAAATTGTAATTTATATCGTCAAATAGTGTCAAATTGTTTTCTAAATGTGATGAAACTTAGGTACATGTTCCTTTATAAATAACTAAATAAAAATATTATGCATTATTAAGGGTTTCCAACCTTTTATATATCAACTTAAAAATTTGTCGCCGACTCGAATGAATGAAAGAATGATTGTATGATGGATGAATATCCAATATTAAACGAATGCCAATCGATCATTTCTATAAATATCACATTTAAAAATCAATGACTATTGTTCTATATCAGGGATGGCCAAGAGATCTTCGGCGGTCTATCGGTCGACCGCGAAGGCAATTTAGGCAGAAATCTATGCTAATTATTGCTAACTAAATTGCCTTTAAGTTTTTTCTTAACGGGCAATTTATTTTGTGAATTTACGTCTCTGATGACCCTTTGACGTCATGACGGGAACAATGTGAAGAGGTGGCATTAAGTCCTGAAATTGGCTCTGCTTCAGCAGACTGTTTCCCCAAATTTTGATGTTTCCGCTGATGAAGAGCTTCTGATATTTTCGCTGTTATAGAAGCTCCTGATGTTTCCGTTGATGAAGTTTCAAACTAATCACAAAGATGTTTTATTTCTCTTTTGTAAACTCTACCTTTTGCAGTCGACCGCAAGAAATATTTTTAATCACAAGTAGACCTCACACCTCAAGCCACCCCTGATTCTATATCTAATTAAATCGTAACTTTTTTTTAGTAATTCGAGATGTACACATACTTATTTATACAACAAATATAATAATATAAATATAGCTAATAGCTAAATTGTAGATATTGCATCTCACAAATTTCTTTTCAATCCCACTTCACTATAATACTTATCTACTTTACACTTAGACAAAAATCAATTATGCTACATTTATTAAACACGTATTATGAATATGTATTGTAGCCGAATCACACAGTTATATCTCGATTAAATGCGAAGCGACGTTTGGACGACAATTCACTTGGACAATTTACTTATCACCCGGATGAGTGCACCATTCTCGTCCTTTAACCGCTGGTTCTCAGTTTGGAGAGTCTGCTGGTACTGAAAGCAAACGGGGGGCATTTGTTATCACACATAGTCTCCTCGTCATATTACGAGACAACGGACATTCATGCAACACACTGATATGATAGCGCAAGTTAGAAACGTTCCTTCCACACACAGTTAATGTATTATTAACATGTATCGAGTGTTTCGAGTGCGTCAGTCTCAAGTTTAAACACCGGTGGGCAACGGTGGGCAACAATGGGCAATGGTGGGCAATGGTGGGCAATGGTGGGCACGAAAGGGCACGAGCGCGCGCGAGCCACTCGACCTCAAACACAATGTTACCTATTTAGCGGTTGAGTTGGTCAATTTGCTTACGACCCGCGTTAGGGCACGATTCTCGGCCCTCAGCCTTTCGTTCTCGGCTTTTAGCTTTTGCAATTGCTACAAAACGAACACCAACATTACTACCTGAATCGCCAACCTGCGAACCGTTTACATTAAAAAAAAAAAACTACAATGGATGCACTCTCACCTTGAGTTCCTCCTCCATCTCGGATAGTTTTCGTTCGAGCGCCCTCTTCTCTCTTTTGTCGATTTCGGACAGGGGGTTCTGATTCTAAAACAAACAAGTGGTGGAATTCAGACGAATGGTACGTATAGACGGAGTAGTGGATTTCAATGACTGTAAAGTTTCTATAGTTGCATCAAAATTATTAAAATATTTTCAAAATTAGAAATGCACGTGTCGCGCAGAAATCTGTGTCGGCACGGCACCACAAAGAGGCGCAGAGCAGGACAGACACATGTCTTACACAGCTCAAAGACACTTGTGAATTTGCTCTGCCCTGCGCAGCGTGGAACTGCATCGCCTGCGTCTCAACATATGTCTAGGCTCCAATGTTTGACAGTTTACGAGAAATTAAAGGTACAAACTTCCAAACATTTTTGAGTATTTAACGAAATCGATAAATTGTGTGTCTTAAAACAAGGTATGAAATGCCATACAATAAGAAACCAGTTACCAATTGCGTGAGCTTAGCGATGGTTCCTCGCGCGTCGCGCAGCTGCTGCTCGGAGGTAGTGAGGAGGGCTCGCAAACGACGCACCTCAACCATCGACGCCTCATACAACGCCTTGTAGTCGCGGTTTTCAGTGTCTTCGCTCTCAGTCCGTTCGCTACCAGACTGAAATGAAATTCGCGCATTATAAACTTGGCACTAGGATCGCTCTCGCTGCATACAAACGTACAGGAAACGTACACAATATCCATCAGATGCGAGCGAGGTCAGACTCAACGAGCGCGAGTTCAAGGAGCCGAGAGTATCGAGAGAAGTAAGTGAACGCGAGCGCTCCTTGTTCATCTCGTTCAACTTGTTGGCTCGGTTCTTTCTTGCCGGGCGAACCGGCGGCTCCGGCATCACCGGCGGTGGTTCAGTCGACGGTCCGGCGACAACCTTAGCGGGCGGTACCGGTCTCGGTTTGAAGTCTTTCTTGCTCGCCAACAATTTCTTATCTAACTTCTTCAATACGGGCGTCATTAAGTTCAACGAGCCCAACGACGCCCCACTTAAGTAAACCCCTCCGTATCCGGAGCTCGTGCCGCCGTATATGCCCAAATTAGGACTCCGGCCATAGCCTGTCGTGTAAGGATTGTAGTTCCTGTACGAGCTAGAAGTGTAATTGTTGTTCGCATAGGGACTTTTGTATTGCGACGCGCCCAACACTGAGCCGAGCATGCTCGGCGAAGAGCCGAAGTGCGTGGTGAGACTCCGCGGTCGCGAAGACGACGCGAACCTGTCCGATTTGCGACTCATCTGACGAGCGGTCGCCGCGCCACATGAAAACACACTGGCCGTTTCCAAGTTTGAAATGGACGACGCCCACGCGATACACCGGTAAGACGTGACGCACGAGCGACGACCAGACCCGAGGGCGATGGTCACGCGAGCCAACGCAGGCGCGGAGGCGGGCCTCTGGAGTGCAGGTGAATCCTTCACGCACCGAGGTAACCACTGGACGACTATATTTATACGATGCATCCTTAATGGAGCGGGCGTCGCGCTAATTCCGACTCGAGCTCCACTTATTGTCTCTGAAAGCTTAAAATAAAATCTATTTTCAAGTTTACGTGTGTCCGGCCGCTTTCACAACGGTGTAACGCGGGGACCGCTGGAATAGTTTACGTATTCGATAATCTCTCGAGTCACGAGCGAGCGATCACATCTTACACATTTCATTCAATATTATTCAAAGTTACGGCTACACGCTATAAGGTTCAACAAGTTGAATTGGATTCGAGCCAACACATCGCTCTCCTAGATCGAAAGATTCGCTCAATGTGCGTACATGATAAATGTAAACAAATGTTACGAATTAAAATTATTTATGATTGTTTGTGTACCTCAGCCCACCTCAGTCAGTATTTGGGCGGCCGCCGCCGGTGCGGACGAGCTAAATTTGTACTATTACTAAACGCGGCACCACAATAACATCATCGGCGTGTGTTGTAGGTAAACGAAGCAATGCGATGGTTTTTTAATATCATTGGTTATATTTACATAAATAAATTATTTTATAAAAATAACTATTATTCGAACTATATTTTACAGTAAAGTCACTATCAACCTTTGGGTCTTCTTTCCGCTAATTTCTTCTATATCATTCAACGGGTTTTGTTACGGTTTAAACGTGTAAGATAAATCCGTGTGAAGACTCGATCAGTCTGCTAAGTATTATAGTATAATATGATTAAAAATGTAAAAAATAAATAAATAAAAAACCAAGACTGCTTTATACATTTAGAAGTTGACAATAATCAAAATAATACATTAGACAGACGATTCAAAAATTGATATGAATTCGTATGTGTAAACACGATATATCTCTTTTAGAATGTACTCATTACAATCTGGGAGCCAGCCAGCGCATGATATAGCATGGACTAATATTTCTCTGTAAGTCCTTTGTACCGTTTAAAAAAGATTACAGTGGGGCATCACAGATCAGAAAATAGGCACGCGTTAACCTATTTTAGGACTCAAAGCGTGACTCTACAACCAATATTAGTAGTTATACGTAAAGGTTACTAAGAACATTCGCGTAATATTTTGACACAATCCCAAATTGGCACAGAACACCTGTCATGAAAAAAAAAAAAGTTTGTTATTTTCCCATTACGATTTTTCAACCTCGTATTACATTTTTAAAGCAATACTAGATAAAAATAAAAATGGAAGTAAGACGTGTTTAAACGGCTAAATTCTCTATTTAATGAAAACATTTCCAACAGTATTATATTTTACTATGCTAAGACGTAATAAAGAAAATATAATATGATCCCATTTCATCGCGAGTCTCACAATCACGAACCGACACAAGGGCACATAATTCCGAGTAAAATAAAATGTACCTTTAGTAATGTGGGCATTGGCGACACGCTGACTACTCACCAGTAAGAGTAGTTTCCGCTGCTTCAGTTTTATAAAAGGTTTAAGCCCTGGTTTGTTCAGTATTCTGAGCCTACATTAAAACGTGGACAGTGACGAAATATCTTGTCCAAATGACGAAATGTCAATCTTGACGAAATGCCTAGCAATTTCTTTGAACGATATGTTATAAAAAATAAGGGTCAATTTGAGCTAGGCGTTCAATTTGCTTGCGAGAATTGGTTTTGGAGAGAACGAGGTGTTATATTCTCTCAGATACGATGTACAAGTAAAATAATTATTGGTATGTGGGTAGAAAAATGACATAAGACGTTCAGTGACGCACTGCTTCAGTCCGTTCATAGATGTCGCTGTAGGTCTCGAACTGAACAGGAGCTTTTCAGTTATTGCAGAACTTAAGAATGTAACATAGCCCGCAGGGATCAGAAGAAGCTGGTGGTGGTTGGAGAGTGGATAGCAAGATGTCTGGTGACCCTTCTCTGACCGATGGGCGGATCAAGCTATTTTGAAAGCTGCTCACAGGAGGATAGGCTGGAAAAGCTAGAAAGCTGAGCATATGATAGAAAGGAATGCAGCTAGTGGTGGACGTCACCAAGGCTTTCAGAGCAGGCAAGACCTTCAGCAAGAATACGACAAATGGTAATAAGATGGTAATGGAGGCCCTTTGTGATTGCTGTCGCTAAGTAAATTAATATACAAAGATAGAAGATCCATGAAATCAAAAGAATATTGTTTAACTGTTCAAATAAGTAATAAATTATACACTAAGGCTAAGGGTCAATGAGAATTATGAAATCACTTGAAAAGATAGTTACAAACACAGACTAAAAAAATTCTTTCGTTACTTCGCCTAAAATAAATTATTTTGAAAATCTAAAAATACATATTTTAATGTTCAATTTTTTTTTAAATTAGAGATGGGTTTGCTCTTGGCCAACAACCAGCTGTGTATATCAAGGATGAGGCCAATGATGGAGCGAGGTCACCCAGAAGATGCCTATTCATTTGAAAAAGTTACTTTGACGTTCGACTATTGGTAACTTTTCTTGAGTCGACACTAAGTGGTTTTAACAAATTTTCCCAGATGTCGCTAATTGTTCTGCAGCAAATAAATCAATGTAAAATTCATGCTTCATGCAAATAAATCAAAGATAATCGTGAAACATGTTAAGAAATCTTACTTCTTTATCCTATCTAGGTCCGCTGTAGTACAGTACTAGGATAATACACCTATCCTAGTCGTGTCCTTTGATATATAGAAAACATATTCAAACCAATTATCAAAGACAAATCATTTGTAAAATAGAAAAATGTATCAATAGATGAGTAAAAAACCTAATCTAAAAATGTATACTAACAGAACATATGTAAATTCAATTATAATGTTTAAATTTTAATTAGAAGTACTTATGGAGCGTAAATACAGTTAAAAACGTGATAAAAGAAAAATCTAGTCTTAGTATAATTATCAAAAATTAGAATAAACAAAAAATACAGCTCAATTATAGTGAATTACAACACGTGCTGGAAGCTAAAATGCCAACACATTTTATTCTGCAGAAAATACTGTCGACACATCCGCCCTAAGTTTCTTGGAAAAATATAAACGTGATATCTAGAATATGCTGTCAACAATTAAAAAATAATAATCAAATTTACAAAATATTGTGTTTAAAATGTTGCTTTACTTGTGTAATTAAGTATAAATATTAACCAATTCGCTTTAAATACGTGAATAAATGTTCTACAAATTATTGTAGGCCTCAGCAATTTGCTAAGTAGGAAACAATTTGGGAATGTATCATAAACCTCCACTCATTAATTCATCTACAAATTTAACATTAATCCTCGTAATTAACATATAACTACAACTTCCGTTCTTCCGTTAATGGCTGCATAATTCATATGATCAAATTTAGTGTTACTTTTTTTATTTTTGTTTTGTATTTATAATACTTATCTTTATGACACATGAAGAGATTTAAAACTGTCTTCGGAGACAATTGTATTTCTATAACAATTTTGTCATAATGAATTGTTAAGTTAGTTGATATACTTATATCACACAAGGGAATCAGTGCTTAACTAACCTGTGCAACTTCTCCATCTGCTTCAGCCGCGTTGTTGACTATTTCCTGAAAAGAAAACTGAATTTAATAAAAGATAGTCCATAGTGATAATAGTAGAAACTAGAAACAGTCGCATACAGACAGTGCTGATGTGGCTGAACCGCTCTGAACGCGGCGGTTAATATACTTGTCCTCATTTTTTGGTGCAAAAACTGAATAGATTCGAAAAGCTAAAGCATTTCTATACAAAACTACTGTTTTCTATGGACAAAAGATAAATAAATGTAATTTACGTGAGTAATCCCCCAAGGGACTGGGGATTTTGACCTTTTGATGACTTTGCCTTTAACTTTTTGTAAAGTTAAGGCCTTTAAATTTTCACTGTAAACTGTGGCTTATCATAGAGACATACGTCCATGTCGACATTGCCGAATCCTGTGGAGCGTCGCTTGGGGCGTCGCCGTCGCTGGATCACGTTGAGCGCCGCCTGCGTACTGGCCGGAGATGCGCCGCCAGAAGAACTCTTGCTTTCTGTGCTGCTCTCGCGAGACTCCTTGTCCTCTGGCGGGGGCGGCGCGCCTGAGGGCGGACGCCTCAGTGGCAACGTGACTGTAGTCGCGCCGGCATCCTCCAGTTCAAACTGTACGCAATACACGGCCATATATAAGTTGGTAGCGGTGTCAAGCACGCGCACAGACAAGCACACACAAACACACAGCATGCCAACAATCATCGTGCGGAGTGGACGTGGACCTTGTTGGCGGGGTCGAGCCGCAGCCGCCACGACGGCCGGCGCTCGTTGTTGGTCGCGATGGTCGCGGTGGCGGCGGCGGTTGGTGGCGTCACCGCGGTCTCCTGCACTCGACACAATCGTACACACAAACTCAACCCCACATCATATTTACACTACGAGTCAAATGGGTTACACTGCCCCTTATTTTATATATTATATGGTTGGTATATGTACAAGATAAGATCCGATGAGCAGACAATATGAAGCAATATAAGTCACATATTATGTAATTTGTAAGAACACTGTGAGTTATGTTTAATTAATTATTTACCAGCGCGACCATCGAAGTAGGAATAAACTAGGATATATTCAACAACATTTACATATACATTGTACAACGTTGTCAAGGCTTTAATAAACCTCAATTTCAGGACTATTTTAGCATCTTTATAATTCATGATGAACATTTTACCCTTACTAATTGTAATTACGAACTTTTAATGCATAGAAATTTTATTGCTTTTGAATATTGGTTAATTCGTTTGTCATGAGTAATTCATCAACTCAAGTTAAAACTTGAATTTTGGCAGTTGATACATTTTATGATGAGGAATCATTCACTAAGGAAGGATTTTTGGAAATTCCACCCCTAAAGGCGTAAAATAAGGGATAAACGGTAAAATGGGGTGGAAACATTAGAATATTAGAAACCTACAATATGAAGAATCAATGGCGAGTTGAGAATCTTCTTTTCTTTGAGACTAAAATATAACCCATAAAATTTGAGGAATCTATGGTGTTTATTCTTACTTGGAGAGGTGCTAGCTAATGTCGGCAAATGAACTAGTAATGGGGATCGAAGTAGTGGACAATAGATACGTACGTTTGCGGCAGCGGGGACCGCGGACGGTGCAGTGACGGGTGCGGTCACTGTGGCGTTGGAGGCGGGCGCTTCCGCTTCTGGGCGGGGCGAGTGGTTGTCTGTGGGTTTCTTGTTCACCAGTTGCTCGGCGGACTTGATCTCGTCCAGGGTGACCCCTTGCGTGGAGCGTCGGGTCTCGCGGACCCGCTTTGCGTGTGCCTTCCGCTGGGTCTCGCTCTCCTCATCGCGAACGGGCGGCACGAACGATCTGCGGTAAGGTCACACTCTCAATCCTACCGTTTACACAATGCGAACACACACTCTTAAACACACGCAAAACCTCAGATCAAATGAGAACTAAACAAGACGGACAACAGAGCCGGTAAAGCAACTATGCAATCAAACTACGCATCGCTTTATTAAAATATAACTAGTCAAAATGCCGAAATGCGTTGTGAAAAGGTGCAAAAACCAAAAAATTAAATGCAGAATGAGTAAATAAACAAAAATTGAGGTTATAAGCTTGGAACGCAAAATCTCAATACAGTTATAAAAACGGCTTCACTGTGTTGTCGGCAAAGTTCTTTTTTTTTAAATTTGTTCTGAGCTCAAAACGCAGTCCATCTAATCATGCAGTACACGTTACAAAACAGCACACAAAAAGCTGTGGGTGATGTACTTAAAGAAATTCTTGAATATATTCCCGGGCGATAGTTTTGTAGGCGTCGTAGCGCTCGGTGTCGAATTGTTACTGTTCTGATCGCCCTCCGTGGCGCTGTTGAAAACAACACCAGAGCCGGCGTTACATAATCGAAATCAAAATGTTACTATTGAAAGTCAAATTGTCTTTATTCACCTTCTGACTGTCTGATTGGCGGCGGGCGTGCTCTTCGTGTTAGCTTCCTTTTCTTTCTTAGTCTTGTCTATCGGGTTCAGTCTGCAAACGCAACACAAGTTAACTGACTTGTTAACGTCATTTTGTGTCAATTGCTTCCGCTTCTTGAATCGTAATCAACTTTTGCCACTTTAATGTACACACTTAAATAAAAATTCATTGTTCTTGGCATTGTTAAATGTATTAGACATACATATAATTGTAAATGAATTCTGCAAAAAATCAGTTACCCAAACCGGCGGTTATGTAATGACATATTGAAAAATGACGAATGGCATTTGAATGGCTGAAATTGGTAAAGGATAATTGAATTAGTAAATGTGATTAGAAATGAGCACCTGATCTGAACGTCATCGTCGGTGTCCTTAACCGGCGCAGGAGCTGGAGGTATCGATGGGCACGACGTCGCCTTAATGCGAGCAGTTACGTCGCGATACCGCTGGTAGAAACTGTGACACATGCAACACTCACAATACTGATTCTATTCCTCCGCTTCTCCCAACCACATTTTTTTTTAATCAATCAACCAAATTTTTACACTGCTAACATATTTTTACAACCCTACAACCTCCAACTCGCAAAAAAAATATCCAACAATTCCGATAAACAATATGAAAAATTGTTAGGTAAAAACACTTAGTCATCGTCTTGTGTTCCAATTAATGAATTCTGACATTTACTTTCAACTTTTGCTGATATGAGTTTCTGAAACTCATATCAGCTCAGTCCACAAAAAGTTATTTTTGTATGCGACTTGAAAATAGGGGGAAATAAAAATTTAACTGTTTTAATACTCTAGAAATGTGACGGTCCAAATAAAAAATGTCACACGTAACTTAAGAAATCGCGACACACCAAATTATAAAAAGATACGATAATGCTGTGTGACGTCATTAATTATTAATATATATATATATATATATATATATATATATCTAGATCGTTTCAGATATTACAAAATAGCGATATACCTAAAATAACTTTTTATGGTATTATCTAAATAAATGATTCATTACTCGTACTAGTCATATAAGTAATTTTACTCTTTTTAAACCTCTTTTTGTTATATTTAATTTTTGAATTATTTTTCAGACTCAAATAGGCTATTTACACAGGAATTCCTTCTAAGGACTTATTGTCACAGCACATGAGATTCTTTAAGGAACTAACTTTTCTTATTCCTTCCGAATTGGATATTGAAAAATAAACTAAATCATCCCTTCAAAATGATTTAAAATAATTACGAGTAAAGATGCTTTCTAACTCTTGTCGTAACATACATATTTAATTATTTCAATGTCTGCTGCGTATAGTTTACTTTAAAAAAAAAACATGACTCAGTTTTAGTCGAAGCATTGTAAGTTTTATAAATGATAGATTATTAAATATAAAAAAAAATTAAACTTTAAAAAAAGTTAAACTTTACTCAAGTAAGTTAGTCAGAAAGTTAATAAATGTAGTTAAGTGAATCTAGCATCACGTGAACCATGACTGATTAAGCGTTCTTATTAGTATCTATTTAGTAACAGATAAGGAAAAGTGCGTGTACAGTCAAAAATTGGGCAGCCTGTAAGAAGACCATAGGTCGGTAGCGTACATCCACCACCTATGGCTTTGCTTGTGTTAATACGACCGGCTGTCTGCTTTTCACTCACACAGTCATATTTAGTTGGAGGTATTGCGTTAATTAACTGTACAAAAAGTATACGTGTAAAAAGTATTGTAAAAAGTGTAAGAAATACGAGAGTAATGAAATGCTGGTGATACTTGCAAGTGACACTAGCAAAATTCGAATACATGACTGTGGAGTCCTGCTAATCTGCAGTGAACTTTTGGAAATAATTACATTTATTAGGCGCCATTTAGCTTTTGTCCATACAGAACGGGTTTTTTTTTTATGGACAAAAGCTGAATTGAGCTGAATTACTAACTGATTCTCTATAGAAAACCGTTTTTTTTTTTTTTACAAGAGAAATATCTGAACTGAGCTGAATAAATAAGAACGAACGCGTAGGTACACCATATTCATACAAAACCTTATTCTTCTACGGACAAAAGCTGATATTGAGCTGAATAAACGTAGTTATTCCCTTGAAGACAATACACAATTCACATTTAGGAGAAAATACTTACGTTTTATCATTTTCAAAGCTGTGAGCCCTTCTGAGTATGGTATCATTGTCGGGAGAGCGGTCAGCCTCGCGTTGTGCTTCAGGCTGTTTGCGGAAGGATGCAGAGCGCCGCCACGAGGGAGGGTCACGGTCTTCGCCAGCTACGTCTGCCGCCCGAGCACTAGTTTCCCGCTCTCCTTCGTCCGTCTGGCCCGTAATGTGGACTTGCACGCGCTTGTGCTCTTGCACTTGCTGCGCTTGTGGCTGCGGTTGTGGCTGCGCCTGTGGTGGTGGCGGAGGCAATTGTGGCCGATTGGGCTTACGTTTCTCCTCCTCGTCATTGTTGTTGTTCATACGGTTCTTCTTCAACGTTTCGTTCAACCAGGCCGATATGCTGGGATCCACCAGGTCGAGACACGTCTGGCCCTACGCCGATCAGATTTCATAGTAAATAATTGGATTTGGCTGTCACAGGCGTGTGTTTTACAGGAATACGTGTACGTCGCGAGTAATATTTTCTTTGAGTGTATAAAACATCTTACATTATCTTTACATAGTATAAAACAAAGTCGCTTCCCGCCGTCTGTCACTCTGTATATAAGCTTTTTTTAATGTGGTTAACATAAGAAAAAAATATATATCAAGGGTGAAATCACAATGCCTATGTCAATAAGTAAAGTGTTGGAATAAAATAGTCGATATGGTCATTGGTTCTTAGGCATATCCGTCGTGGTCAAACTAAAATCGGCTAAATATGTACAACAAGTATTGACAGATTTAACTAAATATATTGACAGTTTTCCTGAAAAATTTTACCTAAAGGTTTATTTTAAAAAATCAAAGTACCTATTTAATTTGAAACTTAGAGTTGTTATACTTAAACTTATTATTTATTCATTATTTTGCACATAACAAATTCGAGATAAGACAAGCACTTGGCAGTTTTTGTTAGGATCTCATAAAAGTCATTTTGGTTGACCAAGCAGCTGTGATCACTATAATCTTTTGGATCATTGGATGGAGTGGTTGATGGTGGATTGGACAAGCATGTTGGAGCATTCTTTCATAAACTTACCGCATAATTTTTAAGCAGTGGATCCGCTCCAAACTTGAGCAACAGTGAAATTGCATCCTTGTGAGCCCACAGCGCGGCTGCGTGCAACGGAGACCATCCGTCGTCATCCAGACAGTCTGAATCCATGTGACAGTCTTCGAGAAGCGTCTGCGCGACCTGCACATCGTAATGGCACACAAGAGCGTAAGGTTGTGCAATACCATGATACCTGAAAATGAAAATACCTGCGACCCATTAGATATGTGTGTACCAAAGTAAAATCCCTTTGGCCACTGGTGTACAGTTGCACTGATTTCTTCGTAAACATACCGCGTGTGTTCTCGATTCCACCGGATTGAATGATCATTATAATAGCCGTAGGTATTGTAAATGCCAAATGACATTTTTTTATAGTTCCAACATGATCAACTCAACATTCGACGTGTAAATAAATATAAACTCTCTCTCGTAACTTAATTAAATAAAAAATTAAATTATCACTGAAAATATGTATCTACAATAAAAATTATTTGAAATATGTCAGTTAATTTCAACTTAAAAAAGAAAAGAAAAAGAAATCGTAATAAAAAATATTAACATTGTTTCACTATTTGCTTTAACGAAAATATTATGTTTGTTTAAAATTACAACTAATAAATTAAACTAGGTTAAATTAATAAATAATTACGATCATCGATGAAAATTTTATCGTTTATTTATGCATGTACTTTGAGAATGTCGAAATCATCGCGTAAAAGTTAATCAATTATGAAATTGCCTTGTCCGTTAATTTGTCACAAGCCTGTCTGTATGTGGAGAGTAACCTCCGGAACAACTCCATCCATTTAAAAAAAAAAGTTACGTTTGAAAGTTACGTTATTCCTGATCCAAAGGGATATGCACACGAGCAAAGCCGGGGCGCGGCAGTCTAGCTAGTGCATTAGTTCTCAACCTGGGGGTCGCAATGTGTTCATAAAATAAGATCCTTATATGAAACATAAAGATATTTCAATATTTTTAAATGTGAAATTGTGAAAAATGACACTGGAAAAAAGTACGAATCTTCGCCGTGTTAATTAGCCAATATAAAACTTGTATCATATTGTATTTGATTCGGTCGTCGCGACATTTTTTACTCGACTTTTTGGCTGTTCAAAGGGGTCGCGACAATAAAAAGGTTGAGAAGCAATGATCTAGTGGTAAACAAAGTGTAATGATAGACGATAATAAGTATATCACTAGTGGTAAATAAAGTGTCTCACATTGAGGTAGCCCTTGGCCGCAGCGACGTGGAGCGGAGTGCCTCCGGTCTTCGGATCTCTCACATCCACGTAACCGTTCTGGGCCCAATTGCGAGCGTCGTTCAACAAATTATCCGCTTCCGCCTTGCGAGACTTTTCACAGTCTATGCCTGATAATTAATAAAACTCAATAAACTCTTGTGGAAAATTTAACTTTGGAAAAATCCATACCACTAAAATTATATATGTGACGTCTGTCTGTTACATTTTATCTCTTTAACTATTCAACCGATCATCGTGAAATTTTGCGTAGGTACACGTTTTCAGGGACGCACAAAAGAACATACCTTTCATCCAGAAAAAAAAAGTAACATTCCCAAGGGTCCATCTAAAAAGGGAAATCCAACGCCTGGAAAAAGTATTACTCATAAACTTTGTCAATAAAATTTTTAAATTTTCATCGCGGACTAAAATTCAGTGCGTCACCGATCCTCGCGCGCATCGTGACGGTTCACTTATATTCGCTCCTTTAAAAGTCCTTTAGAAAAAACAGATAATAAATATCCACCAACCCTTTTCTTCGATAACTTTCATAAGCAGGTCTGTCATAGAGTTACTGTCAGCAATATCGACGGGTAGTTCGCCGTCATGATTCACCACATCCACATTCGCCCCGTTCTCAATTAGAAATCTGAAATGGAAATGTTGAATACTTGTTTGCCTGTCACGTTATTATTACGGCAACACTAAGGGTATATTGAACAGTCTCTGTACCTCGATAATTTTATAATTATAAGACTTTTTTTATAATTTATAACGACGAATTTTTATTTTTATTTTATTTACACAATAATAATAATAATCAGTGGTACACAACTTAGATGTAACATAAAATTATTCGAGTTTTTTATCGTACACCTGAGTTGACGAAATATAAATAAATTTCAAAAGAAAAAAAGTGAGGCACGTGTAAATAGGATAGCTACTGCTTTTTCAACATTCAAACTGCTATGTGTTCCAACGGCCAAGGATAAGTATGTAAGTGTTTACGTGGGCTGAAACTGAAAATTTCGGGAATCAAGGAAGTGATACAACATTATTAAACGTTACGTAACTCAAGTGATCATTTTACCAACGAAAAGGGTTGCCAACTTGGAAAAACAAAATAAAAAATGTCGTAGAACACACTCGAGGGATTCCCCTCCCACCCCTGTAAAGCATCGTAATGTTTTACAAGACAACCCAAATTGCCCATCATAGTTTTTATATTATAAAGGGTGGCAGTCAGGCTGACCGTCCACTTGATGGTAGGTGGTTACGTGCTGTTATTTCACCGTGGTCTTCTGTAAGGGGGTGGTTACTGCCGCCAGACCCTCTGCTCAAATGACTGAGAATAACAGCGTTTCCTGCCACTACTATTCTATATTTGGTTAAGTCACACTAAAGTCATATATTTGGTTAAGTAACCTCGCCAACCGTACTCAATACAGCATATTTATAGAAATCCTCGTAAATTATACTCAAGATTGTTTTGTTGAGGAAATATGAACGGTCAGCTAAATGCTAATTTTGTATTCAGAGTTCCAGCTTTACTAATAAGTTAATTATTCACAACTCAGTCATACATAAGAATATAAAATAGATTATGTTATCAACGAGTTCATAAAAACGATTAAAAAAATAGGTTTTGTGAAACTAGATCTTATCATATTGAGAGTAGGTATTGGCTGATAGCTGCAACTTCAGTCGCGTTGTTATTTAAAAATTGATTCCAATTCTAGGATTCAATCCGTACTAATATTATAAATGCGAAAGTACGTTTGGATGTATGGATGTTTGTAACTCTTTCACGCAAAAACTACTGAACCGATCACCATGAAATTTTGCATACACGTTGTCTGGGAAACCAGAAAGGACATAAGGTACTTTTCATCGTTTAACGCGGACGAAGTCGCGGGCAACAGCTAGTTCAATCTAAATTAATAATTATGTTCTAAGTACTAATAATACTTATAATGAAACTAAAGTCTGAAATAACAACGAATACAAATTACGACCGAGAAAAAAGTATCCTATGTTTTAATAGTTTAACGTCTGAGAATGTAACAAAAATCCATATATCTTTGCAAAATTTTGCATTTATAACTTTAGTGTGTATAATACGAATAATAATAACGTACTTCTATGCCTTAATGTGTTCAATTAAATTAAGTGAATTCCCCGCTGACATAAATAATAAAGATTACTAGTGATGAAAAGCTAGACCTTATTTATAAAAATAAAATAGAAGGTTGACTTTAAAAAGTTCCAATCCTTGCCAGGAATCGAACTCGGAAGTCAAGGGGATTACAATAATCACATATAATCATAATCACTAAACTTGACCAACGGTCTCGCCGGAAATAATAAATGAATACTAAATATATTCAATACGAACACACATTACGCAAACGTTTTAAATTGAAAGACAAAAAGTTTATTTATAATTTTACATTATAAATTTCAATTGTATAATTTCTGCTATATACTCAATAAATAAAATTAGTTGCGTTATGAACGAAATAGTGACGTCAATTCCATTGATAATTTCATTAGTAGCAATAGTTGAATCATCACCATTCACGCGACAAACAAACAGTGAACAATCATCAATTTCCTATCATATATATGTGCATCAATATATGAATTGCACGCTTGTGACAATTCCATTACCGCACGCTCGGATTGCAGGAAGAACATTACATCTTGTCTTCTGATACGAGAGACACATATTTACATGCTATTTTTAATTTTTATTGGTTTTTCCATAAAATGTAAATATTACAAAGGCAAGCCGGTCCACTTGATGGTAGGTGGTTGATTGCAGGTGCACTGCAGACCCTGCCAGAATCTGTTTACGGCTCGTTTGAAAAGGCCCATATCAAAGCTTTGTGAAAACACCTCAGAAGGCGCGCGTCCGTATTCCAAAGTTGGCGCGTCCGTGGGATAACGGATAACGAGCCCGTTAAATGAGTGGATAAGACCTTAACACTCTGTCTCAGGGATCCCAAGTTCGATTGCCGGTAGGGTCAACTTTGGAAATGTATTTATCAAAGTTGGCTCTGGAAAGTAGTGGCCTGGACACGCTGAGTTTCGCAATCATTTGGACAGACCGTCTGGCGACATTTAACCACTCCCTTACAAAAGACCACGGTGAAATAACAGCACATGTGCTATTGTGATTCGGTGAGTGAGTAAGGGATGCCAGAGCCCCTTTCCCTGACCCTCTCTAATCCCTATTCTTAATACTACTATGGTCGACAGCGCTCTTTTCATAAAAATTTTTGGTATTATGGTATTTCTAGTAATTCTTGCATTGGACATTTTTTAAATACTATTTATATTTTGAGAATATGATATTTTGGGAATATAATATTTTGATCTCTTTCAAAGAAAGTTATAGGCAAATTACATCGTACCAAAACCAGGTCATTGTATTTTTAACTTACACTTTGGAGAATTTTGTAATGAAATGTTTTATAATTTCAGTAATTTCTTGTGAATATTTCTGATTTTGTAAATGGGGATAACATTCGTTACAAACTCAACGATTCTATTTCCAATTTTTTATACTTTCAAACTTAAATTCTATGATTCTATGATAAGGTTATAAGTTTGAATCGTTAAACAGAAAATAATAAAAAACTGATGGTTGATCTCCATACAAAACTGATGTTTGACAAACAGTGGCGTACCTTGCTATGCTGAGGAAACCGCACGAAGCGGTCGCGTGAAGAGGAGTCCATCCCTCGTTATCTCCGCGGTTCACGTCGGCTCCATTCGCCACCAGATACTCCACCATTTCCAGATTGTCGTCGATGCACGCCTGAAAGATCGCATCATTCACATATCGTCCTTACAATATATTGTATCTTTACACATCTTATTTACATAGTATAATTTGAAGCCGCTTTCACCGTCTATCCGCTAACTCCTAAACCAGGCAACAGATTTTTATGTGGTTCTCACTAATGGAAAAAGAGCGTTAAAAAAGTTAAGTTTAATTTTAAGAAAAAAGTTGCAACTGTGCGAAGTCGCCAGCGGGTCGCTAGTTAAAATATATATAAAAAAAATTACATTTAATTCTATGATATCCTCATATATACTTTTCATTTTTATCTCTGGACATCTTTGGTGATTGGTGTAATATTAATCCGATAAACTAAATTTAAAGAAGTTCTATTAAAAGAATTAATAATTATTATAGTATCCAATGATTACTATAATAATTATTAATTAGAGCCTTTTCCATTTGATTCATTTTCATTTGAGCCCATCATTGTTTCTGGAACCTTTTTAAAGATATACCTAATAGGGAATTCAGTGTTTAATAAAAGTGTTTTAATTCGCACACACAGCTATTCAACTAGAAGCATATAATTTGTGTTAATTTGTATGTAGGTAATACACGGGCCTAACGCATAGATGGCTCTAGTTTTATTGCATTCACCTCTTTTTCAGTTAGTACTAACCTTCAAAACATAGGATCAAAAACAATTTCGTGTTTTAATTTTACATTGCTTCTTGATGGGAAAAAATACCGTAAAGAGAAGCAATGGCTTGAAAAGTGTTATGGGGACTCCTCTCCATCAGAAACATAAATAAAACGTTGGATTGCTGACTTCAAACGTGGTCGTAGAGACACCGCACTTTTCGCACGAATGAAGAGGTTATCGCTGAAACTGAGGTCTATTTTGAGGCAAAAGAATTTATCTATAAAATGGTTACTCGTAGAGAGGCGCTGGAATGATTGCGTTGCTCTTGGTGGAGATTACGTTGATGAATAAAGCTAATTTTGAACAAAAAAAAAACCGTGTTTTCTTTGTTAGGCCCGGGACTTTTCAGCCCATGAAAATATGACAATTAATCGGAGAGAATAATTTAAAAAATAGACTGGACAGTTTTTTTATTAGTATTTTTTTATTTAAAAAAAAAATGTTATCGATATAAGTTATCGACAAAAGTCCCGACGGACTCATCATGGCCGATATCAAACCGTCAAGGTAAGAACAAATTGTTAAAGAGTTAAATTTTATATTGTAACTTTCATTCAAGAAAATATTTCTCTATATTTATTACCAAACCAACATTTGGGTCAAACAATCCAATTAGGTATAGCCAACTTCGAGAAGGAGGTCAATCGTCGAAACGAACTTGGATGGGCAGCGTTCGGGAAGCTGCGATACATCTTCTCGTTCGATATTCCTCAGTGTCTCAAAACAAAAGTTTTCGACCAATGTGTGTTGCCAGTGATGACATAATTATGTCGCTGAAACGTGGTCAATAACTATGGGCCTCGTAAAAAAGACTGACGTCGCTCATCGAGCTATGAAGAGGGCTACGCTTGGGGTTACACTGCGTGATTGAATCAGAAATGAGGAGATCCGTAGACGTGCGAAATTTGCCGACAAAAGCCGGCGGATCAAGTTGAAGTAGCAGTGAGCAGGACACATAGGACGAAAGCCGACGGCCGCTGGGGGCGGAAGGTTCTCGAGTGGATGCCACGGACCGGCAAGCTTAGCGCAGAACGTCCACGAAGGTGGACAGACGACCTGATAAAGGCCGCGGGTCGAAGGTGCTTCTGACCGGTCCTATTGGAAAATTATGGAGAAGGCCCATATCCAACAGTGGACAGGAAGTCCACTGTTGGACATGGGCCAACAGGCGCGCGAAGCCGCAAGACACAGCTAGTTTTATATTAAAAATTTGCATATATTAAAGAACAATAGCGCATCGATGCATTTCGCAATAGTTGGAAATTGCTGGAGGGTCAGTGCCACGATCGTTGACGTTTGCCGAGAACCGCTAGCTTGCACAATTCCCAGACATACACTCCTCATATTACAATCCATAACAGTCAGTCGCAAGGCTAGCGAATTTTACAAACACAACATTAAATCGAGTTCCAGGTATTCCTACCATAGTACCTACCTACCCATGAATGAACACCTTCTCAAGTTCACTTCGAAGAAATCTTAAGTAATTGACATTATTTAATATATCGTTCATTAAATCAAGTAATGAATGAATTTTATTTAACAGAAAATTCTGATGTGTTTTTGTCATTTTTAACTCTACTATACCTACTGAAGTCTTATCGAATTTCAAATTTATAATAAACCTTCAAAAAGAACGAGGGCTTTATTTTAAACGCAGGCAAAAATCGTTAGTTGTTAGTAAAAAAAATGTGTAACTAAAACATTACATATACATTTTTGTTAATATTGTCAGTTATCATCGCCAGCGGACCAATCACCATTATCGTCCGGATGCTAAAATCGTCGTGCAATTGACTACCCTTTTGTTTCCGCAAAGCAGACTCTTTTGAAAAAAAAAAATTTATATACAATGATTTAAAAATACAGACTGACTACGCGGTGTAAGAATATCCCAAAGTTATGTTGGTACTGACGTAAAAATGCTGTATCAAGTGACCTCGAAAAAGCTTCTCTAGTCCGATTCTAAAATTACCCCACACACTGTCATTCAAGTAATACATCATTTTCTAAACTTTACAATATCGTATAATGTAGGTCGGTCAATGACAGCGCTTACATACGAGATTCTATTTGGCCTAATTTTGCTATTTTGATTTTGCTGATTTTGGGTCTAGACCTAATGTATAAAATGTTAAACGTATTTTTTTTTAATATTCAACATAGATTTCACTGTGTAACGTCATTTTTACTTCCTGTTTTTGTTTAAATAAAGCCTGACCGGATCACTAGATGCTATGTAACAAACGTCGCCTATTATCAACATCACAGGTGCTGTCGACTTTAGTAGAATAAAAAAATAATCGATTAGCATGGGATAGGGAAATTTGCATCTCATACACAACACCTAACAACTCAAACACAACAACATCCTTGCCGTTATTTCACGGCGGTCGTCTGTATATTGCATCAGTTACCTCATGTAACTGGGGTAATATTTGTTATATAATATAGGTAATTAAATTAAAACTAAAAATCTTCTAATACACACAGACACAGAACATAAAGTTCGTGATTAGAATCTATTACAAAGTCGTCCATAGATAACAATGTTATAATTTAACAATGCTGGCTGAGACGTAATGCGGCCGATAATATATGAACCCAATTTACTAATGTGCTACTAACAAATGAGCACCGCTTCTATTTGGTATACTGATCTAAGGCAACAAACCGCACTTTATAAATAGGCCACACCACCAATCCAGATGCGTAACGTGTTGGAGTATGAACCGTTTGTCGCTCTGCCTTATACACCACACAATCATAAAATCATCATTCAGCAACAGAAGTTTAACAAAGTGGAAAACTGACGCAATACAGTTTTGCGTATGTGCTTCGGAATAGGGCATAGTGTATATTAGTACAAATTTTATTTTGGGATTAAAATTCGAACAATAATGCATAAGGGTTCGGCACACGTCCGACACTGCGAGGCGGTCGAGATAATGTCAAAATCCTTTATAACCTGCACAGTCGAATGTCTACGTTAATACTATAAAGCTATAAAAATGTGCGTTTGTTTGTTGTGGTTAATCCAGAGAACCGATTTCAAAATTCCTTCACAAGTAAGAAGCAATTTCCGTGTCTAATACAAACTATATTTTAAAGTGACTAGCTATAACTCGCGACTTTACTACACTCAAATATTTGAGTGAAAACATAAATCGAAGGAATTAGTAACAGCATACGGAGGAACCAAATTTAACATGGTTGAAACCGCGATGTAGTGTTAATATTATATTTTTAAAAAGCGAAATACCAATTAATTAATTACGATAATATCCCAAGAAACTAAATACATACGTAAATAAAATAATGATTTTAAAAATAAAGTTCAAAAATTGTATAAAAATTTGGCGAATCTGCAGGGTAATTATAGCTAATATTATATTATAATCTATTGGCACAGATGAAAACTAACTCGATCCATTTATAATTTGATTTCAAGGTCCTTTTAAACCCTTTCCAATGAGAAGTTAACATAGGTGTAATGTTTACGCATTTCCAGTGTTACGTAAATACGGAAAGAAGCCGTAAGCTGCTGATGATAATGAGTTTCCAGATCAGTATATTGCTCTCGCAACATTTGCTACTATAATTTTATTTATAAACCAAGGTTGCTCATATCGTACTGTATTTCCGACCACATAGATGTTACCAAAATTGACATTGAACTATTAATAAATCAAATTATACAAATGAAAAAGTGTTGAAAGGACGTTTGTCATTTATTATGAATTATTATCGTTTATTAGGTAATTATAAAGTACTGACTTGAATCTATTGAACGAGAAATATTATTGACGATTAATAACTGCTACCTGTGCCTATCCGGACGGACATAGGCTAATATGCCCATCTGGAATAATACTTACGTTTAAAACTTTCAAGAGATTTACCTGACACATTTTAACTGTTTAATATCAGTAAAGTTTTATAGTATAGATAATTTATTAACGCTATATTAATGAAAATTATTAAAAAATATTAATGGAAATATGTACCTCAAAACTTTTAGAATTGCGAAGGTCAAATCATGAAATTATATAATTTTTACAAAAAAAATAACATTTTTCTGATTAAACTTAATTTAAAATTTCCATTAATGCTTTTTGTAAACGATTAACGAAATGAGTACCGTCAAACCGGTCAACTTTGCCCGCATTTTTGCTTTTTGCCGAACAATATGCCCTATAACACAAAGTAAACAAGACCATGTTTTCTACTATAAATTACGCCAAATCACAAAATATAGCGTCTCTGCACCCAAGAGAATTCTGAAAAATTGCAGTCAAAGAGAACAAAGTTACCTACAGAAGTGTCCACGAATATCAGGCCAGAAGCTTTGGTAATGAGGTATGTCTTAGCGAATGGTGAAAAGCTGCCATTCGTAATGTTACTATGTCTATATCATTAATTTTTTTATGTTATTGAGGTGGGCTATGTTACTCCACGCCAACTGAATTTTCATACATACTGAAACACTGGGTTAGGGTTGCCTATCACCTTCTTTCTATGTAAATATTGCCTCAGGCAAAGAAAAAAGTGATGATTGTGGTGAAAATGTTACTTTGACGATTTTTGAAAATACTAGATAATATATTACTTGTACTGAAACAGTAGGTATTCTACGACATTGACCGCGCCTGCTGCATCA
This sequence comes from Synanthedon myopaeformis, assembly GCA_944738685.1. Classification (NCBI taxonomy): domain Eukaryota; kingdom Metazoa; phylum Arthropoda; class Insecta; order Lepidoptera; family Sesiidae; genus Synanthedon; species Synanthedon myopaeformis. The sequence goes on along the minus strand of OX122913.1, from coordinate 3,013,494 downwards.
TAATCATAACAATTACGAGTACAATGAAGCGTTCATTTCGTTCAATTATTGGTTCAGGTTAAGGAGCAGATCAAGTTAACAATAACCAACTCGTGCTCATTTCTTACTTTCTTTTAAACTAAGTAAATAATTAGATATTTACACTAAACGATGTTATTATAATTACATGTAAAATTCTTAATATGCAATTATAATAACATCGTTTGTGCTAAAATTAAAGTAATTTCTAACAAATTTGATATTTCAAAATTACTAATTGTGTTCCAAATTGTAAAAAACAAAACATCTTCTAAGCAAGAAAATAAGAATTATATTTTTTATATACATGAAAATATTGTACATGAAAAATTTTTTATAGAATATTCTATCCTATTTGATTATAATTATTTTTGTTTAATGTTGTTTGTTTGAAAAATGCTCCTCAAGACTTGAGATCTGGGGTATCAAATACTAACATGTCTAACTCTGTTTGAATCGTAGATCGTAACTCGTGTCCTCAATACGTTTGCGCATGAGTTCTCGTGCGTTACCAACGCCGGCCGCGACGTGTGTTTGGCACAATAATCTTAATGGTGTCCGAGAGAGAAAAATCTCCGGAACCGCCCTATAAACGCCAGCGGGCGCTTCAGCTCGACTCTACCGAATAGTTCGTCGTACATCGCTCGCGTAAGCAACATTCGATAGCGCACAACATATTATGTTAGGTGGCAATGGTAAAAGAAACACGCGAACACCGCGGCAGACAGTGGCCGAATCTAATTCTGTACCGGTGACGTTCAGCGGCGTCTCGTCGACACAATCAAAAGTTATTCGGAGTGCTAAAACCCAACCTGTGACATGCGCCGAAACGATTCAAATTAATTCCACTTCTACATCGACATGTTAAAGTCCACATTAGGAGTAGCACAGCAAAGGGGCTAGGCGAAGTGCATACGGCGTTTCGTGCGTGGCATCGGGGTACTGTGCCGGTGGATTCGTGACAGTAAAACATGGGCTCGGTCAGCAGCGGCCTAGTCCACGAATGACCAATCCTCAAAATGCTTAGCACTTTACATACAAGGCCAAAATTTTACCCCAAGACCAATTTCTACAAAGGGTAAATCGAAAGCAGATAAAGTTTGTAGTTGACTATTATGAAATGTGATTTTGTCCCTTAGATATTAGATTTTTTAGATTTAAGAGAATTTTAAGCTGTTGAAACACTGTGAGATTAGAACCGGATTAGAACTGATGCCACCCATTGTTCTTTATTGTATTCTTTAAAAAATTTAACGCTAACTAAATCTGATAAATCATGTCACGTTCTTTTTCTTTCTCTCGTTGATCCCTCCTTCCATAAGTGAAAACCGTATCAAAATCAGTAGAATGGTTGAAGTAGTTAACGGAGAATAGACAGATGCGGACAGTTTCGATGACTTGATTGCAAAATATTGTCTTTCTGCTCACATGAAAATATATATTATTATAAAAAACGAAGTGAAAAATTATAAGTGAAAAATTATCTAACTGATGGTGAAAACCGCATCAAAATCCGTTGGCGTGGCTTACGAGAAGTTAGCGAATGTAAAGCGATTTCAATTACTATAATAAAGGATTCCTACATTTTTCTATGTTTCAACTCGTTTTGTAAAGATAATACTTACCTAAAATTTTGCACATTTATCAGAGTTGAATCTTAAATGTAAGCCTTCACAACAATAGCCTTCACTATACATATAATAAAATTGTACACAAGCTGTCTGTACATTAAATATTTTTTTCAAAAAAAAAGAAAAACAAATTGTCCCTACTTGTCTTACAGAAGTCAAAAAAAAAATATTTTAGAATTTTTCTATTTGTGCACTAATTTCAGAAACAGCTTAACCGATCTGAATGCGGTTTTCACTCATGTATTTATGATTACTTGGTGACGAACTACAGAGTGGTCAAGTCGTGGGCACCTGCTAGTCTTTTAATCTAATCTAACTTTCGAAACATGCAAAATCTTGACACCTTCATAAAGACCGACCGACCATTTGACATGACCGATCCTCATAGGTATGTATGTATGATAGGTATCATGATGTTTCATAGGTATGATCATAAATGACTCTCTTTGTCATGACCTATACATATGATAATGGTCATAGGTATAGGTGACCGATATACCACATTTACAAGACCGTCTTAGTTATTTGACAAACAAAGTTTTATTTGAGTAGTATATATTTTTTAACAACTTATTTAAAAAAAAAAAACAAATGTTCATTTAGCCTCAGTGGATAAGTGGCCTAAGGTTGCTTCAATCGCCTATAAGTATTCTGTAGACTCTGAAAGTGTGGATAGAGGAATGGAGTCTGATTCAATTAGTTGATCAACCACATCCTTATTCTTATGTCTACTTGGTTTAAGTAAAACTATAATCAAACACCATTGTATTAGAATAAAATGATAAAACTGAACTTAACTTTATTGCAAACTAGCTGGTGCCTGCAAGTTCGTTTTTTGAAAATTGCAGGAACCTAACACTTTTCGAAGATAAAAATTATCCTATAGTTAATCATGAAAACATCAGTTAATACTGCATTCAAATCGGTTAATCCGTTTCCTAGATAAGAGTGAGCAAACTCACAGACAGTATGCATAAGTACAACATACAGTTTTTTTTTTTTTAATAATAAACAGACACGACTCGTCTTACAATTTTATTATAATATGTAGATATAAATAATTTTGCATTACACACATTACTGATCAGTTTCAAGGCTGCATTTATGCAAGCATTTGCACAATCTATATTGTCCCTATATCAAGTTCTGGATTGTAAGGTGTTAGATTACAAAACAATAATAGTTATGAGCATAATATTTTCATTCATAAAAGACTTTTGTCGGACAAAAATTGACTTCAATTATTAAATGAAATGAAATAGTTTTATTAATACCTTTTCAGTTTTAATTAATGATTGCAACCATTAAAACTAACAAATCTATAAATGAAATATTGTTATTACTAACAGATATATCATACACATTTAAATAGATAAATGGTGGTGTATATTTTTTTTTAATTTTTTTTTTATTTTAGAACTAATAACTAATAAATTTATCAAATTTGGTTAAGGAAATGAAGATTTTCCAGTAATAATGAAAATAGTGTTAGATCTATTGTAAACATTTAGATACGGTGGTGTAGTTTTTGTAAATTTCATTTTATTTTATTTTCTAACTAACTAATAATTAATTAAATTATCAAAACTGGTAAATGAAATAAATGCAAGATTATTTCATTGTCTTTTTGGTATGTCATCAATTCATATTACCAAACAATCCAAATTCTTCAACTACTGCAAAAATACACTAAAAATACGATACTAAAACAAAATACAATGTTGAACATGCTAAAAGTGCTTGGAGCCTTTTTATTATTTCGTTTAGTAAAGAAGGTAATATGAGGCAAAAAATAATAATAATAACTTTTTACTAGAATTTACATTGAATCGTTGTCTGTTTATATGTTTGACCAATTTTACTTCTATTGGATTTTACATCCTACCAGTAACATTAAATGCATTTCAATCTCTTTTTTTATTTGTCATCAATTTACATTACCAAGAATCTTCAACTATTATACAAATACACTAACTAACAATGAATTTTGTAATCATCCGAGGTACATTCAGGATCTTTGCAAAAATCCCAATTGTTTAGGACGATTAGAAAATGAAACGCTGATTGGCCAATGATGTTTAAATTCTCTATTCTGATTGGTCAATCAGCACTCAAGAGTTATGACAGTTGAGTGTTTATTCGCGACTTACCTAAAACTGGTTGGATTTTTGCAAAGATTGCAAAGATTGCAAAGATTCGCAAGATTACAAAATTTGTTGATATTATCGGTTTTTTTTGCAATCTTACTAGGATTTTTGCAAAATTCGTTCTTCCAATTATTTCGTTTAGTAAGCGAAAAAAAAAAAATTGAGGATAATTGAGGAACAACAAGGATATGTGATCAGGCTCAATGTCCTGTAACCACACATGGGAACATGAAAGATGCTGTTATTCAAAATGGGTTTTTGACTGTGAAACTGTCTTGTAGATGTTACTGAAAATAATTTTAGAATACTTCCCGCCAAAAAATTAACTTTTTTTGCACGAACATTTCGAAATACGCAAATTTTTAGAAGTGTAAATAGAAATAATTTAGATTATGCATTGCAGTTAAGATAGTGAAAAAGACATACCTGATGTAAAGCCGTGAGCCCGTCGACATTGGCGGTATTGATGTCTGCACCCTTCTTCAATAACTTCTGGACCTCGTCCTTATCCCCGGCAGTGCACGCGGCTAAGAACACTATCCCAGGGGAGAACTGGACCCGCGAAGATCGCTTCGGCAGGGTAGACTGCTTGTTGGTGTCGGATTCCTCCCATCTCTTCAACTGCTCGGCCCGCTTGAACAGGGCCGACGACCTAGTATCAGTCATTTTGTTGCACACAGTATGGTCCCTATGTATACTTATCGCGGCGCATAGATTACGTTTTTATTGCTGTACAGCACACGAGAGCCGAGAGCACTCTCCAAACATTGGCTACAATCAATGTTGCCATAAAAGGAAACATGAAAGAAGAAACGTTCTACGGAGAATCAGAATAAACTCCTTTCAAACGAACACTGTTCAGTACCGTACACTTGTTGCACTTGTGAATTTTTAACTACGTATGTTCAAACACTGATTCTACGTATGCACAGCAACTAATAACTAAACTTCGAGCACGGCAGCCATTACGAGAATTATTTTACATCAACTAACTAAACTATGAACCTGTATGAACCGTGTGTAATGTGTAAAAAAACTTCCGATCCGAATGACGAAAATGACTGGAATGGAAGAAACCACAGAGCAGATTGATTTATCTCAGGCGGCATTGAATTAAATAAATTGTGAAACTGGCGCCACCTACCATTTTTTTTATTAAGACTCAGCTTGGTTACTTAACTTTGCACTTCAAATATTAGATCCAAATATTTATTTTCATTATGATGTTATCTTATTTAAAATAAATTAAAAGATTTTCATGACGATAAAAATCTGTTAACATCTTAACAAACTATTGACGAAGTTAAGTTTAATATGAACCAAAAAGTAATACTAATTTGGGTAAAAGAGTTACTGAGCTCACGAGTTCACTGTTTATTTCCCGTACTTAAAGTGTCCAATCACCAATGCATTTTACAATGCGTCTAAAGAAGTTTTCATATCAAATATCAAACAACTTTTTTGCTCTGTTGATTGAGATAGGAATTCGATTTTATTTCGTTAATTTTTCGTTGAGAACGATTTCATTAATTTTATTTTATTTAAATGTTCATTAAAGTTTATAATTACTATTCGCTATCCTGAATTTTAATGCTTTTCCTATCCTGATGGCATCATTGGTTATGTATAACGAACTCAGACAAATATTTGAGGTCAATTTGTATAGTCTGTAATTGCGTCTGGATATTGTTGAGCGTGTGGTGCGTAGAGCCACACGTTACACGACTAGGAGAGAAGACGCCTTCGACAGTTTTACTCCTTTCGAATAGTCCCTTGTTGTTAACCACTTTATATAAAAACTATAAACTATTTCAGGTCGATTTCTCAATAGACCAAATCTAGATAGGTGCATTATGAGGGTATTTAAATAAAATTTCATAGACAAATATGACGTAAAATTACAGTTATCTTAGTACCTATTAATATCATTAATGCGATTAGAGTTTAATGCAAAATTAGCGATATTTTAATTTAATCCATAAATGGTAAAGTAACCCTGTCTGCTTGTTACCTTTTCACGCCTTAACTACTCAATCGATCATCATTAAATTTTGCCGACACATTGTCAGGGATACAAGAAAGGCATAGGATACTTTCATCCAGAAAAAAGTGCCTACTGTTCCCGGAGGATCATCTAAAACTAAAAAAATAACGCCAGGCAACCCTGTCTGTCTATTACCTTTTCACGCCTTAACTACTCAACCGATCATTATGAAATTTTGTAGACACGTTGTCAGGGATACACGAAAGAACATAGGATACCTTTCATCCAGAAAAAAGTACCCACTGTTCCCGGAAGATCATCTAAAAAATTAAAAAAATCACGCCAGGCAAAAGTGTAATAGCAATACAGATATACAGTCAGGCGGTATATTACTTATATTATAATTTATTTTTCAATGCGGACGATGTCGCTGACATCAGCTAGTATCTATATAAATCCACACCCAAATCTATCGATTACGCCTTATCGACAGTTTTCAAACACTAATGCTAGCAAGTGAAATCTGTCACTGGACATTCTCAGTCTCAGTACTCGCTCGAACATACTGTCATCGCTTATTGCCGTCTCTTTCGTCGTTGTCATGTATGACACTGACAGTGTGTCAGTATGAACAACGTACCAATGGGAGTAAATTGTTACCCCCTGCTCCCCGCAAAAGGGGTAACAGCTATGCCGCCTCCCGTTCACGTAACGCGACTACGTGATGCCTCGCGACGACTGCGTCGCTACGTTATAGTGTGGACAAAGGGACGGGAGACGGACGGGCAGACAAACTGCAGTGCAGAGCCAGTCAGAGCTCTGTTGAAAATTCAAGATGGCTATATGTCATGATGGTGTCTTAAAGTGTATTTGTTAACTCGAATGTTTTAAGTGAAAATAGTGTTGTCCACTATGGCCGAGTCAGTGATAGATATCACAAAGTTACCGGACGATGTAAAAGATAAATTGGCGGAATTAGATTTGGAGTTGTCTGAAGGTAAGACGTGATTTTTACAATCCTTTCTTTTAGATCGATAACTCGTTAATTTTCATTAGGTATTTTATCAATTTTACTTAATGTATACAAATAGATTTTGGGAAGTTATTTGTTGTCTTATTAAGTAATTACTAACAATATATTTATGCGTTTCTTAGTTATAGTTAATTCCTTAATTTACGGTCAAATTCTATGTAAATAATTAATATATCGGACAGTTCGTGTTTATTTATGATATCGACTATTAGGATTCTGATAATGATATCGGTGACGTAAATACAAAATTCAACCTTCTACCTACTGTAGGTATATTATGTTTCCCTTTAAAAAAAACTATTTTTATCTTTATTATTTTTATTAAAAAAGAGTAGGTATTATTTAAAAAAAACATCTTTATTTTTAACTTTATTTACTGTATATTGTATTTTATGTTTTTAAAGTTTGTTTAATATTTGAAGTGGACCTGCCTAATGTCAAATTTTTAAAATAATCTTACCAGCGTTTTCTCACTAGTGCTGTACTAATAGCGTTTTTTTTTAATAGTTATAGTATTTTACAGTAAAAATATTTTTTATCTTGTTTTATTGATTTAACATTAGTATTATTGTTATTTTAAGGTTTGAATTTCAATTAAAACAGGATTAGGTATTAATGACTAGGTCGATTTGGGATGATTAAAAAAACAATTCAAAATTTATTATAACTATGTGATTCTAAATAAATAAAAAATACCTATATAGTCCACTGCCATATGTTTCTCAACGACGACTTCTTCCTATGCTTGGCGCGTCTCTTCTCTTCCGACTTATAAATCATCAGGATTTAGAAATTCTTAAATCAAGGATTGTCATGGATCCATCTATACTTCAATTATTAATTAACATTAAACTACCAGTCCTTTGTGGCTGAATAAATCCCAGAAAATCCACTAACTGTTGAAGCATGGCCAGTATCTAGTTCTATTTATTTAATTATTTATGATACAATGTAGGTACTTAGTTATGGTTAGAACTATAAAATTATATAATATTTTTTTATATGTATTAAATCTAGCACAGACGTTGCTATATATTAATATGCTAATATATATATATTTTGCTTTCACAATATTACAACTGTCCTACTAACGTCATGTTGCTATAATATGTATAGCATTTGTATATATATTTCAGTATAGGTCGTGAAACCGTAAAAATATTCATTTAATTTGGTCACTCAAAAGATACAATTGTATTGGTCACGTATTGTAATATAAATGTGTTGCTATAATTATAGCTATGTCTGTGCTGGGATTTATTATATTTATAATATAGCCTTTTTAAACATACATTATGTACAGAGATTTTTGTGTTTATGTATGTACTGGCTGGTGCCCGCGACTTCATCGGCTTTTTGACACTTTTGCCCATCATTCGTTTTCTTAATTTTAGATGATCCCACTGAACAATACTTTTTTTTGGATGAAAGGCACCTTTGCGGTGGCTTTAAGCTCATGATTCCATACTAAATTAATATACTGAATGTATAATGTGCTTCTGCGTCACTGAAGTGCACTGCTCACAATGCGTCTCTTTTTATGTTAGTGTTATCAGCCTTCAACAGGTGTTGCAAGTGTATTGCTGAACATCGTAGAATTCATTTCCAATGTTGGCGTTAATACAAGCACCTTAACCACTCCACAAAGCACAAGCCAGGTCTCATTCATTTTGTTCAGGCAGCAGGAAGTATAAAATGCAGTCAGTATTTGCAAATATAATTATTATGATTTAGCACTGTATTAATTTATTACACACATTTTAGATTAAAAAATATCTGCTGTGCGATTTTATTGTATTATTGATATTATTATATGTAATTTTTGTTTAATATTTGTATGCAATATGTTTATATGTTTAATATATTATTCTGTATTTATGTAGTTGCATGACATAAATTTATGATATATATATATATATAGGTAATATTAATGTATGTATGTTTATATGTTTAATATATTATTCTGTCTTATTATATTTATGTAGTTGCATGACATAAATTTATGATATATATATAATGTATGACTAGATTTTGCCTGCGGCTTCGTTTGCGTCCCTCAGAAATAGTACTTTATTCTGGATGGTACCCTATGCCCTTTTCTGTACTCCTGACAATTTGTATGCAAAATTTTATGTTGAACTCACATTTATGTTATATGATGACACTATAACTTTATTCACGGAGTCGAGTTTATAGAGCGCTTTCTCTTTCACTCAATTCCATACAAAAGACAAGGACAGCAACTCTTGAGTGGGCGTTTACAATAATAGGTAAACGTTCACTTTACGCTGCTTTTACCTTTGTAAACTATTATAATAAAATATTATAGTAATACCTACGTACCTACCCACATCCCTACACTTTTTATTTTGTACTAGCTGGTGCTCGCGACTTCGTCCGCGTTGAAAATAAAAAAAAGCAATATAACGCTTGGCCTCGTGTTGCTATAACACTTTGGCCAGGCGTTAGTTTTTCATTTTATATTGATCCCTCGGGAATAGTCCTTTTTTTCTAAATGAAAGGTACCCTATGTCCTTTCTGGTGTCCCAGACAACGTGTACGCAAAATTTCATAGTGATCGGTTTAGTAGTTTTTGCGTGAAGGAGTTACAAACATCCATACATCCAAACATACTTTCGTATTTATAATATTAGTATAGGTAAACTACTCTAGCTATTAAGTTGTGATTTAATTAATTAAGATAATAAGACCATTTGGTTCCTGATATAATCATAAAATGAAAAATATACGTTATTAGTTAATATACGTACGTGTATTATGAATCCGAATAACATTGGGAGAGAAAATGATTAAAATATAAAATATTTTTATTTTACATACTTAATTAAATTGTAATAATTTTTATGATGAGAATATTTTCATAGGTGACATAAAATTATCACAAATAATAGCTATGTAATGCATTATACTATTTTTTATTTATTTGACGTCACATATAAATTGTGAATTGTTTTTTTATTCAAAACAAATCGACTTGGTCATTAGTAATCCTGCTTTAAACGAAATTCAAACCTTAAAATAACAATAATACGAATGTTAAATCAATAAAACAAGATCAAAAATATTGTTACCGTAAAATATAACTATTTAAGTAAAAACGATATTAGTTAATGCAGCACTACGGAAAAACGCTGCTACATAGTTTTATAACATAGTTTTACAATTTGACATTAGGACCTGTCAAATTACTACTTCAAATTAAAAAACGCAGTATAATAACAGTGAGAACGTCTGAACAGTGAGTTCTACGAACAAACTAAAAAGTACATGTACTGTGTACATTCACATTGTCAGTTATCTCCAACAATCACATCCGAACGCATAAGCTCGACTCCGTGAATAAGATATAGCTGTTGCACACGATTTCGCCCGCGTAACTATAAAATATATACGCTGATAACATAGGTGAAAGAATTTTTAAAATTGGTCCAGCAGTTTTTTAAATTTATTCATTACAAACATACAAATCTTTCTTTCTTTATAATATTAGTATAGACTGGTTCAAAGATCGCTTTGTAACTAAACCCATCAGATTAGTAAAAATATAGCTGACACGACCTAAGAACGAAATGCCTCTTGTTATCTAAGCCCACGTGTGAGTTTGATGTGACATCAATAATTCTATAGTTTCATGTCTTAAATGAGTACCTATATTGTAGATATTTTCATTATTCGCTTTTGATACAGATAACCGTCAGTTAATTAATTGAAATGTCAGTCCATTAGAGTTTATTGACGCACCCTTGGGTGTATTGTTACGAGAAATTCGTCCTAGGTTCACCAGAGGGTAGTAATTCGAACGATCATTTTTATTGGTATGACATTGTTTGACCGTCACACCATTTGCAGCGGAAACGTAAGAACTGTCTAGATATGCATCGACTTAGAATCACAAAGTAATGAGTCATTTTTACAAAATAAAAAAGTGGGCTGTGCAAGAGAAAATAACTTTGTGAATATAACATAAAGTTCAATTTTCTTTGTGCTAAAACTGTGGTTTGCATTATTCACAGGCTAAATTAAATTATTTTACGAGATTTTAAAGTGGACAATAACTAGTTAGTTCCAGCTTTGGAATGTGTCCATCAAAACGGCTTATTACCGCCCGCTCTAAATCTATTGTTCTCCAAAACTAAAATTTTTATACATTGATTTAATACTCAAGAGCATCGCGAAAATCGGTGGGTAAGCTCCGATACCTACTGATTTTGTTCCCAAGACCTCCAAAGCATTATCCAGGCATCAAAAATTTCATTCCCGCTGGCTCCTAACAAAATAGTTCAAAAATTATAAAGTAACGTAGTTATATATTAATGAAACGAAGAAATCAATCACAGTGATCTCTAACCGGCGAAGTCCTGCGTTGTCTATGCTAAAATCACCCTCACCCTGCACCTACTTCTTCTGAAGTGACACGTAGCAAAGTAAATATGTAATGCATTGCACACTCATGTAGGTACAATAGAGAACCGTATTTAAAAACGAATTTTATGTTTTATATAATTAGGTATATATGTATAGGTATATTAAGTTTTATATAACTAGCTGATTCCCATTAAATTAGTAGGCATTGCAGTTTGTTTTTTGAAATTTCCACAAGAATCTAACATTTTCCAGGATAAAAAGTATCCTATATGTTTATCCAGGTAATAATCAATACATCAGTGAAAACAAGATTCAAATCGGTTTAGCCGTTTCTGAGATTAGCGTGCACAGACAAACAAACAAAAATTCTTTTTTTATTTTTATTGATATAATCGGCAAGGCTCGATCGAGTCTGCTCTAAGGTCTCAGCAGCCCTTTGAGCTACGTGACGCTCGGCATCTAAAACTTTGACGGGCTCGAGTCTGATCCTCAGATTCTTCGATTCTATAGCTAATTTCGATATAGAATGCTCGAGCTATGCTAAAGTACCTACATATATATCTTCAACCTGAGAAATGATTGGTGTTTATCAATTCTTATATCAATTATCAATTGTAAGTATATCAAAGTAGCAACGATATTTGTAAGTAAAAAGGCGTATCATACGCGTAGATAAATATAACACATGAGAAAATATGACATTATTTATATTTTTAGAGGGGGGACGTTCGAAAACGTCGTTACAGGGTTAGGAGGGGGTTCGAACAACGCGTTACGTAACATTTTTTTTTTTTTTTTTTTTTTTTTAAATAAAACACTAGGGAATTAAAATCTCCCAAATCAGCATTCTTTCATTTATGTTTAACAGGGAATCCCTCAAGTGTATTGTATGTCATTTTTATTTTGTTCTTCTAATTTGGCAACCCTTTTCGTTGGTAAAAATGGTCACTTGGTTGTTACGTAACGTTTAGCGAGGGGGAGTGTCAAAAATTGCGTTATCTACGTAATACTTGAACGCCCCTCGGAATAGTAGTTTTTTTCTGGATGGTAGGTACATTATGCCCTTTCCTGTATATCTCCGACAACGTGTACCTATGCAAAATTTGACGAATTTCATGATTCATAATTGTAGCTGGTGCCCGCGACTTCGTCCGAGTTGAAAAATAAAAAAAAATATATAAAAGCAAAAGGATTTTTTAATATCGTGTACATTAAATAATCTATCTACATAACCACATAAGTTATTATAATAAGGATACATTAGTTTAATAAGGAATAATGAGTAAGATAACCGCTTATAATAAAAAAGTACGTGTTCGCACATGTCTTTCACGAATGTGACCTTCACGTAAGTGTTTTTCGCTGGAATTAACCAGATGTCCAGTGAATCAAACAATTTGCCAATCTTTACATTAAAAATTAAATCTTTAAGAATTGCTCAAAAAGAATTAAATCTGCTATCTAATTGTATTTTTTGTTTCTTAAAGATTTTCATTTATTTACGACTAGCCGTTGCACGCGACTTCGCTCGCGTAACTTTATAAAATATAGTCTATGTTACTCGCTGATAATGTAACTTTCTATAGATGAAAGAATTTTCAAAAATGGTACAGTAGTTTTTGAGTTTATTCATTACATTAATTTCATACATTTCATTCAAATCCGTTGAGCCGTTTTTTCGTGAAAGAGTAACTTACATAAAATATCCAGCTTCACAGACTTTCGCATTTTTAATATTAGTAGAATAGGATAGTAGGATGTATTCCACATAATTTTTAGCCAAATTGACTGCAGTCAGCTAAACTAAGCTAACACGAGGTAATTAATGCTCTAATGTATCCAAACACGTTACATCTGCTGTAAGTCGCGTAGGAGTTGGGTATCGCGCAGACTACTTGGTGCTGCAGCATCAGGTCAAGGTTACCATGTTATAAAAATACCATCGAAGTAGGTAACAGTACCTACCTCCATCAAATTTTAAATCAATCGAACCCGTAAAAGTTAGTGAGCTCCCTTCGTCAACTCGGAAATGAGCTGATGATCTTCAAACGCCTGACCTGATCTTCATAAATTATAGCTAAAAACCATTTCGACACGTCACCTTTCAAACAAAAAAAAAAACGGATAAAATCCGTACATCCGTTCGGATGCTATAATACCACATAATACAGACATACAGACACAGATACACAGGTTAAACTTATAGAAGAAGAGTAAAACTACTATTTTTTAGCACCAACATTCTAAAACTACTATTTAAATGCTGTTAAACAAACCAAAACAAAACTTATCACATATATAAGCATATCTACTGTAAGCATAACCTTAATTCACTATGCTTTAATGCACCTCTTCATGCATGCATCCTCGTCAAAAGGTTAAAAAGGTTATATTTAAAAAGATTGTCTATCTTTTAAAAACATCAGTTTAAAAAGGTTGTCTATCTTTTTACTACCTATTTAGAACTATAGAAATTCTCGGTCTGTTTGGGTGCGCGAAAGCGCCGACACGTCATTGGTGATCTGTTTAAAAAGGTTCTATTTAAAAAGTTGTCTATCTATTTAAAAAGATTGACTATCTTTTAAAAAGGTCAGTTTAAAAAGGTTGTTTATCTTTTTACTACCTATTTGTTTATCGCTTGATCAAAATTTAACTAATCCAGCAGGGGGTTAGTTAAATTTCATTGAAACCCTTGCCATCATAACGAATGATGCTGCTCGGTTCTCATGTCATACCAGCTGTCTTGGAGTTTACCACAAATATTTAACATTATTTTTAATAAATACAAATTAATGAAATTGCACGAAAAAAATATCAACGTCTCATAAAAGTGCATAGTACCAATAATAACAAGATTACCTAATTAAAAATATTTCTTCTTTAATTACATTCACTAAACATTAGTACGATGAATATATATTTTGTTTGGGATATACAAGGAAAGGTCTATAACTTTACTATCGTCTTTTTTTTACTAAGAAACGAGCGTGCATAATGTTTTAATGACGCATCCAGAGAACCTGTTCGCGCGCCGCCGCCGCCCCGCCGCCGTTGTGTTGTGTTGTGTGATGCTGATGACTCGTCGCAGTCGTGATGGCTGATGCGATGACTAACTAAGTAGCTCGTCGCGACTACACTTACAATATACAATGAGGTCGCGGCGTTCCGACAATTTGTACAACAAAATACTCTTTCTCGTAATACGAGTACATAACATCGACACTCCACTCTCATACTACACAGCTTGCAGTGCAGTCCTCTTAAGTTTCAGTAGTTTTGTATTACCGAGGCACACGCCACTGTTTATCCTAAGGCACGCTTAAGTGTCTCCGATTAAAATCCGTTGTTTACATTCTCAGATTACAATTGAAGAGTAGTCAATATAAGTATTATATAAATGGCAATGCTTTGGCGTTTGTGTTTTTACAGACGCATATACATTTCTCACGTTGCGATTTGAATGTTATGACCGGATTTGAATTTACGTCTAATGTCTAATGTCCCTGTTGTGCCCACCCCACTAACAGTTGGGAATTCAACACTCTAAGTTGTACTTGGTACAAACAGTCCAATCAAGTAGGACCAAGTTTTGCAACATACAAAAGCGAAGCCATTTTGAGCCTTGTGTCTTTGCAATAGGGCAAATTTCAAATGAATTTTTATAAAAATGATTTCATTATTTTTAATGAGTTTCTAGGCCTTTTTTGTAATATTTTGCAGCAACAAATTAAAATAGACTTTATAGGCAGTCTGCAAGTAATTTTGTTTTTTTTTTTAATGGTCTAATTATTCAGATTTACTTACCGAAACAGACACTGTTTTAGCCGTTTTCTCATAAATGCTTTTGGGAAATAGATCACTAGAAAAGGTAAAAAAGATAATTTTCATTTTCAAGCGTTAATAAACTGTAGTTAAGGGATTTATTTACCTATATAAATTAAAAAATTGTTTTCGTAAGTGACAGATTACCCATAAATTAACCGCAAGACGTTGGTTTCTACTTCTTATTGTTAGAATCGTAAGTAGATTTAATATTCGGATGTTTATATTATATGTGTAGGTACTAGTTTTTGTCCGCGACTTCGTTAGCGTGATATTATATAGCCTACTAACTATTAGCTGTTGCATGCGAGTTCGTCCGCATTACTTTATAAAATATGGCCTATGTTACTCGCAGATAATGTAGCTATTTATAGATGAAAGAATTTTTAAAATAGGTCCAGTAGTTTTTGAGTTTAATTCATTACACACATACAAATCTTCTCTCTACAATATAATATTACTAAAGATTAATATAGATATCAACGCGTATAGACAGATAAGATTAGTTTAGTTATAAGTATATAGATATTACCGCGTGAATGGGAACTTACTGTGAGATAATTGAAAGAAATTATTATGCTTATAAATTAAAGCAAAATACCATCTAATCGGAAACAAGTGTGTCATGGAAATTTCTTTATGTTCTCCATAATATAGTCATCCATATCAATTCATCAGTCTGAGTAATAAACCTTCAAAAATCGTAATAAACTTTCACATAATATATAACATATAGGTGAGGCCGAACAGCATTATATCTATAGTACGCTTTACCGAGGCATAAATCTTCTATGTTGCGCTTTTAACGTTCCTCTATTTTGGTAGATGACATATATGCCACATTTGCTCTATAAAATTACTTATACATTGGACAGTTAATTGATGTATCAGCTCAATTCAAGACGAAGCGATGTGGCGTGGGCAGAAGAGCATGTCCGTTTGTCCGTGTCTCTTTGTTCCCTATAAAATGAGACGACAGGAATTGGGAACCCGTTCTTGAGTTATGGACTACAATGAATTATTTAAGTAGTCTCAGGGCACATGTGTGCTTACAAAAAACCATGTGTGCTGTTGTGTTTCGTCACTTTCTTTATCCCTTCCCTATCCCCTATCCTTAATCCTACTGGAGTCACCAGTGCACTTGTACCTACTACCAAGTGGAAGCCTGTTTGGCGACCGTGACTTAAAAAAAAAGTTACAGTTTTGCTTCTATTCTATCGTATACAAACATTTTTATATATCTATTCATATATTTTTTACGTATCTTACACAATTGACTTATTTTTAGTACAAATAAATAAGATATATATGACAGTATAAAAAATATTACGTTATTGCTATCAGCATATAATATAGTTTTGAAAAAAGTTTTAGGAGTAATAGTTTAATTTATTTAGTATGCAGTTAAAATGTATGCGTACTGGCTAACTTGAAAATCGGATCACTTTACGGATAACATAATAAATATTACAGGTACATAAAACCTGATTTACCTACCCAAGTTAAAGTAGTACTCGTAGGTATTAACAAGTGCTGGCCCGATTAGGATTCGATCGTGCGTCTGCCTTTTCGGCAGATAATAATCATTCGACACACTGAACCACCCACCTTTAACAAAATCTATTCCGTTTAGAAGAACGTTAGACTAAACGATAAATGTGAATAATGAAATTTATAAAACAAACTAATTTGTAGTGTGCATATTAAATACTGACTTTGCCTGTCGTAATATCAAGCCAGAATTCATCTATTTAGTTAACAAATTACAAGATAAAATACGACTGCAATTAGCTTATGCTTACAAACAGATGACATCACGCGCTGTCATTGTTGTATTGTATGAGGTGAACATAGTTTAATTGTTGGTTTAAAATTTTATTACAATGTATACAATATTTAATACATTATTTTTTCTTCTGATTACTGTTCGAGATTGCCTATCGCGGCATATCCGCTTATGACTAATAGCAGATAGGACTAAAATATTAGATATGCACAAATATCTATATTGCAACTGAGTCGTTATTTTCCATACATCTTGATTTACGAATATGATTTCGATATGAAAACATGTTATAATATAATACACACATAATATATAAAAATCACGTGTAAAATCCGATTTCTAAGAAATTTTGTTGAATGTAAATAATTATAATAAATAATTTAAAGATCGGTCATAATTTGTAAGGACGAATTCTTGAACAAAAACTATTGTTTAATAAAATAAAATATTTATTCGAGGATAGTGTAGTTATTATTGTAGTTACGCATAAAGTGTTCACTTTAGTGAACTCACAGTATAGCTTACAATTATAAAAGGAAAAATAAATAATTTTTATTTGTGTATTTTATATTAAATACGCCTACGATAAAATACACAGCCTTTTATATCCTACTAGCGACCCGCTACCGGCTTCGCGCTGATGCAATTTTTTTTCTGCAAATTGCAAATAAAAATCATCCTCGTTTAACGCTCTTTCCATTTGTGTAAACAGCATTAAAATCCGTTGCTTAGTCTGTCTTTATTTATACTATGTAGGTAAAGAAAATAAAAAGAAAATCAGATTCCTAAGAAATAAGAACGAGGTAATATATAGGTTTGTAGGTACTAGCTATTCCCTTGACTTCGTCCCCGCCCCTTTTTCTTATGTGTTAAAACATTATCATTCGATTTTTATTGCTCATATTGTATTTTTGGCAGGCGTCGAATGTTTTATTTAATAAAAAATTTTAATATCTCTCGGTAATGGTACTTTTTTCCTGGATGAAAGGTACTATGTCTTTTTCTGTATCCCTGAAAATATGAAATGCAAAATTTTATGACGAAACAAAATTGTGCGAAACCTCTACTAAACCGATGGGTTGAGTAGTTAAGACGTGAAAGCGAAATAAACAAACTCACTGTCGCATTTATAATGCGACAGAGTCAGTATAGTCCAGTATACAGGGTAAGTTCTTTATATTTAGAGATACATTCCATTTTTATTAACGTTAATCTGATCTGACAGGTGACATCACACAGAAGGGGTACGAGAAAAAGCGGTTGCGTCTCCTCGCCCCGTTCATCACACCACATCAAACACAAGGTAAGCCACACCACAAAGCAAACTTCGTTGAGGTCTACATTTGCCTTAATATACTCGTTTGGGTAGATGTGCTTTAATCTAAAAGCGCTAGTTAATCGAAAATGTCACCAACACGAACCAGCCGCAGGCTATTACAGCTCGACGAATATTTAATCATCTAGTACGCTGCAACTGTTCCACAATGCCCGTGCACTGAATAAAATGCAAATTTTCTTACATTTGAGAGTGTAAAAAGAAAATTTATCTCTAGATTCTATATAATTTTATTATCTATTGGTGCGTTTCTCTAAAACACTTAAATTACAGCCTCACTTTTGAGTTTAACATGGAAACATTTTCGATTAACTGTGATTGAAGTCAAAAGTGTTTTAAAATGTTTTGAAATAAACAATTGATAATACAAAGCATAACTTCAATCTGCCTACTACCCATTCTTCTAAACCACATTATGATGAGACTAGCACGATAAAGATAAAAATAAGGCAATCTAGCACTAATACAAGCTTCGCTGTTTGCGACATACGTACCTACGTCAGAAGACCGTAGAGTCTGAAAACACATAAGGATAGATAGATCATTATGGTATTGATAATCATTATCAATTTACATTGTACGTCAATTGAAAACGTCAAACACACATAAGATCGTAACTAATAAATATCGTTATTAGTTAACGATATAATAATAAAGTTTAACTAGTTCGGTGTAAACATTAACTTAGTTTTAGTGAAAATATACAATAGATATAAAATAGACTACATGGTAACTTTCATGATTATTAAAGTAACATTACGAGTTTTGTGTATTTGACGGTTAAATCGTAAAAGAACGTCGTGGCATTGACGTTTGACGTTTAAATGTCTAATGGTCGTCGTCGATGATCGTCCTGAGGATCGCGAAATATACTGTGGGCGAGTGTTCGCTCGTTGCGACCCGATTTCGCAACGAGGGTCAATCGGTGGGGCCATCATCACCAATCTGGACTCGAAATAGAGCACGCGTACATTGAACCAATTTGTAAGCCGGTGTCTTGATTGGGGGTCGAATTAACACTGGGCTTTGGTGGTGCATTACTTTATCCAAATAACTGGCGAATTATCTGTTATCAGAGTGGGACTGGAAAACTCTAGTATAAATTTAAACACCTGGGGATGTATTGGGATTAAACTCTGATAATTTAACTGTCTGATATATAATTATTAGATATGTATAATATTATAAAATTATTAGCATTATTGTTTAGAGTGGACAGTTGATTTATAAACGAAAACACCTTTCGTAAGTTTAGTCAGTCATATACGAGTAAGTCATATTTTAATATTTGTAATCTGACTGACCGCAATAAAGTTGCATTATGAGACCTCGATACAACTCTAGATAATTTATAAAGTTATTAATTTACTTTAAATTTAACGTATGAGTATATTTCATATTCATAAAATCTAACAACGTTTGACTAATTGTCTGTGTTTGAGATTCAAATTTTTAGGCGGGAGAAGCCGCGATGAGCACATCTAGGTGCTTTTATAAATACAGCGAAATTTGTTGTCACAATCGAAACTTTATACAAGCAATCCTTGTTTTATAAAATAAAAAAACATTTTTGATTCAAATATCTAAAATTCAATGCTAAAATGAGAAGTAATATTACACGACAAATATTGACCCGCCGCGCCGCGCCGCCCGCCCTAGGAGCGGCTGTTTTGCGCGTACTGTCTACACATTACCTATAATTGTTGTCATAATTTTCATTACAATAGTAGGTATTATTAACTCCACATTTAGTTTTTCTATTAATTGTGATTTCCTAAAGATTTCCTAATAATTGAATTCTTAGCTAAGTGATTGGTGTGTCCATCATAGCACCATCACATAAAATATTCACTTAAGTAATCTTAAAATTAGTTTATTATTTACTTTGTTAATGTTTTGTGAATTGTTAATATACTATTATAATTTAAGTAATTGAATGTTTATTTATAACAATATACCAGACAGTTAAAGTTTCGCTGTAATCTCTCTGGCTTGATTTCACCCTCGAATCAAGAGATTTTTCTGAATATATCCTCGAAAGTTCTAAGGCTGCGGGAGATCTCCATTCACTCTTTTAGATATACAGAAATGTTCAATCTAACCGCACGAAAATAAGAGCTTTACGGCGGCCATCGACGACGACTTCATAATTTCATTAAATAAATATTTTTTCTCTTTATTTTGTAACGATATTAACTCATACGTGTACCTACACAAGCGAGCACATAAATTGACATAAACCACACTTTATCACAACACGCAACGGTTTAAAAGTCGAGCACATTTCGGTTCGTGTATTGGGTTAGTGCATTGGGAATGTATTATAACCTCGCCTACTATAACTACATCAGTAGTATCAACCAGCTTTTTGTCCGCAATGCAATTACAAATGTGTCAGAACAGAACCTTGGCCGGTAGAAAAAACTGCTGTCGGTTTAATTGTTTGAAAGTGTTGACAGCGCTGTTATAAAATTACGTGTTTATAGCAGTGAATTAGTTACATAAGCGTTGTAACTATGTATATATATGTATAATGTTTTGATACCTTTATAAAGGTTAATTGTTTAAACATGCTTTTAAAGTGCTTTTAAGTGCACACTCCACTTGCTCAAACATATTAATGGTTGAGGTTTTAAACACTAGTATCATAAAATACTCTTTAACAAGGATCGATTTTTTTTATAGATAAGGATATTTTTTTATTTAATTACTAAAAAAATTCTGATAATTACAACATCGTTAACATTTAGTTAGATTAATTAAAACTAAAACATTCTGACACAAAGCAGTTATAGCCAAGACTCCTTGTAAACCGAAACTTTGTATTACACAACTGAATAAAAATATTTAATTAAATTTCCGCTAGTGATCCTAATCGTTGATCATGAATCTTCAATTATTATTGTATTATAAGAAAATTGCATTCTTTAAGAACGAAATGAAAAGTGAATTCCCTATTTCGGTCTGGATGGCGTAATTGTAACCGCCTTTACTATGGGTTCGTGCGGTTCATCTCCCCTCTTTGAGTGTGATTAAACGGCTTGCTTATTTTATCACTATTGCGTTGTAACGCGTATAGTGAATTAAACTACAACACTCAGAGATTTGTAGCTAGCACAGATGTGGTTCTTTGTTTTTTTGCCTTTGTTATCTCACAACTACGTTAGATTATATAAATTTAAACGCTTTGAAATATGATTGGGTTTTATTTGTGGCTTAGACGCACCCTAAGCAATTTGTAGCGGTCACATTTTATTCAATAAAGTCCAATTTTTTGCCATCGTACTTCTTAATTCTTTTGGTTCCGGTCTTCTTTCTGTTGTAACGTGAACTCTACTCGGAACTACGACGATGTTGGGGGGACACTACCGGTTCTCTATTCCCTTACATTTTTAATCCATATTGACCCTCCAACCTTGATCGTAATATACAATATCGTCTTATACACTTATGGCCTCTTTCACCAACTACAAGTAAAGTGTTGATTAGTTACTTTTAGAAATAATTTTATGTTTTATTATGCACTCGGTTTACTGCATCCTTCGATAGGCGAGTTTTTTATTATTATTTTCTTTTTAATGTTTGGGACTTTTACCGTACAAACTAAGGTATATCATCTCCATCATTCCCGTTTACCGGTGACTTTAAATGGCGGTTAGCCTACTTGACACACTGTGAAAGAGGCCCTTAGTGGCTTTACTCGATTACTCGATTTAAAGACCAATTTGAATTATTATAAATAATAATATTTATTGCAAAAATATTAATGAAATATTATTTCAAAATTATTTCATTTGAAGTACAAATTTCGATGCACTAAAATACCAAAAAAAACTCTTATAAATCAAACTCTAAACACTTGTAACGTCACTGGCCAGGGCCACATCACCCTCAAACAATGTAATCGTGAATCAATAAACTTCAGTACCTACTATTGTTTATATTGTACAAATTTTCGGCTGACTTTTAATATTTATTAATGAAATCATACTTGCACATATGTAATTGTCTTGGACACCGACGCGTTTTTTGTTTATTAAATTGAATGTTACGTTTTTTTATTGAAACTTCTTCGCTTGATTTGTGATGACATTAATTACATGCACTGTTTGTTTCCCTACCATTTTTTTTTTTCACTGTTTACACTAGCGAGAAAGTTTTCCCCATACGACTCGTATGTTATGAGCATAATTCGGTCAAGTTAACTCGGCACCTCGCGCCGCTGACGTCATTTCGCCACGCTCCGTGAACGGGGTAGTGGGAGAGTGGTTCTCGTTGTAACGAGGTACCTATTTTACTTGATCGAGTAATAGAAGAAATTACGATTAGATGGCTACAGTATTTATCTGCTCTTAAACACGTTAGTAAAGTTAGTAGGTTACTTTTAAAAAACTATGATATAATAAATGGTATTAATTTAGTTAGTCTTTTTGGAGTTTACTCCTTAAGAATATCGATTTTCATATATAAGCCCGGGGTATGAAAATTTATGGGAGTAAAAATCAAATGTCCCATGTCACACGTTACGCGTTACGCGTTACAGGCTACAATATGCTTCATATTTATTAAATTATTTATTTATCGTTCGTAAGGAGTAAACTCCAGTCGTGAGTTGGAGCTGACACACACACACACTTTTTTAGTATTATTTATTTATTATATTGCCTATGCAAAATGGATCATAATGAAGAATTATGAAACTGTAAATTATAATCTAATTAAAGTTTAAAATTATACACGCCCGAATCGAGCTTTAAAAATATAAGAATAAATAAATATTTTATTTAGAAAAATTGTATTATTAGTTCGAACAAATTTCTATATATTTTAATAATTTCAGGTTTCCTCTTAGTGAGTGTAATAACATTAGTAGGTATACATTGCTTAGTACTTATATCGTTTTAACTGTCATAGTAAATTGTAACAGGAAACTTTTAGAGAATTGTTCCTTTATAACTACATAAATTCAAACTAGTAATATGTAATTATTTAACTGGTTTATTTAAGTCGATATTCAGTTCAAGTCGACTTTAAAAGTAGAACTATAAATAAACAAATGAAATCTATATAATATATGGTAATATATGAATTGTATCTTAACTGATCTGCATTACAATGTATATGTTACATAATGAAAAACTCTGAAGTTAGATTTTGGAACTCGTTATATTTAGTTAATTTAATATATTTATATATTTATTAAACGTACAACCATCACTACTACGAATGTGGTTTTTGCGTTAAAAAGTATCTAAAATAATTAAGATAGATCGAGGAGCGAGTGTCGGGACACTCGATTTAGTCTACGCACAAGTAAATCCGTTGTGATTCAACGAATACTTGTAATTGTTCACCAATCCTGCATTTATACAAGTAGGTATTATAGTAAGATTGTAGCTTGCATTCGTTGATTGTGTGACAGATTGGTGAGTTGAAATATGGGTTCACCTCACTCGTTATCAGTCGTACACGCGGGTTCGATAACCCCGAATGAAATAACGTTGTAAAATGTGATTTGTTGTTGGGCAATGGGTGCAGCTGGTCAATCGGCTCGCGGTCCTCGAGGCGACGGCGGGAGCAGTCGACAGCACACGAGGAATCGACGCACGCATCGTCGGGTCACGCACAATGAGAAGCGATACCATTCAGGTTATCTTAACTTACCTTAATGGGTGCCTGTGTAATTGGTGGTAGTCTATCTTCACTCTCAGAGTCGTAGCTGTGGGATAGACAAAAGCTGAATTGAGCTGAAACTCATAAACCGAACACGTCAAGAAACTATCTGCCTAGTAGGACATACGAGAGAATAGGGCTCATAAGAAGATAACTTGAATGACCTTTAAAATACGACTTTTATGTGAATCATTTTATAGGTCATTTGCAACAAATTGACCCCCATTAACTAGGCGTCAAAAGAACGAATGATCTCCAAGCAATCATAGACTTGAGATTGTAAGCTAAATGTAAATAAATTACTCTGCAAGCTCGATTTATATTATTCTGAAATTATATAGTATCATATTAATTCTAGACGCCTAAATGAAGGATTTCAATGTCAATAATTATAAAAATGCGTCTTTTTAAACAAAACATTTACTTACTAACAATTTAAAAATAAAAATATATGACACTCAACAAATTAATGAAAGTAGATACCTACTTAATTCCTTTTTTATTACACTGAAAAAAAAAAATGTCTTCTACAAATTTTGATAAGTTGATGCCTATCGGGTATTTAAATATGCGTAAGTAGAACATGCATTGCGTGAGATAAAGTAAGATAAGTCGAGTCGCTTAAGTTGAATAAGGATGGGATCTTATTTGGGAGATAGATATGCATGTATTTATAATAGTCGACACGAGCCACGATCGTTACACGTTACGAGGCCGAGCTGCGTTTGCGGCCTGCGCCCACTATTCCACGACACAGCGCTCCTTCATCCTGCACAATGAGTGAATTAATATTCACACAGGATATTCGTAAATATTCTTACAATTGACTACGTTTCATATTACAACTAGTCGACGGCAGATGTTCAATGTAACTATCACGGACGGAATTCAATTTATAAAGTATTCTCGATAAAATTTTAAAGTTATCTTTGATTGGCCACAAAGAACGTTTAACAGTGTAGTGTAGTGTCTATACATGTTTAGGTCATAGGTTGGTCTTTATTAAAGTAAAATTATTTGACATTTACCCACTTGATGTATCATTTAGTTGTCATAATGAAGTGCATTACGTCACCTTGACTTTGACGTCACCATTGCGTTTACTGTTTTAAGTTTTTCTAGAGACACTAGTTTCAGGTTTATCACAACCAATTCTAATTTATCGAGAGACATGATATGCTTTTGCGGAACAGTTTAATAATTAAATGAAATTTGCGATAATTATTCTTGTCGGTTCATTTCTTCTAAAAAATGGAAAGGATATTTAGGGCGAGAATACATTTGATACTTTTGTATTACAAATTTTGAATAAATCTTTAATGAAGGCAATAGAGAAAGAGACAATTTGTAATCGTATTAATTTTTGTTACATACTTGACTACAGAAAAATTTATAACAGAAAACAATTTTATTGTACTCGTTTCAAATATTGCCTGAGAAATAATATCAAATCTTCTTAATGTTTGAGTACGCATTCAATACAAACCTTCTTCACTTACGAGTAAGCTCGTACAGCTTAATTAGAAACCGGAGGATAATATTAAAAAATTAAAAAGTCTTTAATTCTTTTTCGAATTTTTTCCTTTCAGAGACTTTACGAAGCAAATATTATGAAATGATGTCAATTGTTCGAATTTTATGGGAACCTTTTTGTAGCTGAGCTCTGCATGTTTTGTTGAACACTTGTAGTGGACACTAATTGTGTTTTTATAATTGTAATTCGTGGTTCGTATCGAAAGCGGTACAGTAGTAGAAATTTCGCATGTGGCTACTTTATTTTGATAATTTAGTTCAATATAGGTCTAACGAGGAATAAATTTTAATGTGAGTTTTAAGGTAAGTATGTGCATATTTTCTTTTAACCTATCTAGTGCCCGCGTCATTTATTGATAAGTTCGGTAGTAAATTGTTAAGTAACATTAGAATTGAACTATTATACTTACAACGTGGACGAAATTGCCTTGATTGAATGTATCCTTCTTATCTAGAACGCCGCGTACTTATCTGTGTGTAAATTTTCAATTCATCCACGGTTTTCTCTAGATGGAATACTGTTTTTTAGAGATAGGCTATTAATTTAGAATTGATAATAATAGCCTGCCGTCAGTCGGCCAGCCGGTTTCCTACTAACGAAGCTGCGACACCTGTGTTAACAATTATAAAAGAACACAGTAATTTCAAATAAAAATAGAAAACGGCCAGTGATATTCCAAAAAGGTCGTCAACATTTTCAGTATAGAGGAGCTACTGAGAGCTTACTCTTTTTACTAGTAGTGGGTGGTGTAATTTGTGTAGTAGTAGATTATAATAATGAATAAAAAAAACAATAAAATATTTCCTGACGATTCAAAAAATAAACACGTTATTGTTCAAGTTTTCACTTCTGTCGGCACTCCCGGAGTGCACTGTTTTTTTATATTATAGAGATAGGAGTTTTATATTATAGAGATTTTATTCGCGTTGAATTATACATATATAGAAACCTTCCTCGTTTAACGATCTTTCCATTAGTGAAAACAGCATTAAAATCCATTGCGTAGATATTTAATTAGTATGAATTCTTTTGTGTCTTCATGACTAATCAGCCTTTTAAGTCGACGATGACACGAGTTTATTTATTGCATCCCAATGAATATTCTATATATTTTTTTAATTACAATTGAATAGGTACTCGGTTGTATTTAAGGAAGCTTGCTAGGTAGTCGGTACACACTAACCACCACTAATGTCTAAGGTTACCTCAACCGCATCTTCCGTCGGTCATGTTACACTTTACGTCCGTTCGATGAGGGTCGACGCGTTGTGAGCACTGTGAAAACTGGCGTAGTGTTTAGCGTAGGGGTTATACCAGTTTATTATTGGAAAATCGCGTAAAAAATAATATGCAATATACAGGTAGCAGGTACATTTTGTGTGGCGGTAGGCAATACACCGGATGTCAACTTCCGCCATTCAACATTTGTCTATGTGTGTAATTAGGTGTCGGCCCAATTATTCAGTGTATGGTGAACTCGGTTTCACTGGAACAGCTGTTGTACCTACCTACTTGTTGCTCGCCAATATCATCATAGAAATACAATATATTGACGTTTCGGTGGGCACGTAATGTAATTTTGTCATAATAAGTGAATTAGGCAACTATGTACCACACCCACATAAATGTCTGAAAATTTGGCCTAATGTAACGGCATGAACTTGTCCTGTCCTGACAGACGTAGGTAATTATTGACTAACGTTTTTTTTTTTTTTCATACATTCAGAATTTGTAGTTACAATCGGTACATTTTTTAGTTTAATATCACTTAAAAGGATAAAATATGGGTTATGGTTTCACAACGAAAATAATTTTCAGTCTGAATTGTCAGTATACCTATTGCGTAAACGCAAAAATAAAACACGTAATCTGTTGATGTTGAGCATTAGTCTTTATTTTTGGGACAATTGTGCCTATTGACTTTTTATTTTGATACCTTTACCAAGTGTTATTAAAGATAAAGTATCTACTTATAACAGTATCATAATAAATAAATATTTTCAAATTCATCCTGTACTGATCCTGATGTAATTTTTTTTTTGCAAATTACAAAGCTTCCTCAGTTATCGCTTTTTCGATCAGTGATAATGCATCAAAATCCGTTAGGTCTTTAAAAGAAGTTAGCGGAGAAACAGACGGACAGTGTATTGCAAAGCTGAAAGATATATTATTTCGATGACTGCAAGCACGTTAAAATTTTCAACAAAGGCGTCATTAATAAGTCATATTAGCCGTTAAACGAGAATTTTCTTTTTTTCATTGTCTTATTTATTATTGTTAACTAAAAATGTACATTTTTTTATCACCACTTAAATATAATGCTATCTTTTGTGGATCCTATCTCTTGGACACATGTAATGATATGGTATACTATGTAGAATACATTCAATATAACGTGCGTGATCATAAACATGACATAGCGAGGAGAGGCGATGCCTCATTAAAGTGCCGTCAAGGCTACGCCATTGTCCTCATGATTATCGCACACTTGACGTACAACGTACATTCAACAGATTTATCTGATATTTTCACTTATTCGTTATTATTATAACAGTCTATTTGTATTGTATGCTCTTTAGTAGAATACGAAAGGTGAAAATATTTCATGGCCACTCACTCGCCACTGATCAACTAATGTGAATTCGTAGTTTATGCTTCAGCTATTTAAATTAATGCTTGCTTTCTGCCGCTTCATGTAACCTTGTCAATCTTAACAGCCAGCACGTTGAATCCCTTGTGACAATAAAGTAAAATAGATTTTCACTTACCTATTGAATAAGACAACATTTATGTGAAATTGTGCCAAGATGTGACATCACACTGTTAATTACATACTAATTATTATTTAATTTATGTTTATTGTATTAAAATCTCTTTATCATTACTATTCCACGTAATAAAACGAAACTAATATAGCGGGTTTTGTGTTTTTGTTATTAAAAAGTTAGAATACTTTGTTCTTTTAATTGTGAAGTAAATACATATTTTCATATGTCTATTTTTTATTTATCTCATTAAGAATTTCACTTTGATAATTTTTTCAACTGTGGCTATAACCACAGAATAAGACTTATAGTGCGTTCACTAATTAGATTGAAAACCACCAGCGCAACCAATTGTAATCGTACTACTGATACTAGGCCATTTTATTTATAATGCCGCTTATCGTTTTCAAAAGTTAATTATATTATATGTATATGAAGATTCTGATAGGAATTCCCAAAGAAGACTAACTTGTGAGTATTCCATACAAATCTACCCTTATGGCCAAAATGCTAATTCTATAGAGATATATTGCTTTGGGGCATATACCAAATCGGTTACGTCATTTACAAACGGGCATCTTTAGAAATATGAATCATTAAAGGTACTAAAGTTAAAGCGGGTATATTTTTGTTACCGAAAAAACAGGTTTGTTTTTAATGTTGCAGCGGTCAGAAATTTGCTATTCGCTTTGTTTTCCATACTCTCTTGATCGTAGATATTTTTTGTCCTGGAATAGCGTCACAGATCGTTCGATTATATTTAGCTAGGCCACCGGTTGTAGACGCTGCAAAACTTAGCAGTTTATTGAAACAATTTTAATCTACTAATACTAATATTATAAAGCTGAAGAGTTTGTTTGTTTGTTTCGTTGAACTTGTTAATCTCAGGAACTACTGGTTCGAATTGAAAAATTCTTTTTGTGTTGGATAATCCATTTATCGAGGAAGGTTTTAAGCTATATAACATTTTGAACGCGGACGCAGTCGCGGGCACCAGCTAGTCATATTATATCTGGATGCAATTAATTTTGTTTTCTCTAATAAAAATGTTCGTTTCCTTTACTTCCTTCATTTCCTTTACTTTGACAAAGGCATATCTCAAGTCAACTCTAAGCTCAACGTAATACTTGCAATATTGTCTAATTAACTGAGCTTATACGAGGACTGCTACTTAAATTTTGAGATGGACCAATAAAAACAAATATTTATAATCGGAATTGGCTTTATATAATATGTATATTATCTATCTCGTCCATAAGATTAATTATAAAAAATTAAACGAAATAAATGTGTCAATATGAAATGAGTTTATTTAGAAGCGTGCTCTCGAAGAGCATGTTGAACTAGTTCGGCGGTCCGTAGAAATTTCCTATTGCATAGACCGCAGATGTGCTTGACTGCCGCACTAGCGCCGCCCGCGCTGCTCTTTATATGCTTGCCGACTACGTGGCTCTCCAGAGCCGGCCTGGAAGAGAAGACTCGACCACACCAAGCACACGTGGTCGCGTTTTCCGGGTGTATGCCTGTCATGTGATTGGCGAGACCTCGTCCGTTGGTGAACGCTCTACGGCAAATCACACACCAGTGGCTGCTTTCCCCCGGGTGCATGTATTTCATGTGGTTCTTAAGCGCCATCCGCGAACCGTACACCCTCCCGCAAATTCCGCACGGCGTTTCGGTCATGACGCAACTGGTTGTGTGATCTTCGAGCTCCAGACTCGTCGCGAAGTTCCTATAGCACGCCTTGCACTTGTATTCGTAGCGGTGCATGTAACGTGAGTGCTTGTGCAAGCTTAGAAGCGACGGATAAGTTTTGCCGCAGACCGGACACTGAACTTCCGTACTGGCTCTCGTCACAGGCGTCGGGTGCTTAAGTTGACAGTGCGATTGTAGGGTGCTCGCCGTCTTGTACAGCTTTCCGCAATGTGGACAAATCTCGCCCTGTCCGCTAGCACTAGTGCTCATTATCTCGTGCAGCACCACAGCGGTGGAGGTCAATTCATCGTCTACCGTTTCCACGTCAAGTCTTTCCACGCTCACCTCCACAGTCGCTTTAAACTCATAGTTACTCATAATGTAAAAAAAATATATATTTACGTTAAAAATTATGATGTAGGTACGCGTGTTGTCAAACAAAAAAACAGTCATTGTGAAAAAAAAAAATAGATGTCATTTTTTTCTCTCGCAAGTGACAGCTAAATAAAAAGTTCAAAATGCAATTGCAGTTAAGAAATAATTTAGTTGGCCAGCTACATAATAGATTTCGTGCACATGTTGATCGCGGATATATGTTTTAAGAAGAAAAACGGTTACAACAATGAAAGAAATGCACTCGAGTCGCGTCGTTGCTTCGATAAAATGTGGTATATGAATGTTTGTGTGTATGTGTGGGTACAGTACGTTCAATGGTGAAACAAATTATTATTTTACTTGAAATACAAGACGCCTTTAAAGCGAGGACAGGAAATCGAAAAAATGATCATAGTTTTCGATAGAGTTTCATACATTACCAACATATATATATGCGCACATTACAGTATTTATAAATGCTTATATAAGTAAGTACTATAACGTAAGTACGCTTTTAGCATATAACAAGACAAATACCCTCTGTATTTCGTCTATCCAACTCGATAATAGTCAACTATTGATAAGTTATGACATTTTCGGAACTATTAACGCAGTCAAACACATTAACAGTGTCTTCCAGTGGATAAGGGATAGCTTAATATTTTTAGGAATAAGTTTTTAATATGATATTTGAGAGTTGTACATAGGGAACGCAATATCAGTATATGGGAGAGTTGGGATCCTGCGTGCAGTATATCGGATTAAAAATAATGTTTTTCAATGTTTAGATGAAGTGGATACTTAAAGATTCGACACATGTACAACGGACGGGGCTAAACGGCTACTCTTTCATGACGAGTCGCTGTTATTTGTATACATGTACTGAACCTGCGTTATGTTTTGTCGCAATGTATGTACCTTAAACAAAACTCTTGGTACTGATTTAACCCATTTCGCTTTTAAGATAACCTAAACAAAAGCATTATTAGGTTCTAATTGGTTTCCAACACCAATACTGCAGGATCCCAATTCAGCGGGATTGAGAATGTTCAGTTTATAAATGATACCATTGTGATTGCGTTCTCTGTGGCCGTATGTGTGTACTAGTGTATGTTATGTGTGCGTGTGTTATCGTGGTGCAGCAGCACCGTGTGCGCGGCCGGCCGGGCCAAACCGCGGCCGCGGACGCACCAACAGGCGACTCACTCGGAACGAGACCCGCTACCACTCGGGTGAGTCATACCTCCCTCACACCTCACGCATCGCACGCCCCTCACTAAACACTGCCTATCGCTAGCGATATCGGGCCCTGTAGCTATAATACGAGTATTATACGGAGTGAAGACATGTTTCTGAACTTGCGGAACGGGTCCAGTAAGCTTTCTAACGTTCAAAGCAAAAATATTGTGCCTTTTAGCAAAGCAACGTTTGGCTCATCTATATGTATTGCTAAAAAGGAAAGTTCATTAGACTCTTTCAATGTGTAGCAGACAGCTGCGGCTCATTAACAATTTATGTGGTATATATGTCTCTGTCTGCAACTGCGCCCGGCAACCACGTGCTTTTCACGCTACTCAATGTGAAAAACGGTCAATTGGACGCTATTTATAGCTTCTACAGATGCGATTGATATTGTGCAACGTCTGTACAAACATTATGTGCAATATTTCGAGAATAGTCGATTACTCAGATAGAGCAGTTGAGCAACCTCATTTCTATTGATTACGTAGGGAAGATTTTTTGCAGTCTTTAAACTATCCTTAAACACAAACACCACCAACTTTATCAGCACGACGAAGTCCTATCATTGCTTTGAAAGTCGAATATTTAAATTATTTAGGTACTGGTCACGTAAAAGTGACCGCGAGATTCAATTAAATGTCATTTTCTAAAACCCTGACCTAAGCTGCCCGCAATAAGATAAATTGGAATGCGAGTACAATAGTAGTTTCTAGCTGGTTGCAAGTTAATACTGCGTTAAGTAGGTACCTATTCTATAGCCTTATATTCGCTTATTTCTTTCAGTTGTTAACTTTTGCTCAAAAATAAACATTTAGATTAGACAAATGTAACATGTAACCGATCTTATACTTGAAAATAATAAAATTATTACCCTCATATTAAATTCTTTTTAGTGACGATGATATAATGCAACCGGAGCTAGCAATAAAAACACTGTATCTAGTTTAAATAATTCTTTGAAAAAGAAGGGATTTTCTTAATTACTATAATTAATTACAACTATATAAATGCTAGATTAGTCTATATTATTTGCTTGTTGTGAAAATTTTAGTTACAGTAATTTTTTTCGTGATCTAATACAATTTCGCCAAACAATTTAATTCCAATCAAATAGAATACATATAAATTATTGCGGGCAATTATGAAAGATGAAATATTGTATCGTGGGAGAAGAGAAAATTTTGGCACCGTCCCGAGTCGCGACGACCCTTGAAAATATTTAAGCCACTAACTGGAATTGTAAACAGTATTTAATATACACAGAGCACTACGGTCGTACTCGTACTTGGTAAAATCAGGCGAATAATCCTGATCCTGATCGGGTTCATTATACGTTAAATTTTAGATTACTATTTTTTTATGCCTCGTAAATAGAAAAAAAAACACGAGAGCAGAATATTAGTTTTTTTTTTTTAATAATTGTATATTTAACATCTTAATATATGTATAAAAATTACGTGTCACATGTTCCTCCGCGATGAACTCCTAAACTACTGAACCGATTTTGATCAAACTTCGTAACTATGTGTAATTTGGTCCAACTTAAAGGATAGGATAGTTTTTATTTTAAACCCGGGCGAAGCCAGGAGTGGACCACTAGTTGTATATATATTTTAATATACAATGTTACGAGATACCGTAAGTCTACGTTATTAGTTGCAGGTATAATATAAATTTAAAATATACTAAAATAATTATATATCTGCGAGTAGGTATATATTTATCGTAACCACAACGTATTTTGATAAGGTTTTCACTAATGATAAACGAGCAAGGATTTTTAAAGCTTTTAAATATCAACCCGGATCCTCATTTTAACCCGGATTCCCCAGTTCGAGCGTAGCAGCTGAAGTAGCTCAATGATTTGCATCTAAATCAAAATTGCTGAGCTTTGTTAAGAGGCCCTCTACACTTGCATTATTTATCACTACCGACGTTTAATATGAAAAGTATTTAGAATTTTAAATAATTGCTATTATTTTCAATATAACCGTTAGCTATACGCAAATAGCTGATTTCAGCGCAAATCGCTGAAATCTCCACCTACTTACTATTTGAGATTATTCATTCGAAAATACCGAGAGACTTCGCCTTTGACAAAGGTAGAAAAATGCGTTTGATTGAAAAGATCTTT
Organism: Synanthedon myopaeformis; assembly: GCA_944738685.1. NCBI lineage: Eukaryota > Metazoa > Arthropoda > Insecta > Lepidoptera > Sesiidae > Synanthedon > Synanthedon myopaeformis. Next base: position 2,979,933 of record OX122913.1, on the reverse strand, counting down.
TAATTAATTATTACTTTAAAAAATATATTATTTCAGTATCACTAACTTAGCAATCAATTGAAAAACTCATCAGCGAGCTTTTCAATCGAGCTTAAACTTTTCATCTTATTTCTTCCATTTATCGGTCTGTATAAATATTAATTTAATTTGGCTTGGTAAATATTTTTCAGGTGCTATATTATCTGTAACATTGTATTTCCTCTTCTTGATTCTAATGGACTTGTACTGTAATAAAGTGATAAAACGACAGTGGTTCATACAAAGAATCTCTAATAAAGACATCCGACTGGTTTTTATTACTTATAATATCAATAGAAATGTTCTCGCTGTGGCCACTGGTTCGACTGCGTAGTTCGATCGATCGGACTTTGTGAACTTTTTTGTGCAGTTAGTTCGATTTAAGAATCGAACCACGCGCAGGTACTACCTTGTTGTGGTCTAATTAAAAAAAACAATGTGTAAAGTAAAGCGAGTGTCTACTGAACTAATAATAATAAATTGATTCCTTTCCGACCCTTTTACGGTCCGCCGTACCTGTGCCACCTTGTTAGTTTGAGAGCTGGGAGACATTTTTTGGTAGTCATTTGAGGCAACGTGAAAATTGGCATTATATTTCTTTAGTTACATGATCGGAATATAAAATCTAGTACGCTTGTTTAGGTTATCGTAAAAATCGTGCCCCCTAAAATATTTTCGATTTTTTTCTTTATTAATATAGAAAGTGGCAGGAAGGCTGACGGCCCACTTGTGTCCGCTCCCGGCCCTGCAGGAATTCCTTACGGCTCGCTTGAAGAAGCCCATATGGCCTATATAACCTCCTAGAGTTTTCACGTCGGCAGGATAAAGTTTCAAGACATCCGAACTGCACGCAGCGGCACCTTATTTAAATAATGCGCATGAACTCTGCATCTGTGGCGAGCAGTACTGTGGTATAAACTGGGGGGAATAGGCATTAATTGGGTCCTAGCACAATTTAAGACCCAACTAAATAGCTTTTTAATTTTTCAACTATACTTAATTAATTAATTATAGATTACAAAATGCCTCTAGAATATTTTTTGCGGCATATTTCACAAATATAAAAATTCAATTCAAAGATCGCTCATACAAACTACCTCTCGGGCAGTGCAGCGGTTTTATAAATTTTTATAAATTATAGAAGTATATTATTTTATAATTTTTTACTTTAATACGAATACGAAAATGTTTAACAGCTCTCCTGCTATGTACGGACGCGGTGAAACATCTTTGCGGTCGTTCACGCCGCACGCGTCACGCAAACTTATGCATATGCAATCAAATCTACTTTTTTCCCACTTATCAATAGAAATGTTTCGTCTTGTTCTCTTTTTTTCTCTTAGCGTTCAATTATAACGGTTTTCATTTGATAAAAAAAAAAACCTGAACCCAACTCTTGTCGAGTTGGTAAAATAAGATAGCGTCTGTTGCACAGAAATAGGTCACTACTGTTACGTAAATCGTAACGCACAATGAAAGTATGTACCTACAGAGGCATGTCGCTGGTGTTAATTTTGAGTGTCGCCTTACGATCATAATGTCTTTTTTTTTCAGTTTCACTTTCGCCGATGCGACGCAGCACGCCCGCGTTACGCATTGTGTTTTGCATTGCATGTTCATGATCAAATAAAAATTGCTTACCTGCACATTTTCATCTTGTAACTTGATGCTTTGTTTACATACACACGCTTTGATGTTAATACGATAATTTGATACGTGTTGTACGTGTTAATAAAATTTATTTGTGTATTTAATAACTTATTTGTAACATAATATTTAGTTCATTTATTATAGTGGTCTACGAGAGCACAGTTGTATTGCGTTACACGTCTACATTTGCGTTCGCAGAAGTGAGACAAGAGGCTGTACAGCAAGCGCTCGCCGAGATGCAGAGTAGACCCAAACCGTCGCTGCCTATGCCTTCCAAAAGAACCTCAATGATGGCCAAGAGTCCTGACAGGGAGAGACATGACCTTTGTAAGTGATCACCTTGTATACATAAATCTTTTATTTATTCGTTTAAGTTACATAAGTATTATAATGTACTTTAAACCTAAAAAGTAGTATCGAGAAACAAATACAGTAAAAATATGAAACTTTTTAATTCAAACAATTTTATTCACGGATATTATTCATAAAATGTTAAGTACATAATACAAGAACCTAGAGTTTTCCAAATCACGTTCGTGTTAACAATGAAACTAACAACTGAATAAAGACGAGATACTATTTCATAAGAGACGTGTCAGTTAATGGCCTTAATTTTTCAAAATTACTAGTAATATTCGTGCTTAGTAGGCTTTAAAATTTATGATTCCCGAAAATAAACCCATCATGTGTTTAGTTTGCAGATAAGATATTTACCTCATATTATTTGTAGTTTTATAATCTAGTGCAGTATGGATAAATATTTTAAAATATTGGGATAATTTTCTCATAACAGTTTTTAAACAGCCCTTTTTTTTAAACTAGCGGTTGACGGTCTACGCGGAAGCGGGATATTAGAAAAATTATATCCGACAAACTTATAAAAATAGTGATTTTCATAAATTCATAGTGCCTAGTGGATAAAAACATACTGTAATTTCAATTCTGTAAATTTTCATTCAAGAAAAGTATAATCAAAAGTGTGACTTTTAGTAATTTTTCGTGATATTAAACGTCTTATTTTAGGATCAAATTTCAGATATTTCTGTTTTTTCTTCGACCTAGTATGCGAAGTCATTTATGTTCTAAAACATTGTTTTATAATTTTTTTAATAACTTGTACGTACATATATTTACATATCTGCGTAGACCGTCGACCGCTAATTTAAAAAAAGGGCTGTTTAAAAACTGTTCTAATAAGAATTCATTTTAAACTATTTTTCAGCCATGTACTAGATTAAAAAACTACAAATAATATGAAGTTAACATCTTATCTGCAAACTAAACATCTGAAACTATTAAAAATCATACATTTTGACTCCAGCGTGATTCTAAAGGATGAATGCTCTTAAGTATAAAATTAAAAAAATTACAGATATATTAAATTAACCTCACACACCTTGATGTTAAATAACAGCGCATATGTCGTTGAGTATTGGTGCGTGATGTCAACGTTCTACTATTCAATCACATTGTTACTCTTAATTAAAAGCGCATTTGTACGTTGTACGATGTTATTACCTCTTGTTAATTAGGTCATGGCAACTATTTGATAACCAATTAGCTTAATATAGACTAAGAGGCGACCCCCTTTTCGGCGCTCGAATTCAAAGACCGAATTCAAATTGACGGTACCAATGCTCCATAACATCCCTAAGTTTTAACAACTTAAAATCTGTCTCTTTTCAATGCTACTTTGCCATCATATTCGACGAGGCCCAAAAAGGGGGGTCCCTCTCCGGCTAATGTTGACTATAGGTACTCAAATAAAATAAAAATAATATACATATAAATTTTGATTGATTAATTAAATTTCCTTTAATAAACCTTCATGCTTACCTTTTTGATATTTTCTATACAAAATAGTTTCGATGTTTCGATAAAATTCTTGTGTCACAGTGTTTGTAACAGAAGTTTTTATGAAATTTTTTGCGTATATTCGGTAGGTCTGAGAATAGGTTGTAAACTATTTTATATACCCCAATTTTTTTTTTGCAAAACGTTTGCGGGGCAGCTAGTAACAATATATAATTTTGCCTCGACATAGTAGTTTTCATTGTAGAATACCTAAAAACACGTTATTTTCTTTATTGTTTAGAAATGTAATTTATTATTTAATAATCAAAATGTAATTATCAAGTCACGTGACATCAAATACCAATAGTGCATGCTGCAAACATCACCACTGTCAAAGACCATGTCGTTGGCAACAATTGAAATCACAACGGTCACGTGATAAGTTTTCGAATTTGAAACTAAATTAAAAATACACGATTCGGTCATTAATCGGTCGGTCGGTCCCGTCATGTGCCCCTCCCCAACATAAAGTAGTCAACATCTCTAAAGTCCTCTTTACCATTAAAATATAATACGACAGTAAATTATTGTGGAGAGATTACAAACCATGTTAATACTGTAGCGAACGCATCTCTCCCTGTGTAGCTTCCAGTTCTGATGAGGATTCGTGCGCCGGCGACGCGGAATTGCCGCCTCCACCCGAGTTGGGCTCGCCGCCCGCACGTCGCCCAGCCGCACCGCACCCCCGCGCCGCAGCCGCGCCCCCGCCGCACCCCCACCCACACCCTCATCCACACCCGCACATACACCCGCCACCGCACCAACACCATCAGCACCAGAGGGACAAAAAGCACGCCCCGAGGGACAGGACCGAGATAGACCTCACCGGATTGGCGGCACACATGCCACAGTGTAAGTAGTCAACGGATCCGATCAATTCAGCATTCGTGAGTCCCCAAGGATTCAATTGAGTTATGTCACTTTTGTTATGCGTACAGATATACCGCCCGATGTAACTCACACGAGCGTAGGGGCGCGACGCGGAGGAGGCGGCGCGCACGTTGCAGATCGCGTGCAGTGTTATCCCGGCGAAGATACGGGCACCGGTACTGGCACAGGCCGGTGGAAAGTGTCGGCCAAGATACAACAGCTGCTGAACACGCTCAAGAGACCGAAGCGTAGACCTCTGCCGGAGTTCTATGAGGATGACGATATCGAGCTCGAAATCGCTGCTAACCCAAAGGACCCCAATGCTCCCAAACCCGAAGGCGGCACGATGACGCCGGCTGTCGGCGAGCAATTGGTCGTGCCCGCCGGTCTGCCCAGGAATCTGGAGGCGGCGCTGCAGCGATACGGCACCGCGTCCTTTAAGGCCAACGTCGCCACCGTCCTCGACCCCAACGGGAAGCTGTCTAACTCGCTAACATACGGAAAACTGCTCAGCCGCTCCCTAAAGATTGCACACGCACTACTGAACAGAACATTCTCCAGTCGGAACAGTGATGGCGGCGGCAACGCGGGCTGCGACGGCGCCATCAAGCCCGGAGACCGTGTGGCGCTCGTGTACCCGAACAATGACCCCATTAACTTCGTGTGCGCCATGTACGGCTGCTTGCAGGCCGGCGTGGTGCCGGTGCCGATTGAAGTGCCGCTCACGCGCCGCGACGCCGGCCTGCAGCAGGTGGGTTTCCTGCTCGGGTCTTGCTCCGTGCAGTACGCGCTCACGTCGGACGCCTGTCTCAAAGGGCTGCCGAAAACGTCTTCGGGCGAGGTGGTGTCGTTCCGTGGTTGGCCGGCCCTTCAGTGGGTGTCAACGGAGAAATTGTCACGTCCGCCGCGAGACTGGATCCCGCCGCCGCGTCCTGCGGATGACGCGCCAGCGCACGTGGAACCAACGTCAGCGGCCGACGGGGCGGCCATGGGCGTGGTGGTGACGCGCGCCGCGATGGTGGCGCATTGTCGCATGCTGTCGGCTGCCTGCGGCTACACCGAGGGCGAACACATGGTGTGCGTGTTGGACTTCAAACGTGAGACAGGCCTGTGGCACGCAGTGTTGACCAGCGTGCTGAACGGTATGCACGTCATCTTTATCCCGTATGCGCTCATGAAGGTTAGCCCCGCCTCTTGGATGCACATGATCACCAAGTATCGCGCGTCTGTCGCCGTGGTGAAGTCGCGCGATCTACACTGGGGCCTACTTGCAACGCGGGACCACAAGGAGATATCGCTGAGTTCTTTGCGCATGCTGCTGGTGGCCGATGGCGCCAACCCGTGGTCGCTCTCCTCGTGCGACCAGTTCTTATCGGTGTTCCAGAGCAAGGGCGTGCGTGGTGATGCCATTTGCCCGTGTGCGTGCAGTAGCGAGTCGCTGACCGTGTGCGTGCGGCGCGCAGGCCGAGGCGCCGCCGCCGCCGGACGAGGCGTTCTCTCCATGGCCGGTCTCTCTTACGGCGTGGTTCGCGTTGACGCCGAGAACTCGCTCACTTCGCTCACCTTGCAGGACTGCGGCCAGGTGGTGCCTTCGTGTGAGTTTATCCTTGCCAACCTATTGTAAACAAAACTAATTAAGGCCACCCGGCACTCAATTGTTCACAAAACCTTTTTTCTTATTACAGGTGTGATCGTGGTTGTGAAGATGGAGGGTCCGGCGTACCTGTGCAAAACGGACGAGGTAGGCGAGATCTGCGTGCTATCTGGCGCGACAGGCTCCGGGTACTGGGGGCTGGCCGGGCTCACGGCTGCAGTGTTCCGCGTGCGGCCGCTTGACGCCGACGGCGAGCCAATCGGCGAGGAGCACTACGTACGCAGCGGGCTATTAGGCTTTCTAGGCCCCGGCGGACTCGTATTCGTGTGCGGCTCGCGCGACGGCCTCATGACGGTGACGGGCCGCAAACACAACGTGGACGACATCATCGCCACCGTGCTCGCCGTTGAACCCATGAAGTTCATCTATCGCGGCCGCATCGCCGTGTTTTCAGTGCGCGTACTGCGGGACGAGCGCATCTGCATTGTCGCCGAGCAGCGACCGGATTGCGGCGAAGAGGAGTCCTTCCAGTGGATGTCGCGCGTATTGCAGGCAGTCGATTCCATTCACCAAGTGGGCATTTACTGTCTGGCGCTCGTGCAGCCCAACTACCTGCCGAAGACGCCATTAGGCGGCATACATCTCAGCGAGTGCAAGCGGCGCTTCCTCGAGGGCACACTGCATCCGGCCAACGTTCTCATGTGCCCCCACACCTGCGTCACCAATCTACCCAAACCGAGGGAGATACACTCGGATGTAGGCCCGGCCTCCGTGATCGTAGGCAACCTGGTCCAGGGTAATCGTTTGGCGTCAGCGCAAGGTCGAGATATGGGTTACTCGGACGACTCGGACGCTGCTCGCAAGGTGAGACTTCATTATTTATTTAATTAAATCAAAACCACGAAATGTACCTATGTATGAAATCCAATTGCTAAATTGCAGTTCAAAACAATATACATAGCATCCCCTTTTTCTCTTTTCAGTACCAGTTCATATCGCAGATCCTGAGGTGGCGAGCCCAGAGCACCTCTGACCACGTGGTGTTCACGCTGCTCAACTCGAAAGGGGCTGTGTCCAAGGTGCTCACATGCGCCGAGCTGCACAAGAAGGCGGAAAGGATCGGCAACTTGCTTCTCGAGAAGGGCCGGGTGAATACGGGCGATCACGTAGCGTTAATCTTTCCACCGGGGCTTGACCTGGTGTGCGCGTTTTACGGGTGCCTATACGTAGGCGCGGTGCCCGTCACCATCAGGCCGCCTCACCCGCAGAACCTCCATACGACGCTGCCGACCGTGCGTATGATCGTCGACGTAAGCAAGGCGACGCTCGTGCTATCCAATCAGTCCGTGATGAAATTGTTGCGCTCGAAGGAGGCAAGCAACGTGCTTGACGGCAAGTCGTGGCCGCCCACCCTCGACACGGACGATGTGCCCAAGAAGCGACTGCCTATAGTTTACCGCGCACCCACCGCCGAGATGCTAGCCTACTTGGACTTCAGCGTGTCGACGACGGGCATGCTGGCCGGCATCAAGATGTCGCACGCGGCGGTCACTTCGCTTTGCCGCTCGATGAAGATCGCTTGCGAGCTGTACCCTTCGCGGCACATTGCACTGTGCCTCGATCCCTACTGCGGACTAGGCTTCGCGCTGTGGTGTCTCAGCAGTGTGTACTCGGGCCACCACTCGGTGCTGATTCCGCCGTCCGAAGTGGAAAGCAACCCAGCACTGTGGCTGACGGCCGTGTCGCAGTACAAGGTGCGAGACACGTTTTGCTCGTACGGCGTAATGGAGCTTTGCACTAAGGGTCTCGGCGGCTCCGTGCAACAGTTGAAGGCGAAAGGCGTGAATCTCGCGTGCGTACGAACGTGCGTCGTCGTCGCCGAGGAGAGACCGCGCATCGGCCTCAGCAATTCCTTCTCCAAATTGTTCTCCGCACTGGGACTGAGTCCACGCGCTGTATCCACGTCGTTCGGCTGCCGCGTGAACGTAGCCGTGTGCCTACAGGGCGCATCCAGCCCCGAGCCCTCCACGGTGTATGTGGATTTGCGCGCTCTACGCAACGACCGCGTATCGCTGGTGGAGCGCGGCGCGCCGCATTCGCTTTGTCTCATGGAGTCGGGCAAGCTGTTGCCGGGCGTGCGCGTCATCACAGCCAACCCCGAGACTCGTGGTCAGTGCGGTGACTCGCATCTGGGCGAGATTTGGGTGCAATCGCCGCACAACGCCAGCGGCTACTTCACCATCTACGGAGAGGAGGGCGAGTGCGGGGATCACTTTGGCGCGCGCCTTGTCACCGGCGACTCGGGCGAAGTGTACGCGCGCACCGGCTACTTGGGATTCTTGCGACGCACCGAGCCCGCTACGAGCGCGGCCGTGGCGGCGTCCGATGACGCATCTGACGCGGACGCGACCTCGCTGGCGTCACTGGCGTCGTCAGACGCCGCACCGCCCGACTCTGCTCGTGACGCGCACGACGCGGTGTTTGTGGTGGGCGCGCTGGACGAGACAGTGATGCTGCGCGGCATGCGCTACCACCCCATCGACATCGAGAACTCCGTACTCCGCTGCCACAAGAAGGTGGCCGAGTGCGCCGTGTTCACGTGGACCAACCTGCTGGTGGTGGTAGTAGAGCTGGACGGCAGCGACAGCGAAGCGCTCAACCTGGTGCCGCTGGTGACGAACGCGGTGCTAGAAGAGCACCACCTGATCGTGGGCGTAGTGGTGGTGGTGGATCCGGGCGTGGTGCCCATCAACTCGCGCGGCGAGAAGCAGCGCATGCACTTGCGCGACGGCTTCCTCTCCGACCAGATCGACGCCATCTACATCGCGTACAATATGTGAGCGAGTGTTCGTGCTGTGTGAATGTTGCGACTTGTGTACTATACGAGATTTGTAGCCAACAATGTCGACTTGATTATTATGTATCCTTTACGATACCGTAGATTTAAAGGCTAATTTATATGAATTGCAATATATCCTTCGTAAGACGTAATCATGTGCATTTTTAATAACTATTTGTATCCTTTGTTTATATTTAAGGTGTTAGTGTCTTTTTTATTATTGTTTATATTATAATATTTATGTATGTATTTGTCTTGTAACAAGACACGTTCGAAGTCTTTTTGTCGCTGCTGTTCTGCTGCAGGTATCATTACTTTATTCCATTCCAAATGAAATTATTGTTTTAATCTTTTTGCAGCAGCAGACTCTGTCGACCTTTATACATTACTATTATTATTATTATTATTATTATTATTATTAGACAAATTTTTATTTTTATTTTTTAATAGTAATTTATATTTAAATTGTAAATATACTTCTGTTATTTAATTTTATGTTAAAATGATTTTGATATACTATATACTAGATACGTTGCGTTTTTAAACGCTACAGTCAAATAATATTATGTAATACTAGATATAAATGTGTTTTGTAACTGATTTGTATAGAAAAATCAGAACAATTAGGGTTTTTATGAATATAAATATATGATAATTAAAATGTAGTCATTGTATTAGATGTAATGAGTACCCATGTTACGTATGGAGTGACAGGTGTTTTGTCTTTTGAGAACAAAGGCTCGGGGTCTGATCATGCTCACTGCCGGATTTCAATCGTTTTGTCTTTTATCTGTTTCCACAATGTCATAATAATAGTCATAATAAAAACTATGAATTTACTCAACGCACAAACCATCGGGACTAAAAATATTTCTCTTTTTTATTTATGTCAAAATTGTTTGTTGGACATCATGACTGCTTATACAATTTGTGATTAAGTATTTACTTTTTAAGTGCATAATACTTATGTGATTAAATAAACATTCTGAATTATTAATTTGTTTTTTTTATTCGTATCCAAGCCGAAATCCAAGCCAGTTTAGAAAAGCGGAGATCAAATATTTTGATTGACAAGTTTATCAAGCTGGGCACTATCTATACTAATATTATAAATGCGAAAGTATGTTTGGATGTATGGATGTATGACTTTCACGCAAAAACTACTGAACCGATCACCATGAAATTTTGCATACACGTTTTCTGGGACACCAGAAAGGACATAGGGTATCTTTCATGCAGAAAAAAGGACTATTTCCGAGGGATAAATAAAAAATTTATAAGTAACGCCAGGCCAAAGTATTATAGCAACACGAGGTCAAGCGTTATATTGCTTTTTTTCTAATTTTCAACGGGTCGAAGTCGCGAGCACCAGCTAGTAAGTTATATACTTATAGTTTCTCTTTTAATTAAAAATACAAGAAATGATTTATACAAAACTTAAAAACTAATTATTTTCAAAAAATATAAATTACATGTACTCATAAAAAATATAAAATACATGTTTCTCTTTTTGTATATATTGCATTATAGTAGGTATTATAGAAAAAATCACAAGTACATATTGAATTATACTCTATGTGCAAATAATATGGTTTTGACATTAAATTGACACTTGTGTCAATTTGCCACAGACCACAAAGTTGTAATATTTTCTAATGGTCTATGACAATGTATGTGACTATACAGAGTAATTAAAATAATCTTTATTAGTCAAGTCATAGTAATCTGTGGTTTAGTTAGTCGCCCTATTGCTTGTCTCACCTCTACTCTACTGTTGTATTGTATTCCTTTACAATCAACTAATTATCTTAGACCATAATAAATAACAACTTAACTTTGATTATCATTGAGCTTCATTTGAATAGCTGTTCTTATCTTAAATATTTGTGCTTTAAAATTAGGTCAGCTCATTGTATTTATTAAGTGAACCCGCCGCGTTTGTGTTCATTGTGAGTTGTACCGTGAGTCATTCACTTGTTATGAACAATGTTATCACCTACTTCTTAGCTAAATTGGTCAACTAATCGTAAATTAAACAATAATGACGGATTCACCTCCAATACCGAAGCCCAGGAGTGCATTCATTCCACAAAACGATCCATCCAAAACACCAGTACCATTGCCGAGGACCAAAGTACCAACAAATAACGACAGGATTACCGCTTCGGAAATATTTCGTTCAATAGGCACAGTGTCAAAACAATTAACCGAGGATGTCGCTCTGAAAGTTAGTTCTTCAGCCAAACAAATAACAGAAGATGTGGCTTTAAAGGTTAGTATGTCAGCCAAATCAGCTAATGAAAAAATCGAAAAGTCAATAATGGATGGCTCAAAATTTGCCAAAGGGACACTCGAGAAAACACTCACAACATCTCGAGCCATGAGGGATTCTGTAACCAAATCTGTCATTGAGGGCACTAAAACAGCTGGCCTGAGGCTGAGGAGGGCAAAGAAGAATGAAAGCGTGGATGACATTGACGCTACTCAGAGATGTGTTTCCATGCCAACAGTTGATGTTGGCTTATTTGACAATATACAATTTAATTCACCACTTTTAGAACAAAAAAGGAGTCACAACAACCAGACTCAACAAGACCTTCCATCTCTCAACCTAAACTCGTCTCATTTGGACAATGTATCGTTATTTTCGAGCAATTCTGACTCAACCACTGACGACATATTAAGTGATTTTTCACATGATGACAGTAGAGAATTGGATCAATCGAGTGAACAACTGACTTATGACACCCCAAAACAATCGAGAAAGAACAGTGTAATAAGCACTTCATCCGCTCCAGAAATACCTGAGAGAAGGAAGAAAAAAAGTACTATGAATGTGAGTTATATGAGAAATAATTCTTTGTATGAAAATTGGAACCCTCCAAGTGAAGCAAGCAATGAGAGACCAAGCAAGAGCACTATATATGAATTCGACCCACTGAATACAAGTCCATCTGTTGAGAAGTATGAGGGTATGAGCAATGAATTGTTACTGCTGGAATCATTTTTGGTTGGGGACATGTATGGTACAATTGTTTCAACAGACAGTAATGAAGAAAGTTATGATTTTGGTGAGTGTGATTATTTCAATCCACCCACACCACCAGAGAGGTCTGACAGTTTATTTCCTAGTGAAACAGATGTGAAAGTCGAAGCATCCACTAAAGACAACGCTAAAGACAAAGACAGAAACTCAAATTGGTTTGTAACAGGAGATTGCACAATCAAACCTCTCAGTGAAGAGGAGACACGTCCATCAAACTCAGTTATCCAAAAGTTTTCCAACATATTGAAATTGGACAGTGTTTTGAACAAACCAACTAAACTACCTGTCTCAAAGGTTAATGTTGTCGAGAGACCTCAAGTAAATAAGTTGCCGATGCCATACTTCAGTGGCATTCTGTCACGGATAATCACCGGCGGTGTTGATGACTTGTTCAAAAACTCACAAATAAGATACTGTGTATTGTCTAATCAAAAAATCATGTGTTATACTGACCCAACAAACACAATACTCAAAGAAGCCTACTTATTGGACAATATCTACTCTGTACAAATTGTCTTGCCACTTTCATCCAGGTAACATAATTTGATTGAAATTAACGTTTAATTAGTTAGACAATTAGTTAGAAATAGTAGTTAGAAGTAGTTTAATTAATTAGTTAGAAATGGTAGACGATTTTAAATCAGCATTTCACAAATTTTACACCACATTTAGAATAATATACAGTCTTTTAAGTTTTCATATAGCTTTTTCTGCTTTTGTTTGTTGCTTTGTATTAAAACTTATTGCTATTATTGTAAAAACATTTTTTTGCTTTTTTTTATTGTTTTTTTTTTCTTTTGTTATTACCAGCACCACCCCCAATTCATACTGCTTTGATATAGTGGTGTCCAATGGCGGTGTTCGGGGCACACCTCGTAAAATTACGTTCAGCAGTCAGAGTGCATCAGACAGAAGGAACTGGGCACAGAAAATTGCCGAACACCTAACCGGATTCCCAACCAAGTACACCTCGGAGTTCACAAGATGTGGTTGGTGTTACATGAAGGTGAGTCATTTGTGTGAATAAAATCATTTGTTCCTCTCACTAGTCGACTATTGACTCATATTCTATAATTAAAATAAGGATTTATTGGAAAGCATTTTGAAAATATTATTGTAGATGGCATGCTTCAACTGAAGGAATTTTTATTTTTAACTACCAACACCCGACTCAAAAACAGGCTGTTATAAATTTGACGGTTGTGTCTGTGTTTGTGTGTGTTTAACTATTCTTCTACATTAACTTAGTTAATGTAGAACAAGATATTTTTGCTTATTTTTACAAAGATTTTTGAGACTATAAATAAGGAAACATTTATTATCTCTTGTGATGAGTTTAATGTAATGGATTATTTTTATTAAAAAAAAGGAGGGCGTGAGTGGCGCTTGGCGCGGTGTGTGGATCATGCTGATACGACGCGTCTTAGTGTACAACCTAGAGGCCACTGACTCTACTGAGGACTTGGAACTGTGTGCTGTCGACTTGAGAAAGACGAGATGCGTCGGTGAGAATAATAGTATAATATCACTTAGGTACTTATTAATCTCAGCTAGCATAGGACGTCCACAGCTCTAGCATAGGGCCTGTCCCATATATTTTCCAATAGGACCAGTTAGAAGCTGCCTGGTTCCACCATCGAATCGGGCCCTTATCAGATCCCAAGTATATGTACCTACACAGCTACTTACATGCTTGCTTTTCTGTCTCAGTCTAATTGTACTTTCATTTGTTTCGTTTCAGTGAATCAAGAAGCAGACGAGGAGACTAAGAAGTTGTGTCCGGGAGAGTGCAGTGGCAGCTTGGTACTCGACTGCCCGCACGCTACACTCTATCTTAGATTCTCTCACGAGAAGGAGCTGAAGGGTTGGCGGTACATGATAAAGCTTGCGGCGCACAACAACGGAGCGCAAATACATCACCAGCAACTCACCAAGGAGGACGTGCCCACCGTGGTGGATAAATGCATCAGCTTCATATACGCGCACGGGAGCCTCTCGGAAGGCATTTACCGACGCGCTGGTAGCGCGTCAGCCCTAGGCGAGTTACTGGCGCGGTTCAGACGTGACGCTTGGGCGGTGCAGCTGAGTCCAGCGCAGCACTCAGAGCATGAAGTTGCCGGCGTGCTCAAACGCTTTCTGCGTGACCTGCCCTCTCCACTGGTAGCGACTGCTGAGCGACGAGCGCTCGTCGCTGCACTAGATCTGACTGCAGTTGAAGAACGCTATGCCGAGTACCGGCGCGTGCTCGCTTCGCTGCCGCCGGCTCCAGTGGCCGGTGCTACTGCGCGGAAACTTTTCGCGCACTTGCACTTTGTGCATACAATGTCACATGCTAATAGAATGCCAGCGATCAATTTGGCGGCTGTGTGGGCACCGACGCTGATGCCCGCGCCGCTGAGCGGCGACAGCGTTTCGGCCTCGTGGTCATCTCGCGAGGTGCGCGTGGTACACGAGCTAATAGAGCAGTACGAACGTGTGTGGAGGCCCAGCGAAGCGGAGCAGCGCCGCGAGACGGCCGTGCGAGCTGTGCTGTCTCGCGTGTTGGCCGCGCAAACAGCGCGAGCGCCCCCCGCCGGTGATCTGCGCGTCTGGTTCTACCTCTTCGACAAAACCACTTGCCATCAACTCGCGTTGACGCCTAGTAAGACTTGCGCGGACATTTGCATGGAGCTGAGCGAACGCGCCAAAAGGGACTCGCACTTGTTGACCATAGAGGAGGTGATATGCGGCGAATCGATGCGTAGGATCATCCACGTTGACGAAGTGGTTTTAGATGTGGTGCTGCGGTGGGGCTACTGGGACGAGGAAGACCGCAAAGATAACTACCTGTTGGTGAAAGGGAACGAGGTGTTGCATGAAATGGAGGCGGCAAGGCGGAACGCGGCTTCGATTTGTGGCGAACTGCGATTCGCCAGCGACGCCGCGAAGGCCTTCAAGCTGCACTGGTTTGAAGTGCAAGACGGCAACTTGTGCTACTACAAAGACAAGCAGGGCTCTTTGATGGTGGACTCGTGGCGTGTAGCGGACATGGTGTGGTACGAGGGCTACGAGCCCCGTCGTAATCCACACGCGCGATGGGCGATCACATTCGTGCACAAAGACAAGCAGAAGCGCACAAAGGAACGTCCGTGGTTCGGCCACACTCTGGCCGGCGCGGTGGTCGATGATCGCCTGCGTTGGGCGACTGCTCTCACCTTCGCTGCACACCATCACATCTTGCCCACGCCAAGACTTGTCGTTACCTAGCCCCTAGTCCTTAGTCTTTACATGTGTTTTTGTCGATATTCTGTCTAAATATTCGTAATCAATGCCAAAGCTTCATTGGATGTGAAAGTTAATACATTAAATGTTTGCATTTGGTGAAAATAAGACGTTTTCTTTTCATTGTTTCATAGAAATGCAAAAATTTGTAAAATTTTATTTAATTTCTCTTTTGTTATACATAATTTATATTCTTTTAAGAGACCTTTGCAAAAGTTATTATGAAAATATTACTATGTATTTTTTTGTAATTTACGTATAATCAACATCGCCGCGATATGGCAAGTAGGCCAGCGGAAATGCAAAGCTATTGAAAATTTTACTTTAAAATCAATAAATTGATGATCGGTATAAAAAATATTATTTTTAAATCAGAAATTGTGCCGATTAATTCGTAAATATTATTTACATTAAATGTGATTTTCGAATATTACAATTCCTGACTGAAATTTAATCCTATGCAATATATGAATTTATATGTATTAATTAAATTAGTTTAATGATGCTCATCAATGAAGAGTATGGTGTAACGTAACATTTATGACGTTAAAGTAGTTTTAAGTGAAAATATTTGTACATAAATACGAGTATTAATTGACAATAAAATTTACATATCTTCAAAATATTATGTTATTTAATTTTAATAACCAAAAGAAACTAGGCCTTGATCCGAGGTATGCAAGATAAAATAAATATTGCACCATTTAAACATCACTCATCTGCTGTCTAATAAATAAAATATTTAAATAGATAGCAGATAGATTGAAATTTATTTTATACTAGCTGATGCTTGCGACTTCGTACGCGTTGGAAAATAAAATATGTAACTAACAAAATATATGAACAAGCCTGACATTCATTGCTGGTGTTGGAATTTCTATTGTTAAATGATCCCGTGGTAAAATTACTTTTTTCTGGATGAAAGGCACCTTCTTGTATCCCTGACGTGTGCAGAATTTCATAATGATCGGTTAAGGCGGTAAGAGGTAACAGACAGTTAAATACTACCACAGTTATGATATTAATTAACTTATCTCAGTTTGAAACTGACTGAACTAAACTTAAAATGACATGTTAGACGTTACACTTACAGTGAAAATAAATTGCAACACGGATGAAGGGATATTTACTTAGCTAGAATAGTTTTATTACATGTAACCAGAAAATTTTTTACTATGTCAGTATATAGACTTGAATATCCTTTTTTCAAATTTCAAAGTCGAAAGACTGGCTAACGGCCCAATTGTTGTTAGATGGCTACCGTCGCCTGTAACACAAACAACATTAAGGATAAGGTGATGGGCTCTGGCATTCCTTACTCACTCACCGAAACACAATAAGTACCTACTCGTGCTGTCATTTCAAGGGAAAAATAAAAAAATGCATTTCTTGTGCATAAACTTTAATGCTTCAAATTAATCAAAATTTTCAATTAAACTACATTTCAAAATAAAATAAAAAATCAATTCTCAATAATAACAAATGAAATAAAGTTAAATCAAGTTTAACAATGCATTAACAATAATAATAATTAAGTTTTAACAACGTAGGTTTATTTTAAATAACAACATTTATTTCACGTAGGTTACAACGTATAATTAACATTTATAAATAGTTTTATCACATTTGTTGTTAATTTAATTTCCTAACTATTAGCCTTATTCCACGCTCGAGCCCCGACCCTTATTTTGACAACAACACACTTATTGTAAAGGCATAATAGAAGCTACTCCTCTTTTTTTGAAATCGGTTGAAAATTGTAAGTTGGTTAGAGCTCGCATGGGGAAAAATTAATACAAAAATTGGAAATATCAATTAAACTTCATACAAAAATCAAATTGGTTAGTCTAAACAATTCTACTATTAGTTCTATGATAGAACTGTTTGGACAAAAAAAAATTCAACTAGGTCTACTGCACAGTATGACAGATTAGACTCGAATAAATTTAATGGAACATGTCCAAATTGTTCTACTATTTTTATATTAGAACAAAATAATAATAATAAAAAAAAAACAATGAGTTCTACTGGTGAGTATGTGATATTGCAATTCATATATTGATTTTTTTGTCCAAACAGTTCTACCGTAGATTAATTAATTAATCAATCAAATTAATTTATCTAATGACACTTTAAATATCTATTTTTTAAATATATTTAATAAATAGGTTGCCTCTCATTTTTGACCTAATGTGGAAAAGTGTTCACTAGGCCCTATTAACAAAATATGAAGCCGTTATTATATATATTGGCAAATATATAAATATCAAATAGACTCTTCACATTAAAGCTATATTTGTAATATATAATATTCGTTATAAGCTAAACATATATATCATATCATATAAAATTTTATTTATTATGCTAGAATTTTTCCAAGAATTAAATTACATATAATTGAATTACTTTGAGTTGTGACCACTCGCGATAAACTTATACATTCTACTTTACACTAAGATATGAACTGGAAGAAAAGCAGCTGCTCTCCGTAAAGTATCTGCGGATTCCCACACTAACTGGAGAAAATATGACAACACAAAAAGAAACATAAAATTAAAAACAAAACAAAAAAGAACTATAAGTTCATCATTCAATTCACATGTACTTGTATGCACCTAGGACATGTGAATCAAAGGATTGTACCCTGAAACCACATCCATATTATTGTTCATAGGAATTTTGAATATTAACCATATGTTTGTAATGTAATCTACATAGACATTTGGAATATTAACCATATTATTGTAATCTGTAGACATTTTGAATATTAACCATATTGTTGTAATCTGGATAGGCATATGCATGCATAGGCATAGGCAAATGCCTAAACATCCCCATGCGCCTCCTATATTCAATAAAAAATTGTTCAGGGCGTATGTATTGATTTGCATATATAATTTCTGGTGGTGCAGTAAAAGGCTCGCACAGCTGCGGTCTTTCAAAGATCGATACACCTCGTGCTTCTAACATATTGAACCAATCATTTACTTTCTCAATCGAGGCTGTAACAGCTCTATCCAGTCTAATAGGCTCATAAGGCTCTCGGCTGTCATATACGTTCAAATAGTTAAGGGACCAATGTATTAGCTTCATTAACTCTCTAGCGTTTGGGGTAAAACTGCTAATGGTATGTGGCCTCATTCTGACGACGTTATTGTCACGTCTGGTTTCAACCTGAAAATCACATGTATTGTAACACCATGAATAGTAACAGATGAGTTACATCACTTTTAGAATAAAAGCAAGAAGTTGGTTGACAGCGCATTTGCAGCACCTTGTTTGCGTTACAGGTGACTGTAGTCACCTACCATTAAGTGGACGGTCAGCCTGTCTGTCTACCTTAACATAAAAAAAGATATTAACCAAAATCTAAATTTTAATAATTTTGTGAGGAAAGAGAATTCCTCACAAAATTTCCTTTAGTTCACAGGAACACCTCCTGGCCTAATCTGAAGATTGCATGAAACTTTAATGAAAATCAATTGAACGACACACATCAATATTTATATATAAAAATTAAGAGTGACTTAAGAACTTGGTCTAACAATTATTGTCATGGCAATAAGCCATCAGGGGCTTTTCTCAATGGAAAACTGGCCCTTCAAACCAATATGAATTGTATGATGAGAAAAAGGTTGATCATTTTAATTTGTTGAAATCTATAAGAAGTACCCGTCAATAAACAAAGATAATAGAAATTATCATGTACAAAATTTAAAAAAAAATGTTTAAAACTATGAAGCGTGATCATACCATTTCCATTCCTAACATTTGTTTTAGGGCCATCGTTCTTCTGTAGTCAATGGTGTAAACACCATCATCAACTGAAAATAAATACAGATATAAATAAAATAAATAAATAACAGCTAACACACTCTTAACACTAACAGGTTACTTATAACAGTAACATATAAATTTATATTACAACAATATCAATTATTGATACAACATTCAGTAGAAACTGGATATAACGACTAAATATAAAAGTCTACCGAATCCCTATAACAAATTAATATTGCTACAATTTTCATTGTATATCCACGTATAATGGACACAAGGATAAACATGGAAAATGCCTGTGGAAAACTATGGGCACATTACTAGATTTAATATTCCAAACACCCAATTTGTTCAACTAACCATTACTGCCATTCTCGCATCTTATTAAGTTTGACATTTCCAACTTATCCATGAGAACTTTTGCATAATTAATTAACCAGAAATAAATTGAAATTTGAACCACAGTAACCACAATTTATTACAGTAAATTGAATCAGTTGACAGTAGGTATTTGGTAAAAATTTTGTAAGCAATATAAAAGAAAATAAATGAAATTGCACTAAACTTATGGCACTACAATTTCGCCAGACATGTTGCACTATATGGAACTGAATGTGTGAGTGTTTCATTTATTTAACCTTCAACCTTTTGATAGCAACGATATTACCCAACAAACAGCTTGTGGGCAGGTGGCAAATTATAGTTATGCAGAAAACTTTAGAACAAGAATGGAAGAATAGCTTTTACCCACTAAGAAAGAGGCTTTGGATGTCTAAGAATTATTAAGAACAAAAAAAGGGTAGTTTTTCTATAAATAGAAATGAACGTTGTTTACTTTATATTTCCCTTTTTATATATTTTCTTTGGTTTGTCTGCAATGATAAGAAGCATACAACGTAGAGCAAAGGTTAGTTGCAATTCATAGATGTGGGTCAGAGTTGCGATAATATTACAAGCATTTGCAAACATACTTAGCAACAAATTAACATATTAAAAACCATGTCCTTTTTATAAAACACTTGCCTTTATGTTGTTGAGGATACTTTGCCACTATCGCACACTCAAAATCACATAAAGTACCAGATACGTGCGCTAGTCCCAGCATTACATCCGCTCGAGTGTAAATGTATTGCTCGTTATGACGCGACATATTGTTAAGCTATAATAAAACAATCACAAATGTTATAAACAACTATTCAGAATATTTATTTATTTACAAAATGTCAGATAACACTTGATTTCACTATAAATTATCATTTGAATGTGATTTATTGTAGAATATTGATGTTTTAACATTGCATGGTTGCATTTTATTTTACCGCCTACGAATTAAAAACAAGAACTAATCTAACAGAGTTATTATTGAGTAAAATGTTTGTTTAAACTAGCTATGTTTGTCGCGTTAACGCAGTAGTGAGACTTTCTAATATATGTTTAATTCTTTTACTTACATTTTATTAAATTTATTACACTTATTCTTATCTTAAGTATTAGTGAAACTGACTAACTGAGATTTTAAATCGATCCTATCTGACTGTGTCTGGCTCTTTTGGCGGGAGGTGGAGGAAGGAACGACATAGTATATATAATAGTGTCTATGAAGTAACGTCATACACAGAACACTTTAATTTACGTGACAATAAACTGGAATATATTTGATACGCACGCAGAGTACATCTATATACTAATATATTATTATAAAGAGAGATTTGTATTTTTGTGATAACCCAAAAACTACTGGACCGATTTTAAAAATTCATTCACCTATATAAAGCTACGTTATCAGCGAGTAACATATGCTATATTTTATAAAGTTATGCGGGCGAAGTCGCGTGCAACAGTTAGTTTAATAATAAAGATCGTAGACTACCACACAGAATCTCAAAGAATAAATTGCTAAAATGTTACACATTTCATTTATAACTATCCTAAATAATGCAAACAAAAAATATGAAAACATTTAGGGCTAAAATAATAAATTTCACATAATATTTTTAGAAACTTTTGCAATTATAATTTTAGTAGGAGGATATAATATTATAATGTTGTGAAGAAAGAAAATAAAATTTAAATATCTCATAATGAAATACAAATCTAATAATAAAGCTGATGTATGTCTGTTTGGTTTAACGCGCCAATATCTGGAACTACCGCACAAATTATAAAAAAATCATTTGGAATTTGATAGAATTCAAAACAGTCTATATTAGAATCACTCGCTTCGTTCGTAATTCAATTCTAGACTACTTTGCTTGTTCGTGATTTAAAGTCGGCACTCGCAGGAATAAAACAATTTTGCTCACTTGTTGAACAAATAACTATTTTTACAACATGCCGTATGCCTAAGTAAAAGTTTAGACTTTGCAAGCAGTTCCAATACGAATGCAAAAATAGACAAAGAGCATCCTATTACAAGAACTAACCACGGCACTATCATCCTATGTTCGCTTTGTTCGCTTTGTTTGCTTTGCTTGCGCGATGAAGTGTATAAATATTGTTTATAGAATAGTTCGTTCAGAGCATGTTCCACCAGTCCGTTCTCTCTGAGCCTCAACGTGTGTAAGTTTAAGTATCCCTGTAAAGGGAACCCTTTATATAAATATATCGCATCTATCATTTTAAACAAGGGCTTTTCAAACGCGTACAGATTGGGTTTGCTCATATCTTTGTTAAACTGATATTGGTTGTATGAGTAAATTGATTGCGGTGTTACGGTGAACACCTTGGCGGGATAGTCATCGCTGCTGACGACCTCTAAAGCGCTCACGATCTCGCTACATCTCTCGTCCTTGCCTACCTCGTATATGGATTGCTTCGATTGGATTAACAGGAACTTGGATATAGATGAACTGATGCAAGGTTTTATATTATGACTTAATAGATCTTCTTCGTTCGAGATTTGATAATCTTTATAGGGATGCGTAGTGAGGCTCATCAGTCCAGTCTGGTAGTAAGTATTGATCAAATATGTGAACCAAACCCAAGATATCAACACACATTTTACAATAAATTTGCATTGAATGAAGGAGCCGTGAAGGAAGAAGTTGTCCCATAGCTTCAATATGAGAGAGCCAATGTTTTTGAAGCGAAACAAAGCTAATACTAAGGCGGTGTATAAAAGGAATGTGACGAGCAGTAATATCCAAACGGAAGTGCTGAACTCTAGGTAGAGGTTCATAGAGAGCGGCACGAAGCCAGCACTGCGTACTAAGATGATCATCTCGTCTTTATACGCTAGATGGCCGCATAAATAGTTGAATGCTGCAGCCCGCGCCTCTTCCAGTAGTAGCCCACCCATCACCACGTCAGCTTCGTTATTTTGCAAGTAATTCAGAGGACGAGTCGCGGTCATATTGGGCGATACTGTTGCAGTATCATTAGCGAAATCAATGAATGTGTAATTCACAATGAACCCTTCCAATTGTCCCATCATAGAAAGCACAAATTGATCTACGCCAATTCGCCCTCTTGATCCGTTCTGTATGCTGTATGGAGGCCATTGGGGTAATATTACGTGAACAGTACAATTGTGTAAGGCATTTCTTTTTACTCTAGGTATATATTCGTGCTTGATATCGAGACATTTGCCAAGACTGATAATCTTGTCGTAACGTTTACCGCAGCCGTTGTTATCAAACGGACTGTACGAAAACATGTTCGCATCATTGGTTCCGTTCACGAGAATAACTCGAAATATGTGAAGTGATAATAACTTGTTGAACACGTATTGGATATCCTGTTTATGCAGATCTTTTATGATAATCCAGTGAATCTCTTGTGGCCCCCATTGAGCCTCTCGACTAAGAAAACCAACATTTTCGACGAAAGTCGACACATCGGCTGCCATTATGAAGTATCCTTCATTACGACCTGGTATATTTTTAGACGGATTTCTGGAGACGACACTCACATACTTTTGTTGATGTATAGCTTTCAAAACTTCCTCATCGTCAAAGTCCATATCGACAAGGGTTAACTTACTCTTCTCTTTGTAGTACTTATGTATATGGTTTTCAATACAACACGATAAATTGTTAAGATTATTTAAGGTAACAATTTGATAACTCTGTTTACAGGAAACAGAGGCAAACATTACAAGTAGCATGTACGGCAACATTTTCCAACAATCAGTAATTTGTGACTGAATTAAATCAGTAATGACATAATTGTTCCAAATGTGAGGTTAATTTGTTAGAACTAATCACTCATTTAATCTGTTTTCGGTGTCGTAAATTGACTCCAACCTCACACTCTCTTCCATGGCGCACACTGGCGCATTTACGTCCACCATCTATATTTATATAAATACTTCTTATATCTATACTAATATTATAAAGAGAGTAGATTTGTATATTTGTAATGAATAAACTCAAAAACAACTGGACCGATTTTAAAAATTCTTTCAACTATTTAAAGCAAGCTACATTATCAGCGAGTAACATTATCATGAAATAATTGCACGTGTGCTCCTTTGAGGCACGCCAGAGGTTTCTAGCACTTTTCAATATGGGCTACCCTTACTACTTGAGATTTCCCTTAACAAGGTAGGCTGCGTGCTGGCACCCTCCACCCCGGCGTTGCGTGTGTACATGAAATACATTATTGTAAATAAAGTTTGTACCATTAGGTAATTTCTGTCACCATTACTGAATGTCACATTATCGTTTTCCTTAACATTGTAATTAAATATATAGCGGATATTAATAATAATTAATATAGGGGACCGAAGCTTTATTTTGTATAATATGTAAATATATATAACTTAGAATTAAATGAAATAAGAATAATATAAAATCCAATAAGAACAAATAAAATGTGTATTAGGATATTATCCTTTATTTCAGTTACGTTCGTATATTGTCAGGTAGGTAATATGATGGTGACAGTTTCTACTTAATATCACACAACAATGCCACGCCTCGGAGCGTCCAGTGACGAGGATTGCTATCGGTTTCAAAATCAATAGAGCCCACATATTTTGCGTCCGTTCTCTGTGGTTTTCTATATATAGGACATTCGTACAGTCTAGGATCTTTCCCTGCGGTTGTATTTATTGCGAATATATAAATCACAGGCATTTGTTCGTACAAAACTTTTGCCTTTGATTCAATTAGTTTTCCAGATTTTCGGTCAAGAGATGCACCTGAAAAAATAATTTATTAATTTAAGTATCTTTAATTTCATGTAAATGAGTAATCTTAGAGAAGCCTTTAGAAGCTATAATCATAAGTTGAAAATACCTTCAAGGAATAATCCGTTGACGTAAACACCTTCTGCGGGCCCCTCGTGTACATCCTCCCTATTTAATTTGGTGATGTGATTCTGAAGCACGACCGAGTCCAAAGCCCACCCCTTATGACTTCGTGTCACCTCCTTAAAAAAACATTATTTACAATAAAAATTCATCAAAATAAAGCAAAAGAAAACTTCGTCTGCCATGAAATGATCTAACCTGTCTCATAGCCGTAAGGAATCCTTGTGGATTGAAGAAACCTGTCATCCAAAATGCATGCGGCCTCCCATTTCGTAACCAAATACGATATTGTTGCTCTCTTTCCAGGAGCTCTGTGTACCAGAAGCCAAGAGTGGCAGACTCCCAGGAAACCTATAAACACAATAAAATATATAAATAAATAAAATATATAAATAAATAAAATATATAAATAAATATATGCCTACATTCATAAACGCAAAATTATATCAGTACAAACTTATCTAAAAGTTGCTCTGTTTATGATAGGACGACAGTTCTAAGTTTTATGTCTGTAAGATTGGGTTTTTATAGAATGTTTAATGTGTTATTACCATAGCACTAACATATTATTAACAGGAATAATTTTCGTAAAAACAAGAAATCCCCCAGGAGGTGTATAATTCAGATCACTACTTATGTTATATAAGTAAAATAATAGTACCTACTATTATTTTACTTATATAACATAAGTACCTATGTGTAATCACTTCATTTATAAAAACTAATTTTACTTAGTTGTAAGTTTTCCATAAAAAAATTTGCTAACCTTCAGCCATTTCTGAGGGATTCGTGCGTCGTACATGGCATCCAATGATTCCCGTAGACCTTGGCTCATTACAATAGTTCCGTCGATCGCTAATTTCAAGTCGCATAGTGTAGAATATACTGTTTTTATCACGCGCTGTATTCTATCGATTTCTTGCCTAATAAACAGACAGATGTATAATTAACTATTGAATAGTTATCACTCAGTGACGCTTAGGGAAAACATGAAAACGTCCCCCCTAGGTAGGTCAAGACCGTGCAGTGGTGGGGGCCTTAACCCTTGGCAATCCGGGCGGCTGCAGGGGCCGGTGGAGTCACCGACATTTGCTTGGCTAATCGGATTGTTGCTGGGGAACCAATAAGACCCACGTGCGTGTGCTCCGAGCGGGCTCCGATCATCGGAGCTCGTGGCGGAGCATCACTTTGGAGTCTCCAACAGTCCCTTGGGGCTTCACCGGACACCGCTCGCTGGGCCGAGGATCCGTACTTGGGCCACGCGGGTGGTGTTGCAGCGGGCGGATTTTCTCGGATGGCTCTGTCGCACAGTGGTAGTTGCCGAAGACGGAGCTGGACGATAGCTGTGGACATGTCAGGTGGACACCTCTATTGGCCGGCCATCTTTAATGCTGTAGAGATGAGCGGCCTGTGCCGCTTCGCCCGAGGGGAGCGGACATGGGGTCATCCGCCGTCATCACAACACAGGGCAACGAGAGGAGACGTGCTGTGTGTTTCCGGAACGTCTTTTCACGGCGCGGAGGTCATACTCCGCGCCTATCGAGGTGGAGCCTGTGTGCGGGCCTCGTCTGGCAGGGGGAAAAGGTAGCGTGTCTTAACGTCGCCTAACCCCCACCCATAGACGGCGCGAAGAAACACCGTTGGTTGGGTTTTTTAGTGGGTCCCACATACCCCACCAATCTCTCCATAGTTGGTGGGATCTGGTTCGCAGATTTTCCCACGCGAAAAAAAAAGGAAAACATGAAAACTTACCGCAGGAAGATGTTCATAGGAAGAAAAGCGCCCATCTTTTGCAAAGCCTCTCTAACTTCAAATACAACATATTGTTTAGGTAATTTCTCCAACATATCTTCGGCTAAGCGATAAACGATGCTCTCCCTAGTTTCTCCACCCTGACTGCCCCCCTCTTTTGGCTGTACGCTCAGTATAGTATCCAGTATATCCTTAGCGCTGTTTATTTGATATGTTATGTCTGCATTACCGTGCAACCCAAACACCTCAGGAGTATCGGTTAGAGGTAATTGATTGATGTAATCGACGTAGCCTTGTAAGTTTCTCGTCTGAGGTACTTTGTATCCTTTATAAAACTCGAAACCGGGTCTAAGGAGGACATCACAGAACCATACGTTTGTGAAAGTTGTGAGCAAGCGTTTGTCAAAGTCATCTGTAACACGCCCGCCGTACTGCACTTCTCCGAGCATATAACAAATAGTGGGCCAAGATATACCTTTTTTAGGATCTATCTCGTCTAAGTGATTCTGAATAAATTGTACGCTGGCAGCATAATCGGCCTGATTGAACTCGTAAGGAATATTCCAGCCGAGAGGACCAAACTTTCTCCGTTCTTGTACTATGGTGTGTAAGAATGCAACAGCGTACAATAGTGGAGGCCACTGAGACAGGGACGAATAGTCTAATGTGTCCTGCGTGATATTTTGGTATGTTCTCTTCATACTTGCTCGGATGCCTTGAGGTGGTTCATTGGTGAATTTGATTGCCATTTGCAATAGTCCAATAGGAAAGTCTGAATGTACTTCAGTAGTCAGCCAAAGACGAAAGCTCTCATGAATATGTTCCGTTTCTATGAGTGCATCCATAGCTTCCACACAAAACGGCAGAGACAGGTGTATGTTTTGAAGCAGAACCCATCCACCTTCATTCATTGAATCTGATATCATCTTTCGTGCTACAATTTCTTGACCTTGCCCCATAGAAACGGCTTTCATAGCTATAAAAAACAGAAGATTCATTAGTATATCTATATATTCATTTTCAGCGTAGTATACAGGTTGGAAGTTTTCAACCGGACCTGGACTAACAACTCTTACTAAAGAACTTACAAATCTCCTTAGACTTGGCTAACGCAGCTATTTGTGTAGATGGATCTGATCCTATAGAAAGGATACATATTAATGGTGTGCGAGGTTCTGACTCTTCCCATGTAGCTTCCAAGTTCAGTATACAACCTTCTCCGTACTCTAGACCAAGGGAATCTAGCGGAAGTGAAAAGAAAAATTGTCAATATACATATTTTGTCTTTACTTATTATCGAAGTCTTAGATGAATTTTTATTAAATTTTAGCTTCGCCCTAATTTGATTACTTTTATAGTTTGCACTTTATAATGGGTTTGCCAATAAACCAAAGAGAGCAATTTATAAAAAATCATTATAATAAACTTCATTGCTAGTGAAACGAGTTTACAACCTACTTTTCCATCTGAACATAAAATAAAATAAAATGTTTTTTACTGATATAGATCATTTTTAATTACCAACAATATATTTTCTGGCCTGAGATAGAGTCCGGTCTGGACTCCAAGATCGAATGAGAAGAAGTTTACGAAAGACGTCGAGACTCTCTTGATAGCCACTTGGTATAGTTTCTTCCTCAGGCTTTGCCTTCTCGTACCAATGGCGCCATTCTTTCTCATTTGTCGATATCTGAAAGTGGGATTTTCCGTTACACGTTATTTTTATATTATTATTATTACAATATGTTTAGAAAATCTACTAACCCTGTTTAGCACGTCGGAAAACGTTTTTAATTTACTTATTTCAACCAAATTTAGCCACGTGATATCTAAGATCCATTTGAATGGTTTAGGAGTAACAGCGTTTAAATCAAGTGATGCCCCACCCTTAACGAAGGCCATGAACTCATCGTGAGATATCAATGCTCGCTGGCAGTCGATTTTCATTGCAAGCATTAGGGTAAATAACGCCTTATGTCTTTCGTACAAGCTGCGTAAAGTGAATGCCCATACTTCATGAGTGAGATGTTTCAAAATAATGTTTATGCGCTCTTCAGCGACATTACTTTTGGTCGATTTTGTTATCGAATTATCGAAAATATTTAGAAATTGTTTTAATGAATTCTGATACATTAAATTAACGTTACTCATTTCGACTATTAAAAAGTATAATATAGATCCTCTTGCTGCAACTGCACGGAATTCTTCTCTGGCTTTTATAATTTTTTTCTCGGTTACTTCTGCTACTTTCAATTTTTCGTTAACTTCTTCAGCAGTCGTTTTAGTTATTTGGAGCACTTGAATTAGCGCTTCGTCGTCTACAAGTGATCCCTCAGAAGATGTTAAACGACACAAAAGATTACTTTCCAGTTCCTTCATACTCCTTTGATTTTTCATGACAGATTCGAATAAAGCCACACGTTCTTCCTCTAGATCGGATTTCTCCATTAATATCACACGTCCAAGTAACTGATCCTCCAGGCCTTGCATAGTAACAGTAAAATCAATAATAGAAGTTTTAGCACTAATTTCCGGTGAATAAGCTGGATTAGGTAATTTAGTGGTAATGTACAGCATAAATCCTGGCATTACGTCACACTCTTTGTCGCCTACAATAACTTTCTCTATAGAACCAGATTTTATAAAGTTTTTCTCTAAAACGTTATCTATAACAGGGTCTAATTCAACACCAACATCTTCAATTAATAGTGGTCTACCTAAAGATAAACTGTCTTCTAAATGTGTGCGGAAATATTTATGATTAAGCGACGTTATTTGTAGTTCGTTGGAACTTTCCTTATTTTTTATCCAATTTTTACCTTGGCTTTGTGGATCTACTAATAGAGGATAAGAACTAGACTTTGTTACTATTAGAGCATTCTGAACGGAAAGGTCGTCGTTTGGTAAACCTTGTAAAGTCCATTCTGATATGGTGGCATTTTCTACTAACATATTTGTTATGTTTAAGCTATCTGTAACAGGTATGTCTTTATTTTTCAAAATTCCCATCCATGTGCTGAGTAAACTGTTTCTAAACTCTTGGTTGTAAGGACCACAGTAAGATAAAAAGCCAGTAGCTAAAACAACATCTCCAACTAATCGTCCTAGCTGTTCTTTAAAGTCTTTACTTTGTTGAGTCCATCTTATTTTTTCACCTCCTAATCCGTTTATTAATGCAGTAGCTGCTGTCATTTTTCTTAGGCAAACATTAGCAGCATCGGTTAATTGTTGTTTTTCCGAAACGGCAGCTTCATATTGTTCCTTTACTTTACGCAGAGACATTTCCCTCTCTTCAAGTTGCCTTTCAGCCGAAGCTAAGTCTTCCATAGCGACCTGTAAGAATGACATTATAAGTAAGTAATTGAATGTTATTTAAACTAATGTTATATTTATGTTTTACAGACTTTTAATCTAGCTTCTTGTAATAGCAAATTCGCTTTCAATGGCAACACTTCTTTGTTCACACTGTGGAAAAAAGCCATGGCTTTAGTCCAAGACAAGAGACCAGCAACATCACCGCACACTCGCTTAGCAGTATCCATATTGTAGTCCTCCATTTCAAAATATGGGACGAGATGTTCTACCATTTCATTATTAATTATATCTTTAGGATAATTTTGTAATTGAAGTAGAAATGTGGTACTGGCCATCATCTGAAAATTTAAATTTCACAATGTTTAAAACTATTAAAATAAAATTTATATTGTACATTCCAAAGTATTAAAAAAAACCTTTAATGACTCTGCCCAGGAGGGCTTCGGGCAAGGTGCAGCAGTATCTGATATTACTGGATGCAGTCTCCTTTGAAACAGAATAAGTACACAGTCCATGATTCTCATAATAAGATGCGGTGGCCGGCCTAATTTTCTGACTGTAGCTATATGGGCAGGTTTTATAGTGTTTAATGCAGCTTCAGCTTCTTCAAGGGCAGGTTTAGCGGCTTCTAATTTTATTTCTGCTTTTTCCTTTTCTTCGGCAATATATGCAACTAATGCTTCGGCCTTTTCCTTTACTATTTGAACCTGGTTTTTTACTATTTCTGCTTGCATTGCTCTTTCTGTTACTTCTGTCAGTACGCGACCAGCTTTTTCTGATGCTAAAGCTAAATCCTGTTCCATAACAGCTAAATCTTTTTTTAATACTTCAACAGATATTGACGCTTCTCTTAATTTTTCTAACCCAGTATCCATTCTCAAAGCTCCATCGCCAAGTTCTTTTTGTTTCATTTGATAAATTATTTTATAGCCTCCTATGAAATTTAGATAAGATTTTGGCGTCACGTGAGACGAACGGCGGAACCTTTGAAAGTATTCCGTAGATACTTTAGATACTTCATCTTGTATAGTTCCTAATACCGTGACAAGCTCTTTCTTTACACTGTCACTACATTCAATTTCAAATTCAGCTAGGAAGTGATCAGCCACCGAAACGAGCGCATCTTTTGGCCACGGTTGGAACCAATCAATTGTGCATCCAGATATTAGGGCCGGGAAGCGTAATGCTCGGTATCTAAAAGCTTCGCTTACCTGAAAAAAATAAGTTATATTATTTTTTCTGAACACTACGACAGAATAGAAAGAATAATTATATGTATAAGGATTCAAAAAAAAACTTACAGGTGAAAAACATAACACTACATGAAGATTTTGACATGTCCTGTTAAGAAAATATTCCATAACTAGTTCATTAGTAAGCGTTCTCTTTTGGTTTTCACGTTTCATGATCGGAGTTAGCTCGGAGATGATTTCTTGTTGTTCATCTTTGGTGAATAGATTAGATATTACACCAGACGAAAGTATATTGTTAAGGTATTCCAAAAAACCTTCTTCTTTAATGTCTAAATCAGTAAAAATGAATGTTGTCCCTTTTCCTTGAACACCACAACTTCGATACAAAAGTTTCAAATCTTCCAAGAAGTTTCCAACGTTATAGGACCTCGTAAGAGCAATTTGAAATGAACGATATCCTGCTATGAAGGTAGATAATTTAGTCAGTGACTGCTTTCCGGAGCCTCCGACACCCACTAACATTACATTTCCCCGTGGATGTCTTATTACTCTTGATATTTTCACTAAATGTAGCATGGCATCTGGGAAGAAAACCAAATCCATGCCGGATCCTCGCACCATTTCATTGAACTGTGAAAGGAACATTTCTAGACGTTCGCGTAGTTCAGAATAATCAAAAACAGGTTCATACACTTTTGGCAACTCCATATCTGCATCTTCTCCTTCTTCACCTGTTGGCTCAGGAGCGTCCCTGTAGTAAAGATACTTGATTGTATATTATTGCAAGTGTCAACATATTAAAATAAATAAATTAAATATTTATTACCGCATAAAATCAACAAATACCGGTTCACTTTCCATCATTTTTTTGAACTCAATTCCTAAAATCTCTTCGGTCAAGCTATACAGCTCCTTATTAAACCAATCCTTATCACATTGATAAGTAAATCTGTCGGAAAATACTCTAGAACATTCGTGCTTCCACAACAACATCAAGCATTTTTCCGATTCAATTACAGTAGGTAAAGTACCTACCATCCCTTGCCAAACTCTAGATAAATCTCGTAATGAAAATACATAGTGAAATTTAGCTGGGGTTGGCAATAAATTGAGTCTTGTTTTCATCCAAAGTTCCCGTGTCAAAGGTATAATTTTTTTAATGAGGCCTCTAACTTCTACAGTAAATCCTCGTTTGACGTTGTAGTGCCCCTCACCGATCACTTTGAATATTTTATCAATGGAATCATTATTAGGCAAAGGACAGTTAAATATAGCAAACTGTCGTTTTAATCTTGATGGTATATCGTTTCTGCCACCACCTATAAAACAATTTCATAAATATTATGATTTTTCTTTAAATATCACAAAAGTTCTATGGTTATGGAAGTGATTATGGTACTTGGTATATACCTGGTTGACCCATCGCTGCTAAGAAATGTATGTCAATAATGGTAGTGAAGTCGCCTGGCTTTTCTAAACTATAGAAACCACCCATGCTCATTGTCTGTCTGACAATTTCATTGGTAATTTGATCTCCCCACTCATTTATTTGGGGAAGATTTATGTCATCGATAAAAACTAACATCTTTTTACCTCCAGGTGGTCCGAATGTCATTCCACTACGTTTTTCTACGTAACTTTCAATTGTTTTTTGGAACTGATATGGGCTTGTAGCAGACGAAAAATTGAACGAACGCCCCATGAATTGTTCTGGATTGGCATTTTTCATATATGCTTTCATCATAACAGTTTTTGCTGAACCCTGTTCACCTAACAACAATACAGCTTTCCCTTGTTTTGCAATACAATGTATCAAGTAATTTATCCTCACATTGTCCACGATCGGTACCAATATACTGGCATAGTCTGGTGAAGCTGTATCTGGATATTGATAGTTGGGAACCATATCTTCCCAGGGCTCCCACTTGCCAGGGTGCTTCACGTAAAAATCAAAAGCAATTGACGGTTTGTTATTCATATGTTTGGGCAAATCAATCGTCTCGGAGAAATTTTGTTTTAAGTACAAATCGAATCTCACACGATCATCTGTTTCCAAAAATGAACCAAAAGCCCAAATCAAAGTGAACACGTAAATTTTATGTAAGTGTTCGTGTGTGAACAATATTATTTCTTCGGTTTTTTCTTTCTCTTCCTCTTCATCTATATCGCCGTTTACTGATTTACTGGCTGAAGTGTCTTCAGTTTCTTCTATTTGAGGAGGGACTAAACCTTCGAGGAGATTGAGCATTTGCAGTATTACGTTGCTTTGTAGCACTCGCATGCTGAACGTAAGGTTCTGTGTACACCAAGTATAAACGCTTAGAAATGTTTGTTGAAACAGAGAACTGAAAACTTCAACTTCTCGTGGTGATCGTGTCTTAAGCCAAGCTCGTAACACTAAAAAATTACAGTATTAATTAATTACACAGTACAAATATGATAAAAGTTACCTGCAATGAATCCTGTACGATATTTTTACCTGGTTCCCAATCGAGACCCGAGGAGCTCATATAAACCATTCCGTTTCTCGATACAGTTGCTGGTGAAGCGTTATCAATATTTTCAGGCTCGAATATTATTTTAGAAGTCGGTGCCATAGTTAGTCGATCCCCGTTAGCCAATGTTAAAGTTTTATTGTCATCGAGAACTGAATTAAGATTTTCTATCCAAATACTGTCAACCGGACCATCAAGAACCAACCAAATATGCTCCCCGGTTTTTATTTTGAGGGTTTTTCTCCACAAAGCAGAAAATATACCATCTGTCCAATCGTTTGTGGCCACATCGAGACGACCAAACATTTGTGCTGCAGTTATAGCTTTAGGGTTCATACGCATTTCCCTAAAATAATAATAAATAAAAAAAAGCGATTTTACTCATGTTAAATAACTATTCTGTTTGTCCCATTTTGTGGAATTGAATGCCAGTAATTGTTACCACTTATCATATATTTATGACTTTTTTTATTTTCTACAAAGAAGATATTGTCATGAACAGTGGAAATAATAACAAACAAATAAACTATATACATAATTAAATACTCATTTATTTATTCATAGAGATTGGTTAATTATATGCTTGGAATTGTTTTATAGTTAGGTAAGTTTTATATTAAGAAAATTAATGTCAATAATTTAGAAAAATTTATGTCTCGGCTTTGCTGGAAAGAAATTGATGAGAAAAAATTACAAGGAAAAGTGAACATTACAAAATATTTATTTATTAAAATTAACACAATTATTTTAACAGACGCAATGGTCGCTTTCCGCAGTTAAGCTCTTTATTCTTCCAACAAAACTAAGCCGCTGTGCGTGCCTTTCAATAAAATAGAGTTATTTCGAAAACTGTAGATAAATATTAAACATTTTATTTATACTTAATACTCAAACAAAATTTCAAGGTATAGCTTTTGTTAGATCTAAAATATATTTTAAAATGAATATTTTAAAACATGAATTATAGATTTTACAGATTTGACAAGTACAGGGCTTTTATCAATGGACTCTTGATAGATATTTTC
Source organism: Synanthedon myopaeformis (assembly GCA_944738685.1). NCBI lineage: Eukaryota > Metazoa > Arthropoda > Insecta > Lepidoptera > Sesiidae > Synanthedon > Synanthedon myopaeformis. The sequence goes on along the minus strand of OX122913.1, from coordinate 2,945,987 downwards.
AATTTCAATTACGAATATAAAAGATATTTTAAGACAGTGCAAAATTATTCTGCATACTTAGTAAACTTTTTTGTGTATCTTTTTTTTTATATAATGTAAAGGGTTGACACTGTCACGCTTCCCTTTCCAATTTTTTTTCTTTTTTCCAAAATTTTTTATTATGATTTTTTTTCAAGGGCAGTCTTGTTTTTGCCAAACACCTGTTTGTAACTAACATAATCATTACCTGTGTACTTCCTCAATAATAGATAAAGCATTCATTAAAGTGTGTATACAGGTCGTTTTACCGGCTCCTGGTGGTCCCAGAGTCATAATTCCATGTCGAACGCGTTGTGTCTCGTATAACTAAAACGATATTACGCATTCACTTCATACATATTGCGATGCTTACCATCCTTCAATAGCCATTGACAACTGATAACAATTACCTGAACGATTTTTAAAATCCAAGGAGCGTGATATATAAGACCTGTTTGCTCGACTTGATTTTTCACAGCCTCCTCTAACTCGGGGTATGTAGTTTTTTCTAAAGCTTGATTAGGGAAGAGATCGGCAACGAGCGAAATAAACAGCGGCTCGTCCTCATCTATGAGTTTGGAGAGGTTCATATCTCGAAGCACTCGCATGACAATTGTGCTCTCGTTGTCTTTGGAATTGACGCGCTTCACGGCACCGAGAGTCCTCAGCACTGACAGAATGTTGCGAAGACCAAAGTCGTAGTGAACCTAAAATATTTACTACAGTCATAATTCACTAGCTGAGTCCCATGGTTTCACCCGCTCCCACTTCTTTGTCTCGGGTTTTGTCGGACGGCCGACCCGCCACAACGAATCCCCCGCCCGCGCTTCCTTTCTTCTTTTCTTAGGGTCGTAGCGTGGTGTTAAAGCCTATATTCTTCCTCAAGAAATGAGCTATCAAATACAAGAAATAATTGAAATCCGAATAATTTTTCTAGTGCGCTTTTATTTTGAGTGTTAAGAAACAAACTTTATCGTTTAATATTGAGTAGGTATAGATAAGAAGCATTAAGTCACTATATGTCAGCTAATTGTTACCTGTTTAGTGAGCTGCTCTTCGCATAGTTTGTAGAGCGTATAGAATTTCCTGGCCAATGTAATATTTTCTAGGAAACCACAAGACGCTAGCTTGACTCTAATAATTATTTGTCGGTCAGGCACCATCATCGCCACAGTCCTGAATTGTATCTTCAAATTCTCAGGCAACTCCTTTCGTCCGGCGTACCCTGGATTCTATTACAAGAAATTATAAGGTTTCAAATGTAATCACCTATATCACAAAATTTCTCATCACTTACCATTGTTATAAAGATACCAAACTCGGGACACATGTCCGATGTATCGCCGTCGGTAAACACGAAGTTCTTCTTTTTTTCCTTTTTGGCGGCGAGAACAACGGCGACCTGCTGTGCAGCTACGGAAAGCACTGGCAACTCAATTCGGTTGAACTCGTCAAAGCAACCCCAGGAGCCGGATTGAGCGAGGCCCTTGTAGATGCGCCCTAGACCCCTGATATAAAAGCATGATGTTAAGTTTAATGTAAAATATGCTTTGTACCAGAATATTGGCCAGTGGGTCGCCCAATCCCATTCAGGCCTGTATTTCTGTTTTTCGATGAATGAGCAATTAAGCTTAGTTCTAACGCTCAAAGAAAATGTTTTAGGACAATCTGCATAAAAGACAAGCGTTATTCGATGGCATTTAAAGTGTGTCAGATTAGTGGAAATAAATTAAAACTCATACAAAATAGAAACATTTACCGGTAATCCATTTGGTCAGAACAATTGAAGACGACAACGTATTTGGCGAGTGTCTTGCCCATATCTTTTACCGTTTCAGTTTTTCCTGTGCCTGCTGGTCCACACGGAGCTCCGCCCATGCTCATTGCTAACGCTTGCGCCAATGTTATGTAGCACCTGCAAATATAAACACCAGAATACTAACATGTATTAAGATAATTGAGTGTAGTATTTATCACACTACTAGCTGTTCCACGCGACTTCGTCCTCGTAACTTTATAAAATATAGCGTATATTACTCGCTGATTATTTAGCTTGTATAGGTGTAAGAATTTTTAAAATCGTTCCAGTAGTTTTATTACAAACATACAAAAATACAAATCTTTTCTCTTGATACTCGTAATATTAGTAAAGTATAGATTAACACACCTGTCTGTTAATGGTGTGATCACTAATCTTTCAGTACAGCCCAGATACTCGTTTTGATAGGCGAATGTGACATCAGTGACTGAAATCCAGGTCTTATCTGCATCTTCTTTGAAGTAAAACCGGCATTGCTTCAACCATTCAAAGTCTGTCGCAGATCGTACACTTAACCGGCACTAAATTATAACCAATGCATTAATATCAACTTTATTTATGTGGTACAATACAATTATTATCCAAAAGACCTACTAGCATATCAAAGATATCACGTTGATGAACATGTATCGTGATAAGAGTCTCGAATTTGATTCGTTCAATCTTGAGCAAATCCCTGGTTGTCTGATCAATGAGTGTATTAAGTAGTTCTAGGAACTTGTTATTTGTTTCCATCATGATCTTTTTGTCTTGTCTAGCTTGCATGAGGGCTTGTTCCGCGTCGCGGGTCCAAATTATTTGTATTCCCAATAGGCCAATCTGTTAAATAATAATAACAGTCAAATCTTAATATTAAAACCTTAATAACTTCCAAAATACTCGTAGGAAAGTTTTAACTGACCTGCGCAGGCATTTTGTCCAGAAATAAAAGAAGGTTAAAAGCAGGATCATTGAGAATAGAGACAGCATTGCGGATTATGGAGTGAAGGCTGCCCTGAGCGGATTGCAATAAGGAAGTGAGCCACGTCTCCACTGAGCCTTCAGCGCGTACCGCTCGCTCCAATTTTATCTCTTCACCTTCTGATGATACTATGGCTACCATTTTGTTGTATTCTTCAAACAGAAAACAAAAAAAAATACATTGATCAAATCTTATTAATTAATTGTGTTATACATAATTATGTAAATATTTACCTATATCGTGAAACTTGACATAACGAATGTTGTCGAAAATTGAAAGCAAGTGATTTTGTATCGTATGAGAGTCCGATGCTTGCCCCAAGATTTCGAGGAGAGCTGGATCAGACACGAAAAAAAATCTAGGAAACATAGTTCTCTTCTTCTCCAAGTAGCCACTAAGCGATTTTTGACAAAGCTCCAATTGCTCTTGTAAGTGCGGCAAAAGTTGTCTCAAAAGATCATCACCCACGCAACAGGACACTACTCCAGGAGTTTCGTGCGCCCTTTGCATTATCTTTTGCCATGATTTGTCGATCTTTGAGAAACGTTTTGCTTCTTTTGGTAACTGCTTGGCGATGTCGCCGCCTACAAATACCGCTTCTAGGTACACCCACATATTTTGTACTAGCAGCCACCGTTCGAGTATCTCGTTTGTGTTTTGCAAATCATACAACCACTGTTGTATCTGTTTACGGAATGGTGCGTTGTACCTGGTGAACAGAATATGTTGCAACTTGAAAAATGTGTCACAATCATCGAAATAATAATATATCTTTGCTAATTCTTAACATATATCTTAAAATTAACAAATATTAAATATAGTTTGCATTGAATTATTAATATTATTAGATACCGATTAGATAATAAGGAGCCGAGTATCATAAGGCTGTCTTCAAGCTGTCCGATCGTCTCAGCGGTGGTGTCGCCTCGCAGCAGCAGCTCCCCGCGGTTGTTGAAAGTCTGGAACGTGAGCTCATGCACGGACCACTCATTAGTCACCTGCCGAAGCTTGGCTTCAATATCTTTCTCCTTCATTGCTGATATACAAATGTCCTGTTGTCACAAAAAATCTTTATTATATATTATTCAAAGATGAAGATTGTGTCAGATGAAGATAATTAATAGTTTGATTCTTACTTCAATGTCCTCTTTATTTTGAAGCAACGGCGCTTCCAAAATATTCTTAAGACAAAAATCTTCATTGTCCAATTCGAAGTTATATTGCGTAACTTCCATTATACGCTGCCAGTGTCGCGGTTTCATAGCTTTATTCGCCATCAGTTCGAGAAGGGGGCACATGTCATTAAAGTCGTCTATTGTTTTCTTTAATGCGAAGAACGCCGGCCACTCTTTTAATCTACAATATTACAAATCATTTTTAATAAATTCTGTAAACGAATATGTAAATTTAACTATTCTAAATATATTTTGTATTATAAGAAATGATATTATTACTCGTATTGGGAGAATTTCATATACACTCAGCGGCACGGAATCTTGGCCAAGCGCTTATCTTGCGATAACAAAGTTGTTAGTGTTTATAATAAATTTTTTGGTATGAGGGTGAGACGAAAAAATACTTCCGATTAGTTCAAGAGGGTAATTTATTATGTTTGAGTGCAATTTGACATTTGTTTTAAGCTTTAGATGAATCGAGTCATTTGAGCGACTAAGTTGAATTTTTAAACTCCGTATTTTAATATTGTGTACTATTCAGTTACCAAACATCGGTCATTTTGTGCTTTTAATCCAATAAACGAAGGTGCTAAAAAACGAAAAAAAATGCCCTTAACACCAGCTCAGGTTGCACAAGCCGTGGCATTAGTCAACCAAGGGATGACACAACGCGAAGTGGCTACAACGCTAAACGTACCACGTTCTTCAATGCAATATGCATTGAAACGATACCAGGAGACTGGCGGCTACACCCGCAGACCAGGTAGTGGAGGTGTAAGATGCACATCGGCCAGAGATGACCGCTTTATTAACCTTGAAATTCTGCGAAATCGCTTCCTCACTGCAGTTGAAATCCGCTCGCGACTACAAATCACGAGAGGTGTTAATGTTAGCGAGCGTACGGTGAGAAGACGTATGGAGGAAGTTAATTTGAAAGCCCGTAGACCAGCACGCGGCCCAGAGCTTCTCAGACAACATCGAATAGCAAGACTTCGTTTCGCTCAAGAACATGCCAACTGGACCCACGAGCAGTGGGCTAAGGTTTTGTTCACTGACGAGTGTAGGATAGCTTTACGTGCACCAGGTGGTCGACAACGAGTGTGGAGGAAAAGAGGAGAACGATTTTTACCCATCACCACTACACAAACTGTGAGTTTTCATGGTGGCTCCATAATGGTGTGGGGAGGAATAAGTTCCGACGCTCGTACCGAGTTGGCTATCGTCGACAACCGGCTAACTGCTGCTCGATACATTGAAGAGATCCTTCAAGATCATGTTTTACCGTTTTCGGGGTTCATTGGCGAAGACCAATTTCTGCTAATGCACGATAATGCACGCCCACATGTCGCACATTGCGTCAATGAATACCTTCAAGAGGCCAGAATTCAAAAATTGGAGTGGCCAGCTCGTAGTCCTGATCTAAATCCCATAGAGCATGTCTGGGACATGCTTAAAAAAAGATAAAAAACAAATTCAATCCACCACGGACACTTGCTGAGCTCCGAAATGCTGCTTGGTCCGCATGGGATGACATACCGCAAGTTGAGGTCAAAAGCATTATCCAAAGCATGCCAGATCGAATGCAGGCAGTTATCATGGCTAGAGGAGGAATTACCCGATATTAAGATGTGTAAAAAATAATGAAAAATTAGCAATCCCGCATTTCCTAGTGTTTTAAAGTTGAGCGCTGAAAGTTAAGATTTTCTGTGAAAACGTTTGGTTTTATTTAATCTTAATTATTAGGAAGGTAAACGGTTAATTGTCATTAAAAAAGGATTAAAAACCTAAAAGAGACACTTATTGAACACACCTGCTTTGTATTTATGAATGAAAAAGTATTAAAATGCAAACTATCGCAAATTTCTGTGTTGGCCAAGTTTTCGTGCCGCTGAGTGTATTATAGAATGAAAAAAACCTCTACAAACCCCTTCGGTAATTTTCGACATCTATTCTGAAATTCCATAAGTTCATTATTGATTTCTTCAATATTGACGTCTCCCCAGGGTATGTCGTAGTAACTGCTGACACGGTCTATAACGTCGTTATATAACTTGTACAATTTCTGGAGCAAATTTAGTTCTTTTCTTATTTGTGCCAGTTCTGGATACTCCGTGTGCGGCAGACCGAACAACTCTTCCCCGTTTTGGTAAGTTTGCAACTTGCGCCACATGCCATCGAAACGATTCTAAACAATTCGAAAAAACAATATTTAGTGCAATACATGATAAAGATAAATAAGAATCTATATTATTATTTACTTACTTGGAATAGTATTAATCTGTCTGAAGCTTCCCTGGGGCTGAGTCCTGGTTGCATAGGGCCCGCATGTCTGTACTCATGGCAATAATCAGTGTTATCGTCTCTAAACTTATCCAAATTGCTGTTCAAATCCTCCTCAAATTGCGGTTGCATTTTGAGTAGATGTACATGCGACGCTAGGGCCGTAGCTTGCAATTGCTGCCATGTGTATCGGAGGTTATCCACCTGCTCAAGATCTTCTTGACTTACAGACAACTCATAACGAGTGATTACGTTGAACGCCTCCTACAAATACCAGAATTTCACAGTATTTAAGACATTACAAAGGCGTAAACAATAGGCAACTATGAGTCGTTCGAACCTCAACAGGATCAATTTTAAGCTCCATATCAACTTCTTGTTCCCTGATTTTTTTGAGGGTTTCCATAACCGTTCTCACGTCATCGAGGTCCCTAATCGGTCTTTCTAACTTCCTCTCTAAGTCGTTCATAATGGCATACACGTAGTCCATTTCACGTTTGTATTTTTTGCGCATCGCTTGACCTATTCTGTGGGTTCCATCTGCAAATGAAACACAAATTTGAATCTTAACAATTCCTCTTATAATATTACTCACTCACATAAATGACTTTTCAGGTACTTTTCAGTTCTGTAGTCAGTCCTAGTTTAAGTTTTTCTGTGGACACTGCTAAACAGTTTCCAATAATAAGTAGATCGGGTTCTGTAGTGAGTTTCGATTCCAATTCACTATGTTTCTTTAAAGCCACTTCAAAATCATTCAGAGGCCATGCTAACAGCTGTCTAAGAGTTTTCTCACACTTCCACAAATAATGGTACGGTCGCCAACGCTTTACCAATGTATTTAACTCCTAGAAAAATAAAATATATGTCTGTAAAATATAAAATAAATTAATATCTATTTCGCTTATTGAATAAAATATAATACCGTTTTAATATTTTGGGTGCACGTTGACAACAAAGACAGCGTCTTCACTATTTCCTTATTCTCCATTATATGGTTATAAAAGTTTTTTTGCTGGTAAGGGAAAGTTGGTTTCTCTTCTGACTCCAATCTGTAGTGCTTCCTTCTCTTTGATTTTGCTGCTTCCATTATTTTTAAAGACTTCTGCGCCATCGCCAACGGTGCTGACAAGTGGACCTGTTCGTCAAGCCTGGTCACAACCTCTACTAGCTGCTGGGTGGACTGGTGGCCCGCCAGCTTCTTCCAGCTCACCTGAACCGATAGGACTCAGCGTGCGGGGTAATGGGATGCAGCGGATAACGTGCGCCATATAAACAGATGCTCGCAAGCAAGCAACACCGAGTGTTGAGCGTGAGCATTGAGCACAAATAATGAAATTAAAATAGTTATGCAAACGAGTAACACACAAACAAACACACATGCAAGTGATAAACATTACATATAATATTATACATTTAACACCACACAGGAAGAGGAAAAAACAAGCAAGGAAACGAACCGATTAACTTATAATACGAGCACTGTGAAAGGTGGTCATTTCATCAACAAAAATCAATATCTAGTAATTTCGCTTACTTTACAACTCGTTTTTTCCTGTACCAAAATAACAGGTAACATAAGTTATTATCTTTATTTGAACTTGAGTTACTACTATTTGAATTATTTCCAAAAATATGTGAATACCGTGGCAGCATTGCCCTTCCCGCCGGTCCACTGAGCAACTCCCTTGGAGAGTCCTGAAATGTGTTTTCCAGCTGCTACTAGAGCTTCTTGAATCTCTTCAAGTGTCGGTTTGACGGACACGTTCGGTATCATCAGTGTCGCGTTCAACAGAAATAATGGTCTTCTCGGGACACCTAAGTAAGAAAATTCCTTATAATATCGTATGTGGTAGGTAGACTTGAATGCCGTACATATATAATTATCTATTTACCCTCCTCGTTGGGTATTATGTCATTGTCATGGGAAAATTGTTTGATGATCAGATCGAGTGTTCTCCTGGTCACCTTGATTAATACGTCTATCACCTTTCTGCTGTAGTAACGACGCATCTCACTTACAGCATTCTTCACCATTTCCTGTATCACGTAAAGTTTTGAAACAATCATATTATTTCGGCTTTTTATGATAAATATTATGACATCATGGAAATTATTACGAATAATTACAAAATACTTAATTACGAAAAAGTCAGTATTAGGTTCATTCCAAACTTCTGGTTTTATATAAATTTTGTTTCTCTTTTATCACTATTAGATGATAGTCAAAATTATTCTGCATCGATTAGAATGCTGAGTCATCTCTGCATTGTTTTTAATATAGTATAGGTATATGTATACCTGCATGCTTTTTGAGAGACCGCCAGCGGGCATGGAGATGAGTCGGTGTGGGTCTTCAAAACACTCCCACACGGCCGACCAATCCTGTTGACCACTTGAACTTGTGGACTCATTCATTGATGAAGCCGCACCAACGCCGCTATCTGTCTCGCCCTCATCTAATAAAAGTATCCAAGCTTTCTAAATTACAATTTAGATCAGAAATACTATTAAATAAAGTATAAGATTAACTTAAAATTTCATATGTAATTTTTTAAATGTTAAGGTCGAGTAACGTCTGCCTGACATTACTTGATAATAACAGTCCATGTTTTGTTTTGATTTGATTAAGTGATTCAGGCATGCCACCTGAATACACACACTATTCTCCCATGAAGGGCGACTGTGGCTTGAGTTGAGGCAAATGTGGCTACAGACGAATGGTACCTAAGACTTTTTGAAAATAATAAAAAGCAATTATTACCTTCAGCTATGAGAAACTCAAAATCTGGGTTGATTTCAGTGGGCGTTATTTGATGAGCTGCTTTCTTCACTAGTTCAAGTACCTCCTCCACGGCTTCTTCCACCATTATACTCTTCCTATTTAATTCTACACACGCGTTTCTAGTAGAAAAATTAGACACTTTATATTACCTACATCCAAATATTAATACAGATTAATTCTACACAGTACAAAAAATATGCAATTACCTACATCCCGTCTCCACATTCTCCAAAAACTCTTCCATTGACCAAGGAGTCACTTCTAAAAGAAATTAGATACCAAGTTTCAAATAGAACTCTTGTATGTTTAAATAAATTCAATTTATTTAATATACATCTATTCTATTCGATAGAAGCAAATAATATCTATTGCAATTCTCTAGAATACTTACCTGGCAGCGTTATTAGCGTGACTTCTTGCATTCCGGACAGAACATATATAATTCTGTTTGTGTATATGTCGTGCACTCTGGTGACAAGTACGTCGAAGCTCTTGATGGCAACATTAGCGCGATCGATGAAAAGGCGCCAGTCGTCGCTAGTCCAGGCCACCGAGCGCAGACCAGGCAGCAGTAAGAAAGACAAGCGGACCACTTGCGGCAAGAAGAGAGGGCGCACCTCCAGTTTTACTCTACGCACGGTGCGCAAGTAGTCCTCCAAAAGAAACTAACACAGAGTTAATCACTTTATAATACACCTAAGAATACAAAACAAAACATAACGTGCAAAATGCCGAGGAACCGGTCATTGTTATATGTAGATATATATTACTTGGATTACTTGCTGCCGAGTAGTACTTTGGCCCGTGTTACAACAATACACATTACACTTCTTTGGGCAATATTAGGGGTCATTTATTTATTTTTTACTGTCATATTTACATTGTCTTAAATCAAGGGTCGATCTTGTTTTGGACCAAAACACGACTTGCGATTTTATTTTAACACCCTCTACAAAATTTTGCATTCAGAGCTACAAGAAGTCCTCACCTCCAGTGAATCGTTAACAATGGTGAAATGATTTTTCTTTGCGTACAGCGAGTGGCACACTATCGGCAGTTCTATCCCCATCTTCACTAGACAATCCGATTCTCTGATGAGCAATTTGATGGTGTGATCGAGGTTTACAACGATGTGTCCCGTCTCGTCGATTTTTAGTACGGTGCTGTTTAAACTGTCATCCACGTCCCAAAACTACATAGAATCGATACAAAACAATATATATTGTTTTAATAAGTAAGTACATTAAATTCCTATAATAACTACAATTTCAACTCTTTTAACAGTTCTGCTATTCCATCAGCTACGTAAGAATCTCATCTCAAGAAGATACGGACTGCACAATGCATGGTGGCTATTGGCGCTTATGGGTATCGCTTGCAACAATATTGAGTCGGTCAATCTTTAATTAAATACTAAAAATACTATCTAAAACAGCAAATGTATAAATAGAAAAAAATATATAGGCAAAAATTACTAAAAATAATCTTGCAAAACACTTTTTCTTAAGCTCATACTCGTATCACTACGAGTATTAACTGTTATAGAAGTGAAATAAATTGATTTAGAGATATTTAGTGTGCATGATTAAATGATATCTATTTAATTGTCTATCTATCTATAAATACATAAATGTCAGCATTAGTTCGATAGTGACTGTTAGTATGAATAATGAATTTGAATGAAAGACATTTACGTTTTGATTGATCCACACAGCACGCATGGTGTCCTCATAGTGGTGTATCAGCGCTCGCGTATTATGGTACTTGCGCATCAAGTCTGCGGCGGTTGGTAATGCTCGTAGCACGGGATGCGCCGAAACCGCTTCCACTGTCTCACGCATGTTGTGCATCAAGCAACGCGACCACTTTATACGTCCCGCCACCGGCGAGAAGTTCCGAGGCAATGGAGGATCGCCCTTCTGCTTTTTAAACATCTTCGTAATCTTATCTACTTCTTTCTCGCAATATTTGAGAACGCGCTCATACTTTTCACTCAGCTTAGTAATCTGTATCTTCTCACTAACCTGTATGGAGAAACGATAGATTAGGTTATACACAGGCTCCATTGCACACTATTGTATTAGAACAAATTTCAAACAAACCTTTTCAAATCTCGTAAGGAATTTAATGCCCTGAGGCGTTTCCCAAACGCTGGCGAAATTCTCTTCAATAGTGTTGCCGATAGACTCACGAAGGGCGTTTGTTTTTTCTTCAAATGCTTCGTAGTCCTTATCAAATTCACTATTTCTATAATCCAAATAATCATATTGGCAGGTGGTTACTGATTTCTTTGCTTCTTCGAAAATTTGAATAGCCTCTTCTAAATCTGACAAATAATATAGTTACAGTTATATTTATGAAATTAATTATAATTTTTAATACATATTAAATTGTGCGGTAAAATTTATATTTACCTTCACCCAGTAAAAGTCCTTCCATCCTCTTCTCAAAAAGATTTTTATAATCGTCCATTAAATCGAACATAGATATTATTTTGTATAGGCGCTTACAGAATGTATCAAATTTTCCAAACACATAGTTTTCAGAGAAACTAAATTGTTCAGTGGTCGGTATAAATTTTTGGTTTTTCACAAAGATATAGGTCTCCCTGTAGGTTTTATTCAAGTTGATGCAATGAATTAGCTTCTGACGGACGACTGGTCGCTCTTGAGACCAGATGGTTTCTTTAAAACGGCAAGTGATGTACTGCTTGCAAGTTTCGATCATTTGATTGGTGATCTAAACAATTAACGCCAACAATAATTAAAATTATACTTTAATACTTAAAATGTACCTAAATATACAATTGCAGTCACTCACCTTTACCATTAATGACGATATTCTTTCGGATGTATTGTAGAATTGCGAGACACTGTGTATAAGTCTAACGGTTTGTAGTAGACTCAGTATAGAATCCTTAATTTTGACAGGGTCGTCTAGGTACAGAGAATGGCAGCATTTTTCCATTGCCTGTATAAACTTGGCGTTGTCCTTAGCCTCATTGTAGCAAAACGTGATTTTGTGGTCAGTATCGCGCCACACTTTTATAACCTTCGAATTGGCGAGTTGGAGACAGCTAAGGGTCAGTTGGACTTCATTATCCTAAGGAAAATATATCCAATTAGTTTACATTAGATGTATTTATAACAACTAAATGAGATTAATTTATTATCATCACGCTACCTGCAAATATGACACAAGTTGGGAGAACTGAGCACCTCTTTTTTTCCAATACTCGAGTTCGTCTTGAGGTCCGCTGGTATCTACTTCACGTCTAAGTTGTTCACTCTCACTTAATATCTAAAATAAAAACATGATATCATGAAACGAACACAAATGTAAAAACTTCAAATGTTTTTGAATTTTTTACCTCCATAACTTTTTTTATCCACTCGTCAACTCTTTCTTCAAGCATTGTGACAGTGGCCGGATTTTTGGTCATTTCTTTGAGCTCAGCATGATCAGTCACGGTGGCCATTAATACTTGATTGTCGTCGAACAAGTTCCTTTCATTACACACCTCTTCGCACACTGACATAAACAAATAGAAGAAACAGTTTAATATAGGAGCGATAAGAAATTTTAATCTAGTTGATCCCAGAACACAATTATATCCTCAATGTTATCTCACCTTTTAGTGCACTACAGAAAGATCGGAGCCCAGGTAGCAACTGATTCTTGACAATTGGAAATCGCGTCTCGTCTTCGTCTCCATCAGAACTGGGATGGGCGAGCGCCCCCATGTACACGTACTCCATTACTCTCTCGATGGCCGTCACTAGGCCAACTTTTTCTGCGTTGAGTATGCCACAAAACCTTGTAACAAACTGATAGTTTTTATCATGCTAATTACTTCATAATATAACTAACTGATTGTATATTTTACACTCACAAATCTTTGTGAAATCCCTCTTCCGGGAGTTGTTTGCTGACATTGATTCTGAACATGTAAATGCAAATACCGGTGAATCGCACATCCCAACCGTCAGACAAGAACAGTTTCTTCTTTATGGTGACCTGAGGCGGCGGTTGTTTCCCCTGGCCCTGTTGTCGCGGCTTCGACCCTTCGGGCTGCGGTCTCTGCTCGACTTCTTCGACTTCTTGATAATACCATAGAAGTTTGTTTTTCATATGTGGCAGAAAAAGTTGATTGATGTCATCTAACATGTTCCCTTCGAAGACGTGGTCCATGATGGCGTGCCGAGGCAGACCTGTACCATCGATGAGCAGCTGGAACGTGAATTCCAGCCGCGGGTCCATCTCGCCTCGACGCGCCTTCCGCTCGCATTCTTCTCGCCGTTTCTGCGATCATTAGACAAACGTGGTTTTTGTTATTAAAAAGCAATATTACTTTCATGAATATTTTACGTTTGTGAACAGTAATTTCAATGATTCAAGCTTCATTTGTTTAATGCGAAGATATGCAAAGTCAGAATTTCTGACTGAAACGTAAATTTTTTATAAGTTAGTTTAGTTGTGAATAGTTTTATTTTGATGTTAGTTACAAACGGTTTTTTAATGTAGATTCTATTAATAGCTAAATTAATTAGTTGGTATTAAAAATCACTGTATTTTCCATGACAATTAAAATAAAATTAACGTTAAATAAATTAACTTACGGAGAAAGCGTAAGGAGAAGCAAAATAATTATTTTTAACTTTGCTAATTATTTTTAACTTGTGTTAGCCCGTTACTATACAATTCGTCAAAAGATATAATACTAATCAAAAAAATCGGTACACAAAATTGGATCCGAAGTGTTAGCATATTCACATATGAATTCTAACAGTAGTTTTAAAAATATCAGTTTCGTTTGAAGTTTCTGAAGACCTGCAAGACATCCATCAGGTCCTCCTCATCCTGCTCATCATCGCTGGACGCGGCGCGCACCCCGCACACAAACATTTCTATTTGAACAAATATCTTGCGATGTTCAAGCTTCGATGTACATTTGCAACTGAATCGAACTGTGTGAACCAAAATTGCATTTCACACAAGACATAAAAGTAACAAGTCGCCAAACTTTCAAAGTATTTGCGTGCACAATACGAATTGTAACTCGGTGCTGTTGGGGCACCATCTCTCGCCACCAGCGCTACCAGTTTGAATTGTCGACCCGCAACTAATCTAATAAATGCAAATTAAACGGACAGGTTTCGGTGTGAGGGGGATAGAGGTTGTACTAACACTGTCACAGACAAAGACACGCGACGTCTACAATAATTGATTGTTGGGAAGGGCACGGGGACTGGTGGCAATGGGCGCCCTTGATACTACACTTTTTAAAATAATGGACGACCTCCAAAGAAGAAATATTATACGGAGTGCATCAATATCGATAAATTGTTTGAAGTTTTTGAAGTGAGCCGTAAAATGTGACAGTTGCATTCGTGGCGTGTTGTCAATACAATGCCGTAGCAAGCGTGTGTGTTTTACCCTGTTTACCATAAATGGACAAAAATAGCACAATATCATTGTGCCCATTTTAATATGCCACAGATAAATCAAAATCTATAAGCATATATCAAAGTGGAAAATAAATGGGCGATAAGATAAGTTATCAATTTCTATTCCTCCAGTCAGTTAAATCTTTTCAGATGACTGGATTAATGTTGTTAATAAAATTTTATTTATATACGTCTCAGCCGTAGGACGTCCACAGCTGAACATAGGCCTCCCACCTAAATTTCCAAAATAATTGGTCAGAAGCCTTCCACTTGAAGGTGGACAGCTGACAGGCTGACGGTCCACTTGAAGGTGGGTGGCTACTGTCGCCTATAACACAAGCAACGCCACAGGTGCGCCATAGACTGTAGTAGATTTAAGGATAGCTGACAGGAATGGGCTCTGGCATCCCTTACATACTCACTGAAATACTAATATTAAATTTGATATGTTTCATTATGAATGTGTATTTGAATTTTGGAAGTGGATTCGAAAAACTGCTCAGTCTGATAGTCAGTCAGTCAACGGTAATCTGTCGCTGAGTAATGAACTACACCTTGACATTTGGTCACCTTTAGGTGGATGTCAGAAGCAACACGACGTTTACAAACGTTATATTTTCCAACTAAAGAAGAATTACCGAAGCAACCAAGAAATAAGTAGAAATTTTTACATTTTGCAAGTGCGCGTTTCAATGTTATTCTTTAGATATTTCAAGGATATGCTACCTATGCTATACTATACCTTGCCTAAAGGGACTCCTTTTAATAATATATTTTAGTTATTATATTATATTTTTTAAGGTTTTTAGTTTTAGGTTCATTGTTCTAGTATTTTTTATTTCTGTATAAATTATAACAGCTTAATCGGTAAGTGCATTGAACTACATAGTTTGTTATATTTGAAAACTTTTAAGCCAAATGGAAAGAAGTATCCACATATAAAATGATCCTAATGTCTTTAGTATTAGTATTTTACTTACAAAATTACTGATCACTTTGCCGACCATCGAGATATCCATTTTGTTTTACTTTTAATTTTCCCTTGCTTATGCACAAACCTCTGCCTGTAAGGTTTTAAGGTGATAAAATAGTTGCTGCTATACTCACGCACGTTAGCTTACTGCTGTCTGCCGGAGACACAGTTGCGTGAACTAACACGCATACAACCTCTTCATGGGCACACGTGATGGCACATATCGAAATTTCTCATTTATTTGTACGGTTTCATAAGTACTCACTCGTATTTTATTAGCTTTCAACACGAACCTTTCACTTGATCGATAAAAAATGCTCATGTGATAAAATATTTTCATATAGATGCTCAGTCCGTCAAACATTTTTACATCAGCATTATTCGTCGCCTTTATACACCCTCTCATGTGTTGCCAGTGATGACATATGGTCTCTAACTTTGGGCCTCGTCAGAAAACTCAACGTTGCTCAACGAGGGCTATGCTCCGACGGCCGCTGGGACGGAAACTTCTCGAGTGGAGGCCACGGACCGGCAAGCGCAGCGCAGGACGTCCACTCACAAGGTGGACAGATGACTTGTTAAGGGCTGCGGGTCGACAGTGCATCCAGACTGCTTCTGACCGGTCTTATTGGAAAATTATGGGACAGGCCTATGTCCAGCAGTGAACATCCTGCGGCTGAGATGATGTTACACCTTATAATAACCTCGTATGTTAATAACACCTCTTAATCTTCTCTTAATACGCACATTCAAAGAGGGATAAACGAGGAATTTTTGAATATATAAAAAGTTGCATCCTGCCTATATAAAGTAAATAAATAATAATAATAATAAACGTAGTAGGTAAATAAAGTCGCTATCCGCCTGACTTCTCTTCTCAATTCTCTTAAACCACCCAAAAGATTTTGATACGGTTTCCACTAATA
Organism: Synanthedon myopaeformis; assembly: GCA_944738685.1. Classification (NCBI taxonomy): domain Eukaryota; kingdom Metazoa; phylum Arthropoda; class Insecta; order Lepidoptera; family Sesiidae; genus Synanthedon; species Synanthedon myopaeformis. The sequence goes on along the minus strand of OX122913.1, from coordinate 2,929,603 downwards.
GAAAGAGCGATAAAAGACAAAGGTTAGTGTATATATACATAATTTGCAGAGGAAAATAGTGACGCCGGGAGCGGGTCGCTATTTGAGAACCAATCGCGATTACGTCCCACAGAAGTTATACATGAATGTCGCTTGGAGAAGATTATTGTGATTTAAATTTCAAATAAAAAATCTTATCTGATTTTAAAATGTCTACGAAGAGCGTGCATACGATCAAAGACTAAATATATTACTACTATACTGTCAATTAAGTGGTAGTACGGAAAGCCGACGGCTGCTGGGGTCGGAAGGTTCTCGAGTGGTGGACAGACAATCTGATATAGGCCGGGGGTCAACGGTGGATCCAGACTTACATATAAGCGACTCTATTGGAATTGTACGTGGCAGGCCCTATGTCCGGTAGTGAACTGGACGTTCTGCCGCTAATGAATACTACAGTCAATTGAACTGTTCTTGACGACTTAAGCAATACAATCATTCGATATTACTTGAACTATTGAGACACTAGTAAGGAACTGCTCAGTATACAGATAGCCTTTAGTGGACACTTATGTATATACCTACATTTTATAGGATTACCTCAGTGTCGTCATCATCTTCATCCACATTGTCAGACTTCACAAAGGCCAGACGCAGCTGATCTTCAAACTGTTCACGGGCCTTCCTCTTTTCTTCAGCAATAGCAACTCCTATCCGTTGCATTTTGATTCACCGATTCATTTTATTCTTTAGGCGCAATCGCCACGAAGGGCGAGTGTGAATTTATCGACAAAACAAGTCAAGTGTTGATAGGTCGCTCGTTCTACACTTTGCGCCGCTATAATTACGCTTCACGATCAAGTGCTAAGAAACAACCCCTTAGATACCGTCATTGACATCGACTAAAACTCACGCCTCGCAAGTTGCATAACAATCTCTTTTAGCTGACACAACTGTCGTATTTTTTTCCGTTTTATTCTGACATAAAACAGTCGAAAGCTGTTGCAAGTAGTGACAGCCTTAATTAAGAATTACATTCAACAATAATTAAGAAAAATATCGTAGGTTTCCAGCAGCATTCTTCGAAGTTTCGAAGACACATTACCGATGGATTATTCCCATTAGTTCCGTTAAAGTAGTTCCGTAAACAGGACTTATGTAATTTGATCCCCATTAGTTCCGTTGAAGAAAAAAAATTTTTGCCTCCATCAACATGGCTCCCATGTCGAGGTTCCCAAAGGATCGTAGGATAATTATTTACAACCCTTGAATCCCATTTCCTTTTAATGATAACATAAAAATAAAGCATTGTGGCGGCGATCAGTATCTGAACGCAGCTTAAGCTGTCAAAAACGACTATAGTATTATTCTGTGACATCTCTTGTAGAGGCTCGTTTTGGTAATAAACGTGAACACATGGATTGTGGAATTATTTGTGTTGGTGTGACTGACAACGATAAAGACCCGTTTCTCCCATACTGGTGACCCCTTCTCTGCGACGTGAAGAGCTGCTATGCTATATACAGTCAGTTTAGGAACTTTGTACAGCCTCACATCGTTGGTGACAGTTTCCACTACGACAAGCAACACGAGAGAAAGAAATTGTCGCAGGACGGTACCTTGTACATTGCTGGCTAAGCGCACTTCAGCCGCACTTTAGTCGACGCTAATTGCTGGGACATACACGCAATTCAAGTTGTGCCATTAGACATTAATTTCAAACGGTTGTGGTGATATATTTTTTTTTTTTTTAACTAACAGGTTACAATCTTTTGCGTTTGTCTAATCAAATATGAACAATATATGATTTTTTTTTATCCGTGTTTGTACTAACAAATTTGATCATTATTTTTATACTGTGTTCGCATGAATAATTTTAATATGTAAAATTTTAGTAAGTAGGTATAGTATTTGCTTGCATTAACACACTTGAATATTTCTTATTTTTTAATATGCTTTTTTTTTTTTCTGTGAATAATTGTAATTTTTTTTCTCATTTCTTTACTCTTAATGGTTATTTTTAGATAACGGCTATTTTTCTTATTTATATTTTATTTTATTTGTGTTTATTTAACGTTAAGGTACTTTTGGTTAGGGATAAATTGCTTGTGATTTTTTTTATGGGTACTGAGCACTGTCACACCAAACAAGTTATTACTTATTCATACCAACTAACGATTTCATACCTTACCTTCCTAATATTTCACAGCTGACTAATTTTAACACTTCCCCACTCGGTCTTCACTTGCGAAACTTCAACATGTCTCACAGTGAAGCCCATACTTCGGATGTGGATCCTGAACTTCGGCTTCAGCTGGACACTCTCTCGGCACAACTTCAAACGGCGTTACAAGAAAATGCAGCACTGCGAGCTAGTCTTAACAAGCCATCGTTAGCGCCATCATCCTCGCCGTCACATACTGATACCAACCCATCAGTTTTTAAAATTGAGCCTGGCGTTTCTGCAATCGCGCCTAAAATTCCACCATTTTGGTACCAAAAACCGGCTATGTGGTTTGCACATGTCGAATCACATTTTCGAAGAGCAGGTATTACACAGGACCTTACAAAATATGACCACATTATAGAAAAATTAGATTTTAAAATCACCGATGAAATTGAAGACATAATTACAAACCCACCGGCCACAAACAGATACGAATTTTTAAAGAGCGAAATCATAAGACGCTTATCGCAGTCGGAGGAACAGCGTGTTAGAAAACTTTTAATAGACTCAGAGTTAGGGGACCAAAAACCCTCGCAATTTCTCAGACACCTTCGTTCTTTAGCAGGTAATACTCTTACGGACGATGGTATCCTTCGACAACTTTTTATGCGGCGCTTACCACAGAATCTTCAAGCTCTGCTGGCAGCCCGGGTTGACTCACTCGACAACATTGCAGCAGACGCCGATAAAATTTTGGAAGTTGTTCCTGGAATTGCAACAACCGCCCACAATTTCGTGCACGCTACTTCCGCTCTAAATATTGGGTTTCCCTCTACAGCTGCGGATAGCACAGCCACGGGCATTTCGACCACCGCGTCCCTTGCAGCCGCCAACGACCCTCTGGGACTGCATGCGTTCGCTTTACAGATGAAAGAGCTGACAGCTTGTATTGCTGCTATCACATCCCAGCAGGTTCCTAGTCGCAGCCGAAACCGATCCAGGAGCCGAGGCCAAACGCAATTTCGTAGCCGCACTCAATCACCTGTAGGTCCATTCTGCTGGTATCATAGGAACTTTAAAGCCAAGGCAATCAAGTGCATTAGTCCATGCAGCTGGATGCAGGAAAACTCCAAGTTCAGTCAGTAATGGCGGCAGCTGACTGCACACCTTCGAGTCGCCGCCTATTTATTACAGACAAACACTCAAAAGTCAGATTCCTTATTGATACAGGATCTGACCTTTGTTGTTACCCACGGAAAATTTTGCCTGCTAAAACTCCCGCTAGTAGTTACGAGCTCAGTGCAGCGAACGGCAGCACGATAAAAACCTACGGATGCGTATCTTTAAACCTTAACTTCGGGTTACGTCGAGAATTCCGTTGGCAATTCGTCGCAGCTGATGTTAGCACGCCCATAATAGGTTCAGACTTCCTGGCACACTACCATTTACTACCTGACTGCCGTAACAAGCGTCTTGTGGACGGCGTTACCGGTCTGTCGGCACCAACTTCTGTTGCCTCACTTGATCAACCAAGCATTAAAACCATTTCAATTCTCACAGCATCACCTTTTAGCAAAATACTTTCCGAGTTCCCCACAATCACACGACCTCCCGGACTTCATCGAGAAAAAAAGCATAATACTGTACATTATATTAAAACGACGGATGGTCCACCAGTTTCGTGCCGTCCACGTCGCCTTGCTCCACAAAAACTCAAGGTGGCTCAAAAAGAATTTGATGATATGATCAAAAATGGTACAGCAAGACCTTCTGAGAGTCCATGGTCGTCCCCTTTTCACTTAGTCCCCAAAAAGGATTCCACTTGGCGACCATGTGGCGATTACCGTTCACTTAACGCTCGAACTATTCCTGATCGCTACCCTGTTCGTCACATTGGGGATTTCAGTCACAACATCGCTGGTTCTACCATTTTTAGCACCCTTGATTTAATAAAAGCCTACCAGCAAATTCCTATTTTTAACGAGGATGTGTGCAAAATCGCGATTATCACCCCATTTGGGCTTTTTGAATTCCCATATATGACGTTCGGGTTGCGTAACGCTGGACAAACTTTCCAACGCTTTATGGATGAGGTTGTTAGAGATCTAGACTTTTGTTTTCCGTACGTTGACGATATTTTAGTATTTTCTCCAGACGAAGACAGCCATAAACGCCATCTGCGCATCCTATTTCAAAGGTTGTCTGATTACGGCGTTGTTGTAAATCCTGCAAAATGCGTTTTAGGAGCAAAAGAAGTGATTTTTCTGGGATACCGGATCTCAAAAGATGGATCTGCTCCTCCTTCAGAGCGAATATCCGCTCTCCAGGAGTATGACCTTCCAAAAACTGTCCAGGGTCTACGTCGATTCCTGGGCATGATCAATTATTATAGACGTTTCTTACCACATGCTGCTAAAATGCAAACACCATTGGTAAATATTTTAACTGATTCAAGGCTCAAGGGTACCAAACCCGTGCCTTGGACAATTGAATTGAAAAATGCTTTCAACGCTTGCAAAGAGAGCCTTAGCCAGGCTACTATGCTAGCTCACCCACTTCCGGACGTTCCACTAGGCCTTTTCACTGACGCATCAAGCACACAGGTGGGAGCCTGCCTTCAACAACGCGTTGGCACAAATTGGCAGCCCTTAGCATTCTTCAGCAAGAAGTTAACCAATCGTCAAACACTCTGGCCTGCTTACTACAGAGAGCTTCTAGCTGTGTATGAGGCCGTGCAACACTTCCGACATATATTGGAAGCTCAGCATTGCACCATATACACAGACCATAAGCCTCTCCTTTACGCCTTTATACAGCGACGTGAGAAACTGCCCCCAGTGCAACTGAACCAGTTAAATTTTATATCGCAATTTACGACGGATATCGTACATATAAAAGGCGTAGATAACGTCGTAGCAGACGCGTTGTCAAGAATTGAGGCCATATCACTTGAAGACGACTACGCGGCTCTTGCCGAATCCCAAAAAGGTGATCAAGAGCTGCAAGAACTTCTTCAAAACGGCTCTTCCCTTAAATTACAAAATATCCACTTACCCGGTACGGACCTCAAGGTCATCTGCGATACTTCCACCGGCAAGCCACGGCCGTTTCTTACCTTACCCTTTCGTAGGAAATACTTCGAAAAGCTTCACAATCTCAGTCATCCTGGTATTCGTGTCACATGTCGACTTATCACAGATAGATTCGTCTGGCCCTCTATTCGCAAAGACTTGCGACAATGGACTAGATCGTGCATACTTTGCCAGAGAAATAAAATCACGCGACACACAGTCTCCCCATTAGGCAACTTCGATACACCGTCTGGACGCTTCAGTCATATACACGTCGACATCGTTGGTCCATTACCCGTATGCGAAGACTATCGTTATCTTCTCACCGCTGTAGACAGATTCACACGGTGGGCAGAAGCTTGGCCTATGCGTAGTATCACCGCGGAAGAAACCGCAGATACACTTTTACACGGATGGATCGCGAGGTTTGGTGTTCCTATTTGCATTACGACGGACCAGGGGCGGCAATTTGAGTCAGACCTATTCCGTAGGCTCATGGCGTTTCTCGGTACCAAAAAGCTACGCACCACGAGCTACCATCCATGTGCCAACGGGATGGTAGAACGCGTCCATAGACAGCTTAAAGCTTCTCTGATGTGTCGTGCAGAGCCGTGGATTAAAGCTCTACCCATCGTGCTTCTAGGATTGCGTTCAGCCGTGAAGGAGGATTTAAAGGCTTCACCAGCTGAATTACTCTATGGAGAACCTCTCCGTCTTCCTGGTGAGATGATAGTTCCTCAACCTAACTGGCAGACTGCTAATTCTTCTGAGTTTGTCGCTCAGCTTAGAAGGTTGATGTCAGAATTACGGCCCATTCCTGCTTCTCGTCACGGTCAAAAAAACTGCTTTATGTCTAAAGAGCTCAATTCAGCTTCGCATATATTCTTGCGGGCTGATCATGTGAAGCCGCCACTGGAATCTCCTTATTCAGGACCTTTTCCAGTGGTCAGCAGAACTGACAAGACATTTACCATCATCGTCGGGAACAGGGAAGTTGTCGTGAGTATAGACCGAGTAAAACCTGCCTACACTGACACTCTCACCCTTACCAACACTCCTGATTCATCATTCGTTCCTCAACCTTCAGGCATTTCGCCATCTAAGACTGCTCATTCACATCCAGGCGTACTTACATCACACTCACAGACCCCACATCATACTACACCTTCTACATCTTCACCAAAATATACAACGCGTTCAGGTCGTAGGGTAAAATTTGCCCGTCCTTTCGATCTTTGATCTTCAATTCTCCGTGGGGGGGTGGTGTGGCGGCGATCAGTATCTGAACGCAGCTTAAGCTGTCAAAAACGACTATAGTATTATTCTGTGACATCTCTTGTAGAGGCTCGTTTTGGTAATAAACGTGAACACATGGATTGTGGAATTATTTGTGTTGGTGTGACTGACAACGATAAAGACCCGTTTCTCCCATAGCATAAAACTTAAGAAATAAAGATAAAAGAACTGGTTATTAGTAGGTCTAGGCTACATAAAATAAACAATTCTTTTAAAGGTCAAACGATGTATCTATAATTAAGTATAATTTAGTAGTGGCATACACTGCGTTTCGCGGTCATTTGGGCAGCACATCTGGCGGCAGTAACCAACCCAGATTTGTGTTCCGGTGAGTGAGTAAGGGATGCCAAAGCCCCCATTTTCCTATCCCTTATCCTTAATCGTACTATAGTCGGCAAAGGAGCTAGTTATAATATAAAAACGTTAAATTAGTTTGTGTACGCTTCAAAAACTCGAGAGTGAGTAGACCGATTTTAATTCTGTTTTCACATAAAGAGGAATGTTTCACGGAAAGAGGAATAAACAGAGAAAATTTTTATATATAAAGATTGCACCTCGGGCGAAGCTGATGGGAGCGCGTCGTATTTGTATAAATTTTGCCAGATTTTTTAGAGCATGTGAGTGGTGCATTTTAAGTGTTTAAATAATGCAACGCGGGCAAAAGGCAGAAAATATCTTTCGATTAAATTTAAATGCTTGGTATCAAGGCTAGTGACACTTAATAAAATATCCAACAATTTAAATATTTACGTAACCTAAAGAGGGAGTAAAATAAGGAAGTCAATTAAAACTTGTCAATTTGATTAGCTTTGCATTATTAGCAATAGGAAGTCTACGTCCCCTTGCAAAGCTAGACTTCCTAGATTTGTATGGGGTTTTAAGCCTTCCTATTGACATACTATAGGTAATATAGCTGCTACTTTGCAAGGAATTTGATAAACTGTTATTAACACGTTTTTATTAAACTTCCATATGAGTTTGCATATAATTATACTATTACTATAAATAGGCAAAATTTGTATGTTTGTTTGTTTATGTATATGTATGTAGAAGGTAGATTATCATCTTCGAAACTATTGATCTGATTGAAATGATTCTTTCTTTAACCAATAGTTAGAATATAATTTGGGAATGATATAGGCTTAAATATTCCACGAGGGCACGAAAAGCGAAACTATCTACATACAAATAAAGATATGTTATATATAAGATAAGGTATGATAAATAAGATACAAATAAGATTGGAAAAAGTGTAAAGTCAGGCGTCGTCATATTGCTTTACATATTTGATCAAGCGTAAGTAATATATATATTTTTACTCGGACGAATTCGCGGGCCTCTACTAGTTTCGTAATAAGTATTATATTTTCGAGATTTAATGTAACAGTGTTTGGATGTTCAATCAATCAAGCAAACCTGCATTCATAAAAATGTGTCTATAAAAATAATATGTAAGAAGTTATAATACACTTCTGAACTTTTAATTCTAAGATGAAATGAAATGTGCGGAGATTTCATTTCATCTTAGAATACTCTATTTATTACCTAGTTACATTAATCGATCAAGTACCGCCTAATCAAAAACTAAAACAGTTTAGAGGGAGAAAGGTCAAAGCCAAGTACGAATTCCGGTTGGGCGGACGTCTCTGGATTATTTTTGATCCATCAATGTGTGGATTAAATAAAAATATTACAAGCTTACACTGTGAGGGAAGATTCCTTTAAGGAACTTGCTTTTCCGAGAAGACTAGCAATTTTCAAAGCTACTTGAGGTTCTGCATATCCGCAGATGAGTGAAGTCGTGGACAATCATAACTTAAAACCTGTAAATTGTAGGGGCACTGTGTTCGCCGCCTTACTTTATAGGTACCTAAACAATGGGGCAGGGGGCGGTGGATTAGGGACTCTAAAACCAACTTACTCTATTAATTTCTTCCTCGGTGAGTTGCGTGGCGTTCGTCTCCCTATCATCCATTTTGTAAAAAATTGCAAACAATGAAAACTGTCAACTTAATTAGTGGCAAGGGCGCGGCGGAAATAAGAAAACCGCTACGAAACGAAGGCAAAAAACAACTGATACATATTACTGTTACGGTTCGGGGACGTTTTAACATTTATTAAATGAAAGCAAAGAAAAGTAAAGGCAAATTAGAGGAGTAATTTTATTCGGATGCAAAGAAAGGCGGTAGTTGAGGGTAAAGATAGCGAGCGACACGAACGAGGGCGGCACGCTCGGCGCTCGGATGTCGTGCAGCAAGCTCGGCCGACCCGCGATCCGTGCCTGCCTGTACCTGGTGGACACCGAAATAACTAAAAGGCAAAGCGGATAACTACTGTAATAAACTTTGTACGAGTAATAACGCAGCACGTGGCTCACCTGAGAATCGCGTATACTTTACTATATACACAGTCCGTTGAGTTCCAACAACTCAGTAGTGCCAGGGCACAATGCGTTTCAGTCATTTGGGCAGCCGGTTGCGACACTGTTCCATGGGACATGGGTTCGTTTCCAGGGTCAATTTTGGAAATGAATTTTTCAGTTGTCTGTCCTGAACTGAGTAGCAGGGCATACTGCTTTTCGCAATCATTTGGGAAGAATGTCTGGCGGCAGTAACCACCCCCTTACATAAGACCACCGTGAAATAACAGAATGTGTGCTGCTGTGTGGATGCCAGAGCTTATTTCCTTTTAGACTGCCGAGAAAATCTCAAAAAGGCGTTAGTACTCATTTTCATCTCAGCCGTAGGACGTCCATAATTTTCCAAGATGGGTGAACACAGGCTTCTTTTATAATGGTCGGGCACTTACCCGTGGAACTATCGGCATCATGGCTACCATAGTACTATTAACCTGTTTGGTTTGGTAGTACCACGGGAGATTTTATCCAGTAGGGACCGGTAAGGTCAGTTTAGACCGTCTCGCATCCGATGACTGTCGAATGTCTACGAACTCCTCAATCCTGATTCGAGCCGAATAACACCAAGCATATCCTTCTCTATATCCCTTACCAGTTACCACAGCTTTTTTTCTTATTTAGATACCACATTTCAGTGGCGTAAGTAACATATTTTGAACCACTGAGGAATTTTGTACAAGATGTCTCGTAACTTTCCGAATGCTACCCATTCAAGTATCAGATTTACATTAACTTAAGTAAACTTAAGTAAGGGCAGGTATTAATTTTACTTGCCTCAGCTTCTTTTCATAATTTAATCGAGACATCTCAAACATCAATAAAAAAGGAAAAGAAATGAAACAACTTGACATTAGTTTTAATATTATTTATTTAAGATACAGTAATAATAATAAATGTTTAATGCAAAAACCTAATTTTAGTCACTGGTATTTACAATTACAAACAGAAACACTGGTTTAGAATGCAGATTCTAATAGAGAGAAAACACGGCAAGATAATAACAATAATATTCAATTATTTATTTGTGATACAAACACTATACAAAAATTTTACAGTTATAAGTGAACTTTAAGTAAAAATCATCTTTTTAAAAGTAATAACTGTTTAACATAATTATTGTGTGCTTGACTATCGTAAGGCTTGTATTTGGCTTAGGGCCTTTTTACAGAACCGTATCTATAGAACTTTCAAGGTTCATGCAGATTCGAATTGTCTAAACCATAATTATGTTAAAACAATAATTATTTTCATTATTATACTCGTATTACACATGAAACATTATAAACGGGAAGTCTTAACGTTCAAATTAGTAAAATCAAATTGACTACAATATCACAGTGAACACCAGCTCTATAGTCGGTACACATAATCGTAGGCGACGGTAATGACAGCAAATCTTTAAAAAAAAAAAATACATGTCAATCGTGCACGGACTGCACGTCAGAAGTGAAAACTAAGCTTCACAAAAAAAAAACTACATTATTGGTCAGAGGTGTATAACTACATTGATCCTTGTTATCATATCTAGTAAGTTTACTTTCATATGTAGTTGTCTGCTTAGGACTTACATACAGATGTATCTATTACGGTAACAAGTCGCAAGTTCAATGATTTAATCCCATCTCAAAAAATTTTGTTTTTTTTTTAAATTTTTAAATTAATATTCAATTAGTTCAAATTAATATTCAAAAATTCAATTAGTTTCTAGTTCTAAACAAATTCTAGTTTCATTGATCAATATCAATGTTAACGGCGCAATATCTGCTGTGGCGAAAATATACGGTTACAGTAACAAGTCGCGAGTTCAAAAATGTCCAACGCGCCTAAAGAAGTTTTCACTTCAAAAAACCTGAAGGAGTGTTAAAATTAAAATGTAAAGTTGTTCAACAAGAAGCTGATTTGTGTCGGTACATGTTCTGTTTTTTTAATGCATTTTACTTTTTTAGTTTCTTATAATATTTTCATTTATCTTTTTGCTAATTTCTGCTATTTTACAGCTGTCTAAATTCATTTTTTTCCTTTGGTCCATATAGGTAACCATTTTTCATAACCTGTTAACGAAAATGGAATTTTTATTCACTGTTTCATAACCAGTCACGAATCAAGGAAATTTTACCAGATTCATAATTACATTATGTTTCATATGCCCAGCTATGAAAGGGAAATTCTCTTTCGTTCTTTCATAACTAGTTATAAAAGAAGAACATGATAGTTAAAGTTTAATTTATGTAAAGATAGTCAGGCAGGATTAAGGGATCCTTATCCCTTTTGGGTGGAACAGGAAATTGGGCTCTGGCAACTGTAAATCCCCTTAGGGGATTGGTTATGGCCGCCAGTAACGCAGTGTGCCCGTCACTACTTACAATATAAACAATTATGTAATACTTAATTTATAACCACAAGACGTAAAAAAATTACCACTAGAGTCTTTTATAAATGTTAGTAAAGGCGGATGTGAGAAAAAAAAAATAATACAATCATATAATACTCCCAATTGAATAATTAAGTTCTCAAAAATCCACCATTAATGTGAATTTATTAACTATGACGACTCTTAAAATAAGAAATTTAAAATTAACTATTTGATAACGAAATTGAAGTGACAAAACAGTTTTGGAAGTGTTGGAAAACATTTTAACCATAAATACATATATTAATAGGTTACATTTAGTTATTTTTAAATGTTTGTTTATATCACTCTTATTATATATTTTCATTAACTTCAACATTTCAACAACTGGTGGCGTACAAGACACACAATACTTTTTGTGCTGTTGCAACACACAGGTTAGTTGTCTATACTATAGAATACATGTCTTAAGCAGTAAACAAACAATTCATAGAGTTGGGACAATGAACTAGTGAAATGAACTCCAAAATAAAGTAAAAACGTGAATATAATTGAAAATAAAGTGAAAATTAACGAATTTTTTTTTTTTTAAAGTTTTTAAAGCAATTGTGAGATTATTTCGGTAAGTCCCGATTTTGTTACGAGTGCTGTTTGTTTAGTACTTAAGACAAGTATGTTTAGACACACTATAAAGATGTAAAAGAATTGGTAGTTTTAACTACAGAAAAATAATAATATTTAGATTACATTATATTTTTATATGCCTTTATTTCTCTTTCTTAATAATCTAATATAAACTTGTATGTGATGTATTTATTTTATTACTAAATTGTGATGCAAACTTTGTGATGAACCAAGTATAAACCTATGTCCTTATAAACCTATGTATATTGGGGAGCTAACTATGACCATTGGCCGCACCATAAAACTGCTTGTTCAAACTTAACAGATGCCAACTAAGTTAATAGTTAAAAATCATCAAGCAAAAAATGTCAAAATAATTTAAAAAAAAAATATTGCTTTATCAAAGACGGGAACTACATAATCACATATTTTTAATGTGTGTCTTTTATAGTTATGGTAAAAATTAAAACATAATGAACCCCCTTTCCCCATTTAACTGTTATATTTGAACATATAAATTTATTTGAATGTAAACCAAAAACATTCTTATTTTAATTACTAATTATATTTTAGTAATTCTATTTATGTAAAAATACTTAAGGGCCTCTTTCACCAACTGCAAGTAAAGTGTTGATTAGTTATTTATAGAAATAATTTTATATTTTATTAAATTATGCACTCGGCTTACTGCATCCTTCGATAGGCGAGTTTTTTATTATTATTATTTTCTTTTTAATGTTTGGGTCTTTTACCGTACAAACAAAGGTATATAATATCCATCATTCCCGGTTACCGGTGACTTTAATTTCATTTAATCAATCGGTTCAATTAATTTAACTTTCTAAAATTGTAGATATTATACAATAACTCGTGTAAAATGTGATGCTTTTAACCAGTCTCTAAATTATTGAACTATTCTTAAGAATAAATGGATAATCACATTTAATACTTGTTTTTTTTTTTTTTTTTTGTATTAAACCAATTTGGTAATCATTGAAAGTATGCTAAATATTCGCATTTTTTAAAGTCCTTTCATTTTACCCTACGTATCCGTTTCTAAATACTAAACTAATAAATAGTTTGGTAATAGTAAAAAAATAATTACTAAATTTTTTGCCATACCTACCTATATCGTAACAATAACACAAATGCGTAAATAAATTTACGCATCATTATTCTTAAATTTTGAAATAACTATAAGTGAGTTAGAGGACTGTTTTTAACAAACCTCCATAGAGGATAAAAACATAACTATTAGTGTCATAACTACTATAGGACTATCGTTAAACAGAACCGGATTAGATCACCCGTTCGCCTACACGTCATCACTTTTTAGGCCTTACACACTTACGCTAAGTGGCCAATGGGACGAGTCTTCTCCGCCTGATTTTCCTTCCGCACCGTTTCCACAGAGTCGTCAGGCAGTACACGACCGCGGCTAGAGCAGACAGCGTAATCACACGACTCGTCAGCGTCGGAGGTTGGTTCTCGTAGACGTAGTGCAAGCGAGATGGCGCCGCACCCGCACCGCGCCAAGCTCTCGGAGCCGCTTCGGTGCCATCCATTTCAGGAGCGCCTTAAATTTAAAAAAAAAAATTATTAAAAAAATGTGTGTCAGCTCTGACGCACGACTGGAGTTTACTCCTTACGTAACATATTCTAGTTTCAGAGATATTGTGTAGATGGCGCTAAAATTAAAACTAACGCGTAACGTGTGACACATGTCACATAACAATTTTGATTTTACTCCCATAAATTTTCATACCACGGGCTTATATATGAAGTATGAAAATCGATGCTTAAGGAGTAAACTCCAAAAAAATACTTTATAAACAAAATGCGCGTTTCAGAAGTGTAACGAGACGGCACGTGTTGGACTATGCGTAGTCCAGTGTTCTAACAGCGAGCTCTATTTACTGTCCAAAGACATTTCCGTTGCATTATCACCTCAGACAGAAAAAGAAAAAGCCTTTGTGATATGTAGTATGATGATTATGTATAATGGTAGAGCTAAAGCATCAAACTGTACTCCCACGATGGAAGCAAATTTAAAGACGTATTCACGTCAAAACATTAGATTTCAATTTATAATCTCACAACCAATTGAGATTGAAACCTGAGACTGCTACTGCTAAGTAAAATAGAATGACTTACCGATGCTTTTAGGATCGGTAGGCGTGTGTCGCGGGGCCAATGTTCTCGCTGCTGGCGGAGCGTGCACAGGGCGTGGCTCCAGTGTCGGCGGAGAGGCACACTGCGGCACCGGCCTCGTTCCGCTACCGTCCGCGGAGAGCACGCGTGAATATGCGTGCAATCTTCCGCCTTCGGCACGCCTCGGCAACTCTTGTAAACATAAAACGTTCACAATCACAACCTACACTAGGTACTATGGGATGATACCGCAGACAGTGCGCTTTGCTCAGGTCCCTCAAAACATTTTGTTATCATGCATAATTTGTTAGGCGTCATTATGCTATCAAAGCAGTTTTTTTTTTCATCATTTCAAAACAGACACGGTAAACACGACACGGGTTAAGTAAGATATAGTAGAGAAAATTAAAATTGTGCGAAACAAAAATAGTGTGAATGTTAAAAGACAAGAAAGCGGTCATAGAAGTAGAAGTAAAACTGTTGAGTAAAGACCCATGCAAAATACACCCAATCAGACAATAATAGCAAGTTGTTTTAAAGTTGAGAGATATATTATAACGGTTTGAATTTAATCTATGTAAAAAAAAAATCGGTAGCAAATAAATAGCATTTTTAGAACAATAAGTAACCATTACCACAATATTTGGCGTTTGGTGATTACGAATAAATCAAATAAAGAGGCGAAAGATTTTTTTTTTATTGTTAGTGTGTTACTAATTAGTTCAAACATGATACTATTAGTTAATTTACAAATGGCATGTTAAATAAACGAAATATATAATTACCAGAAGGTATAATGTGTACGTCCCGCAGTCTGTTCTGGTGTGGTGTGGCCGCATCTTTCAGGGTGGTCGGCAGATGACCAACAAGGGCGTACTGCAGGGCAGCCAGAAGAAGCCATGTGCAGGACTTGACTGCTCCCCCTTCCAAACACGACGAATCCCCGTACACCACGAGACGACCAGCCTAAAACAAATCATCATATTCGCCTTAATAACTCTCAAAAGATTTTATAAACGAAAACCGATATGAAAATCCATGCTGTGATTCAACGAAAAAAAAAAAAAATTTCGTGGACCGTCAGCCTGTCCGTTGACCTAACATAAAAAAGTACTAAAATTTCGGTATAAATCCAATACGTTATTTATTATTATTACCTTAGGTAACTTGTCAATGGTATCGTTGGCATAGTCACGAGTTTCGCCATCTGTTTGAAGTAGGCCCAATATTGGAACGTCAACTGTCGTCTTTGCACTGTTCGAAGCTCCACCACCTCCTCCAGCCTTTTCCCCGGACATTATCTGAAATTTACCAAGAAACGTATACGCAATGTTCTTATATAATTCGAATAAGTAACTTATACGTTTCAATCACACATTACACTTTAGTATGATATCATAAATACAATAAGTTGTGCTCCAGAAGCAATCTGTTCGTATCTATCTATGAAATGGTTATCGGTGATTTAAATTAGTGAAAACACTAGTTGCACAGAACATTTGTGAAAACTAAATTTAAATCGTTTATCAGAAGAAAATTCTTTACTAACTGTGTATAATAAGTAATAGTTTAAAATGTAGGTCACAATATTTCTAACAAAAATGGGTAACAAGGTTATACGGTATAAGTTTTACCTGGTGGCCTTGATCGTTCAAATTAGCAGTGATCAGAACTCCGTGTTCGGGGAAACTGTGTATATGCGTACCACTCGCGTAGTACATAGCGTGGCCGCCCAATTTAAAAGCGCCTTCAAAAACACGATCGCCTAAAGCCACCTGCACAAAAAAAACCCACGAATTTATATTAAATGCTATGCTAGATAATTAAGGAGCCGGCTTATGTAGCGTAGGTAAGTTGTAGAAATTAAAACAAAAGAGAACCCCTTTTTTGAGCCATGGCTTTACGAGCCAAATGTAGGTATATATATATATACTAAATTATGTCTTTTTTTTTTACTTTATTGTCCCACCGTAGAATTGATGGTCCCACCTAAAACTTAGCCTCATCGACAATGATCAAATACATGAATTTAGTTTTTCCATACTTAATTTTCTTTTTGATGTCTTCATAAACTTTTTGATATACTCTGTGGTCTTTTGTGTGTGATCATCACCATAATCTCAGTTGCAACTGTGATTACGTACGTCCACTGCTGGACATACTGCTGCTGGTTCAAGCTAAACGTCATTATACTCCTATTGTTGGATAATTATTGAATAAACATAATGTAAAAGGAATGATTTTAATACCTGATATATACTGAGTAGATCGTTCAATGCTGGAATATTAGCACCACCTGTTTCCGGAATCCACCTGTACAAAGCCACAAATTGAAGTTAAAATCTAGTATTAAATGATTAAAATTGAAATTTGTGTTAGCTATTACAAATAATAATTAACAATAATTTAATCCCCCTTTAGCTGACAGAGTTCTTCAATCTTGATTAATAATAAAACATGGCACCCTTACCACTGTCGCGTGTTTTCATCATAAAATTTCACGTGTCGCAATAACGAGGCGTTGTACCAATCAGCGAAGACTACAAGCGATAGACCAGAGTCTACGGCTTCTTTCAAGGACGCCATCTCTTCGGGGAAGTATTCGTCTTCTGGGTCCACCAGTAGCAAAGCTCCATACAAGGACGTGTCGACACAAGTCAGTGGGGTTCCTGAGTACAGACATATATTATCCATTACGATCGGTGGAACAAATTGAACACAATTTAAAGTTAAATGATAAAGCAGCGCATAATACACTGCTTCACGGGGTCTTAAATGGGCTGGCTGAACGTCTGGCAGCAGTGACCAACCCCTTACAGAAGATTATGTATGTGATAACATGTTTCGGTGAATGATTAAAGAGCCATTATCCTCTCCTTACTTGTGCCTTATTTTTAATAGGACTATCAAGGTCAACGTGAAAGTCCCCAAAAATCGGTTCAGTAAACAGAACATTACAACACTTAAGAATATATAAGTATAGTATGTAGTAGTGTTCAGCGGTGAAATAAAAAAAAAATGCGTGTGTGTCAGCTCCGACGCACGACTGGAGTTTACTCCTTACGAACGATAAATTAATAATTTAATAAATACGAACGAACGAATAAATAAATAATTTAATAAATATAATTAAAACATATTAATATAATATATTATACATATTATATTGTTAGATATGTAATGATTTTTTAAAAAGAATAATTCATTAAAATCAACCTTTTTATAATTAATACAAAATTCATGAAATTAACAAAAAGGAAAAACAAAGTAAGATGACAAAATAATTAAACGAATTGGTTGCTATTTTGTACACAATGCTAATTCACACACAACAATAGCTTTTCTTAATAAACTAAATGATTCGCGTGATCTTAGATTCAAGTTGTTACTTTAAAGTTGTACTTTACGGGCTCTGCTTATATACCCGTAGGTGTAGACGGGTAGTTAAGTACTGGTGATAATATTATATTAATACTAGCTGACCCGGCAAACGTTGTTTTGCCAAAAAAAAACGATAAGAATCGGTCAAGCCGTTTCGGAGGAGTATGGGAACGAACGTCGTGACACGAGAATTTTATATATTAGATGTATTGAAGCATATTGTAGCCTGTAACGCGTAACGTGTGACATGTGACATTTGATTTTACTCCCATAAATTTTCATATCCCGCGGCCTTTAAGGAGTTAACTCCAAACAATAAAAAAAATCAATAGTCAAAGTTGTCGTAACGCATTTAAAGTAACAAGAAGAGTTTAAAAAAGAAGCCTTTATTAAGTTATAATCATCAGAATGTCCACTGGTGAACATAGGCCTGCCCCATTATTTTCCAATAAGACCGGTCTGAAGCAGCCTGGATGCACCGTCGACCCGCAGCCCTTAACAAGTCATCTGTCCACCCTGTGGGTGTATAAATCCTAACAATACTCACCCATTACTTCGAGATAATATCCATGCTCTCGAAGTCTTCTGTACATGTCTCTGAAATTTGTGTGTACGTGGTCAGCGTGCCAGTCTAATGGGTCGTGTTTGGCGCGAAGGTCGTCCCTCGGAAAGTATCCGCCGGGATAACGCAAACTGTGGAACTGATCCCACAGGAGACGTCTCGATCGAACTGGCACTGGTATTACTCTGGCTCTGGAAACAGTGACATGCCCATTGGTAAGTAGAGTACTGACTACAATTACTAAAGTGCCAAATTTTATCTTCGTTGCATTGTGATGTCAAGGAGTGAATTGTTTTACGTAACAAACTGTGTAAGTCAATGCATAATCTCTTGACCCGTAACCTCGGGGTTACTCTTAACCTACTCACTTACTTATCTAATAAATATTATAAAATAAAATCGCTTGTGCTGGTTTCTCTCTATTGACTTCTTGAATTTTGATACGGTTTTCACTAATGAAAAGAGCGATAAACGCTTTGTTAAAATTAAACAAGTCTCACCTTATTGGCAACATTAGTGTGGCGTTTCTAGTTCCCACCTCGCTACTTTCGTCGTGACTCTCTATGGTAACATTTAGGTGACCCTGGAAATTAAATAATTCTTCAAATATCTTTCATTAATAAATAAAACAGAAAAGCATGTTCTGTACATTAATCGAATTGTGAAAAATATAGTTTTAATATTATTAGTTATATAAATGAAAACGGCCAGTTAAAGTTTTTAGTTATAAATATACCAGCAAAAAACCATTTTACATGAAAATGTATGAAATTTCTAACCTCGACGATTCCTTCAAAGTCCGCTCCATTTTCTGTCACAGTGAAGCTAAGAGCCAACCATCCCGACCAAGGCCATAACACCTGACTGTACTCAGTTGATACTGATAACAAGACGCCCTGAGGCAAATGTGGATGCCAATTAACATCCATCTGTGAAAAAAAAAAACAACAAAACTTACCATAGCAACATCTATATTACTAAAAATAATGCCCAATGTTTGGGCAGCCCGTCTGGTGGCAGTAACCACCCCGTTACGGAAGACAACCGTGAAATAACAGCATGTCTGCTGTTGTGTTTTGGTAAGGGATGCCAAAGCCTATATCCCTATCTCTTCCGAATTCCCTTAGCCTTAATCCTACTGAGCAGGACACCTATCTGCCGACCTTTATGTATAAAAAACATGAAAGTTATTTTTTTACCTCAGGGTGGTGATGTTTAAAAACGTGATAGATCTGTAGATTTTTGACAGACGACTTTATTATTATTTTTAGTATACAATACATACATACATACATCAATATAGTCACTTTCATATAGTAATAAGAGGTAAAAAAAAAAGCATACCACTTTTCCGGAAACACCAAGACCGTTGATAACTGTCACATTCGCTATTGTTGGTTGGGCGCTGTAATACAGTGGTTGAGTGCAATAAGGCCACATGTACTGGCATTCAGTCAAATCTATGTAAGCCGGACTGAGGGTCACCTGCGGCTCATATTCACGTAGGAACTGTGAAGGTAATAAATAATTATTTAAATTGTGTCAAATGAATTGATAAATAAATAACTCTTTCAGTGTCCGACCAAAATAGTACCTTATAAGCGCTAATAAGGTCCAATTTGCCGTGTCCCTGTTCGAACATGTTAGCGACGGGCAATCGTCTGGCTGTGATACATAGGGCTTGTTTAACAGACGCCGGTGTTAAATTCTGACGAGGGACTCCGCTAGCCAACAATGCGATGGCACCAGCTACCACTGGCGATGCTACTGAAGTACCTAGAAATACATTAAATTTTTCTTACAAAGTGTTAGCCGATTGGTAATAGACGATTTTTATAAACAAAAAACCCAACTTTAATTTTTTTGCAAACAAATCGGACTAGTGAAAATGAAACGAAAAAAGCACTTTTTATGTAAAACTTTTTTATTAACAAAAAAATGAGTATTTAACATAAGCTTTCAGATGTATTTTACTTACCACTAAGAGACCTGCAACCACCGTTGACATTGGATCCTCTTACTCCACTACCGTATGTCACAATATCTGGTTTCATTCGGCCATAACCCTATAACAAAAAAGAAAACCATCAAAACACCATCTCTTTTTACAATTTTTGCATCGTACGGTGAGATAAAAATGTTTGATACTAACGTGAGGCAACTCCCATGTAGTCATGCCCCTCGATGAAAATTTAGCTATACGATCATCGAAACCAATGCCTCCGACGCCAATTACGTCCATTTGGTCTGCTGGATTGTTTAAAGTGCCGTACAATGGTCCGTCATTGCCTATAGCCGATACCATGATAACCTAAAAAAAAACCTTTATACAAATCATAATTACAAGCAGAATGTGAATGTGAATGTCAAAAGTTAAATACCGCTACCTTATTCGCACTGAGTTCCCAAACTTTATCCACGAACGGATGGTCCATAAAATCCGGTCCACCTATACTCAGATTGAGGACATTAATTTTGCGCATGATGGCATAGTTGAACGCGTCCAAAAACCATGACGTGTACGAGACCTGGAAAATTCATCAACTGTGTTAGTTCTCATGCCTGTTATCAATATATATCAAACCAATAATCCATTTAGCCATGAACGAATATCAAAACTGCTCCTTTAAAAATAGATTTAAAAATAAGTTGGTATTGGAGATTATGCTATTATTAAAAAAATTAAAGAGATTTCTGGGACATCTGTATACCAAAAAAATCTTTGATCCTTTAGCTATCGAGTGGTGTAATTAAATTTTAAATATAGATGATAAATATGTAGGTATAGAATTATACTGTATTCGTCGATTTTGATAAGTATCGTCCGTTTTATTGAATTGCCTCCCACTATGTAAGCAAATTTAAATACGTTAGAAATGTTTCGAACTGTAGGTATTTGTCGTCGGTGGAAAAACCAAAGGTAACCACACCTGATTGTCAGTGAAGACTCTAAATATGTGAAGGTCCGCGTCGGGCGCGAAACCTAAGCAATCAGCTCGCGAGGCTATCACACCAGCGACGAATGTACCGTGGCCGAGAGCGTCGTCCAACGTATTCTCGCCGGTCCAATCGGTTCGTTCGCGTATTCGGCCGAAGTGTGGATGGTGTCGAGCCAGTCCCGTATCAAATACGGCCACTTTTATTCCTTCACCTACAAATACAATTAGCATTACTATCTGGCTAATAACTACAAGGTTTTCACATTAATAACAGTTATAAAGTCTATGAATGTAAATCGCTAAAAACTAAAAATTCAAAGTTCTAATCAAAAGTCAGTACTTCTGATTAGAATTTTGTCAGTAAGTCAGTTTTATTAACGATTATACTGATTTCCCTCGACGGAGCAAACGCGATGGAACAAAAATAAAAGTATCTTCAAAAATTTGTGTAAACTTATATAAGTTTCTCGATCAAAAGACACCTTTAGAATATTTATGTAACGAATAAACTCACCAGTAACTCCTAAAGACCACAGAACGTCCGCTTTCAACACCGACGTGATCTGACGCGGAACAGTTCTTAAAAGTTTTCTGGATGCATAACCTCCATTCTGAAAACAAAGAGTGAAAAAGAAACTTTAGTGACAATATACAATTATTTTTAAATGTCTGATGGCGCAGGGGTAGAGAAGAAAGGAATGGCCATCTTCCTTTTTCTTATTTCTAACCATCTATAATTATTACTAGGTAAGCAGAAAATAGTAATTTCATCTAATTTTAGAAAAAAAAAAATACATTGCTTACCTCGCGTTGTTTTAACGAACGAAGGGCGCGTGCACGATGATTACGCCATCCAGCATAAAGGCATCCCGAGGGACCGCAAATGTCCTGAAATAATAGATAAAACAATAATTAATACCGTTGTAGGTTATACACACATAATAATAAACACATATTGATATAGTTAAAACCTAATATTTATTATTAAAACAAAAAAAAAACTGAAAATAAAAAAATGCAGGACCGACAAGAAAGAATAATAAGAACAATAATATTATCATTTTATTCAAATTGTTTTATTTAAAGCATTTTGAATTATAGTAGTTATATAAGACAGAGATGTGGCAAAAAAAGACAATATGAATAATTTCAGTAGAGATTTTGACATCAGTAGAGCTGTGATGATGACCAAAAGATAACAATGGACATGTGATGTTTTCATATTAATCAAATATAAATTACTAATGTATATTATTTTAGTACTGTTCGCCCTCGGACGAAGCCAAAACATTTAAGGGCATATTAATAATTTCAGGCCACTTCTGATCAGTTCTTTTGGCAAAATTTTTAATCATAATGAATAGTAGATAATTAAGTAACATTAGAATTTGTAGCTCAAAAGAAAGAAACGAATAAGAGGAAAGTAGAACCGTAGATATAAGAAAGGTATCAGGAGTAACATTGACGAGGAAATCGAAGACAAGCTAGAAAAATAAGTTAATAAGTTTTTCTGTATAATAATACTAGCTGAAGTCCAAGACTTCATATGCGTTCATATCTTTGGACATGAATATATAATGTTGTAAACAATTAATGTAATAAAGTAAAAAAAAAAATTGAATATGGAGGTTGACATAACCTTTCGATTCTACCCACGTTATTAACAATAACTAATTTGAACAAATTATTTTTATTGTGACAACTATAATAGTTAAGAAATATAACTTAGCGAACAATTTTGTGGGTAATTACTACAAACATGTAGTACCTACATTACTTTAGATATCTATACTAATATTATAAATGTTGAAGTATGTTTGAATGTATGGATGTTTGTAACTCTTTCACGCAAAAACTACTGAATCGAATACCATGAAATTTTCATACACATTGTCTGGGACACGAGAAAGGACATAGGGTACCTTTTATCCAGAAAAAAAAGACTATTCCCGAGGGCTAAATAAAAAATAAAAAACTAAGGCCTGGCCAAAGTGTTATAGCAACACAAGGTCAAGCGTTATTTTGCTTTTTTTTTTATTTTCAACGCGGACGAAGTCGCGAGCAACAGCTAGTCATCAATAGTTTCAGAATTATATGCCATTAATTAACGACGTATGCCAATTTCAAGGTAGTTATAAGCAATTTTCACTATACCTATCCATGATGATACCTAATTGTCCATGTAATTACGATTTCTATAAATAAAGGCTATCTTTATCTTTATCTTCTTTATGTAGCTTATCTTATTTATTATATCATTTACATTACTCACATCTTTTACATATTTAATCGTGCGTTGTACAAGCCTCTGGGCAGTGACCCGACGGACCGCTGGATGATCGCGCAACACATCGAGTGCCCGCCGTGCATCTTCATTAACTATTATCACATCAAAATCACTGGGATACTCGTTAGCTGGATTATTGCGTTGAACAATTGTCCAGTTTGATACCTGTAAAAAAAATATTTTATTCATGACAACACATGAATCTATGGATCTCAGTAGATTGATTTCCATACAAAGTGTTTGCAATTCATAAGATAATGTGGGTCAGTACTTAAAAATTGTAATGATTTGCGTTAGCAAACTGTCATTGCAATTCCTTGGCATCAATCTAAAAGGCATGACATCATAATATGTTTGTTTTTAAGCTTCATTTAATGAGATAAGAAGTATAAGATAGTATATACCTTACATAAAGTACACAAAAAATAGATATCTTGTTTGTGCCATATTAATTAGTTGCTGTATAAAATATTTTTATACCAACTTAGTTACATTAGTTGCTATCAACACTCCTGCGTGTTCAAAAATTATATTTTTCATTAAATGTACAAAACCAATGTCAGGAATTGTCACTAAGTATGCTATACACACTATTTAAATATTAAAATTCATAAAAACCTTTAAACTTATTGTTTAAATTTAAAATGTTGCGATTTGCTTATAAGAAAAGTAACAAATTTTCAACTTTATGGGGATGATATATGAACTCAATCATTGATTCTTTTACAAAAACATAACTCATGTGTAACATAGGCTATATTTTATCGAAATAGCCGCTTTTTCAGCGTGATAAACACCTATCATATAATATAATAAAGATGAAAAGTAACAGGATAAGTAAGCATCCACAAGTTAAACATTACTTCATCATCTTTCAGCCGTAGCTCGTCCACTGCTGGGATAGGTCTTCCCCCATATTTTCACCTCCAATGGTCAAAAGTAGCCTGGATTCAGTATCTACCCACTAAAACTTTATTTAATATTTTGTTAAAGAAATATTTTATTTAGAAAAAAAATTTAGAGGGTAGATATTAAGAAAGAAATTATAATATAAAGCAATATCTATATTTCAAACAACAAGATTTATAAGGAAAATATTATAATGTCTGTACATTTATGTTTTAGTAATATTTAAAAATAAAAATTAACTAAAACCAATGTGTGTGTGTGTGTGTAACATACTTATTTTAATATTGATTTTCGTTACACATACTTTAAATATTTTGGGTTTAACTTCAGTGGCTTTTTAAAGAAAATACTAAGCATGAGGATATCTGTTGTTAGAATTTTGTCTGTAAGTTATACAAGAGGAACGCCTCTTGTATAACTTACAGACAGTGTACAGTCAGTGTAAATACTGTAACTTACTCCTGCATTATTAAGCGCCGCACTAACATATTTTTCTCTTGTAGATTTTAAAAAGTATCCATTAAATGTAACTATGTGCTCACTACCCACGACATGAGTATCGAATTCAAATTTAGCAGCAGATGATTCAGTGAGATTACACGAATTATCAACATTAAATTCGCCTTCACTACCCGACACCGAAAAATATTTACACCCCGAGAAAATTATCAGCGCAGTCGAGATGAACAAATGGGTCATCCACATGATTTTTATATATGAAACTTATTATTTAAATTGTCCATCGTTTAGTCTACTATTTAACATTTCTTTCTTCCGCGGCATGTATATTGAAATAGATTTTAAATGTTGATTAAAAATTTCAACAATGAACGAGAATTAAAATTAATAATAATCTAGATATCTTGTCACAAATTACCACAGAACAGAAAAAGTGTATAACAAATGTCAACTGCAAATGAAATGACACATGACAATTAAGAATCACAGATGATTTCAATACAAAAAGGAGACTTTCATTTAAAAATTAATGATATTTTTAGTGTTTGCTAATGTTGGTAAACTAAAATTATGTATTGCATAGTTGAATATATTATTTTATTATTGTATTGTCACAAATTTTTATATTTTATTTAGCGCCTGTTTTTAATATGCAGATATTTTAATTTCTATTTAAACGAATTGGTTTCTAGTCGAAAAATTTACGGAAATAATTGAGTTTTTAAAAGAATATTTCTAATAGGTACATCCTACTGAATATAAAAAAGTAATCCGGTACACTTTAAAATCACATAAAATAAATAATATATTTTTTCTTTAATCAAGTCAATAAAAATCTATCCCAAACCAGTGAATATTCACCCGCATTAATAACATATTGAGCATAGCTGGTGTCAATTCTTTAGTTTTTAATTTGGTAATGTTCATATACTAATTAATGCTATTATTAGTATTAGTATATGATTTTGTATCTTATTGTTATTAGTAAGTATATAATATACTTATATATAAACAATTTGCTTTCATTTTATTTAAGTTTGAACTGTCTAGATATAATAACTAATGTATAAAAATGTAACATATGGGGTCCAGTTGCCTGAAAATAATTTAATTTTAATTTTTAATTTTAGAAAAATCAAATTCCTTCATTTTGACTTTCGAATAAATGTGTTCGTTTGACATTATCTTATTTCTTACATAAGGAATATTATTTGTGTCTTATATTTTATGCTTAATTAAACGTGAAACCCATACAATATAGCAATTAATATTAATAAAAACTGCAGATTAAGGATATGAATGTGATGTAACCGTACCTATATCGAATGTTGCGGTTCTATTACAAATGGCACCTAAGAAAGTAAAAGAGTTGGTTCCCGATGAAAACTATTGGCGGACTTTTATCGAAACTGCTCCATTGGACGATGATAATTTCAAAGTAAAAGTTATATTAACAGAAGCAGCTGGAAGTGATCAAGATCGCATGTACCTTAACAAATTTGAGATATCTGCTGCACAGGAAAAACGTTTTGTTATTAAAAACATATGCAAAACTGAAACTATATTTATGGTCAATCAATTAGGTGGCGAGAAGAAAGTGAAAGATGAAAACTTGCGAGTCTTCGAAGAAGGTCAGAGTTACCTTAAAGAGAAAAAGGATATCCCGCCCGACATACTTGCACTAATTATTAAACACCTTATTCTGAAAATGAAAGATGAATATATTTATATTAAACGGCAAAGACTAGCAGTTAGAGAAGGTATGAAAAGGGAGTCGGCTACAATGATTGATAGAACTGAAGTACGTGGCACTGTTAATGTACAGCCACCAGAGCCTCTGGAGGTTTCTGAAACCTCTCCCAAAAGTAAGACTAAAAAAGGTGAGCCGGTTCCCACTGAATCAGAATTTCCAGTATCAAATGAAGGAAAAAAGTACAACACTTCGCTAAGAGTAAGGGGCGAAGAATGGAGAGATAAAGTATACGTAGACGATTATCCAAAAGATGGTCCAAACCTTTATATCGCAGTGACTGGTTTCCAGGAGCCTTATCTTGGTATATGTTTAGTTAAGATTGGCATACCTCTTACAGCTATTGTTCAAATACGAATTAATCAAGATGATTCTAAAATACCATCATCTTTATTACGTGTCTCTAAAAGAGGTCAGAGTCAAACGGATATCTTAATAGATAAATCTCAGAAATTCTGGAGTGACATACAACAACTAAGGATTCAAAGAGATACCACTGATGTTTTCAAACACACAGCCTTTATCATATTCTCCCCCCCTTATTGGGATACTGAAATGCTAACAGGAAATCCTGATAAAATATATGACGAATTGTGCTATCTCATGTATGATATTCAAGATTTGAATAGACAACATTTACATTTTATAGACAACATGAATATTATCCACGTACCTGAAGACACAGAAGACTCGCGTTATGTGAATTCCTATAATCTGCAATTAGATGGACTGCCTTTGGAATGTGTAACAGTATACTCAGTTATGGATGGCATATTACGAACGGTTAGCCGAAGTCATAAATTAGAAAAGGAATATAGCGAGCCGACCATTTCGGATACTCAACAGAATTTAAGCGAACAAACAAAAGTAGAAAAGGCTGAGGCGCTTGTGACTGAAATATTTAACAAACTTTGTCCTGATAATATTAAAAAATATCGTATAACGTATGGCGAGGAATACGAAGATTTCAAAAATCCAATCGTTATTAATTATGGTGACAAAGCTAAATATAGCACCTTCCATTTAGGAAACATTAATTTAGACAATGTCATATGGTCATCTTTATTTGAAATGCCTATACACCGTTTGTGGAAATTTTTCGATGCACCAACAGGAGAAAATGAAGCTAAAATTAATTTTCATGTTAACTTACTATTGTCTTGCTTTGAAAGGGAAGATGTCGAAACTGCTGAACTAAACCGTCTCTTGCACATATTGTCGTGTCGTAAATTATACAATAATAGAAGTTCTTTAAAAAATGTTCTTTTGCCACTTTCCACTATAACTGAATTTAAAAAGGTATATTTGAAACGAAGTGTTTTGGCTAAACCTCTAAGCAAGGAGTCGACAACTATATTGCAAACGAGCAGTTCTAAATCTCACTCCTTTCCGTCAATCACAAAAAGTGAAAATACATTAGATGAAACTTACGAGGATGACCCTGAAATTAGCCGGGTTAAATTTTTGTTTGATTGTCCTGATATTAGTGAACTTGTCTCGGTAGCTGAGATTGACTCAGGAAAACCCATAAGTAATATTATAGAAGATTATAATTTCTTTGAAGATTTCACAGGAATAAGTGCATTTCAGATTATCCTTGATGCTTATAATAATTTTAATTGCGTTGACTACAAATATTGTTCCGTGACTGACAGTATTATATTATTATTTTACAATAGTCATGACAAGGATGGCTTAAGACGACAAAATTGGCGGTGTCACTTACCCACTCCTCTATGCCTGCAGGATTTCTTTGATTTTGTTTTAGAAGAACATTACGACTGGATTCAAAAAGAAGAGGATATGTACGACGAAAAGATGCTTTTAAAATATCAGTCTGAAAGTAAAGTTTGGATTGATCCTTCAGCAGCTAAATTGTGTGTTGAACAAACTGACATGGAATCAGAATTGCTAATGGAAGGTTCACTAAAATTTGGCAAAGTTACAGCACAACATGAAGAAGTTCCATCTGAGACTAAAGATATCGATTCTCCTTCAAAGAAGACCCCAATTTCTCTATCTCAAACTGATTTTGATTCAAAAAGTAGTAAAAAACCTAAATCTCCTACTGTATCGACACCAAAAAATGTAAGGAAATCTTTAACAAATATTGAAATTTCTGAGACACAGGATATTATAGTAAATAAACCTTTTTCTGGATATGATTTAGGAGATCGAAGGATAGAAGCATTTGGAAAAGATTCAATGTTTTATTCTGAAGAAGGTACTGAAATTACCAGTATGTATACTCTCATAATACCCATGAACTTGGAATATATTATTTTGAATGTTGTACCTGGAAATAAAAACAATAGTTTTTGGGTACACCGAGCAATTGGTGAATTTGTCTCAACAGAAATACTTCGCATGTGTGAGTCATTTCGAGTCACCACGGCTGATCAAGTAATTATAAATATTAAAAAACAAACTTACCAAGAACCAGTATCTATATTGATGGCTTCTGTAGTTGAAAATGAGAGGGAATCGGAGAAATCTACACTACCGCAAATATTCGAAACTAAATACTTCCACTCATTTTACATTACATGGCCTAATGGTCTTATAACTGAAAGCGTTCATGTTGAAAATTCTCCTGAAATATCACATATAAAACAGTACTATGTAACGCCATTGGTACATCTCAATGAGGACATGCGCTGCATAAGTTTAAATGGTGAAGTAACTATCTTTCGACCCACAGGTCTCATCGAAGTATTTAGGCCTGACGGATCCTATATAAAAGTCATTAGTTGCAAAAAAACAATATTTAGGTCTGAAACAACTGAAGATGTTGCTAGTGAGTTGAGTTCATACAAGGATAAGAAAGGTAAAGGGAAAGAAAAGGATAAGTCCAGCAAAGGGACATCTTCAGTACAAACATCAAAAACTGCAGATAACGAGGACGAAAATGTCATTAAATCCTTGAAGTATGATTTGATTATTGATGATTATGAAGTAACTGAAACTAGTGGTCTGAGAAAAAAATATGTAAACGAAAATGTTATTGTAATAGAAAAATTGTTAATTAGAACTGCTACTAATTACAACTTACAAGAAATTTTTTCAAGGCGCATGGATGGTGTAAATACATTGCTTAACAAAGATGGAGTACAGACAGTTACTTTTCCGGACAGTACTAGAATTATTACTTACTTCATAATAGAAGAAAACGAAATTTATCCAGAATGGACTGACGAGGAGAAAGAATACTTTGAAACTTTCGAGTTAGATGTGTTAGATAGTAACACAATGAAGTCGCAAAGGAGCAATGAGGATGCGGAATCGGATCATAACATAAATACTAATTCTACCATTCCTAGTAAGGGAGAAGAATCCCAAGAAGAAGAAAAAAGAATGGATGGATATATATCTGTAAATATTATTTATACCATTGAACATCCTAATTTTACAACTGTTTCTATAAACAAGTCCAATGGCAATATTACTATTGATTCTATCAATAATACAAGTTTAGTTGTTGATACAAATAACAAATATGATTTATTATTGGATAGTGAAACCACTGCTCACTTTGATGGAGAAAAACTACATATAGATTATGATGCATGTTCAGAATGTAAATCAAAAACTACCTGTGACATAAAAATTACATCGGATGATCTGTGTAGTGTGACAAAGTTTCATCAGAACTTTTTAAAAATGAAGGATTCCTTTGGCAAAGAAGTAATTGTGAATGAAGAAGGCGGCATAAGTTTAATAGAAACTGATCAATCAGTGGAACTTGTATTCGAAGAAGAACAAATAAATGTACCGAATTTAGAAACTCTCAGCGGTGACTTTAAAAACGATTTCGATAAGTCTACTAATGAAGCCAGATTACATAATACAAAATGCAGCTCTGTTTATGTCGAAAATACTTTAAGATTCATTGTTTTGAGGCGGTAATATGTTTACAGTTGCGGATAGTAGAAAGGATAATGTAGATATATATTTTTTAATTATTCAAATTTATTTCAGTGACTTGACATGCTCAGAGTTAGTACACAAATCCTTAGTAGAATTGTACAAACGAGCCTGCTGTTGGCAGCCGTGGTGTTCTATAGAGAACCATGATACTTTTGGTGACTACAGAAGTCTGGTGTCAATGCTGACGCCGATACATCACACAGAAACAGAGGTTCGTTTTAAAGTAGTCAATACAATTAGGTACATGTATTGGTGACAACATTAAAAATTAAAACTTTATATAATTTATATCAGCTAAACTTTTTAAGTTATCGCTGTAGTAAGATTTTAAATTCGAAGTTTTGAGTGGAATACGTATGTATGGACGTTTGTTTTACAGTCATATAATTTATATATATTATACATCAGATTAACATAATAACATAATAAATCACTCTGGTTATAATTGATGATGAAACACGGTATAATTCGCCGGGAAAAGCAAATATGAGATTTAAAAACGAAGCTGTAGTTCGTTATAACTCCTTCCAGTAATTTATATAAGTATTATTGAAAAATCAAGTTTCCAACATTCTTCATTTAAAGTTTCTAAAAATTTCAAACACCATGTTTAAACCTCAGCTTTGGGTGGTGAGCCCAGGCCATTGTACCTATCTCATGGTAGCAGAGATAACTGAACTCCTAATTGAGCCTAATCATTAAAACCTTAAAAACTTTAAAAACCTTAAAGATCTGCAGGTACATTATATATCTAGTTTAAAAATGTTTTTAGAAATGGCTAATGGATTCAAAATTGGCTGGTAAACCGAAACATTTACAGTACAAGGACCTCAAGAAAGATTGCGGCAAAGGATTTTACCACTGGATGCGACCTTACAAGAGATTCGAACCAAAACCCATGAAGCCAGCCAACGTGCTGCCACCAAGACTTCCTAGGGCTTTCGTTTTGAGGTTATTATCCCTACTTTTAGTAATTATATGCAATTATGTGAAATATTTACCCATTAAAAACACGATTCAGGGCCATATTATGTCATCGCTAGCAACCATATCCGAGCTGGATTCGACAATCGACCTCCTTGTCGAAGTTGGCTGTACCTAATTGGAAACGTAAGGTAATTGGAATAATTGGAAAGTTTGTTTGATAGAACATTGGAGCAGCAATGGAGCGATGGCAAAAAAGATGATCTCCAAGGTGCTAAAGAGTTACTAATGGCCATATTAAAATACCGTCAAACAGTAGAGACTGACACGGAATCGATACTGAATGTGTCCATATCGGATTCGAGATCTGAAGATGAAAGGCGAATTGATGACATCGTACAAGCTATAGCTCATCGGTATGAAGAAATCGTATTTATTAAATTTATTTATTTATTGACGTACAATCTACTTATATACTTACTTACTAAAAGCTGAAGAGTTTGTTTGTTTGGTTGAACGCGTTAATCTCAGGAACTACTGGTTCGAATTGAAAAATTATCGAGAAAGGCTTTAAGGCTATATAACATCACGCTTTATATCTAATTTTAGTATAATTAAAATTAGCGTCAACTAGCGCCGTCTGTGTGAAAAGTGACATTAAATTAAAATACTGGCAGACTGCAGACAAAAAGTCTTATCAGATGGCGCAGACAAAACGTGCTGGTAAACTGATGATTAAATAAGCTGTCCAGTTTGTTATTGCGGAACCCTGCCTCTAGGTACATGAATTGAATCCGCAATAAATAGAACAATGAATACAATTGAATTACAGAACATACAATTTTGAAATTCTTATGATGGCGTATTAAATTTGTTTGTCTTGTTTTAGCAAGTGCGTATCCACTTATGCAAATGTGATCTCGTTTGGCGCACTTATACTTGTAAACACTGTACCTGAATCTGTCATATTCGTATCAATAATGAATTAATGTAAATTTGTAGGACATATGAGGACCTCCGAGCTCGTCTAGCAGATGATATACACGCGCGGGCGAAAGCAAACATTACAACAAAACCTCTACGGTTACCAGAAATGTCTGTGGAATTAGAAACAGAGGAAGGTAACTCGAGTGTTACTGGCTTGTATTGGTTATTTCGGTATTCGACAGATTAGTTTTCGGACAGATTCGTAATTAATTCGTCAGATTCTTGATTAGTCGGTTTGTTAATTTGCCATTTCGTCCGCTTGTCTTTTTCATAGGCAAGGAGACTTTATTCAGTCTTTACAAATAATTTATTTATTATAGTTGTGCGTCGATTTTTCATAATTTTTTTTTAATTCTCACCTTTTTCCTGGGAAACAGTATTTTTTCTGAGGGAAAGATTCAGATTATGGTACCACCGATAGGTACTCTTTTGTACCACCGACAACGTGTACTTATGCAAAATTTCATGGTTATCGATGAAGTACTTTCGGAGATTTGTGGTTTTAAATAAACGAACACCATTTTTTATATATACATATACTGCAGTCCTTAGTAGGTAATTAAATATATTAATTTCGACTGTAGATACATATGAGTTAACATTCCTCTTTCTTTACAGAAGAATCTTTGAACACGAAGATGTCAGAGCAAGAACATGAAAGTATACTGAAAGAAATAGATGAAGTGGATCAGATGAGCCCCAATTTGAGAAGATATTGGCGGAGACGTGAAGAAGAGTACAATGAAGAGCAGTTCTACTTGTAAGTTGAATTGTTCAGTAAATTTAGAATGGAACTTTTGTTACTTGATCATATATTCATCTATTTATTTATTATCTTCAGGTATTTACTTCGAGAAGGAAGTGTACCTCCATATTTCAAGAACCTTCTTGGAGGTGCTATTTGGTGGGAAATGAATGCGGTTGCCGGAGAAGCAGTCACAAAGACTGAAAGAAGAAAAATGAAATGTGTCTGCAACGAAGACAATAATTCGTCTAATAAAACAGAGAATAACTGAATCTTACTATGTACGTAGTTAGAATCTTTCTTATTTTACCTACATTAAACTGTATGACCTATCAATCATCTTAATATATACATTGTAGATTAATGTGTTTATTTTATTATCTGTATCTGATTTATTGTATGCATATATGTCAGGCTGTAGTTATGCCAATAAATAAACAAATAATATATATGATGTTAGGTTTTTACATCCGAGTTTCTCAGAGGGTGGGCCTTAGGATGAATATGGAAAATAAATAAATTATGTCTAATGTCCATGTTGTGCCCACCCTAGTAACAGTTGATCCAACTCTCAAAGTTGTTGAGTTCAGTACAATTAGGTAGAGCCAACTTCGAGGAAGGAGGTCAATCGTCGAATCCACCTCGGATGGGCAGCGCTCGAGAAGCTCCGATACATATATTATATTCCTCAGTATTTTAAAACAAAAGTTTTCGGCCAATGTTAGTTGCCAGTGACATATGGCACTGAAACATGGTCTCTAACTATGAGCCTCATAAGAAAGCGCAGTGCAGTACATCCACCCACAAGGTGGACAGGCGACCTGATAAGGGCCAAGGGTCGACCTGTCCTATTGGCTAATTATGGGGAAGGCCTATGTCCAGCAGCGGACGTACCTACATACAGAGATATATCTCCTTTCTGACGTTTTGATATTATGGGACCAAAACCTTCGTAAGTCTATCAGGTACTATCCGCTGTTGCTTATTATAGGCTAAATTTTCTAAAATAAATAACTACTTAGAAAATTATCACACCAACAAAATCATCAATATTATCGAAATCGGATATCTAATTTATAACAAGTGATAAATTTCTATCTACATCTAATCTAATTTGTGTATCTGTATACAAAATTAGGTAAACAAACCTATGCTATAAAACATAAAATTGCGACTTTGTTAAGAATACTACTAGTCATTGTGCAGTTTTGACTTCAAGTGGGTGGTAAATATGAAACAATAAATGCTGTTTTAACGGGTTTTAACAATCGGGTATTTTTACTCAAGTTTATACTTACTTTGTTTATAAACACTAGTGCAAGAGACGTGAGTTTCTGCGGAATTTCGTCGTCATATGATTCGCCAATGCTATGAAAATTAATAAAACCACGTCTCACATTTTAGAACTTTTGCAAATAAAATGCAATATATAACGCAATGGTTTGCAATCCGATATTGCTTTAGGTATTGCATTTTATGTGGATGATGGGGCCTAGGCCTTGGGAATAAGCGTTATCATCCGCCTAGGCACTTATGTAGATGCATAGGGTAGGTAGTAGGTACCTACCTACTATCATATGCAAGATATTGCCACTCATTAAAAATGTAAATACCAATTTTATTATCTAGTAGTTGGTTTAAATTTGTTTTAGGCTACAAATTACCTAAAAGAAAAAATATCTACTTAGCAAATTCTTTTCGCCTTGGCCACAGCGCTAATTTTAAATATCATTGTTAGTTTCAGTTTCAGTATAAATTCATCATAAGGCACGTAAGAAACCAACTACTCTTAATGAAAAAAAAAAATGATTTTTATGTAGGCATTAAATTTTTATGAAGTGTGTTGGCTATTAGGTAGGTAGGACTTTGCAGAAACTTGAGGTATAGAGGTACGTCCGAGGTTCTGACAGGGAGCGTAGCCCTTCCCGCGATGGATAGGCGTAGCAGGGCACCGATGTCGTGTCATAACGTCCCCGCGACCACGCCCATCAACGGCCGCGCTAGAAAGTAGTTGGGTTTTAGCCGGTAGGAATCCTCATAACCCCGCAGTGTCCCTTACACTGCCGGGTATCCATCAGGATTTCTCAACGTTAAAAAAAGGTAGATGTAGGTACGTTACGTTACGTTCAATCTACATACCTACACATCGCGTCGGTTTTAACTCATACATACGTAGGTATAGCTTAGTTAGTTACAATATACTCGTATATGGTGGGACAGCGTTACCCTACAATTTTATAGTGTGCGGTGCGGTATACGGTACGGGAGGGGTACCTAATATGTAGTTTTAAGAGGGTTACCGGGAAGGTTCCAGGAGTTGAGTTTTACATATTTATATTACTCGAGCGTCGTGGGGACCTATTAGATTTTGAAGATTAGATGGTAGGAAGAAAAAAAGATTATATGATGTTTTCCTTTTTAACGGTGTGGTGAGCGTCTACAGGCATTCAAAAGTTTGTAGATGCTGTATTAAGAAAAATCATCCAAATAATCATCAGATTATTAATCAGCACGATCAGGAATTCAGGCTGAACCGTCTGTATAAAAACTGACGCGCTCGAGTATTTCAAAATAGCAATTGTCAAAAATATTTTTTGCATTTTAAAAAGCTGCCACGGGCTTGCGTTACATCCGAATCGTCTGTATTTTAAATGGGAGCTTAGTTTGGGTTCATTTAACATCCCCTCTGAAAATCTGACGCGCTCGAGTAGTATTTAAATTTTTACCCCAACACCCACCAACCCCACCATCTAAACCGGCAGATTAACACATATCCCTTATCGGAGACACGTGGGGTATAAACATTGGCAAAATTCCAAAATCGCCTCTTGGTCTTCCCCTACCGTAAAATGAAAGAGCACTATGATGAAATCTATAGAGGTGACTGTTATCATTGTCTGTCCAAAATTCAAGTGTCACTAAGAGTTTTTGTTTAGGGAATTCCTTAATCCTACTACGAGAGATGGTAATTGTAGTTTCCATAAAGTACAAAACGAAATGAACCTTATTCAGCTCGGCGTACAGTTGAAAAAGCAACGCTCGTTAATAGATGTGATTCTGTTTTGTGTTTGAACTTTATATCCATAACAATAAGATTGATATTTCAACATGAATACGTGTCTCCGTAATTTATCGGCTGTAACGTCTGGTATGATAATTATTGTTATTTATATTTAAATTATTAATAAGTAGATACCATAATGAAGTTCGAATGTAAAACTGTTTAGATTTTAAATGTTATATGATATATAACATTACGTTACTAAATAACATTTAGTAACGTAATAAATAATTACGTAACTAAATTAGTAACATACGTTACTAAATGAACGAAGTCATTGGTTATCATTGGAAAATAAAGACAGTAATTATAAAAGTGAGACGAGGCGCGTTCCAACTAGGCTTAAAATTAAGTAAACACAAAAGGAAGATATCTTTATCGTTTAATAGTATTAATTTATTATCATTGAACATTATGTCTAGTGAAAAGGCCAAATCCGATTGGCGTCTCTATTTAGAGCGGTGTGGTCTCGAAGGTCAATTTGTATGTTAAAACGAATGGCAGCCTGAAGAAGTGTTTGCTGTTTTTAGCGAATTCGTCACTCGTTTCCCCACTGCCTTTTCAGCTCTCTAGATAAGCAGCCAGTGGCAAAGAAGAGCACCGAGTGTTCTGATTGGTTAACGCTACAGCCAATGAGAGAATAATTGTCGGATTGTATGCCCTAAGCACGAAAGGGACCGAGCGGAGTCTGTCTGACGCCCGAACCGCGCAACGAACGGACAGACTGTCTATCTATAAACAAACAGTCCGCGCTGTGCCGGGCCCTTGTAGGTCCGCATCATCGACTCGGGTTGATTGCGACGTCGCCGTGGCCTGTGTTTGTCAACAAATGTTTTTTTAAAAGTGCATTTCGCGGAGATACACGCGATTTGTCACGTATGCTGAACGCCATTTTATGTAAGTACTTTTTTTTCACTGTAAATATTCTTAATTGATGTTGCAGCTGTGCGATAAAAGATGGCGGTAGGTGTCCCTTGAATGGTGATTGGTGGTGTCATTGAACCTCAGAGTGTTACGTGATTGCAGTGTGCACTGTGTATCGACCTTTATCAGATTCTTAATCGACCTTTTTCATTTACTGTGTTTTTTTCGAACAAAATATCTTTTGCCAGTCTCATTTTATTTAAAGCAAAATGTTGAAACGACAAATGCGTATAACTGTAACGAGATAAGTAAGTACGAGTGTGTTGCCGACGGAACGGATAAACTCGTCGAGGCTCAATGACAACAGCGCACAGCGAAGTACGTGACATACTTATCTATACTTGTTAAGTTCGCCTACATTTTAATATAATACATAAATATCATATAAAAATAATACCTATATAATATTTGGACAGACAGTTAAAACTGGATATTAAAGAAAGTAGAGCGAGCAGCGGCTTACATAAAGATTTTTTTTTATTACAAATAGGTTGGTCCAACTAGTTCTACTATTGTATTACGATAGAACAAAAATCGCCTAATGTATGTATAAGTTATTCCCACTTTATTAAGTAAGCACCAACCTATCTACGCAAATGGTTGGGTATGCATAGAAAAGGGCTTTGGGTCATCAAGTTTATGAATTTTCATCGAGTTGCTAACATTTTATATTAAGCGAGGCCTTACCTACGCTTTCTATTAGGAAAATTTAGTTACATACGTAGTGGACTTACTGTTATTTGTATCAAATAATCAGATACAAACATGTAGGCAGGTTGGTACTTAAAATATAATTAATTGTAGACGATAAAAGGAATGTCGAAAGAACCATACTCTAATATTACGGACGACATTTTATTAGTACTTTTTTGGTTTTCCGTTGATTGACTACCGCTTAGGTAAGTTGTAATAAAAAAAATACCTAAATGGAAATGCAGAATGGAACGGTACTCACCCGAGGAACTACCGGTGGCACTACTAGGTAGTGCCACTGGTAAAAATGTCTGGTAGTATTTATATTTACCGTTCAAAAGGTTGAAATAAGTTAAATATTTTTTCCAATATTTCAACTGGTTGCACTTCAAGTTGAAATTTCTGAAATATACACGTTTAGGCGATATAGGCCACTCATAAATTACCTATACCGACATAACTCATATACAAAGGTAATAAGAATGGTTTTGAAATAATTTAATTGGTTTTAAGAAAACGAATTAATTGTTGAAAATAATTGTTAACACATTGAGCCCATTAATATTGAGTTTAATATAATTAATATTGAGTTTAATATAATTAATATTGCGTTAGAATAAGTGAGAAATATCTTAATTTTAAAAGAAAATGAAAAAAAAATACAATATAATCTAAACAATAAAATAAGAGAAACTGGTAAAGAAAAGCAAAGTTCGAATTGAAGAATATGTATTTTTCAATTTTTTAAATTGTTTTAGCCAAAATTCTGTATAAACTCAACTTGAGGAAATATCTTCCTAAACAGCTTTGAGGTTTGTAACAGTTACAAAGACATAATAAAGGCTTTTTAATTGAAATATGATTAAAATATTGTTTCCAAATGTTATTATACCCATTAGTCCCTTATTAGAAATTATTATATCTACTGATTGCGTAGGCCAGTTAATTGACCTGTTCTAGTTAGTGTTACCTGATGATGAAATATTGTTAAATTATTCCACTTTTAAATTCCGCCAGTCAATTAAATTCATAAGGTCATATAAACAAATATATAATACTTAGCTGTTGCACGCACTTCGTCCGCGTAACTATACAAAAAGCCTATGTTACTTGCTGATAATATAGCTTTCTATAGGTGAAAGAATTTTTAAAAACGGCCTAGTCATTTTTGAGTTTATTTATTGTGACTATCCCGTACCCCAGTCACGCCTACATCTACCACGCGACTTTTCTCTAATACTGCTTAGGTTCTAATTATCCAATGTCCGAATTGAATAATTCAAAAAGTTTTATAAAGGCATTGAAGCAGTCTTAAATATGAAGTAATTTATTTTGATAAGGATTGATACCAAGATACAAATAAAAAGCATTTTCTAGCAGCGGCATTTCAATTAGATTTTGTAATTTTTTTTTTTTTTTAATATAACCAATGACCCAATGAATTCAATATTCATTGGTGATTCATGATTTGAATTCAATATTGACTTATGATATTTGCTTGAATTAGATTTTGAATATGTACAAATGATTAATCAAATTGAATATGTGCCCAAGAATCAATGAATATGCATGCTGTGGTGGCCTGTAAGTGTGACTTGTGCAAGCTGAACTGTATTTGTATCGCTGATAATATAGCTTCCCAACAGTGAAAGAATTTTTAGTATAATAATAAGATAATAAGAAAATTGAAACATCCAAACACTATATTAGATAATGTCCTTCTTGTGAAAAAATGTGTGTGTCAGCTCAGACGCACGTCTGGAGCTTACTACTTACGAACGATTATAAAATACATAGATTAGTAAATGAGGGTAAATTAATGCATTTTGTTAGCTTTATTAGTTTGTTAATTTTCTCATATTATATCATATATGTATTATTTTATATTAATATGTATTGAAGCGTATTGTAGCCTGTAACGCGTAACGTGTGACATGTGACATTTAATTTTATTCCCATAAATTTTCATACCCCGGGCTTATATATAAAAATCGAAACTCCAATAATGCATGTGTCATGACTGTGTCTTATTCTTTCTATAAATATTGTTTCGTCACGGCTAACAATGTGACCGTTACAGACTGTACGAACAAAAGAATATCAATTTTCACATTTTCTGCATAAGTAATTCCAAGAAGAAGTGTTGAGTAGCAATATCCGATTTTATAACAAACTTTCTTTGCAAAGATATGTTAACAAAATTGATTGATTGATTAATATTAACATTAACAATGACAAAATTAGTTAATATTAACAAAATAAATGACAAAATAATTATTGGTTAAAAGAGATAACAAGCACTTCGGAAATATCTTCGTTTCCACTTTCCCTTTATTCCTGGCTTGTCAAGGAATATTTGCTGGTGGTGATAGAGAGCCTTTAGAAGAATTACTAAATCCACATCTTCCCCAACATCCGCCTATTAAATCCGCCTTCCCCTTTCTTCCATCGGAAATACAGACAGATGTACGGCTGGTTACCATCCACATCTTGTCGAAATTCCTCTTTTTCAGACCAAGTGCTTTAAACATAACATCCCTTATAATACGCACTGCCAAGGTTTGGAACTCCCTGCCAGCGTCTGTATTTCCGAGCTCATATAACCCAAATCTTTTCAAAGTTCGAGTAAATAGGCATCTTCTGGGTGAGCTCGCTCCATCAGATTCTGGAAAAGGCAGATTTTGGGAAAAACGGATTCTGGAAATGACAGATTCTTGAAATGGCTGATGTACAGTCAAGTAATAAATTGCACTACGTTCAAACCTTTTGACAATTTATTTTTAACCATAGGAATAAATTATCTCATTTGTCCAAAATGGAAAAATAATTTATTATAACTACGAGTATAATTGATAGAATCAGATATTGTTTTTACACGTTGATTTTCATATATAAGCCCGGGGTATGAAAATTTATGGGAATAGTGACAATTCTATTTTCGAATATTTTAGAATATCTCTGAAGTTTCAAAGATATTGCGCCATCTACACAATATCTCTGAAACTAGAATATGTTACATATATAATAATACATCCTTGCGAAAACTAGATGGCACCGGTAATCATGTAATTTGAACAGAGATGACGCTGATATTAATTCGTTATGATAAATGTTTTTATAATTTTTATTATAAAAACTCCAGTCGTGCGTCGCAGCCTCGAGTTTATTCCTTACGAACGATTTCGCAGCTGACACACAATTTATTTTATTGAAAATTTGATATCAATTTGGTAAATTTAAACAGAAACTTTAAGTCTGTTGGAGATTGATTGGATAGATTGACTTGATTGGATATAGTGTTTTAAATAATAGATGAACTCTGAAAATAATAATCTGACTTTTGAATTTAGATGCCGAAATAGAAGTCTGACCTTAATCCGAGTTTAATCAAACTGGGTTTCGAGTTTCCAACGAAAAGCAACCTAAGTATAAACCGGCCGGACTGAGGACTGATAGCAATGCAACAGACAGACCCTATATACTTATTTGGGTATATTCGGACGTTGTGACTAATCGAAATATAGCGTCAGGCGACGAACGTTGCCACACTTCACAGTTCACACCCCTGCAGCGTTGCTCTGTGACAGCGACGTTGCCAAGTCGTGTACAACATTTAGTGGCTAGAATTTGGATTTTGTGTCGATGCGTCCCTCCGATGCCGTCCTTTTTTTACCTGCTTAGTCCGGGTAGGGAAAAAAGTTTGTATGGAAAAAAGTTTGTATGGAGAATATTGTATTCTG
This sequence comes from Synanthedon myopaeformis, assembly GCA_944738685.1. Lineage (NCBI taxonomy): Eukaryota > Metazoa > Arthropoda > Insecta > Lepidoptera > Sesiidae > Synanthedon > Synanthedon myopaeformis. The sequence continues at coordinate 2,888,261 of OX122913.1, read as the reverse complement.
CAAAGTATTGTGATTCTAAAGTAGATTTTTGGAGAGATCAAAACTTTAATCACAGCACAACTCAATCAAGAAACACGCTGACTCTCAGCATGTAAATTTCACTAGTTTTACTAAAAACGAAATTGTAATACTTACGTATGATAACAACTTTATTTATTAAAAAGTCTACTCTAAGTAACCAGTGTCTAAATCATCTATGTTTAGGGATGCCTAAATATGGTGCCCCAAATACTTGTTATATACAATGTTGCATGGAGACAATATTATTAAACGAAAAAAGAAACTTTATGAGCTAATAATAGTTTATGATTATAATTATTAAATTAAATAAATAAACTACCTATAAAATAATAAATTTCACTTATAATTTTTCTTTAGAAATACTTTTGAAACTTTGAATTTGCTATTTCTGCACAACTTAATATATTTCAATGATTACCAGAATTCTGTTAATTATACTTATTACCAGAAGGGCAACTTCTCATTAAGGCAATATCGCATAAAGGCAAATATTTGAAACGGTGAATTCTCAAAAGCAACTCTGATACAGTTGGCTACCTGTTCAATAAGCAATTTACAAGTTATATGAGTCATCTCATAACACCTTGATGGAATATTCGTAGCCTAACTTCATGTATTGACGTATTTATGTGTGCCTATTCATTCAAGCACTTAATTTATTACAATAAAAATTTCTCAATCCAACTTTGACTGTATCCGACTGTCTTGCTAACCAGTACGTACAACTTAGTACCTAATTTGAAGAACCAAATTTAAAATGAGGTTGTTAAAAATGTTGTTAACTAACGTGAGTTAGTTAAGTGAATATTATAAATGCGAAAGTATGTTTGGATGTATGGCTGTATGAATGTTTGTAACTCTTTCAGGCAAAAACTACTGAACTGATCACCATGAAATTTTGCATACACGTTGTCTGGGACACCAGAAAGGACATAGGGTACCTTTCATCGTTCAACGTGGACGAAGTCGCGGGCACCAGTTAGTACATAATATGTTAGGCACTTAAATCTCTTTAAGTCTTGAAATAAGTGTAACTGTTGAAACACTATCGAAAATAATAAAAAAAGTTTGTGTGTTTGTTTCATAGACTTAATCTAAGGTGTGTGCACTTTGACTGAAAGGACTACATTTTATATTTGACTAGCTGTTGCACGCGACTTCGTCCTCGTAACTTTATAAAATATAGCCTGTTACTCGCTAATAATATAGCTTTATATCAGTGAAAGAATTTTTCAAATCGGTCCACTAGTTTCGGAGCCTATTCAATGCAAACAAACAAACAACTAATCTGAGATGCATTCATTCAACATTTGTGTAGTTGACGCCTGTAAAGCTAGCAGTGTCAAATGGGCCGAGAATCACTTCATTTTTAGCTCATCATTTAGTGCTACATGAGCCAAAAAATTAAATTTGACGCTCTAAAAAATAAGCGAAAAATAAAAGTTTATAGCTTTATATTAAGCTTTATACCTACTTCCGCATTCCGCAAACTTGGGGTCAGGATGGACAGAATCACTTAATTTTCAGCTCAACATCACGACGAAATAATCGTTTCTTATTACCAGCGAGCGTGGAACCAGCGATTGTAGTGGGCAAGTGGGTGTTGGTTCAGTTTGTTTTGGAAACATTGAATAATTAGAATTAGAACATTGCTTTGTTTAGTATACAGTCCCAAAATAACTATGTGGCAGTAAAGGGTTTGCAATCCCGCAGTGTTTTCTTTCCAGCTGTAAATTTGCGGTAAATTCGCCTTTTACAGTGGGATCCCGCTGTAATTCCCGCAAGAGATTTAACCTAATTATCTATCAAGTGTTCTATTTTTCGAACACTAACTTTACCAATTTTTTTAGCTCTTATTCTATTAAAAATAATTTATCACTTCGAAAAACATTAATAAAAAGTATATTTTATTAAAGTTTTTGAATTGTTCTTGTTCTAGTATATAAATAAATTTATATATTTTGTTACTTATACATATTATAATGTTTCTATTTACTTAACGTACGTCTTGCTGCTAAATTTCTAAATTTGTAAACATCTAATGAACAAAAATTTTCGCTGAGTTAAAGAGATCGATCATTGGTAATATTTATTTAGTCATACTCGTACTATAAGTACTTAATGAACTTATTATCGTTTATAAAGTTACTTATTGTTCTGAAAATAAGAGCGGAAAAAACTAATTTCTTGTCCTCCAACTTATTTCTTATAGGCCTACAGACATAACCGGCTGCAGAAAATGCTCTCTCCCCTTTTACGCCTGTAGGGGCGATAGTGTGAACAAGGGACAAGACAGTATTTTCCTTTTATTCAATCAAGAAACATGTTGCAATGTTGAAAAATTTCCCGCGCGGGATCTACCGCACAAATGCGGGATATACGCAGGTTTCATTGACATGCGGGAAATCGCTGGAATGTGGTGACGCGGAATGCGGGATTGCAAACCCTAGGCAGTGCCTACCACCGAACATAATTCCATAAGCATTTGTTTTTAAAGGAGTTAGGTATCCAAAGTGAGGAATGTTTACCCAATGCAACTTATTATAACGAACTCGAGTGAACTTTCGAGCGCTGCTTTTCGTCTAACTGGATGCATAAACAGTAAATACGTGGAGTCATCACTCAAAAATACGTTAAAGCCTTGTTTGTTCATTAAGTTACCTAAATATACACCATTGTTTCGTCAAATTATAGGACTGGACAAAACAATGGGGTTCATCATGTCACGACACGATTCATGGTTGCTTGATTTCCTCCACTACTTCTTCCTGATTGCACAATGTCGTTATATAATAGCAGTATTCTCATACTGATAGTGATACTGATAGATACTGATATCTCATACTCATACTGATAGATGGAAACTAACAGTGACTATTGTTTTTCTATATGCCTCAACAATAAGAGGACACAACCAATTTAGTGGCAATTAGTTAATATCTAAGACCTAAGTACTTAACAAGTTTCAGAGAGGCAAAAACGAACATGCATATTCAACCCTAAAACCGATCCAGTAAACTTTCAAAGTCGTCTGCTCACCTAGGTCAATGTCCTGAGCGTCATTTAGTAGGTAGGTAGGTAATTCGCGTAATATCCGGGGAGCATCTGTGGTGAGCTTATTATGAAATAGGATGTCGAAATTTCGAGATTTGTTATATTGGTAGATAAATAATTATTTGAATACCTATAATCGAATTTACTACAAAATATTTGCTAATAGGGGATGTTAATAATTATAATTAATAACTAATAATGCTAATGTCCATCTCATCCTCATGAGTTGGACATAAAATATATGTTAGACCCTGCGTGACTCCCAAGAAAAAGCTAAGGACATTTTTCTTTTTAAAAAAACAGTTAAATATTTATGTGCTTATGCACTAATATACCTACTAACTGGATGTGCCATGCGGTTTCATCTGTCGTTTAATTTTTAAAAAAAATCTAATTCTATCTCTTACTCTCTATAAGTAAGTTAGATTTTCTCGGTCAATGACCCACCGCAATTCAAAGTGCATTAGATACGTTTTGGCTTATTTCTTTTTGTTCTGATTTTTCTTTTACTCGGCTCCTAAAGGTTCCAGAGTGAAGTTTATCTCTGCAACTACTGGTAGGTATTTCGATAGATTAATTCCACTGTTACATTTACTACAATTATAGATAACTGTAGTTTACAACTATAGTACGCAACTATATATGATTATAGTACATAATATGGATACGAAAATGAGAAATAGTGCAAATAAAACTAGCCGATCCGGCAGACGTCGTCCTGCCAAAAGTTATTGGACTGAGGATAGCTGATGTGTAATTTAAATCTGTTTGATTTTCATAAAAATTTTGATTTCAAGCCTAATATACGCGACAGACAAACTCTTTTGTTCTGTGGGCGGTATGAGAGCTCGCATTGTCGTGATGGAGGATGATGCGGTGGTTGCAGTTCTCTTTACGTTCAGAGACGACCTGCGGCAAACAAATGCTAGCATACCATTCAACATGGTCGGTTTTAGAGACAAACGTGGCCACCATTTTTTTTTGCAACGCTCCGTGAACGAACAACTTTTGTTGGCTTCAACTCATTTTCGAAGACCCAAACTCGTGAGTGGTTTTTTGTTTCGGGTTCGTATGCATATATCCTGGATTCGTCACCTGATACGACGCTGTATACAGCATTTGAAGATCCTCCGTGGAATCTCTCGAGAGTTCTGACGCACCAAGTAACGCGAGCTGCTTTTTGCTCCTCACAGAGCGAATGCGGGATCTGTCCGGAAAACAACTTTTTTACACTTAATTGTTTATGCAAGATTATTTGTATTTGACTCATGCCAATGTCTAAAGTTGCTTGAATTTCGCGAAATGTCACATGTCGATCTTTCTCAATCAGCTTACGGCATACTTGCCGTACGGCATCAACATTATCTTGGATAACCTTGACGGGGATAGTCACAGAGCTTGACACGTCTACATTGAAATTCCGCAAACCAGCGATAAATTGTGGTTTTAGATGGGGCTTCATCACCAAATGCAGAAAACTTCCAATCAAAAAATTTTTTTTTTGTGTTAATTCACTTCGAAAGTCATAATAAATCATTGCTCTTGAATTTTCTCTAGTCAATTCCATTTCACCCTGACTTTACAAGTTCGACAAGACCTTGTGACAAGACCGCGTTTTTTTTTTTTAAATAAATAAATGGTATTCGTTTAATAAAACCAAGAAGTTTTCGATTATAAAGACTTTATTATGCTAGGAACAATAGAAATATTCCAATCCCGATACTTTTAGTGCAGCCCTCGTATCAGGACAAAAACAATAACTTCTTAGTTAGTATAATCAAAACTGATAATTCTAACTAAGATGTTTTTTATGGAATACTTATTTACTTAGTTAAAGTACTTAGTTTTATATGGTAAATTAGTCTGACGACGAAAACTATTCTTATTTTTAATATTCTTAATAACACAAAAATGAAAGAAAATCAATCGAAAATACGTATCGCATCTTCGCAAACGGTTATAAAGGTAAACTCCACTTCGGAGCCTCGGTGGGAAGAGACAGGGGGCACTCCGGGACACCCCACGATCGATTCGGCTGTCTCTCCCTCCCTATTGCCCTAGCAAGCAACATTGTCGAAGAGAGTAAAATGTTAGATTCAAAATAATACTTAAACTAATTTGCTAAGGTTTAGAAGAGCAATTAGAGTACCTGATTATTAGATACTAGCTGTTGCACGCGACTTAACGTTATAAAATATAGCCTAGTTACTCGTTGATAACATAGCTTCTCAACAGTGAAAGAATTTTTCAAATCGGTCCAGTAGTTTCCGAGCCTATTCAATGCAAACAAACAAACAAATCTTTTCTATTTATAATATTAGTATAGACAAGACTACATTTTTCAAATGTTTCTATGATACTTTGAATGTTTTTATCAGAAGGACAAAATCACTCTTATGATACAATTTAAAGAAATGATATTCAAGATTATAGTCGATCTTCGGAAAAGTTTGACTGTAACTGCGACTATGAAATCGTTCTAAATTTCCAATTAATATTCATAAAATATTAAGTACGAGGCTGCTGTGTGTGGTTAAAGAGATTAAAATTAAATGTGTGATTGAAGAGACAAAAAAAATGATTTCACTTTATTTTTGTTTCTTCAAACAGACAATCAATCTAGCCGTGTTGCTAATTTTTCTCAAATTGTCTTGCGACCAATATAGTAAGTCAATGCTTGCGACTTTTGTTCGTGCATGTTACCCAGAGAAGACAGAAGCGTTGTTGCTAGCTTGGTTAGTAGAAGTATGTATGTCATCGAATAATGTTACCATTTTCGAGCTCGCACAGGATTATATTATCTAATCTAAACTCTAATTCTGAAGACCAAATTCAGCGTTTTCCTTGCGATGAAGACTGACTTCGAATTCCATTCCATTCCGGTACGATTTTCAATTGCGTTATTATATCAGTCGATTTTAGATAAGTCACTTCGATAAAATTGACATATTTTAACATGATATTACGTAAAACCGTAGCGTAAAACTCACTAAAAGATTCCGAATTGAATAAAAAAACTTGGTCTTAAGTTGGTCCAACTTAAAAGATAGGAGTTTTTATCTCAATTTATAGAATTTTTTTTATTCTAAATTATTTGTTTATTATATGAGAAAGAGTTATAAATTATCTTACACCGCCATTTGTAAGAATTTTATGGAACTCATAGATATAACTTTTAAAATAAGTTTTAAAACAATTGTAATTTATCGGCTGGATTAAAATTGCAAGTTTTATATATAATAAAGATAAAAATAGTTGACCTAAGACCTAATTCTTGGAAAGAGAAAGAAGAAACAATTGGCCATACATTTTCAATTTAAAAAAATGTTCGTCTGGCTGGTCGTGTGCGGGCTGGCGTTGTTATGATGCAACATGACTCGTTTGCACTTACATATTTTACGGAGTTTATCAACAACATCCGGAGCAAATGGTATGACCATTTGTTAGCACTCAAAGTAAAATGATCTTTCAAAGTAACAATAGCCTTAAGTTTTGAGCTTGAGTTAAATTAAATTCACCCAAGTGTTCAGAGCTTTTATACATGAAAATGAAAAAGCCACATGCCTGTCTGATTCTATTCTAAATCGCACAACATCAATGTTAATGCTGATGACAGCGAAAATGTAATCAATCTAAATTCGTTAGTGAAATTAACATGACATCGTTTGAGTTTGGAAAACAATCTGTAAAATGTTGGGTTATTTCGTTGCAACAAGCAATTTGAACCCTAGCAAAGCTTGAGCTGAGCTATATTGTACTTGATCAAAGAAAATCTTGTTACAAATACGTAATTGTTGAGATGAAGCCATAAAGAAGCCATAAGAAAGTTTTCAAATTAATAAGTAGGTGCTGCATATGTATGTACTTCGAATCTTCTCGGTAATGCTCGGTTCTTGTTGGACGCCCGCATTCGGTGACAGACCCACCGCATCGCGTGGCACGCGCGTCCCAGTTATATCATTTCTATTCGATTTCGCTTTGGATTCTGTCTGATTTTACTTCTTTGCTCGGGTCCTAAATTAACTGCGACATAGTTGCGACGTTTAACATTGCTCCAAAATAAGACAATCAAATAAAGATTTTTTCAAATACAAAAAAATAATTAGACATGAAGACAAAACGAGTTATTCGGTGTATATTTAAAAAAAAAAACATTCAGCCGTGTCCTGTAAGGAACTTCCCAAACTTGGCGTGTTTAAAAAAAAAATAATTTTAATAATTTTAGTATAGTATATTTTAGGAATCAGTCCTTTCATTTGATGCCCACTGAAGAATTTTTTTTCATGCAAAAAACTTGATTGATGACGTCAACACTGGAAAAAGTACCAGGTGGCGGATATCTTCCCAAGTCTACAATACTTCCTCAGACTCCTACTAAATTTTCCTGAAAAAAAAAAGATTAAGAATTTAGTAGAGATTAAAAAATACTACCAGTGGTTAGGATAGTTTGTGAGTACAACCACTACTCTAAACTACTTATATACCTATAGTCTTTGAGTACAACACGATCCGGAACAGTTTGTACTCAACTATATAAGTAATAATTATATTGTTAGTATTTGTACTCAGAAAATCATCATTTTTGTTATGCGTATTTATTTCCTTAGCAATGCGAAATGCGAACGTTATATTTTTAATTAGCAGAGATTTGATCGGTTCATAATTTTTGGACGTCTTACTTCCGGTTCTTCCGGAAGTGAGGTCAAAATGACCCCAGAACCTAAATTCACGCCAAACTTGTAGGACTTAGTATGGTTAACAAACTTAATTAGGTTTATAAATATATAACATAGCCAAGGATATTTACACAATTTAGGTAATTATTTTTCAAAGGGATCTCTATTGGGTGCCCTGACTAATTTACACAATAGGTACATATTAGAATGAAAGCAAAAAGGCTATTGTAAACAAATGTAGCTTTTGTCAATGTCCCTAAAATTGAAAATGATTTTTAATAATGACAACGAAGGGAAGCCAGCTGACATACGAAAATTAGATATTTCCTTCATAAAGCGAAAGAAATAACGTTATTCTTCTTTCTGTCTTTACAAACAAGGTTCAAATAATTTCTTTAGATTAAAATATTAAGTGTACCTACTTAATAGTGAAACCTGTAAAACTGACAAACATTTTTAAATGAGGCATTAAAGATTAAATGAAATGAATAATAAGTAAATATAAAATAACTGTGCACGCAAATGGAATAATAAAAAATTTTTTTTATCATAATTAAAACCAAATAGGAAGTGAACGATCTACCAGGAAACCATTATTTATCGCGACACGATAAATACGTAATAAAAAAACTTACCGACTCCTTTAAACTTTAAATATACTTATGAGTACATTTGATGTAACTGTAGGCGCTATTGTCTACTTACAAAACACATTTCATTTCTATGTAAAACTGTAAATATTTATACATTTATTTTTTTCTATATAAATGTCAATTAGAAATGCTCTTAATCTTAATTTTTGTTCACTACAAAACCGGTTTAAGTGAACGTTTGTATTAAATTATTCCTATATGAAAGGTTCGTTATTTTTCGATACAGTGGACATTATTATAACTATTTATACTAATCTGGAAATCAAAGGTCTTCCATCTTTCCAATGATGGACACAAAGTCCTTAGGGTACAATAGCCGCCAGTGGCGTGGGCGAAGTCGCATCAACGAGGCCATTTTCTTTCAGTATCTATTCGCAAACACAATGCAGAGATTCTACCATATTTTTGTGAATGCAAAAGCAAACCCAAGACACATTCATGATACCGAAATATAAGTGCGCGAGGAATATTGATATGCATATTTTTTAAAAAAGTTTTTATTTTGTAACCTGCGTGATACTCGTAGGTATATAATCTTTTACAAAAATAATGCCTTTCGGCTCTTTGCTTTAGGTACTACCCATCAGCTTATTCTTACATGATGAGAAATCCCATCGAGTAGAATAACTAGGTTAGGTACATTTTATTACTAACCTCCTGATTTAATTACTCTAAACTCTTCGATTGATTTAGCCAGAAGTGATACGAGTAGATGACATAAATATAAAACCAATCAAAGAAAGTTTTATAAAAAGGCTGTTGAGTACACATGAATCATGATTAATGTAATAAAATAAATTACATTCACAACGAGACGCAACGCAACAATGCAGAGTTGTATCGAACAAAAGTTAACACGACGCTTAAACAAAGATCGGGGATCGGGGAACCCCGGTTCATAGACTACAATGCGCTCATTCATTCATTCTATGACGGTTGTGAGGTAACTTCTCATGCGGCGAGTAAAATTCTCGAAGTAAAAAGTTATCAGCGAGCCCACTAGCGGCGGCGCGAGTAGCATATTCTGCACGGTCCCTATAAGTCCATGTTACACGATGTTGCACCACGAAGCGATCGACGTGTCACGGCGATCTGACGCGTTAGATTTCGCGGTGTTCTGTTAAAGTAAGCACTGAGTGCCTGGTTTTAGGTCACACGCAAGGAAGCCTCGCGCGAGGCCCATTTCAAGCGCGAGGCCGTGGGCGAGGGTGCGCTTCGCACCTGCCTAGCTACGCCACTGATAGCCGCCTACAATCAAGTGAAGATCATACGTAAAAAAACATCGTATCAACAAAACCATATTTAGAAACACTCCAACTGTTAGACAAAGATTTTCTAATAGATTGCCTGAGTGCAAGATTAACGCAATGCAAGATTAAAACCCAGAATCCACTATCGTACTGAGACTGTGCCTGTCGTCCCACTATGTGGCACGACAGGCAGTCCAATATTAGCGTATGCCGTATCCCAGTATTTGCCACGAGCTAAGTGCCCTGTCCACTATACTTCAGTTTGCTTAATCTACAGTACAGATTCCTAGTTATGAATTGAAAGATCACAGGAAACTCGCTATGGTTGAGGATATATTGATTGATGTTGGAGTAAAAGTACTCTTATAGTTTAACATATTGATACACGTTAAAAATTAAAAAATAAATAAGCAATATAACGCCTGACACTGACATATTTATTGCTAATACACTTTTGCCAGGCGTTAGTATACTTAATTTTAGATAACCCCTCGGGAACAGTACCTTTTTTCTGGATGAAAGGAAGTCCTTTAATGGATGATGGATGATGGACACTTTCACATTTGTATTATTAAAAAGTATGTATATATATATAGAAATCATGTGTCACGATGTTCGTTCACGCTGATCTCCCGAACAACCCAAAAGATTTCAATAAAATTTCGTAAATTTGTATGGTTCGTCCCAGCTTGAGAGGACTATAATTTATTAAAGGCACACGAAATCGCGAGCAAGTAAATCCAACCAGGCCACGACGAACCGTGACAATTTTGGTCTTTGGCGAATAGGAGTTCAATTGGGACTTTTTAGTTTCAACAGGTTCAATTAGGTACTTACTTACATTTTTTTTTATAATTGAGTCAAAGCAGGGCTTGGCCGCGATCTCACTTGATGTAAGGTGCAGATGCGGCCGAAGGTGGACCAAGCTTACCTAGTAAGTGTCCATTTACCTTAGATTTGAAGACCCCGAGGTTGTAATTTTGAGGAAACACAGACGCAGGCAGTGAGTCCACTCCCTAGCAGTTCGGACAAGGAAGGTGGAACTGTAACGCTTCCTGCGTGACCGAGGAACATCAACCACGAAGGGATGAAACCCCTGATATTCGGTTATAGATTCGGTCAATTTGTTATAATAACATAATTAAAGTAGGTTATGTTATACTTACATAGTATTTTTATGCCTATGTGGACTTAATATCATCACAATTATTGGTAGAATTATTCATATTCATATAGCGCCGCCATCTAACAAAATTTTTGCTTAACAACTACGCATCGGGAACAATACAAGCGCCAACGCTACCCGGCAGCAGATGGCGCTTTAATAAATGGATAAAAACTTTTTTTTAAGCAAAATTGAGATTTTACAAGAAATACCTATACAACCAGACTTAAAAGCAAAACCTCTAAATACAAAATTTTATCCAATAATATTTTAATCAATAATATTTTAACACCTTAATAGATAATATTTTAATCGGTCCAGCCTTTTAGAAAGAATTCAGTGACGTTCTAGCCGAGTGAGGGGTTAAGGTGCTTGCCCCTCTCTGACTCAGACAGGAGACCCTGGTTTCAATCTCGGCAAAGAAAATTCAGAAATTTATTATGACAAAGAGTTGACTTTGGTCTATGTGTGCAGGGCTTCGTTCCGTGCTGCTGTATGGTAAACCCTATAAGTGCCTATAAGTATGCTTATAAGTGCTTAATTTGGGGCCATGCAATTTTATGTATTTAATCGACTTTTTAACTCGTTTGCTAACGGTAAGTGCACTAGGGATGCAAATCAAACCAATTTCTTCTTGGATATAATTTACTAATGACACTTATAAATTAACAAAACTTAACAATTAGTATGTCAACTATCTTTAACTATAGGTAACTTGATTGTTAGGTAAACACTAAACTCTCTTATTGTCACGTTTCCACATTCCAATTGTGAATTTTGTTTTAAAAATTTATCTAGTCTTAACTTAGTTATCATCACGCAACGAGAGTACGAACGTGAGGTTATTTAAATATAATTTCCTTATTATCTTTATGTTGCTTCCTTGTGGAAAGTTCCATCTGCTGATCAAATTTGCTGAACATACTTTTCATCCTCGCTTTTCTCAGTTAATTCATTTACGAAAGATCGTACATAATCAATAAACGCTTGTCGCTTGACCTCTTTATTGTTGCTATAACACTTTGGCCAGGCGTTAGTTTTTCATTTTATTTTAGACGATCCCTTGGGAACAATACTTTTTTTCTGTGAAAGGTATACCCTATATCCTTTCTTGTATCCCTGTCAGTTTTTAAAATTTCATTATGTTCGGTTGAGTAGTTAAGCTTAAGATGTGAAATGGTAAAAGACAGACAGATTTATTTTTTCATTTAGACCTTTTGAGAAATAAAGAAGAATATGAAGATAGGCATGGATGAAGAACATCTACCTATCTATTTCAAAAATTAACAAGGATGTTGGAAGGGCATTCTTATATCTGACGTACCGCAATACCGCAATTACGCAATATTAACGTTTGGCACATTTATTCACTACAGGTTAGGGAACGTACTAGTAACAGATTCAACACTCCCATACAAAATCTAAAATACCTACGTTATATTAGCCTACAAAAGACGCTGCAAGAAAAAACGTACTCTACGAAGGCGCACCGTACATAGGCGCTTTTGCGTCATCGAGCGAAAACGTTGGGGTTGTACAAAAAACAATAAATTAACAAAATGGCTGAAGTCCAGCGGATGATCCTGTGAATGGACGCGGACGAAGTCGCGGGCAAAACCTAGTTTATAATATAATGCAATGAAGAGATTGTGATAAAAGCCGCTGACTTAAATGTGCTTTAATTTTATAAAATGATCGATATTTTTTTTCAAATTTTCAAATTTTTATTTGTTTTTGACTTCGACATCTAAAAACTTCACAATAATTAGGTAACCATCGTGTGTGACGGGGGCCCGTTCAAGGGGGGAGGGGGGCTCCTCAAAATACCAAGAGGGGGGGGGGGTTCACGAGAGGGGGGGAACCTTAGGTTTTTGTCGGTATGCACGCACTCTTGGCATCACGCGGCAAGCGCCGTATTAATAGAGACAAATATGAGCCAAATTCTTAATTATTTTTACTTTCTGTTTGCAAAAAATGATTTTCTGTCCCGACAAAATTAAATATGTTGAAGGTTTACGGGTAGCAAACGAGCATTATGATTTCTTCATGAAAATTGAGCCGTCTATGGAACGAAGTCTTATTTTTAAGAGGCAAATTGTTAATGCCACTGCTGAATCTTAAAAGAGCTTTTAAAAATTGCAAAACGATTCGATTCCACTAAGTTCTTTAAACCCTTGCCTAATTATAATGAATCAATATTGTTAAAAACTTTTAAATTTTATTTTGGAACCTAGAAACAGTATCCCCTATAATCACATACAAATTATTATTCCATATTACGGCATATTTACGGTACGTACCTTTACCCCGTGAGCTTTTACTGTACCTATAAGAAAAAGAGATAAAGCAAGTTTTTTTAATAAGGCCACGCATCCTAAATAGAAAGCCTTTTTGTATGGACTCGACGCGTGACCTTGCCGCCAACCGTAGCGTCAACAAACTCAAAAGCCGGACAGTTGAGCGGTAAAAGAGGCAACTGTTTTTGAAAGATTTATATTTTCAAATTGTGTAGCGTTTAGGACGATCTGAATGATTTTAGCATAGCATTTGTAATTAGCTATTACTTTTATATACTAATATAAATAAAACAAACACAATGTACGCATTTAATTATTTAGTAATGCCCACAATGTAAAAATATAAAGTTTTTTTTATAATATAAAGTTTTTATCCGTAAACAGAAATGGCTATTAAATCAAGTATAAATACATTTTCACCTCTCCAGCACGAAAAGGGTGATTTTGGTGCCTAAAAACTCGCAGAAAAACCGATTTTTGATGCAAGCGTGATTCGAAATTCGAGCACGCGATTTAACTAGACTACTAGAGTTGGCCAACTGTGAAGAAAGTTTCGCAGCCGTTCAGAAACTGGTTCAGCATTAGGTCTTGGTGTTTTTGTACTGTTTTGGTAAATATAAAATAAAATGAGTACGTCCAGTGGTGATGGTCTTACTCCAGAAGTCCCTTGAAAAATATCGTCATTCGTACGAATTATTTCATTCATACAAACATAGAGACGCAAGTAAATAATACGACCATCACAGTTCCGAACAAAACTGTTACTTTAATTCTTACAAATTGCAGTAATTTTACTTTCAACATTTAATATTTTTGTTAATTTAGTTATAATTTATGTGACGACTATGACTATGTGAATGTTGGCTATAATAAACATAATATTTAAAATTGTCATAACTGATTTTCGAACCTAAAGATGACCTAGTACCTAAGTCTTTTCTCACTTTTGAGGTGAAAAGTTGTAAGTTAATACCAGAGCAAATTTTTTTATGTCTCGTGCCTTTAGTAGTCTATATTAGCAATTTTGCTCTCTAGTTGAACAAATAACTATTTTACCCGCAAAGCGCTCGTTTCTTTGTTTGTTGATTGATTAGTGTTTGTTACATAAAAGCCGGGCTGACTAGGTATATTACTTTTATTTTCAACTGGATGGTGCCCGCAACTTCATACGCGCTGTAGTTCGTTTTTTGTAAATTCCACAGGAACCTAACATTTTTTCAGGATAAAAATATCCTATATGTTAATACAAGAAATAAATTATCTCTGTGCTAAATTTCATCTAATTCCGTTAAGCCGTTCCTTGGGTACCTATAGTTTTTTGGGTAGCGCACTTTTGGTAATGAACTTTTCAAAGTTGGCTCTAGTATGGTTGGTCTCATGTGTTGGTCTCACCCCGAGCTAGCAGTCAAGTGGTAGAGCACACTGCGTTTGTCATTTTTATTAGCCGTTTAAATCTGGTTGATCGTAGTTTATTTTTGAAAAGTAATTAGTGAATTTATTTTCTCGCCTCCCCTGTTAAACAGCGGAGGAGCTTGGTGGGGGCAAGGCTCATGATTTGGTTGAGCTAGACCACGCATTTGGTCTTTGGTCTTTTTTTACGCCTGCTTTACCATCTACCTACTGATAAATTTGGTAAATCGCTGCCGCACAAGCGCCAACCAAGACCGAGCGAATCCGCTAAATCAAACCCCGCGGCAATAGCCGCGCAATAGCCGAGCGAACCCGCCGGGCGTCGCTAGTTTCAACAGCGCGTCGGGACTGACTGGTCGTCAGCTGCGAAGGACGTCCCACACAAGTTTGACGATCTTCGGCACATTCAATAACACATTTTTTTTGTTCAGTCGGTACCTTTAAAATTAGGCTTAGTTTTAGGCGAAGGCTCTCTCTCGGTGGCGTGTTCTCGGTCAGGGTGATACAATAATCTTCAATCTCTACAAAGTCCCTGGTTTCCTTTTATTTTTATTCGTTAGCATAATATTTCTTCTTTTTTTTTGTTGGTACAAACCACATCACCTTGGTTGGTACAAACCTCAACACCTGCTATACATAAAAAATGCAGGTGTTGAAAAAAGTTGAAAAAGAAAAAGCCTTTTATGAAATATAGGTATACAATTTTATTGTTCTCTAAAAGGACTTTGATTTTTTTTCTTTTTATTTTTATTTTTTATAATTGTCCGCCTGTCCGCATCACATCGCGGAAAAGGTACCTATTATAAAAGTATCAACCATTTCTATAAGCAGTTGCATTTTTGTCGTCGCTTACCAACCCTCCTAAAACACCATTGGTAACCAGATTTATGATTGATTAGGTATAGATTCGAAAAGAAATGAAGAGGTAAGACTTATTTTTACGCATTTTGCTTGTATTGTTTTCATCCCAATGTATTTTGTATCTTCTTATTTTTTTTTACTCTTTAAATATTCAATTTCAAAGTGTAAAATTTTCAGATAACCACAAGGTAATTTTTTTCAAAAAAAAAATTTACTGAAAATATAAGGGTTGTCCCGATTTAGCCTCACTACTCCCAGCCAGGTCTGTATTTCTGTGTGTTAGGGTATTAAAGAAGAGTTATAGGACAATTTTTCAGCTCTCCTCAAATGTCATATCAAATACCCTTACCATCTCTCGGGTCAATGGGATTTACAGCCTTCAATCGCACAAGACATAAATTTATTCCAATGTAAATCAAAATATCACCAACAACGAATAAGCATGCTTTCAAGCATTCTCGGGGGAATAGCAGTAAAATAATTAAATTTTACTGACGGAACCCGAACGATTTCACAAAAAATATCAGTCATTACAATGCTACCAATTTATGTAGTGACATGACGAAACAACGACGACATATTTAATTTGGTGGTATTATATACATCCAATTACACCAGTTTGACATTTGTCTAGTGACAACCTTCTAAATAACGAATAAACTACTGCAAATGCATCTCTTTCTAAAGCCTTTTCAATGCTATAAGTGAATACAGTATGAACTATTCTTTAGTTATAATAATAAGGAATAAGGAGCATAATCGTATCAAGAAAAAAATACTTTGAAGTTCTGAGTATTTTTATTTATTTTTACGATTGTGCTCCTTATTTATATAGCGACATGGATCGATTTCCTTTGCATGTATTTTCCAGCTCTGCCTGTGCCCGATAGCATAGCAAATACTTTCACACTTGTAAGTTTTTCCTGCCCGTACCAAGGCGCCGTAGTTAAAAGGAAAGCCCTGGTCTGGTTTACAAACCTGGTATGGTAAATACATCTCATTCCTAGTCGTTAGTTTTGAATCTAAGGCCTTTAGTCTTCAGTGTCACCTAGTAGGTATCGTGTGTAACTATATCCCGAATGTTTGCTACATTTCATTTTGGCTTTAGGTGCCCATTAAGTATAATGATGGAAAACGAGTGTCGATTTAACACGCTTAAGTTAAAGCACACATTTTTATTCGTGTAATAGGTTTTTCAGTCATTTTCATTAAGTATTGTTGCTTTGACTATTTCCAGGAAATTATATTTTAATTAGGTACTAAAAAGTTAATTACTATACTATAAAATTCACTAAAAAAATGTCAATATGGGATTGGGCTTTACTGTTTTTTTTTTTAATATAATGGTGCAAAAAAAAACAGCCCCTTTTTTTACAAAGGCGGCGCCATTGTTAATATGGCTGCCAGCTTGGGTTGGGCTATTGTGATACCGTGCGAAATTTCGTAATAATAATAATATCGTACAAGTACTTAGGTAAACTAAGGATTGTTTTTCGATGAGTCAAATAATGTATTTATGAAACATTGAATCTATTATATAAGTAGGTAGGTATACCTATTTATTACCTATGTCTAATACTAATATTATAAAGAGAGAAGATTTTGAAAATTCTTTCACCTATAGAAAGCTACATTATCAGTAAGTAATATAGGCTATATTTTATAAAGTTACGCGTGCGAAGTTGCATGCAACTGCTTTTTTTTAAAAAGAAACTGTTTATGAATATTACATGAACTTGTGTGTAATCTTACAAAAACATGTGTAGCTAGTTTTTTTACAAGGGGGACGTGGCTACCGTCGCCTGTTATACAAGCAACACCACAGGTACTGCAAGTGCGCTGCTGACTATAGCTGCCAAGCGTGCTTAATTGTTGTGTTTATTAAGAGTGACCGGTAAAGAAAAGTTACGCAGAGAAGTAACTAAATATCACTTAGAAATAGTCTCTTCCACGCACACGAAGTTTGAAAGGGAGAAGCGTAGCAGGTAGGTATAGATAGTATAGCAAGCAAGCAATGGCTCATGGCAATCTCCCCAACGCAAAATTCGTCCCTCGCGTCCTTTTGTGTTGTTCATGGCAACCGGTTTTGTATGTGGAACGGTCATAAAATAAATTCGCCAATGGTAGGCTAGGCTTGAGAGCAGCCGTTCTATTGGTGACGGGTAAAAACGGTATGTTGCGGAGCGGTGAGGGGCGGTGCGGGGCACGGGTGTGGCACTACAGCCGTGCGCTCCGCTTCTCTGCTTGCGTTGCGGCCCGCGCAGTATTAACATTTCACAGCTCGCTCAGTCCTATTTTGTCGCTCGCAAGAAGGTTATCGTTGCAATGAGACGGGCATCGTACTATCGATAAAGTGTGTTTGTATGTCGTTTTCGTCGATAATGAGTGTTGTGTTTACTTTCACCTGTGCGAATGTCTCGTTCCTTACCTTTTTATTTGTTTTTTACTTTTAATCATTGCCGCATGAGACGGCGCTTAACTTTCAGTTAACCATTTATTTTGAAACGATGGAACGTTGTTCTTATGGTTTTTACACCAAAAGGTATTTTATGTTATTTTTTTACTTTATGATTGCGATCTGGTGTGGGGAAGTGCATTGCGTGTGGCGGTGTGTTTCATTGCACACATCGTGGGCCTTAAATTGAAAATGATTATTACCAACATTGGCACGTTTGCGAAGGAGAAAGGACGCTTTATGTTAAATGAAGAACATGAATCGTTTAATAATAGTTATTGTGTCCAAGTAAATGAAAGCTTTTTGTATTGTGTGAAGTGTTACGAGCTAGAATATTATTTGTGCAATAGTTTGGGGAAAAGCCGACAATGTGTGGAGGCCCTCATACTTGAGGGTCGACAGCCGAGGGGAGGGAGAACGCTTAGCGCCGTCTGGCTCCCGCCTGCACACATGCAGAACCGGTTCGCGTTCAAACTCCCCTAGTGAGATGGATTCATCTCTTTCTAACGCCATACGCGTCCGCATTGCACCCTCCCGCTCGCACGTTTTCGTTGTTTTTTTGCTTCCCCCTGGTGAAATAATGCCAGACAGGTCGTTTTTTCTTTAGATACCCGTTCCTAAATACTCTATAGTACAATGTAGAATAATATTTATATCTGTAAGTGAAATGGTAAGTATTAAAGAATGTTTAAAATTTTTTATTAACAAATTCTGTATGTCTGCAACGAGTTATTTTCATTTTTTAACTATTAGTCACTATAATACTAAAAACTACTAAGCACATTTTAAAATATAGGTAGGTACACCAAGTTATTTATTGTGAATAATTTGTTATTTTATGGTTTAGATTATATGTAAATAAACTAACTGTGTGAAAGGTAGGTAGGTATATATTAGATATCATACACGATCTATAATGCTATTTGTAAAAGTGTTATAGAATTAACAGTTACGACCTTACCTCGAAAAGAAACTTTTTTTTTGCCATCAAAACCAAAGTCAAAACCAAGATGGCGGCACGTGGTGTCCCCCCCCCCTCCCTTCCTTCTCCTTTCTACCTCTGCAAATCTCAAAGAGCCATGCTAAATTAAATTTTTATTTCTGCCCCTTATATTATATCTAAATGTGATTGAGAATTCGATATTTTGAATTTTAATTTGAAAGTAGACCCCTTTGTATTATTTACTCAGTGGTTTTAAATCGATCATTTTGTGCACGCAATACCTAGTACCAGTATTATAGGTACTTATTTATGAGTATGTGTATGTATGTGTGGTTTTTTCTACAAGTTCTAGAATAATACAACCTATCTAATAGAATTCTCACAATGCGAGTTGATAGAAACGAATACTGACGCGTTCCTCTCACGGACGCAATTACATATTTACAAGGTCACACAGCATACGCAAACACAGCGTCACGCGTACAAATTAACTGTACCTTTTTTTATAAAACTTCTTCGATTTATAGGGCTCGAATTTTGTAGATTTAACCGTCCAAATATTTAAATATTTTTTTAATTCGTATAAAATTGTAACGCCTTTGTAATGAATTCACTTAACTAGAAGAGGTAATAAGGTACCTACCTATTTATTGTTACACAAATTAACGAATGATATTATTATTAGTTACAACTTTTTTATAACTGTATACTAATTCTGCGTAAGTGCCTACATAAACTAAGATTAGTCGGTACTTATCTACCTACTGTAAAAACATTATTAGTATTAAACTAGACTTACTACTACCAGTGCCCTATCCCACAAAACTTACAATTACAATTCTACAATTGTAAAGTTACAACTTTGTAATAAAACATACAAGTGACATATTTGTAGAGGAAATTATTCTTACAAATATGTAAATTGTAACGACAATACTACAATTTATTGTATCACAAAACTTTACATATTACAAATGTTTTTCTATAAACTTGTATTAACTATTGTGGTACTTACATTATTTTGTTTACAATTTAACAAATTTGTAAAATTGTACACTTTAAAAGTTTTGTGGGATAGGCCACAGGCCGTCTTTGCCTAGATAATAAAAATACACCATACCATAAAAGAAATATTATAACCAAATTCTTATTATAGTTCTTACTATAGACAGAATTTTGCGGACAATATAGTGAAGCCGGTTTTATAAATATATCTGCTCGTAGGCCGTTTACTGTATTGAGATGAGTTAATATGGAGTTAATGTACTACTCGCCCAAATTTATCTCGCCCAATTATTGGCGAATTGTCATGTTTGATTTTACCTATTATTTTAATAGACAACTCGCCTACTAGCAGGGGCATAATGCGCAGCCCGTTTTATAAAGGTATTAAACGAATTTTCAAATAATGTATTTATGAAACATGGAGGAACATTTTAATGCTCTACACAAGCTCTACACAATTTAGTTTAACGAAAAAAATTAAGTCGTTAGCAGCGAACTTGAGCCTCGTCATACCTTCAAACTGTCAGCGCTTAAAAAGAAATTTTAATGCCAGCATGTCTCGGTCGTTATTAGGATACAACTTTAAATACGCCATTTTATAAATAAATTTGTAAAAGTGCGGTCATTGGTCATCTGTCTTTTTGAGAATCTGTCAATTTGCGAATAACCAAGAATAACCCAATGCGTGTGACGTCAGACTCAAGTTTATGGCTGTAAAGTGGGGATGTTTCATGCAACAGTCAACAATCATTTGTTGTGAAATAAAATTTAATTCTTTTTTTAATTAAAATGTTGAATATAATCGTATTTATTATATTTAAATAATATATTAATTTATCATTATTTTAGAGTTAAATTCGATATTTTCTTAAGGTAGGTAAAGGTTAATAAAATAGACTTAAATTACAAACTTAAATTTCAATGAATAAAAACAAAATTTTATTCCTGTGAGTAAAAACTCTAGGCCAAAATGAGTTTCTGAACGCACCATTTCTTTTTTCTGCGCCGAATATTTCCAAAAGATGGTGTTAGAATTTCGAATCACTTTTCCTCACGCTAGTAGGAAAAATCGATTTTGCTGCGAGTTTGTTAGGCACCAAAAAGCTGGAGAGGTGAAAACAAAATTATTGGAGCCTAATTAATACTTAAGTACAAATTGGGAGTCTATATTTGATAAAAAGATATTTTCATTTTTAAAATATTAAACTGAACATAGTCTTTCTAATGGAATTGCTTTTATCCAATGTTCTTTACGTATTATGTCTAAAATAAAGTTAAGCTAAAATAAAGTTTGAAATGGACAAAAATTCTTCGTCTGGCATAAGGTTTTTGAAAAATCCTAATTAAGACATAAAAAAAATATAACAATTTCAGAACCAGAACCCTTATACTCCTCAGATTCTCTTTATTAATAGTTAAAATCTCATATGACCTATTTTAAAGAAAAATTTAAGAAATGAAGTATGTTTAAAATTGTAGTAGAATATTATAATTACATTTTAAGGCTTTAATTTAACTTGTTAACAATTTAACAAAAGACTGCAGCTCTTAAAATTTATGAGACTTTTAACTTTCATGCGTCTAATTGAAAACTTTTTATGAGACATTTTAACTACGTTTATAAATCAATGTTTTCTTTACAGATCGGAAATCCTCAATAATTTAAAGAAGAAGGAACAAGAAAAGGAACCACAGAGTTCCGGTGTTCAGCAGCAATCTTTGCTGAAATCCAATGAAAAATCATTGCATTCGCAGGAGATACAGAATGCTTCCTCGGGTGTAAATCAACAGGTGCCCACACAACAACTTATACAAGGTCAAGTAGTTACCGCTAAAGATGACACTAAAGACAAATCTATAAAGTTGGCAAATTCAACTACCATAACTTTGATAGAGAACAATAATATTAACGAAGACAAGAACAAAGATAACAATTACGCGAAAAACTATTTCACTCTCGAACCCAAGAATGACAAAAAAGACAAATGTAATAAGAATAGCATAACTATAACAAGAACAGTCATTAAACCTTCTCCAGGGAACGGTCATATTGAAAAAAATAAAACCTCCCCGAAGACCGCGAAAAGGCCATTGCAGTGTCTGGAGACATTAGCTGAAAAAGCGGGCATCACCTTCGAAGAGAAATATGACGTGGCAAACACTTTGCTCGCACTAGACAAACAGAATACTAACTATCAATGCCCAGAGTTGAAACAGCCGAAGGCGGAAGCAGATAATCAGAGTGATGACTATCAGTACAGGAATAAGAAGGCGGAGGAAGATAATTTGCAGGTCAGTTTGTTTATATAAAAATTGAACCCAGACAATAAGCCCATTAGCTTTTATAGGCAATTAGTATGTTTACAGCAATTCATTGATTAATGTATTTGAACTTCATCAATCAATGTCTTATGTAAGTTAATAGGCATAAGCACTATGCGGAGAGTAGGTGTTTTTACCTGTAGCGAAAATTATTTCGCCTTACTTGCATTTCTACCACGCGCTAAATCTGTAGAAACTAACACAAAACATGAAAATGTAACACCATATGGCGACCAAACTAAAAAAATCCCCTATTTACATAATAAAAATAGCTTCTGCTCTATTAGGAGTCAAAGCATATTACCCATTGATTGGAGTTCAAAAAATTCAGCTTAGCAATATTTTAGGTGCATATTTGGATAGGGGCTACTTATGCTCATCATTTATCCATTATCCATAACAGCCAGTAAACGCTGAAACCCTACCCAAGCGACCCTAGAAATGGACTTCTAGCAGCAGTCTCCGTCCAACCATTTTTTTATTACAAAACAAAGTCGCTTCCTGTCTCCTGTCACTGTATGCTTGGGTGATGGGTCTTTCAAACTACGCAACGGATTTCAATGCAGTTTTCATTAATGGAAAGAGAGTTAAACGAAGAAGGTTTTCATATATAACCAGATGCGGACAAACTAGCGGGCACCAGCTAGTTTACTATATTTTCATACAATATAGTGTAGTTGGTAGTAAATTTACAAGCACTTAGATATTCTGTGTTTGACGCCAATGCTATTAATAATACTGCTATGGATTTACTCGTTTAGGATTGTATCTTTTTAATCTTAGTTTTGAAGGGACATGTCCCAAGCACAGCTCTTTCAATAAAACGTTAAGCAACATTGACTCTACTGATCAGACGAATAGTTTGGGGCTATGTCTATAAAATAAAGTTCATGTACATACATTCATGTCCTGCAAAACCAGGCGCGGGTCACTAGTAAGAAATAGAAATAATATAATAATCATTTAATTCACCACTCAATATTGCAGTTTTATGATATTTTGCGAATTTACCTTAGTGAAAAAGAACTAATTAAGTTAAATAAAGGCACATACCTACATAACATTGACGTCACCCAGTACTGTAAAGTTACATATGGAGTTTAATTCTACACAAAGAAGTCAATGTGTAAGCTCCCTCCAAGTTTTATAAATAGGGTGTTTTATGGAAATCATAACCGTTTCAATATTGTAACTGAAATAATTTTGTTCATATTAAACAGATACAACAGCAACTAATCCAGCAGCAACAGCAGTTTCAATTGCAACAGCAACAGCTGCAACAATTGCAACAGCAACAGTTGCAACAATTGCAACAACAAGCTTTGCAGAGACAACAAGTTATACAGCAGCAAATTAAAACTCAACAGGACCAGGAGCTGGTGAGCTGTTTAACAATTAACTAATTTATATATTTTGTTGTATACGTAGTTTCTATCTTCATGACTTTTTTCAACTGGTATTACAATATGATGCATGAGGCCATAAGACATCAGTAGAATAGAATAGAATTAGCTTTTCGCTATCTAAAATCCATTTTCCTATCTCTTCCCAATCCCTTATCCTTAATCGTATTGAAGTCGGCAGCGCACTTGCAGCACCTGTGGAGTTGCTTGTGTTATAGGCGACGGTAGCCACCTACCATCAAGTGGACCGTCAGCCTGTCTGCCTTATTTGTCTCGGACGAATTCCTTACAAAAATATGTTAATTGTAATGTCAGCTGAACATTATGAATTTATAGATTTGTGTTGTTTATGCACTCACTTCTAGGTTCGGACCAACAAGGTCCGAGCTTCTATGGATCACACTTCTGCAAAAATATATTTAAAAAACCACACAAACCATAGCTAGAAAACTATTATTTCAGTTACAAAAGCAGTTTCAACAGCAACAACAGCAGCAGCAACAACAACAGCAGCAACAACAGCAGCAGCAGCAGCAGCAACAACAACAACAGCAGCAGCAGCAGCAACAAACTCAACAACAAAAAGTTGAAATTCAATCGGTGCAATCTGATCACCAGCAGCAGAAGTATCTGCAGGTTAGTCATATATCTGGCTCTTTTTTTTTTAAAGGTCGAATTTCTGATAGTTTTTTTAATAGTAAATTATATATTCATCTCTGCAAAATAGCGGATGAAAGTTAGTATGAAATTTCCGAAGCTTTTGTGTTTAGGTAGTCTTATTATTTAGGAAAATGTAAAACATTTA
This sequence comes from Synanthedon myopaeformis, assembly GCA_944738685.1. Taxonomy (NCBI): domain Eukaryota; kingdom Metazoa; phylum Arthropoda; class Insecta; order Lepidoptera; family Sesiidae; genus Synanthedon; species Synanthedon myopaeformis. The sequence continues at coordinate 2,863,941 of OX122913.1, read as the reverse complement.
GGTTTTGACAATAGAAATGTGATAATTGAGATTTAGGTATTCAAATTACTTCCAATGGGGTGTAAAATAAGGGATTACGTTTAGTATTATAACGTTCTATATTTTTTATTACATAGTACCTATTGTGTGGACAATATTTTATGTATGTAGGTACTTTTAAACACTATATCAACTGATAACAAATTAAAGTTTACATGTTGCCCTATGTACTGTTACACCTTTTCCGCGATAGGGTGGCGGACAGGCAGACAACAATAAAAAAAAAAAAAAAAATAAAAGTCAGTTTAAAAATGATAGTTTTATTTTACTAATTCGATTCTATACAAATATATTGTTAGAAAAGATTAACAATTTCGGATGCGGATTGTACCGCAACCGAGAGAAAAAAAAAATACACAGGAATAGAATAAAAAATACAAAAAAAGGGGACTAGGGGTTTGTGGAGATTTGGATCGAGACCTACCACCGAAAAAGAACCGATACCGAAAAGTAGCTGTATATTTAAGTCGTAGGTATATCCGAGCCGAACGTTTTCAAAATAAAATAATAATAAAAAGAGTAAAAGAAAAAAAAAATAGCCAAACTTGGCGCGGTCGGGCGACTAAGCAGCCTCCGGAATCACGCTGTCGACGTCGACGAACTAGTGAGGCGCGGCGGGTTTGCTCGCCGGGACTCGAAGCTCGGCGCGACGTATGACTAGCGGGACGTACGGTTTCGCTCGCTCTCAACGCGCAGCAAGTAGTTGATTGAAAAAATTTGTGGGTATAAAAAAAAAACCTCCTGAAATGATCGAAGGAACGCCTTAGAATAATGTACATTACTATGCAATCCTTCCAGGAATCTAATTCGATTTTATTTCAGGTGTAGGGAATAATTAATAATTAAATGTGGGTATCGGCCCAAGATTACAATATATACACGGAACTAATATAAGCGGATAGTTAGGTAAATTATACATGAATGCATAATTGAATCGATGGCGACGAAAACAAAATTAATAAGCTAAATACGGCGGACGCCATCGTCAATAAAAAAAATTAAAATGGGAAAAATAAAATTAAAATATAAAATATCCTTCTCAAAATAAATCATCGCTTGTAGTTCTAATAGGAAACACAAGAATCTATGCCAGACAAGCAAATAAAGTACTATTGAGACGGCACGCGTCTACCAAGTTATAACATTTAAAAATAAAAAATTGGGAAAGCAATTATAACGAACAAAACACTTACCAATTATCACAATTGGAGGTTCACACAATAAAACAATAAACAGTAGTACTGTTATCGATAAAATGACTTGATTAATTTTGAAATAATATGAAATTTCGAAGGTGGCTCAACAACAACAGCTAACTTCTAATGTGCACTCTTCAGGTGGGTTGCCGGCGGAAAAGGGCTTCCCGCCTTTCCGCAGGCCCTTTTAAGACCTCGGTCTTTGAGAAATTTCCAAAAGAAACCGCGCTACCGCTACTTGTCAAAATTAACACAGTCACAGAACAACGACGTAACGACATTCCAGAACATTCTCTCTGAACAATTGAATCTACTGCAGAGCACTATGAATGAATGTCACGCGCAAGCGCACAGATCAGTTTATGTGACTATCATTAAATTCGATTATCGGCTGTGCTACCGGTGCAAAAGAAAACAATGGACTATATAAAAAATATATGTAACAGTACATATGATTTGCATAGTTTTAATGTTAAAAATTGTACGTAAGTTTTTGAATGCCTTAAAAAGCAAATAGAAGATAAAATTTCCGTAGCTTATTAATATATTCGAATTAGAAAGTAAATATTTATTTTATTTGGTTTGTTTTTATGCTACTCATTAACATAATATTAGGGGTAAAAGATAAGAGACGAGAGTGTACGGCTTCCAAGTGTCATGTATGGCTAAGATAGTTTCAAACCAATAATTGTATGCCCCACAAAGTATAGGTAAGCACAATGGGATTTAGTATTATAGGATAGTGTTGGGAGGGAAAGGTAGGAGGCGAAAACCCAGCGTAAGTGCGCAAGTCATCACTGTTCGCGCGTCGCGCGTCGCGTTCGCTAGAGTGGGTCAGTGTTTGGTATTAATTATTCATACGGTATTAATTTGCGGTAGCACGTAGATTTCGCTACGATCCGAAGTGCACCTGAGTGTTCAAAAATTGCATTGGACCTAATACGGTGTCCCTTATTTTCGATATGAACACAAAGTTGTGCTTACCTATTCTACTAAAATAATAAACGCGAAAGTTTGTGAGCAATGGCTTCGCACGAGGTAAGTAGGTATATAAAAACTTCATCGTTTAACGAATTCGTTTTATAATACGTTTTATGTAAGTATAATATATATAATTTTTTTCAACGCGGAAGAAGTAGCGGGCATCAAGCTAGCATAAAATAATACAAATATTCATGTTAGTATTATTTTGTTATTGCGTCACTTCATTATTTTAAAATTTCAATTTTAAAAATATTTTTAGTTGGCTTTAATAAAAAAAAAAAATTTACGTTTTTTATTTTATTAGGTTTCGAATAACCAACCTCTGCACACGCAACAATTTAACGTGCCTGGGATAGGCGAAATTAATTTAAGTTTTTTGACGCCAACACAAAACGTCAACTTGCTGTTTGACAAAAACCAGAAGACCGGCATGCCCGGAGAGATCAAACAGCAGCAAGTGAGTACCTAACCATTTCTATTAATTTGACAGAAAATGTTTAATTATAAGTTCCTGAAAAAATATCCTATATTAACAGACACTAACAAATATGTCTATTTTTTTAAAAATATTTACTAGGGCTTAGTACCGTTTTGACACAATCCTAAAATTTCACAGTTTCATTCCGACACATCGGTAAATGTACAGTTAAGGGCATAAATAAATATATACCACACTACCTCATAATATGTACTCAACATTTTATGAGGTAAGCGCAGACATTGAAGTAAATAAACAAACAAAATAAATAAATAATCAATGATCACGTTAGTGGCCTAATAGATGCGACGCTGTATTTTTAACGCTTGTCACAAATTCATTACAACTAATATTTATTTTTCCAAAAATAAATATGTGTCTCATTGTACTGTGTCAATATGAGAATTTGTCAACCTTTAAGCTCTTGCACTTCGTCCGCTTAACTTTATAAAATTTAACTTAATGTTACTCGGCGATAATGTAGCTTTCTATAGATGAAATAATTTTTAAAATTGGTCAGGTAGTTTTTGAGTTTATTCATTACAAAAAAAAAAATACAAATATTTTCTCTTTATAATATTATTATAGTAACTATAGATTTATCATGAACTGGTTATTGCTCGCGACTTCGTCCGCGTAACTTTATAAAATATAGGTAGCTTAGCTTACTCGCAAATAGGTTAAAAAATAGATTAAATCGCCTTTTTAGAGGTTATTTTTTTTTAAATCAGTCGGGTATTTTTTGAGTTAATTATATAAAAGTTAAGCATACAAATACAATTATAGATAAACAAAAATTTTTAATTGGATGCAATTCACTACAACATAAGGGCACCACAGAATGCATCGTCCATATTTAATGAAATTTAGGAAAATACAAATTTATAATAATATGAAATATGAATATAACTTAATTAATAGATAAAAAATAGCAAAAATCAAGTCAATAAAAGCCATTTATTTAAGTAGGTTATAAATTAAAAAAAGGACCACCAACCGAGAAAAAGTTAATAATTGTAAACAAAATATTACCTACCTACTTGTGACTCATTGCAATCATATCAGCAACAAATTTCATTGTCTTATATTTCTGATCAGTCATCATTTTGGAGGTGTAGTCATTATAATACTAATGGTCCGAGAGATGGTGCGTGCAGGTATTTGAGGCAAACTGAAAACTTGACCTATAACTCTTCTATAATACCAACACAGAACTACCAGACCTGGCTGAAGATTATTGGGACAACCCTTATATTTTCAATGTTGGGATATATTTTTTTTGCAAAAAAATGTCTTGAGCCGATTTGAAATTTTTATATAATACTTTGAAATTTAAAGAGTAAAAATAATAGATAAACCAAATTATTTAATCGGATCTTTAACTTGACCAGGCGCGTGTTTTCAAAAAAATTAAAAAAACCTATTAGCAAGTCGAAATATCTACCCGAAAATGTATACCATCTCTCGGAATATAATACGTTCTTAGCTGTAGGTAAAATATCTATTTATTCAACATAAATAATTATCTAAAATAGAACTTAAAAAATATTGCAAAAAAACTTATGTATGTGAAATTATATTTTACTAGCGACCCTCTCCCGGCTTTGCCTAGGATGCAACTACTTCTATTTTGTTCTGTCTGTTTCTCCGCTTACTACTTCCAAACCACCCACAACAAACTATTGACGAGTAGGTACGTACTAATTCACGTACCTACTTGGCTTATTTCATACAGTTAAACGTCACTGAGCGTGTCGGCCGGGTTCAGTGTTTTTTCTCCATAGTAAAAGTACCCGACGACGCGCCATAGAGAATTTTCACTTTAAAAATTGCATCCTGGGTGAAGTCGGTAGCGGGTCGGTAGTAGGTAATATTATAATTTTATCTAAGCACTCCATGGATTGACATTATCACTCTGTCATTATAGATAGTTGAAGGTCAATCACAAGTGGTACAGACGCATAACATGTCACAACACGAGTCTACGCAGCCCCACCATCAGACTGTGACGGTGGTTTCATCGATGCCAAGCAGTATGGCACAACATCAGGTAGGTACTATATAAAACTAAGATTTGATCGCAACATTGGATGAAAACTGTTTTATTTAAATTTAATTCTCTCTGATAATCCGTAAGTTATATTTGTCATTTGTATGAGGCGCTGCAGATTTTATATTTTGAATTTTGTATACCGGTGTTAAGACAGCAACATTAGCCCAGTCCAATTAGAAAAATCAGGGGAAATAAATCGTGTAGTTTTGAAAATTGGTAGAATTATACTATACGGCATCCAAATGAACATACTAACAAACCTCAGGGGTGGGGGTTGTGCTGAGGGAGTGGAGGGGGGTGGGGGAGGCTGTTGAAGGTACCAGGTTTTTTCAGGTTTTTGCTCATAATACTATCTGTAGGAATAGTATTATGATTACTTCTGACAAAAGTTTCTACATTAAATTTTCTATAAATTTGTATATATTCATTTTTACTTATGGGAACGTATAGTGATTTACAGAGCTTTCGTGTCGATAATGTTATCGATAACTTTACAGAAATTTACAATTTTATAAGTTATTTATTATAAATTAAAAGTCGTCATCGGAATCATCATTGTCAGAATCATAATTTACATTTATTATAAATGATGATATATGTGACTACTTCAGTTTAGTAGTGTAAGCATCTTGTTACCTACTGTTGCGGACCGTGACCAGTTTATCGATAATTTTTGCCTGCACGTGCACATTACTATGCAAAAAATAATTTATGACTCAACCTGCAGAGACATTTTATCCTTACATAGTCATCTACCGACCCAACATAAAAACCCCATGTCCATCCATTGAGAATTCTAAACAAAAAAGAAGTCTTTTATTTCATATTCCCCACTGGCCGGAGGACCCGGTTACCAAAATGGAAACTAAATACAATAATCCATCAAGCATAAATACAAAAAGCGGTCATCTAATTTATATTTTAAAAAAATTAGCGGTGCCGGAAACAGTATAGTGGCTAGGCTGTTTTTTAGTATGGTGGCTATAAAGTAGATTTATTAATAAAACTTGTTATAAAGAAATTACATTAAGTCAGTATAATTTTAAGCCGTAGAACGAGCGATCACATCGTCACGTGACGACCGCGTCGCTCTACGTTTTAGGCAGATGTTAGGTTATGTTTAGGTCTTTATGCATCTAGTCCGATTTAGACGGCCATTTTAGAGCCATGACTTCAATAAAATATTCTTCTGACATAAAATATGTTTACAGCAACAGCAGACTTCGGCTATACAGCAGCAGGCTGGTGCTGCGATGAACTCAATGCCTCCATTGCAAAGTTTGCCACCAAACACACAGCATCCGCAGCAAATAAGGTATGACAAGTGTCTTTTTCTTTTAATGTAACTTCAATAAGGTTTAACCTGCATGAGGTTTTCTGTTATAACAATTAACAGGCGGATAAGTTTTGTAGCCTTATATTTTACTTTCTAAAGGTGACAAAATAACCTTGTCTGTTTATAATCTGTAGCTATGCATATTTTTAACCCCCGATGCCCAACGCAAGCGGTTTTATAAATTTGACCTGTGTTATTTAATTTATATGTTCGATTGATGCGAAATTCGGTATACAATTAGGTAATTCGGTGGTATTTCCATGACATGATGATAACCTTGACCTGATGCTGCAGCATCAAGTAGTTTACGGGATAGCCAACACCTCAGCAACTTACAGCAGACAGAATAAAGTCGCTTTCCCAACTACACAATGTATTTTGATACGGATAAACGTGGAAGGTTTATGTATACTTAATAATTTTCAAAACATACTACATCATGCGAAACCAGGGTAAAGTCGCTGTCCAACTCTGTCTGTTTCTCCGCTGCAATACGTTGTTTATCGTTTGTTATATTACACACCTGTAGCTTGCTTCTAATTATTTATTATAATCTTATGATACAATACTTAATATATTTTACAAGTCACAATACAATACGATTAACAAGGGCCGCCATTATATATTAATTCGACTAAGTGTGACCACAGACAATATAAGTACTTGCACTGACATTGTGCAACCCCACAGAGCCTATGGCTCACATCCGCTAATGTGTGCATATTGTGCACAGACTACATAGAAGATACTACTGTGTATAATGTTTCATGGATAGAGGATGGCATACCTAGTACTTACTAGAATACCTTATTGTTTTACAATACGTATTGTGAAATAAATTCTAGAATAAGCACAAAGAAATTTGCTAGAGAACAGAATCTAAGTAATTATATAAAAAATGGAGTGATTTTTGAAAATGTGATTTATAATTTCCAGCACGGAATGGGGACATAGCCGTGTGCAGGTTATTCAGCAGCCAATGCAAAACAACACATATATCCAGCAGTTGTACAATACACAAGGCCAGCTTTTAATGCCAGGAAATATTGCGTTGCATTCTGGTCTAAATACACAGGGAATTCAGGTAAACAAATTTTAAAAATCTCTTTTAAAACCCAAACAAAAGTTATTCTCTTGCGAAAAAAATAATAATACATTGGTCCATTTCATTACCAGGTGATAACGGCCGGTAAGCCGTTTCAGAGCAATCAACTGACGCCTCATATGCTTACGACTCAGGGCAAGCCTGTGCTTCAAGGGCAAGCTGGTAATATGTTCAACATTATTAATCTTAATACTTTAATACTTTACTAATATTATAAAGCTGAAAAGGTTGGTTGAACGCGTTAATCTCGGGAACTACTAGTTAAAATTGAAAAATTCTTTTTCTGTTGGATAGTTCATTTATCGAGGAATAGAAGTGGAGCGTTGCAAAAACGGGTAAAATGTTTCCTTTTTGAGAGCTTCCGTTGCGTATGCTGCGTTTTAAAAGTTCAAAAAAAAAGTTCCCGACAGCATATGTCTATCTATTAAGATTGACTCACTATAACCTTTTTTATGGTAATCAAATTTGATCGAAATTAGTGCATTATTTGCGAAGGTGTTTTACATGACAATTAATCCTTATCCAAATAAATACGTTATTAATCACAAGTAATTAATTGCCCTTGACATCACTTGATTTCAATCAACATCTTTTAAATAATTAATAAATAACGTTTAGGTCGGTTCAATTCACGCACGCGCATCATATAAAGAATTGGGCATCATAACCACTGTACAGCGTAGCAAAATATAGCTTCCCAACAGTGAAAGAATTTTTCAATTTGCAGAGCTTATTCAATGCAAACAAACAAGCAAATCTTTCCTCTTTATAATATTAGTACATATATATTTTCTTTTTCAATGCGGACGAAGTCGCGGGCACCAGCTAGTTAAACTTTAATTTTAGTATAATGACAGGAGTAGACAGTATGTTTACATCAAATATTTTTTTATTACAATGGGCTTTTCTTCTTGAAAGAAGGGACTCATAATCTAAGAATAGGTGTTACTAATATCTGAACATTGCTAAATATTTAAACCTGTTATCTCTACCTACAAACCAATGGTTTGAAAATAATAATTTATTACCCCTCAAATCACAAGGAAACAAAAAAAAATGTTTTAAAAAAGGTACCTACTTCGAGTACAATGGAATCTTTTATTTCGTATTTGGTTTAGTTGTATGCATACTGCCCGGTAAGAGCTACATAAAAAAAAATTAATGGAATTGTAAACAGTTTAAAATCATTTGAATCGGTGCCTTTAGTTAGTATTCTAGTATTCGGTCTTCACTTCACCATTATTATGCCGATTTAATTTTTATTTTGTATATTTTTGCGAATTTCTGATAAACTTTATTGTCTGCTTTATAAAAATAAAGCATAGTTCACGCAAGACCATTGCATTACCTAATACTCACATATAAATGAGAAATCATTCAATTACGTACATTGTTCTCCCAACAATATACAGCCTCAACATAATCCTATATCCTATATCTCTGAGTATAATAATCTCGTTTCTCTGTGACTCTCTAACTCACATAGGTAGGTTATATAAAGAGGTATCACGATATATAAAATAATATTTGCAATTATGCACGACAAATGAACAAAGCGACTAACTTAAGAGCCAAGTTGCATTACAAAACAGGACTACTTATAGAAGAATACACAAGGAATTATAATAAGACTAACAATTATTCGCAATCATTTCTGTTTAATTCTGTTTAAGTACTTCAGCCCTGTTGGCACTAGTAGTTACTAATTAGTAGTCCTTAATTACGCGTAGAGAGTAGATAATCGATGAGTGCCATAATCTTGAGCGCCGGCCCCAGCTTAATAGAAAGCACCGTCAGCAGATGCTCAAGCCTGATGAGCAGAAGCTCCTCGCCGTTCACCTCCTGCATGTGGAAGTCGTCCGCGTAGTCGGCGCATCCGGGAATGTTGCGGATGAACTCGCACACCTCACTCACCTGATAGACAATCACACAAATACAATACAATAAATGGTACAAGTTTCAGCCGTTAAAACGAAAATAAACTGATGGCCCGATATCCATACAAAACTTATTGATCTTATTACAAAGTTTGATGGATCGATATCCATCAAACTTTGTAATAATAAAAAACGTACCTAATATATATTGTTATATTATAGGAATTCATTTCTTAATTCGCTTTTTAAATTCACTCTTAGTACGCACCTATAGCACATAAAATTTATGTACCTAGGGCATGATTTGAAACTTTTTATATGTTAAATATATAAATGGACCACGGGCAATAATTCTTAAAAATTCTAGTGAGTCCTGAAGTGAACTACGGGCGAGAAAAATTTCCTGTAAATCCACACGGGTGGACTAAGACCCGAATCCGTACTAATATTATAAATGCGAAAGTATGTTTGAATGTTTGTAACTCTTTCACGCAAAAACTACTGAACCGATCACCATGAAATTTTGCATACACGTTGTCTGGGACACCAGAAAGGACATAGGGTGCCTTTCATCGTTCAATTCGGTCGAAGTCGCGGGCACCAGCTAGTATTTTCATTATGAAAAATTCAGAGAACTCAAAACAACATCCTCAAATAAATCAGCAACGTTTCTTGGTTCATAAGAAACTCGGAGGTTCACAAACATTCGAATGTGCCAACAGTGAAGGAGGATATAAAGGCTTACCTCAAAAAATATACTCGCCTCCCAGCTTATTGTGCATAAGTCTCCTGAAAAGTCGCAGATTCCCAGAACTTGGTGGTTCTGATTCAGCTATAATAATATAGGGGGAGTTTCTAATGGGGAATACAACCTCACCAGTCAATTTTCTCACCACTGCTGTAGAGGGACTGATACACTCAAAAAAGAATTCAAGTCCTTACGACATTCTTAACGACAGGGTCTAATCTAACCATTACAAAGGATCCATTTAAGTACAATATAATGTAATAACCAATAAATTCACTCTGTATATGGTGCAAATAGTGCAAAAAGGAACTTCCACACTATTTAGTGTTTGTAGTGAATTTTACAGGTCTAGCGTATCCGGATCAAGGTTTATACCAACTTCTAAAATTGATTGAATATAATTGTTTTTTTTTTTTTTATATAATTGGCTGACATTTGTGGATGTGCCTTAATTTTTATTGAGGGAATTCTTTTAGTTACACAAATAAGTAAGTGAGCATTTTACATGGGTAATTTATGGCTTTGAGTTATTGGATTTGTTTTATTTAATGTTTTCATCTAAAACAATTTAAATAACATGATGTATATAAATAAATATATATTGCAAAGAAAGTTTCCATATTTAATCATGTAAAATCAGTTCAGACTATATTATATTATTTGGTGATTTTTTTAATTGGCATTTGAAATTTAAAGCTTTTTCCGGAATCATTCTTTATTTTAAGTGCAGACAGCTTTTTCATTTATTATTTTACGATCAATCACACAACTGTTCAAGCAAAACAAGCTTTTATCGGTTTATGCTTCACACTTGTTTTTTTTTTTTTTTTTTTTTAGAATATTTTTTTTAAATTGCATTTTCATTATTTTAAAAAATCAGTTTGAAATGCACGTGTACGTACAGTCTTCGGAATTAGTGGTTCAGAGTTATATATTTATACCAAGTATCGACTTTGTGAGTGTAAATATTGTGAATTTGGCTTCGTTAAGTTTGATTAAAAAAAATCATTGTACAAATCGCGTTGTTATATTTGAATTAAAAAAAGTGATGATGAGGCAATATAACTTTACGGTAGTCGACTTAGTCAGTAAAAATAAAAATTGAGAGATCGCGGGACGAAAAAGTTAATTTAAAAATTCTTTATTTAAATAATACATATTAGTTTCGCCCAAGTGTTGGCTACAGTGTGCCCAAATGTTGACGTCAGTCAGTCTGGTCCACCGAAAATATTGTAAAAATTAAAAAATCACAAATTAATAATAGTCTTGTTCAAAACTTTACATGGCATTTGATTATGTCTTAAAAAGTTTTCGTTACGATGTTTAATACTCGTATGTTGTATATTATTATGACTCGATAGTCAATTACCGTATTGGCCATGTGTTTGTTCATCTTAAGCAAAGAAAAGAATGAATGACAACTTGTACGTTTAAATTTGGAACAGGCCCATTCCCCGGGTACACTACTATACCGGCGATACCCACAACGCAAAATCAAGCGTTTGTGTTCAGCCCCGTCGGTGTCATCAATTCACAGTCGAGCATTCTGCCGGCACATTCGCAAGCCACAGTCTCCGCAATGAACCAGCAACAAAAAACTGGAGACATGCACAAGGTGAGTAATATCGTTCGAAGTCCACACACACGTATAAAACTTGTGTCTGTAATGTTTAAATAACTCCTAACCATCATCACCATCTCACCCTTAGGCTGTCCACCGCTGGACAAAGGCATAACTCATAATTTTCCAGAAAGTCCAGGTTGTCTGTTCATCTTCATATTAAATGTATCAAATAATATAAAGTCTGTCAAAAAAACAGCTTTTTACTAAATATAATATCAAAGTATTTAAACTTTTTTCAGTCAGTCTGTCTGTTTATTCCGGCTAATCTATGAAACGGCTAGATCGATTTTGACGGGACTTTCACTACATGATCAGTAACATGGGCTATTTTTTTTTTTTTTATTATTTTATTAAATTACTTACATTACAGTTTAATTACTTCTATGTCTTTACAATAAATTATTAGTACTGACAGGACACACTGCATCTCCTAGTCATAGATTGGGTGGACAACCTGGCTGTAATATTAACCACCTTAAATAGCATTTTCCTATCGATGAGTGAGTAAAGGATAATAGGGCAGTGCCCATTTATCTAATTACCCGGAATGGCCGAGTGGATCCAGGCTGCTTTTGACCGGACCTAATGTTCTATGTCCAGGAGTGAGTACTACGGCTGAGATGATGATGATGAATAATAAGTCCGTTTCGAGGTTGAAAATTTTAATGTTAAGTAAAAATCTCTTTAATGTCGTTTTCAGGGTTTAACCGGCGGCAAAGTTTCCGGTGGTAAAGTCGGTAACACGAATACCGGAAATACGCAAACTGTGCCGGTGCAGGCACAATGCGTTCAAGTGTCACAGAATGTTCTCGGACAACAGCCGGCACAAGCGCAGATCATCAGTCCGTTGCAGGTAAAATGATTGTTACGTGAATTTGTCTAAATGTTACGTTAAGCAATTTTCAACTTACATATGCTCTTAGAATTTGAATTTGTAATTAAATTTAAATATTGCGTAAACACACATTAGGGTAATGAGGTCGTATGTTATTCGTTACTCGTATTAAACAAAAACTAGATGGTGATATTATTAAAAGTAAATTTTTAAATATGTATCTAAGTAACTTTTAACATTACGTATCTAAGTATGATAATGTAGGTATGATAAACGTACTCACTTGTTTTTGCTCTTTTAACCGATATTTGTTAGGTCTTTTATCAAAATCCCATGGTTAGATTAGAAGAGGAACGGACAGAAGGGGATAAAAGTTTCCTTCCCTTTGAGAAAGAAAATATAAAAGTCAATACTGATAAGTGAAATTTCATATCTTAAATATTTTTTTCATATAATGTAAAAGGTGTTTAAAAATCACCGTTTAATAATTAGTGAGTTAAATATTTTGTATACGTCCAAGCTTAGTTTTAACCCTGTTTTTGTTATTGTCGCGAAAATCTATTAAATTTATAATTAATTGTGCTTTGCGAGCATGAATGTGTCTAATAAATTTTTATGCTTGCGTTTCTGTGTTGCTTGATAACATTTTCCTATATCCTTCTATAGTCCCTTATCCATTTTCCTATGTACTAAAGTTGGCAGCATACTTGTACCGCCTATGGTAGGCTTGTGATAATGGGCGACTATAGCAACCTATGTAATAACAAGTGAACCGTCAGCCTGGCTGCCAACCATACATATAAAACTAAACTGTGGGATAATTAAATTTATTTAAACACAATATTAGGTTTAAATGTTTTTTTTATGTCTCCTCTTTATTACGATCTGTCGCCTCTGGGACATTCAATAATTCTTATCTTGGCAGGCGCTCATCAAGTGATGAGTCCTTATGTTCGAAATTTTCTGTATGTAGGCATAGTCTTTTTTAATCATTTCATTTGAAATATACCAGGGTGCTAGTAGAAGGATTAAGAATAAGGGATAAGGAAGGGATAGGGGGTAGAAAAAAATGGGAATAAGTTTATCCCAATTTATAGTATTTTTTTATTCCAAATTATTTGTTTATTATATGAGAAAGAGTTATAAATTGCCTTACACCGCCATTTGTGAGAATTTTATGGAACTCACGTGAGTCCCATGAGTTTCTCACAGATGGCGTAAGGTAATTTATCGGTTGGATTAAGTAAATATTTATTATAAAAATTGCACCCCGGGCGAAGCCGGGAGCGGGACAGCTAGTTAAGTATATACTTGAACACCTATTTGAAATGGTTATTTTAAAACAGGAGAACTTCTCAATAGTAGAAACTAACGTTAGATGAACTGGCTATTCCATTAATTATTAGCCTCCTAATTAAACGGTTCCTTCACAGACCGGCGGTCAAGCAATGCAGTTTGCCCCTTGGCAGATATCCGGTGCTTTACCTCAAGTTTGGGCCGGTGGTATACCGGCCGGGGCATTACCGGCTGGTGGTCTTCTAACGCCGAATCCACCGATATTCATCAGGGGGACGCAACCGGACGCTCCACCATCGATGTTCATACAGCATTCGCCGCAGAACATACAACAGCATAGCAGTTAGTGTCATTTTTTTATTATTACTCGTACAAATTACATATCTGTACTATTATAATATCATAAAAGCCCATTTCCCAATTCCTTATCCTTAATCTCATTGTGGCGTTGTTTGTTTTATAGGCGACGGTTACCACCTATCACCAAGTAAATCGTCAGCCTGTCTGTAACATAAGAAAATAAATAAAAAATGTGTTCCATATTTTTGAACTGTTTTTCGAAAGACATTTGGTTGAAACTTGGCAACCACATCTTTGCTTGCAATGTGTATTACAATGTATGGCCCAAGCGGAGCCGCGAGCAAACGCTAGTGCCAAAATAAGAGTATGTTTAGAGAGAGAATGTGTCACGCTGTGCTTATAACAAATCACTTTTTCTATTCTTTTAGATACGTTAGGGCTGTAGTGTCCAATGCTCGTATATATTTATTAGCGACATAATTTTAGTAAATAAAAATCTAGTTACAAGTGGCGATTCCAGAAATTTTGTATTTTTTCTATAATATATATAAATTCCTTTTATTATATTATATATCTATATAAATAAAAATCAATGTAAGATTGTTTGTTATCTGTGGACTCCAAGACCGCGCAACAGATTTAGATTCAGTTTTCACTTATGGAAAGAGATATTAACGAGGACGGTTTGTGGGTATAAATAAATTGAACCTCTGAACACTAGTATTTATATAAAAAATATATCAATTTTGTACAGAAAAACAGATTATCTGCGTTTACAGAGATAATAGATGAATTAACTATTTGCCAAATAAATAATATATGTTTTTAATATTAAGTTTACATTATGCTTTTGGCGGCGGCGCCCTGCGCATCGCCCATTTTTTTTATATATAAAAATGCGCAATTTTTTTATATAAAAATCTTTCCCGTATATACTTTTTTCCATATTGTTATGTGAAAACCGAATGAAACTCGGTCTACTCATTCTTGAGTTTTTGAAGCGTACACAAACCAACTTAAAAATTTTATAAGTATATAGAGAAGATTTTATTATTTATTAATTACTACATGATTTGCTCTGTAGCGAGCTTTGGGGAGGCCTATGTCCAGCAAACGACAACATTGATAATGATGATACATATGTACCTATTCGCATTGCGAATTACCATGTGACTACAACAAACGGCAAACAAGGCTATGCAAAGCGCTTACGATAAACTACTGTATTTACACAAAAATCAATATTGCGTTTTAATAAGTTTCCAATTTCCCCGAATGTATACTTATAGCAATAAAGATAGTCCCCGCCCTTGCGGCAAGACAGACATGTTTGTGTGCATCAACCAACATAATAAACTACTAAACGGATTTTCATGTGATTTTCACTAATAGAAAGAGCGTTTAATGAGAAAAAATTCCGTGCGAAGTCGGGGGCTAGCCGCTATATAATAAAAATTATATGACTCTAAACTAATAAAAGTCTATGTGTGTTTGTATGGTTCCCTATATGGACGCCAAAACCGCTCAACCGACCACATTGAAATTTTGCATACAGGTTGTCAGGGCTTCAGAAAAGGACATAGAGTACATTCCGAGCGGACGAAGTCGCGGTCAAAAGCTAGCTTTTAAATAGAATAACAAGTGTCAAAGAAAGGTAGATAGTGCTTATTAGTAACAGTTCGTGAACGTCTCGTTTCCAGATACGAATATAACATGTGCGACGGGGACTGCGGGGAAACCTCGCGCGACTTCCGACGGGTTGTCGAAAGGGCCGCGACCACTCTCGAATATACTGCCCTCCGGTGGAATAAGACCTGCTTCCTCTGTGTCCACACAGACCAGCGCAAATCAAGCTAATCAGGTAAATATTAATTTGTGGTCCAGTTCCATATTACAAGCGAAAATTCTTGTAGTAGCTATGTCGCGTCGCGATGTCGCGGACACAGCTAGTATAATATAAATATTTCATTTGGAAAATAATAAGCTTATTTTAATTTCTCCAAATTAAGTTCGCCACCTCACTGACTTTCAGATACATGATAGATTTCGGTGAGACAAAAGTTGAAACACGTGATAGAAATTCAGGTTACTTATGGTAAATTATTTAGTTGTAATGAAAATATTTTCTTTTGACGGAGTTGAGGATTATAAGAAAGTTAATAAGTACTTACTTTAAATATGAATTAAATCGAGTTTGATAATTTGATTTTGGTTCAGGCGAAAAATCGCGGCAAAGTTGGAGTGCGTTCACCGGCCCCAGCCTCGAAACAGGACGCAGCGAATCAGACGCAGAATAAGATTCAGCACCAACAAATTCAGCAACAACCGAAACAGTCGTAAGTGACAATTATTAAAATAAAGTTTAATCGGCCCCTATATAGGCCTTTAAGGGAGGAAGGTGTGAAGAATTGTTTTGTTCGCTGCAGGATACGAGTATAAATATAGCTTTCACTTTACGTTTAGTAACGATAATGTGAAAGCGTTATCCTAAACATTTAATATATATAGTTATTCTCAATTAAAGTCCGATAGTATTCGCGGATGTTATTGATAAATTCCCAAGTTTAATATCGTACTGTAAAACGTTTCCGAATGCCTCGTCCTCGTTTTGGGGAAATTTTGCTTAAAATATCCTATGCCTACAAGAAACAGTGGCTTCGATGCATTCGATCATTGCGATTTGCATTTTAGGTGTGTCATGTGATACCCTAGCCATTAATGGTTAGTTTTTGAGATAATTCATCAAAAATTATAAAAAATTAAATTTTTAAATTTGTCAAAATAATTTATATGCTAATTTTTTCGTTTATAATAAATTTGTGGAGTCTTGACTAGCACAAATATAATTACAACCTCGTACAAAGTGAGTCAATCTAACAAAATAAAATAAAATGGGAGCATTGAAAGAAATGTAATTTTTTTATATACATTGCAGATTGTTGTTGATGAATACTGGTGGTTCTATGGCGCAAATCACGGGCGTTGACAAATCCAAGACTATGCAGCAACAATCTTTAATTCAATCACAAGTCATACAAGGAATAACGGTAAATTATTTATGTACTTATTTTTTACTTATTGAGGCAAATTTTAAACGAGCTTCAGTTACAGCGCTTAAAAAAAAAAGAGTTTATTTAGATAAAAAGAATTTTTATGCAACATGAAAACACAAAACTGATGCAATTAAATAATTTTTTATCTTTGTTACCAGCAACAGCAACAACAGCAGCAGCAGCAGCAGCAGCAGCAGCAACAACAACAACAGCAGCAGCAACAACAACAGTTGCTCCATCAGCAACAAACTTCACAACTTGTCCAACACTATCCACAAGGTAACAAACCTACAACATGTTGGTTAAATTGAAATTTCATATGGAATAGTGAAATTGATGAGAATTCTTAATTAGTGAATTTCTTTCATTAAGTTTTTATTTTTGTTAACTCATAAGTGGTAAGAAAAAGTCAAATATGAATTTATTGTTTCTCAAAATATTCTCCATTAGAGTAAATGCGAATAAACCGATTATGAATGAACCAATTTTAAATTTTTAAAAACATTTTTGCCACTCCATTGGTGAGTGAGGACCTCATTCATATTGTTGGGACTTTTTACTTTTTAACTTTTCCTCACACAAAGAGAAAATCTAGTTTTAGTTATAAGTATAAAAAAATGTCATGCGTAGGTACATTTGATTACTGCTATTAGAACAAGCAAAGCCAGCTAGAGGAATGCAAATTTGCTGAAGATATCCTATAAGTTGAAAGGGCAGTGGCTGGATCCGGAAGGTTCTCGAGTGGAGGCCTTAGATTGTTTGTACTATTATTTTACAACGGTCTTCTAAAAGGGTGTTCACTGACATTTGACTGCGGTACGCTAGGTAACTAACCTCCCAGTTATAGTACTAATGAATATACTATGTGTATTGCAGGAATGACGCTCGGTATGCAACAAGGAACTTTACCAGTAGGATCAGTTTCGCAAACATTGCCTATGGCCGGAATGCCTCAGACCATATCGATGGTCCAACAAATACATCAGGTACGGAGAACATTTGGGTGTATTTTCTTTGTCTTGTCTTTTTGATACATCTTCAAATTTGCTTCCATAGTGACAGGCAATTAAGGAAAGTGATTATAAATAGAATCGGGGAATACAGTTTGATCCTATAGTTACATTTCTACCATCTATATGCAATATTTGACGCGTGCTCACTTACACAACTTTTAAGCCACGCCTACTTGTACACAACTTTCGTTGGCTCATTTTTTGAGCGCAGTTACATTTCCTGAGTATTATTTATTCGTAGCTTTTCACGTAAATCTTACAACCGTGCCCACAACGCAGCCACACCCCTTTTTTTAATATAATGTTTAGTACATAATCTTGAACAATGAGATCCCATCTAATAATACAGTGTAAGAAAACTATGGTTTTTTCTAATACTTTGAGATTGTTAATATAAATAATTAAATTTTGAAAAAAAGCAAGGCAAAACATAAATGTTTACTAGGTGAACAAGATTTTACAAAAATGTATACCTACAGCAGGCTTTAAACTAATACAAATCGTGACTAGCAAATTGTGAAAGAAACTAAGGGCCTCTTTCACCAACTACAAGTAAAGTGTTGATTAGTAACTTTTAGAAATAATTTTACGTTTTATTAAATTATGCACTCGGTTTACTGGATCCTTCGATAGGCGAATTTTTTTATTATTTTCTTTTTAATGTTTGGGACTTTTACTGTACAAACAAAGGTATATCAGCTCCATCATTCCCGATGACCGGTGACTTTAAATGGCGGTTAGCCTACTTGACACTTTATTCGGAGATGGTGAAAGAGGCCCTAAGAGTATTAATTTATTAATTACCTTTTCTAATTACAGTTAAGTGGAATGCCACAACCAGGAACACTAGTGAGTCAAATGAATTCCACTCAACAATCGCAAAACCAGGCACTATCTCAAATCCAACAGATACCGCAGCACCAGGTAAAAATACATTAAAAAGATTAGCAGTTATGCTTATTTTTAAGATGCCTATCTAGGCGAGAGCAGCTATTTTTCTCAAAATTAGATATTCACTTTATACTTATTAGAAAAATCTTAATACGAATGGAGAACTACTTTCTTTTCTTGGGCCCTCTACAAGCCCAAATGTTTGCAGTATCAAAAAAAAATCTCTTTCAACTCATGGCTTGTATGAGTAACAGGGTACTCCTTTTGTTAGTTACTTACAAATAAATAGGTTGTCAGGTAAGGTATGACTCGTGACCATTGTAAATAAGTGTGGGACCCATTGTAAATGTAATATTATATAGAGGCAAAGTTTGTATGTATGTTTGTTTGTATTTAGAAGGTAAGCATCGAAACTACTCATACCTAGGTACAATAAAATTTCAAGATGAACATAGGCTAAATATTCCAGCCGAACTAGCTATCTAAAAAATAAAAATCTGACGCTTGTCAGGCGTTATATCTTTTATTTTTCAACACGGACGAAGATGCGGGCATCAGCTAGTTGTAAATATTTATATATCTTTGTCAAGACGAATTATTCCTTTTTTTTTTCTTTTTATTTGTTGTCTACAACTTTCTCACACACGTTTCATTCGGTCTAACCATTTCTTTAAATATAAGTTTTCTCTTCCTATGGTCCTGTATCTTCTTAGTGAAACTTCTATTCACTTTCCAGACATTAGTTGGCAGCGGTCTAGTACAGACGTCGGTGGGAATGGCCGTTCAGCAGCAGCCGAATTTAAATCATCCTACTACATTGCCAACGGTAATAACTCTTTAAATATTTTCTTCTCATTAACTAAACGATAGAAGTGAGCGTAAATATGCATATCTATGTGAAATGACAAATTAGTTGGATAAGTCATGAAATCTTACCACAACATCACAAATGAAACAATCACAGGGCCTTACACTCGACGGTACTTCACTATTGACGGCGCCTCTGGTACAAGTCTCGTCGGCGATATTGCAACAAGAGGTATCAACAAACCTCCCAATATAATATTAATATAATATAAAATAATACTCGGCCCCGTTACGAGAAGTTAGAAACTATGTAATGTGGAATGTAAATGTACATTTTTATCGAACTAATAGAAAACTCCGATTAACACAAGAGACATTTTTTTTATTAAAATTACTTAACAAATTATTGCTTAAAATTGTATAATGATAAATTATACGAATTTACATGTTTTCAACCCTCTCGTGATATGGTAATAAAATGCGTTGACGCGAACGGAAGAGCTATTTAATATATTATGTATAACTACACTTAATGAACTGTGTTCTAAATGTGTAAGGACAATAATATACATGCATAATGTAAAATTTTCAAGAACAAGAACATGTTGTTTTTGAAAAAAAGATGTCCTGTAAAATGGCTTCCATTCGTGTTGACAATGTTTTGTTAAATGTAGAGCAATCTTAAAATAATATCGCCTCGAACTAAACGTACTCGTACACAAAACAATAAGGTGAAATTTCTATAAAAGTGATTTGAGTTTATGTTTTATAAAGGAAACCGACAAAAATATTTTTTTATGTGTTGTTGCCCAGTAAATTAGTCCGTGTATCCTTATAAATTACCTATGTGTTATTCTAATACCGAAAAGTATTGTAATATGATTGTAAACCATCAAAATCCGTTTATCAAATCAACTTTTTGGCGTCAAAGTAAATTTTTTAAATGATATTTAATTTAAAGTCTTTGAGTCTTGGCGACCACAAAGTGGTAACTTATTTATTTTGTTGACTAATTTACTCAAAAAGTAGGTAATTGAGTGTATATATACCCAAAACGAGTACTTTTCGTTGACGCGATTTTAAAATTAAACTGACATTAGGCCTCGTAATAATTATGACAATATTCGATCATGATAACGATCATGACGTTTAAGGTAATTACGATTACTCATTCCTTTCAAATTATTGCAAAGTTTGATAATTGTTACGGGCCTTATGCGTCGTTTACACGTGCTAAATGGATTAATGATAACTAAACATACTAATTGGACAATTACTAGAAATCACATAAAAAATCCTGGTTTAGAAAGTACATGAAATAAAAATTTATAAAAATCCTATTCCACTTGTCTTGAAAAAAATTAGAGCAGAATCTTTAAAGTTACGTTTATGTTTAAATTGAAATAAATATTTTTTTCTTACTGTCTCTTGATATTGATTTTTTGGCCAAAATTCTACTCGTTTTGAGAGAAACGAAGTTCGTACGTAAAGTTTAGATCTACCGAAAAGAGTTTTTTGTTTTTAAATCATTCCTTTATTTGGGTGCATCGTGCACGTTAGGGAGCCATAATGTATAATTTTCTTTTATCTAAATGTTTTTATTTATAATCTGAAGGTCTAATCAAGACGAATTTTTACCCTGTACTATGTATCAATTTGTGGCCTGACTAATCTATGTTAATCTATGATTTTATTATAAAATATCAATAAGTTCTTGTCTTGAAACTCCTAAAAGTAGCATGCGACACAGATTTTTTTTATTATAATTTATAGAGGTAGTGTTTATTTTTGCAATGAATACTCTTTAGACTTAGATTATCTTACGATAAATTTATTGTTATTTTCTGAAGTATTTTAACGCCAAAACTATAATAGAATGTGAATTGAAAATTTTACCTGAAAATTCAACTTTCGATTAACAATAGTGTTTAAAGAATTGACTTGCTGTATTTATTTATTCTTAGTTAATTTAGGAACATTTCATGGAAAATAAGAAATTATTATAAGAAATTTGCTTTAGTCCAGTAAACATTTAGATCTATATAAATTATTGTGTTGTAATTGTAAACTTATTAAGAAGACATTTCTTATATGTGTTTGGATATAAGAACATATAAGATGTCTTATAAAAGTGTATACGTTTTATTTGCATGTTTATTATTCATTGACCAATTTAACTAAAACATTCTTCGTCATAAAAAAGTTTTTCCTATTTCATTTTCTTTCGTCTGGGTAGCTTGTGTTATATTGTTTAATTAAGTTCTGAAACTCATATATTAATAGAAATTCTTTATAGATGCATGTTTAGATAGCACATTTTTTTAATTATGTACAAATAAAATTTGAGCCACTGTTAGCCAATTTCGAGAGTGTATTTCGTATAGAAATGCATGACTTGTAATAAATATTATCAATGTCATATGTAGGTACGTGTGTACAGAGAAAGGGGATGTTTTAACGGTTTAGAGGTAAACTTATGTTTGCTAAATAACATCTCTGTTTTTGAATATTTGTTAAACGTCTAACGGTGAGTCCTTACTATATAACAAAATATGTTTTATATGTGTTTATAAAACCAAGGTACCAATATAACATATGCGCGTGAGTCACGTCATCACGTGTACCTACTCATGTGTCTATTGTAGACAATTTTAAAGTACGTACCAAACAACTATTGACCTCAGGAAGTTGCCGCAAGTTGCGTTGCAATAGCTCTAATAACAGGTATCAATGGGAACGCTGGAACTTCAGATGTCGATAGTTGTTGACAAGTACTTTAAATGATGTGGTCTTGTTTTTCAATTTGGAAGCACCTTTGTTTATATTGAAATGTAAACTATCCCTTTTCTCCGTGGTAACGATGTTGATTCGCGTGCACAGTAGGTATACGTGCGTGAGACTTGATGTTTGGTGATGTCATCGAAGAGATTACAATCTATTGTCTTATGTTATTGTGATAATACGTAGATTTCTTATGTTATTGTGATTCTTTCTTGCTTGCCTTATGAAGAATATATAAATCTATAAAGTGCATTTTTCACTTGGACTCTGAGCAATGCAGCAGTAGAGTTCAAAATTAATTAATTGTCGCTCTCCAATATCATAATCAGTAGAGGTTATGTGATTACTTTTATGAGTTTTTGAAAATATTTAAGTCTTAAAATTTAATAAGCAGGTGAAAATCGATTACTATTAAGATATATTTATTTGTTGTACGATTGCCCGTCTTGCTATTAGTTGTACCTACGTGAATTCATTAGGTAAGGTCTTTACAAATAAAAATTTCAAAGTGCTAACTTTGAAAACTATGCATTCGAAGTCAATATTATAAATGTGGAAGTAATTTATAATAGTTTGACTTGTGTTGTTGAAAAAAAAAAAAAAAAAAAACTTAACAGCTGCAATAATTTAAAAAATGCATTGGCATACTATGTCGACTATGTCTATGTCAAAATATACTATGTCAAAATATAGTAAGCAACCCTACGTTTGATGTAGCAAACTCATTCTTTTCATAGACAAAGAGGAATTATGTTAACTGTTTCAAATTACCCCTGTTTCGAATTACCCAGGTTGATTCTATAATTGCTAACGTATATGTTTGGTGTTGTCTTGTAGGTGAACGCAAACAATCTGAGTTCACCGCAGCTGACGTTGCAAGCCACACAGGGCACTGTCGGTCTAATTGCGGCCCCGGTACAGGGCTCTGTGCTGCCCATACAAAATTCTGTATCGCCGTTGGTGACGCACTCTAAGACCGATGATGAGAAAAAGATGCCGCCACCGGTAAGTCGAGTCTATTTTTCTAACCGTGTTTCAACATATCCTACAAGTAGCTCGTAGAATGTTAGCTATTTTACCCCTAAGCTATGTTTCAATATAATTATCTTCCCATGTCCATAACTAGCGACCCGCTCCTGGCTTCGCATCGCACACAGTTGGAATTTTCTAAAATCCTTTCTTAGCGGATGCTAAAAATTCTCACTAGGCAAGGGTTTAAAGACTGCAAAAATCAATTTGAAAATATGCAACATTCAATTAAAAATGATGAGTGTTATTACTTTTTGAAACAGACACAGGGCGTTCAACAGTTGTCGTCGCAGTCACTCCCCGCGGCAGATTCCACTGCGCATCCAGAGACCAAAGTCTCCAATGCTTTCGCTTCTACAGCGATGACATCAAGCTCCGCGGCGACTGTCACCACCGCTACGTCAGCCCACGCAGCCGCATCTACAAACACCATTGCCACCGGTTAGATATTACTTTAAATTTGTTTCTATTAAGTCTTAACATACATTTTCAACACTAGTCTTGTAATCATTTCGCAGTCATTTTGGCAGCCCGTCTGGCGACAGTAACCACCCCCTTTACAGAAGACTACCGTGAAATAACAGAATATGGGCTGTTTTGTTTCAGTGAGTGAGTAAGGGATGCCAGAGTCCATTACCCCATCCCTTCCTTATCCTTTTTATCGTCGGCTGCGCACTTGCAGTACCTACGGCATTGCTTGTTTTATTGGCGACGGTAACCACCTAAAATCAAGTGAATCGTCAGCCTGTTTGTCGACCTTAACATAGACAGAATTATTAAATTAAGATCAATGCAATAATAACCAGCGGTCATTCTGTATGCAGCTCCAATAAAGAATTATAATACATGTAATGGTTATGTCTGTCTATAGAGTCTAAATTAAATCAAGTGAAGAGTGAATTTTCACCACCGGCTAGTGCGAGCGAACCGCCTGTTGCGTCAGCGACGGTCACTACCAGCGCACCATGTCCTAGCAGCACACAACTGATAACGCCACTTGTACCACAAGTAAGTACAATCATGAACATACCTATACCTACGCCCATTTTAAAAACAATCTGGAATTGTTTGTTTAAACTTTTATTTTGACTGAGTTCGTTCCTGGTGTAGTTATCCTACATTTTTATAAAGTGGTATACATGACAAAATTTAACTTTTATAAGTACGAGTACACATTTATTTATTTGGTAGTGTACCCTTTGACCAAAGGTTGCAGAAATAGATATTATGTCGGTGTGTTGCACAGGTGGTGTCGACAGTTGCAGCCGTGACGTCAGCCGCGGTAACAATGACCACCGCTATTACTTCGCCCGTGACAACGACCACGACGAACACCACGTCTATGTTCAACGGTCCCAACAAACACATCGGACAGACGGCTACGCATGGTAAGGATTAACGTTAAAGTTGAATTTAAAATTTAAATTAAATTTAAAGTTGTTGCTTACGTTGAAAACGTTAAAAGATTTTATGGCCATTACAGTTTATCTAGTTGCTGCTTAAAAACTGCAAGCAATGTTTTGTTTAAAATTTCCAGATAAAGGACTGCCGAAGGCTATGGTTAAACCTAACATCCTAACACACGTTATCGAGGGTTACGTTATTCAGGAAGCAGGAGAACCTTTCGCTGTAAGTTGTTTGTTATAGTTAAAGTTTGTTATATTATAGTCATAGTTTAAAGGGCTGCATGCAGGCTGACGGTCTGCTTGTTGGTAAGTGTCCACGGTCACTTAATTGAAGCACTTTCACTGGCCGACACTGATAAAATGAAGGATAAAGGCAGTATTCATTAAAATAGTAGCAAATAATAGTAAGTTTAAAGTAAGATTATTAAAAAAAAAACACACACACACACACAAAAACTAGACTTATAAATATTTATTTGAACAATTGACTTAAGTAATAAGTAAATAATTGACAATATTTGTAATTTATCTTTGACATTCTCATAATTGTATTACATATTGACTGAATTTATTTTATTTTAATTGTAATTCATTAATAAATTATTATTGTTTATATATAATAACTTTGAAAAATGAAATGTTTATATTTCTAATGTCACATTATTTACACATTGTGACTGTCTTATATATTTATAAATAAGGTGACTTTAAATTAAAATTAATTATATCTTTGTGTAAAGGTAAACCGTCCATTACGAGAATGGACAGCAGATAAGGAAGATAAGGAAAATAAATCCCCGACTTCGGATGAACCACCGCGTAAGTAATAATTGATTATTAGTTTATTATTAAACTGTTCCATTGAATATTTCAGTTTTTATCACGCATTCAAATCTCACTGAAGGCCAATATTCTCGTTCTCTCCAAAAGGGTCAACTTTTGAAAATGTCAGACTCTTCGCATCTTAGGGAGTGACCACCACATTTATTTAGCTTTTGTTCCTGAAATTATTCTCAATTCGAGGAGTTTCCCTGACAAGAGCAGTTTACTGAATGACTCGGTAACTGATTTTTTTTTTTTGGTTATAAATAGGTAAAAAACAGATGCTAGATGGCAGTGGAAGCCACATCTGCATTACATCAACAAATGAGAGCAACAAAGTGAGTGAGGGCAGCGGTCTGGGAACTTTGAAAATTCTGCCAGGAGCGCCAGATAACAGTCGAATCGGTGAAGAAGCTGCTGCGAGGTCATTGTCAGATGTTCAGAAATGGACGGTCAGTGTACAAAATATACTTATATGCAAACCAAAAAGCCATTAGACGAGCCAAAGTCAAAACTTGTTCAACATGTCTTGTGGTACAAATAAAAAATAATCTCTAATAATAAATAATCTTGAGTTTAAATGAAGCTGATTTTTATGTTTTGCGTTTGTGACGTCTATTGTACCAATGCCGAATTAAAATGGAAATTAAAATAATTCAGTAATAGTTTATGTGCAAAGTTTAAATATCAAGAAATTATGTATTAATCCATATTTAAAAAAAAAAAGAACTGTCCATATTTTGTTTAATATATTTATAATGGATTTCCTTTGTCTTCTTATTGAAAATGAAATAAAATTCATTCTATAAATGTATATACAAACTACATACGACCACTTCTACACAGTTGTTGGACACAGACTTCTAAATGAGTTGGGCTTATAGTGGATCTTTTTGTAGTTTGAAGAGTCTTCTTACTCACAAAAGAAAGACAATGATGATAATTGTATTTGTGTGATTGTCAGGTGAGTGAGGTGTGCGAGTTCATCCGCAACATTCCCGGATGCGCCGGCTACGCGGACGATTTCCACATGCAGGAGGTGGACGGCGAGGCGCTTCTGCTCATCAGGCCTGAGCATCTGGTGATGGCGCTCTCCATGAAGCTGGGGCCGGCCCTCAAGATTGTCGCGTGCATCGATTCTCTACGCCCAGAGAGCGAACAAAACACTGGGGACCACGACTAAGGTTCTTCTTTCTTTTCCCTTTTCTTGAATTCTTTGCCGAATTTCCTCATTCCTGATTCGATCCTAACGTAGCCCTCTCCATAGCTCGTTGAGCGACATAGACCTATAGTTAGAGCCCACTTTTCAGCACACATTGTTCGAAAAAATTTGTTTTGAGATACTGAGGAATTTTGGACGAGAAGAAGTCTCATGTCTCGGAGCTTCTGAACGCTACCCATCCGAGCGGGATTCAATGATATTGGCCTCCTTCTCGAAGTTGACTCTACCTAACTAAACTCTACTGGCAACCCATTTGATGAATTGTACGGGTGCTTGCCTAACGTTACACAATTCGTTTCCCGGCGGGGTCATCTTTGGAAATGAATTTTTCAAAGGTAGCTCTGGTCTGTATTTGGAAAGTAGTGGTAGGGCACACAGCAGTAACCACCCGCTTACAGAAGACCACCATAATATGTGCAGATGTGTTTCGGTAAGTGAGTAAGCGATGCCAGAGCCCCCCCCCCCCCCCATTCCTTCATTATCCTCCTACGGCGTTGCTTGTGTTGTAGGCGACGGTAGCCACCTATCAGTTACCAGTTATTTTTTTATTGTTTCAGTTCAATGTTCAATGTTAAGGCTCTCAGTGAGGATGTCTTCATTACAAAACAGGACAATGAAAATTTTGTGTTCAATTATGCCCAATAGACGTTGTTGTATGTTAGGTTTAAGTGGTTTAAATCTTAAGTTTTCTATAATTAGATAGATAAATGTCGCATCTTTGTGACACCCTTAAATACGTATGTAATTTTAGTGATAGGTAAATCATATTTTAGTGATAGGTAATACGTAAGCTTTATTGATAAATACATACTAATTATTTGATTATTATTATATATTCTGTAAACCACTAAAAAATCTCTAACATGCTATTATTACGTTTTATAAAACAATGATCATTTGAGATAATATTGCTTAAGTATAATAACTTTCTTGCCTTTAAATGACTAAATCAACGAGTCAAAAAATGGACAATTTAGATATTAAGTATCGCCGTGTGTTCCATAGTCATAATAATTATGACATATGAATCAGTTACATATGCAATATTATGTAAATTTAACGCATGTAATTATAACCTCTTATTTTGTTTACATTTTATAAAACAATGATCACTTGAGTTAATAAATATTACATTATTATTTTCTTGCTTTTAAACGACTAAATCAATGAGTCAAAAATGGACAATTTAGATATTTAGTATCGCATATATATTTAGTTTAGCATATCGCATAAGGTATTTTTTTTAATTTAGTAATTTTTTTAAATGTTTTCCCTTAAGATTCAATATATAAATATTAGGCCTTTTAGAAGCAGTGTGATTTTATTGAAAATCACGCTCTGATCAGTCCAAACTAATCATTTCCTTAAAGACATCCCATAAAACTATAAAATGCCGTTGTTTATCCGAAAATCTTTTACTCATTGAAAAAGGTTACTTTTTGCATTCTCATTCACTCGCAACCTTCTAAAAAAATATCTAAATTATTATTATATATTAGTTATATACTTATCTATTGTTTATTTCTATTTGGTCGCATCCGGGACATGTCGATGGTCCGCCTACTTACCAATTAATATAAGATTAATTTAATTATTTTTTAGCAATGAAAAAACTTTGAATTCTATCATAATTTTGTTATAGTAGGGGAGCCCAAGAGTGGATTTTGGGATTTACTCCCAAAATCCCCTCTTTTAGCATCGTGGGCTCCCCTACCTTTATGTATGCTAGAAAAATATATAAACATATGTTATTATATAATACCATATGTTTATATATTATACAATTATAGTTTATTTCCGACATAAATGTAAAAATTTAAAATTATTATAAAAAAAATATTCAAGCGTTTTCATTAGAGTCCCATTACCTTATCCCTTATCCGTAATCTTGATTCAGTACACATTTGTCAGATTCTGCTTTCATCAGATAACTAGTTGGACGAACATTTTCATAATATGTAATGTACTAAATCTTAATCTTTCTATGGTCGGCAGCGCACTTGTAGCACCTATGGCGGGCGTTGCTTGTAGGCGACGGTAGCCACCTACCATCAAGTGGACCGTCAGCCTGTCTGTCGACCTTAACATAAAAAGGCCGATATTGTATAAACTGTCATTAACGAAATTCGCTCGCTTTGTTTAAGAATTGTTTTCATACATATAATTGCGCATAAGCAATGATGCTTGTCTTGTTACTAGATAGATTGTGTTATTTCATAGATACTAAAATACAAGTGACTTGCACATATCTGTTGATGGCGGTCGTAGGTTCCATATTCTTATTTTTCTTACATTTTCCATTTTTTAATATCTTAAATTTACATATTTTGAATTTTCCACATATGCATTGTTATTTTTTCAATTTTCTGATTTTTCCATATTATCAATTTGGTAACTATTGAGTACAATCAAAGGCAAAAATATATACAAGTATATGTAACATAATATGGAAAAAAAAGAAAAAAATGCACCCGTGCGAAGCCGTGCAAATGTGACTTGTAGTTAACTTTTACGGGTAGTGTCTATTAATTTCATTTTTATTTTTAATTCTTACAAGGGGCATCCATCGTGGATACCCACCGGGCTGGAGACAGACCGCTCGGTTATGTCTGACTCCAATAATGTCCCATAATGGTAGGGGGCGTTCTCCTCGTCAGTTGCGTGATCGTTCGGGCATTCTAACGCAACCTCGGCCGCGTGGTTCCGCATACGGATATGTCGTATGGGACGGCACACCCGAACGTGCCAAAATGCGCCATGCCTCTTAGGATAAAGCAGGCGGCGGGGACTCTACCGTCTGCTTTATCTGCCGCTCTCCCCCGGCGCTTCCTTATGCGAGATCCGGCAATTACGGCAGCGAGCTCAGTTCGGTGCGCCGTCCGTTTAGTGCACTTCGCAAGTGTGCTGCCCCTGGGCTCTCTACGGGCCATCCGGTGGAGGTTCCCGAATCAACCATGCCCCGCGTCTCTGGAGCCATTCGTCCAACACTGGGCGAATTGCCCCTACGGTACGGTGGCCAGTATTAGGTTCTGCCAACCTCTCCTTCCATTGCCGGAGGAAGTCCCTGCTGAGGCTGAGCTGCCCTAATTGATAATTGATAGTCTAATTATAATCCCATGTGTATTCTATAAGTAGTCCTGTTTTGTAATGCAATTTCGCTCTTAAGTTAGTCGCTTTATTCATTTGTCGTGCATAATTGCAAATATTATTTTATATACCGTGATACCTCTGTACATTACCTACCTATGTGAGTGAGAGAGTCACAGAGAAACGAGATTTATTTTCTCAGAGATATAGGATTACCTACCCCCAACAATATACAGCTTCAACTCACACTATGTCAATTTAAACTTCTTAAATGGTCTTGTTGTAGGTACACTTTACCCTTAAAGGCGTCCATTTTTCCGAATAATCACATTTTTTAACATATCTTACCATTTCTTTTGAATAGGTTAATCTCATGATTTCTTTTTCTTACCAGATCCATTTTATTAGTGACATAAAAACACTTTTTTTTTCTTTCCAATTTTCTATTGGAATCTATCATTTATAATCAACCGTAACCTTTCGTTAGAAATCTCGAAATACATACATTAGTCCATTGCATCTTTTGGCATTTAAGCCTATTGTATGTAATCTTGAACATCCATTTCTAGTGATCTTTGATTCTTTAAAAGTTGTGTGCTAACGCAACTTCATAAACTTAATTAAACTTAATTAACTTAAACTTAATATAAACGCATGACATATAAATAAACTTAATTAACAGTACCGGTTTGTTCAATTCAATTGTACACACAATAGTTAATAGTTTACTTCGTATTTTGGACTGTTCGGTGGACGCACTGATTGGTATCAACAATACCTTAGTTGTTTTAGACAAACGTGAAAATAGCACGTGTGATGCTGATCTCTAGGTACTGAGTTTATTCGAGTTTTCTTTGGCTAATGTTTACTTATAAGATGTATGTTTATTAATGTTTAAGACTAAATTTTAGATAGGAACGAAAACATATTCGTATTATTAAGTTGTAATATTTTTAAAGAGAATTGAGTGCAATTTGTATTTGTGGAGCTGAAAAGAGTTGGACCGTTACTAATCAACTTTCACTGTTTAATCGCTAAATCTTTTGATCAGATGTTGATCTTTCGCAACAAATGTCGGAAGGACCGATTGATTTATTTTTAATGATTTTTGTTTTCTTTTTTCTTTGTTTAGTTATTTAAAGTTTGTTTTGTTTATTATTATTTTTTATATTTTTTATTTTATCTGTCACCACACCAGCAGATATCTACTCTTGCAATGCTAAATGAAAAAAGTTGCAGTGATATATGAGTGAAATGATTGTTTAATTTTTAACTCAAAATTGTATTTCCCAATATCAACATACGATATGTTGATATTGGAAAATGTTGATTTAAATAGAAAAAAAAAATCCAACAATAGCCAAAATATAACCATCAAAAGTTCACAAGACATAATTTTCGTACTCAGTTTTGGTTCTTAAGTTCTAGTATATTTTGGATGTTATTTCTTTAATTTTTTATTCGAATAATTTATGAGTAAAAATCTAGACGCCTGCTGTCGTGGTCTCGCAGGACAATAGAGCATAGATGTAGCGATTACAGGTTGTTCAGGTTTTATGACGTCTGTGTGTTTATGTAAGATGTCTATATAACAAAACGGTCTATGGTGCTACTTAGCGTACATATTATTTGTGTGTTAAGAGTTTCCCACAAAACCCACCTTACGGCCACGTCTAAGGCGATACACAAGTTCACACTCGGTGGACTTAATGTAATTATTAATATTAGAAAATATCGAAACTTTTTATATTTGAGTTAAGTTAATGTATCGCTCGCAACAGGGCAATCGTTCAGATACAAATTATTTAACAGTAAGATGGGTTTTTCTAAATAAAGTCGTGTTCTCACATTGCAAAATAGTTTCAATGCGATTTGAGACATTCATTACTCATTGCAATATGTGCACACCGCTTTAAAATGATAAATAATACCAAAAACTGGTCAGTATGTCTCAATTTCTTTTGATATATTATATAAAATCGGTCCAAAATAGGTTGTAACTGGTGTTTCTAAAAATTTTTTCGTTTCTTAATAACACTATGTTTGGATGTTTTGTGAAAAAAAAAAACGATTTTATAAGGTATATATTATAGTGTAAATTGTAACGAATACATATTTTATAGTGATTATTTGTAGTGCATGTGGTGTTGTACATTAAGAAGTAATTCTTCGAAAGGCTTTGGCACTGCCATTATGCGCAACCGTAGATTGTTTGTTATATTATACATAAAATTGTATAGAAGAAATTGTAATAGGTTAGTCAGTTTAGTTCTTTTTATGTTTAACATAATTTAATTCTTCTTTCTATCTAAATTGAAACACCTGCCAATAGTGTGTTATTTTACTCAATTCTCGTACTGTATTTGTAAGAAAAACCTTTCTGATTTGTCCTTTAAATACATAAAATCGGATGTTTTTCTTGCATTCTTGCTCTGTCGTGATTGAGGCACACTTTGATGAAAACAATTTTCATGATTATATTGATTGAGACTGATAAGACTTGGTTTTATTACTTAAATTCCCACTTAACTTGTAAATTATATTTAAATAAATAAAACAACTTTGATTTGTTTAAACTTTTTAAATAGAAAAACATTATAATAAACTATTGAAATAAGCGCTGTCACAAACATACTTAAAATAACAATTCTTTCAAAAGATATTTCTTTGGTGATTATGATATATTACATTGGTATAATTAGAACATTTAGAAGAAAAAGTTTGGATCATCTCATGTATGTATGCATGTTTAACCTAAAGGTTTCAAACTTAAATTACCTATATATGGATTAATGAGTTACTGACAGAAATTCGCAGGGCATATTTGTCAGGTTGGATCTTTATTTTATTTAATGGTTAGGAATCTAATACTAAATTACCAATGTAATCACTATTTTCAAAAATAAATATTACAATTAGTGCAGTAACAACAATTAGTGCTGAAATTGGAATAACATATTATTCCGTTTAAAAAAAGTTAAAAAATAACTATATTTTTGGGGCTTTTTTTTTGGCCATTTTGGCCTTTTGTCGCCCTTTGTCGTCTGTTCGGGCGATGCTCTAAACTATGAAATTATAGACATTCAGTTTCTTCCGCTTATTCCCACTAGTTCAGGTTCTATTACGTGACTATGACACACAAATTAGGTGCTTTGTTTATTCCTTTCTGATTATCACAATTTGATACTTAATACATATTCAATAGCGAATACAAATATGATATAAGTTACAAAATATTTAGTAAATTATACCTATGTGTATTATTTACATAGAGGGTAGGAATCATATTTGAGGCAAGATAAATAGTGATAAAGTGACGATTGTGTCCATAGATTTTAGAGTATATTCTAAATCTTCAAATATGCACATGGGGCCGAGTATACTTTGATACTCTTGTCCTTTAAACATTTATGATTATTTACTACACATTTTACTATTTCCTTCTGTTAAATGTTAGTTATTTACGTAGAATGTAGGAATCATACTTTCTAATGTACATATATATATCTATCAACTAGCGACCCACTTTCGTCTTCGCCCAGGGTTCAGTTTTTTATATACAAAAAAATATAACTAATTTATATTTATAAATATTATATTATATATTAATATTATAATTTAGATATTTTTTATATATAATTTTTTATTTTAATTTCTTATTTTTTATATTTTTTAATTTTTAAAAAAAAAGAAATCATAATAATTTATATTTAAATATTTGTCATTTTTTATACACATTAACTTTAGTATTATAATAATTTCACTATACTATAAAATTTTACGCCTGACATCTGAATGAAGTTTTTTTTATGACATAGTTTTTATATATTTTTTTAAATTATCGCAAAATTTTATATATTACAAAAATTTGTAGCATGTTTTTAAACAAAGATGTTACTAACAATTAATTTACTATAAATAAGATTACAGTTAATTTATGAATTTATATGATATGTCACAGATATGTCTGTGAGAATTCGCATTCTTAGTATACTAAACATTACAAGAGCCCTACAAACTTCTGTCTCGTAACAAATGCATTGTATTTATATAATATATGAATGACTTATATGTAATAATCACGTATAATTAGGTAAAAAGGGTTCAGCTCGCGTGTAGTCCCCTCCGTATCGATACACGTGGCTCAGATTGTAAGTGCCTTTTATTAAATCCTTTGAGCGGTATTTCATCCTGTCCGACAGCTGATTTAATTTCGATATTCCTAAAAGTTTCTGAAAAATTTTCTCAGGTTGATTTCCAAATAATTTTTAATGCGAGATAAAACGTAATGATGAGACATTTAAATTGATTTTTATTAATGAATTATTATACAATATAAAAATAATTTATAGTCCAGTGCAATTAGACGTTTTTATTTCGGAATATAACGTATATAAATTTCGTGATTTACCTGTAAAGTTTTTTATAATAATATAATTTCTGTAACAGTTCTTGACCTAAAATTAAGAAACAAGAAACCTACATTACCCTGTTTTGTTCCGTATAATCATTCGGACGACTCGCTGGTAATGGCCTTATCATCATTTTAGTTTTTGAAAGTGGAAAATTGGGGCCTTTAAACGAAACCCAATATATGGATTGTCCACGATTTTCCTCTGCTGTAGATGCGTATTTTCCATTTAGATTACTGCAAAGAATAATGTATATGTAAAGTACATTTTTTCATTTAATCGAAGTATTCATGTAGGTATGTTTCTGGTTATATGCTAAACCTTTTATCGCATTCTTTGTACCACCAAGCGCCTCCGTGTTCAGCTGTACAAGCGCCGTCTTTCCATTCGTCGTTATCAACATCCACAGTAGAAAACTTTTGACCAGCGTGATATGAAAGTGAATCACCTGAAAAAGTCTCGAACAATATTTTTTGAACTAACTTTTAATGCTTCGTAACTAAAGCCAAAGAAGTAAGATTTTTTCGGTAAAGAGTATTTATTTGGACACACTGTTGCCTATTTCAATAAGCTATTGGTTGCATTCAAGAAAACTTAAACTGGGGATCAGATAAATTATATAAAAAATCCTTGTTAAGAGCAATTTCACTTACTAGAAGAGTTATTACTTATGTGGCTGAAGGGATTTTATCCACAAAACGCGTGTTAAATGAAGTTATAATTTTATTTTAAGTAATTATTTTGCCTTGTGTTGTTGCGAAGAAATTGAATATTGTTAGATTAGATAACGGGGATAAAATAATTTTAAAGGTTTCCTCACTATAGTTTTCCTTAATTTTTTTTTCAGCCGATAGACTAGACCCGTTTAGTTCTTGTAAAAAAAAAATTACCAAAACCCCTTTGCCGTAAAACTAATCAATGCTACTGACAATGTTGGTAGACTGAAACGAGAAGGCTACCTTATCCCTGAGAAGGGATAATTGGTGGATATATTGGGACAAAAAATAAATAATATTTTAAAGAACCTAAGAAGAAATGAAATAATAATTCTTTATAGGTGAATTTACTTAAAAATATTCTTATGGATTGTAAACATTTTTTTAATTTATTTCTTTTTGCAAAGTGCATTTTTCAGGTGCACCATACCTGCATTCCCATGGAATGTGCCGAGCGTACTGATCCTGTATCCCTCATGCTCTGGTCCAATTGTGAAAACAGAATATGCTGCGTATGCCTCCAGTCCGCGTGGACTTTCCATTTCGATTCTTAGTTCGTATAGCTTTTGATTGGTGAGATAATGTAACTTTTCTAATCCAAGCCAAAATTCTCCAGCCAAATTTCCAAAGCCATGTTTATAGTCTATCCAGTTTCTAAAAAAGTCTTGAGACCCGTCGAAACGATTTTGAAATACCTTCGTCAAAAGAAATAATAAATATATATTTAGTACCATTTTTTTACTATACAAATAACCTAAATTGTTATCACATTTTTTGCTGTATGATCTATATGAGTGATGCATTCTGAGAATTAAGATATACGCTATTAAGATTATACGCTATCTCAATATAAAAATTATTTTACTCATCTAATCCACTTACAGTCCATTCTCCACCGCTAGTAGATAGATCACAAAGCACGTAGAACGGTTCCATCTCGTCCGGTTTGATTTTGTATATTCCAGAAATGTTGAAGCCTTGTAATTGTATCTCGTGGCAGTCTGTAGGGTATCTTTCCGAACGGTCTACTCGTCCTATGTTAGTTCTGATGATAAAATTATAATAGTCCAGAAAAATTTACTAACAAATCATAATTCGAGTTCCGTCGTTTACCTATTCTATTTATATTATATTAAGTGCCCCTAAAGAACTCAAATTATGATTTGATAGTAAATTTACCTAAACTAAAACGACGACTAACCTTCGTTTACAAGTCATATTTCAAACAAAAATATTTTTAAATTCGAACTAGTTCCATATACAATAGTTACACATAATATATGTATATATATTTATTAATTAGTCCTAGGTCATTACGATGTTTAAATGTTTTGGTAGGATAACTATCAATAGTATTCTGAGGTTTATAAGACACTCACCTGCAATCACATTTCTTTGCTTTTTGCTCGTAAAGTGTTCTCTTGAATTCATTGATTAATGTGACCAAGTCTGTTAAGCCAATCGCATCTGTAGATCTGTACTTACCGAACAACAAACACTTAATTTATTCACAATTCATTCTTCCGCATATGGTAACTGAGCGAAAAAAATTAAAAAGGCAAATGTGAAAAAAGACAAATATATTTTTTGTTATTTTACTAGTTTTTAAAAATTTAAGAGACTTACTGACATTTTCGAAACTACTTTCGTCTTTGGAAACTACTCGTTAATATGGCGACGAAAGTAATTTCGTTAAATAACGATTTTTTTTTATATAAAAAGACAGTAGATATGCTGACGTTCTCATTAATTGTTGATGGCACTGTTTAAAACAGAAGCAACTCTTGGAGTTGCAATGGAGGCCCCTTAACAACAAGCGGTAGGAAACTATAGTATATATTTTTCTACAGACGTTGCCTCCTTGTAAGGGGTTGTCTCTGTCCCAAAACGGAGTGTACAGATTATGAGTGCATTTATCGCAGTGTGCATAGTGTGATACCACTAGAGAAACTTTCGCTGAAAGATCGACATGCAATAATCAGCTGTCACCTATTTTTTTTTTTATTTATAAAATAAAAGAGACACTCCGCTCTTACTACTCAGCAAACTCAGTTTTGATGGTCGCTGGGTGATAAAATAGTATACAATTGTATTTTTTTGTTATTTAATATCTAATAATAAATACTTTTTTGTGAATTAAATTATAATAGAAAAATCCATCTAGCACTTGCGAGTTCTCGATAGATGTAAGTCTAAGTCTAGGTAGAAATAATCGGGTGAGTACCTACTTAAAACTCCATCTAGTGTTACTGCTATTATATTACGAGTATTAATCTAGCAGCATAATAGGTCTTATTAGCAAAATGGTTGCTTATTTTATGCTTAGAAGTTCATAGAAGTCAGGCTAGCTGTCAATCCACTTTGTGGAACGTACATATCGACGCATATAAACACAAATAGCACTTAGGGGAATCTGAATGCGCTCTTGACCCTAATAGACCACACTAGGTAAGGATAGGGGCAATTGGCTTAAGCATCTTCCAAGAACTGAAAATGGAACTAACTTCTAAGAATCGTTTAATTTGTTATTGTTCTAAGTTTAAATCGGAAATATATATTATTGATATAATAACAAAAATAATTAAATGAAATACAGAAAAATATTTATATGTTTCGCTACCTTTACTCTTTAAGTCATATCAGCAATAATTTCTGAATGTAGAAAAAGAAATAATTGATAATCAAAAATCCTAACCTGCTTGTTGATGAGCTCTTCGCGCTGTACTGTCGATTCTTCACTTCTGATATTGTTGACACTATGGAGTCGACTCCTACGGCAATATTCTTCATTTGATCTTCCAAATGCGACAGACGAACATCCATTTTTGAGTCCACATAATAATCTCGAGAGTCAGCTATAAATAAAACAAAATAGTACAATTAAACACTTTCCTTGTTTAAATCTATACTGTGAGATTTGGTAATCGATCGCGATTCACTCTTGAAATATACATCATCATCTCAGCCGTAGGACATCTACTGTTGGACACTGGCGTCCCCCATAATTTTCCAAAAGTATCAGTCATAAGCAGCCTGGATCCACCGTCGATCACGGCTCTTATCAGGTCGCCTGTCCACCTTGTCGGTGGACGTCCTACGTTGAGCTTGCCGGTCCAAAGCTTCCACTGGAGAACTTCCGGCTATCGTACTATGTGCCCTGCCCACTGCCTCTATAACGTACTAAT
The DNA here is from genome assembly GCA_944738685.1 of Synanthedon myopaeformis. NCBI lineage: Eukaryota > Metazoa > Arthropoda > Insecta > Lepidoptera > Sesiidae > Synanthedon > Synanthedon myopaeformis. The sequence continues at coordinate 2,825,646 of OX122913.1, read as the reverse complement.
CCGGTGGGTTATGTCGGTAATTTTCCTTCGTCTACAGCTCTCCTCATTCCTGATTCGATTTCGCAGTATAACCATAGCTCGTTGAGCGACATTGAGCTTTCGTACGAGGTTAGAACCACGTTTCAGCACCATATGTCATCACTGGCAGCACACATTGGTCGAAAAGTTTTGTTTCAAGGCACTTAGGAATTTTAAACGAGAAAATATCTCTGAGCTTCCCGAACGAGCTGGATTCGATGAACTCTACCTAGTTGGATATACGTATGTATTTAGTATCTAAATTCGTCACTTAATAAACTCGAACATTATAATGTATTACCATCGTTGAAGCTCCTTTGTGATTTATGTAACATAATTTTAAGATCATTTAGAGCCTTATTTATATTCTGCACAGTTTCATCTAGTTTCTCATGTGTTTCTGGACTTTGTATGAGTTTCATGTTCTCCTTAAAACTTCTAATTATAACATTTGTTTTCTCGTGAAACTCTGTATCCAATCTGTTCAGTTTAAAGTCGATACTGTCCAACATTTTCATATGCTGTTCACTTGATGTCAATGTGTCTAATAACTTTTGTATAACCTCATCGTCATTTAGGGAGGATTGTGAAAATTTTGTGTGATTCTCATGTTTCCTTGCAAGCATAGCGTTTTCAAGTTCATCTTCATATTCTTGTTTCCATAGTGCTTGGTTAGGATTCTTATTGGCTTTTATCTTTCTTTGTTTTAAGCTATCACAGGTTACAATGTATAACAGGAAAAATAATTTCAATGTTATTTGTTTTGCGATCATCTCGTAATGCGAACAGCGAGTAGGTATCCGTCGAAGCAACTGGGACATTATGCGCGACGTTCTCACACGCATTTAGTTTACACAATTCAGATCAAATAATAAAAAACATAAACATAAAATAATAAAAATATTTTCCCACTGACTGTATAATCACTGGGATTGTATACAAAGTGTATTGTTGTAAATAAATAATACAACCCATTATGTCGCAGGTAATTTTTCAAAATGTTTACACATACTTCCCTCCTCGTATTCAAAATATAAACGAGTAAATAATATTGACTCGTATAGATTTGTAGTATTTTTTACGTGAAGCCATTTTAAGTATGAAACTCTGTAGTAAAAGGAAGGTCGTGATTAAATCGGAAATTCGTATTAAAAAACGATATATAAAATAACTATAAGGTATTATTTTTAGTATTCGTATCATTCTTTAGTTTGTCATCTTTATTTTTTATTACATACTCGTACTAGCGACCAGAAAATAATTAGAATACAATTGTATCTGCAAATTATATACCCATATACAAACCTTCCTCGTTTCTCGCTGTTTCTATGAGTGAAAACCGTATGACAATCAGTTGAACGCTGACAGAAGAAGTTAGCGAAAAAACAGAATGAGGCGGACAGCGGCTTCATTTTATAATATGTTTATACAAAAAATGCTTAAAAATAGCATTATGCATTTAAAGCCAAATAAAAATGTGAATGTGAAACTTTAAAGATTCGTTTTCTACGAACATCCGACATAATTCACTGTTGCATGATTAAAATGTTTTGGAGCTAGTAGGAAGTCAAGTATGAAATCATTCTGGGGCAAGTCTAACCGCATACAATACATGTTTGGGGAATGCACAGCGTAGTTTTGTGACCTTTTGGTTTGATTTTGGTCATTTGACCACTCCTACTTAAGCTTTTTCGATTATTTAAAATTCTCCTACATTCCTCGCTACGAATTCTGTTTTGTCCATTTTTCTATCCCCACAATGTCCGTAATCCGTTACCTCAAATAAGTTCTACTGCGCCACTATAAAGTCGCTTTTATTTATAGGCGTTATGTAGCCACGATCTTCAATCTACCTGCCATCTATTTAAAAAAAACCTATCCTACTCTAAACTTCTTTAAAAGTGGCTCAATGTCACCCTTGACCTGAAAAGAGTGACTGCACTGACCCAGAAGTATGGATCATCTGATTAACACAGTTCCAGAAATAAGATTAAGATTAAGAGGAATATAGAAGCGCAACGTAAAGCATTTTTCTCTGTTAAACTATTATACATATTGAAATGAAACCGAAAATCAGTTATTACCTTACTCCCTTAGTAGTTTCGATGCTCTAGGAGAACCCATATGTCTACTATGTCGGTATGTCTACTAATATTAATTGTCATGATAAGTCATGAAAAGTTTTTAGTTGCGTGACAACATAACATACATAACATTATGATGGAATTACATATGATGATGAATATAAATGAAATACTTAAAGGAAAGGAACAATTTAACTTATATCATTGAATTTTAGGCAATTTCGTTATTTTATTGCTTAAAATATGTTTAATAATCGAAACTTAATAACATTAATTCGTTTTTTGTTTAATTAAGTATAGGTTATTGAACGAATCAAGAAATAGACATGAATTTACTTGAATTACATGAATATGTGAAATGTGAAATCCAAAAAAAGACGCAAGTTATTGTGACCGTTTAAAATCATAACCGTCAATACACTTGTTTATACCTACTTTGTTTAACAAAGTGTAACTTAAGAAGTGACAACTTATACCTTTCTCGAGGACGACCGATAGTAAATTTCACTTAATCTAAAATGACACATAGCAACAGGACTCGTAATAATTGAGGAAAATAATTTTCTGTTCTGATTCTAATAAAAAATGGTGAAAATTCGTATTATGTATACGTAAATATATAAAGGCAAAACCTGTTCACTATTCTATGCTCACAATTCTATGCTTAGGCTAGGTAATAGTGTCATTGCTAATCTATGTCAATTGTATATCTAAACCAAACAGTCTAACGGATTTTGAAAGAGCGATTAAGCGAGGAAGGTTTGAGCGTACGAAGCCGGGGCAGATCGCAAGTACCTATCATGTAAAATATTTTAGCATTGTGACTTAAATTCGGTGTTATATGCCTATTGTGATGAATATTTTTCTTATATCGACACATTGTTACTTTATCGGCTTCAGGCAACAGTAGCTGGCTAGTGACGCAGTAAAAGTCATTGTCCGGCTACAAAAATGAGTATTGCAATACTCTGAGTGACTACGTTGCCAATGTACTGGGTATTGAAAAACCTAGTTACATTTTTTCCTTCATTTAGTTATAATATTTTTATAACGCAGTAATCCATACTCTGTCTGTCGTTTGTTACCTTTTCATGCCTTAACTACTTAACAAATCATCATGAAATGTTGCATACACGTTGTCAGGGATACATGAAAGGACATAGGGTACCTTTCATCCAGAAAAAGGGACTGTTTCCTTAGGGATCATCAAAAAATAAAAAACTAACGTCTGACCAGTGTTATAGGAACAAGAGGTCAAACGTTATATTGGTTTATTTTTATTTTTTATTTTTCAACGCGGATGAAGTCGCCGGTACCAGCTAGTTAAATAATAAAATGACTTACCTCGCATATTAGTCACCGGATCTAAACGGGTCGCCAATGAAGTCTTCAATTTGTCTAAATCACTTTTAACGCCTTTCAAGGCGTCTTCTAATTCATTTGCTGCGGAATTTTTCACTATTCTCAACATCTCGGAGAGATATTTAATAATGGTGTTTGTTCGTTCGTGGAAAGTAGCATCTAAATGGTTCAATTTAATCTCCACGGTCTCCATCATTTTGAGATATCTTTCGCTGGACATTAATGTTTCGACAAACTTCTCCACAACCATTTCTCCTTTCGCCGGTCCCAATGTTGTCGTCAAACGGTCATAATTCATATTTTTATATGGTTCTTCACCAATAACTTCTTCGCTGCTTTCTTCGGCATTTTTTCTGTATTTTTTCTGTTTCGCTATTACAGCCGCAAACAGAGTTAAAATTATATAATATTTGAGCAGCATTTCAGTCAGGTCCTTCAGCTCTCACGACAGCGGTGATAATAGTCTCTATTTAATTAACTTATGTTTAACTTAAAGGTAAAGATATAAAAATATTGATAGTTCACGATTATGATCACTTTCCATTGTTAAAACTGAATACAATAATATTATACGTTCTTTGATAAATTTAAACGATTATCGAAACGTTTTCTTCATTGAGATTATACACAATTTTTTAGGTATTTTTATTCTTCTATAATACATACAATCTATATACACAGAACTACAGACCTGGCTTTGGAGTAGTGGTGCTAAATCGGGACAACCCTTATATCTAGGGGTTCCGTTTGCCATATAACTGAGCTTCATAAGTTTATTTGTTCCTGATTTCAAGTTGATTTCAAATTATTGGTTACGAAAATTAAAATGGTTATTACAAAACACCTACAGTAAAATAAATTGTAGGCCACATGCGTATTAAAAGTACTGACTATAATTAAAGTAAAATAAATTACATAAACTTACATAACTTAGTCAAGATAATTGAGCAATCGCAGGACTGTCGGAAGATGTGAATCTGCCACAATCTGCTACTGAGCCTTTAGAATATATTAGGTATATGTATGAACGAGTATTGATATGTGTCACTGACTTCAAGGAACTAAGAAAAAGAAAAAAAATACATTGGATAATTTATTTTATTATTTATACATAAATAATTGTCACACATCATAAACTGGCACAGTTGGCAGGGAAATATTATTTTCGGTTATTTCATTCGGCGGGTCGTGAGCTTGCGGCAGAATCTTAGTAGCCGATGTGTTGTCTACGTTACGATATCGAAAATTAGGCAATATTTTTTTGGCTTCATCCACCGCAGTTCTCAGGGTGAGTACAGTAACTCGCGGTGCGTCGATAGCATCTTCTTTACATTCCACAACAAGATTCTTCATATCATTTTCAGCCATTGGGGTGATCATATCGGAGGCTTTTTCGTGGTGACGTTTTAGGTCATTGTTGATGCGAAGTAACTTTTCATTGTTCGTGTGTGTGCGCCAAGGTCTCTTCGGATCTGCCCCTGACTCTTGCAAAGCTTCGAGAGATTTCTTCTTTGCACTGAAAGTTTAATTTTAATTTCAATTTCAAAACCTTTATTTACTAAAAAGAGTACAATTATACTTATATATAAAAAAAAAACTCGCAGCCCAGACCTAAACTCTGTCGAACACGTTAGGGACAAACATACAGTTGGGTACCGGCTCCTATCGCCATTAAATGAGCTAAAGATTGCTTTGATCGAGGAGTGGGGAATATACCGTAGTCAGATATTCAAGACATATTGGATGGTCTTCTAAATCTACTGGAGAAGGTCATAAGAGCCAGAGGAAGCAATAGTACCATTAGTAGCTATGTTAAATTAAACATGTTAAGTACACTGTTTAGGAGTGCAATTTAGATAATTTATCCATACACATGTATTTTATGGTTTTCATGTATTTAATTGCAATCTGTTTGTGTACTGTATTCAAATTAAAAAAAAAAAAAAAAAAAAAATAATTATTAAAATTTAGGTTTTTAATGTTAACAAAAAGTTTTACATTGTTTATACCTTTGTTTTTGTTAATAATCGGCAATTTCAAACTTTTTATTGTCATTAAATAAATAAAGCAATACCAAGTATTTTTTTTATTTTTTTTTCATGTGAAATTAACTAAGCTATAATATGGCTAATAAAAAAAATCATTCCAAAATAAATTTTTGAAGATACAACCGAAAATTTAAGTAGGCGGTTAATTGTGCCTCTGAGTATATTTATGGTTTGGTTGGTACGAGTACTCATTAGAACATTTAAAAAATGTCCAGTCACAAATGAAATTATTAGTATAAATTTTATAAAATAAAAACTGTGAATCGCCTTTGTATGTACCAATGGGGAGGCCTATGTCCAGCAGTGTACGTCCTGTGGCAGAAATGTTAATGACGATGGTATGTAGGTACTAATATTCTTTATAAGTAGGTACCAGGCTACGAATGTATTCGTAGGTACCAAGGATGCTTGCGGCCTTTTCTTGTCTAAGTCTTCAAATTGCTCAGCTCAAAATTTTCAAATAAAATAATAAAATTCAGTTAAAGCCCAAAGTTCAAAGAATCAGTTAACTGAAATGGAAATGGGCGGGATATACGAGTATAAGTATAATGTCGTTTAGGGTGGGTATTGAGTAGCAGTCTTGGAGTGGAGGCCAAACCGAAACGCCCCCTATACACTATCGGCTCACTTTTGACCTCGAGATAGCGGCGAACCCAATTACTAACACTTTAGTAATTGACAGAAATTCGAATTAATATCTTACTAAAAGGTTCACTAGTTCGATTTTCTGTATCGTCGAACTACTAAGACGAAAAAGTCTCATAAGTTCATTCATCGGACTAAACTATCGGACTACTAATAGGTACAACGCTGCTACCCTATTAAGAATCGTAGGTATAGTTCAAGAAAATACTTACCATTTGTTTAAACAGTGTAATTCATGCAACTTTTTATCAACCTCGCCTAGTAAATGTTTGTCCGGGATGTAAGGATTCTCGTATTTCTCTTCAGCTGACATCGATATCTCTTCTTCGTTTTCAGATTGTTCGTCTGATATTTTATTGAACTCCTTTACTAAATTTGAAGAGCGTTCCGATAGCTTTATGTCGGGTATTTCTAAACTGCTAAGTAATTTTTCGATCCGCGATTTCTCGTCATCGGTAGCCATGTTAAACAATCTATAGCGGTCCGTTGCCAAGACAACGTCATTTTTTAGTTAAACGTCACATCAACTTAAAAGGAAAACCGCTGGAAAAACCGCTCACCATTTTACGGTTGGGTATTTTGTGTGTTACTGCCGCCAGTCGGGCCGACAGCTGTCCAAATCTTGCATCTACTAAATTTATAAAGAGTCGTTTTAAGTTTTTTTATAGTGTAATTCTTTTAATTGCGCTCTCTGACAATAAAATAAACAAAAACAATAAAAATGATAGGTATTTTACCTCTAACTATTGAAGCCTACGATGCATATTTAATAGTAATTAAGTTTCTTTTAGTTATGATGATCCCTTGGGAACAGTTTTTTTTTTTGCCTGTATGCAACATGTATGCAAAATTTCGTTATGATAGATAAAATAGTTACGGCGTGAATGCGTTACAAACAAACAAATCGAGTTTGTACCAGTATTAGGAGATTGGTAGATTATTGCCTATTAATTTTGACGACAGAGGAACGCCATCTCTGCGTTAGGCCGAGAACTTTTCACCTGACCTGACTACTTTATCACTGTTGACGACGGTGGGGCCCTCTTTTTTATATTATCATACAAATCCGTTAGGCGTTTTTGCGTTACAAACCTCCAAAACCACTCCAAAACACAAAACCTCCAACTCCAAAACTTTCGCATTTATATTATAGTATGGATAAAAGGCCTAACAGCTTCGGTTCTAATTAACTAGATGGCGTTCATAAAGTTCAACGCGTACTCATTATGATTGAAGAATTCCGTATAAAGAATCAACATAAATCGTTTTTGCCTTCTAAAATTTCCATGAAAAACTGATGGCGAAAACCGCCTCAAAATCCGTTGCGTAGTTTAGGAGGAGCTAACGGCCATACAGACAGACACGGATAGCGACTTCAATTTACTTATAGGTACTATGTAAAGTAGACGAATGCCTAAAAGTTGCAAATGGCTACGTCTGTACATCTTATGAAGTGTGCGAAATGTGTGTCTTTTCCTTACAGAAAAAAAAACTTATTTTCTCTACATTGCGTATACATATATTATCATGGATTTCGTAAGAGGCAAAACATTGTTTTCTATTGGTCAAATTAAAGAACCAAAAATACAAACCAACTGAACTTGACTTTACCTTGAAGACAACCGTAAAGACGTGTGGCTAAAAGGTGGTAGGTAAGACTGTGTGAAGAAGTAAATTTTATTACTATGCTCCAAATAGTCTTTATATATGGTTTTTGTATTTGAAGAAAACCCCCAAAGAAACAGATTTTTATTATATAAAAGTAATTCGGTAAGGGATGCCCTATCCTTTCCATTAGGGATTAATTACCCTTAATCCTTAATTCTATTATGGTCGGCCGCGTACTTGCAGCGCCTATGGCGTTGCTTGTTTATACTGAATACTCATTAATTATAATATTATACTCATCAGAATATTAAGATATCAAGGTGGAGGACGGGAGGGGATTTGTAGGTTATGCGTGTATGTGAAAATTAACATTAAAGATATTTACAAAAATAATTTTACTATTAAATTAAAATTTAAAAAAATCATATGATATGAATAAAAACAATTTAGTTGCAAACAAGCGTCGCACTTTCGTTTTCGATTGACAATGTTTATTCGAAAATTTTGTCATATTTCGTTTTAATAACCTGAAGAAATAATAATGTATTTTAAAATTCTTTTTAAATTACAATATACATATTAGGTTTTCATTCACCCTAATAAGTATGTCTTTTTAAAAAATGCTGCTCTTCTTAGAAAAAAAAAAAAAAATCCCCTTGGAGATGAATGATGACGTGTAACAAGTAAAGACACAATTAAACGAAAATAAGTTTATTTCTACAGCGTAACCGACTGCAGCCGGTCTATAAGTGCGTCTCACAAATAATCACCACGTAAATAAATACACTGACGATGCACACCGCCATCCATGTATATATAATCTATGTTGCTGTTCTTAAATTTAGATCATTGTGTTTTAAATAAACTTAATGACACCACTAAACAATATTGACAATAAAAATAGGTTTTAATGATTTAGCATCAACAATATAACTATAAGATTTTAATGTAAAAAAAAGATGTAATGTGAGGTAATGACACGGTACAAATGTGGCTGTGGTAAACTAAGTTACTGTCGGTCGCTCCGATCCAACTATAACATCAGCCTGTACATAGCTGGTGACATTAGGATGCGTTTACAATAAAAATTGGAGCAGCCTCACAACAAGCCTTTATGGCAGAACTTAACAGGTGTACTTAATCTTTATTTATATAATATAAATATATTATATATGTAGATGCGAGGGTTTGTTCCACTCATTGTGTGGAGGTTTAGGTACATTTTGTACCTTGCCACGCACTAAACAGTGAACATAGAATACAACTATAATGGTGGTTCGAAACACTTATTAAATTTTAATTAACACCAAATGCGATATCCATCTGTATTTCAGCCCCCACATTATCAGATTCATATGACCGATCATATCATTTTATATAGTTTTTTTTTTTACCTTCGACCTATCTATATTTACAATTAATTGAATATACTAAACACGGCTCAAGAAATATAGTTAGGTGCAACGGTAATAATTAATTTACGATTAGGTACTTAGACTTAAAACTAAATGAACCATTCAGGCTGAGGCCTGTCGATCCGCTCAAATTCGCATCCTCACGTAAACTTAACCGAGAAAATACTATACACAGACTAAGGTTAAACAACACATTGATTGAGATTAAATCTAACTTATCGTTAATGAACAACAAAGTGGTTAACTTACAAACCTGCGCTTCACTTAACTTTAACTGTACAGTTATTTTGGAATGTGTGCGACCCTACTATACAGTGGGTGCGGCCTGTCGTAGCGCAACGTCAACTGCGTGAGAATCTGAGCGAAGTAACAGCGCCCTAGTCTAATCCCTACTACTAACTACAACCCTTATATCTAGAGATAAATGAAAGAAAAAAAAATGTACATTTGTAAACAAACAATTAAACATCATTCTACTATGCTTTAAGGCCATAGTAAACGCGATAATATGTTTATGTGGTTTTTAATTGACAACTAATATGGTCGCGAAAATGTAACTCGCATTTGATGCGGTTTAGTTTGATTACAAATATTTTTAGAGAGAAATTATCAGCGTACTTCGCCTTAGTCATATAATTATCGAATTATCGAAGTTTCATTCGACGCATATGCGAGAATATAACTTGAGACACTGTTGCCTGAAATATAGCGTTTACTATGGGCCTTAAGCCCGTCACACTTTTTTATTTTATGTAATTGTAATTAAAGAGTTGTAATGTTTTTTTATTATGGTCCGAGCCAGCGCATTTTTGAATCTGAACAAATTATTTTTATATGTTTATATAACATTGTTCTTTGGTGTGAACTGATTATATGTGACGTGATAAGTGTGATCAGGCCAAGCGTTTGATATAATTTGAATGTATAACAAATCATATCTGTTATAAAGCATTACAAATTCAATTCGATTCGTTATACTGTGAACTCATGAAAGTAAGAGTAAAATATCACTTGAACTGTGAGAATGTTTTTTTTTGTAATAATACAATTAATCATTTTTTTATATAATTAATTTATTTATTTTCATAAATATAGATACTATTAACTTACGTTTAGTTTTTTTATATACTATATATTACAACCTAAACTTACATGTAGATAGTAGGTATGTATAATTTATAGATGTGTTGATTTCTAATATACTTAAATGAAAAATAAAAAGCTAAAACGTGTGATGCAATGGAAGTCAACAAATAATGTTAAAAAATAATTAATGAACACTGGGCACCTTAACACAGAACTATTTATTGTCTAATTTATTTGTTGTGTCAAGAGAAAGAGCACAGTTATTTTATAAAATTAGCGCTCAATGCGTATTCTTGTACTTGGGACATGTTAGATAGAGTATATGTTGCAGCAATATTGTATGCTTAATATTTTTCTTACTAAAAATGTTTTGTTAAAAAATTCTTAAAAAATGCATTTTTAATATCGCTTTTTATGTTAAGGTCGTCAGACAGACAGGTCCACTTGATGGTATGTGGCTAGGGTAAACTATAACATAAGCAACGACACTGCGAAAAAGGAAGGCCAGAATAGGCTTTGGTTACTGTGCTCAAATGACAGAAAATGACAGTGTGTCCTGTCACTTTTGTCAAATCCAGACTAAAGAAAACTATGAAAAATTTAGCTCCAAACTTGGGCCCGCCGGGAATAGACCCCGCGATCCCTGAGACAGAGCGTTAATACTTATACACGATTGTCGAACTAATAAGACCTTTACTGGTACTAAACAAAAATAAAAATTCCGACTATTTTATAGTTAAATTGAATTATAATAATTAGGTACTCACATAACTTTAAATATCATCAAGTGGACAATCGCCTCAACATAAAAAAATTCCTTGAAAACTAATTAGAAATACCGATCAATGTCTGAGGCCAATAAGAATTCGACTACTAATCAAATTAAATCGGTTTTTGTAATCCTTTTTTACAGAAATATTGCTTCAACATGTGTACCCGTCTTCTACAGTAGCAAACCCTGTACAATCACAAAATCTAATGGCACATGACTGTAACTATCAAAGCGCCTTCACACAGTCAGCGTGGCGATAGCGAATAATTTTTGATGTCTTACATAAAAAAAAAAATGAACCATTGATTTAGGTCACACAGAATTGTTTGTAGAAATATTATTTTTCAATCTTTTTTAGTATTTAGTCTAAATACTAGACAAATTTCAAACTAAAACTATAATAACAAGTGCTCTCTATAACCACGCTTTCTCTGTGACGGAACCTTTATCAGCATTATTACATTGACGTGACAACTACACAGTATCTTATGTATTTTTTGTACTTATTTTTTTTTTAAATAAAAATACATAATTGGTTAGAATACGGTAAAAAAAATAAAGTTGATACATGCATAGTCGCCTTAGAATTTTACTGACACCTTCTATTAGAAACGAGACAAGCTAGTTTCAACAATATCAATTGTAAATGTGACTGTATATTTATGTACATATATATAGAATACTGGGATTAATGGTAACATATTTGGTAAATTGTCGTCGCGTGGCTAATAAAAATGATCAATTAAGTAGGTAACTTGGCATCCGACACATTCTAAGTATAATGTCTCCGTAAGTGTTCAGGGTTGCCACTTTTCGGTTAAACAACTGGGAACAGTGCGGATCGCGTTTACAACTGGACGAAATACGAGTAGATAGCAATGCTGCTATCTAATTATCAGGGATGTTATGGAGCTCCGTGACCGTAACCGAAACTATCGCATATCCGAAATAAAAATCTATACAAAAGTTTCGAATAATTTCAGATACAACCAAATTATAATCTAGAACTACAGCAAATTCATTTATGTTCCTATTTGTATTTTACTTTTACAATTCTTAAAAAATCTAATATCAGTAAACCGAAACTATCGCATATCCGAAATAAAAATCTATATAAAAGTTTCGAATAATTTCAGATACAACCAAATGATAATCTAGAACTTGAGTCAAATTCATTTGTATTTTACTTTTACAATTTTTAAAAAATCTAATGTCAGTAATCGAAACTATGCGATGATCCGAAATAATTTCACATCCGTAACTGTGTCTAAAACCGGTATTTACCTATTCCTATTAGTATCCAGATCTGAAAAATAATATCCATAACATCCCTGCATAATTTTACATTATAAATAAACAACGTTTCCAAAAACAAAGGCGACAAATGGAGCTGTTAGCTTTTACGGGTAAAGATATAATGTATTCTAATCCTGTTTAGGGAATGCAATACCGAATATACATGAAAATTTCGAATCCCGCTTAAAAAACGAGTTACAAATCTCGCAAAAAAATTTGAGCGGTATTTATAGACTAAGCCAGCTTGCGCTGGTGAGTCTACATTTGCATTTTATGTACAGGCAAATAAATTATTTGTTTTGATTTGATTTAGTTTTAAATATCTAACTATCTAAGATGTTTTTAAACCGCTGATATACTGGCATACTGTTCCATAAGTGAACTACTCTGTTAGAGAGAAGGGTTTGAATTCGCTCTTCTCTCAAGAGCTGTCATGTATGCGTGATTTATCTCAAAAATTTATTAAAATTTGTAAATACGTTTAACATTTATTCAATTTTAGCTAATACGTTACGAAATGTTACAGAATCTGCGGTGTCTGTGGGATCGCATTACAGTAAATTGATCACAGTAAATACCGGAATTATGTTACGGGATTGCATTCTCTAATCCTGTCCTCGTGCCCTACAATAACCCACAAAAAGACCGACACAGCCTAATGTACCTAACTATGTCATACCATCACAGATTAGCTTTGCTTTCAATAAAGCGTCCACGTCTAAGTATATATATGTGTAACTGCGAAATATCGCACACCGTAGAGGCTTAACAAACTAGGCCCCCCTCCGGTGAATATCAAAATGTAACGCCTACATGAAACACGCAGCTTCACACTATACACTATTTACTAAAATTAAATGTTATTATTTTATACAGTGTATAAGCGCGTATACAGCTTGTAATTTTTGCGTAAAGAAAAATTGTATAAATAAATTTCTATGATTGTGATATATAAAGGTTTTCTTGTAAATAAAATTTCAGAAACACCGTTCGCATTTGTGATGCTTCAATTGTGATTTCAAGAGCATTTTGGCATATTGTGATTTAGTAATTATTCAAAATATTTGTGTGAACAGTTTGACTATTCACACACTGTTGATTTCGTGTGATGTATATTAATAATAAATTTAATAAATTCCATGTGATGTACAGTTTTAACTGGACGGTATTACAGACAAAATCATGGTGCCATCATAATTTAAATATAAAATGAACATACAAAATGTAGCTTATTCGAAACAATGGTTTTACATTCATAACAATTTTCTATAGAATCGTTGATAGGTATACCACCATTCGCACTTGGTGCCATGACATGATACTAACATTTAATATACTAATAACTATAAATATTAATTTGTAATTAACACAAACCGACGATCACGATTAGTAAATGATATCGACATATGAATATAATCGGCATATCAATGCAGTTGTAAAAAAAACTGCTTTAGGTACACGCGTTCCACACCAATGAAATTCATATAACGACAAAACTATTACAATAAGAGATAAAACGTTCCAAATCAAATTTGCAACCCTTTATTATAGATGTAAACACTTGAATAATTATATTATATTTATATATTATAAGTAATATATATATATAATTATATAACCGTATCCACTTTATAAGTTGATCATTAATGTTCTTCGCGTATCCTAATTCTTTATAGAAAAATACGAAATCATGCATCATTTAACATATTATATATGTTAATAAAAAAAGAATGTTTTTTTATAAAAATACACATCTACTTCGACCTACGCCAGTAGATTCCTAGTACCCCATCTTGATTTCATTAAAAATCTATGATTTTTAAGGCGTTATCCGTGTTATGAAGTACATAATATATTACAATGTATAAATAGAATAAATCACTGTAGAGAACATTTGATAAAATGATGATTACTTATTTACAATAATAGTATCAATTTGTACTGATTTAGCCGATAAATATTTAACATTTGTGAATTTCATGATGTTGCAAATAAACGTAACATAAATAATGATATATTTTTTTAATTAAATTTAATATGTCAACTTATCATAAAATTTAAAACTTTACAAGCCCATTTCACCTCGTAAAATAATCGTCCTCACACAAAAGATACAACGAACACTTGGTTTCATTTCACATTTATACTATACGCTATAGATCATCATAGAATAGAACATTTTAAGCTATCACTAAAAACATACGTTCGTAACAGTAAGAGAACACAACATTATACAGTGAAGACATAATTTTACATTTACAATTGTACAGTGATTAGTCAATACAGTAAGTATATAGCTTCGAATTGTAAACATTGCGATCGGCGAGTAGCCCAACCCTCATCGCTTTAAAAACTAAAAGTTAATTGTATTTATAATTATAATTATATTTTCATATTGTTAACTAACTTTAATAAAATATTTCTCATCGAATTTCATCATTTATCATCACAGACGCTTTCCTAAAGTATGTAACATTTCTTTCACTACTTGATTGAATGAATATTATAACGATATTACAAAATAAAAATAATAATAATGTTTCAAAGTACTTAGGTAAAATTAAAAAAAAAGAAAATGTACTTATTTTGAATAAAACGATGTACACTGCTAAATAAATTAAAAACTGTTGCTACGCAGACTGGTGTATATTTTGTGTAAAATATTTTACACAAAATAGATAAATATTTGTTTAAACTGTATTTGGGACTAGGCACGCGTAGCGCTCGACGCGATAACTATAACATTAACACACCAAATTACAAACTAAACCTAACTAATAAGTAAATTTGTTTAAAATTAAACATGTGATGCGGTGTCGTGAGCGCTTGGCGCTTCTTCACTTTTCGCATTACTCTTCACTGATGTTTCAAGATCTGAAAACAGAAATATTACTTATCCAATTTTGTTTTGTAAAACTAATAGAGTATAGGTATCTAATGTGAACAGAGGTAATCTCAGTTTAATTGATGGCTGAACAATAATTTGACTTTTCTTGCAAGGTTGTGCCTAATATATTAATAACAATTTTAATCGACTGAAATTTACTAGAAGATGCAGAAAAGAAAAAAGAAGCGTTAGTTAGCAAGTGGATAGGGTAAAACATAGTGATCATTTTCAAATAGGCGAAAAATATTGACATTATAAAGAAGGCAAATATTATATCACACGGAACTACAAAGAATGGATCTTTTTAAAAAAATATTAAATACTTTGAGGTGTCATTTTTATGGTAATTATAACAGTATTAGAATACATAAATACGTAGATTTATAGAAATATAAATTTGATAAAATATAATATTAGTAAATAATCAAAATGAGGACTTTGTCAACTAAGTATTGAACTTTTTCTATGAAAGTATTCGTTGGTGGTAAATTACCAGTAACGACTTTTAATACCGGTTTACCGGTTATATACAGGAAAGAAAATTGTCAGATTAACCGGTAAAATCTACAACCGAGACACCGATAACCTAATACTCTATTAGGAAACACTGATTCGACGATCAAAAATACCACCAATATTATTTTATGTAATTTTTTCTAACGATTGAAACGCGTTAGTCAAAAGTTACTTCAGAACAGAGTTGACGATTTAGCCGCATTCTTATCAAAGTTTGTTCATGCACAACGATCTCAAGGAAATATTTACAATTTGTTAATAACAATAATAATAATTATTATAAAAAAATAAATAGAAATGGTGTTATTGGTGCTGAATTTACAAATGTGCAACAAATATGTGATTATCTTTATATTGACAATGATGCTTACTCTAGATTGGAGAATGCGGCTCAATCGTGTCGCTTGGCAGGAATCCGCACCTGACACACACAGGACAACCACTCGTTACATATATAAAATACATAAATAATTAGTTATATAAACTAAATAAAAATACATTATAATATATTAAATAATAATACTTTTACGGACGATTTCGTGTAAATTAGACAGTTACAAAAAGAGCAACAGAATGTTTACAAGAAGCAAATGTTTTTTAGCAGTATTTCTTTTAGGAATTTTTCTTCGTTTAGGTTTTTTTCACTAAAATTACCTATCACATTATAGGATTCCGCCCACTGCCTAGGACCGTGGCATGACCGTATCGAACTCGTCACTTGTAAACGGCGTTCGCGCGGCACTCATTAAACGAAGGCTTTAATTTGAACTCTTCAAAATCTGTCTCCGACTAGGGCCTTGTAGTGGCAAGCCTTGTCAGTCCTATGTAGTGGCTGAAAAGCTCTGTGTGATCTATTCACTCGTTAGGATAGACACGAACGAAACTTATCTAACTTTGCTAGATGTTCCAAAACAATGAAGCTAGATTTTATTGAAAATTTTATGTATAGTTGTTTTTGTTACTAAAAATATTTAAATTGAATGAAGACAGTTTCGAAACAGATGATCATCTATAGCTTCATTCTTTTATGAAATTAGTAGATAATCATAAATAACTAAAACATACGATGATGTCGACAAAAGTTTTACACTAGTCATAAAATAAATTATTTAACATGAACATAAATTATTGATTTAAAATAATTAAATATATAAATTTATAGTAAGTTATGAAAAATATGAATTTATTATTTCCCTCGTTGCAAATATTATGATAAGTTTAAAATTCGTTCATTATTTCAAGTTATTTTTTATATTTTTAGTGATAGTAAAAATCACAAAATGTTACTAAATAATATAATTAGAGATGGACCGATCGGAAGCTTATATAGGCATCTAGTCAACTAGTCTAGAATAGTAGTAGTAATAAAAAACTGCTGCTGCTGATATTGATAACTGAAACGGAATTAAGCTAAAAATCTAAATTGTTGTTTTTATATTTTTCGTACAACAAAACAAGTTTATTCTAAAATTTTTACAATCGGCTTTAGAACCTTTTCAAAAACGGTCTATCACAGTTTTGAGTATTGTAAACTTGGATAAATTAAATAAAAAGCTGTTTACAGTTGGTGAAGTGACCAAAAATTATCCAAATATTGTGTGTATTTAAACAATTATTTATATTAATCCTTTTAAAATAAAGAATGTCAGATGTACACATCACATTTCGTCCAATATTTTCTAATCACTCGTATTTTTAAATTCGTAATTTCAATATTCAGATATTTTTTGATCAGCCCTCTTGTTGTGCAACGGACCTATTTTGTTTCTATTAATCTTCTTCTCTATGAAGTTCACTATATTAAAGCAATAAACAATTAAAAACCGAAACGTGATATAATAGTACATTACTGTCCAGGCCGAAAATAAAGCAATTGTCGATCGAGTAATAGTGGAAGTGAATTTAAAAGGCCGAAGCGTTAGCTGAGGCCTTTTTTAAACAGACGGGGCCGTCAATTGCTATTTCGTACGAGACTTGTATAAGTTATTACCATTCTCTAACTTGCGAGGAAATAATAGAAGAAAAAAAAACTTTTATTATAAAACAACTTCTAAATGTATAAATGTTAAAAATATTCGTTAATTCAGTTTAAACAAAATGGCGGCCGTCTTTTTCTGATCTACTTGGTCCAAGTTTAAGGCCAGGATATTCGAGCGCAGCAGGCAGTAGGCGCTTCCTCGCCCCGCGCGAACTATTTCATAAAATATAAAAAAGTTAAAAAAAATCTGTTTTGAGAATATCCATATTCTTCTACACATCATTACTTATTTTTTGATATTTTTTTCGTGATTATTAAGATTATATTAAGTGATTAAGATTATATTTTAATTACAATCAGAAAAACGATTAAAATCTATCTGTTTTCAGAATATTTTATGTTCGGGTGAAGTTGTAAATATCGAGTTTTGAACCGTAAAATCATCAAATATGTTTATTAAACTATAGCATATGTTTTTTTCCGATTAAAATCAACGACATTTAACTGTTTACCATTGATTCAAAAAAAAGATTGACTTCGAATATCCCAGCCTTAAAACTGGTAAGTAATTTTCATTACTGTCTTCTTGGACATGGCCGGGTGTGGAACGAAAACTCAATTGACGTACTTCTTTTTCTAATAATGAATCCATTTCCAAGCAAGCGAGAGAAAAAATATTTAACATATAGAATTGAATCTAATTTTAAAATATCATATTTATAAGTATTGCATCTCCTTACTCTACAAAACGGATGTTTTCGTGGTCAAAAGCTTAATTGGGCTGAATAAGTTGAATAGTTACTCCCCTAATCAGTGTGACAGTTGAGAGAGCTTTGCGATAAAAAGTCATTAAAAGCCATGAGAGTTGAATCTGGCAACTCTGTTATGATTTTGTTAATGATATTAAGTTTTATAAGTAATGTGAGGAAACATAGTTTAATACTTATGATAATCGCATATCATTCAAAGTGACATACAATCTGTCTAGGGTCGACGATGTGTGCTCAGCACTCCGGTTAACCATTTCGCCTCCATTTGGCCTGGAACAAGATTTTGTTTACATATAAGTTATATACTTGTGGAACAATCAACAATTTGTTTTTCCAAATACAGTTTTGCGTGGGTATTGCATCCTAAAAATGTTGTGTAAAAAAGTAAATTCATATATATGACTTGCACTCATTCCCATGAATTATGTTCACACATTACAATGTGAACAATATACGGGTAAGATGTGACAATACGTACAATCGGAGAAATGCTGTATTTCATGAAAATGTTATTTTGATTTTTTTTAGTATTTATTTACTAGAATTTTTTTTTACTTTATCAATAAGACTGACCGTCCACTTAACGTTAAGTTGCTAAAGTCGCCTAAAGCCCAGCACAGACGGTCTATATTATAACAACGCATATTACCTACAATAAATATCTTCTATAGTACCTATTTATATTTTTATTGCGTCACGACCCATACCGAAATAATATATGACAATATATGTTATACCGTCTTACACCGTGTGTGTTACGTTGCTATAATATTCTAAAATATAAATATTATAGCCACGTCTGTGCTGGACTTAACGCAAGCAATGCCACAGCCAGTGTTTTTCATGACTTTTGAACATAATCTTGGCTTTGAACAATTAAACATACATGTTTTCTTGCAAATAAACAATTAAAATAAACAACTAACCAGAAATCGATACGAATCAGAATCGAACCAGAAACTAACCGGAACCAGAAACCAGTTCATTCATAGTTAAAAGTGCACTTATGACTCGTGACAATAGGATACAATAAGATGGAATTCCAAAGTGTGATTGATTGATTCATGTGATTGAACTTGTTATATATGAAAATATGTTATCACATTCTGTTTATTTGCAAGTCTAAGGGCAATTTTGCAGCAGAATTTAAATAAATAAAATATGAAACGCGCACGTAGAGTTGTTTCTGTTTACTTATGGTAATGGTCGATAGCGATTCTGTTTTTCCCCGTGAATTCCGTGCAAATTTTAGAAAATTTTATTATAAATTACTAACAATTTCCAGGGAGTTTTTAGGTACAGTCGAGGTACGAAAACCATCGTCAGTTTACAAAATAATTCCTTTATCAAGTCGTAAACTCTTAGCAGGTACATTTTAAGAATAAAGCACTAAGCAAAGGTCAATATTATGTTTGAAATAAGCGTTGGCATGACTAATAAATTGCTTTGATGCAAGCAATTGTCGACTTTAAGGTGACAAATCTTTTTTTACCCCGACTGTACCTAAGTTTTACTCACTTGGTTTTTTTTACACAGTAAAAAGCATCCTTACTTGCGTTTAGCGTGCAGCATCTCCATCAGAAGTGTTTGAGTTGGTGCTTGTCCAGCACAATGTCGCTGGTACAAATGCTCTTCCCCTCGAGAAGCCAGCGCGTGGATTTCGGGAACGACGCTCACCAATTTACCAAATTTCTCCTAAAATGATAAGTTTATGACTTAAGAATATTGAAATTTACTTGTGTCAATATTTCAATTAAAACAGTTTTAATATTAAACATCTAAATAACAACTAAATAAGTTTATACAGCAAATTTTATTTATCTGTACAATGATCGACAGGCAAGGTTAATGGCTTGACGATAAACCAAGGCTTGAACGGAGTAATAACATCAAGGGGATGGAAATTGATAATGAAACACTTGCCTGTATTGTTGGGTAACAGGTGAGTGTGTAATCCAGGAGAGCCGCTTGCACGGTCTGGTAGCCGTCCCGCACACACTTCACATTGACTATACCCCTCACCTCTGAAACGCAAATTTCTACTTCAAAATAAACACCAAAGTTTTAGACATTTTGTAAAATATCATTTTTAAAACAACATAAAACATATATAATAAAAAATAAAATAAACAACGAAATGAAAACATAGATAAATTAAAATCATTCGCATCGAAAGCATAAAGTAGTTGTAAGATGTGTAAAAAGAAAATTGCTTACCGGGATTGAGAAGAAGCAAGAATTTAACGCAAATGTAATCCGGCACGTCGAACTTCAGTTCGGCTAATTTATTTTGTAATTCATTGAAGTGGTCCGCGAGGCCGGGCACCCCTAGTAGACCTAGGCAGAGCAGATCGAATTTCTGGCCATTGTGCAGGGTGGTCTCATCAGGCAGACCGTTATGCATTCGCTGGTGCAAATGATCTAATACCAGCATGTCGGACCACGAATGTTGCAATAGTTTCATTTGATCATCGACCTAAAACAAAAGAGGTAAAACATTGCGACACAAGAAAACTGCAGAGATTGGCGTTCTAAAAACATTTGGGGAGAAGTTTTGCCGTCGCCTCGTCGAGACTAACTAGTAACGGAGCAATTGTGTTGTGTCAGAGCGCAGAGCTTCAAACCAAAAGTTAGTGATTAGTCGCTGACAAAATTTGGTTATACAACATTCCAATTAAAACTGGCAACTGCCCCGTTTCTATGTAGCCTGTTAGTTCGACTTAGACAAGTTTAAAATTCGGCTTTACTAAGCTTTACTTTACAGACGTACGGCAAAGTTAGAGATATGATTGTGTAATGTCAAGAGTTGAGTGACGTAGTTTGAACGTACGATACTGCTTGATGTTTGGCGCGTCTTCTACTTTTTATTTTATTATTCGCGTTTACACCTACATATCTGTCTTTTCCAATTATTTCTCTTATCTTTTCTTTCGTAGGATTCGTTGCTAAATATCTAACTATTATTGATGTAAGTGACGGCTCAGTTGCGGCTGCCAAACAATCATAGTTGTTTAGCGACCTACATTTATTGCATTAGAAAACACTAGGCGGTGCTCGTGAATGTTAAATTTGCCGTTTACGAAATGTTACAACTGAATTTTAGAGCTCGAAGTTGTTGCCACACTATACGCCGGTTGCTCAACGCGATGAATCGAGATCGGGCCGACAAAATCAGACGGTTCTATCAATTGAGGTATTCTTATGATACCCAATAACATTGCAATCGTGACACTTGAAATTATTTTACTGAGCCATTCATTTTTTTTTTATTACACCGTGCGCAACATCTAGGTATTACAATGCAATCCCGTGATATAATTCTATAATTTTCAGGAATAAACGAACCTGATAAAGATTTAGATGCAAATTGAAAATTACCTTAAATACTTCGACATACAGATAACTGAAGTCAGCAAGTATCGAAATTCTGGTATTTCCTATATTTACTAGTCCCGAGAATAGGTTTGTAATAAAAAAAATCTATATTAAATACTCGTAACTAAAAGTTGATTAAAACTCTTAAATATATGTACGCACCTATCTTATCAAACTTCAATAAATATTATTAGTTTTATTGCTAAAATTCATAGGAAAATGTGTCTTCTTTCGTTAATGCTAAAGTTTATTTTGAAATAGGGCGTGATACTCTTGAGGGCAGCTGCTAACATTCCTTTAGTCAGCCATCTTGGCTAGCTGTCAGTATAATCGGTAGTGAGCAAAGTAGGTCAAAGTCGCGTCGAAAAGCCCTAAGCTAAGTTATATGATTAATTTTTAATATTACGCGAAATTTACTGCTATCGTGTTTTTTAGTAGCACTTTTTAGAATGATGATGAAGGTGTGAATGAGACCACAGTATTAACTTAGTTACTGTCTAGAATCATTATACATATTATGTACTTACATGTAGATACATATGTATAACATGCGAACTCGGATACGTCATAATCCTATTATAACTCGGAAGCGGTTAGCGAGGGGAGAAACCGAATGGTCGAATATACTCGTAATACTAACTTTTAAGAATATTTTAAAACGTTGCACGATATCACAATTAATTATCCATTAAATTTCAAAAGTTTTTATGCCTATATTCTTATACAATCTATACAACATATGTTATAGTAAAATTGTAAACGAACCGTGTCTGTGCATGAAATAAATTTAAAAAAAAAAAAATACAATTTGTAACGAACAATAAGTTTTTAAATTTTTTAGAATACATGCTAAACTCAGAAACGGCTTAAATAGGGTATTTTTATTCTAGAAAAAAAAGTTAGGATTGCTGTAGGATTTTAAAAAAAGTAACTACAGGGCGTATGAAGTTGCGGCTTAGTATTTAATAAATTAGATGTCATGGTATAAAATTTTTAGAGCGTTAAATTTGGGCAAAGGTGCTCAAAGCAAAATAAAACTCAAATTAAACATAGCGATTACTTTTCTAACATCTGTTTCGTTAAAATATGATGTAACTTTGTTGGCTCGTCGCTCGTCAATAGGTACTTTATATTAAATTTAAAAAAATTAAAAATTATCCTAATCTATGTTGATGACATAATAATTACATTAATGACTACCGAATGGTGAACTAAGACATAATTAAACATATGGAACGAAATCCTGGTTATATTCTTTAAAAAAATCTAGTTCGGAAAAGTTCTCAGTTGAATAGAAGTGATCTTTTGCCATTTAAAAACAAAATATAAGAATGCACAATGAAAACAAGGCGTCATCGACCGCTCAAGTTCATCGAGTTGTTATGCGACTAATCGTAACTGGTAATATACGTTACGTAAGAGAAAGCGAAGAAAGATCGCGCAACCCGTTTTGTTCCGTTACCGTCCGTCTGGTGCGCGGTAAAAAGTGCTTTCTCGCGGCAACTCGGCCACGGGCAGTGTGTCAAGTGCGTCGACGAAAGTGCAACGTTGCCGTACCGCCCCTCGCCTCTCCCTACTCTCACACACCATTACATCACATCGACTGGGGAAAGCGTGGGGTCTCTCATCCGCATCTCTCATTCGTCCTGTCTGTCCCACAATTTCATAATCGTTACCGCCCTATCAAGTTTACGGACCTACAGCAAGGTGAGAGAGAAATGATGAAAAATATTTCCAAAAAAAAAAGAAATCCGTACGCGTCACCACGTAAAAAGTTAACCACAATATCTACGTTCTACGTCGACGCTCGTCCCAATTCCGAGAATGGGTCGTAAACAAATCCTCTCATTTTAGCAGAAACGAAAATTGGTAGTTGCGTATCGGAGACTGTTTCGGGGAGAATGAGACGGCACATTACGTTCAGTGTGGCAACGTCGCGCGCCCACGTGATCGGTGGAAGCTCTTGCGTAAGCGTACGCCAACCGCAGTGTGGTCGTCGGGCGGCCGCTGCTTCCCGCCGGTTCTCCTCTCTTTGGCTGATTGATTGAGTTTCCGCTCATTAAATGTATACGACTCTAACTACGACTTGTGAATACCGTATCAGCTGCACCAAGTCTACGACCAGTGAATGGTTCGAAAGCAAGATGTTATGTTCATATGGCTTCATAAGTTTGCGTAAGAAAAGAATCTAATTGAAGCAACAGTAGACTGATAAAAAATGGAAGCACCAACTATAATAGTTGGAACGCTTGTTGTGGGATCTTGACCTAGTTGGTGAGGCGCGGAGCGGGCGGCGCGGTGTATCGATTCCGACCGGCACCGCGTCGCCTGCTGCGTCATTTCAAACTATAGTCACACACGCTATTACTCACACAATCATATCATATGGGGTGCCTACGTTCACTGAAGTAGACGAAATCTGTGCGCAAAGCCCTAATTAAGTTAAACTTGACAGTTCAACAAGTACGTCGCATTGCAGTGCATTGCTTTTTATTTCAACGCCAGCAGTTGGTGTACACCGGGATATGGGGCTAAAGGATTCGGGTCAGGAGATTCATACTTATCTGGAAATTCACCTTTAAATACTTAAAGAACACGGTGTTTCTCGCCCAGTCCACCTGAGAGAACAAGTTTTGGTCTAACACTTTGCACATTAACTCAAAGAGATCAACCTCGCACTGGTTGTAAGTTTGGCTCTGCAAGAGTCCGAACAGCGAGTTCTGCCATTCGCGATCGTCAATTGTCTGCACAAACTCTCGTATCATGGGCGAAACACGCAGAGTTTCGGTGCTGGTGGCCTCGGCGGTGCTAGACGGCGTTGCCGTGGCTGTGTTCTGAGTGTCAAAAGCGAAGGCATCCGGGGAAGCCGAATGCGGCGAATGGGCTTCCCATTTCTCGTGGGTTAGTGGAGGCGGAGCTTGCTGCGGCTGTGGTTGTGCGGCCAGCAACGCTGGGCCTGGCGACGATTCAGGCGAAGATGTTAGCGATGACACTTGTGGGATCTGAATTTCTTGCTTCACAGGTACGGACGCGTAGTGCGAACCAAAGCCCAACACGAGGCCACTGTCGCCGAGGGAACCGCGTAGAGTTTGGACAGCAATTTGTCGTTGCCGCATCATCTGCAGTTTTCGGGCGCGATCCCGTTTGTACATCGGGCCGAATTTGTTCCGCCCACCACGCATCCTGTCAGCACGTACAGCTGAAAACAAATACATAGCTCATTTAAACAACTGAGCATACAAACATCACATTTTGTTTTGCTAAAAACGGTATTTTAACATGAACAGGGAAGTATAAATAATATTCGTGTGTGATGTAGGAACTAAATATTACGCATGAACTAGAATTTCCTAAATACAACTACTTCCAGATTGTGAAGGTTGAAGAGGTGTGAAGGCTAAATAACATCAAAGAAGAGTTAATTTTTTTACTACATATTAAGATTGGGGTTATTCCTCTGTTATTACGGCGAAGAATTTCATAAACATAATTAATTTATTGACGTTACAATCTTATAACCAAAAAAATATTTAATTGGATTTTTAAATGGGAATTAACATAACGGATCATATCAAACTATATTATTACTAACTGTTGCACGCGACTTCGTCGGCGTAACTTTATAAAATATATCCTATCTCTTAAGTTGGATCAAACTGCACACAGTGTGCAAAATCTTATGAAAATCGGTTCAGTAGTTTAGGAGTTCATCGGCGACAAACAACGTGACACTAAATTTATATATATATATATAGAAGATATTCCGTTTCTTTTATGAATAGTGACGTAATCTCGTAAACGAATATTATGGAATCATGAACTATGTTATAACATAGTTAATCATAATTAACTAGCTAATGCCCGCGACATGAAAAATAAAAAATATTACACTTGATAACGACATCTATCTATTGTAGTTTAAAATAGAATTAGGTGAAGCGATAGAGAGGTTCGCACGACATCTATCGAATTTAGTAGAACGGTTTGATGATATTTTTAGCGATTTGATCCCGGCTTCGCATGGGTGCAATTTTTTTCTGATAATTATCTCTATATATAAAAAACCTTTCTCATTTAACGCTCTTTCTATACTAAAAACCGCATGAAAATCCGTTGCGTAGTGTAAAAGACAAAGAAGTATTTTTACAGCGTTTAAAAATCAACAAAATATTCTGTACGAATTTTTTAAAACTTGAAGACTGAAAATTGTCGAAAGTCGTTACAAGTGTCGTGCCATATAAAAAAAGGAATTATATCAAAAATTTACACACCAAGTTTCAATCGTGTGAATGATTATGCGCTGTTCAATAAATGTTTAATAATTTAGCCTGAAATATAGGCCAGCGGCCCCATAACGCATGCGGTCTCGACTACACTTATATTATTCTGGCTGAATTCCAAATTCTAAACACTCGATTCTAGTTATAGGAGATCGTATATATGTACGTATGCTCTTAATGTTTTAAATGTGGCTTTGATTAAAGAAGGCAAATAAATTATTTGATTTGATTCCACCTAATCTATATAAATAAAAATGTATCGTTAAAATGTGTTGCTAAGCGCAAAACTCGAGAACAGCTGGCCCAATTTGGATATTTTTTAAATATCAGTTTAAGTCCGTAAAAAAATTAACTTACAAAAAGAAAAATATTAGAAAAGTTCCAGGAAAATGGCATAAAAGAGTATTATATTTATCACAAAAATGTTTCGCTGCAAAAAAAATGCGGTGGAATAATCGTATATAGAATTTCTCAACAGCTACCTTATTTCATCGTTATTATTAGTACTTATTTTTATGAATAAATCCATCGATCAAGCAACCAAGCTACGTTTCATTTAAATGTAGGGCACACCCCACATTCTTATTGGAATCTGATCGTACTCCAAGTTTGAGTAGAATACGTAACTCTATTATAAATTTATAAACTCCAACTCTAGCTTTTTGGGATACAGAGAAAGAAATATTTAATGTTCCTGTAAATATTAAGCGCTGACTGAAACTGTAAAGGAAAACATTATTCAATGAGTAGCCGAGCTGCCCAGCCCACGAGTTAAAAATAACTCTAAGAGTTGTACCTAGAGCATTTGTGTGCGATAAGGACAGCGTTATCCGGTTTAAAAAGGGTTATATGACGTACAGAACGAATTAAGGAGTGCTGTGTGCAAGCGATTCCATTGATTTTTTTAATGACTTTTACGCTCCAGCCGCCTTTACAATGCATTTTGTAAAATATTTCTCATTAAAAAGTACCGAGAAAACACGCCAAATTGAAATCTTGTCTGCCTGATTCACGCAATTGTTGTAAACGTGTTTTTTTTTTTTAAGTAACATCGCAATTATTTACGAATTCCTTTTCAGCCGGTTTTGAAGATTAAGTGTGCAACTGAAATTTTTAATATTTATTTGTGTAACTAGGAGATAAACATGTTTAGTATGCAAATTTATTACTTATTTGAATTTTTTTAATACTTATTTGAATTTTTTTAATTTTTTTTAATTTTTAATACTATTGTGAAATAGTTTTATTTCTAGTACTGCTAAGTTTTACTAACTGTCTCCAACGTATAATAAAATAATAGCAAAGCTATACTTTGAGTAATTTTTTTTTTAAAAGAAAAGCTTAATTTAGTTGATTTTTTTTAAAAATAGATTTTTTTTAAAAATAGTTATTTTTTAAAACATGGTTTTCATATTAAGCGACATTATAATCTAAAATTAATCATACAAGCGCGTCCCGAGACTAAGTTCCTAAACATAGTAATAAATTTAAAACAATATCTTAATTACGTACGTCAATTAAGTTCAGGGGGTCGACCCTCTCTTGAAACAGGTTTAATGTATTTTAAACAAAGCGTAGAATGAGTGATAGATATTAAATTAGCGCGTGTAACTTTATTCTTGACTAGCTGTTGCCCGCGATTAAGCCCGCGTTCAAAATTAAAATAATATCCGCATTGCTATTAAACTTTGCTAGGCGTTAGTTAATTAGGGTGTGAAAAAATATAAAAGACAGAAAGTTACTTTCATATTTATAAGTAATATGGATAGTATGGATTAAAAAAAAAGTATTATCTTGTATACGGTTTGACATCTAAGTCTAAAATTGATAGTAATAATCTACACATATAATAAAATAGTAAACTAGCCGTGTCTGTACATTGAATATTTAAAAAAAAAATGTACACGTTGTACCTACTTAAGTTAACGAGGCCAAAAATAGTTTTTAGAATTTTTATCTGTTTGTCTGTGCCTTTTGCACGATAATCTCAGAAACGCCTTAACCGATTTGAATGCGGTTTTCACTGATGTATTGAGGAATACCTGGATTAAACTATAGGATATTTTTTATCCTCGAAAAATGTCATGTTACTTTGGTATTTTCAACAAAAAAAAAAACGAATTACAGCGCGTA
This sequence comes from Synanthedon myopaeformis, assembly GCA_944738685.1. Classification (NCBI taxonomy): domain Eukaryota; kingdom Metazoa; phylum Arthropoda; class Insecta; order Lepidoptera; family Sesiidae; genus Synanthedon; species Synanthedon myopaeformis. Next base: position 2,797,373 of record OX122913.1, on the reverse strand, counting down.
CTAAATTGCGCGCAACAGCTAATCTGTACATAAATATAATATGTATATGTAAATATAATATATGTAAAATATAGAATGTAGAGCCGTGTCTATACCCACATTAAATATTTTTAATGAGTTTTTTTTTTAAATATAGGTTATTTGATTAAAATTTTTCTAAACATAAATAAAATCAAATACATTTTTATTTTGACATTTTTATATTTTATTTTTATATTTTCATATTAGACCGCATTAAGGCCGGTTTCGATCTTATCTTCGGAGTTTTAATGATTTCTCAAAATTCTTGATATAATTTTGGGGGTACTTTGGGTATAGTTTCTGTCTGTTTCTTTCTGTTTCTCCGCTAACTTCTTCTAAGCCACTTAAGGTATTTTGATATGATTTTCACTAATGGCATAAACGTGGCAGGCTTGTTTATATTTTGCAAAAAAAAATTTAAAATATAACATTACTACTCTTGTAATGTTACATTATCTTGTAATATAATATATTTTAAGACAATGCACAGTTTTATAAAAACGATTATAAATGACTGGGATTTAATCGGAAACAATAATTAAATTTTATTTGTGATTGGTAATGATCATTTAACAGAGTCGAATTGTACCTTTTTTTATTGATCAGAGTGTACAATGTGGTTATAGTTTAACAGAAACAAGACATTTACTCTTGTAACAACAAAAAAAGTTATTAGATGTTATAAAACTCGTTCAGTTGAGAAACTGTCAACTTGAAAATCTCTCCAGTTGTTACGGCGCCGAAATTATTAGATACCTACATTATAATCTCGAGTCGGTATGAAATCATTTTGTTTAAGATGAAGTAATGCAGGTCTTGCATTAAAATAAGTAAAAAAAACCTTAAACGCCTTATGTGAATTGTGTATTGGATCATTTCTTCAATGTGCGGTCGTTAAAAAAGGGTTTGACAGAGTTAAGTGATGTCGAATAATTTATGTTATAAAATTGTTATGGTCCCTTTGCATCTAATGTTATTATAATCAACACGCAATAATAGTAGCCGATAATGCGGTAAACGAGGTCAGGCGTGTTAGCTGCATGGCCAAACTAGATCAAGGTCAAGGTCATTCTAACAAATCAAAAACACACACATCTTGGTGACAAACAGGCGGTGTGCAGAAATAGATACGTGTACGTTTGAGTTCACCTCGCATTCTATAGCTATTTGCAGCTGCGTGACCCACTTTGATACAGATAGGTCAAGGTCGACCTTTTCAAACGGGCCACGGGGATGCATCGCGACAAACTCCTATTAAGTTATTGCAACCGATAACCCAATAAACGGCACAATTCCGAGAGGCCGACAGTACGCTTGTAAGAGCCTTTATTTAACGAGCGGCGTAATCGACAACCGTGTTGCCGAGAAAAAAATAGTGTGTACCGAAAGGACGGGAAGAAGTGGGGATCGCTCCTTGTACCGACGACGAGCCGGTGAAACTTGGTCAAGGCTGCCCCTCTTCCCCCCCAAGCCACTTCATGCAGCGACGATTGCCTCCGGACTCGCCCGAACCGTTCCGAGCGCTCGCACGCACACGATCGCGCGCCCAGATAGCACTGGCCGATCATTACACAACCGAGATAAATCATCATTCACGATGATCCACTAAACTGTGTCAAGATCTCGTCTTTATTTAGACGTTATTATTTACAATAATTTCTAAAGATTAGAGGAGGTCTTATCAATACGAGCATTTGGTATATCGAAATGAATTTTCTTTTCTAAAGGAGTTTATTTAATTTTGTAGTCATATAGGTAGGTATTTCGACAGTGGAAAAGTAACACACAGTCACACGACCCCAGCCGACATGCTAGATTTTATACGTGAAACCGGTTTTTGCGCGACTGACTCGAACCTGAAGAGCTTGCCCACCGAAATCTTTACAAGATGGCGGTGCTCGTGCAACAGTTGTAATAATATGACAGGTAATGCCTAAAAAATAGAAAGGCCCGGTGTACGAGGCCGCTCTGTTGAAACACTCGATTCGGGTCAAGGCAGCACGCCGAAATAGTCTGCTGGCGCGCGCGTTTTTATTGTGATCTAACTTGATCTAACATCTGTCGCGGTCACGGCATACGGCCGCCTATATTGTCCAGAGACCAGACCCCTCGTGCAATTTGCATGCTGCTAATAACCTATGCTGCTAATAGCAAGTCCAGTAAGAATTCACTTCAAAACTGAATTACACGGAAGATTTTTTCCCTTCATGCTTCGTGTCGAATAAGACATTTTATTAGAATTTCATGACGCCCTACATTCCATAATGAAAGACAATTTTCAATGATACTGAATGTATTGAATATATTCATTTAAACAATTTTCCGTAGTAAATGTCGATTGGACCAAAAAAGAAACAATCACCAAGAAACTTCTCCAAATTTACACCAATTTATTTACCATCGGTGCTCTAATAAATCGTTTAGTAAGTATAAAATGTGGATACCCACATAGTTTCCAATAAACAGTGGAACAGTCATGACGTCATAGGTTGTTACAAAACAGGCGGGACCGCATTCGAGTAAATTAGGGCGTCTACTTTTACAAAGTTTATATTGTTTGCACTTTGACGGTTTGCATAAATAAACCAATAACCTAATAATGCATTCAATAATAACCTATTGAATAGCTTGCGAAATTAAAACTTATGCCCATTAATATACAGTACATAAGGTAGAGATGACACCATGCGCATCGCGGTTTTACTAGGTTGAAGCAATTTCAATCGTGCGGGTGTGGGACTAACATTATGCGGTACTTATACAGCGATGGTGTATCATTTGATTACGTAAGGTAGCGTGCATAGTGCTAGCAGTTCAGCGGTCCGTATAACAACTTACAACAATGATTTATTTATTCGCCCGCCCAAGTATCCGCCCCAACAATGCGACGACGTGCTGCCTCTGTTCTAAACTCGTAAAAGAGGCCCAAATTCAATTTCAACAAGCCAATTTTAAAGATATACTAAAAGAGCTGTTAATTCACAACAACCATTAATGTCTTTTTATCATACCCGTATTGATTTCAAATGATTACAAGACTTATTAATACCGTGGTTCAATTATTGTACTTCCAATAATCGAAACAATTGCTAAGTATTGCTCAATCAATAACGCTTTTCTTTCCCCTTTATTTCATCCGTGCATTTCCAAAGATTTTCTTTAAATTGACTCAGCTGAAAAATTCATCGAATGTGGCTTAACGTTTCGTTAAGTTACATTTGTAGATTCAGTGTTCGTACTCGTGAACATGTAATGCGATACGTGTTGAGTTCACATTTGGGTAGTCCGTTGCGACAGGCCGGCCGAACCGTCTTGTGAAACGGCGCTTGCGCAGCGTACACCACTGACGGTCGATTGTGTCGAAACACGCGATACAGTCGCCGCGTAGTCGTCGCAGCACGCCCGATTCACAAGCACAACACAACAAAATAACCAACCAACCCCGCCCGGTGTCAGCCTAAACTACGCCATCATAATTAATATTCACTTTCGAAAAGTTGTCAGGGAAAATTAACATTTGCAAGATTTGTTCTCAACCACTCCTCTTTCAGCTGTACCCAAACGCGACATTGTTGCAAATAATGGCAGAAGTCGCTTACGTAATATGGGTAATTTCGTGCCGATAGCGCTTAGTAAATGAACCAATTATGTGTCGTTTGCTGCACGAGTCAGTCGCAGTAGCAGCTGAATTGTTTTGTTATCAAAGGAAGGAAGATTTCACGACTAGCTACACCTAAAATACTTTTCTTACATAACATAATTTGAAGAACTTTTCCTCGTATATGGCCGCTAACTCCTCCTAAACCACGTATCGGATTTTGATGCGGTTTTCACCATCAGTTAGATATTTTTTCACGGGATTTTCGTATATACAATAAACTCAAATTAAGTACCGCTAGTTAACTTAACAAAATATTTATTGCATTCCGAAAATTCTCAGGCCTACACTTCGACTTCAAAACAAGTGTAACTAAAATGTTAATTTATATTCAAAGATTTTGCTATTCGTACTGGTTTAAGTGAGTTCACAGGTTTCCACTTGTTAGTGTGCGTATTTGAGTGACGGTAGTGGTGGTTGCAATGGGTGGCTGGCATTGCACAAGGCTCACTGCGACTGCGACGATGGCGGCTTTTTCACCCAACTATTTATTCAGGTCACCCAGCGATTTGTTCAAATCGTATCACCTCATTGTTACGGTGTTTCAGCGTTTTGCCTTATAAAAATAACTGCACTTACATTAATTACTATCGTTTAACGGTCATTAAGAATACAATTAAAGACTATACTGCAATTACAATTGGCATTCGACAACCTGCAATTGGAATAGTCCACGAAGTATGGAAAACTTTTACTGTTCCTAGTGGACTCTTATAAGAATATTTTTAATAATTCAGCGAGAGAAAAGGTGGTACAAATTTAAAAAAAAAAAGTGGTCGATGTCTAAAGACGTGTACATAATGTTTTTGTTTCCCAAGAGTTGTGTCGCAAATACAACATTAACAAAATGCGGAATGGCGACTCACTCACACATAGAAGAGAGGCCCTGTTGCGTACACGCATACAAGTTAGATGCGAGCGCGCCGCATCGCGGCCCCGCTCGCATGTAGGTCAGGGCGCTCTGCGGCCGCGCGCGTTATAAATTTAGAACGATCCGCGCTTTACGCTCCTCCCCATACTGCTTCACATGCATTACCTATAGAATATGCAATCCCCTAAGATCATTTCAATCCCGGTAATATCTTTTTAAGATCCGCGCGTCAAGCTCCTCCCCTTACTGTTTCAAATGCATTACCTATAGAATATGCAATCCCTTGAAATCATTTCAATATCGGTAATATATTTTTAAGATAAGCGCGTCTAGCTCCTCCCCAAACCGTTTCACATTTCCTAAGAGTGCTATCCCCTAAGGTAACTTCAATCCAGGTAATATATATATTTAAGACTTCGCCATATAATACACCATATCCGACGGAACAGAACTGATCTGGAAGTATATTCTACCCACGATTTGACGTTGGCGTTGCAACGCTAACGTCTCGCCACGCCGGATATGCGCCGAATCAATAAGAATCAAAAACTACCCACGATCCATTGGGGTCGCAACGTTGTTTTGTTGCACTGATTAACTGCTAAATCTTTAAATATCAAATTATCAATCAAATTTATGTAGACGATGTATGGGCACGTCAATCCCGTACATCTGTTCATTTTGCTAGCGGGTTTTTATGGCATACCATGTGGATTTTCATGTTGCGTGTTTTGGTAATGCGTTCTCTAATTAATAACCTATAAATCTTGTAAATCTTGTGAATCTATGAATCGATAACAACAAAGCGTAGTTATATAAATGGTTGGTGGAAGACTTGTATATAGTGCTGTCACGAGGCTTGAACTATGAAAACCAAATAGTGGACGAAGTTTTGAAATTAAGTCCTAAATTAGATACCTGTCAGATTCTTTTCAAAGCTAACACCAAATTACTTAAGTTTAAAAAGTTAATTCAATAGCCACTTAAGTGCTTACTTGAAAAAACTAAATAGGTAATTCAAGTACACTGTCGCTTTAGAAGATGCATTTGAGCTCCTGGAGTGGCAAGGCCTTGTCATCACTATTAACGGCGTGTATATCACTTTGATACATCGACGATATTATGATCCTGGCGAAGTCGATAAAAGAACTCAACAGGATCTCCTTAGGGCAAACAGTCTATAGGTAAAGCCAACTCGGATAAGCAGCGTTCAGAAGCTCAGAAAGCAGCGTTCTTCCCGTCCAAAATTCTTCAGCGTCTTAAAACAACAGTTTTCGACCAATGTGTGTTGCCAGTGATGACGTATGCCACTGAAATATGGCTCTAACTATGAACCTCGTAAGAAAACTCAACATCGCTCAACGAATTTTGGATAAGTCTATGCTCGGAGTCACATTGCAAGATCGAATCAGGAACTAGATCTGTAGACGAACAAAAGTTACCGACATAGCCCGGCGGATAGATGTTGCAGTGAGCAGAAAACATAGTACGTAGAGCCGACGGCCTCTGGAGCCAGAAAGTGGAGGCCACGGACCGGTAAGCGGTGGTAGGAAGTCCACCCACAAGGTGGACAGACGATCTGATAAGGACCGCTGCCCGCGGGTCGACGGTGGATCCAGGCTGCTTCTGACTGGTCCTTTTGGAAAATTATCAGGAGGCCTATGTTCAGCAGTAGACGTCCTACGGCTGAGATGATGATGATGATGATGATGATGATGATGATGATGATGATGATGATGATGATGATGATGATGATGATGATGATGATATTCTACAGGTTCAAATCTCAAGCTTTTAGTCACATAATTTGTTGAATCAAAAATTGCTAAGTGTAGGATTTATACTTGACATTCTGATAAAGATTGGCTATTTTGATTTTGATCTCTATATCTCGGAATGAGTAACTATTGTACTCAAATACATTTTTTACTACTCAGTATAAGAAACTCTTGTCACTTTTTGATCATGCTAAGAAATAAAAAAAATAGCTGCGATTATGTAACCTCGATAACTAAACCCAAGCGGGATAGTAACAGATTTTAAAGTATAATATTATTTGTGGAATCTATCCAGGTAGGAAAAAAGTTATGATTGAAATACCTCCTATAATTTAGTTGGTTAAAAATTTTCTCTAAACAAAGTCAAAGGTTTGATTTTTATAAAACTAAAAAAAGATGATCCAGTAGAAATGAATATTGAGTAAGTTAATAAGTTAATCCAGTAGGACTAAAATTATTAACTTACTCCGAAGAATTTTAAGTTACTAAAAAAGTAAATTTTGGAGTCCTTTTGCAATATTAACACTGATTATTATGGGACAACAATAAAGGATTATCGCTATATTTAAGGCAGTATCATAGTTTTTCGTGTCATGTTTAGTTTAAGTAACATTTTTGATATTCAACAAATATTTTCAAAAGTGGCATGAAATAGCACATATATCCGAAAAGTGGCGGATAGCTTTCTTGAAACCTTTTCTGTTGTATTAAAAATATCTTTCTAATGTTATTGTTTTACCTACGTAACATCATAGGTAAAATCAAATTTACTTGGAATTAATAAAGCAAACAGACAAAATATTTTTTTATGGGTTACCAAAACAGATTTTCAATTGCTTAATATTAACATGAAACATAGCGAATTTTTTAGAACAAGTTGGTCTAGTCGATTGGCCAAAATTGAAGTTTCAAGTTTTTTGGACATAAAGCGTAGATTAGATTAGTAAACAAGTATTGCGTATCCCAGGAGAAAAATAATCAAACAAAAGCTGGTAAAGTAAAATTTAGACAAGGCTATTAGAAACAAAAGAATGGACGAATTCTAATTACCTACTTTGGTAATTTCAGAAAAATTTCATCACGACTCTGCCGTTTCAACTAAATTTTTAATGTATTATTATCTACCTATACCAAGGATTGAAGTTCTAACAATTAATTATTTGCAAAGTTCAGTTCCCTGGTTCCAAGCTCACGACTTTATAATTTCTACTGCATTTTTATTGACGTTGGTGATGTAATCCCATCTGGGCCGTGAGCGATCGTGTGACCTACATGTGTAGCGGTGACGCGAAGCGCCCTGATGTGCTCAAAAATAATACTGGCCCTATCCCTAAAACCTTCAATATTTTCCAAATATACTTAAGTTATAAGCTAACATACAAAATAATATCACTCACCTTCTAACTTCATTCCAACATCCAAACACTTTTGAAATCGGCAAAATGGGCAGCGTTTTCGTTGTGTTTTATCTATGTGGCAGGCCCGTTCAGCGACGCAAGTGTACACTTTCTTGTTTTGGACAGTCCTCTTGAAAAAACCCTTGCAGGACTCGCAGGTCAGCAATCCATAGTGGTAGCCACTAACTTTGTCTCCACACACAGGACACAGTTCCTCTATTACATCCTTGGTGTCAGTTTGGTCACAAACGTTGCCTGCTGCGGGCAAGTACGCGCCGGGTTCACCACCAGCGCCTGTCGGAAACAAATATGATGCATCCAAGTTGGCGTAACCAAAAGATTGTTGTTCGGATTGACATTGATAGGCGGCTCCTTGAGGCACGTAAGCTTGTGTAGTGCCCGAAGGACCACTGCCGGAACCAGAACCTTCCGGCCCTGGGCTCAGGTCAAATGGGGACATGTTGAGGGACATGAGGCCTGACTGCTGATCCATCGTCATGCTCGGCCGCACGCAGCGGCAATTTGTTACAAATCCCTAGAGCGGCGTTCAACCGCGACAACGTTCGCACAGTCACCGAGTTCACTAGCGGTCTGGCCGCAAAACACTATCTGCCGCTCGCGGGCTGCACCTGTTCAAGCACTTTAGTAAGAGGCACATAAATCCAACACATGTTGTCCTACGTTCAGTGAGGAATAGATTAAGTGCGCCGTCCCGAAGTCGCAACTTTGACGCGGCAACTGTTTGAAAAGTCGCGGCGCGTACGCGTAATGTTGCGATCGCGACGAGTGTGCGGATCAGTTAAGTCGGCGGTGCGCGTACCGCTTCGGAGACGGTCCGTGATCGACTGGCAGCCGGCGACGGCGACAGCGGCGCGCGTGCCGGCGCCTCCCGCATGCGCGCTCTACCGCTACCCGCTAGCCCCCGCCCGCTCGCACAATGGAAAACGATTAGGAGCCCATGTAATAAGTGAAAGTGAGTCGGTGACCCACTTTCCCGCGATCCAGGTCTATGTTAGTGCGCGTTCGAGCTGTTGCGCCACCGCACGGTCGGGGGACGGTGCGGGGGGCGGCCCACTGACCCAGTTGCGCGCACTGCCGCAGCAGGGCAGGGTTGCCTCGAGCTGATACCTCATGTTTACGTTCCAAACATCTTCAAAAGCAGCCTTTGCAACAATCGGCTGCCGTCATTTTTTCATTTTAAAAAACATTTGAAAGCCCTTTGTTCTTCAGCGTAATAAACACTAATACCTATAAGTTATACCTAATGGTTTCTCCGAAATTTATTGTCGTATGAAATATAAAGCCTCTAGCAATATTGTTTGTTTAAACTACTACCAGGAAGTTGGTTTAGACAACTATAGCGATGAAATTTAGTAACAACCAATTATGTCTAACCCAGAATTTTTTTTAATGGCTGTTATTATTATTGGTCTGTTATAAGTAATATTAAAAAAATACAATTTATTATTATTGAAGTTTAATTAATGACTAATAAATAAACTGTATGTATGAAGATTAGCATAGCAAGCATAGCATAAGCATAGCATAGCAATTTATTAGGTAAATGAAACCCTTTATAAAGTGAACACGCAACGTTCTAAAGACGCAGATAAAATAAATATTTTTTTTTATATGAAGTAAATAAATAAAGAAAAATGGCTGGAATTTAGGCAATAAATGCAATTATGATATTTTTTTATGTTTAATTATGTCCATATATTACGTCCACTTGATGGTAGATGGCTACCATCGCCTGTAACACAAGCAACGCTATTGGTGTTGCAAGTGCGCTGCCGACGATAAGAGATAAGGAAGCACAGCAGCGTATATTGCTCTGTTATTTCACGGTGGTCTTCTGTAAGGGGGTGGTTACTGCCGCCAGACGGGCTGCCCAAATGACTACGAAACGCAGTGTGCCCTGCCACTACAACTATGCAAACTTTAAAATAAAATAGGCATTACATAATAACATACTCAAAAATGTTAAGGGCGTTTAACATCTATTTATAAATTATAATAGTTGTACGCAGAGTTACCGTGTATAATGAATGCCTCTTAATTAATTGCAAAAATGTCGATTCTAAAATTACAAATGTCATTTAATATTAAAAGCGGTATAAATTAAAGATCTTGACCTGGTTTTGGACAAATCAGTCAATGGGTCATGAACAAGTGACTGTTTGAGTCAACCTTGTACTGACTTGTATTGAATGCGTCTCCTTTGACGTGTCCTGAAGTATTAAACTACATCTTCTTATAAAAATATATTTAATTAAAGTTATACAAATGGAAAACAAATTTTAGAATCTATTTATCCTATAAATCCTTCGAGCAAAGAACCATTGATATACTTGCAACACATTTCTACTGACTTTATTAATGAAATTTTGATATTAATTTCTCGTTATTGTAAAAAATAATGTCGTAAGTAGGACGACAATCAGATGATTAAATTATGGCTTCGATTTTATAAGCAAAGCAATAATTTATTCAATTTAAGTAAAGGAATGAAATTTTTTTATATATTTTTTTCTTCTTCTCTTTATTTTTTTTATATAGGTACTGAAAGAAAACAGATATACCGTGGGGCTAAATAAGAGGAGCTAAAATAACATTCTGTTATTATTTGAAATAAAATAATATGTTTACTTTCGATACACAAAAACTTAATAATAAAAAAATGTTTTAGCAAACGAGTGGGTTTTTCTAATTATTTCAACCCGTGATTCTAAAACATCAACAAACTGTGTCATTGATTAAGTAAAGTTGTCAAAAGAATAAGATGCCAATCCAGGTCGTGATCAAGAAAACGAAGAACACGTTGCGCATAATGATGTGTAGTGGAGTGACTCAATAAGTTTCGATTTCATAATAAACACTTGAATGCCGGGACTAAAAGCGACATCAGACGTACCTATTACATTAAGTATGTCATTTTCGCTATCACGCAGACGCCGTGACCTCCTGCGAAAGCAAGAGTGCTTTCGTAGCCGCACGCGCAACTTTCTTTGCGTGCACACTCGCAATGTGATGTCATACTTTCTCCACGTCCGTTGCGGTGACGTACGTTGATGTAATGTTACAACAACGTAACCAACGTTGTGCCTCGTATTTGTTTTAATTGTATATTCATTTGCATTCGCCGATGAGTGATAGCCAAGAATTTATTTGTACTAACACTTTGACGTTTAAAAGACATTATTTACAAGTAGGTCGAGATAGCCGAGAGAATTAGCAAGCTGTCACGTCTGAAATAGAAGTGACAATAGACCGGTCACATCTGTCGCATGGGGTAGAAGAGTTTTCAAATGAAGACCACGATTTAGAAGACGCAGCGTGGGTATCACTGAGACCAGATGCTTTCAGACGATCTGAAAGGGATTGCAGCGCACTCAGCGCAGGAAGCGGCTGCCGGCTAGCGTGGATGCGAACCAGGCTATATAAGTTGTAGGCACTATCTGATTTAGGGCGGGATTTTGAGATTAACATAGACTACACGTTGTCACAGGCGAAGACAAAAGATACTTTCCTATACATATATCTTTTACATAGTATAAAATAAGGTCACTTCGCGCCGTCTGTCCCCCAGTCGCTCTGTATAGACTAGGCAACAGACTTTAATGCGGTTTTCACTAATGGAATTATACGAGGAAGGTTTTTATATAATTTTCAGAAAAATTCACTCGTGTGAAGCCGGGGGCGGATCTCTAGTTAAACAATAAATATATGTTTTAAGTAAATAATGTGAAATGATTATCGTCGTTAAAATAAATTGCGTTCGTTTTATTTGTGTAACAAAGTTTCGATCGAAAGTCCAATGTTAAGAAAGTTAACGAGAAAATAACAAAAGGCCATGAAAATGGTACAAGCGTACAATTAAGTGTACTTACCCGAGGGAAAAGAGGGCGCGACAGAGAGGAGGGAGGTGAGGAAAGCCTGCCAAACGCTCCACATTTAGGGGGAGGTTTTTGGGGTTTTAGAGTCAAGTGCATTGGGTTAGTGGGTCAATGATAGCTTCTCCCAAAGCCGGTCGGTCATGCTGTGCATAATGAACATGACGTGTAGGTAGTATTTTACTCGTACATATATTATGTACGTTAAAGTATTATACTTTAAGTAATACTGAAATCATTATTATGTATAAATATTATAAAATCGTATACGAGCGGTGTCTGTAGAGTCTGTACTTTTTTAAATAAACATACATGCTTGTACTTATGTTATCAAGGTCAAAAAAATAGTTTTAAATTTTTTTTTGAATTTGTAACAAGCTTCCCGTAACATTTAGTATGTTTTTCAATCCAATCGATTTACAAACAAAAAAGTTATACCGAATAAAGAAATACCAAGCGTACGAAAACCACTGAAACCAGTGTAGACTAAGTTTTTTTGTTAAGTTCGACATACAGGCTGACGGGCCACTTGATGGTAGGTGGCTACCGTCGCCTATGGAACAAGTAAAGCCGCAGTAGATGGCCGTAGTTGGCAGGAACATTATGACACGACATCCGCTACCCACCGCTAAGCGGGAGAGCTACGCTCCCTATTAGAACCTTGGCGTACCCGAAAGTGTAGGTACACCGGCCATCTCGGAGACCTCACGATGCAGTGTACCCTGCCACTAATAAAACTATATATATATAATATATCTATCTCTCAAAATAGCACGCTGAATATCTCAATTATTTTTCAAAATCTCATATTTATTTATTTTTTATTATAATTTAGGTAGTTATTACAAATATGTCCAAATAATAATTTCTAGTAGAATAATAAAATGAGGACGATAAATAATAATAAAATGAGGGATTAGTCAATTTTCATAGCGCGCTAATTTGGCTCCGCCCCTAAGAACATATTTTCATTAAATTTATAAACTGAACAGTTAAATTGGTAACGAATAGTATTATTTCGAAATAAAATGTAACTACTGTACTGTTGACAAAATAACAAATAAAAAGTAGTCACAATCTGGTGACGATAATTGATTTATTTGGCGACAGATCTCATTTTGAGTAGGTATGTAGGTATTTAAGAACAAAATTTATTTTAGATACATATTGACATTCATTTGGTAATTCATACCTGGAGACACTTTTTATTTATCAATGAAAATATATCGTGGTGATAGATCTATTAATTAAATGATACAAGTTGAAGACAAAATATACTTTGCTGACAAGAAATATGGTCCTTTTAAATTGCCGTTCGACCAAGGGATAAGTAGAAGCAATGTTTATAAATAAAATTCTCATGTTTTAAATCAGTATTGTGTTTCACCATAACAAATATCAAGATCATTAAAAAGTTGTACGCATCGGGGTCTAGCCCTATGAGTACATACATATCGCCTTCCTTACTCACGAATATTACTTTGCAAAGCTTGCTTTATGTGATTGTTTAGTAGTACGAGTAGGTGTTGGTTCATACTACACTAGGTTCTACAGTATGCTTATTTTCATGGTAAATTGTGATTTCGTATTTTTTTTTATGTGAAACTACTAAAATCTAAATATATCCTTCTGAGTCATTTCTGCTCAATATTTGCGGTCAATCATGCTCAGCAGCAGCAAAGCAAGAGGCAGCGGATAGAACTCCTTGTACACGCTTTACATTTAGAGGGTACACCAACTCTAAAGCCGCTTTGTTATTGATAAATTATATTATATTTACACATTATCCGTACTTCCGTACTAATATTATAAATGCGATAATATGTTTGGATGTATGGTATGGATGTTTGTAACTCTTTCACGCAAAAACTAGTGAACCGATCACCATGAAATTTTGCATACACGTTGTCTGGGACACCAGAAAGGACATAGGGTACCTTTCATCCAGAAAAAAGACTATTCCCGAGGTATAAATAAAAAATAAAAATAACGCCTGGCCAAAGTGTTATAGCAACGCGAGGTCAAGCGTTATATTGCTTTTTTTTTAAATTTCAACGCGGTCGAAGTCGCGAGCATCAGCTAGTTTTCCATATCTAGCTTCCAGCGACTTCTATCTTTTTCTATGACTTACGGCAGCTCATATGCAAGAAATTTAAAGACAATAGCACCAGCTAGTATATTATATTATATAGTTGCAGATTTCTATGCTATATTAAGAATGAGAATAGCATCCCTGATGACTAGGGTGCGAGGCAGCACAGACACGCTGTTGAAGGTGATTGCTGGGAAGGTGGACTGCCCAATACTAAAACATTGGGTGAAATCGCATATCACCCTTAATAGAAAATGATAATCAGTTTGTGTTAATTTTTAATTTTTATTTTACTTTTTGTTTTTGTATAATATGTAACATAATTTAGTTTATAATTTATGGACACAAATGTCTGAAATAAAGTTATTATTATTATTATTATTATTATAAAGCATCGGTCATTACCTCGTTGTATGGTTATTATTGTTTAGTTAGAGCCCGGGAAGCAATATCAGCTCTTAAATTGTTAACACAATACCTTCATTGTTACTTCCACGTATCCGAAGTATGATTTCATTATTTATCAAATAATCGTTGAGTTGTGCTTTTTTAAAAGTCACTCCCCGATGTAGTTGACCTAACTCGAATAATAATCTCATTTTGATCGTACTTAACCGAAGTTTGAATATACTTTTTGGGTTTACGTATTAGCAATACCTTGAATGTACGAATTTAGTTTAAGGTCGTATATCCTCTTGTGTAAAGATATGTAGCAAATTTGTAGTATATAACTATTAGTTAAACTAAACAGTTAACCCAAAAAGGACTGCTCTAAATCAGTTCTCTTGACCTAATTTTATGAGTGACATGATTTGACCTAAATGCAAACACCCTGTGCACCCCTGTTGTGTGTGTCCTGTCCTTCTTACTTCCTGTATCGAGAAATAAAACAATCTCGTTAGTGGATAGTGCTTTATACCTAGAATTAGTTATATTTAACTTCGCTTTATATAATAAATTCTAAAATAAAATTCTCGGAACTCATTATTTCTTTTAGCTATGATGCAGAAATAACATTGTGACTTGTTAAGTTAATACGGATTTTTATTATATTGAGCAATAATTTCTGTGCTTATTTTTATATTAAGGTATCAGAGAAACGGTTCACGTGGCAAGAGCATCGCCAATAAGCAACGCCACAGGGCGTTGGCATATCTAACTCACACACCGAAAAGCACACTTGTTGTTATTTCACGGTGGTCTTTTATAAGGGAGTGGTTACTGCCACCAGATAATGGGCTGTCCAAATAATTGCAAAATGCAGTGTGCCTTGCCACTACTAACGTTTTTAACAAATCTTGATTTTTAATTTTTTTTTTAATTAAACGGTATTTTATCTAATTGTATATCCAATAGTACATACGAGTATATATTAAAAAAAATCAAAATGAAGTAACAACTTAAGGAAAAATAAAACGAATACTAGTAAGTCTCATACTTCAAACTCCGTGGACGAATTCAAGAACAAACTTTATAATCTTGATAATATTATTGATAACTTGATAATAATTAATAATGTGGTAATTTTTTCCCCCATTAGCATAGTCCACTCTTCAATTGAAAATATAAGTTTGTAATTGACCTTATCGATGTGTTCAAACTAAAATCTCTCTACGATCTCTCTACGGCAAATATCCACCACGAGTTTTGTCGAGTCTATGATTTTTTTTATCACATAGAGTGGTCACTGTGAAGTTTTCACGAGTTGAACACGTAAAATGCGACATGCAGAAGAAAGTGGGAAAGCACTTGGGGAAATAACTACGAGATATTAGCCATATTAAGCACAATATAGAGTACTGCTCTGACCATAGAGAAATCCTCATTAATATACGACAGAGTAGAGGACGATGCCGGGCTATGCCGGACCCCTACCGGCTTTGTAGACTTTGTAGCGTGGTCGTAGATGGGCAGGGAAGCGACAACATTATGACACGACATCCGCTACGACCACGGTCGTCCAACGCGGAGAGAGCTACGCTCCCTGTCGGAACCTCCGGGCCTGGGATAGGGGACTTTAGTCCCCTATCCCAGGTCCCGATTAAGGGGGAAGACGGCGGACAAAAGCTAGCTGCCCGTGTCAGAGCCTCTTTCGGCGGATAGGTGGAGAGGCGATCCTCTTCCTGCTGCCTCTCCACCACTAAATCCCACTGCTCGAAATCCAAAACGTAAGCATCGCTGGCCACGCAAGGTCGCTGCCTACCATCGTTTTCACGACTGCCAAAGTGTGATGTGCACGATGGTCTTTCCATTCTAATTTTTTTTTTTTTATAATATAAAGGTGGCAGACAAGCTGGCGGCTCATGATGGTAGGTGGTTACCGCCGCCTAGGGACACAAGCGACACCAAAGGGAGTGCTAGTGCGCTGAATACCTTACCTTTATATACTTATATATGAAACTTCTCTGAAACCGCATCAAAATCCGTTGCGTGGTTTAGGAGAAGTTAACGGCCATACAGACAGACGCGGAAAGTACTTCAATTTATACTTTGTAAAGATTTATAATCGTTCATTAAAAACGTCTGGAAATGTAGAAATATAACTACTGTTCGAAAGTAGGTAATGCCTACGCCTTGTTATCATATTCGAATAAATAAGCTGAAATTTTCTGTCCTACTTATTTAACGGTGGTAATTTATTAGTAATCAGTCTCCTTTCCTGTTATTCATTTTACATTATAATCTAATTTGTTGATCAAACCTAGACCTAAATAAACAAGTCTTTCTGTCTCTAAATTATCCAATTTACTTGCTTTCATACCTTTGCTACCTTTAAGTTGTTTATAGCGATGAATAACTTCTAAATTTATGTTTCTTGTGTGGTTCTACAACATGATCTTTTATACAAAACATCGCTAGTTATACACGTAATTTTAATACTGTCCGCGACTTCGTCCGCGTTGAAAAATGAAAAATATAATAACACCTGAGAATCTGACATCTTTTATAGCCGTGATAACTTTATATCTTTTATAACTAACTATATATATATTAAAATTTATACCTATTTTTTCTTTATTTCTACCTATATATATATATATATATAAAGTGACGGAAATATAGTGGTCCCTTCATCGTCTGTTCTAACTTCTATACTTCGATTAAATTTATGCAACTTTCATAGTGGAAAAGTCGTTTGTTATTAAATTTGATCCCGAAAGAGCTAAAACGTCACATGACGTCACCAGATTACAATGTTTACTAATTTGGTTTGTGGTTGCGTATACGACGTTAAACAGTCACCAAAAACCTCAACGATGATGTCAGATAGAACGTGAAAATATGGGCAATAAAAAATATTAAGTCAAAAAACGTCAACCAGTAAAATGTATCAAAATTGATAATATGTTCGTATAATTTGTTAAGTTTTACCAGTTTGTATGATATGAAAATTAGAAAAAAATTACAGCATGTCATGCAAATGGTAAATATTAGTTTTTATATAATCTATAACACCCGAAATTATAGAAAAAAAAAAAAAAAAAAAAAATTCTGACTTTTTAAGCAACCTACATAAAATTGGAAAGTATACACTTTTTTTAGGTCGCGTTTTTGCGTTTCGCAATCATTTTGGACAACCCTTCTGGCGGCAGTAACCATCCCCTTACATGAGACCACCGTGAAATAACAGCACTCATTAGGTTCGCGATATCGGTCCGCAAGACTGGGTAATGGTAAACAGGATGTGAGACAATCGTGATTATTTTATATTATTAGAACTTTATAGAGAAAAAATGCACTAAAAGACATAGAAATGATTGTTATTTAGTTAAATATAACATTTTTTCTCCAAAAATAACAATCATTTAACTAACTATGTAACTACGTGTCCATATATAAACTTGGGATTGAAATTAATAGGAGAAACGCAATGAAGGACAGATAAAAATAAATATGATTGTTATATTTGGATCAAATAAGTTATCATTAGAATTCGTATTCAGATAACTTGTGATTAAAGTAGGTAATATATTTTATTTCTAAAGATATTGGATTTTATTTTACGTTTTATTCATGATTTGGGAACTTCGTAGAAAATCTAATTAAACATGCAATAGGAATATTACTTATTCAGAACGGTGCTCAGTCTTATAAAATACTGGCTGACCTGGCCAAGTTTCCAGTGAAAGTCTTGTCAAAATCTCTCCAGCCATTTCAGAGATTAGCCTGAACAAATAGGTATACATACAGTAAGACAAAAAATTATAAATTACATACCTATGCATTTAGTAAATATCAGTTATTATTAAATACAAAATCAATCACATCTAAATTCACGCGTTTATAGGTATAATAAAATCTACAAGCCTCTTTTCTAAGTTAAGAAGAAGTATGTTATAGTTCACCGCGCTATCTTGCAAAGGTTTGGTCTTTCATTACTTCATGCGTATATCTATGCAATTAACCAAAAAAAAAAAATTATTCCTTGGAGCATGACTATGTATGTTTGATACAATGAAATTATTTAAGTTCAAATTGGTACTGAGAGCAAATGCAATGCAGGCTTTAGACTTGCGAGACTCTGAAGGTCGACGAGCACTGCACGCGGAACGGTTGACTTGAAATACTTTTCCTCGTCCTCAACTCTTTATTTGGATGTCATTATAAGACAAAACACCAGTAAATCTATACTTATATATATCTAGATATATCTATATCTAGATATATATATCTAGATGTTGTTAAGTGCCACTGGCCTGGTAATGTGACGTTGTCCATTCTTATGATACTTCCCATAAATAAGATTGATACCTGTTTTATTGAAAGATACTTCCTAATCTATATAAAGTAACTAAGTCTAGAAAGTTGAAATTTGGAAAATAGGTTTATTTTCTAACTTAAGCATCCACTAAGAAAGGATTTTTGAAAATTTCAACTCCGTGCGAATCCCGGGGACATATATATCGCTAGTTTGTATACTATAACCGAACACGATATTCTGCATTTTAAAATTTCAAAACAATGCTATTTATACACTTTACTTTACGTGTTGTTATTTCGTACTTTTAAAAACAGCACCAGAAAAGAAATTGAAACCGAAGAGGTTTTCAAACAATAAATTGCTCCGAATATCTTTATTTATATTTTTTTCATGTTATATTTAGTCCCCTTCCCAAACACTATCCCGGCCTACACAATGAAAGAAAGTTAAAAATATTTTGTGGTTCTGTTTAGCAAGCGTGACTTAAAACAAAAAAAATTAAAATGTTATTCTGTTATGTATGTTAAAAATGTTTATTTATAAAATTCTATGTATATTTTTGTGCATTTATATGTTTATTTTTTAAATATTTTTTGTTAATTTTCTTATTAATAATTGTGACATAACGTCGTCCCTCATCGGCAATACCTATGACAAAAGTTAATGGCCCGGAAAACCAGTTCCGAGCTCTTTTGTTTAAAAAAGGATGCGGAAACTGAAGCATATGCGCCTTTGGAAAAATAAATGCAAGAATATCATTTTAATAGAATTGCAACGTCACAACCAAACAAAATGATATCTTTTAACGAGATTTAAATCTATATCTATACATATATAATTAAATAAAGTATATGTCCATTTACGAACTTATAGTTACTGCCTATCTTATTATTATTCTCCACTTTTCAACTTTATTTTAAATTTATTTATCCCTACTAAAGTATCCACACGGGTATTAATGGAACCATAGCCATTCTTTTTCTTCCATCTTATCCCTACTATATACGTAAATGTACTCTCCGCTTCCGTTTATTCGCTAACTTCTTATAAACCACCCAATGTATTTTTAAACGATTTAAGAAAATAAATATGTGTGTGAGAAGACTACTAAAGATATATTTAAATTTAAAGTTGGCTATTTGCACATTTAGTACGAAATAAAATTGGCGAGATGACTACTAAGTCGATTTAACTAATGGAAATAGCGATAAGCGAGGAAGGTTTATGTATA
This sequence comes from Synanthedon myopaeformis, assembly GCA_944738685.1. NCBI lineage: Eukaryota > Metazoa > Arthropoda > Insecta > Lepidoptera > Sesiidae > Synanthedon > Synanthedon myopaeformis. The sequence continues at coordinate 2,777,730 of OX122913.1, read as the reverse complement.
TATAATTAGCATAAATAATTGCATCCATGCGAAGCCGGGAGCGGGTCGCTACTATTTACTCATTAAAGTTTTCGTTTAATAATATTTTAATATAGAATAATGAGGGATAATTAATACTCAGTCATTAGTAAGAGATATTTTAAAAAATTCTTAAATTTTATATACAACATCAAACTGTGTAAACGTATATGTTTAAAACACGTTTTAAGTAATTTTATAATACCTACTAGAGGTGCTAAAGGTAATTTCTGTTTAGAAAAACTTGCCTGTCGCATTATTGTTCGTAGGTTCATATATTGTAGGTAATATGTTAATTCAGTTGGAGGTTAGTTAGGTTAACTCCGTCATTTTATAAATTATTGTGTGTCACATATCCAATTAAAATTTTAAAAATATATACCTAGTTATTTATTAAGGGCCTCTTTCACCAACTACAAGCAAAGTGTTGATTAGTTACTTTTAGAAATAATTTTATGTTTTATTAAATTATGCACTCGGTTTACTGCATCCTTGGATAGGCGATTTTTGTTTTAATTTTTTTCTTTTTAATGTTTGGGACTTTTACCGTACAAACAAAGGTATATCATCTCCTTCATTCCTGGTTACCTGTGACTTTAAATGACAGTTAGCCTACTTGACACACGGTGAAAGAGGCTAAGTATTAATTAAAAAAAATATCTTAATACACTGGGCCTCTTTCACCATCTGTCAAGTAGGCTAACCGTTATTTAAAGTCACCTGTCACCGGGATAAATGGAGCTGATATGCCTTTGTTTATACGGTAAAAGTACCAAACACTAAAATGAAAATAATAAAAAAATCGCCTATTGAGGGATGCACAAAACCGAGTGCATAATTTAATAAAATAAAACATAAAATTATTTCTAAAAGTAACTAAACAACACTAATCAGAAGACTAAAGAAAATGCATGAAATATCCGCAAACATTTTTGAAGTATAAAATTAAATGAAATAGTGAAAACGAATCACTTATTTATTTTAACAAAATGCTTTATATGTTCGTACAATGTTATCAAACCATATCAGTGGGACAAAATCCGATTACTGTTAAGATATAATCAAACATTGATAAAGTGTTCTAAAATTTCATAGTGCCTATGTTTACAGTGTGCCTACTGACTCTTAATATTGTATAGTATTAAAGTGTTATATTTAGAGCACATTATTGTATCACAAAAAATATAATAATAGCAATAGGATAATTGTAAATATATAAATAAAAAATAGTTTTCCCAGATCCTTCAAATGAATGACAAAAAATCCTTCATCAGGAATTATTATAATACGTGGTAAAAAATTAGATGTGTTTCAAAAATGGAGACAAATGTTTTATAATTAGTCTGTATGTTATTTATTATATAATAACTAGCAATAATAACTAAATTGTGTACTCAAACAGTTTTCCATTAGTGAAAACGGTCTCATAATTCGTTGGGTGATTTATAATGGAAGAAATTAACGAATAAACACATAGAAGCGAAAAGCGATTTTAACTATAATTTTGACTATATAAGATATATAGAGTATGAGTGGCTTTTTTTCAAGTCCTCTTCAAAATTACTTTTTATTCGAGAAAATTTCTAATATTCTAGGAGGCTCTAGGTTAAGGGCCGATCTGAATTCAACCCGCGTCCACTGTGCATGCAGCTAAACTTTCGACCCGCTGACCTATCATCGCTTGTGCGATTTGCGATTAAATTATGAGAAAAATAAAGATGAAATCAGAAAATAGGACATGTTGCGAAATACGAAAATAACGTTATGTATATATGAATACATAAATGAATGATTTATGAAACACATCAGTGTCGTATTTTGAATTCATCAGATTACTATATTGTAATGTAACGCATAAGTTTGCAAAACATTGGGTATAATTAGGCTGTGACCTACTTTTTTATCAGAGTTCTGTTCGATATGATACGCGTAGTGCGCTCGCTCAAACCGCTCACACCCACTCCACTCTGTGCATACACAACACGTCACACACCTGCGCGCAACGCCATTTTAAAATTAATAATTATATTTTATGTACTGACTTGTACCCACGACTTCATCCGTGCTCATTTTCTTAGGTGTTGAACCACTTATTCAGTCATTATTGCTCAAATTATTTTAACGAATGAATGGTCTATCTGTAATGTCAAAATAACGGCAATTTAAAAAAATATAAAAGTACATAAAATATAATAATGTACTTACAATAAAAAGAAGTCTGTCCTTAAGTATTACATCTCTAATTTTTGTATAGTCTTCATTTTAGATTTATAGGTTCGCACAGAAACTTAATTAGGTTTAATCTATACTAATATTATAAGGTTTGTTTGTTTGTTTGCATTGAATAGGCTTCGAAACTACTTGAACGATTTGAAAAATTCTTTCACAGTTGGGAAGCTATATTATCAGCGAGTAACATAGGTTATATTTTATAAAGTTACGCGGACGAAGTCGCGAGCTACAGCTATCATACATACATACATACATATAAAAATACGTGAAAAATTATCCAACCGAAGGTGGAAACCTCATCAAAATCCCTTGCGTGGTTTAGGAGTTAACGACAGACGGCATAGGTGCGGAAAACGAGTTCAAATTATATTATTTAAAGATAAATAAGATAATTATGTCATAAGGTCGACTATATAGACTTACACTCTATATATAGTCGTGACATACTAGTCTGTTGAAATTTAATATTCACAAGAAATTCTTTTGTATTGGCTCGAACTATCTCCGAAGGTGACATGAGCCTTGATGGGAAGTTAGATACCTAACCCAGATTACCTAAACAATTGATCCTATGCCATATTGTTACACTTTATTAATTAATTAATTTATATAACTAATATTATAAAAAAAGAGAAGATTTTTATTTTTGAATGTTAGTAATGAATAAACTCAAAAATTACTGGTTATTAACTTACGCACACGAAGTCGCGTGTAACAGCTAATTTATTTATATACTAAAAAAAATATTATAGAAAATCGCGAACAGAGACTAACGTGATTTTTTTAACCGTCTCCTTTTTGCGGCCATGAGTTACTTTAACTGGTAAACTGAAGGAAAATAATGTCGTGCTTTTTTCGGAATATCCTAACATATTCCGAAAAAGCACGATATTCTTGTTATATGTAAAGAAAATGCGATTAACTGTACCACGTCAGTGGTAAACTGTAATTAAGAATGCTTCATACGTTTTATAAAGAAATCCATAACATTTACACAGTGAGAACGCTATTTCTCACGTACATATGTAAATAAGTGAAGCCTTGGCCTGGTTACCACGATTTAAGCGTTATTACAAAATAACCGAGTGATGCGGCGCTCATGTATAATAAACACACACATATGCACACCGGTCGCCACTTGCACACAGCCTCCAAAACGCCTTAAACTCAATTTCATTAAATCATTGTAATTAAACGCAAAGTGAAATATTTTTTTAATTTAATTCGACTTCGCACAAGTTTTTCTAAACTTACAAAAATATTGTAAATTTAAAAAAATATTATTACTTATTACCTATTTTTTTAATAGTTAAAATTTTTGTATAAAATATATAAGTAATTTATAAAATATGTAAGTAATATAAATAATAATGTACAATTAACATTAAACATGTAGTTAAGCAATATAAATTACTTAAACTACATGTTTAATGTTGATATGTTGTCATAGTAAAATTATACATTTAATTTATAAGTTTTATTTACACAACAAATTTTTACTATTAATCTTTACAAATTCAGTTCAAATAAGTTTGTGTGAAGTTACGAAACATTATATTTTTATAAATATTTTTTACTCAAACATTTTATTGAATGTATGTTTTTATTATGAAAACTGACAGAAAGTAAAGTTTAAAATTAACTGCCCATTGAAATTTGACATCACATGTGATACTAATACGTACTTATTATGTTATATTCAGCGAACTTGAATACGTTAAGAACTTTTTATTATTATACAAATTTAAAAATAAAATTCATACATAATAAAATTGTGTTATATTTTTTATTTTTTCTCGTTTCTTTGAAAGCTTCGCCACTGTAATTTGCAGCGCTTGAAAAATAATATTTATTTTTTTAAATTAAACGGACATATACTTAATTACAACTTTAATAATATTTAATCATTTAATTTAAAAGTATAAAATATAATATATGCATTTATAAAATAACTTGTAAGTGAGTGCATCAGTTGGTGTACACTACTTACACTCGTACGCAACCTTGCTTTCAAACAGCCCAACACATATTGAAGACCCCGAAAAAACTGGTTTTTTAAAACATTGCTTATCAAATTCGTTGAAGGCTATATTTAATCGTCTCGAAATATGGGTGAAATTTTCTTGTTTCAATTTGGCGGACAAATAAAAAAAAAATACTTCATACAATATCGCCTAATCTAATTGCTAAGATTTTTCCATATGAAAATTATTGAAAAGCAACTATTGCGACAGTTAAAATTATAAAACCCTACATACAAGCCTTTTAAAAGCAACTCCTAAAAAGTTACAACACTCGCGTTTACAATAAAAGCATCCTTGTGTAATACACGATTGAGTAGAATTCACCTTGTACAACAATATTAATCCAAAAATTACAAGTTTAACTATTAAATTTTTTTTTTTTAATTATTATTTTTTATCTAAAGTTCGTCAGACAGGCTGGCGTGTTACCCTTGATAGTAGGTGATTACAGATACCTCATTAAAACAAGTACCGCCATAGATAGACGCAACAAGTGTTTTTCCGACCTTAGTAGGATTAAGAGAATAGGAAGGGATAGGGAAACTGCTCCTTTCTACTCACTCACCGATACACAACAGCTCACATGTTGATATTTCACAGTGATCTTCTGTAAGCACTGTAAGCACTTATTGGTGCCAAAAAAAGAATTTATTTTAACCAGTCTCTCTTTCCAATATTCTATTATTCTATTCTAATTATTTAATAGAAATAATTAAAAATAAAAGGTTTAAATTTTAAAGAAATACAATAAAAACAAAACAAAAATAAAATTTCGTTTTATATGATATCTGTTTTATTTAAATATGATATGTGCATTTTTATTTAAGGTAAATCTGAATTGTTATTTATCTGTTATTCATAGCCTGCTCGTCTCACATGTGCTCAACGCAATTTTACTAGGGAAGGTATACTGTTTGTTGTTGCAAAGATATACCTATCTATTATTTCGATGACTGTTTGTCAATAAAGAACTTGTTTCTGACACCACAGTATGACAATTTTTCCAACGCTTCTTTCAATACCTACACAAATGGATCTATTATAGAGATAATCAACACGAAATGCGCAGGCTCATATGTATGTACATATTACAATACTTGGAAGTAGCACAAGGCTGTTTGTAGAAACGGCGGCGCGGATGGTACGGAAACAGGCGGAAACTGGTGATTTACTTGAGAGTTCATAATTTTGAAATGGTCGCATAGCAATCATAATGCCTCTGAAGGCAATTTATAAAGTATCATTAAAACATCAATTTTTTTCAAATGAAATTTGACTTTAGTTTAGTTAAAATGCGAGAAAACATATTGAAACATTCAAATGGGGTGAGTTCACCAGTAAGACGAAAAATATTTGATGAAACCATAAGTAGAAAACAACATTTGAATTGTGCACATTTATTAAAAAGGCACACATTTATTAAAAAAAATCTCTACTTTAAATTATACCTATATGTGTCCCTTATCATTTAAATAGTTTATATTGTTGGTCATATTTCCTGCGGGCCCGCGGGAAGCGTCTGGTAGAGCTGAATAATATTATAAAAAAGATACATAGAAATCAGCCTTTAGAAAATAAGTGAAGTTAGTCCTATTTACCTTTCTCAATTGATATCTGTAAATTGGCCGTCTACCCAATTTACATAGGAATACTACGTGAACATAGGAACACCACTAGAGTCCCCACATTTTGTCCTTTAGAAAATAAGTTATGTCTGGCGGGACTAGGATCTTTGGCCATTTCTCTCATTTTTTACTGTTATTTACTTGTAATAAAATACAGTTTTCATTATTTGTCAATTCAAGTACAGTTTCGTGAAAACTTTATCAAACAGGCAGGCAACTGGTCATTTAATGCCATCGCCTAGAATTATTAGAAACAGTAATGGAGTACTGGTACGATGAGGTATGTGTTAGATAATAATAGAACAAGGAATTCCACGTTTAACCTACTTAATGAAATTGACAAATTAGCACAATTAATTTGTAACTGTGTGGCTATAGTTACACAACAATATTTTAGATTTCAATCCGATGTCGACCTAATATTTTACGATCAAATTTAGATACAGTTCAATAGTTTAGTAGCACAGAACAACCCCAAACTTTGTATCTGCACTAATAATGATTCGTTATCTAAGTCAGGTCGTTCGGGCAAAACACTTAACTGCAATTAAGTTGTTTATTTCGCACGACCAACCAGATAAGACTTTATGAATGTACTTGATCATATAAATAAAATAATTGTGTTAATTTGATAAGTAGATTAGAACGCAAATCTGTCAATACTATGTATGTAGTTCACAATCTTTTAGGAGCAAACAAATACAGATATTTAGAATAACAATTATGCTTATTATGTAATGTGATTACGTCTTTAAATTATTTTCTTCTACAGTGGGAGGCAATTCAGAAAATTGATAAAATCGGGGGAAACCGTCTGTAGTAGCTAAGTCTCAAAGGAAATAACCTACTTGTAAGGTATTTGCATGTAAAACACACGGCCTATGTCTTATCCGCGACACAGCTAGTTAATAATAATAATGCTTATATTAATGGTTACTATACCTAATTGTATAACCTAAGATACATATAACTTCGCCTTAAATTAACATTTTATTAATTTTGCATTTGCATAAATGTAGTATAAAACTATATTAAAGTTTAAAAGTGGCTCTTATGTTTCCTACATGTAGGTTTATTTAGTAGTCACATTTTCTTAGTAAAATATGAACGTGTTTTGAGATTACTAGTAGTTAGATTTAGTTAGATAATATAGCCGAACCCTACGGGTATTTCCTTATTCCCTTTCCCTTTTATTTCCCTAATATACAACCTAATAAAGAAACCCTACACCCGACTCGTTTTATCGTATAAAAATAACAGTCAAGGGAAAATTAAGAAGAAAAATCGATCACACACGATCATGATGATTAACATCATCACTTTGATGATTATGTTGCCCAAATGATTTTGGAAATTAACAAAAAAAAAAAATCAAACTAAGCAATTACCATATGGATTGTTAAAAAAATGTTTGATCAAAATTTTGTTGGCGCTCTCGTATGCATTGCTCAACTCGGCAAGGTCAGACTGTGTATGATTGGGTAATAAAATGTCAGACACACAATATTGATAATCTAATGTAATACAGTTATTAATAGTGGTATTTATAAATAGATAAATATATAAATAGATTTATAAAAATAAATGTTAAAAATAAATTTGTTTTATTTTTAAGGGGAGATATAAAACTATTAGACTTTTAGCATCTTAGCCTATCTTCTAATATCGTACCTAAACTATCGTACATAGTTTTTATCGAGTTCAACATATTGCACCAAACGACGGCATCGCCTATGCAGATATCGATTAATCATGCGGTTACTATTTCTATCGAGATATTATTACTGGTGTGACAGGGCACACTGCGTTCTGAACTTCAGACAGGGCAACACATCTGGTGACATTATCATCCAAAGTAGAGACTGAGTGAGAAATTCCATACTGCATTTATATTTGTCGTTTTTGTGATACCCTGTATACTACACATTTTTCGTTTACAACTGTGCGCTACTGCAACCGTCTAACAGATCTTAATTTGACAGTTAAAAAAGCCTACCTTCTCATATCTTCGCATAAATATGATATAAAGTAAAATGTTAATTTTCCTGCAATGTGTAGGTACTTCAAAAGATTTCCAAGTAGATATAAGCAAGCAGCTTTAAAGAGGACAATTCAAAAATGGTGATAAGTTGACTTGATTACAATACACAATGTGCGATTACCTTTTTTACGTCAAACGAAGTGAGATCTCAGTGAAACACACTCATTGGTACGCAGGATTGCAACATGCGCGCGCGCGGCGTGTCCTACTTACCAAGATAAATTGAAATTCAATTTCGCCAAAGGGCAACACTTGTGTACGCCGAGTCAGAATACTAAACGACGAGATATATCGACTTAAACTACAGTTTAGAAAGCGATGTTATAATTTTCAATAAATTATATATGAACAATTTGAATAAGGCCTATTTATAAAGAAGCCACTTTACATACTTAACAGCGAGTTGATATGTTTGTATTACGACATAAAAAAAAAACTGAATGATGAGATATATTGAGTATTTAAAAAAAATCGTCCTGTCAAAGGCTTAACGAGCAAACGGTTGCAAAACTGAAATAACCTTCGAAATAGAAAAGAAACGCATAAGTTTGCCCACGCTCGGCCGCCATATTGAAATTAGGAATCGTTAGTTTGTTGGTGTTCATAAAACCAGATTCGTTTTTTTTTTATTATAAACGTCCACTTTGATTATATTTGGCTTCCATTGCCAATAAACAAAAGTAACACTAGAAGTAATAAAAGTGCACTGCAGACCCTGATAAGTAATAACGTAATACGATTAGGCATCTCTTACACACATGTACTGTCTTCTGTAGGATTACGTAAACACTCGTCATATCTTTGATTAGTAAAATTAGAGATTGATCAAAACCTAAAATGATCAATTATTTGATTCGTTAATCTTAAATAGGCAAATTCTTAATGGTGATGAAGAATTCGGTGTGCCCGGGTACTTAATGTAATTGATGTAATTAAATTGAAAATTTTTAAACCAAATAACAAATGTCAGTTATCTGAGCAGCAACAAACAAATATCACAACTTAGGACCTGATTTGGAACGGATTGTAGGGGAGCTTAGCTTCTTCTCATGACGTAACTAAGCTACAAATAAACCTATAATATAAAAATTACGTGTTACATGTTCCTCCGCGATGAACTCCTAAACTACTGAACCAATTTTGATCAAACTTTGTAACTATATGTAATTTAGTCCAACTTAAAAGATAGGATATATTTTAAGTTGTACAGTTAGTAAACCTATATAAAAATCTCCAGCTTCTATATTTAGATGTACAACGTCTCAGTCTATCAAATTAAAAAGTGCTCAGCAAAGCAAGCAAAGATACGGAATGTATAAGCTTCCGATTAAAGTATCTCAATCTCATATTTAAAGGGTATTAGCAAATACAAAAAACTTATTGATCTTTGGACTGCGTTAGTGATTTTAAATGATTTTTTTTGCTCTACATTAATGTTTACTTTGGATGTTTTTTAAACTGTTCATTAAAGTACCTACCCTGTATTAAAGCTATGAAAAATATTGTGAATAACCTGTTATTGAGTTGAGAATACCTAAATGCTCATCTTCTGGTAGCTGACAGGCAATTAGAGGCTGTTTATTTATAATTTATTTAAAAGGTTTTAATTATACATTTTCATCAAAAATAAATTCTAGTAGATATTTTTCTTCAAAGTTACGTTAAATAACGCTAGTCGTTAGTCGAGTGCTTGCATAAAAGCCCTCTGCTTTTGAGGTTCGTCTGCCGACAAGGACATCTTTGGAAATTTGAACTTTGGAAACTGCCGCCAGAGGGGCTGCTCAACCACTCTGGCGGCAGTAACCAACCTCTTACATAAGACCACCAAGAATTACCCTACTATGGTCGGCAGCGCACTGGCTGTCGGTCTGTCTGATGACCTTTATTTAAAAAAATCAAATCAATACGTGAAATCTTATAGATTCAAAGGTCAAACAGATCCGTCCGGATCTTTATGAATCAGTCGGATTACGATATTGTCGGACAAATGCACACATGAAATCGTAAAAACTCAGAAGTCAGGTGTTTTTGAAGAATGATAATATTTTGTTATAATTGAAAAATCCGACTAAATGAAATCGTAGAGATTCACTGGTTATTCGTAGTAGTTCCGCCAGGGTTTAAAAGAATGACGTCTTCGGATTCTCTGACGATCATATATTTCATAGTTTTGATGTTTTTTAATGCTGCTTTGTTTTCATAGTAACCGCTTAATGCAATATACAAAACAAATAGGATCAATACTGCTTGACCTTGGTGTGTCAGTACCAACATTTTAGTCAGTAGAATGAAACAAGAGTAAATAAACTAGAAATTGATCCCGGTAAATTGGATTTCTCGTTCAAATAAACATGATTATTATTCGTATCCTAGTACCTACCTACTGCCAGCAATTCGTTATACAAATACAGTATGGTTTAGAGTTGTGGGCTTCACATTACAATGGTTGGCAATCTAACATTATAACATTTTCGTTTATGTTATGACAATTTTAATATAACTATAAATATAAATCAAATTGGCGTAAGGTATTTTTTAATCCTATATCTTAATCTTTTAAGTCGTATTGCTTCATATTTAATGCAAGGATAAATAATTACTAATCTAAATGAATATAATCCCAAGAAAATTAAAATCCAAACTAGTTAACACTGAATGTAAAAAATTTACATTCGAAATACAGTCATAATTTTTTATTTTAAAATCATCTATTAAAAGGTATGATTGCATTAATTTTTATTTAATTATTTTAATATTCTCTAAAGTACGCGTGTTGCATACATCGGTACTTTTAAGAATTAAAAACAAAAAAGCCACATATTATGTGCGAAGAAAAAATAACTTACGATACAATATTCTACGAACCGAGCTTCTTGGAAACCGCTTTCGCTCGTAGATTACGCCACAGGCCAAATGAAAAATGTATAAGTAGATATTGATAGTCACATCAGAAGTGGGTCAGTTGATATTTCTATTGAGATTGATACAGTCTAGAATCAATTACGTTTTTCATGATGTACATACATGCACATACTCGCCTGAAGGGACGTCATAGATGCCCCTTCAGGCATAGATCAATAGAGTAGTTACTGGTGTTTTGTTTTATGAGTGTTTTTGTTTCATAAATTTAGTTATTTTAATCTCATCAAAAATAAATTTATTTTTTATCTACCTAAAAGCTGCTATAATCTAAAAAAAGAGACTAAAATAAAGTTTCTGTTCGCCTCTGCCTGGTTCTCTGCTAACTTCTGCTACGAGTAAATCAGCTAATGGATTTTGTTTCTTAAAATGCGTTCGTTCGCCAGTATTTTATAATCTTATAAAAATATCAACTTTCTTTAAAAAATGAAATTCTTAAATCTCTTAATATTATAGTATCTAAATTAATCTAATTAGACCAAATCAGTTTAGTTTTTGTTTTTGAAATTTAAGTGATATTATTTACTCGTAATAGTTTAAGTTTCGATTGGGAAAGAAAAGAAGGAAACAAATGCTAAAAACGTTAATGAATTTAATGTTACTGACATTATTATAATATAATAATTAACTACAAGTACAAATTTGTTACTCAAAAGAAAAATATTATTATTTATGAAATTAAAATGTAGATATTTCCCTTGACATTTTGTTTTAAAAAGATAAGTAGGTAAAAGCACTTTAATTGTGCAAACACGTAGGTTGCGTGAGCAGCTCAGTGAATATAACTATACTACATACAAAATGAACTATATTTATTGCAGCGAGTTTTTCTTTACCTAATAAAGGCGACGTGTGTGTGTATATATGTGTCCTATAGACTCCAAAACCGCTGAATCGATTTTGATGAAACTTTCAGACAATCTTCAGATTAGTCCAGCGGATGTTCCTGTGAAGTTTGGTAGCGATCGGACGCGGACGAAGTCGCGGGCATTTACTAGTTTTATATAAATATAATATACGTACCTATATATATTTTATAATTTAGAAAAAAATTACCTTATTATTGATGCTATTTTTAATATTTTAATTTAATTTGGCGATATTGTTTTTAAAATTTTGGTGGACTTGCACCAAATGTTGCAGAATTGGCGAATTTAACTTTATTTTAGAATACGAATAGAATACACAAAAAGGATTTTGTGTAAATTAAATTAATATAATTATAATTGAGTATTTTATTTAAATTAAAAAAAAAAGTTGCGTTTCATCATCAGTTTCATTAAAATTTGAAATGTTTTCAGCTTACACGAGTTGGTTTTGGAATTAAATATATGCGTAAGACAAATGAAATGAGATTCCAATTAAATGAAATTTCAATTCACTTCAATACCAGGAAATCACAATCGTTGTAATGTAGGGGAATGTAGGAGGGAATGATAACGAATGAATAAACGCGATTTGCGATATAAAAAGCTTTTTGTTTATTACTGAATCCAGATAATATCGTCGTTATCAAACCAAAATTTGCAATTAACAAAAAAGTTTTCCTGAAAATTTTTAAATGAAAGTTTAATAATATTTAAAAAAGTATTTTATTTGAAACTTATGGTTGTTTATATGTAAACTTATTTGTCTTTTAAACATAAAATTTAATAGTTTAGATATTCATTATTTTCATATAGAGTAAATTTTGCAATAACAGATTCAAGTTGACTGGATATAGCATATTTATCACGAGGTAGTAGTTCGAATAATGGCACTTAGCAGATAAGGCAGTGAATATTCACTAAGGTCAAAATATTGGAATCTCAAAAGTGTACAGTAAAGCAAATTTTGATTTGAGTTTTATAACGACGATAATAATTTCGTGTGAATATTTTCGGGGTACGTTTGTATGTTGTTTATTGCATCTTACGAGAGCACAAACCCTATGCCATGTACAGATAGGTGTACACAAATAAGATTTAGCTGCAGTTTGTTGGGACCTTGGTGCGGACGGAAAACAGAGGGGAGTTACACAGGAGGGAGAGGAGAGGCATGGTCGCGGATGACGCGCGCCCTACTGGCACACTGACACACTTACCCACTGACACTGGTACTGCTTTTGATACGGCGAGGTCGCCACGATGCGTCCTACGTTAACTATCTATGTTTTCATGTACATATATATGTAGGTATATATGAAAACGTACATAAATATTTATATATAAATAAATGTTATAACAAGTCAAGAAAAAAAAAAAAAAAATTAACATTAACTAACAGTTAAAACATATTAAAAAATGACGACTGTCAACTTATAAGTAATGGAACTGAGCCCCATATTGTAATTGAAATCAGGATAGAAAACAAACAGAGCCCATTTCAGCACCTATGGCGTTGATTTAGGCGACGGTAGCCACCTACTGTCAAGTACACCGTCAGCCTGTCTGCCTGACCTTAACTCAAAAGAGGAGATTTTTTTAAATCTTTCATGCGTAAGCAAATTAAAGTTTCCACTCATGCCGAGTATTTTTTTTTAAACTGTCAATAATTAAAAAAAAAAATTTTAGTGGTCTGCGGTCAACCCACTCTCAATTTCTATGAATCGCTCATATCAAGGTCTCGCCTCTTGTGCACAGATGAAAGGAAAAATGCATAACATGAAATATAAAATATAATAAAATCATAAACGAGCTGTGTCTGTACTCTACATTAAATTTTTTTTTTTTTTTCAAAAAAGCAATTTGTACACTTTGTAGATTTTTTGTCTATTCGTCTGTGCACGCTAATCTCAGAAAAGGCTTAACCTTTTCAAGTAACCAAGTAAGCGGGTCCAAGTAACCCGAATAAAGAACTTTATTATTATTATTTATTATTCAAATGTATTTATTTTAATTATTATTATATTATTACTCAAGTATTTATTTTATTTCTTAAATTTAAATTTTTTACAATATAAACTTCAATTTTTTTTTATTATTATTATTAACCGATTTGCATGCTGTTTTCACTGACGTGACGCATGAAAATCTTCCCGTAACATTCACTATTTGTTTCATTCGAATCGGTTTACAAACAAAAAAAAAGTAAGTAAGTACTAAAAAAAAGTAAGTTGCCGGATAAAGAACAATAGAACCGAAGTACTTAAGAGTGGCCACAAGTTATAATAAGATTTATTATCGTGAAGCATAAAAAGTATAATTATTATATCAGAAGAAACAGACGTGACTCAATCAGTATGAACAATTTAAACATGTGTCAAATTTCATACCGGTATAATTATTTCTCATAACCCATTGAATGTGATATGTCTATAGCTAGACTAAACATAAACATACTTTTATTAAGCTGTATGAAGTGGTTCCACGAAGTCTTTGTTATAATGTAACTTGAAATTAATGGTGTCGATAAAGTCGATAATTGCAATTCTAAAAATTACAACCATAAAAATAAATATTTTCATAAAAAATTTATTCGTTCTGCGTGAACAGATTTCACAATAGCAAGGCTTGTCTGCCACTAAAGTTGTTTGTTTTAATTGTAAACTATAATTTCCTTGAAGTATTTCCCTTGCGATCTGCATCCATCCAAGACTGTGCCAAGGCTCAAGACATACCTTGTTAAATACCCATGAAACTAATAATGAAAAAGGCTCTATTTAATTTTACTATTGTTTTAGCTTCGACCTTTTGTAAAGGTTAAATAGTGGATTTTTTTGCTTCCATTAAAAACTTGATTTGTATGTAAATAGATAGAAAATTTCTTTAATTATTATCATTGTAGTTATCATAATTATTGGGGTGTGTTTATAATATCAATGTATATATACAGTTTAAATTTAACTGTGTGGCAATAGTAATGCATCATCATGACATTGTATATAAGAATAAACAAGGTAAAATCAGTCTGTTTTCGGTAACTATAACTTTTTTGTATGTTATAATTATAACTATAATTATAACCGATTGAAATGCTTTCTACAATACATAAGTGAAAACCACATTCAAATCATACAAAAATTTTAAAAACTTTTTTTTTACCTCGGTAATATAAGTAGGTACGTGTACAAATTGTATTTAGAAAAAAATAATGTACACGGTTCATTTACGATTTTATTATATGTAAGTCTAGCTGTTGCACGCGACGTCGCCTGCGTAACGTTGTAAATTATATACTAAAACCTTCCTCGAGAACCACTCTATCCATTGTTGAAAACATCATGAAGACAGACAGACATACAGACGCGGCGGAGGACTTTGTTTAAAAATATGTAGTGATATAGATCTGAAGACGTGATAACAAGAATCATAGATGTAGTTAGGTGATTATTACTTGTTATATGCATGTTCGAGCTGTCTATACGAAGGGGGAAAATGGGCCAAGTTCGCGCGAATATAGGTCAGGGGGATTTAAACTACTGGGATGTATTCATCGTTTCTCAACGGATATTTCTGTATCTCGCGTTTCGAAACTAATAAAATATGCTATGAAAAACTTAGTAGGTACTAAAAAACTTTAACTTTTCGTCTCTTCTACTTTTGACTACTTGATACTTTACTTTTAGATTAGTTCAAACAATATTGAAACATTAACGATCTGTTATATAATAATTAAGAAAGATCACTTACTAGTAGACATACACATCTGCCGTTTATATCATTACGAGCGGTAAAGCTCCGGCTTCGCACGAATGCAATTTTTCTGCAAATTATATAGGTATACACAAACTTCCTCGTTTATAGCTCAAAATCTGATGGGTGGTTTAGAAAAAGTTGACGTCGAAACAGACAGAGGTGTACAATGGAATTATTTGTTGAGTAAAGATATCAAACACAAAGCGCGTAAGTTTCCCACATTAGGGATGAACGGATGTATGAACGAGGCATGAAATTTTATATACAAGCTTCTGGTTAAAAATAAATAAATATGTATTTCAGTTTTTCAAAATATTTTTCCGATGAGGGTGAAAAAGGGGTTGAAAGTTTGTATGGGGTCTCCGTAAACTTTTTAAGTAATAAGAATACGAACAGATACATACGAATATGATGTGTATATGCATTTATTTATAAAAAGAAACTGTAAACACTATTATAAGAGTTGATTTAATATTATTACATCCTGGATAACACGAGTGCAATATATAACGATCAGACGTGAGCGGGTCAAGATCAGAGAAGAAAATAGGTCACAAAGAAGCGCATTCAATCCTCCTCCGCCCCTTCTCATTTTCTACTGCGCAATATAGCAAGTGGGGGCGAATTATCCACACCCTTTGCCTTTTCCTAGATTAATAATAAAATAATATTTCAATAAAATGTATAAAAATAGTTAAAGCTCGAGTTAAATTAATTCCCCATGCGGAAACTGATAAGAAGTATTAAGGTCGACAGACAGGCTGACGTGCCACTTGATTGGCTACCGTCGCTTATATATATCTAAACACAAGTAACGCCACAGGTGCTGCAAGTGCGCTGCCGACTATAGTAGTATTAAAGATAAGGGGTTAGGAAGTGATAGGGAAATAGAATGAGCTCTGTCATTCCTTACTAACTTTTACTCCTTTCACGATAGTCTTTTGTATGGGGGTGGTTACAGCCGCTAGATGGTCTGCCCAAATGTACTTCCACGTCCAGAGCAAAGCCAACTTTGTAAAAATTAATTTGGACCTACCGGGAATCTAACCCTGAACACATGAGAGAGAGCGTCAGGGTATGGAAAACGCCGGGAGGGTATGGAAAAATTAAGAGACAAATACGGCAACTTTATAACGCCTAATACGGCACGGCGAAGTATAAAATTCAAAATATTTTCATATTATTCAATTCATTTTATTATGCTAAGGCGGAATGGCACAGCACGCAGATTGTTGACATAGCATAATAAAATGAAATTTGAATTATATTAAAAGACCTCAAGGTACAAAATATTATGAAAAAAAAAATTTAATACTTTTCCGTGTCGATCTTCTTTTGTGTCGGCCCTTAGACGTCGTTTGACGTCATCATATTATGAGTCTAGTTGCAACTGTGTTAATGTGCGAGCATTCGATCGCGTAAACATTAACACTAATTCTAAGATGATTACGTATTCGATAAGTATACTAGAAACAAGAAAGTTGAGAGCATAAAGTATCCTTTAAAAAATGTATTCTTTTATGTAAAGGTCGACATGCAGGGTATCTTTCCATTTACTTATTTGAATAAACGTTTTGTATTTATTAATTGGTTTTATATTTTTCCATGTATCATGGAAAAAAATACCTTTTAAAATATTACGATTCAAGAGAAAATCGATTCCACAGAAGACATTGCAACTAAAAAGGCTAATAAAAATATATAAAAATAAAAAAAATATTTCGATCATTGAGCTTGTCGTTGTTTGGGCGTTGAACTTGCTCACATAAGTCGCTTATTAAAAATAATTTTTATTCAGTTCTAGTTCGAACAAATTTTCACTTATTTTCATTTCTGCGCTCCCTCAAGCAGATAAAATCGTTCGAGATAAAATTATCAACACCCCTGCTTTAAAAATACCTACATGTTTACAAAATAAAATATTATTCACTTAGAGTAATTTGCTTCCGATATATACAGATATAAATACGATATATCTTGTTCAAACAAAAAACTGCAAATATTTCTTTCTTAATTTTGACAGTGGGCAAACATTAGGATGGTATCACTTATATTTCCTTAGCTAGTTTATCGCCTTGTTAATTTTTAGTTATGACATTATTATATGACGATTAAAGTTTAAGTTTTAAATTTAAAGAACTTTTAATTTAAAGAAAATTCCATAAACGCGAACATTGGCTATGCTGGTGGTGCGTCAGACATCTCTTGTGTAGCCGTGAGTGCGTCTCGTGCACTCAAACTACATACCTATGACCGTGTTGGCAACGCTTAATAATGCATTCATATATGTTTCTTATATAGATTACACATTAATGTGTTCGCAAGTAGGTCAAGTTTATATGAAACCAGGACAGAGGATAACATACCTGCAGTTGACACTACAAGTAGGTCACTCATTAAATACAATTCTGCTCATATAAATTTGTACTTGTTGTTATGCAAATAACCGTAACAATAACACGAGTAATACATATATTTTTTTATGTAGACATTTTTTTTTGTTCAAGTAGATACCTAATGAAGGGAATTTTCTTATAAGTACTGTCTCGAGTCGAACAGCTTTGCACTTAAGATAGAATGAGCAACTTTATGCTTAGTGATGTTGAAATAAGGTTTTTTATAACTTACTAGCTAGTAACCGCGCCTTCGTCTTGAGTTGAAAGAAAATGAGTAATATATTGACATCTTTTGTCATGTGACGACATCTGACAGTAGTCATTTTATTTATATTTTTAGACGATCCCTCGGGAATCTAACATTTTTTTCAAGATAAAAAGTATTCTATATGTTAATTCAAGTAATAAACTATTTCTATGCCAAATTTCATCCAAATACATTGAGCCGTTTTACGTGAAAGCGGAACAAATATCCAATCCTCACAAACCTTTGGCATTAGTAGGATAGTGTGGTTCCTGATAGCCCCAAATCCCGTCAGCTCTATTGTACTTACGTTACTTTGAAATCGACTTTATATTATACAACGTATAACTATTTAGTTAATATAACGAATGTATTGAAAAGATAATGTTTAAATGATGTTTTAAGAGCCTCTGAGTGGCTGGTTCGGTCTAAGCGAGTGAGTAAGTAGGCGAAGGTCAAACAAACGCCATTGTAGTCGGCGTTAACATGCTGACGCTATATCAGGAGATAAACTGTTGCTGTTACATGCCCCTGCCCTGGTAATGATGTTGTCCATTCTCATGATACTTCACAAAATAAGATTGATACCTGTTTTATTGAAAGATACTTCCTAATAATATAATAAATGCGAAGCAATGAAAGGATGTTTGTTACTCTTTCACGCAATATAAGGTTTATATTCATCAGAATACCATGCAGGCTCTAATTTATATACGCAGTCGAAGACGACAAAAATAGTTCATCAATAAAACGGCTGTCCGTCCTATTTCAACATTCAGTTATAACTAATTATAAATGATATAAGTAAACACTTTCTCAACTACTTAGGGGCGCTGAATAGGACAGGCATTTAAATGGCTTTTAGATAAATTTAGTTATACAAAACTACAACTAGCTAGTAAATATAAAATATAAATTATGTTATATCAACTTATTTAACTATATCTTTCTAAATATATATCTTAGAATCTCGTATAGGTATGTCTTGTGAATTAAATGATATTTTGATTAATACGAGTATGTTAACCTGTGTTTTTGTGTAATCCTATTTGTTTTTACTACTTATTTCTAGTAAGCTAGGCTAGCTTAAGAAATTTATTCATATTAAACAGGTAAGCCTTAAAAAAACAGTGAAAGGTAATCTCCCGAAATACTCAGTTAATTGAAAGAATTGAATATTTAACTATATTCGAATATTCAACTATATTCGAATATTCAACTATATTCGCAGGACTCAAAATGCTTCTTCGCCTCTGTCCAACGGGATCGCCATTTTTTTCATATTTCTTTTGTCACGAAAGTGAGTAGCGAGTTAAAAACAGCACAAAAATGTGCCGTCGAGTGAGTGAGGCCGAGGCACAACCGCTCGAACAATGAACAAGTAATTGTCGGCAACTAAAAAGAGTTGCGCAATCGCAGCAAGGTTAATTTGTCTAGTTTTTGTTTCATAAACTTTAAATATAATCATTAAATATTGTACGCAAACTATTTTTTCGTCATCATACATATATAAATGTACTTAGTTTTGAACATCGAATAATAGGCATAAATAACGAAGCTCTTTCACAACGGAAATAAAATTCAGTATCAGTATCCTTATATGGTAAAGTCCTCGAGTAATGGATACTCTGATATACACCTATCTTCTGTTTGTTTATCCTGCTTCTTTTTAATACCCTTTTAGCGTAATGTGCAAAAATGTGCAAATCTCGATTTGTAGTCATCTCACACAATTTTACTTCGTATAAAATGTGCGAAATGCCAACTTTAAATTTAACTATATTATATTTTTAGTAGTCGCAGTAGACACCTTCAGAAAAACGTAGTGGCACACATTGGGTTTTATAGAAGAAAAAAATGAAAGTATAGTTGCATGGCATTGCTGCGGCACAACCAATTGTAGTCATTTTCGAATTTAAAATTTTATTAAAAAATTTACAAAATGTACAAAATATTAATATATGAAAGTATGCAAGAGACGGCAAGAGGCAACAATAGGCACAAAAAGGATTGTACTTACATTAAAATTTAAATATTTTCATAATACAAGCTGTGCCAAATCGCCACCTGATAAGGGACGACTTTCTATTAAGGAATACTAAACACTGCCTTTAAAGAAAATTAACAATGTACACATCCCATGCTATTAAATATTAATGTTTGTATTATATTATCAGCTAAGCATTTGGTACCTATTGCTGTTACCAGACTTTGAAAGAGTCCGTTAACTGTTTTTGTTTAAATTAAAAATAGCGCCGACTTCGCCTCTTTATGGAGCTGTTTATTTTGTAAATATACTTTTTCTGTATGTATGTTTAAAAATATGGGGTGCAACTGTGTAGTGGACACAGCCGGGTGTTTTACGTGAATAAGTGTTTCGTTACGAGAAATATTTTCTTTGAGTTCTTTGACTTCTTGATAATACTAGTACTTTACCTACTTGATAAATTTCGTGGTAACGGATAATACATATTTATCCTCGTGTGAAAGGGGAATTCTTTGTAGGTATTTTAAAAAAATTATAATAGTTTGCCACGTGGCAACGGCGCAAAAAAACGGAACTCAATCCAAACACAGGTAAGCGTTAAATTTATTTATGGGTTTTGCAAAAAAAAAAAATTCTTGTTATTCAAAAACGAAATTATTTAACAAAAAATCTATGACAATATTTCTCACAGGCCATTTCTTGATAACTTTATTATATGTAATTTTTTTCTTTTCATTTTTTTATAACTATTTGACTATATCATCTTTATTTTCTGACCATTTTTGTTTCTTTAAAATAGTTATTTGTTCAACTAGAGAGCAAAATTGTTTTTTTTTTCTGCGAGTGCCGATTTTAAATCACGAACTATCACGAATCACGAGCGTAGCGAGTGATTCTAATATATACTACTGAGCGAAGTGAGTGATTTAAAGGCACGAGGCATAAAAAAATTTGCTCTTGTGTTAAACCTACAACTTTTCACCTCAACAGCGAGAAAAGCGTTGAGGTGTTGACTAGGTCAATTAAATATTATGTTTATTATAGCCAACATTTACATAGCCATAGTCACCATAAATTATAAATAAATTAACAAAAATATTAAAAGTTGAAAGTAAAATTTCTGCAATTTGTAAGATTATAAAAGGTAACAGTTTTGTTCAGAACTGTGATGGTCCTATTATTTACTTGCGTGTTAGGTAAGGGTCCTGTCTGTCTTAACAGCTGAGCCAACTCTAGTAGGCTATGGCTGGACTCACTAATAAAATATTCCTGTAAGTTAAATTGCGTGTTCGAATTTCGAATCACGCTCGCATCAAAAATCAAATTTTCTGCGAGTTTTTAGGCACCAAAAGAACCCTTTTCGCGCTGGAGAGGTGAAAATGACTTTTTTATACTAAAACATTGTTTCGTCTTTCCTTTTTCAAAATATAATTATTGTCAATTTTCCATTTACCAATAATAATAAGAACCCTGTCAAATTATAATCGATTCGACTATAAAATAAGAGTTCGACTATCGGCAAGGAAAGGATAAGAAACACAACTCAATATCAGCTATGACCTCTATGTCACAGGTCACATAATGATGACAAGAAATCATTTCTCGCTGCAATAAAATATATTTACAATGTTATAAATTAAATGTAATCTTTGGTATCAAGATGTTTTTATATTATTTATTTTTAAATGTAAAGTAGACCTTACAATTATAAAACTTTTGGTATTATAATTACTGGAAAAAAAATGACCACGTTAGTTATTTTTTTTACACGTGCCACTGAAATTATAATCTTTATGATTTATTGATAGCTAACTCACCTATCGAGCTTATATAAAACAAAGCCCCCGCAGGGTTTGTCTGTCTGTATGTTTGAGATAATCTTAAAAGCTACTGAACGTATTTTCATGCGGTTTTAACTAGGAAGGTTTTTATATATTATTTGCAGAAAAAAATTGCAACCATACAAAGCCTGTAGAGGGTAGCACTCTACATAGATAATTTTTTTAGTAAATTATTACTAAAAAAAACTTACTGCATTTTTTGTATTACAGCTTCGGTAGAAAAGGCTGGTTCTCAATCCGCCGGCCATGCCTGTGGCGGTGTGCTAGCTAGCTAGTATAGTTAGTACTGGTTTGTCCATGTCTGATGCACAATGCATAAAATGCGATATCTCGAAATATCTGACTCGAATCTATGCGAATCGAAAAGAAAGCTGACTACGAAAATTTTATATATTGTAAATCGATATCGTGAGATATGTTTGACAATATCGATCTGATGTGAACTCATTCTTTTTCCTTCCTTCTCCCTGCCCCACCGTGCATTCCTTAGGACGTTGTACAGTGATTCCGGTTAAATGAAAAAAACAGTGGCACTCCGGGAGTGCCGACAGAAGTGAAAATTGAACAATTACTTGTGTATTTTTTGTATCGTCAGGAAAGTAAGTACAACTTATATACAGAAGTGTCGGTTACGGTAACAGTCGCAAGTTCAATGGTTTTTTCCCATCTCAAAAATACCCAACGCGCCTAAAGAAGTTTTCACTTCAATAATATTGAAATGTTTTGATTTGTTCCACACGAACTTGCAAAGGGTGAACGAGCCTCACTTCGATTCAGTTAGTAATTCAATGTTCGTAACCGTTTTCAGTGCGGCTCCGTTTGATGGTAAAGTAGTTAGCGAGAAAAATACATCAGTGATTTATAATAATATGTCGAGATTAAAATTTTAATGAAAGAAATGGTTACTGTAAGTGTAAAAAATGCTAACTGTAACAGAATCCGTTGCGTGTTTTAGGAGGACTTATCGGCCATACAGAAAAAGCGACTTCAATTTACACTATGTAAAAAAGATGTTATTGTAGTGTATTTAAGACAGAAAAATTAGAATAAAATTGAAAATTTTTATTATAAATAGAGTATCTATAAAAATCTTTTTCCATGACGCTTAAGATATTCTGTTATTTCTTACATTTGTTTTAGAATATCAAAGGAGAAGCTCTATAAACTTTGGCAAGTTGTTCAACCTTGTATAGTTTTTTTTTGTCATTTCGCCCGTGCGCTTCACTCCTCCGCTGCTGCAATGAGAGCAATATTCTCCAATTAAGCAAATAATGATTCTCTCTAGAACCAAAGAAAATATGAGACCATAACACGGTCACGCCGCCCTGTTGTCGCTTTAAATGCTGTTTTTCAAACCTATAGAAACAATATTCTTCGTGGCCGCGTCGTCCAGCTATTGCGACACCACATCAATTAGGGTTAAGTTACAGATGGATCTTAAAAACTTTGATTCGTACTTGATTCGTAATTTTAAGCATTTTAAACACAAAAATAATCTTGTCTGTGTTATCAGCATAGACAGCATAACACTTGTAGCTTAAAGTTTTTGGGAAATACTATGTTCGTCGATTTATTTAACTGAATATGTAAATACAAATTGTATTAACATACCATAATAATAAATATAGGTATACGAATAATAAATACACGAAATTTATTTGAATATTACAAATAGACGTGCAATTTGTAGGTAAGTCTATAATAAGCTTTCACAAGTCCTTAAATATTAGATATTCATGTGATTATAATCATACGTTACAGTACGGCTGACCACACAACAAACCTTCTACAACTTGTGAGAATAAAGTCTACTTTATAGAATTGGAAACCGTTCATTAACGCTTAAGCACTGACACGAAATCGGCTATAGCTTTGAGAGCCAGCCATGAAGTGCGGTCAATAGGTAAGTTGGAATAGTCGAGCATGTTATGACACTGACATCAGAGTTGTTCTCCTCGACCTACTCTAGTGGTGTGCCATCTAAGGAGAGAGATCGAGAGCAGGGCCACCAGGCTCTTAAGGGGACATTGTTGATTACCTTTTTTATCTCGACCGAAGCTTTGTTAAAGAAAGGTGATATGATAGACCCTTTTATCGGTAAGTGGTTTTGTAACTGGCATGTATGTGTACTTATTACCTATATTACTTACTAGGGACCCGATCCCCGATTCGCACGGAGTTGAGATTTTCAAAATTCCATTCTCAGCGGTCGTTATGAAATACTTTTAAACCTATGTTACAAATTTCAGCTTTCTAGACTTATTAGTTTTGTAGGTTAACTTTATCTACAAAATAGTAATATGTAAGTGTATAAAGTGCGTAAACTAAGTATTTCAAAATGATCATTTGTTAATGTCCAACAGAAATAAATTATTTAAATTAATTAACACTCTGAATACCAGCGATGAGTAGTGAATAAGGGATCCGCGGGATTTATTAGCGGGATACAATATGTTAAAATCAAAATGACAGTAAAAGTACGTCACTAATCCCGTTTCCATTTGTCAATAATGAAAATGATATAATACTTTAAGGTTCGGCGCATATCTGACAGGGAAAAACGTGTATACTGGTTTTACAAAGATCTTCTGTGGTCTGTAATGATTCTGAACTACAAATCAACACTATCTTAAAGCGGCGATGAAATGCCGTCCCGCCCAGTCGAATATGTACTGAAAGCCTTGAAAATGTGTTATTTACACTAGAACTCCACAAAAGTGGCACTAGTTTATGATACTAATACTCAGAATACTTCATTCTGACAAAATAATTTTCAGTCCCGTAAATACCGAGATCGAAATATTTTTACTGGATTGGATTATATTCTGTATTGAAAACTAACGTGTAGTGTGGTGTTATTGCGACACCCTGAATCGAATTAATTACCTCGCAACCGAGCGCAGTATTAAAAAACGGTTTGCGCAATAGCCGATCCACACCTTGACACAGATACTACTCAAACTGTCGTTTTGAATACACAAAAACCGGACGCTGCCTCCACTATTTTAAAGACTCTTGTAAACTCGTATCAACACGCAACAATTATTGTGCCAATTCAGACACAGATCTTAGTAATGCAAGGAAAAATATGTCTTAAAGTAAGTAGGTATACTTTAAAAAATATACTATACAATTTATCTCTATATCTATTATATACAAAAATTTTGTGTCACGTTGTTAATTGCCGATGAACTCCTAAACTACTGAACCGATTTTAATAAAATTTTGTACACCGTGTGCAGTTTGATCCAACTTAAGAGATAGGATATATTTTATAAAGTTACGCCGACGAAGTCGCGTGAAACAGCTAGTAAAACATAATTTAAAGTCGCTTTATGCGTTTGTCTGTATGGATGCAAACTCCTCCTAAACCACGCAACGGATTTTGATGCAGAAAACACCATATAAAATATCATAATTTAGAAATTATTATATGGCGGACATTTTCACCAACAATATTTTATCCCCCGATCGATTCCTATTTTTATAAGTTTAACTTATCTGCAAATATGTGTATTCTATCTATAGCCCAAACGGTTGGACCGATTTTGATCATGTTTCCGTTTGTTGAATGCTGACGTGATCGATATGTTTCTAAGCTATAATTTATGAAGATCTGTGCAAGCGTTTGAGAAATGTTCAAGAAATCTATGTAGTTGACGAAAAGATCTCATTAAATTCCATAGGATCGATTGATTTCAATGCTTATTAAGTTAAGCTTATTAATATTAAAATCTTTTATAAAATTAATTAATTGATGAGTAAACACAGGCAGATACTGCCAATCTAAATAATCAATAAAAATTTACTGAATGTACAGTGAATTGGTGTCTTTTAAGGGATTTATTAAGTTTGCGACTATTCTGTGACATCAAACAAAGCACGTACGCTCAATAAAGAGACTTCACACGTGTATTCGTATTGCGTAAGAAAGCAATCGACACGGTATGCCCGCATCGTTTTATATATATGTATATATATAATCTTCGTAGCATGAAAACATATGAGAACCTAATTATATTCATAATAGGTTGTTGCACACGGAAAGTGATAATGGCTCGGAAGGGACAGGGACCTCATACGCCTCGTTCATGATGAAAACGTGATTTTAAAACATACGTAACGTGACGGCGCTGCACAATAAGGGCCGGCGCCGACTGACGGTACATGTATAGCACGGCACAGCATTTCAAATGATTTTTTCCTGAACATATTAATTTTTAACCTTATTGATTTTATTGGCTTTAACAGACGACCTAATAAGGGCCGCGGGTCAACGGTGGATCCAGGCTGCTTCTGACCGGTCCTATTGGAAAGTTATGGGGGAGGCCTATGTCCAGCAGTGGACGTCCTTCGGCTGAGATGATGATGATTGATTTTAGCCGTAAGATTCCTTTATTTCAATACGAAGGGGTCGTAGCGTCACGGATCATGCTATGAAATGACTTCTTCAGATATGGCATTTTATGGCAAGCCATGGCATGACGCGACAGGTTGAGGTTGAGAGGAAAAAGAGTCAAACACTAAATTATGTACAACCGAATTCGGATTACTGAAATTTTTCAACAGAAAGGTCGATTGAAAGAGAGCGTCTGTTTTCAGACACGACTGCGTGCTAAGCATCGATGGTGCTAAGGCATGACGCTCTGATTTATTTATTTATTATACATATATTTATATATTTATTAATTCTAAATAAAACTAAACTAAACTAAAATCTAAAACTAAATAAGCCTAAAAAATATTTAAAAAATTGGGCATGGTGCTGAGGATGCTGGCAGCATTTCCTCGCTGTATTGCATTTATTTATATATTTATTTATTTGAAAATTCTTACCAACCCAAGACATACTTAATCACAATATACAACATTCACAGAATGCTGATGAGGGCCACAAAAGTCTACGAGCCCTCAGAACGCATCGCAAAAACGTCAATTCAAACCGAATGGTGACGCGACGCGCAAATTTTAAGGTAGCTATATTATATAATATAGGAGGACTTATTTACTACACAAAATGTTACGCAGTTCAGTGATTACGTGCGCGCCGCGATAAGAGATGGATCGCGTACTCACTGTGGTGTATACCAATTTTTGTAGTAAATTAGATATATTTACAATATTGAATTGCTGTGTTCGTCCTACTCAGGAGGTTTTTGGGAGAATTCGGTGTCTCAACTCACTACAAAGCGAATATAGTATTCTGAAGACAGAATGCGACGCATCACATTAGCACCACTTTAGTAATGAACTCGTGAAAATAATAACTATTGACAACCCAATTTTAAATGTACATAGTTAGGATGTTTTCATGGAAAAATATTGTTAGCTTTTAGTCAGATATTACAAGAATTCAATACGCACAAATGTTATAAATTCTGCACATTTTAGAAATTATTGTCAGTTTTTGGTTACCACCAAAACCTTCATATTGTATTTCAGAAATAAAAGTCTTTTATATTGTAATGAGTAATCATGGAATTACGTATTAAGGAATTGGTAAGCTACTTGGGTTGGAAAGTGGGCTCTTAAAGTGTGCCTGCAGCGTAGGGAAACCTCTCGGTGTGAGCTGTCCCTAATGAAATTGATTCGAGTGTGCGATGTGCGATGAAATCGCATCCCGCATCTTAGTAATTCTCAGTTTATTGCGTTAGGTATTCGCTCGCTAATTCGCAGTTTTGTGTGTTGCCCCTTATTTCATGTAAGAACGATAAATCGTTGTTAGGAAATCGTCCCATCCCGACCGAGACGTTACGTATGCTACGACATTGGAATCTTGACACGAGCAACGCCCATACAATCAAGATGTAAGGTGTATCGATACAAAGCTTATGGGTTTTGATATGAAGAAAAAAAGCAGTCCTGGGTACACGAGTCTCTGATTACGAAATATCAAGGACGTTGGCTCTCGTTACAGTGGGAAGACTTACAAGTATGTACGTGGGTAGTCTGCGACAGTAAAGGTGGCAACACATTCTCCTCGATTCACTACCTACAAATTGTTACATGCAATGGCGAAAATTTTATATAACAAATGCTATCTGACCAAAACAGGGGTGATTATTTTCATATTTCAAAAATGCTCTCTTAAAAATTTATCCTAAATTGGTTGGAAGACTTTTTGTTATGATTTACTAGCGAATCGGCCCCGGTTTCGCACGGATGTAAATTTTTTTCATTAGTGATAGATAACCGTATCAAAATCCGTTGGTTGGTTTTGATATACCTACTTTCAGTGTGCTATTCCGCTATATAAAATTAGCAGAAGCAGAAAATCACACAAAAGCGGAAAGTATACTTTCGAGTTACTTACCAGCACCAAAATTATTTTTAATAAATTTAATGAGATTTTTAATTAAAGAGTAAAACGGTAATTATGACCAAAAACTTTCTGTAAACTATATATCCGAATAAAAATTAAAAATAGAAAATAAATGATTTCATAATTACAGTGAAATGTTTTTCCTCGTTGTAGTAATATATAATTAATTTATATCTATATTTACTTATATTATAAAGAGAAAAGATTTGTATTTTTGTTTGTGATTAAAAAAACTCAAAGACTACAATTCTTTCACCTATTGAAAGCTACATTATCAGGGAGTTAAATACACCAAAGTTACGCGGACGAAATCGCATACAACTAGTTAAATGTTATTTACTGAAAAATCTGCATTATTATAAATGTCAAATACTTTGATGATTCGCAGAAAAAGATTTTTGTTGTGGTCTTATACGGAAAGAAAGATGGTTTCTTAAGTATATGACATATATTGACCATTTGTAATTCTGACGATTTGAAAAACTGACCATCTGAAAGTCTGAACTTTTGAAAGTTAGTTCAGATTGTATTCGCAATTTTTTTTTTATTTCAACCGATAACATTGTTTAATTAAACTAAGTACAAACACTTCACAGTGTGTAAAACCATCCTAATGAATTTATAATTGTTTAGATTTATTTACCAACATGTACCGACCCTGAAAGTTTTACTGTTGACCTTGAAGGATTTTACAATAAAAAATATGAATTACGAATATTTATTATTTGTGATTTTAAAAAAAGCAAATCTATTGACTTATTTTTCTTTGTTTCTTTAATTTATACTTGTGTTATGTCGCTGTTGTTGGCGCGAGTTGCGATGTGTGTCAGGTCACCAGGGCTGGGCTGGGCGTAATTCGAATTATTTTTATAAAACAAGAAAGAAAATGTGGCCAATCTTAAAATACATTTTATATGTTAATTTACTCCATACTGTACAAATTGGTACAATATTTATATAGAAAATTTTCTAAACATTAATCTCTAGGGATAAACGTATTCAAGTCCAAACATGATGCCGAGTAAGTAAAAAAATATTATAGAATATATTTATTTAAAATAATAAATAAGAGTTATTTATTTGAAACTAGCGACCCGCCCTCGGCTTCGCACGGATGCGATTTTTTTTTTTTTAAATTAATATACTTACACAAACGTCCTCCCTTATGGCTCTTTAACCCTTTGGGGTGGTTCAGAAGATGTTATTGCAGACAGAGGCGGACAGCAACTTAATTTTATAATATGTAACATACTTATATAGTCTTTGATATTATATGAAAAAAATATTATAAACTTTTTGTTACTAATTTACCTTCCAAATGAAATATGTTTTATTTCCAAAATTTCCCAGAATGAATAAGTGATTTTCAATGTTTTCAATAAACAGACATTAAGCCCTCTTCTCAGCAATTATACCGTCTGCGAAAAGATCTGAAGTACCTACATACTTTAATATTTTTTCTTTTATGTGTTTCAAGACTATCTTCTTCAGACACAGATTACTCGAACAAAATGCGCAAATAGGTAATAAATATTAATTTATTTGAAATAAAATTTTAACTTAAGAAATTAGTACTTCAGGAATTTTTTTTTTTTTAATTATCAGAGGTCAATCGTTCTCCTTCAGTCTCAAGGTATGAAGTGTCTTGAGATGAGTGAGAAAAAAATATTCTCACACATCTCACATGATAAACACTTTGTCATAATGTCAAGTACCTATCTCTATTAACATTTACGTTCTGTAAGGGCCTCTTTCACCTACTACAAGTATACTGTTGATTAGTTACTTTTAGAAATAATTTTATGTTTTATTAAATTATGCACTCTGTTTACTGCATCCTTCGATAGGCGATGTTTTTTTTTTAATATTTTCTTTTTAATGTTTGGGAAAAGTCCGTACAACCAAAGGTATATCAGCTCCATCATTCCCGGTGACTGGTGACTTTAAATGGCGGTTACCCTACTTGACACTTTACTCGGAGATGATAAAAGAGGCCCTAAGTATACTGCAATTTATTACTTGTAAATGAAGAGGTAATTTCTGGAACTACTGAAACTATACTAAGAATTTATCACATGAGGGTTATTTTTTCGTATTTTAGCCGATTCAATTCTCAAGCGTACTTTCAAAAATCTTTGAATGAAGTTTTGCTTCTTTTAAAAAATAAAGGAATGAGAGGATATTTTTAAGGAAAACAAGGAAAGTATAATAAAATAAAGCAGAAAATTCTTTGAGTAAAAATTGCTATCTCCAGTATTTATAATAGAATGTTATTAAAGAAATCCACCCTGTATATCAATCGTCTGTATCTGTAATATTTCACGTAACATATTTTTCAAAGTAATTTCCCTAGGTGTAGGAGGAGGTTGCAGGGTAGCGTATGTAATTTCTTTCACGTAAAACAAAGTGGGCGAAGTCACGAGGCATTACTAGTGGCGCATGAAGGGCAAAGCGAATTTTGCATTGCCTTCAAGCGTTATCAACAATAAACATATTATATGTTATTTGTATACTATACTATATAACGAAAGCTGAGTTGTTGAGGACATGTTTTTTTACAGTTATGACATAAAAAAATATATAAGACTTAAAAGAAATAAATAACATTTTTTGACCGTGCAAATTCTATACGTGAATCTGTATTAGTTCTACGAGTATTATGTTATTTTAAATATTCTGATCCAAAAACTTTTGTTTAGTTGTTATCTTGATACCTTACTAAAAACCTGGTTATATGTACTCACTTTTATAAATTAAAATCTTGCTTGGTATTTTTTATGAACACTAAAATCAAACGGGCTATATTTGACTTGTATATCGACCTTGATCAAAACGATTAATAAATTATTATCAAGGAATATTTAAGAAATCCTTTATCCATTGGACATATTTTAAAACTGACAAGGGATACTTTTTATATATTTTCTGTCATTAGCTCTTGCTTGTAGTAATAACTGAAGCTTTAATTTTTTCATCTCAATGTGGCTATAGATATAGAAGTAGCTAAAGGTACAGGTATAGACATATGTATAGGTATAGTATGGGTATAGGCATAGGCTATACATTTACTCGTAATATTACGACTGCGCACAGTTTAGAAAAAATAATATTACAAAAATTTTACCTTTAAATCTATTATCTATCTAAAAAATAAAATGTGAAAGATAAAATGAAAACTAAAACCAGGAAGAAAGCAAGTGTGCTGCATATAATCTGAATTCTGAATTATTTTCTGCAGAAATTCTGCAAAATTCTGCAGAATTTTAGCACTAAAATTCTGAATTATTTTATGAAAATTAGCTAGAATCTAATTAATATGCTGTGCCACCGATAGGGACCGACCACGTCCCTCCAATCCATGTTAAACCTATTACAATGAAATTGTGTTAAGTAATAAAAATACACGAGTTTATATAGGAAAATGCTTGTTACTTTGAAACGCAAGTAGGTCAGTGGGTCATAGACGTTATCGATGATAGTAGCATGTTTTTTCTAAACTCTATGTTTATAAGTATATTATGCCACGTGTATTTCTATAAATATTTTGTATAATAATAGAGAAAAGCGAGTAATATTTGCAAAACATGTTCAAGATGTATCTTTACTTTGCAGGCATCGAAATACTAGTTGTAGCTTCAAGTCTTTAATTTTTGAAACCGAGCTTTAAATATTTTAGCAAAAATTTGGAAAAAAAAAATCCTTTGGTTTTCCGACGATTACTCATAAACCGCTAACGTGAAAAATATTTAAAAACTATTCAAAAACTAGAGGTATTGAAGCTACAATTTTATTTTCTATTTTAATGAGCTCTGTAACGACCATTTCCTTCGAAGTTACAGCCTGTTGAAAATCACCCAAAAATTTGGAATTTTTTCCTATACTTATCCCTTAATTTTTGCGACTACTATAATATATCTTTGTCTGCTTTATGTTTTGTCGTGACATATGAATTGAATTATTGATTTCAACATTTAAACATTCATTAATAACGGATATATTATACCTACAGTGGTTAACCCGAAAAGATTTAATAAGTCGATGGGCTTTTCTTTCTTACAAATAGAATTTTGCGATTTCGCGATTAGCTAAAGTAGATAAAGCATTTAAGACACAAATTGGCGGTTACATTTTATTATGAAATTTCACAAAAGATCATTATGATTATACTATTTTTTTTAATAAATTATGTTCAACATTTAAAATTTATTTAGTTTTATATATTTCTTATTTATAAATATCTAATATCAGGCTGACGGTCCGTGATGGTACTCGTAGGTGGACACCGTCGCCTATAAACACAAACCGCAAACCCTGATAAGGGTTCTGCATCCCTTACTCATTCAGCGTTGCGACAGTAAGGCCGAAAATTGGGTCTCCCATTTTACGACACTGTGTGACTCGCCATACTATAGTCCGGCCAGCGAAAGAATGCGATCCTGATGAACGGACGGCATAACTTTGAAGTGGAGTTGAATTTAAGTTATTAAAAAATCCAGACCACCAAGTAGTTAATGAAACTTAGGTTACCTTTTTTTATTGGATTATAAAATAACACTATTATTTTATAAATAATAGTGTTAATTATTTCCCCTCACTAGTCATGATCAACTGACATTGTCGCATTCTTTCAATGGCCGCACTTTAATTATATTTGAATTTTTATTATATTTGAATAATTTCTCCCACCGCGAAGTCTCAGAAAAAAAATGTCGACTAGGTACATATATACTGTAAAAAATATTATAAAATAAGGCGTTCGATATTTGAAAATTGGGGTTGTAAATTGTTTTTAAACTTTTTGTTGAACTTTTTTCTGTTCCATACCGATAAGTACTTCATTCACATAGGCTCAGTTCACACCGAAACGCGACGCGAAGATATTTGAAGTTGTTGTATCGCGTCCTGCGCCGGTTCGAGCGTATTAAGTCCATTAGGTACCTTTACCACGAGCTTACAATGACCGCAATCGCTAGCGAGAGCATAAAATGGAAAATGTCAATTTGAAATTAGCAGTTGACAGTTTTATGCTCTCGGTAGCGATTGCGGTCATTGTAAACTCATGGTAAAGGTACTGATCACACCTACCGATTATAGTGGTGAGATAGCAAATTGGTACTCGGCCGAGAGAATAGGTCGTTTCTACCTACTCCCTCGGTCGAGTACCAATGTGCTTGCACTTATTTTGCTTTCCTGACAAGATCTGGCGAGTCAGTGCAGTATCGAAAATCGAGTTTCGAAAACCGTTGTGCGTCAAAATGGACAGCGGGCTTGTGACGAGTGGTGCATGTGTTTTTACTTGCTGAGTGGATGAGCGAAACAGTGCGAGTGACTGTCTCGCTTTTCTGCCCGGCCGAGCACTCGTCAAAGGGTACATACATACCAACCGAGCACTCAGCCGAGAGCACTTTACTCGGTACGTGTGATCAGGGCGTTACGGTGTGATTTGATCCTTATTTAATGCATACGGTTATAAATATTATGCATAATATAAAAGACTTTATTTTCACCTATGTAAACAAAATGTTTTATTTGTTACATGTTATAAATACATGAATAATGTGTATTTTATACATTGCGTATGTTACTTTATCATATTAGATATGACATTGTTTAGGCATGTTATTGAAATTATTTAATGGTATTTTAATAATTCATGTTTTAATATAATTATGTATATATTTAATTCCTTTTTGTATCATTAAATGGAAATCCAAGAGTTGTATGTTATAAAAACTTCATGATGATTTTATAATAGGTATAAATGTATAATTACGAGCATTTATAATACTATGGGCCTCTTCCACCATCTCTGAGTAAAGTGTCAAGTAGGCTAACCGCCATTTAAAGTCACCGGGAATGACTTTAAAAGTCCCAAACATTGAAAAGAAAATAATAAAAAAATTCGCCTATCGAAGGATGCAGTAAATGCATAATTTAATAAAACATAAAATTATTTCTAAAAATGTATGTATATAAATGTATTAAAATTATATAAATTTATTATAATACTATTTATTATTAATGCTCGTAATTATTCGTGTAGCCCAAATAATTATAATGAAATGAAAAAAAAAAACTTTTACATTATACAAAAGGCTTTTTTTTAAAGAATAAATCAATATTGGTCCTTTGTTGTAAGCCATTATCTTTTGCGTGCAAGTTCATCCTCATTCCCTTTACTTAGGCTTTGAAATTTTTATTTTATTTTATTCTAAGATGATCTCTCAGGAAAGTTTTTTTTTTCTGGATGAAAGGTGCCGCCCTATGTCCTTTTTCTGTGACAACGTGTACCTATGTCATATTAAAAAAAGAAGGTAACGAAAAAATTACTATTCCCAATTTAAAAAAAAAAAAAAAAAAAACAAAAAAAAAACTATTGGTATGGAATTTAATAACCTCAGTCGTCTACTCAAAAGAACACTTGGGAGCCCTAATCCCTCTTCATCGCTTCTTTGTAATGCGCAGTGTTGTAATGAAGTATTTCGAGATGTATTGCTTTAAAGATCTGTCTCTCTTGCCGCTTATATTTCGTCACGTCCGCCAAAGATTTCAACCTCATTTCTTGTCATTATTATGGATGATGATGGCTTCAAATGCTTATACAAACTAATCTTAATTGTTTATCTAAAAATTAATGTAAATTGTCTTTACAAGTATAGTAATACCACACTATCATTATTCGCACCAACAAGACAACATATAGATTTAATAGTGTATATAAATTATACGAATGTAAAAAAAATTCTAAGTAAAATAAAATAGGTAACAATGAAGATAGAATGCACATGTCCGTTTAACGTGACTGTTGTTTGTGGAATTATTTTTACAACTTTTACGGAATCGAGTTGTACTAAATGCATAATTCATTCCGATTGCATACACACGGTTTTGAAATTCAATGAATTTCAGTACGTCAATCTTGTCAAGAGAGTTCATGTATTTACATGCATAAACTGAAATGCCCTCTTTCTACTGAAACCTATTTCGCAAGCGCATTATGTATAGACTTTGTTACGAAAATTTCTAGAATCTTCATTGTATACAAAGCGTGCCTATGCTTTTGTAAACGCGATGATTTGAACTCATGAGCCTATATTTTATGCTGTTTTTTTTTCTTAAGCATTACGTAGAGTATCTTGTTACCATTACTGTACTGTACCATCAGTATACTGATGATGTATATACTAATTATGCTATATAATGATAATAGTGGACAATATTACTATTACTATATACCTAACATACTTTGTATATTATGATTTTTGGTTCTATAGAAAGCTACATACCTCGCTAATAAAAAAAAGCTACGAGTATCCCAGCGGATACCTAATGATGTATTTTCTTTCCAAAAAATTACAGATCCTTACGAAAATTATTGATAATTGTTAAACTATTGATGATACATAAAATAATGTTTAACATGTTTTTAGTACTCATAATTATCACAGTAAATACGAGTTCGAAACGAATTCACCCACACAGACGCACCCCTATATAAAGTTTGGGTGGCAATGAAAAGTTAGATAGAGGTATACTAGAAATGAGAAAAGTTGAGTAAATTAAATAAAGTATTGGAGGTCGGAGGAGATCTTATTTGAAAAATTTAATCGAGTGGATGGGTCCGTGTACAAGCTTCCTGTTTCGTGCAGTGGCTTCGAAAGTTCATAATGGTAGCTAAACTTGGAGAAAAATAGTCTTTCGAGAATTTTCTAGGCAAAATATTGCGGTTTTAGAATATTTCGTACATTAGTACATAAGTATAGTAATAATATTTTAATGTCTAAACTTTATTTATTGAGAAACATTTTGATAGCCAACCATAGTTGATTAGTGATTCCACATAAGCTAAATTGTATCCGCTACTCGTATTATTACTATACTTTTTTATCGATATAATTGTTACTATATCACTAAATTATTCGACATATCAAAATTACCATCATAGTCTCATGTGTTACCTCATTGTCCGCGTCTGTACTTAAGTCTTGAGGATTTAATTTAATAACTATTCTGATAAGGGGGGAAGCTCGAAATGAATATTCCTTTCTAGGAAACTATCGTGAAATTCTGCAGTAGGTCTGTATACAATCAACTGTTATGTTTCAGTGAGCGCGTGAATGTTAGCGAATACAAATCTCTTCTTATCCTTATCTTGTTGAGGTCGGCAGTATAGTCGTGACCCTTATATTTATTTGATTACTCCACTATTTATTATTTATTGGTGACATTAGCCAACTATCATCGAGTGAACAAAGTTTTTGAAGGTGAACGTTTGTTACTCTTTTACGCAAAAACAGCTCAACGGATTTGGGTAACAGATAGTTTATTACATGGATTAACATATAAGATACTCTTTATCTTGGAAAAATGTTAGGTTCCCGGAGGATCGTATAAAAATATTAAAAAAAAATGGGCACCACTCTTGTAACCGCGATAAAGATGTCAAATATTTTCATAGGTGTTATATTTTTAATTTTTCAACCGCTAATAAGATAGGGCACCAGATAATAATACGAGTAAATAGTCTTATCTGCATAGGTTACAGTCATTGTCAGTTCTAACTAGCACACACTGTTTCAATAATTTCTTATTTAAAGTACTCGTGAACCACCTTTCGTCTTTACCTAATCCACTAGTTCTGTACTCGTAGTATATATACAATGTATTTGATAATTCTGAAGATTTTTTTTTATTCTGGCAGGGACAGCCATCACGTTTGCCAAGCAAAGTAGTGGAATAAATTGGTTGCATGGTTCAGTTAACATTTATGTCACGTTAACCGCCCTATTATCT
The DNA here is from genome assembly GCA_944738685.1 of Synanthedon myopaeformis. Classification (NCBI taxonomy): domain Eukaryota; kingdom Metazoa; phylum Arthropoda; class Insecta; order Lepidoptera; family Sesiidae; genus Synanthedon; species Synanthedon myopaeformis. Next base: position 2,740,672 of record OX122913.1, on the reverse strand, counting down.
TATATTTTTTTTATTTATTTTTTGTTTCCTATAATATAATTTAATAAAATAAAATAACAAGGATAATACTTTTTCTTCGATTAAGTAGTGGGAAGAAATTTTCTAACAATATAATAAAGCAAGTTACGAAATGTTTACCGGTTATTTTACTTATCTTATAGATATTATCAAATAAAATCGCTGTCTTTTAAGTTCTAAGTCAGTGTAAGTTTTTCTAAACCACCCAAGGTTTTTGATAAGGTTTTCACCTAATGAATAGAGCTATAAATGAGGAAGGTTTTCTGTATATAATTTTTAGAAAGAAATTCTATTCTGTGCAAAGCCGAAGACAGGTCGCTATTGCTGTTTAAACTATAAAAAAAAAAAGAATAAATTAAATTATTTTAATGTCCTTATTTATAATGTTATCGCCATTTTTATACACATGAGTCTTAGAGCGATAACCCAGTAGGTTTAAATCCAATTATGTGTGACTGCCGCAAAGATGCAAGTTTAAATCCAGGCTGGACTTGTGATTAATTTTCAATGTCATGTGTGGATTATAAATAGTGATAAACTGTCTATAGACAGGTTTGGAAGCTACTATTGTTCTAATTTATATTTTAGTCTATAATTATTACGAAAATATTAACTATTGCAATGGTGAATAACCAAAGCTAATTTCTATTTTTACTCTGATGCGTGTTTAAGAGCTTTAATGCGATCTTTAGTTTGAGTGAATTTTGGCAATTTCTTTCTGGCACTTGTAGTGGTACTGGCCTCAAGGCAACCTCTGGTTTCATTTTAAAACGTAGTTTCAAAAAGGTAAAAAAAATTAGAACCAAACCAGGAGAATAAAACGAACAATCAATAGAGAAACATATAATTTTATTAAACAAAATACTTTATAATTAATAATAATAGTAACATATTATACACCTAAACGTGTACCCATGATTAGAGCGGAAATAAATTCACTTCTATAATAATATAAATCATTTTCATTAAATTGAACACAAGAAAGTATGTAATTTATAAATGAAGATAAAAACGATGTTGATACACCTCAAGCGTCATCTAGTGACGACGACAGCAGCGCATACTGGTAAAATATACTTTCGACACAAACTATTGATAATATATATAGAAAATGCACGATGAATTATCGAAAAAGAAAGTAGAAAAAAAAAATTGTTTTCTAGTACTGGTATCTTGAAATACCTCGATTATTTTTAATATTTATTTGTCATTTCATGTTCATATTTCATTTTTAGCAAAGTATTTTTTCAACGAGAAATTAAGATGTTTTAATTTCAATTCTATATTTAATATTGGACGTCATTCGCTTACTTAATATTGGAACCGAATGGGATTGTAAATGCAATCACTAACTGTGTTCGTCCTGATGGCGCCATTTGCTCCATTTTACAAATATCAACAAGTTCAATATATAAACAAAAATATTATTTTTGTGACTGTGATTAAACGTTTTAAAAGCTACTATAGGCAATTGGGCAGCGAAGCAATAACAATAATGTTTTACAAACAGTAGGTGTGCGTGTTTCAAGCTGTTTGTTCTATTTTAACGATACTCGAACAAACCGACCTTGCTCCAGATTCAAGATTACAATTATAATGAAAATACACGAAATGCAACCTTTTTGGCCTCGATTTATTTATATATGTCGTAGACAAACATAAAGATCAGTATATTTTATAATTAGTAAAATTACATTTTTTCGATAAAAATCTAGATAAAAATCTGTGCTATCTATCTTTGAGGCAAATCATCCGATCATTTCTAAGAATTCAAATTACCGTAAATAATAGCATGAGTATGTAGTTTAGTTTATGTTTAAGGGCGACAGGCTGGCTACAATCGCCCACATTCTATTGGACATAACAAAGAGTAGGATGTAAGGGCGTTGACGACAATGTTTTGGCGACACGGTTGCGACGAGGCAAGACAGATTAGACTTTGATTACATAGTTACAGTAAAATTATAAGTTCCATCAAATCACAGTAAATAAAAAAATATATTTAAAAAAATTTGACCCTGGCAATATTTTATTTTCTAAAAAAAAATATATATAAAAATACTATCATTCTCGTTACATTAATAAAAAAATTTCTCGACTAAGTTTTAAGCATATTAATTACCTTAAGTTCTGTTATGACACGACTTCTGCTAACCACCACGATTGTCCAGTGCGAGGAAAGCTACGCTCCTTGTCAGAACCTCGGTGTACCCGAAAGTTACATAACGAAATGTAGCCTTTTTTTACAAGAGGAATCCATCATGGATACCTACCGACCTGGGGACAGATCGATGGGTTATGTCGGACTCCCGCCCCGAGATGATATTGAGATGATATTGACGTCCACTATAAGGCGAAGTTGCGAGGTCGGACGAACACTCTTCCGCAACTCCGCCGAACGAAATGTAGCCTGCCACTACTAAACACTATCGTTGATCGCTTGTCATTAATAGTCATTAGTTTGTTGGTATAAGGTATAATTCAATTCAATACCACGTATGTTTTCAAAATGAGTTATTATCGGAAACAGGAAACAATTTAGAATGTATACAATAAAGCGTACTTAATTATTTCTAGTGTGGACTAAAAGAAACGATCAACTGCACATTATTGTTGATTTCTTTTTAAATTTGATAGCATTACTTATAAAGTTAACGAATGGTACTTTGTATTGTACTAGTTTGGTATTAGGTAATCAAAAATAAAATAAAATAGTTAACTAACCGCTTTTAAGGTAGTCTTGTCCGTAGCTATCTGTTTTTTCGCACCTTCTTATAAACCATTAAACGGATTTTGATACGGCTTTCAAAAATGGAAATAGAAACGAGGAAGGTTTGTGTAAATATAAAATTTGCACAAAAAAATTGCATCCGTGAGAAGCCGAAGACATCCGAAGACATCAGCTAATATAATGTATTTCACTAGCTGGTGCGCGCCACTTCATCCGTGTTGAAAAATATAATATTAACGCCTGACAAAATATGTAAAGCATTAAGACATTAACATTAAGACTGATATACATTGAAGCCTGGAAATTATACTTTTGCCTATCGTTGGATCATTATTTTTAGATGACTGGTGCCCACGACTTCGTCCGCGTGGAATATTTAGCCTACGAGTATGTCCATTCTGTTGGTGAAATATTTTTTTTACATCGAATGAGTAATTTCGAGGATTAGGTACCTCCTACATACATACAAACGTTTAGTAATTAGTATAGAAGCGTAGATTGCTAATTAATTTGTAACGTTCCTAACTTGCTATGTAATCAAGCATGAATGAAGGGTAACTACTAACAAAGATTTATTAACTGATGTCATTGACAATTAATTATGATTTTAATAATGGTCATAACCTACTAACTTATTAAACAATATTAAGTTGAAGGTTTACTGTCTAATATTGGTCTGGATATGCTCCGGAATTCAAGTACAATATTTACAATCTCCATAACCAACAAATTATGCCTTCAAGCAAACGAAGTATATATTACTTTGATTAAATTTTAAAATTAAAACCTTTAAAATCTATTTTGGACTACCACTGTCCTGAAAAATATTTCATTGATAATTACTACTATCTTCATAACCTGTTATTAGTCTGTCATCGAGTGAGACGTATGACGCTTTAGTAAACATTTTTGAGATATTTTGGTTTTCATAATACCCAATGTGTTCAATCAAGATGGATAAAGGGTTACGAACTTGCATTATGACTACCTAATTTGTTCACTTCAGCACTGGAACTGAAAAACAAATAATCTTATTACCTGGTGAAACACTTGAGACAGATCTAATATAAATTCTATCGTCCGATTTAAGAAATTCTTTCGCCAATAGTTAGAGTAGAATTTCAGGGTGGACATAGATAGGTTAAACATTCCACGCGGGCGAAGCCGCGGGCACCAGCGATGTGTTTATCTTGTCTTATCGATATAATATCTTTTTCTTATAAGATGTGATATTTTTATCGATGTGACGACGGTGGCGCCACAGACAGATTTTTTTATATTTTTAGACGATCCCTCGGGAACCTAACATTTTTCCTGGATAAAATGTATCCAGGTAATAAAGTATTTGCATGCCAATTTCATTCAAATCCGTTGAGCCTTCTTTGCGTGAAAGAGTAACAAACATCCATACATTTGATAGTTTTTATTTACAGATGTAGGTATACACAATATTGTTGCGCACTGTTATAGGTTATAATCCAATATATTCAACGCAACGCAACCCACTTGTCAGATTCCAAACATATTCATCGTTCGTCCTACTTCCGAAAATACTCAGAACATTTGCAATGCAACAACGCGTCGTTATGACAGCAGAGGCCTGCGAAACATCAAAACGTGTCTAAGTAGGCTCAATCTGTATATACCACCACAACATACTCTACTCTATGTTGTTACTGTGGCTGTACTCTTACGTCAGGACGGTTACTTCATCACACGGCACAGACGGACAGCGGACAGTGTAGTCGGACGACGTGGTGTGGTTTGGTCGTACGTGTATTGTTGCTACTGCAACCCGCACCAGACCGAGCAAACGTGTCCTACTGACACCAAACGAAATCAAAAAGCCTCGACGCACCACCCACTGAATACAAAACATCACCACTCGAATCGCTGTGATTACATTACCTGTTAAACTCACGTTCACCGCGAGATAGAAACAAACAACTCATACAAAATCATAATAGGTTTTCTAGTAGGTAACATGTTCCGCGAATAGTCGTAGTTCTGCCTAAGCTACTCAACTATTCGGTTAAAATTGTGTTTCACACAACTCACAACCAATTCCATTGCAGGATAGCGCGAAAAAACAATGCGACGTTGCCACACCGTGCAACCGAGCGTAAGAGAGCAGGTAGCCTCCACTATACAAACGATATTATGTAGATGTATGTATTATTATACAACACTTGTCTCCTTTGAATAATTACATTCATATAATTTTTTGTTGTTTCCTCAGGCCTCATGTCCATATATGAAATTAAATTTCATTAATAATTGCATTTCATTTTATAGGGATTTTTTTAATTGAAAGAAAAGACTTATAAATCTTTAAACTATAAATGATTACGTATAATGGTATTGGATTGACACTTGATTAAAGTGAAGGAAGTGAACAAGAGATATACTTTAGACGAGTCCTTTCCAGTCCAGGACATATAATTACATGTAGAACTAATTATAGGTACGGAATACTAGCCGTGAGTTAGTACTTACCATTAGAAGGGTCCACATAGGCAACCTGAAGATCGATTTGAACAGTTTCAGTTTTGTGTTCAGTTGAGCTTAAATCGTATTCGACCTCCATGACGAGTTCGTTCTTGGGTGGGTTCGCAGTGGTTGCCAAACTCGGCGCTGCGCTCATTTTTGGAGCGTCTTCGTGCATTGTACACGGAATCACCAAACGAGGCGACGGAAAAGTGCTTCGCGCTTACTATTTAGCCACTCGGGTCCTCTCAACAGCTATTCTAATATAAAAATCGCTATTAAAAGCGATAATTACTTTAAAAAACAAAATGTAGGTCTCTAGGCCACTTCACTTACACTTTGAATTTTGATATTCCGCCCGACTTAACTCGGCTCAATGAAAATACTGTACTCACGACTGACATTGAAATAAGTCGGTAAAGGGCAGTGGGAAATTAACCTATTTCGATATAAAACTGTGTCATGACCCATATATGAAAAACAATAGAAAATGTACCGGCGATCGAATTTTAAAAATATATTTATATTTTTAGTATAATTTTTCCTTTGAGGAATAACTGAAAAAAATAAAAAGGATTTATATTGGCGTGTAAGCCTCTTGACACACATTTTGGCTGTCAATGCATACAGCCTTTTGGAGTATATTTTATCATGTAAAATCAGTGTAAAATACTCCAAAAGGCTGCATTTGCTTGTAGATACGGCATGTTGTGTAATAAATGACCGTTTCTATTACACAATCCTTTCACAAGGGCTCTGAATGTAGGTCAATCTTTATGAGTATGATTGTAGGCAATAATCGAATGAGTCCTTTGCAAATGGAATATAATAAAATATTTATGAGAATAAGTAATTTAAAATCATTCCTTAACTATTTTATAAAAAATTAAAGCGATTATTTGAGCAATAAATTAAAAATAATCAAAAATAATACATCCACACATCCGGTGGGCAGTGGCGCCACCTACTCAGCTTTGCGCTAGCTGTTTCTTGCTATGTTCAGTAGATGGCACACAATAGAAGAAATTATTATACAATAGTATAAATGTGAATAAAAGTATGTACAATATTAGCTGGTGCCTGCGACTTCGTTTGCGTTGGAAAATCAAAATATAACACTTGAAAAAACATAATTATGAGTATTAACGCACGACATTTATTTCGCTGTGACGTCGTCGGTAACGCCACTCAGGCGATAGTGGCGCCCATTTTTTATATTTTTAGACGATTCCTCGAGAACCTAATGTTTTTTCAGGATAAAAATTCCTTTTTGCGTGAAAGAGTAACAAACATAAAAACATGTATCCTGACATAATTTCGCATTTATTATATTAGTAGGATATTATAATAATGTATCACAAGTAATTAGTATTTTATACACTCAATGAGAAAAGTTGAGACCTCCGGTTGCGAAGTTTGCGAGTGCATAGAAGATGTCCAATCACTTGCTCATGGAATGACCAATGTACCTACGAAAAGGAAAGAGCTTCATTGATCCCTAAATATAATATACAAAGGCAAAACATAGGCGCCTTTTGTGATGCGGCAAATTACTTTAATGATATATTTATGCTGCAATGAAGCTTTCAAGGCATATCCCATAATATTTAAAGGTCGTTACTTAACTCAGGAGATGATGGGGTTGACAATATCATTGTTAGGTAAAAAGTGCCAAAAATTAAAAAAGTAACAAAAAGTATAGATATTAGCTATGAACAAAGTTGCAAACAATTTATAAGAGTTAATTTAGAAATAAATTTCGTGGAATAAACAACATTCTTAGTGCCTAGTTATTTGGCCTTCCAGTATTCGCAATCAATCCGATATTTGTTTGAGTACAGTATTAAATTATGAACATTATAATTGTTTACCAATCCTGTTTATCTTTGTTCCAAGGGTAGAATGCAAACTTTGTTTTAATGTTTGTAAATAATATATTATGAGATGTTTAATCTTGAGTATTACATTGTATAAATGAAGAAGAAATTGTAATTAACCGAAAACAAGGCTATTTTAATTTTGATTATTAAAATTATAAGAATTAAATTACGTGCCCCAATTGTCAAAAATAAAAAAGAAGTATTTCTTAAAAATTAAAATTTTATAAAGTACAACCACCCGCCCCCGGCTTCGCCCGGATACAATATCTATGTTGTAAGAACATTCCATAAGAATGGCGCTTTATGGGATAAGGATAAGCCCTAAAATCTAAAAGAAACTGTCTCAAGTTTATCAAGTTCACTCGGTGTAATCAAAGTTTATCAAAGTTTACTCTACAGCCAAAAGCCTACAGCTATTCTACCTACTACCAGCTCCATCTGTTACTACAATGTGAAAATTACGTAGCGTAGTGTATTAAGTGCCTACCTATTAATTCTGAATTAATTTCTGGCCTATCTGTCAAATTATAAAACACAAAAATAAGCCCGCGTAACTTTATAAAATATAGCCTATGTTACTCGCTGATAATGTAGCTTTCTATAGGTGAAAGAATTTTCAAAATCAGTCTACTTAGTATTTTTTGAGTTTATTCATTACAAATTTAATTGATCGATTATTAGATTCCCACTACGAATATTTCTTTGTACGGTAAATGTTGTCTATATCCTTGTAGTATTCCTCGTTTATCCCTTGTAGTATTTAAAATGAAACACTTACCGTTGAATAAGCTGGTAGTCCATCTCTTCATCCACTTCTCAATCTTTTCTTTCTCTCTTTGTATTTAGGCTGCTTAGTGGTTGTCATTAATTTTTGATTATCCTGGAAATTGGATTAAACTTTATGAATTAGATATCCTATTCTTTCCTTGCGGCCTGATAGGGTATAGAGCTACAAGCTAAATGAGATATACGAGATTATATCATATATGAGATATTCATAGTAAAAAGATCAGGAGAAATTGATCCTGGAAGAAATCGCTCTCTTACGCCATGTCTAGATGTTCGAATGATTGCCAGCAGTAATTTCTCTATTCAGTATTATATACTTGATAAACAGTATTATAGAAACACTGTCTTGACTTTTGTCATACAGCGCGAAACAACCATTCTAGTGCTCTTATAAAGTGGTCAGAAAAGCTTTGGGTGCACAGGGAATACAATTGGATTATTATTTAACATTTTGAACTCGCGGTTCATTATTGGCCTACATAATGTATTCTACATTAACCAACTCTAATGGGCATTCATTATACGAAATGGACGAAGTGCAATTGCTATGCGACAAGCTACTTTATTTGAGAAGTAATTCTACTTTCCTCTTTGAAATCTATAAAAAATGTGTGTGTGTGTCAGCCCCGATGCACGACTGGAGTTTACTCCTTACGAACGATTATAAAATACATAGATTAGTAAATGAGGGTAAATGAATGCATTTTGTTATCTTTATTAGTTTGTTATTTTTCTCATATTATATCATATATGTATTATCTTATATTAATATGTATTGAAGCGTATTGTAGCCTGTAACGCGTAACGTGTGACATGTGACATATGATTTTACTCCCATAAATTTTCATACCCCGGGCTTATATATGAAAATCGATTCTTAAGGAGTAAACTCCAAAAACATAAAGAAATTTATTTGAAATGTGTTCACCCACAAGCTAGACGACCTGATAAGTGCCGCGGGTCGAACTAATAAGGCTGCTTCTGACCGGTCCTATTGAAAAATTGTGGGGGAGGCCTATGTCCAGCAGTGGACCTTCTCCGGCAGAGATCATGATGATGATGAGACTTAAAAACTTAGCTTATTTCGAAAACGTAGGTATTAATTTTATACTTATGGTTAGATGATTGTCATCAAAGGACGCGTTGGGCGAAATTTTCAACCGACCTCAAAAAAGTAGGAGGTTCTCAATTGGACTGTATGTTTTTGAAGTGAAAACTTCTTTAGGCGCGTTGGTCATTTTTGAGATGGGAAAAAACCATTGAACTCGCGACACTGTCCTGTACTCGTAAGGTAACGTAACGTAATGTAACCTAACCATTGATGTAGATGATATTAATTTATAATAATTTAAAAAAGAACAATTTTTGAGATTTTTTGAATGTTGTTACGGAGAAGCCGCATAATTAAACAGTCCTTGGCTGGCATTAAAATCAAATCAAAAAATAAAAAATAAAAATGTTGTTTGTCCTTTAAAAAGTATTTGGTTTGAAATATTTAGAATATTATATTCGATAGTTAGTTCAGTACCGACAACTTGTTGTCTTGAAGTCGGTTTTGGATTTTATAAAAATAATTGTATTTATATTATTTACATAAGTCATTTCCAATATTCGGCTAATCATTGCTCTGTCAAGTTCTCTTTAGATCAAATTACATAACTTAAGGTGGGCTCTGTACGAACGTGGGAACTCAGTAATAGGTATTTGGGAGAATTTGCAGTGTCAAGTTAATATAATGCAAATAACCGAAGAGAGAATGCGACGCAAGATAATGGCGTTACTTATTTAACTCGCGAAAATTATATAACACGCCAGAAATTCCAACATTATAGAATTTTTAAATGTAAATTTAAAATTTAGTTAATAATTACAAGAATTCATGTTTTTTGTGCATTGTCACGACCAATAACTAATGAGTAATCATGGGATTACGTAGTATGGAATTAGAAAAATGGTCGAGTTGGACTGAATTACTAAATTTTACTAATTAAAATTTAAAACAATTCGAATTATACAATGTAAATGTTGTACGACAAATTTTGTATAAAATGTAAATGTCAATTACAATATTTTAATATTAATTTTGACTATCGTATACAAAAAGCTTCGCGGTAGTCACGTGATTATCGTATATCTACTAAATAACAGCGAACGTGAAAAAGACGAATAGAGAAGGATAGCGAAGAGGTCACCTACCATCTGGTCTCATCGTTCCTATTGTAAGCTGCTGTAGAGCGATGTGTCTTTTGTGGTCCCCTTGTTGACACATATGAAGATTCCTGTAAAACGATGAAATGTTCGCGAATTAACCAATTTTTGTGTTAGGTACGCTCAGGGATGATCTTAAAAACGATTATATTTTATAATTTTATTATAACTTGGTCCAAGATTCAAATTATTACTAACTAAAACTTATTGTTACAAAAATGGTCTATTTTGGGACCCTAATAATTAATTAAAATTAACTTATCACTTAAACGGTCGATAATAGACTGTCTTTGTTCTTTCGTCGCGTTCGTTGGCGCCCGAGCCAGTGGCTTGTTCCTGAAACTACGAATCAGCAGTTATGCATGCATACCAACGCTCGTTCGATGTTAATGAATCTATACTTATAAGTATTTATAATATTATAATATATAGTATTTTAATATATAATATAATATATATTATAATATATAGTAGTATATAATTTATAATATATAGTATTTTTGTATTTATAATATGTATGTATTTACAAAAAAAAGTAATCTATGTAGTATATCAACTGTCTGGTATTCATAATACAAGCATTAGTTGCTTACTGTGGAACTAGATGGTGCTGAGTGGAATGTGTGAAAAAATTTAATTTAATTTAAGTATATAAAAGGCAATGTGTGTATATATGTATGTATGTTCCCTATGGACTCCAAAACTGCTAAACCGATTTTGATGAAATTTTCAGACAACCTTCAGATTAGTCCAGCGGGTAATCCAGTGAAGTTTGGTAGCGATCGGACGCGGACGAAGTCGCGGACACCTACTAGTGTACTATAGATACCTTTTTTTTTAACGTTGGGAAATCCTCTTGGATACCCGGCAGTTGTAGGAGACACTGCGGGGTTAAGCCGGATTCCTACCGGCTAAAACCCAACGACTTTCTTTCTAGCGCGGCCGTTCGATGGACGGGGTCGTGGGGACGTTATGACACGACTTCGGTGCCCCGCCACGGCTTTCTTCGCCTCGTCTATGGGCGAGGGTTAGGGGACTTAATGGCTTGGCCTTTAAGGCCAAGCCATTTAGATTATCACTTCGATAATCATTCTTAATGGTAGGTTATTAACATATTTTTTACATCTGTAGTACCGACGAAAAAAAAAAACTTCTAAAAACTATACATTTTGTTACACTCACCATGTTACAGTCGCAGAGGTTACTTAATAAGTATAGAAATAAAAATTAAACTGAAAAAGTCACCTCGGTAAAGGCTGGACCAATCATTTTCAAATAGTTAAGGTTCTTATGTAGAGAAAATTTGACAACATTGCATCCGTGCGAAGCCGAGAGGGTCGCTAGTAAATAAATAAAATAATGAAATAGTAAAATTGCAAAGTAAAAATAAAGCCATCTATTAAAAATTTTTAAAATTCTATCAAAAAGAAGTTAAAAATCGAAATGTAAAAGTCAATAACAATAACGGTCAGTACTTGAAGGTTCACAAAGAAGCCCCATAAACGTCTACCGAATAATTTGGTTCTGTAAGTTTGCTAAGGCGACATGAGAGAACTTGACCTTATCACAGTTCTACGAAATGACGCCACTAATTGCGTTATTGTAGTCCTGGGAAATCTTTGTGTACATATAAATATCCTGTATATTTTATATGTATCCGGAAATTGTTCGTATTCCTCTCGGGAAACAATACTCTAATGTATACACTGCAGTAAGTTAACTCCAGTCACGGGTCAAAAATTAACAATTAACAATTAAAATCAAGTTTGAAAATATTTCAGACTAGCTGGTGCTCGCGACTTCGTCCGCGTAGAAAAAAAAAAAAAAAACAATATAACGCTTGACCTCATGTTGTTATAACACTTTGGCCAGGCGTTAGTTTTTAATTTTTATTTATCCCTCGGGAATAGTCCTTTTTTCTGGATGAAAGGTTCCCTGTGTCCTTTTTGGTGTCCCAGACAACATGTATGAAAAATTTCATGGTGAGCGGTTCAGTAGTTTTTGCGTGATAGAGTTGCAAACATCCATATATCCAAACATACTTTCGCATTTATAATATTAGGACGGATTATCCGGATTTTTTGTTTTAAGACTGTAAGAAACTAACTAGTAACATATTAACCGGAAATTTTGTACCTTTCAACAGCTAACTAAATAAGTAACATAATGACATAATGTATTTCATATTTGTATTTTGTTTTCATCTTTTTCTATGCAAATTGTCAGAAGGTACTAAATCTTTTTTTTATTTTCAAACAAATGTGATTATCATCGTTTAAAACTTTAAATGTATGAAAATTTTCGTAAAAAACAATTAAAAAACTTCCTTATGTTCTCAGCTATCTATTATCCTGAACCTGAACCTGCTGTAGTCCTGTGGGAAAGATCTCGTATGGAGATCTAAGAAAGATTAGTAGAAGTCTTAGTTTTAGACTTGGGTGGACTTAATTTATGACTTCATTATTTTTTTGTAAAATCGAGTGGGATATCAAATGAAAGGGCTTCATGAGCTGATCCCAAAAATATATATAATTGCATTTAAGCTAGTTGTTTCATAAAAAATAAACAATTTCAGAACACACTGAGTTTTGGCTCTCCCTGACAGGAAAAGGCTGAATGATTATTTTTTTTCTATTAAAATATACGCATATCTAATGTATTGAAACAAATTCAAACTCGATTTTCTCGAAAATTGTTAATTTCTGACCCAGTTAAATTACTACAATGTAGTCCTATTATCGTCTCCCGAGAGGAATGCGAGCGATTTCTAGGTCAACTTGTAAATAATATTATTTGTATAGAAATCACGTTCGTTTATATTAGAAACCACTCAACCGATTTCAATAAATGTTGCGTGTTTTGGATTTTTACCAGTTTCAAAGCTAGGGGGCGTCCAAGTATTACGTATCGCAATTTTTGAAGATTTTTGACCCCAATGTAACGCGCCGAACGCGTTTAGGACCAAGTTTTCCAGGTACATTTTTACCTCTTTATATATTATAGTAAGAGAAAATAGGCCAGTTGAGAAAACAATCATTCCTGCAAAACTCAAAATAAAAGTCATATAATTTGTATATATTCTTATTTAATTTCTTATACAGTTATACCCATCCATAGAAATAAAATAACCCACCAAATAGTTTTTAATATTTACTGTAAAATGTTTTTTAAAAACTTTAAAACGTGCCTCAAAATATATTACACAAATGTGTAGGTATATTATATACCTACAAATACGACCACAATATTGGTTTAAAATTGATTTCATTTTTATAAAATTTCTGTAATATTACATTAATATAAAATAGTATATCCTAATACTAATAAAATTGTATGTTGTGTTATATTGTCATTTTATATCAACTAAATATAACCTCAGCGAGTGATTTCGGCGATCTCAACTAGTTAAAAGATCGTTAGGCATTAGTTTGAGCTGCAGCAGACAATATTTCCCTGGAAATGATAATGCGTTGGATTTGGGAGGTGCCTTCATAAATCTGATAGATCTTCGCATCGCGCATCAATTTCTCAACCGGATAGTCTGAGTTGAAACCATTTCCGCCGAATATCTGAACGGCATCGGACGCCGCCTTGTTGGCGATCTCGGAAGCGTGACATTTGGCCACTGACGCCAACACCGTATTTATTTGGCCTGCGAAACAAAATGTCTTATTAATAGGTATGATAAAATATGCCTTTAGCCCTTAGCTGAGCAGATAAGTTATGTCCATTTTTGTGCAAGCATGTTATCCAAATAAGTAGTAGACGTCTATATTATGAGGTTATTAAAACAGTTTAGTACTTTCAACTTTGTTCAAACACATCTTCCGTTTGTTCAGAACTCTGATGGTTCAAACAATAATAATGTAATGGTTGGCACAACTATGATCTCCCACAGAATGTGCCAACCGAAATCATCGGTCGAATAGATGTTTAATTTCGCGGAAGTGTCGTGGTCGGGACTTATTATGCGCCAAAACATTTAGGGCGATTGTAGAATGTCCTTAACCAATTAAGGATCATCTTCATCTGTATCGCTTCATAAAAGCTTCGAATTAGATTTTCAGCATAAACAAAATAATAAATAGAGATAATGAATGTTATCTCTGAGATAACAATTGATAGAAGAATGTTGTCGATACTAAACGAACGTTAAGCGCTCAACACTATATGGTTTGACACTTAATTTATATTAATACACTATTTCTAACTAAAAGATGAATCGCGAGTAATAAATTAGGGAATTTATTATTCTTGATTACATTATTATTACAACACCACAGATGCAGGTTTTGCCGACTACAGTGGGATTGAGGGTTAATGGGCTCTGGCATCCCTTACTCGCTCATCGAAATAACAGAATTGGTAATAATAGGAATTAGAAATAGACGCTTAGTGGAAATGAGGACTTAAACTGTAAATGTCTCACCATGATCGACCATCCAGGCTGCCTTCTGCCAGGCCAAACGAGCAGTCTCCACACCGATTGACATGTCGGCTAACATGAAGGCAACCGCCTGGTGTTTCGCGATGGGCACACCGAAGGTTTTACGCTCCAAAGAGTATTTCGTTGCTTCGTACAATGCTCTTTGAGCGAGACCAGTCGCTCCTGCTGCCACCTACAAGAGAGAGCAGAAAAATTTCAGTCCCTATGTACTTTATTGATTTCTATAAAATGTGAAGCTGTAGTTGGTTTTCTGAAAATTCTAACATTTTTCAGGATTTTCAGTATCCTGTAGTTTTATTCAGGTCATCCTCAATACATCAGTGAAAACCGCATTCAAAAAAAGTATTTCACAAACGCACAGTACAAAAATTCTAAAACAATTTTTTGACTAAAACATTTTAATGTACACAAATGGCTCGTTACGATTTTATTATATGTATATGGTCTTTCTTCATATTTTATATGAAAAAGTGGTGTCAAGTAGAATTTAGTCATAATCTTCTTTCTCTGTAAATTTACGTAAATGCAATAGAAAAAAGTAAATCTTTCCTATTTCATTTACATTAGAAACAAAACACAATGGTTATAAAAAAAAATCATGTTAATCTTTGAAACGCTGAGCGTGTTGTATCTTATTTCATACGATTTAGATCATTCAACTTACCGGAGGTCTTGTTTTGTCGAAGGCTCCCATAGCAATTTTGAATCCGGCACCTTCGCCAATCAATACGTTTTCCTTCGGTATGCGTACGTCCTCAAATGTGATGCCCCGAGTATCGGACGCTTTTTGACCCATGTTCATTTCCTGCGAAATAATTTAATTTATCTCGAAGTATGAAAATCTTTATAATAATAAAAAAAGTCAGTGTCTACAGTAAATTGTTTTTCATTAAAAATCAAGAAACGAATTTTGTCTCATAGAGCTTATTTTATTGGCAATAAATCGCTTACCTTGCGTCCGGGTGTAACGCCGGCCCATTCTCTCTCCACAATGAATCCAGTGAAAGCTTTGGATGCTGGACACTTTGGGTCGGGATTCGTGCGAGCCAACACAAAGTACCTGTCGAATAAACCATTATATAATAGACGGCTAAAGTATGAGTACTTTTGACTACACAGAGTATTGCCAAAGGATACCTTTCCATACAATCCCGCCGCGAGTTGGACCGGCCCTTAGTAATGCGTCAGTAATTTTAATCCTTGCTTCTAATACAGTAAATAATACATACCAGTTGGCGACTCCGCCGTTGGTGATCCACATTTTTTGACCGTTGAGAATCCATTCGTCACCTTTCTTCTCGGCCCTTGTTTTGATGCCGGCAACGTCTGACCCGGCTCCGGGTTCGGTGACACCGTAAGCCTGAAATTTGAACGATTCAAAATCACTAACATTGCTCAAGAAACACACAAACTGCATATAGAAGTAATGTTCTATGATTATGGCAACTAACAACCGAAAAAAGCCTCATCTATATTGTTATAAAATAAAGTCACTGTCCGCTTCTGTCTGATTCTCCGCTAACTTCTTCTAATCTAAACCACCTAATACTATAGATTTTCATAAGGTTTATTACACAAATAGAAAGAGCGGTAAACTATGAAGGTTTGTGTAATATTTTGCTGAAAAAATTCTATCAGTGCTAAGCCAATCGCTAGTACAGTATAATGCAAATAATTCCACGAATGGTTTAATATAATAATCAACTTTTACGATACTTACGGCAACAATAGGTTCGTCAATCAGCCTCCCCAAATATTTCTTTTGTTGCTCCTTGTTACCGGCGATAATAACAGGAGTTTGCTAAAATATTACCAGAAAAAACATTATAATATACGAATTGATATTATGCATTGCGATGGACATTTATTTCACATAATTAATTAATTTCATTGTATAAAATAAATGTAGTAATTTCATATTTTATATTACTATTATTATTCAATTAAACATATTTCGAGAAAATTATTCAATTTCAAGTAATTATAAAACTAATAAAAATCAAACTTTATATATCTTATAATATAATGCAAACTGCCAACTGTAAGTATTAAGTCATGCATTACCATACCGTGAACATTGCATGCACATTGCAATAGGTTACAATGGAAGCTAAATAATAGGACCCGCAGTAAGCGACAGCAATTTTATATGATAATGTAACCAAACAACAAAATTTAGAAAATCTCATTTTCATTGAACGTTTTTGACAAAACTAGAAAATTATTTTTAAGAATAAATTTCAATACTTACTATGAAAAACTAATCAGATATTTATTTAAAGTATACGACATATAAATTGTACAATAAAGAAATTACAGCTCATCTTCATTGTGTAAATTTCGTTGTTTGATTACGTCTTAATGCTTCAGTCTTCATGGAGAATTGTTAGTAGGTACAAATAACAGTCACAGGAAATCGTACAAATAACAATAATGTTACAAAATTTTGTTAATATGTACACACATATAGCGACTCATGCTGAACTCAAACACCTGATTTCTAAGACGTTATCATTTACATAAAATTACTCCGAAGAATTGGTTGGAGGTGGATGGAATTCGAAAACGGTAGTGAGGTAATTAATATGGGCTAGATTCTGTATTAAAGATCTATTTGAAATTAATAATAATGCGGGCATAAATTTGTATGACACGTACCTTTGTGCGACCTTTCATTGTCTGCAGCACCAAAGGCCAATAAACAATAAAAGTCAATAAAGTTTACTTAAGATTTAAAACTTTATAGATAAATAATAAAGTAAACCGACTATGGCATTTTGTCTTTTTCTTAAAAAATGAGTAAACTTCACGAATTTGGTAGTTATGAAAATTGAGAGGAACAAAGTAACTTACAACTTCTGAACATATTGTAAGTTAAAAAAACTAATTTTAAAAAATACTGTTCGTTATATTATTTGCTATAAAAATAAATTTACAATTTAATCTTTTTTTTTTTTCAATTTATTCTTTCACTATTGTATTGATGTTTGACTAAAGCTGTTTAGTAGACACCTATAATTTGTTAATAATTTAAATTTTTATTTTGAAAGACTACTAGTACTTAAAGATTATTTGAAGATTCGTGCATTTCTACTCTACTCTACATTAATTTCTACTCTACTAAAACAACAAGTGTTTACAAAAATAAACACTTTTTATAAAAGTGCAAATTCATTTTATATTTTTTTCCCCACTTACACCCAATCCACTGGCTTCCATGGCAGTCATGATACCAGTACAACCGTAAGCTAGCTCCTCCGCTATGAGACACCCGTCAAACACACCCATGTCCATACCACCTGTGTAGTCGAAACGATGTGAAAAGTCAGTGAAATGTGAAAGTGAGCGACACATTGATCGTCATATAATAATCTTGGTTTATACGACGTGTTAACGAATCAATGTATGTTAACGAAAATATCTTAGTTTCAAATTTCCCTTTACCTGGCTTGACAAGAAATAATTGCTGATGGTGATTGAGCCATTAGAAGAACCACTAAATCCATAACTCCCCCAACAACAGCATCTTACACAACTTAACTCTCTGTTAACTTAAACACTCCTAAAGTATTGACCGTAGATTAAAAATTTATATAAAACAAGTTTGTAGAAAATTTTATGTAAAAACTTTTGTCATAAGTAATCATAATACTAATCGTAAAAATTTTCGCGATATGAGCAAAAACCTTATTACGTTCATCTGGATACCGCAAGGTATAACTGTAACAATTTTCAAAACTACATTATTTGCCCTGATTTTATTCATTTTACTGGGATAACTGTCTTTAATTATTGTAAAGGCTAACAAGAGAACCATCCACCTAGCCAAGCATCTTAGTTAAAATGTTTACTTAACTTTATATAATATAACATACAACATTATGAACGATATTACCCCACTTTTACAACAAGTACAGAACAATGAATATAATTTGCGACCAATACAAGCGTCAGACAAATAGCAATAGTTTGAGGTGACGTGCTATTATAATGTGTAATGTGATACGATTTAATATATAAGTCAACGGCAGGACGCGATAATGACTACACGTGAAAAGGGCTGCCATCTGTGCGAATTTCAAAGTTTAAAAGAGATATCAGGCAAATTTTTTAGGGTTGTACTGTGGGTAATATTAAAAATGCGAACTGCTCGGTTCTGTAAGATGACGTATACCGACTGTGTCCCTCTATTAACACTGCTTTCGAGGCCGAGACCCCCCATCATACTTTATGACGTCACAGTGCACAATGTAAATTTTAAAACGTTTTGCTCCGTATATTTTATTTTTGAATTATTACTAAAAAAAGTCTTCATGCTTAACAAAAAATTATTCATCTTCATTATCAAAACCTCGGAACAGTAAAAATTGTGACTAAAAGATTTTTGTATAGATTATATTTAGGGTATTTCGAATTCATTGCAATAGCAGCCCTGTACAAGAGTGTATACAATAAAATACTATGAACTCACTCCAAGACCAGTACCACCGATTGCGGTCGTGATACCAGTGCAACCGAATGCCAACTCTTCAGCAATCAGGCACTCCTCGGTTACTCCAAAGGTACTTCCCATTCCGCCTGAAATACCTCTCAAATTCAGACAAGAGTTTACACATTTATCTGGATTTTCCTATGAACTTTCCTAAAGTTTACAATTTTAGAACTAGTGAACCTTTGGCTTATAATTAAGTATATGTACTTATTATTCTAAAATTAAGTCTCAATTTAAAAAAAAAAAATAAGCCAAAATGCGAATAGTCGTACAGGTATCTTCCTCCCATACCAAATAATAAAATATTAGATTAAATTTTTACTAAATTATTGGTCACATAATTCCTTACCAGTTTAAATGCGCGATCGCCTTTCTACCTTTTGGCTCAATGAATAAATTCCTATTTGAGAGCTTTTTGGTACTTTAAATAACTCGTGAACCAAAAAATTATGAAATGCGATATATAGTTGATTTTGAAAGTGTAAAACACCAGCACCAAAAACACTCAAACTTAATTTCAAAATGTCATATTATGTGCTTACTCCTACTTCAGTGATACAAAGGGCGGCCATAATACCAGAGCAACCGTATGCAAACTCTTCAGCAACAAGACTACCTTCAAGAACACCTAATCCAAGACCTCCTGTGAATAAGGTTTTTAGCTTCATTGATGTGGATCCCATACGAATTTGCTTGAGAAATTTCATTTACAGTGTCAATTTTATTGAAAAAAAAAAAAAAAAAAATTCGAGTGTGGCAGTATCTTGCACTCGGCCGTATATTTTAAAACAAATAATTCATCTTTATATGCTCTTGATTGACATGGTTACACTCTAAATATATTCAAAAAACACTAACGTGTCTTAGTAGAAACAAAATGATACACAAAATTGTGTATAAAAGTTTTTAAATAAAATCTTTGATGTTAGTGTCGGATAAAAGTCACTACAATTAAAATGACAGCTCCATGAAGACTCATTTATTATTTGAAACGATATCATTAAGCAAATTACGAAATCATAACAAGACACGTATACCTTTATTTTTAAAAAAACTTACTCCTATATTAGTGACCATCAAGGCGGCCTTAATACCGGCGCAACCATATGCGAATTCCTCGCAAATAATACAATCATCGAACACATCTAACCCCATACCGCCTGAAACGATATGTGTTTAATATTTCTTTTTATTATTTCAAAATAGTATTTTGTTTATTTCTCGTCAAGCTACTAAAATGTCTACGTGATGCTTTATTTTTGTGTAATAAGATGAAAACTATCCTCACTAATAACACTAAAACAACATTTATTTATACACTGTCAAAAGGTTAAAATAAATAGTAATAATATGATTATGTTAAAATAATAGTACTAATAATTTGATGAGGTCTTTAAATGTAAAAGTCGCCAGAGTTGTATATGTAACTATGCTTATATATATACCCATTCTTATATATTGATTAAAAACATCTAAAATAATCAGAGTAATAAATATATGATTTGGGATAACATTACCGCAGTGTTCCGGAACGTGTCCATTCATTAGACCGACTTCCCACGCCTTCTTGACGATGGGCCACGGATATTCGCCGGTCTTGTCATACTGTGCTGCCACCGGGACGATTTCTTCCCTCGTGAACTTACGAGCCAGGTCCTGCAG
The DNA here is from genome assembly GCA_944738685.1 of Synanthedon myopaeformis. Taxonomy (NCBI): domain Eukaryota; kingdom Metazoa; phylum Arthropoda; class Insecta; order Lepidoptera; family Sesiidae; genus Synanthedon; species Synanthedon myopaeformis. The sequence goes on along the minus strand of OX122913.1, from coordinate 2,719,958 downwards.
GGCCTTCTGCTCATCGCTCAGCTCTGAAATTTTCAAGATTCACTTTACAGATTATGTGTGTACGTAATTTATCTTAGATCAATTTTAATAAAAAAAAAATATATAAAATTTAAAACTTTGCTGCAGCAGTTAGTATCTACAAATACACATTGTAAGATTTTCTGTTCTTAATGACACTAATGAAAAAAAAAAAGAATTAAAATATCCTTACCAAAACACAGGCCGGTAGGTGGTATAGATTTAACAGACGCTAAGCAAGCAGTGGTGGAGAGTTTTCTGTAGATTGGTTGAGTTGCACGTATCATCTGTAAACATGTATATGTAGTTTTTCTTATGTAATTCAAAATTTTAACTATACTTAGATAGACTATTATAATCTGTTAAATGAATAGATATCATAATCATTTTATTACATTACAAATATATAACAGCATTATTTATTTGTAAATGTAACAGAAAAAAACACAATGAAAGTGGTATCAGGGTAAAGTACAAATAAATGAACTTTGGACACCACATGCAACAGTTTTGTTGTCATTTCGTTAAATTCAATATGCGCCACTTTTATAAATAACAATAGTATATTTTAGCAGATAACTTACTCAATAATATTTATATATTAGTTATAAAAAGAACATAAAACAAGATAATAAAAAATATTTTACCTGAACAATAGGGTTCATGTTTGTCTTGATTTATTTGTAGCTTTGTACAAAGAAATTGGACGATTTTTATTGGATTTTAAATTAAATAACCGAATTTATAATAAATAAGGAAGATAAAAAAAATGTTTCTTAATTAATCTTTACTTATAATAGTAATCGACGACCTAAACATGAGACTAGCACTGATATAATAAAACGAATAAATTAAAATAATAAAATTATCAGTATCTCAGTACACAGAATAAGTAGATCAACCAATAAACTAGACTTGACACTGGATACCACAGACAACTTACATATCGAATGACCAACATGTGTTCCCAACATCTGAGGGTTAGACATTCCCTATGCAGCCTCTATGCAGTCAAACAAATCTAGTCAGTATTCTAACTTAAGTCTAAATTGTAGTCGTCATTAATAGACATTATTTCAAAAAATATGTTATACATTAAGCGCCACTGTATAGGTATTTAAAAAATGTATTTTATAAATTAACAAGTAAAATTTATTCAGCACAATACTTAAAAATCAAAAATCATCTTATAATTAAGTCGCTAATTAAATGTCCGTTGAAAGGGGTTAAAATGGTGGCGCTAGTGTAGCCAGAGTGTAATGTTAAAATCACTAAAAGATATTAAAATCTCACGAAAATAATACAAAAATCACGATGACAAAAACAATACAAAATTCTCCATGACAAAATATTAAATTTTTCAACTCAGCGCACTTCACTCCGTCAACAACTGCTACATTCATTTCATACCCTCTGTCTACACTAGCGCCAATCGTGTCTATTTATGAACTATTATTTAATGCCTTTAGTTGCCACTCACCCATGTAAGATGGTCCTCCTTACCTCTATCCTCCTTGGACGCCACGTTTAGATGTGGTTTCTTGATTCTTAGCATGGCATCGTTAGATGTCGCCTTGTGCGTAATTCGTTTTCACAATTTCACACTGTCTCTATGTTTGTACGAATGAAGATATTTTACACGGGCTTTTCTGGAACAAAGCTAAGTTCGGCATTTGAAACTTGTTCTCTTAATTCTTCTGGAGTTAGACCATCACCACTGGACGTACTCATTTTTTTTTAAATATTTACCAAAACAGTACAAAAACACCAAGACCTAATGCTGAACGATTTTCTGAAGGGCTGTGTAACTATTCACAGCTGGGCCAACTCTAGTCGGTTATGGTCGGCCGACTTTAGTAGGCTTTGGCTGGACACACTAATAAAATCAAGAAGCCCATGTTTTATTCCTGTGAGTTAAATCGCGTGTTCGATTTTCGAATCACACTCACATCAAGAATCGATTTTTCTGCGAATTTTTAGGCACTAACCGCACCCTTTTCGTGCTGGAGAGGTGAAAATGTTATTTATTATAAGGAGCGAGGTTGTGACTTGATATTAATAAATAATAATAATCAAACTCTTTCTTTAATTTGACTTGATTTTGTGACAAAGGATACATTTTTTTCCTACTGCGTATAGTTAGTTAATCGTGAAATAATATAACTTTAAATAAGAAACTGTGCTGTTGGTTTCCAGATACTAAAAGTTAGATATATGTAAAGAAAATCACTTCAGTCATCGTGTTTTCTTTAGTTTCAATTTGCCGCTCTTTCTTGAATTTAAGCAGCCTTGTGAAAAGTGCACCCAAAGCCTGGGGTTCGAAACTATGACCAAATGATACTTTATATAGAGATAACATGATGTACAAAATTCCACCTCCACTCCCTCAGGGGGCTACAACACCCAGTTAAACTGAAAACTGTTTTATTCTTTTTCTCCAAATCTATGTAACTGACGGAAATCAAAATTTGCACAAATATTGTTGTGACTTAAAGTAATAATATAAATATAAAGAGTAATAATACAAAGAGCTTGAAAAAATAAATAAAATAATTGAAACCATCCTGTATAATGATTTCTTTGGTGGTATAAACACCGTTTTCTTTCAACATCCAACCTACGTAATCCTCAAGTTTGGTCTGTCTAGCAAAGGTGGAACACTACTAAATAAATTATAACTTAAAACATATTTTATCTAGAATCTTGTTTATTTTTCATCTAGTGAGTTCTAAAGAGTAACATAAAAAAAACTTATTGTTAATAGACATATAACTAAAAAAAAAATTATCCTCTAATTAATCGTTATCACTATTTTCGTTAATAACCGTAGAAATATCTATGTTATAATCAAATATATTTGTCAGAATTTATATGTATCTGGCATTAGATATATAATAAAACCACTGTAGCAATGTGAGAGCAACAACCGGCAATGCGATTTCCATTGGGGCATGTACAGTAGTGGCCTATGATACCTCTGTAATTATTCTGATTGGGTTCATAACTAAGGAAAATATAATAACTTTTTGACTTATACGTCGAGACTGGATATGAATTCTTAAAAGCTCATTTTCTTTAGAGTATTCGAGGTTGGTGGAGCCATCTGTGTTTTGGAGTTCGGCCAAGTAGCATATTGATTGCTTTAATTGGTACGAACCGCCAAAAAATATTTTTAGATCCTTATTGTCAGCTCAGGAAAGTCCAATAAATCATTACTTGATATATTTTTAAAAATGGTTTTCTTTCTTATCCTTTCATTAGCCTATACTAATTGTGCCAAGTTATTGACTATCGTGGCGGATTTTATCATTAAAATATTTTTTTGGTTTAACTGGGATCATAGTTTCGAACCCCAGGCTTTGGGGGCACTTTTCACAAGGCTATACTGCTATAACCTTTACCGCGTTACCGACAGCCTAACGATATTTCACGACTGACCACTAGAAATAAAATAATAATGTTTGGGTAAATTATAAACGAATGTGTGAGCTAAATTTAACAGCAAACTTTCACGATAATTATAAAGAGACAAATTATAGGCTTAAAGGTGTCTCTTTCGTTTTCACGGGTTAGTAAATTATATAAACTTATAATAATAATAATGTTATTGATCAAATTGTGAACATATTTTGTAAATAAACTTTCATTTTCGCAGAAAAGTAATCACGCCTTTGTCATTTATTTTGAATTCTTCCAATTGACAAGCAACATTATATTATATTTAAAAACATTTAATGATATGAAAACAAAAAATACTGTTATTAAGATGTTTTTTATAGTTTAGTTAGACCTTAAAAATAGAATGACCCAGGTATTTGCGTACGTGACTTATTATATGTTCGTTAAAGCCGTTGCTTGTTACTGGCGAGTGAATAACTGCTGACTATAATTTCGAGAACTACAGCCAACCTGGGGTTCTCATATTGCACATAGTTACACAGTGAAAAATTCCACACATCATATTAATGACGCCATTCTTATAACAACCACTAGCGCATACAGCCGATTTTCAATTGATTACTTATTTTTACTTTTGCTCAGATTTAAATAAGTTAAACTTTGATAAAGTTAATTAAAAAGTGATTTATGTGATTATATACATATTCCTACTGTTCGACGCAAACGAATTAACCAACCACGTGGAAGGTATAGCGGACCACATGGAAGGATTAGGCTTACCACATTGATAGTCATGAGAGCCTTCGTAACCCATGGTATGTAAAATATTACTTTTATATTAGGTATTTAAAATAATATATTAACACTAACATTCGAAGTTGCTAATCTCCTGCACGTGCTGGTTAGTGATAATTGCGTCATCATTAAGAGGTTACGCTTAGAGCAGCGTTTTTCCATACAAATGTATTCCCCTGTTTTCTCCCTGGATAATTCTTCTAAAGCAAAAGTTTGTTGTCATAAAATCTAGGTCTGCTAAATGTATGTCCCTATCATTTCTTTTTTCCACCAACTAATTACATAAGAAAATATGACTTCTCAAAAATCGTAATAAATGGCCTGTGTCACCCTAATCAGGAGACTATGAAACCAATTTGAAAGGTTTTTAAGATAAAAATAAATAAATCTAGAAGTTATTGGTGAGTTAAAAACGCAATCATTTATATATTATCTTTTTTTTTATTAGAGATGGGCTTGCTCTTGGCCAACAATCAGCCTTGTAGCAAGGATGAGGCCTATGATGGAGCGAGCTCACCCAGAAGCGGACAGAGGACGTCCTGTGGCTGTGATGATGATCCATACAAATGTTATAAGTAAGTGTAAAAATAATTCTGACTACGTTTTCCTATACTAATTACTTCTTAAAGGAAGTAAGAACTGTATACCTACTTCTTTTTTACTAAGTGATCAAGAGTTCATTTTTCTTCTTTTTTACCTGTACCGATTTTATACCGAAACTAATTCTGTAGATATCCAATATTAAATCATGTTAAAGCAACTAAGTAACTCTGTCTGTTTGTTACGTTTTAAATCAGACAACCAATTTCCGAGTGACCAATTTTAATGAAACTTGGTACGGTGACAACCTAACCCCTAGGGAAGGAGTAATTCTTTTAATTCAATAATTCTTTTTTAAAATTTCATTCGCCTATTTTTGTAGGGATGGAAGTAATGTTATTTTCACCTCTTCAGCACGAAAAGGGTGCTGTTGGTGCCTAAAAACTGGCAGAAAAATAGATTCTTGATGCGAGCGTGATTCGAAATTCGAACACGCGATTTAACTTACAGGAATATTTTTTTAGTGAGTCCAGCCATAGCCTACTAGAGTTGGCTCAGCTGTTAAGACAGACAGGACCCTTACCTAACACGCAAGTAAATAATAGGACCATCACAGTTCTGAACAAAACTGTTACCTTTTATAATCTTACAAATTGCAGAAATTTTACTTTCAACTTTTAATATTTTTGTTAATTTATTTATAATTTATGGTGACTATGGCTATGTAAATGTTGGCTATAATAAACATAATATTTAATTGACCTAGTCAACACCTCAACGCTTTTCTCACTGTTGAGGTGAAAAGTTGTAAGTTTAATACAAGAGCAAATTTTTTTATGTCTCGTGCCTTTAAATCACTCACTTCGCTCAGTAGTATATATTAGAATCACTCGCTACGCTCGTGATTCGTGATAGTTCGTGATTTAAAATAAAATTTTGATTTTTATTAGTGTGTCCAGCCATAGCCGACTAGAGTTGGCCCAGCTGTGAAGAAGTTTCACAGCCGTTCAAAAACTGGTGCAGCATTAGCTCTTGGTGTTTTTGTACTGTTTTGGTAAATATAAAAAAGAAAATGAGTACATCCAGTAGTTGTTGGTCTAACTCCAGAAGAATTAAGATCAATGCCAAATGCCGAACTTAGCTTTCTTCCAGAAAAGTCCCGTGAAAAATATCTTCAATCGTACGAATTACTTCATTCGTACAAACATAGAGACCTAACACACAAGTAAATATTACGACCATCACAGTTCCGAAGAAAACTGTTACCTTTAGACTGTTACCTTTAAACTTTACCTCTTTCACCATGTGTCAAGTATGCTAACCGCTATTTAAAGTCACCGGTAAACGGGAATGATGGAGATGATATACCTTTGTTTGTACGGTAAAAGTCGCAAACATTCAAAAGAAAATAATAAAAAAATTCGCCTATCGAAGGATGCAGTAAACCGAGTGCATAATTTAATAAAACCGGGGCAGGTCGCTAGCTATATATAAAAACGGTGGAAAATATGTAGGTAACCTAATCCGACTAGTGTATTAGAACAATGAAATAATGTAGGATAAACTAAAACAGAGAATTTTCGATTTCAGTACCTAATGGTTCCGGCGCAAGAACCAAGTGGATGGCGAAAGATTTCTCTGCTGTTTCAACTTGATCCTGACGCAAGTTATGGCTACCCATGGAAATATCACACTCCAGCTCACTAAAGTATTTTTTAAATTATCTTATTTCATTCCATTGTACGTTCGATAAGTTTTCATTATTAGTTGCCAGAAGGCACCGCCGTTTCTTTATTTAGTTCATGACATCTTGAACTCTATTTTGTGCTCGCAGAGGTCAATTTTCTTTGTATGCTGCAACCACAATTACTTTTTACTAGTAGCGACGCACAATTTTTGTTCTCTTCAAAATATTCAAAAGCTATGTTCGAATACAAATATTAGTCCCAAAAATTAAGGGATATAAAAAAATTGTAACTTTTAGGTAATTTTCAACAGGCTGTAATTTCGATGGAAATGGTCGTACAGAGCTAATTAAAACAGGAAATTGTAGCTTAGTTTTTTATATGTAGGTACAGATAAAATGGTAATGACAAATCCAAATTTTTCACCTCGAAAGCCTTTTGGATCATTGTTAAATTCATTAAAATTTAGGTATTTTTTCAGTTTTTGTTGATCACTACCAAGGACATGTGCTACGGCCAAAAGTCACTATGCGCACTTTTTAATTACTACTACATATATTTTAAATATTGGAAACATTTTATCCCTGTATGCGTCAACATATCTTTTTATACATTGTTTGCGCATGAACCTTTTATTGCACACGTCAAGTGTAAGGCTAAGTGCCAAATGCATTATTGATGAAATAAAGCACGGCACTTCAGAATATATTAATTATAGAAATATTTAAACTACGCACTTTACTTTACCCACAATAAAGGACGAGAGAGAGCTACTGCTTCTATACATACTCTGTCTGACAGATGTCTGTCACAGACTCAAAAGCGTCCACCATAGTTCCATCAATTATGTTGGTGTAAGGCCCCCTTTACTACTAAACGCTTTATCGCATTTTTCGCATTTTTCGCACACATACGCTTTTACACCCGCGTGTATCCTTTCGTCTGTTGAGGAGTGGACTGTATTTAATGAAATGAAAAGATGATGATAAATTAAGAACATATATTTACAATAAAACTAACATACTACCACACAATATGTCTCTGCTCCAACTTACGACTGCATCTTGACATATAATATATTTTTCTAATTACAATATTCTTTTAAAACTATTCGTTGTGGCTACCAACCAGCCAGTTGCCAACAACAACCAAAGGTCTTTCGCCGTCATTCTTGACCGTAATACTGGCAATATATTTTTGACAATACCTCAGCAAGTTTCTCTTTGTTGCGAATGTCCGACCGCACTCTTGGTACTCGTGTGATATTCCGCCTGGGTGTATTTGCAAGTATCGTCATCTTCTACAACCGTTTTGTCTTTTTTCAACAAATCTTTCTGGTTACCGGCTAAAATTTCCACCCAAGTGTATTAGTTCGCTGGGCCCATAACCTGATAAAATTAGGTAATAATTGCGTTAGTAGGATTCGATCCTTGCAAATAATCTTTCTGCTTCAATGGAGATTGAGAATTATGTTCATCGTCCTCTTTTGATGCGTTTGAAAATTTCCTAATCATATATTTGCACGTGTTGTCATCTTCTACAATCGTTTTGTCTTTTCTCAACAAATCGTCCGGGTTACCGGCTAAAATTTCCACCCAATTGTACTGATTCGCTGGGCCCATAACCTGATAAAATTAGGTAATAATTGCGTTCGTAGGATTCGATCCTTGCAAATAATCTTTCTGCTTCAATGGAGATTGAGAATTATGTTCATCGTCCTCTTTTGATGCGTTTGAAAATTTCCTAATCATATATTTGCACGTGTTGTCATCTTCTACAATCGTTTTGTCTTTTCTCAACAAATCTTCCGGGTTACCGGCTAAAATTTCCACCCAATTGTACTGATTCGCTGGGCCCATAACCTGATAAAATTAGGTAATAATTGCGTTCGTAGGATTCGATCCTTGCAAGTAATCTTCCTGCTTCAATGGAGATTGAGAATTATGTTCATCGTCCTCTTTTGATGCGTTTGAAAATTTCCTAATCATATATTTGCACGTGTTGTCATCTTCTAAAACCGTTTTGTCTTTTCTCAAGAAAACTTCTGGGTTACTGGCTAAAATTTCCGCCCATGTGTACTGTCTCGCTGAGCCCATGAAATTCCCTCACTTTCCTATGCTATTCCTGTGCGCTCTCGTACAGAGACGTGCAGTACGTCTTTGAATAGGTAATCATGAGACCTATTATATAACGTACTCTTACCTTCCTTACTTTCCTTACCCATACTACACGTGCGACAGCTCGTTGGTAAGGCCTAAGACATTTCCACCAAACTCTACCTTTCTTTTATTATTTTCCCGGTGGATACCCCAAACCCTATGGTCAATTTCAATTGAAAAATGAAATCATATTTAAATTTTTACAATTTAATTCAAGTTTACATTTTTATTATTATTAAAAGGGGTCGGGGGTTCACATGTTCCCTTGGCGAGAGTCAAGCAATTTTTATTAATTTATGTCAGGTTTTATTATTTTCAATTGACATCCGTGCGTGCTGTTTTCGTATAGTATTTTATGATTTTTTCGCTTCTAGTATTGTATCTAGTCACGTGACCGCCGTGAATCTGTCATAATTTATGTTTAATAGCATTTTTATTTAGTGTAGCCAGCATTAACTTTGTATTGAAGCGTGTAACGCGAGAACTCTCAGTAGTGGCAGCATTAGACGATGATTCCTCCGCTTTATAGATTTTATTTTTATTTGGGAGGTTACTTTACTGCCAGATTTAACAGGATATTTCAATTACAATGTTTCCGGTTTTTTCAAATGCAGATTAATAGCTAGGTGTTCATCGTCCTCTTTTGATGCGTTTGAAAATTTCCTAATCATATATTTGCACGTGTTGTCATCTTCTACAATCGTTTTGTCTTTTCTCAACAAATCTTCCGGGTTACCGGCTAAAATTTCCACCCAATTGTACTGATTCGCTGGGCCCATAACCTGATAAAATTAGGTAATAATTGCGTTCGTAGGATTCGATCCTTGCAAGTAATCTTCCTGCTTCAATGGAGATTGAGAATTATGTTCATCGTCCTCTTTTGATGCGTTTGAAAATTTCCTAATCATATATTTGCACGTGTTGTCATCTTCTACAACCGTTTTGTCTTTTCTCAAGAAAACTTCTGGGTTACTGGCTAAAATTTCCGCCCATGTGTACTGTCTCGCTGAGCCCATGAAATTCCCTCACTTTCCTATGCTATTCCTGTGCGCTCTCGTACAGAGACGTGCAGTACGTCTTTGAATAGGTAATCATGAGACCTATTATATAACGTACTCTTACCTTCCTTACTTTCCTTACCCATACTACACGTGCGACAGCTCGTTGGTAAGGCCTAAGACATTTCCACCAAACTCTACCTTTCTTTTATTATTTTCCCGGTGGATACCCCAAACCCTATGGTCAATTTCAATTGAAAAATGAAATCATATTTAAATTTTTACAATTTAATTCAAGTTTACATTTTTATTATTATTAAAAGGTGTCGGGGGTTCACATGTTCCCTTGGCGAGAGTCAAGCAATTTTTATTAATTTATGTCAGGTTTTATTATTTTCAATTGACATCCGTGCGTGCTGTTTTCGTATAGTATTTTATGATTTTTTCGCTTCTAGTATTGTATCTAGTCACGTGACCGCCGTGAATCTGTCATAATTTATGTTTAATAGCATTTTTATTTAGTGTAGCCAGCATTGACTTTGTATTGAAGCGTGTAACGCGAGAACTCTCAGTAGTGGCAGCATTAGACGATGATTCCTCCGCTTTATAGATTTTATTTTTATTTGGGAGGTTACTTTACTGCCAGATTTAACAGGATATTTCAATTACAATGTTTCCGGTTTTTTCAAATGCAGATTAATAGCTAGGTGTTCATCGTCCTCTTTTGATGCGTTTGAAAATTTCCTAATCATATATTTGCACGTGTTGTCATCTTCTACAATCGTTTTGTCTTTTCTCAACAAATCTTCCGGGTTACCGGCTAAAATTTCCACCCAATTGTACTGATTCGCTGGGCCCATAACCTGATAAAATTAGGTAATAATTGCGTTCGTAGGATTCGATCCTTGCAAGTAATCTTCCTGCTTCAATGGAGATTGAGAATTATGTTCATCGTCCTCTTTTGATGCGTTTGAAAATTTCCTAATCATATATTTGCACGTGTTGTCATCTTCTACAACCGTTTTGTCTTTTCTCAAGAAAACTTCTGGGTTACTGGCTAAAATTTCCGCCCATGTGTACTGTCTCGCTGAGCCCATGAAATTCCCTTACTTTCCTATGCTATTCCTGTGCGCTCTCGTACAGAGACGTGCAGTACGTCTTTGAATAGGTAATCATGAGACCTATTATATAACGTACTCTTACCTTCCTTACTTTCCTTACCCATACTACACGTGCGACAGCTCGTTGGTAAGGCCTAAGACATTTCCACCAAACTCTACCTTTCTTTTATTATTTTCCCGGTGGATACCCCAAACCCTATGGTCAATTTCAATTGAAAAATGAAATCATATTTAAATTTTTACAATTTAATTCAAGTTTACATTTTTATTATTATTAAAAGGGGTCGGGGGTTCACATGTTCCCTTGGCGAGAGTCAAGCAATTTTTATTAATTTATGTCAGGTTTTATTATTTTCAATTGACATCCGTGCGTGCTGTTTTCGTATAGTATTTTATGATTTTTTCGCTTCTAGTATTGTATCTAGTCACGTGACCGCCGTGAATCTGTTATAATTTATGTTTAATAGCATTTTTATTTAGTGTAGCCAGCATTAACTTTGTATTGAAGCGTGTAACGCGAGAACTCTCAGTAGTGGCAGCATTAGACGATGATTCCTCCGCTTTATAGATTTTATTTTTATTTGGGAAGGCTCACGAAAGATTAATCGTTACTTTTAGACATACTGTATTTGGCACATTTGAGGCAGAAGGCATCATTAAAATTTGCCATTCCCCTCTGTGATACTTCCACTTTCGAAATCGAGATTTTCCCTTGGCAAAGGAACCAATGTGCCGCGCTAACGATTCTATTAATTTAACACAATATTTATTTAAAAACAATTTTCAAGAGCTTGTATCCCAAACAAAAAAAAAAATTAGTAAAGTCGTTGACTCGCTCAGGAATGTTTTTAAAAAGGATTATATTTTATAATTTTATTATAATTTGGTTAAGGTTGACACCTCTCTAATTCTTTTAGGGAAATGATGTCGGTGCCCAGTCGAGAGGAGGGCGAGTACGCAATCCCGAAATTCGATCGGACCCGTTGGATTACCCGCGACGAGCCCGATCGAATATCGATCGGAGGTTTGTTAGGGTGTTTTTCCTTAGGCTTGTCTGCTTCTTGTGTATTATTATTAATAGGTAGTCCATCAAACCTATTTGACACATGAACACTTTCAGGAGACGGCAAGTTGGAGCTTTCTTTTTTTATTAGGATTTCTGCTGACTGGTACTCTCTGCCAATCGGGTAAGTCAACAGATCTTATATTGTTTTCCTGTTAAGGATCTGAGGGAGCCTTTTCCTTGTTAGTTAAGACCTTAACACTTCCAATAAAGCACTCCTTGGTCTATTAGAAAAACTTGGGTGGAAGGCTTGCTGCACATATTTCTTACTATGACCAATAAGTAAGTACTTTCAAATAAAATCACGTCATCTATAGGCTCACGAAATATTAATCGTTACTTTTAGACATACTGTATTTGGCACATTTGAGGCAGAAGGCATCATTAAAATTTGCCATTCAACTCTGTGATACTTCCACTTTCGAAATCGAAATTTTCCCTTGGCAAAGGAACCAATGTGCCGCGCTAACGATGCTATTAATTTAACACAATATTTATTTAAAAACAATTTTCAAGAGCCTGTATTCCAAACAAAAAAAATATTTAGTTAAGTCGTTGACTCGCTCAGGAATGTTTTTAAAAAGGATTATATTTTATAATTTTATTATAATTTGGTCAAAATTAGACCTCATTATGAATTAAAACTTGTTACAAAACGGTCTATTTCGGGACTCCAATAACTAACTAAAATTAACTTCTCACTTAAACGATTGATATTAGACTGAATTGGTCTCTCTCGCGTCTCTCGCGTCTCTCGTCTTTCTCGTATCTCTCGTCGCGCAGTCCGAGAAGCTCACCAGCTCTTCGGATGTTGTGATGACGTGATAGATAGAATTAACATATTATAATTTATGTCGTCTTCAGGCGGCTTCTAGAAGAATTTTAATTCGTAGCTGACTGCACTACTCGTAGCTGTCGGAGAGTGTGTCGGTGATACCTGCTTTTTTCATTGAATTATCCTATTCTACCTTTAAAGAACATCTTCCCAAACATCTTTCCAAACAAAAAAAATATCTAGTGGAGTCGGCGACTCGCTAAGGGATGTTTTTAAAAATGATTTAAGGACCAGCCGTGGCATGTGTTCCAGTGGCACTTTTGATTTTATCAAAGGAAACAAATATACTTATTTCTATTTATTATTCTAATGAATTTCTAATTTACAAACCTATAATTTGGTTTGTAATCAAAACATATAAATCTATTAATCTATAAAATGCAAGTGTTAGTTATAAAAACAATAAAGAAAGATAAATAGACAGGAGGATTCCAAAAGGCAATTGGACACGCACATCAAATATCTGTCAAATTTCGTTTGATGGACAAACCTATTTGACACATGAACACTTTCAGGAGACGGCAAGTTGGAGCTTTCTTTTTTTATTAGGATTTCTGCTGACTGGTACTCTCTGCCAATCGGGTAAGTCAACAGATCTTATATTGTTTTCCTGTTAAGGATCTGAGGGAGCCTTTTCCTTGTTAGTCAAGACCTTAACACTTCCAATAGAAGCACTCCTTGGTCTATTAGAAAGACTTGGGTGGAAGGCTTGCTGCACATATTTCTTACTTTGACCAATAAGTAAGTACTTCCAAATAAAATCACGTCATCTATAGGCTCACGAAATATTAATCGTTACTTTTAGACATACTGTATTTGGCACATTTGAGGCAGAAGGCATCATTAAAATTTGCCATTCAACTCTGTGATACTTCCACTTTCGAAATCGAGATTTTCCCTTGGCAAAGGAACCAATGTGCCACGCTAACGATGCTATTAATTTAACACAATATTTATTTAAAAACAATTTTCAAGAGCCTGTATTCCAAACAAAAAAAATATTTAGTTAAGTCGTTGACTCGCTCAGGAATGTTTTTAAAAAGGATTATATTTTATAATTTTATTATAATTTGGTCAAAATTAGACCTCATTATGAATTAAAACTTGTTACAAAACGGTCTATTTCGGGACTCCAATAACTAACTAAAATTAACTTCTCACTTAAACGATTGATATTAGACTGAATTGGTCTCTCTCGCGTCTCTCGCGTCTCTCGTCTTTCTCATATCTCTCGTCGCGCAGTCCGAGAAGCTCACCAGCTCTTCGGATGTTGTGATGACGTGATAGATAAAATTAACATATTATAATTTATGTCGTCTTCAGGCGGCTTCTAGAAGAATTTTAATTCGTAGCTGACTGCACTACTCGTAGCTGTCGGAGAGTGTGTCGGTGATACCTGCTTTTTTCATTGAATTATCCTATTCTACCTTTAAAGAACATCTTCCCAAACATCTTTCCAAACAAAAAAAATATCTAGTGGAGTCGGCGACTCGCTAAGGGATGTTTTTAAAAATGATTTAAGGACCAGCCGTGGCATGTGTTCCAGTGGCACTTTTGATTTTATCAAAGGAAACAAATATACTTATTTCTATTTATTATTCTAATGAATTTCTAATTTACAAACCTATAATTTGGTTTGTAATCAAAACATATAAATCTATTAATCTATAAAATGCAAGTGTTAGTTATAAAGAACAATAAAGAAAGATAAATAGACAGGAGGATTCCAAAAGGCAATTGGACACGCACATCAAATATCTGTCAAATTTCGTTTGATGGACAAACCTATTTGACACATGAACACTTTCAGGAGACGGCAAGTTGGAGCTTTCTTTTTTTATTAGGATTTCTGCTGACTGGTACTCTCTGCCAATCGGGTAAGTCAACAGATCTTATATTGTTTTCCTGTTAAGGATCTGAGGGAGCCTTTTCCTTGTTAGTCAAGACCTTAACACTTCCAATAGAAGCACTCCTTGGTCTATTAGAAAGACTTGGGTGGAAGGCTTGCTGCACATATTTCTTACTTTGACCAATAAGTAAGTACTTCCAAATAAAATCACGTCATCTATAGGCTCACGAAAGATTAATCGTTACTTTTAGACATACTGTATTTGGCACATTTGAGGCAGAAGGCATCATTAAAATTTGCCATTCCACTCTGTGATACTTCCGCTTTCGAAATCGAGTTTTTCCCTTGGCAAAGGAACCAATGTGCCGCGCTAACGATTCTATTAATTTAACACAATATTTATTTAAAAACAATTTTCAAGAGCTTGTATCCCAAACAAAAAAAAAATTAGTAAAGTCGTTGACTCGCTCAGGAATGTTTTTAAAAAGGATTATATTTTATAATTTTATTATAATTTGGTTAAGGTTGACACCTCTCTAATTCTTTTAGGGAAATGATGTCGGTGCCCAGTCGAGAGGAGGGCGAGTACGCAATCCCGAAATTCGGTCGGACCCGTTGGATTACCCGCGACGAGCCCGATCGAATATCGATCGGAGGTTTGTTAGGGTGTTTTTCCTTAGGCTTGTCTGCTTCTTGTGTATTATTATTAATAGGTAGTCCATCAAACCTATTTGACACATGAACACTTTCAGGAGACGGCAAGTTGGAGCTTTCTTTTTTTATTAGGATTTCTGCTGACTGGTACTCTCTGCCAATCGGGTAAGTCAACAGATCTTATATTGTTTTCCTGTTAAGGATCTGAGGGAGCCTTTTCCTTGTTAGTCAAGACCTTAACACTTCCAATAAAGCACTCCTTGGTCTATTAGAAAGACTTGGATGGAAGGCTTGCTGCACATATTTCTTACTTTGACCAATAAGTAAGTACTTCCAAATAAAATCACGTCATCTATAGGCTCACGAAAGATTAATCGTTACTTTTAGACATACTGTATTTGGCACATTTGAGGCAGAAGGCATCATTAAAATTTGCCATTCCCCTCTGTGATACTTCCACTTTCGAAATCGAGATTTTCCCTTGGCAAAGGAACCAATGTGCCGCGCTAACGATTCTATTAATTTAACACTATATTTATTTAAAAACAATTTTCAAGAGCTTGTATCCCAAACAAAAAAAAAATTAGTAAAGTCGTTGACTCGCTCAGGAATGTTTTTAAAAAGGATTATATTTTATAATTTTATTATAATTTGGTTAAGGTTGACACCTCTCTAATTCTTTTAGGGAAATGATGTCGGTGCCCAGTCGAGAGGAGGGCGAGTACGCAATCCCGAAATTCGGTCGGACCCGTTGGATTACCCGCGACGAGCCCGATCGAATATCGATCGGAGGTTTGTTAGGGTGTTTTTCCTTAGGCTTGTCTGCTTCTTGTGTATTATTATTAATAGGTAGTCCATCAAACCTATTTGACACATGAACACTTTCAGGAGACGGCAAGTTGGAGCTTTCTTTTTTTATTAGGATTTCTGCTGACTGGTACTCTCTGCCAATCGGGTAAGTCAACAGATCTTATATTGTTTTCCTGTTAAGGATCTGAGGGAGCCTTTTCCTTGTTAGTTAAGACCTTAACACTTCCAATAAAGCACTCCTTGGTCTATTAGAAAGACTTGGGTGGAAGGCTTGCTGCACATATTTCTTACTTTGACCAATAAGTAAGTACTTCCAAATAAAATCACGTCATCTATAGGCTCACGAAATATTAATCGTTACTTTTAGACATACTGTATTTGGCACATTTGAGGCAGAAGGCATCATTAAAATTTGCCATTCAACTCTGTGATACTTCCACTTTCGAAATCGAGATTTTCCCTTGGCAAAGGAACCAATGTGCCACGCTAACGATGCTATTAATTTAACACAATATTTATTTAAAAACAATTTTCAAGAGCCTGTATTCCAAACAAAAAAAATATTTAGTTAAGTCGTTGACTCGCTCAGGAATGTTTTTAAAAAGGATTATATTTTATAATTTTATTATAATTTGGTCAAAATTAGACCTCATTATGAATTAAAACTTGTTACAAAACGGTCTATTTCGGGACTCCAATAACTAACTAAAATTAACTTCTCACTTAAACGATTGATATTAGACTGAATTGGTCTCTCTCGCGTCTCTCGCGTCTCTCGTCTTTCTCATATCTCTCGTCGCGCAGTCCGAGAAGCTCACCAGCTCTTCGGATGTTGTGATGACGTGATAGATAGAATTAACATATTATAATTTATGTCGTCTTCAGGCGGCTTCTAGAAGAATTTTAATTCGTAGCTGACTGCACTACTCGTAGCTGTCGGAGAGTGTGTCGGTGATACCTGCTTTTTTCATTGAATTATCCTATTCTACCTTTAAAGAACATCTTCCCAAACATCTTTCCAAACAAAAAAAATATCTAGTGGAGTCGGCGACTCGCTAAGGGATGTTTTTAAAAATGATTTAAGGACCAGCCGTGGCATGTGTTCCAGTGGCACTTTTGATTATATCAAAGGAAACAAATATACTTATTTCTATTTATTATTCTAATGAATTTCTAATTTACAAACCTATAATTAGGTTTGTAATCAAAACATATAAATCTATTAATCTATAAAATGCAAGTGTTAGTTATAAAAACAATAAAGAAAGATAAATAGACAGGAGGATTCCAAAAGGCAATTGGACACGCACATCAAATATCTGTCAAATTTCGTTTGATGGACAAACCTATTTGACACATGAACACTTTCAGGAGACGGCAAGTTGGAGCTTTCTTTTTTTATTAGGATTTCTGCTGACTGGTACTCTCTGCCAATCGGGTAAGTCAACAGATCTTATATTGTTTTCCTGTTAAGGATCTGAGGGAGCCTTTTCCTTGTTAGTCAAGACCTTAACACTTCCAATAGAAGCACTCCTTGGTCTATTAGAAAGACTTGGGTGGAAGGCTTGCTGCACATATTTCTTACTTTGACCAATAAGTAAGTACTTCCAAATAAAATCACGTCATCTATAGGCTCACGAAATATTAATCGTTACTTTTAGACATACTGTATTTGGCACATTTGAGGCAGAAGGCATCATTAAAATTTGCCATTCAACTCTGTGATACTTCCACTTTCGAAATCGAGATTTTCCCTTGGCAAAGGAACCAATGTGCCACGCTAACGATGCTATTAATTTAACACAATATTTATTTAAAAACAATTTTCAAGAGCCTGTATTCCAAACAAAAAAAATATTTAGTTAAGTCGTTGACTCGCTCAGGAATGTTTTTAAAAAGGATTATATTTTATAATTTTATTATAATTTGGTCAAAATTAGACCTCATTATGAATTAAAACTTGTTACAAAACGGTCTATTTCGGGACTCCAATAACTAACTAAAATTAACTTCTCACTTAAACGATTGATATTAGACTGAATTGGTCTCTCTCGCGTCTCTCGCGTCTCTCGTCTTTCTCATATCTCTCGTCGCGCAGTCCGAGAAGCTCACCAGCTCTTCGGATGTTGTGATGACGTGATAGATAGAATTAACATATTATAATTTATGTCGTCTTCAGGCGGCTTCTAGAAGAATTTTAATTCGTAGCTGACTGCACTACTCGTAGCTGTCGGAGAGTGTGTCGGTGATACCTGCTTTTTTCATTGAATTATCCTATTCTACCTTTAAAGAACATCTTCCCAAACATCTTTCCAAACAAAAAAAATATCTAGTGGAGTCGGCGACTCGCTAAGGGATGTTTTTAAAAATGATTTAAGGACCAGCCGTGGCATGTGTTCCAGTGGCACTTTTGATTTTATCAAAGGAAACAAATATACTTATTTCTATTTATTATTCTAATGAATTTCTAATTTACAAACCTATAATTTGGTTTGTAATCAAAACATATAAATCTATTAATCTATAAAATGCAAGTGTTAGTTATAAAGAACAATAAAGAAAGATAAATAGACAGGAGGATTCCAAAAGGCAATTGGACACGCACATCAAATATCTGTCAAATTTCGTTTGATGGACAAACCTATTTGACACATGAACACTTTCAGGAGACGGCAAGTTGGAGCTTTCTTTTTTTATTAGGATTTCTGCTGACTGGTACTCTCTGCCAATCGGGTAAGTCAACAGATCTTATATTGTTTTCCTGTTAAGGATCTGAGGGAGCCTTTTCCTTGTTAGTCAAGACCTTAACACTTCCAATAGAAGCACTCCTTGGTCTATTAGAAAGACTTGGGTGGAAGGCTTGCTGCACATATTTCTTACTTTGACCAATAAGTAAGTACTTCCAAATAAAATCACGTCATCTATAGGCTCACGAAATATTAATCGTTACTTTTAGACATACTGTATTTGGCACATTTGAGGCAGAAGGCATCATTAAAATTTGCCATTCCACTCTGTGATACTTCCGCTTTCGAAATCGAGTTTTTCCCTTGGCAAAGGAACCAATGTGCCGCGCTAACGATTTTATTAATTTAACACAATATTTATTTAAAAACAATTTTCAAGAGCTTGTATCCCAAACAAAAAAAAAATTAGTAAAGTCGTTGACTCGCTCAGGAATGTTTTTAAAAAGGATTATATTTTATAATTTTATTATAATTTGGTTAAGGTTGACACCTCTCTAATTCTTTTAGGGAAATGATGTCGGTGCCCAGTCGAGAGGAGGGCGAGTACGCAATCCCGAAATTCGGTCGGACCCGTTGGATTACCCGCGACGAGCCCGATCGAATATCGATCGGAGGTTTGTTAGGGTGTTTTTCCTTAGGCTTGTCTGCTTCTTGTGTATTATTATTAATAGGTAGTCCATCAAACCTATTTGACACATGAACACTTTCAGGAGACGGCAAGTTGGAGCTTTCTTTTTTTATTAGGATTTCTGCTGACTGGTACTCTCTGCCAATCGGGTAAGTCAACAGATCTTATATTGTTTTCCTGTTAAGGATCTGAGGGAGCCTTTTCCTTGTTAGTCAAGACCTTAACACTTCCAATAAAGCACTCCTTGGTCTATTAGAAAGACTTGGATGGAAGGCTTGCTGCACATATTTCTTACTTTGACCAATAAGTAAGTACTTCCAAATAAAATCACGTCATCTATAGGCTCACGAAAGATTAATCGTTACTTTTAGACATACTGTATTTGGCACATTTGAGGCAGAAGGCATCATTAAAATTTGCCATTCCCCTCTGTGATACTTCCACTTTCGAAATCGAGATTTTCCCTTGGCAAAGGAACCAATGTGCCGCGCTAACGATTCTATTAATTTAACACTATATTTATTTAAAAACAATTTTCAAGAGCTTGTATCCCAAACAAAAAAAAAATTAGTAAAGTCGTTGACTCGCTCAGGAATGTTTTTAAAAAGGATTATATTTTATAATTTTATTATAATTTGGTTAAGGTTGACACCTCTCTAATTCTTTTAGGGAAATGATGTCGGTGCCCAGTCGAGAGGAGGGCGAGTACGCAATCCCGAAATTCGGTCGGACCCGTTGGATTACCCGCGACGAGCCCGATCGAATATCGATCGGAGGTTTGTTAGGGTGTTTTTCCTTAGGCTTGTCTGCTTCTTGTGTATTATTATTAATAGGTAGTCCATCAAACCTATTTGACACATGAACACTTTCAGGAGACGGCAAGTTGGAGCTTTCTTTTTTTATTAGGATTTCTGCTGACTGGTACTCTCTGCCAATCGGGTAAGTCAACAGATCTTATATTGTTTTCCTGTTAAGGATCAGAGGGAGCCTTTTCCTTGTTAGTTAAGACCTTAACACTTCCAATAAAGCACTCCTTGGTCTATTAGAAAGACTTGGGTGGAAGGCTTGCTGCACATATTTCTTACTATGACCAATAAGTAAGTACTTTCAAATAAAATCACGTCATCTATAGGCTCACGAAATATTAATCGTTACTTTTAGACATACTGTATTTGGCACATTTGAGGCAGAAGGCATCATTAAAATTTGCCATTCAACTCTGTGATACTTCCACTTTCGAAATCGAGATTTTCCCTTGGCAAAGGAACCAATGTGCCGCGCTAACGATGCTATTAATTTAACACAATATTTATTTAAAAACAATTTTCAAGAGCCTGTATTCCAAACAAAAAAAATATTTAGTTAAGTCGTTGACTCGCTCAGGAATGTTTTTAAAAAGGATTATATTTTATAATTTTATTATAATTTGGTCAAAATTAGACCTCATTATGAATTAAAACTTGTTACAAAACGGTCTATTTCGGGACTCCAATAACTAACTAAAATTAACTTCTCACTTAAACGATTGATATTAGACTGAATTGGTCTCTCTCGCGTCTCTCGCGTCTCTCGTCTTTCTCGTATCTCTCGTCGCGCAGTCCGAGAAGCTCACCAGCTCTTCGGATGTTGTGATGACGTGATAGATAGAATTAACATATTATAATTTATGTCGTCTTCAGGCGGCTTCTAGAAGAATTTTAATTCGTAGCTGACTGCACTACTCGTAGCTTTCGGAGAGTGTGTCGGTGATACCTGCTTTTTTCATTGAATTATCCTATTCTACCTTTAAAGAACATCTTCCCAAACATCTTTCCAAACAAAAAAAATATCTAGTGGAGTCGGCGACTCGCTAAGGGATGTTTTTAAAAATGATTTAAGGACCAGCCGTGGCATGTGTTCCAGTGGCACTTTTGATTATATCAAAGGAAACAAATATACTTATTTCTATTTATTATTCTAATGAATTTCTAATTTACAAACCTATAATTAGGTTTGTAATCAAAACATATAAATCTATTAATCTATAAAATGCAAGTGTTAGTTATAAAGAACAATAAAGAAAGATAAATAGACAGGAGGATTCCAAAAGGCAATTGGACACGCACATCAAATATCTGTCAAATTTCGTTGCTCTTCCGCTGTTCCGCAGATCCTTGCATAAATAGTACAGAATTTATATTGATGCAAATATGCAATGTATAATTTTTTTCAAATCATAGTAAATTATTTAGTTGAATGGAAACAAACATTAAAATTCAGAAAATAAGAAAGGCCATTTTAGGAGTGTCTGTTTAAACTAGTTAAAGGGGAGATTTCCACAGTTACCACTAAGTTCCACCAATATTTAAAAAAAAAAATCAACTTTTCCTTTTTGCTACATCTTCCCAAACAAAAACAATATTTAGTGAAGTCGGCGACTCGTTCAGGGATGTTTTTAAAAACGATTAGGTAGTAACGACCAAGTTCTACTATTGATTTTATACTCCAATGTGTTGACGAGTCACATTTTCTTTAAATAACAGATGACAGAGTTCAATCTCTGCGTATATTATGTCACTTTTATATGTTCCATAATGTTCGTAGTGTTTTGTATGGCGTGCGAATAGTTGTAGTACATTGATGATATTATTGTTTAAATTGAAGTTGGGCTACTGGCACCAATAATTAATGTTTCCATTGTTTTCCCAGTTTTGTAATCATGTTATATTTATTATACGAATAATATAGATACATACATATTACGATCTTTGTGTAATAAAAATATCTAATTGTAATTATTATTTATGTAATTGTTTAATAAAGTGATTAGAAAGTATATTTGACATTTCAATTTTCTTTAATTTATGTAATAAATCGGCAGACAGGCTGACGACGATCCAGTTGATGTTACCTAGTTACCGTGGCTATTAACACAAGCAACGCTGCAAGTGCGGTATACTGACTACAGTAGTGTTAAGGAGGATTGGAAAGGGATATGGAAATAGTCTCTGGCATCCCTTACTCGCTCACCGTACATATGCTGTTATTTCACGGTGTCTTATGTAAAGGGGTGGTTACTGCCTCTGTCTAGAGGACTGTCCAAATAACTGCGAAATGCAGTATGTCCTACCATTACTTTCTACATCCGGACCAGAGCCAACTTTGAAGAGTTCATTTCCAAGGTTGATCCTACCGGGAATCAAACCTGGGCACCCTAGAATTTAGCTTTAAGGCAAGCACCCTAACCACTCATACAACGGGCTCGTAAAAATACATACTTAAAGTGTAGTCCAGTCATTGAGGCTAATGTTATAATGTTGCCAAACAGCACCGATTTGCACAAAAAATTGGATTTAGGTTCTACACTTACCCTTTTACTACAAAGTTGACCCGGTACCAGGGGTTGCTTTTATCTTAGGGATGGAGTCTATCCCTTCTCGGGGTTGTAAAACACTTTTACTAGCGAAAAAGTCCTAAATTATTGACTTTCAGTAAAAATAAATAACATCAAATATGAAAAAATACATTAAATTATAATAATAATTTCTTAGATTTCACCAGTACACTAGGAAGGTTATTTAATAGGTACCATAAATTTTTATTATATAATACCTATTTTATCATACAAATCGAGAATACTTAACTTCTTATGCTCTTTTCATTTTCAAAACTTTTCAAACATAGTTGTATATGTCGTCCGATGGCCTGCGTGGGAGTCTATTTCTGTCGGGTACGACATCGTGAGTTGCGAATAAAGCGTAGAACGGCTGAGCAGAGGCAATTCGACAGTCTTAATCACTATTACAATCGAAATAACAGTAGATGACAACTAAAAGCTGAGGCACGACGATCCGTCGGAGCACACGATGTGGTTTCGGCGGGTGCGTGCGCCAGACTCCCGAGCCGGACCGCCTGCGCAGCCCGAGCTAAGCGCGCCCCGCACCCCACCGACTCCCGGCTCGACGTTCCGTTACACGCGACGATAGCGCCCTCTTGCGTGTTGCGCCTCAACCAAAGCACAATACACCGACATATAAATAAAATAAAGTAATACTTTGTTAAGATCAGCTTTCATTTTGGAAATGTGTAATAGTTATAATAGTTTAGAGTTTATTTTATTTTTTATATAGATTCAATATACGGAAACTTGTAAATTGTGTCAAATTAATCTGTCATTTAGCTATTAAGTAAATTTTTGTACAAATATCACTGTAAGTTTTCCTTGAAAATAAATAAATAAATAAATAGTAAAATTGTATTTTTTTTCGGGATGCAGTATCTGCTCGTTTGACGAATTGTATTAATAACTACACTGAGATGTTTTCAAATTAAGTAAAGAAAAAAAGCATAATGTTCTACCTGTCACAGAAGAATGACAAGCTGTTAGAGGTACTTGAAGTGTGTCACTAAATGTAGTGATATTTTTTTTTAAAAACAGTATCACAAAATTTTTGTTGTAATTCATTAATTTAATTAATGTAACATGGGGAAATCTCCAAACAGTGCAGTACGCAAAGTGAATAGACGTCCTTACGAAGAGATCGGCGCAATTTTCAATGGAAATGAGGTAAGGAAATAACACTGGTATAGTCTATAAATAGTCTTAATAAGTCTTTTAGCTACCTATAGGCAACTTTTTAAAAACAAATCGACTACTACTTAATATTACAAAGAGGGAAGATTTGTATTTTTGTATGTTTGTAATGAATAAACTCAAAAACTAATAGGCTGATTTTAAAAATTCTTTCACCTATAGAAAGCTATATTAATATATGCTATATTTTATAAAGTTACGCGAAAAAAGAACAAGATGAAGACTTTAGATTGGTTCAAAAGCCAATCTAAATTTTATAAGTCTCCTTGCTCCAAATTTTCAACAAACGTTTGTCAGGCTGGCAACATATCATTTGCGTATGTATGTGTGCGCCAATTTCAACGCACGCGCATGCAGATATTGGCTTTCTGAAAATCTGTTATGACAACTTCTAGAAAATATTCTTTAGCAAATTTTACATATTACAATATTGTTATTGTTGATAGATACCAATTAAGAGGCCATCATGAGGTCAAAGAGAAACCAGTACCTACACGTTTATATTAGAAACTGGCTGATGCTCGCTATAGTTGGTTTTTGAAAATCTCACAAGAACCAAATATGACCTAACATTTTTCCAGGATAAAAAGTATTCTATAATAAATCTTGCTAATCGTCAATACATCAGTGAAAACTGCATTCAAATCGGTTAAGCCGTTTCTGAGATTAGCGTGCATAAACGCACAGACTAAAATGCTAAAAATTATTTTTTGATTTTGGTAACATAAATTTAATACGATAATGTACAAATAGTATTTTTGAAAAAATATTTGATGTAACGACACGGCTCGTTTACGATTTTATAACAGTACGAGTATAAGATTAAGCAGTATTCCTTATTTTAAAATGTTATATTATTTTTTTGTTTTTATTTACAAACGATAGGTGAAAATACGTGTTCCGAAGAGTACCTCTAAACCGCCAAAACTAACCCCGTCCCAAATGAAACTAGAGCAACAATGTACGTGCGATGAAGGGGACTCCGTGTGCTCTGAAACATGTGGTTTTCCCGACGAGGCGGACGTGGGTGGAGAAAACTTGCTTAATTTTCAGGTAAAAGTTTATATTTATACTTTTAAATAAGTAGTAAAAACTATTTAAAAGATTGTCTATCTTTTAAAAAGGTTATATTCAAAAAGATGGTCTATCTTTTAAAAAGGTCAGTTTAAAATGTTCTATTTAAAAAGGTTGTCTATCTTTTTACTACCTATATGTTTACCAATGCTGATTGCGGTGGCAAATCTATATATTATAAATAGGGTTTATTTTGTTTTGAGTCATGCACAACTAAGCAGCTCATTTTTGGCAGTGAATTGAATAAAAGCACGCGAGTTTCAAAAGGCCATGCACTGCAGCCCCTTACCATCAAATAGATAGTCTACCTAAGTTTACATGAAAAGATGTTTAAATATTAACCTTTTCACAGATACCCGATGATATCTGCGAGGCGTTAACTAACAGAACTGCACTTAATTCCGAACTGACCTACAGCAAAAAAGAAGCACATAATACATTATGTAATATTTGTAACGTCACACCAAAAGACGCACCCAAAGGTGTTCAAGCCCAGAAAGTACTTCATCCAGATAAAGATGTTTTCATTTTAAAAATTGGCAAACAAACTGATGAGCCTAACAGAACTGGTAATATTGAGGTATGTAGGTATATACAATATTTGGAGCAATATAAAAGCCTATTTGAACTATACTACATATCTTTCTTCGTTAATCGTACTCAGTAGAAAAAAGAACTTTTAGAAATAAATATAAGAATTGCATATATTTTTTTCAGCTATTTTGATATATATTTTTGCATGTTGAGATCGACAGACAGGCTGACGGTCCACTTGATCGTAGGTGGTCCACGTCGCCTATAACACTAGCAACGCCATAAGTGCTGCAAGTTCGCTGCCGACCCTTACTCTTTCACCGAAACACAACAGCACATATGCTGTTATTTTAGGTTTTCTGTCCCCCGAGATGGCAGGCGTACCTCCACTTTTGGGTACGCCGAGGTTCTGACAAGGGAGCGTAGACATCCCCGCGCTGTAAAGCCGTGGCGGGCCACCGGGGCCCGCAGTGCCCCCTATACGGCCGGGTATCCAAAAGAATTTCCCAACGTTAAAAAAAAGGGTGATCTTTCTGTAAGGAGGTGGTTACTACCTCCGACGGACTACCCAAATGACTGCAATACGCAGTGCGCCCGCCAATTCATTAAACTCATTATTTTGTTCATTAAACTTATATATTCTGCTATTTTAGGTGGAACTGGTAACGCCTAGGGTTCCTGCGAAACCTAAACCGGCCGCTCATTCTTGTAAGCAAATTCAGTGCGAAGAAGAAGACTTGCCATGTTGCATGCCATGTAGGACATGTCGCCCTGTTATGCCAAGAAAAAGAAGAACTAAACGACCAAGGTGCTGCACGTAAACGTGTCAATTTTAAATGCCATCAAGTACCTCTGTCCTCTTTTATTAACATATTTTGAAGAAAAATTGGAAAATAAAACGAAAACTGTCACTTATGTTCTTTTCATTTTAACTTAGGTAATTAATTTTTTATTCATTCATAATAATTATTATCAGAAAGACTAACAGAAATAAAAGTGTATGCTGTTGTGTTTTCTAAGAGTGAATAAAGGACGCCAGAGTACAGAAGGGCAATTTCCTATTCCTTCCTAATTCGCCAGTCCTTAATCCTTATATCGTATTATATAAATCCTTCATCGATTTGTTCATAAGAGGTAAAAATTTTATAAAGACAGAAAGAGAGATTTCTAGGGGCATTTTGGGTATATCAATTTGGGTAATACTTATTTAATTTTTACAGAAAAAGTAGGTAGTATAGAGCGTAGTAGTAGAATCCACCCACAAGGTGACAGACCACAAGGTGATAAGGGCATCTGTTCGACGGTTGATCCAGGCTGTTTTTGAACGGTCGTATTGGAAAATTATGGGGGAAGCCTATGTCCAGCAGTGGACTTCATGCTGCTGAGGTACTCATGCCGTTCATACTCAACCGTTCATCATTAAGGCATCATGAACGCTTGGCAAAGGTATACTATCAGGTGTCATAATCCTCCTTTTACTTCGCCGTAGTCGGTAATTAAAAGAATATTATTTAGATTATAATTAAATATGATTCATTAACATTAAACATCGACATCTGTTGTTTACAATTTGTACTACATCACTTGTGATATGTGTTCAAAATATATCGAACAGATGGCGTCGTGTCGGCATCGCACTATCGTTTCGTTGTCCATTTGGTAGAGGTAGGCACCGTAGGCACCGGTTAAAGACTCTGTACTCATCATCACAATTCATATCCAATTTACTTTTTGGTGAAGTAACTAAACAAACATCACAAACAATTTTAAATAAACGTCCTATTACTATCTAACTAGCTATATACGGTTTACATGTACATAGTGCTGTAGCTTAGCTAGGCTATTGGTAGTGGAGCCCAAGTTACTAAATGTGGAATTACTTGAGTGTCGTGGGATTGGATTGGATTTTGAAGATAAGATGCTAGGAAGAAAAAAAGGTTATATGATTTTTCCTTTTCAACGGTGGGGTGAGTGAGTCAGATTAAAAAGAATCAGGACGATCCGGAATTTAGACACTTTATTGCATTTTCAAAAAGTTGCCGCGAGCTTGCGTTACATCCGAATCGTCTGTATTTTAAATAGGAGCTTAGTTTGGGTTCACTTAACACCCCCTCTGAAAATCTGACGGGCTCGAGTAGTATTTAAATTTATACCCCAATCCCCACCAACTCCACCAACCGGCAGATTAACAGCAAAGCAGGTATATACTTAGGCAATATCTGACGCGCTCGAGTAAATCCCAAAATCCCCTCTTGGGCTCCTTTACTATAGTGATTTACGAGCATATGATCCACATCGCAAATGGTGCACAGACACTAAACGTTCATCATTCAATTTTAAATTTAATCTAATTAAAAACTATTTAAACCTAAAGCTTTGAGTATGCTTGAGACAATATATAAATTTAAAAAAATTAAAGACTTCAATTTTTACCGATCGAGGACGCAGGACAGCAATCGATAAACGCTCTCTCCCACATTGCAGCTTTCCTATAGCACTGTCTCACTCAAACGAATATGTAATTTTCTTGATCACCTGGCAGGTAGAAAGGCGTACTACGAAAATGACCTGTCTTTTTTGTATTTATTTTTTATTATAAATAATATAAAGATTTCAATTTACCTCAAATACAATTTTTCGATTTTTTTTTGAAAACAGTTTTACAAGCGCCTGGCAAAGTTAAAGACCCTACTAAATAATCTGGTTTATTTTTTTTACTCTTTAAATATTCAATTTCAAAGTATAAAAATTTCAGATTGCCTCAAAGGACAATTTTTGCAAAAAAAATCGCAACTGAAAATATAAGGGTTGATTTAGACCCACTACTCCCCAGCCAGGTCTGTAGTTCTATGTTAGGGTATTATTAGAGAAGAAGAAGTATAGCACAAGCTTACAGCTTGCCTCAAATACCTACGAACTTGCGTCTGCTGTGGCGTCAAGCGATCATATACTAATATAGCGCACTATTCACGTGCGGCGAAATATTTGTGATTTCGCCGCGCATGTCGGCGAAATTTAAAAGTGACTGTCAATGACGAGGACAGGAATGTCAGGAATGTGTATTCATGAATGAATGATGCAATCGAAATGGCCAAAATGATGCAAGAAGTTTGAAAAGTTTCATGATTTCGCGGCAAATCCAGCCGCCCCTTCCCACGCAAGCGCCCGTCTCCGTTACTAGTAAAACGGTGGAAACGGCCTCACCATGGGGTGTGGTCACAGTTCACAGGAGCACTTGCAACACTCAAAAAATCAATATATGTAACTGTTCTGTTACAAATGTTATATTGAACTCTCAGTGTCACACGAGTTTCCTTTACGCTGTGAAATAAAATTATGTCACTCATCTATTTTTAGTTCGCAGTGAAAATTACGTTCAACAAAGTGAATCATTTTTCTAAAATTATTTTACGTACACTCGACGTTTCCATAACGACTACGCGTCAATAGAAAAAAAATTCAAGATAGAAACTAAATTGTACCTATAAATAATATTTTCTCTAAATATGTATGTATCATTTTAAAAATTATTTAGAAATATTTTCAAAGAATTTTTGAAGGTTTTAAGTCATAAAATTAGTGTCAATTGTATGTTCAAGTGAAGTGTGTCATTGTAATTGTTCTCAACACGTGTGAAGCATGTTTCGTCTGAAGGAGACGGTATCGCAGACGCGCCTTGTTTCACCGTGATTCCACTACACACGCCTTACACTACACCGTTATGTTGAAGCGCTCTTAAGGCAACCTATACACAATCAGTCAGTCGATATTGTTTAAATCCAATCGATAGTGTGCAGCGTCTATCTACCTACTTTTATTAGGTAAAACTATACTGTAAATAAATTTCTATAATCATATTTCTGAGACAATACTTTGCTAATAGATAGGACAATCCCGGAATAATTATTTTCTTTCTTTTTTTAAATCCTGCATCATAACACTAAAATCGACGAAGATTTTGTTTTTATAAAAAAAAAGACATTAAGAAAGAAATTATAAAGAAACATTTAAACTAAGTTAATTTGAGTTTTTCATTTAAATTTTTCTTAATAAGCAAAGCGTCATTTAAAAAGTCAAAATATATTCAATTTGTTTCTTCTATAATAAAACCAAATTATGAAATTTCTTTTTAATATTTAGATTTGTAACTTTGTAACTTTTATTTTTATATAAGTATCTCTATATTTTTTATTTATTTTTTAGTTAGTAGAATCAGATACCAATATTCCATACAATGAAAAATTCGTTCATATCATCTGCGTTCTAATAATTGGTTTAATAATGTAAAAGTTATGTTGATATTTGAAATCGTAAAAGTAAATATTATACATTATTCGTATAGAAAAAGAAAATAGAAAATTTTTCAACGTGGCCAGAACTTGATTCTTTAATAAAATCAATGCAAACATAAAAGCTTAATATTGCGAAGTCGTTAAGTAAATAAATGAAATATCAATTTCAAACAAATTGAAATTAAATAAAAATGAAATATTTTTAATCTAAGCTCTTTCGAAGTTCACAAACATTCCTCGTTTAATTATAACAAACAATTATTTGTATAAATTTAAATTTTGTCAAATCGTTATAATATCTAACGTTATAATCGACAAGATGCTGGGACTCTTAAAAAATTGTGAAGATCTAAGAATTAGAAAAAAATGGACAGTAAAAGTCACCTCCGAAGAATAAGGTGAGTGTAGTAAATTGTATTTTTGCACAATAAATTTTCTTTGTGGTCGTCTGGTCGAGACTTGTGTTAAATTTTCAAGGATACAGGAAAGAACATTGGGTACCTTTCATCTAGAAAAAAGGACTATTTCCGTGGGATCATCTAAAATATAAATAAAAACTATCGCTCGTGCAAAATAATAGCAATGCAGATGTAAATCTATTTAAAAAGATTGTTTATCTTTTAAAAAGGTCAGTTTAAAAAGGTTCTATTTAAAAAAATAGTCTATGTTTTATAAAATGCCAATTTAAAAAAGTTCTATTTAAAAAGATTGTTTTAAATAGTTCTTTTAAAAATTTATTATTAAGATTTTTGGAACCTTTCGGCCATCTCGCGGGACCTCAGGACCAACGGGCGGGTAGTCTCCCCTAAGATTACCGTCCATGCTCCGGTTAAATGGAAAAGTTGCGGATATAGGCCAGCAGCTTTCGCCTGAGCCTCTTCCGACGCATCAGCCGGAAGAGGGTATCCTTTTGTTGATTGTGAAAAGTGAAATGTCTTATAAGTTATATTAGATATCACTAACTACTTCCACTATTTTCTATGTTTTTTGACCTTTATCAATATTAGTGTGGTGATTCCTATTCTCTTCAGTATACACTCGTGTAAAATTGCCTGTGTTCGAGAGCCCTTAAAAAAAATGACGCAAGAATCGATAAACTTGCTCTTGCTTTTTCATCGTACGCCTGCATATACAATTATCTACGCTTGCTCCATGCCATGACATGGTACTATATTTTGTACGAGACTACGAGCAACACCGCTTTGCTATCGCACGCTGACATACTCACTTTGGTTGGATAATGGATTGCTTGGCGTGGATGGCCGGTTTGTTGGCTCGCTCAAACGGTCTCAGCCAGTTCAGTCATTCCGATTTTAACTAGCGCGTTGGGCGATCGCGTCGCGTGGCCTGTTGTACGTATTTATAAAGCACGTGGTTGTGCGCTCTTAAGGCCTACATAACCATTAAAATAAAATTCGCAAGACCTACCCACAATCATTCCAATCGGGCCTAACATTTATTCAGGTGAGTGTTTTTTTAACATATTTTGTAACATACACCTATGTCAAAGATCGTCCTAAAATAAAATAAATTCAGTAAAGTATTATTAGCGTCGCGACGTCAGTTTTCTATTGTATTTATTTTAAAAACGAATTGTCATTTCAAATAGTTTTTTTTTTGATGGTAGGATTATTTTTTTACAATTTTTTACTATTTTATGAATGGAGACTGTTAAGAAATGTTAATTCTGTCTTCAAGAATTTCAAGTAATTTTAATTTTAGACATGTAAATATATTCTGAATAATATTTTATTTTAGTTCCTATAGATTAGAATAAATAACACCATGAAACACCCACGAATCAAATAGAATATGCTCAGTACGTAGC
The DNA here is from genome assembly GCA_944738685.1 of Synanthedon myopaeformis. Lineage (NCBI taxonomy): Eukaryota > Metazoa > Arthropoda > Insecta > Lepidoptera > Sesiidae > Synanthedon > Synanthedon myopaeformis. The sequence goes on along the minus strand of OX122913.1, from coordinate 2,688,356 downwards.
GCATTGTTAACATTACATACATACATTTGCATTTGTATTTCTGTAAGTGATACGTGTCATATGGGATGTGACATTAATTAGGTATGCATACAGACATGAAATTTAGTATCAAGCTTTTATTCGTGCGCTTGTGTGTTCTGTTAACATTTGTGCAGAAAGCGAAGCAAACCGGTCAGACAATGAACAGAACAGAATAAGGTCATATAACTCGACCCTCAGTTTATCTCGGCTCAGACGGGGCAGAAAAAAATCACCAACACAGACAGGGGTGTTCCAGCTAGGGCTTTGTTAAAAAATGTGTATTTGTTCAGCGTCCCCAAAATTTGCATTTATAAATAATATTAAACTAAATTTTAAAAGTTAAACTATTACATGTATTATTTCGTTATCATCATTGAGAGTTATATTATAATATTGCCTCGTGAATCCAGGAAATGCAGGCTTATAATAATAAAAAAAAAAAAACAAGATAAGAATAGCCAACCTTATTTTACCTGCTCTCTTCCCTATGTAGCATAGATTGCAAAAAAAATTTTGGGTTGAGTCGAGCACAGAGGCGTAATCGTCTGTCATAAACATCATATGATACTATTATATATTATATACTAGCAACCCATTCCCGGCTTCGCATCGGTGCAATTTCTTTCTGCAAATTTACATAAAACCTTCCCCGTTTAACTCTCTTTCTATTAGTGAAAACCGCATTGAAATCCGTTCCGTAGTTTAAAAGATATAAGCGTACCTACATATAGAGGGACAGACGGCGGAAAGTTACTTTTTATACTAGCGACCCGCTCGCTGCTTCACACGGATGCAAACCTTCCCTCGTTCATATACATCTTTCTGTATCGTAGATATACGATATCCATGAACCATATCAAAATCCGCTGTGTGTGGAGTTAGAAGAAATTAGCGGAGATCCATATCGAAGCAACTTTATTTTATTATTTATAGAAATAGTTCATATATATATATATATATATAATATATAAATTACGTGTCACGTTGTGTGTCCTCGATGAATTTTATGGAACTCAGAGATAACTTTTAAAATCCTTACATATTATAAAACAAAGTCCTCCGCCGCATCTGTCTGTCTGTCTGTTCGCGATAAACTCAAAAACTACTGCACCGATTTTCATGCGGTTTTCACCAATGGATAGAGTGCTTTTCGTGGAAGGTTTTAGTATATAATTTGTTAAGTTTTTGTATTTGTATAAGTACTGTTCCCGACCGTCGCGTGGCGGCGCCACTGTCGTCAAAGCGATGACGATGTCAGGCGATATTACTTATATATTTCGAAGTCGCAGGCATCAGCTAGTTTATTATAAAAATTGCACCCCGGGCGAAGCCGGGAGCGGGACAGCTAGTAAAATAATGAAAATGAAAATAGCTAAGTTAATATATTGTTCATAGAACTCGCTTGACAGCAATACAATTTTTTAATTATATGCAATTAAATGAAGAAAGTCTTGTTGATAGCTTAGACCGCAGACAATGCTAGCGGGAGTTCATTGACCTTCAGACGATTATACACTACACCTCACCCATCAATCCAACCAACCAAGTACTTACCGAATACTGGCCCACTTTTTTTTTGTGCACTATGTCTCGTATTTTGCACACATTATTAATTGCTTAATCATTTATTTAAATACAAAAATAATTAATTAAATAAATATTAATAATTCACCTAGATACAGGTGACCCTGTATTCATTTTTAACAAAATTAAACCTATTGTAAATAGAAGTACCTGCGTGAAGAGTTATTGAAGAAAATATGATCATATATATCCTTATTATTAATACTGAAGGAGCATTTCTCATGTCTGATTGACGGTGGCATCGCTTACAATTAAGGGAATTTTGGGGAAAAAAGTAAAAAAAAATGTTTTCAAATTTAAAATTTCCATTAGGTTGTTGTTACTTAAAGACAAGCGTCCGACCGAAGGTCAATTTCTAGCCGAAGTCGAAGCCGAAGCTGATTAATCGGCTATCGCCACAATCTTATGCCGTAGCCGAAGCCGAAGCCGAAGGTTTAAAAGCTCTAAAAAATTTTGTTCAAGATTGTCCACACGCTACAATTAATAAGATAAATGATTTTAAAAGTTTAATATTAAAGGTTTATATCGACTGTATAATATAGAAAGGTAATTTTAAATCATCTCTAGAAGTTGATCTAGAGCTCTTGCAATTTGATTGTCAAAAATAATAACATTTCGTAACAATGTGAACATTTATTTATTTGTTTATTAAATTAATTTACCAATCACAATCAGATCGATCAATCAGTCTGTGTTTTTCTCGACTAGTGCGAAACTAGACAAACAAATAAACAAACACTCACTTTCTTAATAAATATTGGTAAATTAAATGCAGTTATGAAAATTTTAGAAAATTATAAATAAAAGTAATCATTACGGCAATTATAAATAATCAGATAATTACTGTATTATCTACAACAAGTTATTATTATATCTAATATTTTATCATTAGATCACATTAAGTGAAGTTCGCTAAACATAATTGTATTAGTCTTCTCTCTCAAGAACTTTATAATTAAAACCTTCGGCGAAACCTTCGGTTTTTTTTGGCTGAAGCTTCGGTCGGACACTTATCTTTAATCTTACTAAAGCCGGTAGCCCACTTACAGCACCTGTGGCATAGCTTGTATTAATAGGTGACGGTAGCCACCTTCAATCAAGGACGACGTTTACATAATAAAAAATTCAGGCCGCATTTAAAATTGTCAGTGAAAATTTGTCACAATCAATAAAATTATTTTACAAATGACCTTATAGTTTCTCATAGATAAAAACAATTTCTAACGTAATATGTTATGTAAAACGTAAAACAATTTCGTTAAAAAGGAAGCAAGTAATTCAAAGAAACAAATGTAATAATGTTTCGTAAAAAAATGATTATTTAATTTCCATACATATTTATCAAATTTGTAAGTACAAAGAACAGTGACATTGTGTAGATATAACAGATAGACCTTTTAATAAAATTCTATATTAATAAATTTGAAAATAATGTTATTCTAGAGTCTAGACACTTCATTTCATGTTTACTTTGTTGCATTTTGCGACGCGCGTCTTTAAACATTCATTTCAAATTATTTTTTGCATATAGTTAGTTATTTTAAAAATATATTTCATTTATTGATTTATTTACAAATTACATTTGTTTCAGTATTAGATAATTTATACTTAAATAATTAGTTAATACATATTTGTTCAGTTTTTATAAGTATATCATAGATATTAATTATTATTTATAAAATATATAACATTATACAATAGTATTATAATAATAGGACAAACAATAGGTATATATGTATATATTTTAGAAAAGAATTAGCTATTAGAATCTAGAATTTAGCCATTTTTAATAAGAAATACGTATTAACTTTGTAATTAAAAGAAATAAGTGTTATTTTAATTTTTAGATATGCGAGCTGGAATAACAGAAAAATTATTTTTATTTAGACAAATTGGTAGTTTTAACAAAGGGCTGGATTATTTCTGGAGCTTCATAAAAGAACAATATATTTTTAAAAGACTGAACAATGTACCTACGCACTCAGATTCAAATCTGAATAAAATATCCAATTTGAATGCGTTTTTCTTTGATGTATTGAAACTTTGCCGTAAGATTTAGTGTTTGTTTCATTCCTATCGGTTAGAAAAACATAAGAGTTATTCCGAACACAGAAATATCAAGCGTAAGAAAACCACACGTACGAAAACTACACAAAAAATACATAATACATCATATAACAACTCATACAACAACTCTTAGCGTTATCAGTGTATAAATCATGATTTCATGCACTTGTACACATTTATGAAATTATTGAGATTACAGGGTCTCGATGATTACTTGCTCTAGTAAATCAACGTCATTTAAATTATCTATGTAGTTTTACGCTATAGTAAATAAAGTGTTTTATCAAAGCAGTGAACACGTTTTATTCTTATTCTCACCTCACCGTAGAACACATTTTACACTTTTAGGGTCAAGGGGACCACTTATTTATCTGCCTAAAAAAAGTTGTACCTGGCCAGGTGAAATTTTTTTAAAAACAATCTTTTTCTTAATTTGCTTGGGAAATATATATTAAAAAAAAAAAAATATTCATCTCCGCCCCTCAAATGCCGAAGGCGTATTAAAAATACTTTCTTAGTGAGTTTCTAAGAACTTTACAACTACAACTATTTTTACAAACTATCATCAGACTAGATTTAAGTTTTTTAAATACGAGTAGTTATACTATTTTTTAAGTTAAATCAATAGGTTAACATTTGGCGATTCATTTTAATTTATATTGACGAGTATTTTTATTTATATTGATTGACGAGCTTATGACAGTAAAATATATTAATTATTTATAATCAATGTCATTTTTTTTTAAATATAATTGTATGGTCCACGTGATGGTAGATTAGTAAGATTAGATGCGGATTAGCAAGGAATAGGGGAATGGGCTCTGGCATCACTTACTCACTCATCGTAATTTACTTATTTATTTATGCTGTAAATATGAATGAATTTCTACTATTGTGCGAACCTAGTGTTTACGAACATTACTTCTAAAAATCAAGAAAATACATTAAAACATACTAGTTTTAAACAATAAATTATTTAAATAATTATAAAAATGCACAGCAAAATGAAGTGTGAGTCAAGTAATTATTATTTAATACTCTTATGTTGTTAAATAATGCATAGTAAGTTTTATATTATATACAAACTGACAAAACCCGGATACGTTCAATCATTGTAATTGTATAGTTATAAATGCTTGTCGGCTTTAGTTAACTATCTAATGAGATAATTCGATTATTAGTGCAACGATTGTAAAATTGGTTGTGGATCCTTTAACATTATGTGGCGAGATTAATTACTTGAAAGCCTGTAGTGACCGGAAACTCTTTGACAACAACATAAGACAACTTTGAAATGAAGCAATGTACTATAAGCTTAATTTCCAGTAATTTTAAAAACTATTAATCTATTTTACACCATCTATTATAGAAGTAACGATATGGCGGAAAGGGAATATTTGCCTGTTTAACTACAGCACAGATTTAAATATAACATAGTTCAAATAAGTCCAACAAAGATATTGGCAAATATAAGCTGACCTTTAAACTGATAAACATTCCGTTTCCGCGATTGTACATACAGTTTTAATATATATAATTTATACATATAATTTATGTTAATATTATAGACGATCACGTATATTGCGACATTATAAGCAGCGAAATCTATCTATATACCAATACTTCGTCTATACTATAATATCGTAGGTAGCTTTGTTTATCAATATTGATTTATTCATTAATAGATTCCTATCGCTACGACAATTTACTATCTGGATCCCAAAATAACAATAAATAGCGACCATTCTTACTTTTGTGTTTCAATTAATAAATAACATGTATTCAGTACATGTCTTGTGAAGAAAATAGGTTTTAAAATTAAAATAAAAACTAAATAAACGATAATATACTAATTCAAAATAAATATTATGTATCAGAAATACATCAACGAATATATATATATATTTATTCTTACCATTTACAAATAATATTATTTGTATTATTTGCTACAAAATATTTACTCAAATACAGAAACACGTCATAAAGTGTGCAGGCGTGTTTACATAGCCAATGATAATGAAGGACAAATATCATTATCTTTGAACATTTGTTAGTTAAACCGAATTAAAATTTGAATTATTATACCGCCGATTGGCGATGAATTAACAGTTTGAATCACTGAAATCTCGCGATGACTGGTTGATAAAATATTGTGACGTCACCGAACCGAACGTCACACTGAAACAGTCATAGTCAGAATTAGAAGCTAACGTGACTTGCATGTGTTTTCAATGACCGTCAAATATAAAACGACAAATCTAAGAAATGAAATCGAACTGAGTTTATATTAAGGAAAACACATATTATGTTTTGTCGATGCATACGTCGTTTTGACGCTAATATAACTACGTAGTATACGCCAGTATAACGTTGGTAAAAGAATATATTATAACCAAACTAGCGATCCGCTGCCGGCTTCACACGGGTGCAATTTTTTCTTAAAATTATGTATAAAACCTTCCTCGGTTTACGCTCTTTCCACTACATTAAAATTTAAAATCTGTTACGTAATTTAAAAAATTTAAGCGTACATAAAAAGGGATAGACGGCGGGAAGCGACTTCATTTTATACTATGTTAAGATTTTAACCCGAAAATCCGTTTGCAGCGTCACTTATCGGGTCCATTTGTGAAACTAAAATAACCTTTCACAGGCGCACTGAAACACACTCAAATTGCAGTGCCATTCAGGCGCCAGCTAACACACAAAAAATATTTCCTCAAAATCGGTCCAGTCGTTTAGGAGGAGTTGACTCACATACCCACAGACATACAGAAGAAATTTATACTTATAAAATTGTTTGCTTCGATTGATTTTATCAACGTACAGCCAAAATTAAGTCTAGAAAGCTGAAATTTAGTAGGTAGAAATTTTTGAAGATTTCAATTCCCTGCGAAACCAGGGGCGGGTCATATACTTACACGTATGAAGAAGAAGAGAAATATATTATGTCACTTTTGATTGTTTATAGTCAATTAGTCAATAACATGACGTTCACGATTTTGCGATAAGTACAAAATTGAAAAGTCACGGTAAAATCTAGGTCTGGTCAGTTCGTCTGCATCATTTTTTCTTAGTTTTTAAAACATGTATTCAGTTTATTCGATTGTCAGGCGTTAAATATTTTTTAGATGATTGACGTCGGAACATTTTTTATTTTTCAATAACTTCGTCCGCGTTGAAAAAGAAAATATATGAATATATGCACAAAATAAAATTTAAAAAATCAGCTGCTATTTACGCCATCTAATAGGATGAAAATAAGACTAAATATAATACTGACAGACTGCAGTCTGTCAGTATTATATTTAATGTCACTATCGAAATTATACTAAAATTATAGATATATATAAGCGTGATGTTATATAGTTGAGGCCTTTCTCGATAAATGGACTATCAAACCCAAAAATAATTTTTCAATTCGAACTAGTAGTTCCTGTGATTAACGCGTTCAACCAAACAAACAAACTCTTCAGCTTTATATATTAGTGTAGTAAGTAAGTATAAATGAAAGGTACCCTATGTTCTTTATGTATTTCAGGAAAATATAATAAATTTTGCTCAAACTTGAATACTTATCTCGTTATAAGCCTAGGATATTTTATTTTTGTGTACATTTTAAACTGATAGATATTTGAGTGTGTTGTTTAATAAATTAGTGGGTGAAAATGCTCATGAAAATGTGAAAACACAACTTATTCGAAAAGCTCTATTTTCAAGATATTATAGAACGTTGCTTTATTAACTCAATTTTTAAACTTGAAATCCGATAACTTAGGTAAAGAACTTTTCGAAGTTAGCCTTGGTCTGGGTGCACCCAGTCCTAGTAAGAACCACCACTGTTATAATAAAAGAAACTAACCACTTTAATATGTAATTAGTAACCATGATTTTGTAACTTAACTATATCTCGATGGCGGTAAAAAAAAATTGTTTTTATTGTGCTAAACCATAGAATATCGTTGGAAAAACTCCAAAAAAAATCAGTTCAATAACAAATTGAGGGAAGGTACTGTTTTGTTTTAGTATGTTTTAATATGTAACAGTGTTCACGTATACATTATAATATTAATAAAAGCAAGTTTGGTGAAGGAGCACGTTTAAGATTTTAGTTTATTAATACATTAAAGTAATATCACGCAAACTCATATCGATCACGTCTAGATATTTTGTTTAACAAAACAGTTTTAGTCATATTTCATGGCGGAAATATGTCATAACTTTCGGGTGTATTTTCTTTTAGGGCACGTATACCATGTAATTATTTATATAAACGAAAATTATATATTAGAAAACACGTGTTAAAATAAAATAGTGTTAATCAGGCAGTCAAATAGAACACATTGAGTGATTTTGATAGGGTTTACTAATTGAAAGAGTGATAAACGAGAAAGGTAAGTGCTAATAATTAATTCGCTTCCGTGTGAAGCCGGGCGGGTCGCTAGTAGATTATTAAAAAGTATTATAAATTAGACTTATTAAATATTATTTAAAAAATGTGTTATGTGAATATAGATTTTACACTTTTTTGTGTGAAATTGTTCTCAAAAAAAATTGTTTCGTCGTGGCACAATCTTTTTTATCTATATATCTAGGTATTATCTATTATGGTTTTTTATTAGAAATTGTAAAAGTAATTTTCTGTTCTTGCAACGAAACCACAAATATCGTGCAATGTTCTGCAAACTATTGAACAAGAGACTAAGTTCTTTGTCGCTATTTTATCTTATTTCTTCAGAATATGCTTATCGCTGTGTTTCGTTTTTATTCCGTTTCGTATAATAAAATTAAAATTATAATATAAATTCCTTGCCAAAAATAAAGGAATGCAATAATTAAATCACAATCTTAAATACATATAGGTACAATTCTCGTGTCACAGTGTTTGTCAAGTAACAAAACTCCTCCGAAACGGCTTGACCGATTAGTATGAAATTTTTTGTGTTGGTCTAAGAATAGGTTTTAAACTATATATTTTTATACCCAATTTTTTTCAACGTTTGCGGGGTCAATATCTATAATGAAATATATCTCTATAATAATAAAACTGAAATAAAAAAAAATTATAGTTATCGTTATTGACATTGAAAATATATGACTTATGTAATATAAATCAGTGTTTTAACATAATATTATGAAATACGATAAGCGTACCATGCAACACATTAACATGAACAGTAAACTTAACAATTTATTATTTATTTTATAACTCTGACAAATTAGCGACCCGCTCCCGGCTTCGTCCGGATTGCCATTGCATTTTTATCTATAAAATCTTCCCCGTTTATCCCTCTTTCCATATGTGAAATCCGAATTAAAATCAGTTTACAATTTCTGGAGTTTTTCAAGCGTACACAAACCAACTTAACATTTATATATATAAAAAGTTATACATATAATTATGTATTTTATTTAATGAAGTCGCTGTTCGCTTCTAATTCTCCGCTAACTTCTTCTCTGTCTGTTACCCCAAGTATTTAGACACAGTTTTCACTACGATAGAGCGATAAACTAGGAAGTTGCAAAATAAGTCCGTATGTCGCTTGTTACATAATTAGTAAAATATTAAATTATATTTTTATAATTATTCATATTTTATCTGAGCAATGGTATGAAAGAACGCTCTTTACGGTAATGGGTTTTGATAAAACAAAATAGCGAGCTTTAATTTTAAATTATTTATCATTATACTCGGTTCTCAGTAAATTAAAATAAAGCTGTCTTGTTAGCAATGATATAAAAAACAGAGTTGTTAAAAGCTTATCACATATTCTTAACGACGCGATGTAAAGTCATGTTTATAAATATTGATTACAAAATATTGTGAGCTCTTGAATTAGAAGTACTTAGTTACAACTAGCTACAATAACCAACACTCTACTTAAGATTACCGTGATGTAGGTAAAACATGCCCCAGGTCAGAATTTAAGTTATAGGCATAATTTAAGTTATGTCTTAGGGTCGGCAGCGCACTTGTTTTTATAGTGGTGAATGGTTAATTTTTGTTTTTATAGTGGTAAAAATCACTTAATTAAGTATAGTAAAAACCGCGTCAAAACCCTTTGAATAATTTCAAAGGGGACTAGATGGACAGATGGATATAACTTTTTCAAAAGTTATACTTTTACATTTTTAACAGTATTTATTATTATTATGTTTATAAATCCTACTCATGATATTTCAAATTATTCCTCAATTGGTTTAAAAAGTTTCGCTCAAGTTCCAATTTTCTTACACAAATTCAGGATAATTTATTTACCCTAGATAAATATAGTTCCAACGAAGAGTAGAACAATCAATTGTCGATGAAAAAAAAATAGAACAATTTCTATTTTAACATTATTATTTTGTAAAGGGATGTATTATTTATGTATGATATTAATTTAATTTATTAATAATCTAAAGAAAAATTAAAAAAAAAAATAATATAAAAAAAATACAAGGATCGTGTACGATTTTATTGTGTAAAATAAATAGATTGGGAATGGGAATCAAAAAACATCTTAAGGGGTTGTGTTGTGGAGTAAATAAAAAAACAGTGGCACTCCGGGAGTGCTGACAGAAGTGAAAACTTGAACAATTACGTGTGTATTTTTTGAATCGTCAGGAAAGTACATACCTACTTATATACGGTTACGGTAACAGTGTCGCGAGTTTAATAGTTTTTCCCATCTCAAAAATGCCCAACACGCCTAAAGAAGTTTTCAGTTCAATAAATAAAGCAAAAACGAATATTATAATCAATACAGGGGAAGTAGTATAGTTAGTGGTTAGGTCACTTTAATGGCTTCCGCTATCAGAGGACGCGGCGAAACTCAATACCACGACTGCAGTATCATAATCAACACGTCATCACATTATATCATTCAAACATTATATTATGACTGATTATATTTTCTTTTTATATTATGCTATTAGAGCTAGGCTTTAAATGACTCATGGTTTAACTTATGGTTAGGTACCAAGCGTTATAAGTTGAAGTGTCAATGGCAGGGCGTAAGTACGGAGAGTCTTTGATAGCTACTGAAATTATTATCGTCAATAGCCACTGAAACGAAAATAAAGAAAATCGGTTCAGAAACAAATGAGAAAAAAAGTGCTGAATTACTTAGTTTATGTATGTATGAATTATGAAATTATTTCATTACTTTTATAAATTTTCGAGTATTTGTCCTCCACAGTTACTTATAGACTGATGATATGAATTACAACTTTGAACAGATTTCTCGTATGCGAATATACAAAATATTCATAATGTGGTGTCACGTACACCTTAATGGACATATTAATAAAATAATTGTTTAATAAGATAACCCCAGTTGTTGTTGTGATTGAATAAAGGAGCAATAATGATATTATTATTGTTTATCGCGTTTTATCTTACATATAATTAATTACAAGCAACTTAGGTATACGTATTACAATATACCATCAGTTCAAGACTGCTTTAAGCTGTTTCGAACTGGTATGAATTACAAGTAACCAACCCTTACAATGAAATAACTAGTTTATATTGTCTGCCTGTTCGGCGACTCCACAAGTCTTGTGTTATAGGGACGAATCATATCACATGGACAGTCGGCTGGTGTTATCAATTTTGCGTAAACTTCATAAACCACAGCTGGACATATGCTTCCCCCATAATTTAACAAAAGGACCGGTCACCAGCTGCTTGGATCCACCATCGACCTGCAGCCATTTGCAGATCACCTTGTGAGTGGACGTGCTAAGCTGCCCTTGCCGGTCCGTTTTCTCCACTCGAGAATCTTCCGGACCCAGCGGCTCTCAAAGCTCTCCATACTATTATGCTATGTGTCTTGCTAATGCCACTTATTGATCCGCCGGATTATGTCGGTAACTTTGGTATGTCTACGGATATCCCGTTGAATTTTCTTAACATTAATTTTTCAAAATTGCTAACGGTAACTCCAATGTTAGTCTCGCATTCCAATAGTACGGGGAGGCTCATAGTTAAAGACCATATAGTAATTTTAATATTCAAACGAGTACTAGACAAAGAAAAACAGATCTCATTAGTTAATCAAATTCAAACCTATGCTAGCAAAGCAACCATTACGTAGTAATTTATGATTAGTAACTGAAACTAGAGGGCTCGGCATTGTTTGTCATTTCTTTTTTACGCAAACATCGTACTTTTATTGTAGTCCATTGTTTTTATGAAGTACTTTTGCGTCATTGAGTCATTTCTTTTCGTATTCACTCCTCAGAGCTGTCTCTTATCTCATTCGTCGTGTAGAAGGTTAGATGTCATGTCAACAACAAGCTGGTCAATGATTCAACAGTATTTGCAGTTATGTCAGTCCATTAAATAAAATTTAATGTTGTATTGATTATATTGAATGGTGTCTTTCATTAAGTAAGGATATACTTAATGAAATACTATGTATACAAATAGTTACCGGCTTAAGAAATAAAGTATATTATTATTATTATTATTAATATACCTAATGATTATGATTATGATTATATTTATTTTATTGTGTCAACTTGATCCTTCACACTTCTGTGCTCCTGTTGTCTGGGTGTCGTGTCGTCTCATGTCATCGCGATAAGCGACATAAATATTGTGTATTGTATTCTATTTTAAACTAGCGATCCGCTCCTAGGTTCGCATGAGTGCTTCTTTACTGCAAATTATAAATTCGAAATCCGTTCAGTATAGTTTTTGAGATAATTGCGAACACAGACATACAGACAGGCAGACGCGGCGGGGGGTACTTTGTTTTATAACTGTTTTGAAAAATTCAATCTTAGTTCTTACAGTCGCGGGTTCGAATCCCGCTAGGAGCAAATATTTATTTGTTAACATTTTACCTTTGTACTGTGTGATTGAGGCGCTGTGTGGAATGTGTGAAGATATTTATTTTTTTATTAAGTTTGCACAAAAAAAAAAAGAATTTTAAATTAATATTACCATTAAATACTTTTTTCTGTATATAGCCCGCGAATTCATCCGTGTCTCTTTTTCGTAAGTATTAAAATATTTATTCAATATTGATTGCTCATATCAGGCGTTCACGCTTCTTAAGATTTTCATCAACATACATTAAAATATAAATCAATAATATACGCTATTTAAATTTATATGATGACTCTTGACGTTTGTGAGGATGGATGAGACGAATCTTTGTTACTCTTTCAAGTAAAAACGCTGAACGGATTTGGATGAAATTTGGCACACGGATAGTTTATTGCCTGGATTAATACTATGTCGTCTAAAAATATATAAAACTAGTGGCCCGCTCCCGGTTTCGCCCGGGTTCAAAATAAAAACTATCCTATCTTTTAAGTTGGACCAAATTATATATAGTTTCAAAGTTTGATCAAAATCGGTTCAGTAGTTTAGGAGTACATCGCGGAGGAACATGTGACACGTAATTTTTATATATTATTATTAAGATTGGGCGTCACTGTTGCCATGTTGCGCCACCGTTGTTACAGCGATAAATATGTCAGATATTTTTTTATTTTTAAAGCAGACAAATAACATTTGATGATTATTGTAATACATAGTCGACATGAATAAATACATTAAAAAAACAGTAGCATTCTGGGAGTGCCATCAGAAGTGAAAACTTGAACAATTACGTGTTTATTTTTTGAATCGTCAGGAAATATTTTATTGTGCAGGAAATACTTTTAAATGAAGTTTTTTTTTATTCATTATTATAAACTAGTACTAGAAAAATTATACTACCCACTACTAGTAAAAAGAGTAAGCTCTCAGTAGTTCCTTTATACTGAAAATGTTGACGACCTTTTTGGAATATCACTGGACGTTTTCTATTTTTATTTGAAATTACTGTGTTCTTTTATCGTATTGTCAACAGGGGTGTCGGTTATGGTAACAGTGTTGCGAGTTCCATGGTTTTTCCCATCTCAAAAATGCCCAACGCGCCTAAAGAAGTTTTCACTTCAAAAATGGCCTGTACGAGTGAGTTAAGTCAGTAATAGGTGTTTCGGAAGTATCTTTTGTCTCAATTTACTACAATGCGAATAACAGATAACAGAATGACAGAATTCATACAAACCATCATATCATATCTCAGAAATGTCGTGTTTTTTATGTATTGCTACGACCTATAACTAACGAATAATCACGGATTTACGTAGTATTTAATTGGTAAGCTGCTTGAGTTGGAAAGTGTGCTCTCTAACTCTTGTGCTTGGGCTAGGCAGTATAATGAGCGCTGATTCTTGTCACATTGATATTGTAGCAATTTTACTTATAATAATATAATAAGTAATAATTATAAAACATACCGGAACTTATTTCTTAAACTTTCAAATTTCCAATATAAAATATATTTTTTTCTTTTTTAAATTCACCTAAAGAAGTCTATTCATTATCTTTTTATTGTGTACGGGACAATGCGACATTGAATTTGTCGGTCTTGTGGCGAAAGCTGTATTTTTATTCAGAAACCATGTTCAGAAATCAATCTGTAGACCGTGAAATGTTTATGTTACTTCAGTGATGCGACAAAAAACGCTAGATGTATTTCAATAGCTTGTTCAATTTTAGCAATCTCTCTTGGTAAAGTCTTGGTGGGTTGTAAAGGTAAACAGTTAAGTTATTTATTTTTCTTTTTAAGATCTTTATTTTATAAATTTTTGTGCTAGTAATTTTCCGTCCGTTTCGATCAATATAAGACAAACCGCAAATAACGAAATTCTTTTACACCAATGTCCTTAAATTGTTATTGTACATCAATGTCCTCTAACTCAAAGCTGTCTACAAAAGTACTGACCTGTCCAGTTAACAAATTACGGACGGAGACTGGTCCGTTAGACTTTTTGTCTGCCGATTTTTAAATGCATACAATTGAAGTCGCTTTCCGCGTCCTATCTGTTTCTTTGCTAAATTCTTCTAAATTGACATATCGGATTTTGATAACGTTTTCACTAACAAAAAAGAGCGATCAACGAGGACGGTTTGTGTTGATAATTTGCAGAAAAAAATTGCATCTGTGTGAAGTCGGTGGCGGGCCGTTTGCTATTTATGTAATGTATGTATATGTCTGTATATATAATTAGACTAGATGATGAAAATAAATCTGACAATGCTAATCAGTCTATCGTTAGCGTCCTGACAAAAACAGACAATTATTATTGATAAATAAAGAAAAATATGTGATAGCCATAATTAGCTCGAAATTTTCCATTAATATATACTCGTATATGATTAAAGTTCTCCTATCTTCACAAATTAGAATGCGTCAAGATTATAGGTATTTGGTAGAATTTGTTGTCTCAAGTTACTATTATTAGGTAATGCGAATAACCGAAACATAATGCGACTTATTCAACATTCGCGGGACTTATTCAACTTGCGATACATACGCCAGCAATTCAAATATTTTAGAAAAACCTTTATAGATGGTACAGTACCTACATTGACATGCCAATTTGAAATGTACAACATAGCTAGGATGTTTTCATTGTAAACATTATTGGCTTTTAGTCAGATATATTACAAGAATTCAACACGCGATAATGTCACAAATTCTGCACATTTTACAAATTAATTATACTAGATACAAAAATTAATTTCAGATTTTTGTTTTGATGCAAATCTTCATATTATGTTTCATATTATGTCATGTTTTTTTTATATTTTGCTACGACCAATAACTAATGAGTAACCATGGAATTACGTAGTACGGAATTGGTAAGCTGGACGCGTTGGAAAGTGGCCTCTTAACGGCACGTGCCATTGTGAACAAGTCTTTTGTAGCCAATTACCTATGTATCAACAGCTAACGATCGATTACCTGTGTTTGGAATAACAACAACGTACGGACAAGCTGAAAGAGTGTATCCATTTTATACATTACTTTATGCACCTAGCCACCTACGTACTAACTGCACAAGGCATATCCGAAGTGCCTAACTGCGTTATTTTGCTAGCCTTTGGTCAGTTATTTCTCAATATCTATATTAATGTTATCATGACATGTTCGGGAATATTCTTAGCTATAATTTATGAAGATCCGTTTAGGCATTTGTATTCAAATTCCATTAGCCCATATCCTAGTCAAGTTTATTAGTGGTACAGATTGAGATTGTTTCAACTATCACTGATTATTTAATTTTGATTATATTGATTTTTGATTTTTTTTTTTTAATAATGGGTAAAGTATTTTTTATATATATTCATCTTAATTTTAACAAGAATGAAAGTAAAAAGAAAAAGTACATTTTAACAGTTGTTAAATAACAAAACGTTATCTATTGTTTTCCTGGTATATAATACGACCGACAGTCGAATAAAATTTTTATGGTGTGAACGTTAAAATGTAGATAAGACATCGTAACTATATCATCAAGGTAAACTTAACAAATGAAAACAAATCTTTCATTCATTTATAATCGCTATTTTTTACAATAAATGTTTTAATTGGAGAATAGTCTGGAAAGAAACCTCATTGGTGCTGTTTTTAACTTATGAGCACTAAGCAGGTCCCTCTTATTAGAATTCAATGTTTTTAGGTTAAAGTATTTTTTTTAAAAAGGCAGTATTCTACTGAATTTTCTCTTCATAGTCACGCAACATAGAGATAGTTTAGAGAATAGAAGACCAAAATGGTAAATTATAAATGACTATCATTTATCTAATAATCCGGTTTATTGGATTGAATGCCCCTTGCATATTTAACAGGTTAATTAGATAAATAAAATAAAATACTTATCTATACATATAATAAAATAAATCTTAAACGAGCCGTGTCTGTACATTAAATAGTATTTAAAAAAAAATTGTACACGATGTTATGTTATCGAGTTAAAAAATAGTTTTTTGTTTAGGTTGTCTGTGCGTTTGTGCACGCTAATTTTAGAAACGACTTAGAACGCGATTTAAATACGGTTTTTACTTATGAACTGATGATTACCTGGATTAAAATGTATTATTATACTTTTTATCCTGGCAAAAATGTTAGGTTTCTGTAAGATTTTTAAAAAAACGAACTACAGCGCGTACGTAGAATAAAATACTTCGATTACATTATTTGTCTGTATACTGTAACATCAAATAAAATTATTTTTAACTTTCCTGTAGAATAATTTACTAATGAAATCTGGGTCGCACACTTTGAACATTTACGGTAATATTTTATAACCCATAAAAGTTCAATGTTCGGTACTCGACCGAGTACCTACTTGATAAATTAGGTCAAATACCAAATAATTAATATTCTGCCGATCACTATGTGGAGTCGTTGATTCACCTATGCCATGATACAAAGTTCACCAAAAAAAAATGTTACAGTTGAAAAAAAGTAGGCAAAATAATGTCAGTGACATTGTTTAGTTACACGTGTAAAGAAACTTATAGATAATAATAATAAATTATTTTACATATTTGACTTACTTGACATTTTAAAAGGTAATAAGTAACTTGCTAATAGTAACTCTACTACTAACTCATAGTTGCATATACAATCGCGATAATAAGAGCATTCATAAGTTACTATACTTATCTACTTCTCTGCTTTTTAATAACTAGAATTTATGTACAAAAAAAAATAATTAAACACAATTTATTTTCTTACATTTTATTGGAATTTATGTAAATATTTAACAGTATATTGTATAAAAATAGTTCATGGATAAAGTTTGTTTTAAAACTTTGTGTTTCAGTGCTTACATTTTGAACATTTAAATTCGAAGGTCGTCTATTTCAATAAGTTTAACATACCATATTGTTTGTAATACACGAGTGAAACCGATAGGCACCTAAATATTAAAGGAGCTCTGTCGCGATATTCTATCTCTGTATTGGACATACATATATTTCAAATACATACTAAATCGGCCCCATGTCTTTTACGTATACTTACAAAATACCATAAAAAAATTTAAGCATACCAACACGCGTAATTTTTCGAAGGGTGTCATAGTTATCTCGTATATTATATATATATTATCTCGTATATAATCTCGTATGTATATTTTTTTAATTTGTCATTATTTCATAAACTAGCTCTAGAAAATCGTTATTATGTTAATACTATGCAATACACAGACAAATCCTTCAATATACGTGGTATTACTTATGCAGTACAGACTCATGTTACGTAACACTGCATTTTGTTCAGCCTCGCGCATTTAAATAGGTTTTAAAGAAGCCCTTAAGAAGTAGATAAGGATCTGAGTAGGTACAATGCCTACTTTTAAGTAATACTCCTCTAGCCTGGGTGCGATTGGGGAAACTGGTATAGTACATAATATACCTACATAATGTGCCTTTAAAACAGTGAAAAATTCAATTAAACTCCTTTGAAATTATTCTTAAATAGATCCAATGGTTCCGGAGATTAATTTCCCCTCCTATAAACTAACTTACAGATTCGCTCGCTCGCTAATAGGTATCGCACGTGTCCAATTTTTTTTCTGCAAATAATGTCAACAAACTTCTTCGTTTATCCCTCTTTCCATTAGTGAAAACGTTAGCGGAAAACGTTAACAATAGTGAAGAAGTTAGCGGAGAAAAAAAACAGAAGCGTGGTATTTTATAATAAATATATAGTAAATAGTGAATAGAATATAGAACCTTTTTAAAAAGATAGACAACCTTTTTAAATATAACCTTTTTAAACTGATCAATTTACTTACATTAGTTAAAGAACTTAGTTATTAAGGTTAAATAAAAAAGGTTTATTATTTTTTATTTTTCAGTTTTTTCGGCGGTTTGATTTTTTTTGTTAAAAAGTTTTTATGTTTATTTCTTTCCTAGAGGTGCATTTAAGACATAGTGAAATAAGGTTATTCTTACAGTAGATATGTTTATAATGCCGTAAAAGTGTGGACTAAATAATATTCATTGTTGATATGAACTATTCGTATTTGGTTTTTATTCAAAACGAATACCTACAAACACAGACATTTAAAAAAACGCTAAAAATAATCGTAGCAAGCAAAGTAAGCAAGTAAGGAAACTCGCTATATTTTAACTCATAAACACATATTTTCACTACAGACGCCATTTTCATTCACATGAGTATTGCAAATCGTTCAGGCCTTCAAATTCAAAACCAATTAAATTGACGACAGCTTAAATCATACCCTTAATTGAATAACACGAGCACTTCAGTAATGCAGTTTTTGAAACAGAAAAAATTACGACTTGAATTTATAATAAACATTGATATAGAAAAGTGGCATAACAAGGTTCATTATTGACCCCGTGGAATATTTAACCCATTTTCATTCAAAAATTCCATTCTAACTAACTACTTATTGGTGAAAGAATTTTTAAATCGGATGAGTAGTTTTTCGAAACATACAAACTTCACCTTTTTATAATATTAGTATAGAATAGAAGATACTTAGTGATTAATTCCAATTTGCTTTATTGTTGAAAATATAAGACTAGTTCTTATTAAAATGAAAATGTCTTTGGTTGCAGGTTCAGAGCTGTTGAAAAGTTAGCCGTTACTCATCAAAATGGTTAGCGTAAGTATACTATAAATTGTATTACAAATATTTCTATCAAATTGATAAATAGTAAAGGGCAGTAGTAACCTAAAGAGATCACCAGGCGGCAGTAACCACACGACTACAAAAGGCCTTCTGTAGTTCGGTCAGTGAGTATGGAATGCCACACCTTATCTCCTTCTTATCCCTTATCTTAACGTAATAATGTAAACAGAGTACTTTGAAATCCATATGGCGTTGGTTGTGTTACAATGTAACGGCAGTCTGCCGGATTTATTCTTACAAACATCCTGTAAAATTTTATCTGTACATCTAATTGTATTTAATTTTAATACAATAGTACGTAAAATTACAATAGTACTTATTTGAATTTTTTTTCTTAATTTTAGGATAGGTTAGTTAGGTTACTTTTCAAGCAATTAATTTGTTTTAGCGAAGCAATTAATAATTGTTTCAGCCCTTTGTAGGATTACGCAGACTTTTGTCGTTGATTTGTCAAATTAAGGATTGATCAAAATCTAAGGCCCCCTTTATACTGTTTGTTGCCCATTTTGATTGTAAGAAGGAGTAATTCGGTTTACATTTAATACAAGCTTAAAAAAATAATCTTCTTTATCTGTGGAGTCATTTAATCTGTTATGATCTCCTAAGATTATTTTATTATTTATCTTTTATGATTTAATAGAAGTTCTTTTCTACCATCTTTGAACAGAAATAGTTCAAGTACTGTTTACGTATATTATTATATATGTTTTACTTTTTAACAGGAATCTAACGGCGTCGTGCAACAACATGAGCTTGAATCTTTTCTGCCTCAAGATGAGAACAAAGAAAAAATCGTCAGCAGGTGAATATATCTACCTATTTACGTACTTCATATTTTCTAATATAGGTTATTTTAGGGGTAAATGAATATCTGATTTCTGCTTCTAACTGGTCCTATTGGAAAATTATGTTTTCTATTCTTTTGTATTTTTTAGTTACTTACCCTAATTATTTGTAAATTTATTTTTAGTTTTTCCTATGAGTGTTTCAGTTTCAATTTTAATTTTATTTTCAGTCACAATAACCTCAGCAAATCAAAAGATGTGGAATCAGCTGACTTCGATCCTTTCGAAGAAAGGAAAGTCGACAATCCTACTTCGTAAGTACATTTTCACTTCCAATACCGTATGACAGTATAGTATGGCAAGTTTTGTACGTACTATATAAGTGATTTAGTTCCATTCAGAATTATAAATTAAATTATTAACATTTGAGCTAACCACTATCATGAAATTCCAACTATAAAATTGTCTATACACTATACGATAATATATAGACAAATAGAAATATTCTTGATTCGTGATTCTATCGTATAATATGGTATCAATTTTGTTTGAGGCCATTTGAGAATAAATAATACATTTCTGTTGCTGCTATGCGAACATTTTGCGTATTTTTTGTTCAGACATTATGAAGTGCGCTCACTGTCATGATTTTGGAGGAACTAGAGGAATTCATAAGCAACGTTTCTATGTGAATACGTTTTGAGAAATACATTAGGCAAAGAATTAGAACGAAGGATACAGGACAAGGTGAGGATAGAGGAACAGGTCGGCATCAGTTAGTCACGCACCGAATCATAAGAGTACATGTACTATTATTTCATGGTTTCCATCTATCAGGGGATTATATACTTGGATTGGATGCCAAATGTTGGCTTTGAATGCTTTGCGACCAACTCCAATATTTCCTATTAGAATGAATAAATATTTTAACCTTCCGATAACAGCTGAATAATTTTTATGTTAAATACATAAAAATAGTATATTAACATATTAATACCAACATTATATTTATATTTATATTTTTTTTTATATCAAAACGCAAAATATTTTTTGTAAACCGAACAGATTATTATAAACGCCACATAATTGCTAGACAAATGTCTATTCAGTCCTACCAATGATACTATTACAGTAAATAAACATGGTTCATAAATCATGCGTTGACCAGTACAATTCTCTAATGCACTTTTGAAAGAAAAATGCCTCGAATTTTATTTACTTCATTTTTTGTCTATCGTCTATGTTGGCTGCAACAAAATGTTATTATTCTGAAGTGCATATATTTTATTTATGTAGCGAGCTCGTGTAATGCTATGTTCTTCTATGAGTGGCAGACAGGCATACTATATATTAGATGGGATGTAGAAATATCAAAGCACAACGGAAGGGCGTCAAACATTTTTTTATATTAAAAAGGGTGACAGACAGGCTGACAATCCCATTCCCTAAAGACACAACAACACCAAGGGATTACTGGTGAAAGATCTAGGTACAAGTATTTTCTTGACGTCTCTTCCTAATCCATAGATTTATATGCAAAGATCATTTGCGATTTTTCGAATTATTTGACTTCAAGTTCAGACTAACTGACCATGCACTGACGTACTTATTACTGTGTAAGAAAAGCTCATACAGTAAGTTCACCACTGATGCCCACCGGTCTCCTCTCTGTGCTACATAGAAATCACTAGTACTTTTGTAGTATCCTCTCAATACTTTCCTTCAACGTTAGGTAGGCTCATTGTAGAGTTAAGTGAATAAGTGCATTTTTCATAGTACAAAAATTAACGCAATGACCACGCATGTAGCACAGGAATACGAGTAACTTTGAAGCCAACCGAGGCCAGTTAAAACAAATTATAATGAAAAACGTTTTATTATCCTTAATTTTTATCTATAAATAAAAATGAATAGCGCAAGCTGTGTTGCTAAGCGCAAAAATCTAAAATGGCTGGGCCAATACAGTGATTTTTTTTTCTTCAATATTTCTTGAAGTACGAGAAAGGTTATTTTGAAGGGAGAAAATGGATTTTTGTTTATATTACTCATCATTCACAGTCCAATAGCATTTGACAGAATGAAGTATATCGGGTCAACTTATCTAGGGTCACTTCTCAACACTGGTTTCCCTTTGATTTTTTCAAGAAAGGATTTACTCTCACTTTACGAGTAAAATTAAGGAAGTAAGCAATTAATTTACAGAAACATGGACACACTGACCCATCTGCTAAAGGCGTCTCTCGGTACCGGAATCCTGGCTATGCCCAAAGCGTTCAAACGTGCCGGTCTCGTATCGGGAGTTTTCTTCACTATTCTCGTTGCAGTAGTGTGCACACACTGCTCCTATATTCTCGTAAGTACCTATATCCATGATTGGAGTTTTTATGCTTCACTTGATTATAATCCTCCAAAAATAGGACTAAGTGTCATTCGA
Source organism: Synanthedon myopaeformis (assembly GCA_944738685.1). NCBI lineage: Eukaryota > Metazoa > Arthropoda > Insecta > Lepidoptera > Sesiidae > Synanthedon > Synanthedon myopaeformis. The sequence goes on along the minus strand of OX122913.1, from coordinate 2,665,961 downwards.
TCGTCATTGAACGTCATAAGGAGTATACGTTATACCCAATAAAAGTATTCTTCAAGGTAGTTCAAGCTTATTTATAGCGTTATAGATTTTGCAATTGGATAGGTAATACAAAAATATTTGCAATTCTACCACATTCAGTAGGTATAAGTATTTATATAAACAACATGCTTAAAATATTCCTGAATAGCTCAAAACAATAAATTATATCATATACATAATCAAATAAATTTTAATAAAAAAATTTCTTTGCAATATTTTTTATCGAAGCAAATATTTTATTATCAGTTGCGATGCAATTCGAATTGACCTCTTTCGATAACATAACATCTCGAATTTATTCTCTTTATACGAATTTAAAGCTCGCGTAGAATCCGATGCCAGTCATGGGATATAAATAAACGTTGCAGTTTCTTCGCGTACTTATTATAGGATGCGTATATACAATTGCGAATTTATAAGAAGCGTAATCTTAATCTTAATCTAAGATACATCTTAATGTGTCCCCATTCAGTTACATTTTCAGTCTAAAGTAAGACTCGTCAAAAAAAAACATTTTCTATCATACAATACGAACCTAGTTAGACAATATCAAAACGCCTGTTTTAAAATAATAGCAATATCACGCGAAACAGGAATGTGAAACAGGAAAATATACTGATAGGCGCTTATGCACTAGACTAGTCCGCCCTTGCCCAATTCTGTGAAGAATTTTTTATTTAAAATAAATTCCGAAGTTTAGCCAACCTAAACTCTGTAATTGATCGTAAGTCGCCTTTATGGCAGCAAAGAATGTGTGACGAAACGACACCGAGACACCGCAATGATGAAGTTAATTCGTTAAGAAATAAACTATTATTAACGGATAAAGGATAAGATTAACTTACACACCGAAACACAACACACTTGGTATTTCAGGGTGATCTTCTAATATATTCCTGGACATCCTGAAGATTGCAATACGCCTAAAAGTCTCTGGTGTATATTATTTAGTATATGTATGTAGAATGTGTAATGAGCTTGTATTTAGGCGCAAATATTTTATATTAAATGTGATGTCGCGTTTTTCTGATAAAAGATTCTTCTTTATGTGAAGGTCATCAGACAGGCTAACGATTCACTTGATGGTAGGTGGCTGGCTACCGTCACCTAAGCGCACCGAAACATAAAAGCATACACGCTCTTATTTTCATGGTATTCTCTAAAAGATGGTTATACTGCTGTCAGACAGCCGGCCCAAATGACTGCGAAATCAACTTTGAAATTTCATATACAAAGTTGTCCCTGCCGGGATCCGAGCCCGAGACTCTTGAGACAGTGCGCTTAAGCAAGCACCTTAACCACTCGACCGATCGATTATTAAATTGTCCTATAAATGCACTATATTACAGCTGTGATGATTATGATAATTATGGCGAAACGCATTATTAGCTTTACTTCGCTCCGTTGTATGTGTTGAAATTAACATATATTTTTTATATATGTACATATGTGCGTTATGCAGTGATTTTATATTAGCCAGCGACTTAGCCATAGAGCGAACCATTGCTTTTATAATTTATTAAAATCCCTTCAGAAGCTCAACTGTCTACAATTTATCTATAGACAATAGAATCACTTTTGAATTTATATTATTTTTAAGGGCATTATCTCATCCTACATTTCGAAAATAGATCAATAAAATAGAAGAAGTGATTTAATGGTATTAATTATGTTTGAATTTCACAGATAAAGTGCGCACATGTTTTGTATAAGAAAACGAAGAAAACCACCATGACTTTCCCACAAGTGGCAAGGGCGTCTCTTGAGAATGGACCACAGTGGACTCGACGATGGGGCAACGCCTTTGGGTGAGAAACTCCTTTAACCTATAGAAAGTTATTTAATATCAAATATAAAAAATCAAATTTAAATACAAATCGTTTGAGTAGAATAAATAACTAATCAAGTTGACACACTGAGGAGTTTGCCTTATACATACTCACTCAATAAAAATATATTCTTTAATATGTTAATTATATTTTCAGAATCTTTGTCCTCGTCAGTCTGTTTCTCACCTACTTCGGGACGTGTTCTGTGTACACCGTCATCATAGTGAAAAATTTACAGCAGGTAAATTGATTATTGCATCAACATTTTTTATCTTCATAAGATTCGGCATCCCCTTCTCAATTATAATGTACCTCACTGTGGTCTTCTATAAGAAGGTCGTTACTGGTGTCAATACAGCTGTCAGACTATGTGATTGTGGTACGATATGTGTCCTTGCGACATTTATGCCATTGGATGGAATATCGAGGCCTACGCAACACTACGAGATAATCAGATTATCACTATATAACTCACGCACCGAAATATGACAATAATTATATTGTTTTTCATGCTGGTATTTTGTGGCTGGCCAGACTGGCGAAATAGCTTGTAACTATTTTAAATAAAGTTGCTTTTCGCTTCTGTCTCTACTAACTTCTTCTAAACCACTCAACTCATTTTATACAGTTTCCACTTATGGAAAGAGCACTTATGCAAAATTTCATGGTGGTCGGTTCAGTAGTTTTTGCGTGAAAAAGTTACAAACATCCATACATCCAAACATACTCTCGTATTTATAATATTGCTATAGATGTGACATTATTATTTTTACATTTTCAGGTGGTGGACCACCACATGAGTTTTCAAAAAGGCGACATCGATGAAAGAATCTACACCATATCTCTCCTGATTCCGCTTATTTTGATGGCATGGATAAGGAATCTTAAATATTTGGCTCCTGTGTCTATGATTGCCAACTTGTTCATGGGACTTGGCCTTGGAATAACGTTCTACTATTTAGTGGGCACTGGTAACATTAGCCTGGACAATGTCAAGATGATAACGCACCCAAGTGAGTGGCCAGAGTTCTTCTCGCTGACAATTTTCGCAATGGAAGCTATCGGAGTAGTGATGCCTCTCGAGAATGCTATGAAGACTCCACGCTCTATGCTCGGCATATGCGGTGTACTCAATAAAGGAATGTCAGGAGTAACTTTAGTCTACATTCTGCTCGGTCTTCTAGGCTACCTAAGATACGGCGACGCTGTCGGAGATTCTATCACTTTGAATCTTGAAATAACGGAGATGTAAGTAGTAATATTTATTATTAGGCTAGTATTATTATATATTCTAAGCTTGTACTAAAGTTATAATCGTTTACTTTTGCAGTCCAGCGCAAATAGTGAAGGTTTCCATCGCCGTCGCTGTGTACTGCACTTTTGGCCTCCAATTTTTCGTGTGCGTCGATATCGCATGGAACTACATCAAAGATAAGTTCCCGAATCGTCCAGATCTCGCCGATTATATCACAAGAACTGTCATGGTCACCCTGTGCGTGTTACTAGCTGTCGCTGTACCTGAAATTGCCCCATTCATGGGAGTCATCGGGGCGTTCTGCTTCTCCATACTGGGTCTCTTAGCGCCCGCTTTTATTGAAATCATAACATTCTGGGACATAGGTTTCGGTCCTTGCAAATATCTCATCTGGAAGAATGTGTTAGTAGTTTTATTTGGTCTTTTCGCTTTAGTATTTGGTACGTACAATGCCATTATAGATCTTATGAATTCATAAACAGGTACATCGACACTAAAAAACTTTATAATTAATTAATAATATTGTTATTGTATTCTTGGGTGCATTTTTTGGCTTGTATTAAGAGCATAGCGTGTGATAGTTGGCTATGTAAGGGTTTAGCGATATTTATAGTAAGTTATGTTTAAAATCCACTAGACCAATTTTTTTTAAACGGATTTTCAAACACAGTTCTATTGACGGTGATATTTCAATATGTAACATAAGATACATTGATATAAGATAAACCATTAGAGTCTAGTTATAATTGAGAACTGGCTGTATATTAATTTTTAATATTCTGAGATATTATCTTTCTTGTCATAAACTTATCGAATTAATTTGAACAAAATAATTGACCATTGTCTCTGGATATTACGACTTATATTATGACAAGTTAGATAATTTCCTCAGCAAGATATTCGGGTTTGCTTGTCTGATATCTGGGCTAGATTAAATATTGAAAATTTCGTTTGCATTCCCAGCCCAGAATACAGAAAATCGTGTGTTTAGTGAAAGTGGGTTTTATATTTAAGTTTTTTTATTATTATTTTCGCATTTCCGACATTGATTCAACTACATTCGCCGGAGTTGTCGTTTACGTATCTTATATTGATAATGTTTTATTCACTGGAGTACACTGTTAAGATTAAGATCGCCTTCCAAAGAAAAGGAAACGTAATCGACACTTCGCTAAACTTTGTTACAGTTATAACAATTTGAATTGTGAACTCAAATAACCAACATAATAATTATTATGTATACAGAGAAGGATCGGATGAAATGCTCGTTAAAACAAGTCGGCTTAACACGATAATTTTGTTTTATTTATTTAAAATAAACAAAAGCATGATAAACTTACGGCTTTTGACTTAAAGACTATTTTCACACGTTTTCATCGATTCTTATTAATTATAAGTTAGAAATAATAATATTCATATATATATATAATATATAATTAGGAATAACAAATACCTACTAGGGACGTTTATTTATTATATTTGTGAGACACAGTGAGATAAATATTTTAATCACATTATACCATGTATATTATTATTATCAGTTACTTATTTTATGTAGAATAATATTTTATGCATTAAAAATCTTTATCACGAACTGTAGTAAACCATGATGTAGGTTCTCTTGACACTACTATGTTATATAATCTGGATAGTCATTGTAATTCGTTAACTTAAGGTGGCGTTTCGCGCCGCCACCGAGACCGGAAACAGAGACAGGAGACCGCGGACAACGAAAGACTTCTCTCATTATTGAGAATTTAACGATTAAAAATTAGAAATTTAAAGAATTTTAAAACACAATAGTCAAATATTGTCTTTCTACATTCGTAAAGTTGGCAATTACCTAAATAATTTTGAGAGGTATGATTTTTATTAATTGATAAGTGTCTTCGTCAGTAAACGACTTCATATTTACAGAATACAAGAAAATAAGAATGTGATATTGTAGAAAAAAAAAATAGTTTAACGTTTTGAGCAGTACTTTGCACGTTTATCTAGAACGAGGTTTGTCTCGAAGGAGAGAGGGAGAGACGGTCTCCAATCGCGCGTCTCGGTCTCGTTCGCAAACCGAACACCATATTATTATGGAAAGTATAAATAGTATAAAATAAAAGTAGGTGTCTCGGTGATTGCACTATTACGTTGCTTAAAAATAATCACATTCCACAGTGCCTTGATAAGACATTATTATTAGATCAGTATAGCAGCTGTGAGATCAAAGTAATTATCACCATGACTTCGTATGTAATTAATTCGTAGGTAATGAAGACCTTATATTGAAAAATTCCCAGAATCATTGTAATAGTGAAACGCATGTTTGTATATTTAATTATGCAAATTTTGCAAGTAAAATTCAACAGTAGGTATACCTGTAAACGATCTCGAATTCGTTTACATTTTCAATGCATTTGTTATCCTATAATGTATTCAATGTAAAATAATAACAAATTTGAATATTTATTATTATGTATATAGATATTTTTACTTTTTAATAATTTTGTAATACAATGTGAGCGCCGTGCCTTATTATATATTTGCAATGAAGACCATATAATTTTTGAAATTATACATTTTACTAGTAGGTACCAAATTTTAATGAAGGTGCAATATTATATGAAAATGAATCACTGATGTATAATAAATACAGAATAAATAATTTGATCTGATATATGTAGGTTCTTGAATATTTTTTTTACAAATAAAAATGGTCTAACCAAATTTTTATGGTAATTAGTTATGGTTCTATTATATATACTAGATAAATACGGGCAAGATTTTTTATGTAATGTTAAAATAAATGAACCCTACAGAAGTTCCTATTTGCCCCAAAATGTACATTAATATTATTTATAAATAATTTGATTATTATCACTTTTTGTAAGGTTATATATAAGATAAGTTATTTTATTGCAAACTTCGATAAATCTTGTATTAAAATCATCGTTCTTTTGTGAAATATAAAATGTACAAGCTCTACTATTAATGGCTGGTTTTATTTTATTATCTCATACTTAACAATATCTAAAAAAACTGCCAGTCGTAGGGCAACACATCAGTAGCTTAGCTTCACAAATATACAGGTGTCCCAAAACTCAACGATAAGCTGTGTACTGAGTGTAGGCCACTTTATGATGGTTTATAAAAAAATATATACAATAACTGCAGATGCTTACTTAATATTTGGCAAAATAAATATATTTTTGAAAATCGTGAATATCGACACCTTGGACTACATTTTTAGGTGCTGTGATTCTTCGTGTGTGTCGAATGATATCGCTTCGAACTACGTCAAAGAGAAGTTCCCGAATCATCAAAGTCTAGCTGATTATATCACCAGAACTGTCATGGTCACCCTGTGCGTGTTACTGGCTGTCGTTGTACCTGAAATTGCCCCATTCATGGGAATCATTGGGGCGTTCTGCTTCTCCGTACTGGGTCTCATAGCGCCCGCTTTTATTGAAATCATGACATTCTGGTACATGGGTTTCGGTCCTTGCAAATATATCATCTGGAAGATTATTAGTTATATTTGGTTTTTGCGCTTTAGTATTTGGCATGTTTAAAGCTATTTTAGATCTTAAACAGGTCTAAAAATTTCAGTAGATATGCTGTTAAGTATACATTGCAATAAGAGAAACTAATTAGTGTCTATATAATTATATTATAATTGAGAATTTAAGTAAGTATTTTAATATTTCGAGATATTATCCATCTTGTCGGATTGTGGGTCTCTTTCACCAACTGCAAGTAATGTGTTGATTAGTTACTTTTAGATATAATTTTATGTTTTATTAAATTATGCACTCGGTTTACTGCATAATTCGATAGGCGATTTTTTTTAATTATTTTCTTTGAGACTTTTACCGTACAAACAAAGGTATATCATTCCCGGTGACTTTAAATGGCGGTTAGCTTACTGGTGAAAGAAGCCCTCAAAGAAGCCTTTGAGAAGTTGGCAGTAAATTGTCATGACCAGAGAAGACAAGCTTTCAAATATTTTAATTGCCTAAAAATGCTGGACGACATGAAATACTTTGTAATCTACTCTAATACGATAATATAACGAGGCAGAGTTTTATTTTTTGCAATGTTTGTAAGGCCGTAAGGCTGTATTTTAATGTAAAAATATTTTGATATATTTAGAATTTAGATAATATGAATATATAAAGAAATCAAAAACTATAAAAATATTGTTACAACTGGACGCGATACGCTTGCGTTCTCTTTGACACTCGCTAGGCTAAACCTATTAGTTTGAATAGAGAGAACGGTCTCAATATAACTTAAGGTTAACTTGTTATAAGCTTAACAGTAAGTATAGATGTAAATAAAAATACCACATTAGTGTTTCAAAGTTTATTCAAAGTTATTTTACATTTTTCTGGAAACATGGTAAAGAATGTATAGCACACAAGAAAATAAAATCATAACCTAGCAGTACTAATAATTACACTGAAAAGTACCTAATACATTAATTAAAAACAACATCATAATCGTCCGGTTGAAATTAATTTGCTATGAATTTTTTGAACTTAAATCATCACCATAAAATACGTTTTTGTAAATTACAAATCATTTGAGTATTAAATACATACATGAGCAAGAAAATATAATCAATCGTATTAATCTCTATTTACTATGATCACACAACCGCCAGATGTTTTTAACTTTCCTATTAAGGCGCTTGGATTCATCAATGACTTACATAATACTATGTTGTGTTAAAATAAATATATAACAGTCTTTATTTTTTAGCGTGTAAATATTTCCCATATAGCCAGTTTGGAAATTCCGCTTAGGAATATTTTCAAGCAAAAAAACACTGTTAAATTAACATTTTTTTAAATAGGTAGTTGTATATTATAGAAGTTATTTAAAAAAGTACCAAATGTTGTCTAAACTTTGGTGGATCATATATATATTTTTCAAGCGTTTTGGTCTAGCCATAAACGAGAAGTAGGCTTAAGAAAGTATCCATTTGACTGCACTAAGCGCCTTAATACATACGGTGAACAGCAGCTGTGTTTAGCAAGATCAAGACAACTAATTATACACAATATATTTCCGTGGACATAGCACCACATATTTAAAGCAAAAAGTTTAATCGACCAATAGAATTGCTTCAATATAAAGCACTCAAATTTATCACTATAATGACGTATTGACATTTCAAACTTTCAACACATTTCAACTTGAACTTACAATTAGTTTTAACTTTTGGTTAGCTTTAACTATCGATTAACTTAAAATTTAAGTTAACTTTAATTTTTTAATTCTCTTTATATATTTCGGTCGATCGATAACTTTAAACGTTAGGCTACGTAGTATAATTAATTCTTTTTACACAAATTTAATTCTTTTTACATGACCACCATATTTATAATTTTATTTAAGGCTCGCCTCACATGGAGCTATTCAAAAATCACGAAACCAGTTTGAAAATGTACCTCACACACGACGCTATCCATGTTGCAAGATTTTAGTCACTTCTGTTACACACGGAAACATATCAAGTGAATCGAGATAAAATGTTATTACAATAGTTTTCAATACCGTGACGATCGTATGACGAGTCATCGTTTTCAGTTGCTAACGCGTTAATAAACAGTTAGTGAGTAATCGCGTCGTGGGCTAGTAGACAAATATAAGGGCGGTGACACTCAAGCAAATCGTTAGAAGTTCTTTTTGAGTAGCTCCACCTGAGACGAGCCTAAGGATCCCATATTATAAAGATTTAAACTACTCGCCGGCGTTGTGTTTCCGAATTCATATAACCCAAATAGGCATCATCTGTGTGAGCTCGCTCCACCATAGGCCTCTTTTTTGCTTCACTGCTAGATGCTGGGCCAAGAGCAAACTCATATTTATTAAAAATAATTGAAAAATCCATATACACCATAATATTATATATCCTACTAAAGGCTGTTTGAGGCTGTAAGGCATTATGACAATTCTTATGGAGCTTAATATCGTCTATAGTCTCGTTCACAGTGCAGGTGAACATACTAAAAAATTACCAGTAACATCTCATTAATCTTTCATGTTAATTTATCAACAATTTAATATTATTAAATATAGAGCAGAACCAACTTGGAATGGTTTGTTCCTAAAACTTGGCGCGGGCGGAACGCGAACCTGCAACCTCTAATCAGAGGTTATAAACATATATCTTAATGAGTCCTAGCGACTCTACAAGGCGTAGTATAATCGGCACTAATCGTTTTTAAAATACTAATACTTTTTTACAAATCAAAAAAGTCCTAATAGCGGGAGATTTAACACGTGGTAAAAAAGTTTTAATCACCGTTTAGTCAAACTAAAGTTTTAAGTTTTAATCAAACTGGAAATTTAACCGAAGCCAAAAGCTTTAAAAACACTGTTAATTGTTTCTGATCGGCTGAATAACATGATGATTTTTTGCTCATAAAATATAATACTAAAATCATGTCAGCACAACTTAACTGCTCAGTCTATTAATAAAAAGCAAAGAGGACGGACGTCTACCTAATATTTAAATTAAACTTACTATAAATAAATGAAATCCACGCTTTGTGTGACCTAAATACTATTTTTTTAAACCTCGCATGTACGGGCAGAAAGGTCTGAAGTCTTTCAACTCCAGGTCTGAAGTAATTCTACTTTATACCGGTAATGAATATACGACCAATGAGCTTGTGTCCGTCCGTATAAAAATATAAATAATAAAATCGAGACAAAAATACTATTACTTATATAATCGTTGTTTCAAATAACTATTGATCTAACAAATTTTATTATCGCCTAAATACTGAATTAAATAATATAAATATTTATTTTTTTCAATGTGACTATTGCACATTCGAATCAATACTATAGTAATTAATAAATTGTTATAATGTTCTTTATCGACATTAACCTATTTTTCGATACACAATTGTAATTTGTTGACAAAATTTTTTATAACCTAATAATTTAAGATGGCACAATTTTTAACGAAAATTTGGACGTAATGTCGCGTATTCGTGCATCGTGATATTTATTAACACTATTACAATATTGTATCTCTGTACCTAATGGTGGTAGCAAATGTTATAACAATATAGATATTAATACAACAGAACGGGTCCACAATGGACACTCGTTTAAGGTCGATTCACATTTCAGTATTAACGGTAGCAAAATCTAATAGTAATTTTGATCTCCCTAGCTTTTGACACGATTCTCACTTTAGAGGTTTTTTTAAGAAATTGTGTAGGGGATATACTTAAATTGTTGAAATGTGAATCACGCCTTAAAGTGAGCAAGTATATATTCATTGATTTTCAAGTGCAACATTTACTATCTAATCATTTAAGGCCTACTTCTTCAGATACATATTTAAATATCTAATATAAAAATTACATTTTGTTTTTATTTATTTAACCTACTAGTACTTAAGTTAAGGACTATCCTCAAAGAAGACAATATAGTTTACATTTGGCGATCGCCTGAACAGATATACAATTAAAAAAAATAATAATTATAACATATCCGTTTTGACAGTTGCAACATAGAGGTAGAAATAGAGGTCATCGGCCCATAATAAGACAAATCGAACATACAAAACATTCTTTGTTACTTATAAAAAAAAAAAATACACAATCATCTTTATCTTACGAAATGCAGAACCGAATAAACATACACCACTGAAATTTATTCAATTTCACCTCATTATGGTAAAAATACTATAGTAGATGATACATCGCAACTGACAAAACTGGACTTTTATTTGGCCAACTTTAATTGACAAATTCAAATTGTCTATATTACTCCAATGCGGTTCCCACAGAGCAAAGAAACTCCGCGCCGTCACCTACTAGTGATTGTAGTAATAAAATATTCGCACCGCGCAATTGCGCTGAGCGCATCTCAGGGCGTATTTGCCCGTCAGTTTCTATTTGCACGTTGTGGAGCAACATAATCAAATTAAAAAAAAATCTAGTAGTTATGTAATTAAATGCAATTATTAGCTTTTAAAAAATGCGAGTTGAGATTGTCTTAAAAAAAACATAATTTAAAGAGTGCGTAAGTCTTGAATAAATGTTAACGCCCTCTGACACGCTGGATTTGTATGAAAAGCGTAGACAATGCCGTCTCTAGTAGAGGGCGGCGCAGAGATTTATTGCTCTGTGACTGTATTCAAACTTTTATAGAATACAAGAGGACTGCTGCTGCTACAAGAGGACTGGATACATCAATATATCACTCATTATTATAAAAAATTTGCATGTTAAAGCTTACTCTGAACAGCTAACATTTAAGTTTCACACGATATCTTGTATTACAAGTCTCTGATTCGAGTTTGCTATCACTGATAGTTAAAAACTTTAATATCTTACAGTTATCTTACAGTTAAATAGCACGGTCAACAAAATAATAATAATAATTTTATACTTTCTTTTTTAAGTTTCTTTTGAACATTTTTGCAATTGGAAATATAGATTCCGATTCGACGATTTTTGACGATAAATGCTTGTTTTTCAATCGCGTTGTAAAAAGTAATTTTATTGTTAAATATTCAATTATGAGTGCAATCATAAGATTCACAAGTATTCATTTAATTTTCGGTCAAGTTGAGACGAAAAATTATTTTCGAATATTTATTATTTTATTGTATAATAAGCTGTTCAAAGTGAGCTTATCAAGTAGTACTTATAGGACGAATAACAAACAGCACTCATCGACAGAGTTCCTCTGTAAGAGATATACGAAAGCTAAGTAACAGGTTTACTTAATAAAATTTACAACCTACCACATACATTTTCAAAGTGTACACAGACACTAAGTCCAACGTTATTGCGTTTCTCACTTCTAGTTTTAATTTTATTTACAAACTTTTAATTTGCTGTTTACACATTATTATTATTATTATATATAAAATATACATAAATTTATGGGGTTTCGAAAGAGGAGTTCTCGTTAACGAATTAATGATATATTAAAACAAAAAATTAACCATAAGGCCAATTTAAATAGTAGAAAAAGAAATACCACTCAAACTTAAGTCAAATGTCGACTAGACACTAACTAGTTGTTAGCGATCACGTTTCGCTAAATGGAGATTCATAATCACATATCGTTGAACACATATTACTTTAATACAATTTCTCTGCTATGTTAATTAATGTTTAAAATATTTTTCTTTTATTGAACAACTTCATTTGTGGTAAATAATTCGGCTGTTCGCAACACAAAGCTTCGGACTAGCTAGACTTTTTATATAAGGACTTCGTAGCTTTATGTTCGAAGGGCCCGTGATCTTATACATAATTTTAGACAGGGTAAACCAGAGGGAATGCAATACCAGAATACATTTACAAAGGCGGGAGTCCGATTCCATACAAGTTTTCAAATGAAGAATTTATAGTTTTGTTGATTTTGTAATTATTTTGGTGTATTAGCAGAACTCTATTCCAAATCAATATAAACAATTTTTAAGGTTTTTTTTTTATAAATAAAGACACATTTACAGAATGAATTGATTGAAAATTATCAAACGGCATTGCATCCCCTTAATATAACACAAGAAAAACAACATACAAGTCAAAACAACCGTAAGCGCATGAATATTGCTTTTGGGATTGCTCAGTTTAACGTACGACTAAATTAAAAAATAAAATGCATTATTTGTTACATAAAACTTATCTAAATTCATTATCGAATGTAAAATTCAATGCCCATGCTTATTATTTATACAAAATGGTCGGCAACTAAATCGTAACATTTAAAAAGAATTTTTAAAACGAAAATTTAAAACTATTTACTAACTTGAATTAAGGATATTTCATTTTAAATAAAAAAAAAATACATACAGTTAAATTAAAATCTGTCCTGTTGGACGCTTATGTTCTATACTCTCAGTGACAAATAGTGTGATGGTAGTAGTCATTTATTTTATTTAATGAAAATGACGATTTTAAGACAAAAGTTGCTTTGGGCTTGGCCCCGACTAAACTCTACATTTTTGTTAAGATTTTTGTATAGCGACTATTATTCTCTCTATACGTGATTACAATAAATGGTGTTAAACTAATTTCAATACAGATCTAATGAACGTGCCGATTCTAAACATTTTAAATATAATCTCACTTAAGGTCCGATTACACGTTGCAAAATATTGCAACTTATTGCAGTAGGAAGAGCGTAAATTTACAAATTTACATTGTAACAATAACCGTGTGTGTGTGTGTGTGTGTGTGTGTAAACGCAACATTTGTGTAAAACAAAAAAAAAGTCATTTCTACAGAACTGCAAGAATATTATAATAAAAATTCATTATCCTATCCCCTATTCTTTCTTTTTTTTATATTTTCAGGGTAAGAAGCTATGCAATAGCATTTCTTCTGATCGGGGTATGAAAATCTTCGTCAGTTTTCAAATTTATTCCTCTATCAAGTCGTAGACTCTTAGTAAATTTAAAAACTGATGCACTAAGCATACAACTGACAGACGTTTGAAATGAAATGTTGGTATGACTGATAAATCGCCCTGGTGCAATCTATGTCGACTTTAACGTGACGAATCTTTTCTAGTCCCGACTGTACATAAAGGCGACGGCGAATACCTATTATCAAGTGAACTAAAAACATGATTTTATATTTAAAAAATTAATAAATATTGTTTTTTCATAAAATACTAAACATTACGACAAACTAAATAATAAAAAAAAATAACAAAATAATGCGTGTGACAAGAATGTTTATCAGTCACTGTATGCGAAGAAACTAATTAAAAAATTATTATTTAAACCAACTTTTTTTTTTTTTTATATAAAGTGTCTGTGTCTTTTTTCTGAGAGATTCCAATACCGTAATGTACTTTGACGAATTTAACACTACAAATATACATACATACATTATACAGATTAACTTTTCAGTCTACCTATTGGTTAGTGTATGGTTACTATAATATAAAGAAACGAACTATACGTACTACTTCAGATCGTACAAATCAGAGCGAGATTCAATGTAATGTTGAGTGATAATCCTGCCGGAATCGACCACCGGCGTGAGTAACTCCTCAGAGGGCACTTGTATCCTTATCCTATTGTCGGAGGGTAGATTCGAGCCGTTGTTTGTGTAGAAACCAAGCGAGATTGGCTTGTGATTGTCCTCGTTGTACTTGTACTTGGATGGACTTATCGGATGCAAGTGCGACGGACTAGCCGCTATTGGGTTGTATGTGACGTGAATTCGTACTACGTCGTCGGAGAGTGGCGACGCTGAAGGCGGATGTGGTGTGGCCCTGGGTGTCGAGAGGGTAGTTGAGGGCGCCCTCTGAATGCTCAAACCGCAGATTCCGGATCTGTAAGCGTAATTTAAAAATATGTCATTCAAATATCAATTTTTGAAGTACAGATTCTTTAGACACGTTGGGCACTTTTAGTACGGGAGAAAAACAGTTAACTGGCGCCATCTACCCGATGCTTATAGCAACTGTACTAATATCATTTTAAATGTTACGAAGAAATTAAACAAGCAAACACATCTAAAATGTTGGAAAACCATTGATCACAAGGTTTTTTTAGAATACATAACACGTATATAACTATGTACATAGAATAGAATAAATACGAGTACACAAAAAACACCCAGTCCAAGACAAACATTAATGTTTGTCTCGAGGGCAATTCGAACTCGCGACCTCTGAATGAGCAGAGGCAGTGAGGAAATGAAATGGTTTTCCAGCATGTCTACATAGAACAGCTCACCCATCTGACCCAGTGCCGTCACTGACGTTGCTGTGCGTGTCCAGAGAGTTGTCGGGCGCGTGGGAGCGACCGCTCGAGAACACACTCAGGTCCGCCGTACTCGTCACACTCGTGTCGGCGAGGGAACGGCGCGAACCGAGAGCCGACACTGAGTCGTCGCATTTCCCTCCGCCGCCCGCGCCGCTGTGCTCTGTCGATCAATATTCAAAAATATTCAATAAACTATTCCACTAATATTTACCGATATTAGTTATTGGTGTCGAAATTGAACACGTGCTTTCTACAATTTTTTATGTTAAGAGCTGACAATAGACTGATACCGTCGCCTATGTCACAAGCAAACGCCACAGGTGCTGCAAGTACGCTGCCGATAATAGAATTAGGAATTACCCTATGTAATGGGCTTTGGCCTTTCCTTATTCACACACCGAACGACAACAGCACACATGCTGTCATTTCACGGTGGTCTTCTGTAAGGGGGTGAATACTATCGCGAGAAGGGCTGCCCAATTTATGACTGGGAAATGTTATAGTAGTGACAGCGTGCCTTACAACTACAATATTTACAAAGTGAAGGTACATTTTCAAGTAAAATCCGCCGGGAATCGAACCCGGTACCCCTGAGTTATTACAGCGAGTTAATTTAATAAGGTGTTACAGTGGTGAAGACAATGTCTGAACACAACACAAATGAAAACTGGATTATGTGATTCATGTGCTTTTTATACTTACTTATAATTTACAATTATAAAAACAGACCACACTGAGATTTTGTGATGTCGAAAATACGCTAAAAAAAATTAGCTACAAAGTGTCTAAAGTGTATTTAAATCTACACGAATCACACATACCTACTAGGACTAATTTCAGCACAAAATAAACAGCAGGCAAATAATAAACATTAATCTAAATACTTACTTTTTTGCATTCAAAGTGTCACAACAAAGCAAACAAACTATTGATTTTGCATATAAACGTCCATGCAAATCGTGATGTAGTGGAAAAAATCTCTGTTCTCATATTTAAACTGCACCTTGTTATTTACTGAACTAAATCTAAATCTAGTGCGACGTTGTTGGAATGTTGGACTAATACAATCTTCGTTGGAAATAGTCTCAAAAAAAAAAAACTTTGATTTACATTAAATACAGGGAGGTCTGTATCGTCTATATTTAAGGATTTAAAAAATATATCAATATGTAATTTACGTGTTATTGTCGAAGGCTAGAATATCTATGTTTACCTATATATAAATTTATATGTTTTGTGTATTCTTGTAAAAACGCAATTTTACGCACAAAAAGGTGTTTTTACAACTATTTATTAAAGCGCCATCTGTCGTACTTGTATTGTTACTGATGGATGATAATCATTTGTTACCTCAAAATTTCATGAGATGGCACTATATGCTCGGCTTTAATTTATCTTTGTAATGTTTGATGACGATCTAACTAAGAATAGTTTTAAAAGTTTATATTGATAATTAAATCAGTGCTTATTTTTGAGATTAAGCCCAACGAAATTTGTATGTGAATATTTCTAATGTTGCACGCAAAGTTTGATTGTTACCAACATAAAGTATGGAGACTAAGTAAAGCAATCGTAACTTTAATGCTTCTTTTTTCTTTGCTTTTTCGTTTTGTTTGATAATATCAGGTAACTTAGGGATTCGTTGTTGGAATGAGGTTTATGGTGCATATGGATGTCGACCGTAGCTTGGGAAGAGCGAAGTGGGACACCATGTTGGACATTTTCTTGGGCATCTGTTGAGAGAAATGTTCCGATGTCAAGTTATACTTTTTCATTAGGAAGCTATCTCAAAGACTTGTTTTATTTTTGTCACGGATATTTCTTCCATTTTAACAGATCAACTCCTATTGAGGATAATTGAGTGCTGTAGAAAATATAGAGTTAATTTTTCATCTTTCTATTAAAAAACTTCTAGTCCAACTAAATTAGAATATTATTAGCTTTATTAGGTAGAGAATTTTATATACAATCATGAGTAACTATTTGGATAGGTGTATTTTCTAGATTTAAGAATAGGGCCCTAAGCTTCATAAGTTGTTTACTTACCCTTTGAGATTTAATTGTCTCTGAGTAAGGAACACGTGCGAAACAAGGACGGGTCTATTGTTATGAATATATATGATTATAATACATATATGAACAAAATAAAGTGGACCTGCGCAGCACGTTAAAATCAAAATAAACAACTTAAGCGACAACGAGAACATGTGATGTGCTATTTCTATATTTGCATTTAACATTTATCAGCTAACATTTACACCTAAAACATACCATCTTTGCTTTGACAATGTGTATGTTTTTTTTTTTTAAATTTTGTGTATCCATCACACCATCACGGGCGGCAAAACTAAAAACAAACCATACGCAATTAATTTTATTTGACTTGAGGCATTAAGAATAGTGAAAAATCTAATAAAATTCCAAAGAGATTTTTTACAAATTATTTATTGACTTTTTTTTACCTCATACGCCAAATTTCATGGCGTATTATACTTAAAAACTATGAAACAATTCAACATTGATGCACATATTCATTCGACAACAAAAACCATAACATGATGGTGGGGTGGGTTTATGTAAAAAAAAAAAAAAACTAATTGACCACAGAGATTTTTTTCCGTACATCGATTAAAAGAGTAATTCCAAAATAAATTCTATTGCGGTGACCGAGTGTGACTTTGTCAAGTGCTTTTAGTGAAAAGTGACGTACCGATAAGTGTAGAAATAAACTAAAAACTAGTGTTGTTAGATTCAGAGAAATCGTTGCAGAAAGCGTAAGTATATGACGTTAAGGTAGGAGGATGTGTTCGCGTAACGAAGCACCCTCGAATCTTAACTGAAGGTATGTTAAATGCATGAAACACTAATGTTAACCATAAACCCACCGCCGTACCACTAAGAAGACATGCTGTGTGATGAGTGTAATTACAAAAAAAAAAAAAATAGTAAGAGGCTCATTGAAAAAAAAAAAAAACAGCAAGCAAAAATTTCTATTTGATTCACAAACAAATCAGAGATAATTTAGAGGCGAAATTAAAAACTAACAAAGCATTAATATTGTATGAAATAAACGGTTGTCAGGCAATATTGGAAACGACATTTTCACACTAGACTTAATCGAACCGAGTTAAGCTTTGAAGTCTACTTTACATAAGCGTTCGTTCGAGTGATGTGACCTAGAAAATTCGTTCGTTGATTTTACTGTCTTATACTAGGTATGTCTCGTCTCAACATATTACGCGCGCATGCTTTGTGAATTTCTAATCTGACTACTAATCTTCCAAACAATAATAACCTTGAAATCCTTTCAAGGCAGCCCGCACATTGTAAATTTTTTTTCTGGTAAAAAAATATCTGACTCTTATACCGGAAGGCTTTCCGCGCATACGTTTTGTTTTAGACCCCCGCACACAATAAGAATTTTGAATTTTCTCAAGTCTGATATGTCTGATCAGAACGTCAGATTGTGGGCTCTCTAAAGATTTTGTATTAGACCACACTAATCAGAAATTCTGACAGATGTTCGAAAATTTTACAAGGATGTCTCGCTATTCTGGAATTTCAGAAGATGAATCCAGTATCGATGATTTATTTCTTTTTTTTTTATATCCAACAACACACCAAAAAAGCTGACACTCGCCGGAGAGAAGTTCTTGAAATATGAGCGAGGCGGGAGACCAAAAAATTTCTAACAAAGTTACAATATGCGGCCAACCTAACAAGATTTTATTTCGTACAAACCAAACTAGCTATTTTGTTTAACACAAAGAATCACAAATGGCAAGAAATAATAGTAATAATTCAAAACAGTGAAACACGTGATGTAATCACAGATAATTTAAAAGCGTCATCTATTCAAGACCAAAATACTAATGTTATATTAAATTAAATAAAAAATGTTGGCAGTGCTTTTGATTTCTTTTTTTTTTTTAAATTTATTTAATAACTACATTAAAACTTAATTACTTTGTGAATAAATACCCCTCCCCCGCCTGATTGGTAAAACAGTGGATAAGTTATTTAAGTGTTTGCCATTTTTAAATGATTTCTTGGCGTAAAACACATACAATGTAAAAATAAATGTTTAAATTAAACTTAATGTTAAGTTTAAGTGGAGACAACGACAACTATAAACTAAATTCTGTATGCATTTGGAACAAAATATTTCTTTTTTTATAATTCTATCTTATATTTTCTCAAATAGTTACTAATTTTTTTTTAGAAAATTTAAATTGCAATTACAACATTCCAAATTAAGATTTATATCCATAAAAATCTTTATAGAAAATAATAATAATTGTTATTTTAATTAGGTATGTAATCATTGTATAATAATGTAATAAATATGAAGTTAAAATAAACAGAGTTAAAATAACTATGAACGGAATGTCCTTCTCTTGCTAAAATAATCCTTACAAATATACCTACAATAAGCGTAACGTCTTTCAAGATCTGGATCTACAATTAAACATATATTTTTTTACGATTGATAATTATCAATCGTTTATTATTTAAAATAAAAGGAAATGCTGGCAACACATAATTATCCAATTTAACAAAAAAAAAAATCAAACCTATACTATAATTGTAAACATGCAATAACCTAATAAATTGCTCTCAAATAAATTATATTAAGACAATATTTCAAATTTGAATGTGTAGTATAATTAACAAAACGAGATAATATTTCCACATTCATCTAATTAGTGTGATGCTAACGTAAAATAATTATATTAGTGCCTGGGGCAAGATACCAAAAACTAGGTCCTCTTAACTACCTATTCAAAATAAGTCTAGACAATGATAAGATAAATAGACTTTTTGTTGAGACGCAATGAAAAATGTATCTAAATATATATATATATATAACTATCAAAATCACGTTGGAATCAAAACAAAACTTTTGGAATTTTAAAGAATTTTTATTGTACAAATAAGAGCATGCATAAGCTCGAAATATAAATAAAAACGAAAAAAATAAATAAAAAAATAATAGACATTTAATTATGTAAAGCTCGGCAGGAAGGCTGCTTGAAAGTCGCCTATAATACAAGCAACGCCAAGCCTGCAAGTGCCCTGCCGACTTAAAGAGAGGATATTTAGGAAAATCCCTTACTCAACAAAACACAATAGCAACATATGCTGTTATTCCGCGGATTTTCCTAAACCTTGATCCTACTGTAATCGGCAACGCACTTGCAGCACGTGTGGCGTTTACTTGTGTTATAGGTGACGGTAGCCACCTACAATCGAGTGGACCGACCTTGACATAAAAAAAAATACTACCGATAGAAATTACTTATACATTTCACACAGTGTTGACCAAGCCAAGTGATGTTGATATTTATACATAACAATAATTAATATACATTATATATATTGAATTGAGGACAAAAGCGAGATAAGGCTCCATCTGATATTACATGACTCCTTTGGGAACGCGAGTTCCATAATGAATGACGGTTGAATCTAACTATATTGTGGAATGGTTCACTAAGATAAAAAGCAGATGCCATCGCAAGACTATTTCAAAGATGCGTGATCTGATTTGAAACGACACTCTCGTCTGAAGTAGTGCGTGAGTTGAGAGAAGGCGCCTCTAAGTTACCTGATACTGTATCGCTTTGGGACACTCGAAGCTCGTGAAGTTCCAATGCTGCCTTTTCACGTCTGAAATAAACATAAGTTCAGTTTAAGACACAGTAGACTAATCCTATTAATAATATTATAAATCACGCAAACACTTCTGAAACACTTCATGACACGTATTTTACAAGAATTTCGTCTGTTATTACAATTTGACCCTTATTAATTCAAACATTGTCAGGCTAATGATTAAGATTTTCCACATCATGTGATCAAATAATATTAATTAAAAGTTTAGAGGTACAAAAACAAGTAACTGCATGCAGTACAGTGATCAATGAAAGGCCTAATAAGAAATTTGATAAGGTAGAGACGATATCGCAATAAACGTGAGTCTAGTGGGATTCAGCTGCTATCAAAAGATACGGCCCCGTTTGCATTTATATGTTCAACGATACAGGAAATATCATGAGCAAGCTTGCATTACTGACTAGCAGTTTTTGATGTTATCATATTCTACTAACAAACTGGAGACACGAAAAGTACGAGAAAGAGAAGAAGAATTGCAACACAAAATAACAACAAGCTGGATACGCCATGTTCATTTCTTCATTCATTTCAAATTAATAACAATTTCATTAAAATAAAACATATTTATTAATAAGGTACTCATACCTTAATATCACAGTAGCTCTGGCTTGTTTCTCAGTCTCTGAGAAATCTTCCGCCCGCTGTCCAATCTTTGACTTTTTATCAGGCTCCACAAAAATACCAAGTGCTCTCTTCGGAAGCTCATTTGGAGGCGGAGGTCCAGGATAATCCAGTTTAACCCGCTTCAGTTCGTCCATAGAACGTTCCAAATGATATATAACCACATCATCGTCATAACCGAAATCTTTATGTAACTTTACCTGAAATCAAATTTTAAATTTTTATTATATTATCAATAATAGAGGGAGGTCACACTACATTTCAATTGTAACTGGCCAGCTTTATCATCAGCATAAAAATCTTCTTAAAGTATGTAAAGTAAAGTAGCTGTTATGTTTGTGTCCCTTCTCTTCTACTTTATCCCTTACCTATATATCCTTTATCCTAACAGGATCGCGTATTTGCAACTCCCTATTGCTAAGGTTTAAATTTGAACGGTCATTCTGCCTGACTTGACTTGAATCGTCATTATTATAAAAAATTAAAACAGATTTAAACTTCAAAAATGTCATACCTGAATATAATTAACAATAAGATCCATATCATTTAACTTCATTATCGCCTTCTTATGTAGTTTGAGTATTGTATAAGCCATCGCTGTAATTACCCTTTCCCCATCGTGTAAATATATATCCCACACCCGCAAACATAGACTGAACGGCACGCGCTCAACGAAACACACAAAGAACCATTTCAACGAATAAAGTATTGCATCTAAGCCGAATCTGTCAAAGTGCTGTTTCAATTTGGGCATGAATTTTAACAAAATCCTGTCGTGATGTTCCAAGAAACGCGTTAGCTTCGGAAACCCCTCTATATAGAGTCCGTGCATTGCATATTTCTTATCTGCCAGCAATATCGTTAGCGCCCAGAAGGCATCTTCCTCGTCCATGTACATCAGCAACACTCCGGCCAGACCCGACATGCCTTGGCAGTAACCAACCTCTGAATTGTACATGCTGTATGCACACAGAACGTTGAACAGAGAACACTGCTTCTCCGAATACCGTTCCCTGTAAAATTGATGTTCGCGGAACTGACGATTGACATCCGAATCAATCTGACGCACGTCCGTCGACCATTGCTTAGCCAACATCAACATCTCCTGATATTTCCCGGGCGTTTCTGACTTTATTCGATTCACGTCGAGCAACTTACACCATATTTTTATTCTGAGCGAGTTCGGAATGCCTTTGTATACTCGTCTGTGTAATTTTTCTTTAGTGTTAGACGAGTCCCAGTCGCCGAGCATCTTGACCCACTTCTTCTCTCTTTCCACTTCGATGTTGATCTTTTGCGGTGCTGTTTTTTGTAGCAACCTCTCATCGTGGATGAATCCATATCTGAAATCATAATTTATTTCATTATTATTGTAACAAATCACTACCAATATTTATAAACTAACTGACACGACCGACAATCGTTGCCCTGTCAAATTCATATAAATATATCATCTAAATTTTCAACTTAGGATAAGAGGATTTTTCACAAACTTTGTCCTGACAATTTCGTACACAAGAACAAAAAAGTCAATAAAATAGAGGTCATGCCGTTTTCAAGTGATGCTCCGTCATATACAGGGTGACTGGGTAAGTCGTGCTGAATATTAAAGGACGTTATTATTCAGGTCATTTCTAATGTGTCCTGAACTTAACCGTTATGGAGATATTGAACTTGTATGGAAAATTTTGTGCAGATGATTTTAAAAACTTCATCTCTATTCATAAAGGTATAACACTTCCTATTAAATAGGCAAGACATTGACGAAATAACAGTTAAGGTAGCAGAAGGTACATTTTTAGTTTTAGATAAAAATACCTAAAATACGTAAATAAAACAAAAAAATGAGGGCTATATTTTTAATTCGTTATTATAGTTCATGTTCAACATGGCCGCCGTTATTTCTAATACAAACCCTCATTCTTTTTCGTAAATTACTTTTCACGACAGTAGTTCGCAGATTCCGCCTCATTTCCTCAGCAGCCTCAATAATCTTTTGTCTTAAAATATCGACATTGTTGATCGGCGTCATTTGGTCGTATATAAGGGTTTTCATATGACCCCACACGTAAAAATCCATCAGCGTTAAATCGGAGCTCCTCGCCGGCCATTGTATGGGTCCGCCTCTGCCAATCCATTTGTTTCGGGTATTTTTCGTCCAACCATGGTCGTACACTTCTCCTGTAATGAGCTGGGCAGCCATCATGTTGAAAGAACATGTCTCTTCTTATTGCAACAGGCAAGTCTTCCATCAATTGAGGGAGGGTAACTCCTCCCTCAAAAAGTTTTCATATGTCTCGCCATTCAAATTATCGGGCAGGAAGTAAGGCCCAATTAATTTATTTACTATTATGCCCATCCACACATTCAAACTAAATCTCCTTTGTGACCCTTTTGTTCTTTTTTTTGGGGCTACCTTGCTCTTTAGGAGCCCAATAATGTGCGTTATGATAGTTTGTGATACCATCTTTATCAAATTTCGACTTATCAGTCCACATTATTTTGTTTAAAAAGAACTCATCTTCAATATCGGCATTGAGCATAAATCTGCAGAAATCTAACCTTCTTCAATAACTTGCAGGGTATTGGGTAAGGGTATTGCCCAGTAGTGTGCATTACGAAACAGACTTTCCACTGGGAAAGACCAAGCTGCCGAGCGACAATATGTGTTGATATTGTTGGGTCGGCTTCAAAGAGACGTCGTATTTCATTTTCTTCTTCGTCGTCGTCACGAATACGAATGTGTTACAAACATAATAATCAGTACTCAATATTTTAAAATTGTCCTTTATTAAAACAGTACACGACTTATTATTATATTTTTAAGAATCACAACAATAATTACGGTTCTGAGTTCAGTGCCTAAAATGTAAGATGCCATTGCTGCAATTTTTACGTATACTATAAGACAAAATGACAAAAACGTGGATTTGCCTACAATGTCAAATGATATTTGTCTACTTTCTAGGTACCAATAGAAAAAGTGACCGAAAACATATGAAATTGCACAAAAATCAGAAGAATTTGATTTATGAAAATTAAATTAATGCAAAGGCATTGTAGACAATGTGCCTAACAGCTTTAGGCATTTCTATTTGTATACGAAATTACAAACTTTAGGCATTTGCTTCTTAGTGAAATTCGCATCATGGTGCAGCAATGGTATATTTTATTTTAGGATCAGAGCTCATAACCCAATAATTACCTTTGCATGGTAGCATTTAACTACATTATTTTATCTCTTATAAATAACTTAAATCTGGTTATATTTTTAGTTGATTCTCGGAAAACTTATTCGAAATTGTTTCGATTTCCGCTGTGAATTGGTGGAACCGCTGTGAACTCTTCATCGTTCTTCAGCTTTAGTAGGCGGCTCAACAGGTTTTAAAAAAGAAACTGACCTTAAACCCTCAAGCATTGTAATGTTCCTGAAGCATCCAATGCCAATGGCTGGTCAGTATTTTCCATTACTGCATTATGATAAATCATTTCCAACATGAATTTTCCTCGACTTTTCATTGTCCTGAAAATATAGTACGCTTGTATCCATTAACGTTTCAAGTAAAGTCAACCAACTCAAGAAATCAAATTATATCACTTACTTGTTTTCGGAATTTCATAACAAATCAAAAAACTGAATTAAAATGTCATAAATAATATATTTCTTCTATGAAATTTATTTAATTTTAAACAAATAACAGAGTTAAACATACAATTAACAATCCAAAAACAAATTCGAAATTTACGTTTTCTATCATGTAAAGATGAGTAACTCGAAATTTAAAATTTTTAATATCATCAAAACCTCAGCAAATCAAAATTAATAGGTATTATTTATCAATGAAATTTCAGTAAAACTTAATCAACTCAAAAATAAAACACAAAACTTACCTAATTGATTCCATATAATCTGCTGCAATTCAAAATCAGCCACTTTGAAAACGACCTTTACCTATGAAGACCGAGAGACAACTGAGAAGCCGCAATTTGCGCCATTTTTCGTCTTACGCTTGAAAACATCTTTACGCGAGTTTTACCTCCGTGTCAAGAATTGTAACGCCATCAACTCAAAATCCTACTTCAAAATGTACTATCTAATATCTAATTCCAGGAAGGAAGGAAGGAAATATTATGTAAAAGTGTAAGAAATATTTTAAATGAAATAAACATCAAAAAATTATAATAAAATAAACAGTGAATAACCTACATTATTTACTTACCAAAAATGAACTTAGATATAGACACAAAAATTTAGGTAAATGTGATATATAGTATTAATTGCATAAGTACTTACTGAAAGTTTTATTATATACTAGCTACACGCTCCCGGCTTCGGCCGGGTTCAAAATAAAAACTATCCTATATTTTAAGTTGGACCAAATAACACACAGTTACGATGTTTTATCAAAATCGGTTCAGTAGTTTAGGAGTTCATCGGCGACAAACATATGACATACATATATAGATATCCCAAATCAATGATTGCCTAGATTCTGTGAGGTTTTTTCTTATAGTCTTCCTCCTAGATTTAGAGTCTTAGAGTGGTAATTGTAATATGTAGCATAACTAGACGTAACGTTCTTACATTACGTAATCGACAAATATACTGAAAACTGTGTCCGTATTTTAATGTGTATGAAAGTGTCCTTTAAGCGACTGAATGGTACTGAGTTCATTGGACTCAGTAAATGCCTTGGCATTCTGCAACGTCCTTAGGGATGCCGAGGCGTCCTTAAGCAATCGTATTTGTAGCTCGCGTCTCTTCGCGTTCTCCTATCTACGAGTGCCGAGTGTTGCCTCGGCGTGCCGAAGCATCCTCAAGCGTGCCGACGCGGTATTTTTTTGTTACTACGACCGTATATATTGGAAATTTCTTCTTTATTGCCATGACGTTAATGTATATTACTATTTGCCACCTAAAATCCTCAGCCGTGCCGATGCCGATAGTGGGCGTCGGCCCTTAAGTGTAAAAGTTAATGTAGCAACCAAGAACAAGCATCGTCACAAACTAATTTCTGAATGATCACCTTAGATTAGGGCAAAGGGATTAAGAAAGGATAGGGAAATGGGCAGTGGCTTCCCTTATTCACTCACCAAAACACAACAGCATATATTATATATGCTTCTTTAAGAGACTGGTTACCATCGCGAGATGGGCTTTTAAAAAAAAAAATCATTCTAAATGTCTCTTATTATTTCTGAATGATTATTATTATACACATTTACATTAGAAAAATGCCGGAAGTTCGTATCTGCAAATATGCAAACGATAAAAAAGATCTGTACTTTTTTTGTTTGGGTGACCTACTATCGAGTGAACCGTCAGCCTGTCTGACGAACTTTACATTAAGAAATAAACAACAAACAAGAACTCTAACTATGTGATAATAACAATGTTTAGAATATATCATATTTCATTCCAATTAAATGAAATATAAATAAACAATTACAACAAAATTGTCATAAACAAAAAGAAGCTTATCAAAGGTTCAATGTACTTTAGATTATAATGTAGTTAAATTAAAAATTATAACAGCTTACTTTTAACACAGTAATTTTTATGTTAAGGCCGGCAGACAGGCAAACGGTCCACTTGATGATAGACGGTCCACTTGGTAACCATAGTCTAAGTATAACACAAGTAACCCCACCCCACGAGTGTTGTTAATTGTGCTGCCAACATAATGGGATTAAGGATTAGGGATTAGGGATAAGAAAGGGATGTGGTTGGGCTCTGACATCCCTTACTCACTCATCAAAACACAACAGCATATTATATTATGTTATTTAAATGTCTTCTGCAAGAGGGTGGTCACCGCCATCAAACAGGCTTTTATAAAAAATATTCATTCTAAAAGTTACAAAATTACTAAATTATTAATTAATTTATTACTAAATGTTTTCATTGTTATACACATTGACACATTAGTGCCAGAAATTTGTATCCGCAAATATCCAAACGATAAAAGAGATCCATTTGTTTTTAAAAGATGTTTTTATGGATATAGAAAGAAGCGATGAAACACTGTTGACCTTAAATTCTATAAAAAATTGTCCTTTAAATCTTGTCAACATTCAATTGAAAGGGTATTCTAAATATGAGAAAAATTTATAAAACTAGCGACCCGCTAGCTATTTGCTACTTACCCAATAGCTAGGCAGTAAGCTAACATTATGGCTGTTTTACTCATTTTTAGAAAAATACAAGCTATTTCTAGTTTTTTTTTTACATAGGGAAATTCTCATGGATATCCATCAATGTGAGGGTTGCCGATGGATTATGCCAGACCCTTACAGGCTAAAACCCTAATCAGCACAACATTTTAGCCCAGCCGTACTAGGTTGCCACATGTATGACAAAATCAATTGCCACATGTATGACTGAGCATCACTTGAGAAGAGCACCCAGCTCCCTACTTCGTCTGGGATGAAATTTAAATATAAAAATCTTGCCCGTTTATCCCTCTTTCCATATGTGAAAACCGAATTAAAATTGTTCTACCAATTCTCAAATTAGTGTACACAAAACAACTTAAAATAAAAGAATATTCACAGAGCAACGGACGTCGGGTCATCTAGTTATTTATAATAATTAATTAATGTGTACAACTCACCTATCGGTTTTGTGGTACTCTTCAAACTCTGGGTCCTCCCATGGGTCTATTTGTCCGGTGAGGTTCTCGCGGCCCCTCTCGTACCTCTGGAAGATACGCTCCCGCTCTTCGGAAGCCCTTGCCAACAGTGCCTCCTCATTCATAACACAGCTTAAGTGTGCCACATACCGAAATATTTACTCGACCCCAAAAAACCTTTGGTACCAGCGACCTAGAAATACGACAAACAGCTAACTATCAATCACAATCGGGCTATGTTTTGAGTGTTCGCATTGTAATGTTTCAGACTGTCCCTCTTACTATATTCTATCTAAAAATCACATCACTCACGCCCTAAAACTTTTCTCACTATTCCTCAGACGCTATTAGAATAATTGATTGATTGACTTGACGTATGTACGTCACGTCGTAGAGCATGGAAATACAAATTTAAAAAAAACCAGCTGTCGCGAATAAACACCTCACTTGAAACGCAAATTACTAGTTAACCGCAAACAATAATTCGATTGTGAAATAACTGAGATTCCTTCATAAAAATGCCTGTGCTATTAAACTTTTTCAATAAGCATAAGCAAGAACCGCCCACTTTTTTAAACTACATACACCACCAATATTCATGTCGTGATGAAATGAAAAACCCACCAAATGCCGTACCGCAGTCCGCAAGTCGCAAAAGTATTCTAACATAGAGTACTTTTTCGATGTAGTCCAATTGAATTTGTGAACTGTCAATGTCAATCAAATCAATGTGCGAAATGAAATGAACTTAAAAAATAGCGTATTAGTTTTTAGCGATCTTAGTTTAAAAATTAAACTAAATAAAATAGAACAAAAACATAGTAATAGCAGTGAACAAAAATACAAACCAAAATATCTTACTTACGTAGGTACGAGTATAACAATGTCTGAACAAAGGATATTATTATATAAATAAAATAATATTTTTTTTGTTTGTTTATTTCAATCACACATTTTTAAATACTCAACCTTTTTTTTTTACCAAAACTTTTTAAACCTCAGATTTTTAATAAATATTATAGTCACTTGGAATTTATGTAGAGTTCAAAGGATCACTTTTATTTGTCTTTACTTCGTTTTCTTCGGTTTTCTACAACAACAGGAGCATTCAGCTTCGAACTGCGTTCCCCTCGTGTCTACACGACTGGGCATCCTTTTCTCTGGACCTTTAGGGGTCACTAACTCCAGCTCCATTTTACAGTGTCGATCGCCATTAGGTCCGATTTTTGCGACCTTAAGGAAAATAAATTTGTGATTAAATACCATTAAATAACCCACGCGCAATATATATACATTGTAATATACCTCTGTCCATTCTAGATTATATTGAATTAGCTGTCTCCTACAGATTATCTGTCCATTTGAACTTCAATACTGATCTTAACTTTTATACGGATATTGTTTGTAAACTCTCTAACTAAAGACGTAAAATATAAGCACTCGTGCTGCTGCGGTTCGAGTATGATTTGAAATGTCTGAGCTTAATTCCCTAATCACTCTTTGTCCGTTACATTTTCCTCTGTCATGGTTGGCAGCACATTTTCATTGGTATTACTTGTATTCCTCTATGATAGACACATTGGACCGTCTGCCTTTTCCATAAGAAAATACTTGACTGTATTTAATTAAACTCATTTAGCATCTCGAAAAAGTCTTTATTAAATACATATAATCTATATTTTTATCTCTTACCAGAATGAAAATGACTAAATTTGTGATAAAATACAGAAAATTAAGACGATTTACGAGCATATGGTCCACACAAGACGAAAGCTCAATGATATGAGCAAGTCTTTATTATAGTTAATTGTTTGACAGTGACAATCATCATCGTACTTAATCATCTCAGCCGGAGTATGTCTCCTGCTGGATATAGGCCTCTTTCATAACCGGTCCTTATTAGGTCGTCTTTTCACAACTTGCGAGTCCTATACTGCGCTTTCCGGTCTATGGCCTCAACTTTCGAAGCTACTCAAAAACTTTGCGACCTCAGCTAAATCAACGAATATTATGGGTTTAGCTTTACCTTCAAAACAAATACATCTTTTCCTGGATGTAGGACAGTTTGAGCCAGTCCAGGCCCGGGTACATTGTTAGGTACTAAATTACATAGCCACGGGCACGGCGCATTTTCTATCATGGCCCGTTTTTGTGGTGGTGTTGATTGAGTGCCCTTTGCGCTTTTGTTGCTCATTATTAGTATTTTTTTAAGTATTTCATTTACGCATTTTCATATTTCTGTCTTAGAGACTTTTCTGAATAATTGACATTATACTTGTCAAAAATAAAGAAGGCTGAGTCGTTAAAAGTTTAGATAGAAGTTAAATAAGGTTAAGATAGATAGATACTTTGGATTTTAATTTGAATTTTGCTTTTTTGTATTTTAAAAAAGGCTACTTTAAATTGCTATTTTTACAAATGACACTGGCAAAGTAATAATGATTGGATTCGTTTCACTCGTTCACTGAACACTAGTCCATTAAAATTGTCTGTAAAATTCATTAGGATGAACGGGCGATGTAATTATTTTATTCCTTTTACCCCATGTATTGAGGAATATTTTCTTATTATGCACGTTCGCACGCACGTCGAGAGTGGTTACGGCGTACCTTGAAGCCGTGGTTTTTTTTATTTATTTTATTTTATTTTATAGTTATAGCACAACTGCCATGATCAACTAGCAGCCCAGACCTAAACTCTGTCGAACACGTTAGGGACAATCATACAGTCGGGTTTCGGCTCCTATCGCCATTAAATGAGCTAAATATTGCTTTGATCGAGTAGTGGGGAATATACCGTAGTCAGATATTCAAGACATATTGGATGGTCTTCTAAATATACTGGAGAAGGTCATAAGAACCAGAGGAAGCAAGTATTAAAATTTAGACTTTTAATGTTAAAATTTTTACATTGTTTATCGTCACCTTTGTTTTTGTTAATGATCGGCAATTTGTTAATAGTCGCAGTGTTCATTGCCGCTAGGTACTAAATTGTTCATGTAATTAAAATTCAAAATTATTTGTTATGTTTCATTTATTAAGGAATTATTATTTTCTATTGACAAATTAGCTAGGTGCTATCGAAATATACTTATTTAAAGAATTACTTTTACAAATTTGCAAATGTTCTATAACACGAAAATATAAGTAGGTAATTAAGTGTACAAATTATTAATTTTTAAGAACCGAAGCCCATTTCTTGTAATGAAATTATCAGATATAATATTATTAGATGTGACAAAAATAGTTTTAGGTACATACTCATGCAGATAGATATTGGAAATAGTTTTTATCCGAATAACGCTTTACAAAGGGTCACTGGTCAATGGTCACTTGAACTCACTTGTGGTATTGATCACCAAAATAAGTAAGTAGACAATCTTCTTATACCTAAAATCAAGTTTGAACTTACATTATTGTTGGCTTCATAGTGAGGTGCCTAGACCCCTTATTTGATTAAAGATTGAAAAAAAATACGAACTGATTTCAACTACTTCCTACCTGCATATTAAAATAAATCATCTGAGTGATAAATATTACTATACAACGAAATTTAACAGCGCGTTGGACAGCATGCCCCGGGCATGCTACGACAACGCACTATAGGGCAAGTTTTAGACCGATTACAGCACGGGGATTTGGATTTTTTATGTGGCTTCTCTCGTGGATGGCTACGAGATCGTCGCATTTTTTTAGGCCGTCCTACAGGACAAGGTCGTGTGCAACATGTTTTTGAACATGGAGGAGGGCTACAAGGTGAAGGAGGACTTGGAGGTGTGCAAGGAGGAGGTGAACATGGACGCCTGCAAGGAGGTGAACATGCAGGTCGACCACAAGGTGGAGATGGCGAACACGGCCGCCCACATACAATAGGAGGGCAGGGTCTATTGCACGGTGGAGAACAAGGTCGTCTACACGGTGGAGAACAAGGCCGTCTACACGGTGGAGAACAAGGTCGTCTACACGGTGGTGAGCAAGGCCGTCTACACGGTGGTGAGCAAGGCCGTCTGCACGGAGGAGAGCAAGGCCGTCTGCATATAGGAGAACAAGGCCGTCTGCATATAGGAGAAGAACAAGGCCGTCTGCATATAGGAGAACAAGGTCGTCTGCAACGCGTTGAACATGGGGGAGAGCATGGACGTCCACATAATAGAGAACACGGTCCACGGTATGAAGAACATACTGGCTTACAAGGCCCAGAAGGTGAGCCACAACGCCTGCAGGGTCTACAAAATAGTGGTGAACATGGCCGTGGACATGGCTGCTTACAAGAACGTCTGCAAGGTAGCGGTGGAAAAAGCCTGCAAGGCAATAGCGGACAAGGCTCGCAAGGCAAAGGTGGACAAGGCCTGCAAGATACCGGTAAACAGGGGTTACAAATTAAAGGTGGACATGGTCTGTAAGGATTGCACGGTCTGCAAGATTTTTTACTAGAAGATTTTTTAAATCCTTTTTTAGGTTTATTTT
Source organism: Synanthedon myopaeformis (assembly GCA_944738685.1). Taxonomy (NCBI): domain Eukaryota; kingdom Metazoa; phylum Arthropoda; class Insecta; order Lepidoptera; family Sesiidae; genus Synanthedon; species Synanthedon myopaeformis. The sequence continues at coordinate 2,633,685 of OX122913.1, read as the reverse complement.
TAAAATGTGATTGACGACATACACTTGGCCTGCACTTCGGTATGCGGCAGGGTGACGAACATGGCGGTAATGCACATGGTGAACTGCACATAGGTGGTGGTCTGCTTGGTGGCGGAGTCCATTCTAACATTAATTCATTTCTTGCTAATGGTGCACCAGTAATTCTTCTTACAACTAATTCGAATACTCCTCTCCTAGGATTTGTTGCTGTAGTTACTTTAACAGGCGCTTGTTGACCTGATGATGATGCTGCAATACATTTTGGCCCTTGACATGGTTCTTTTCCGTGTATGGGGCACGGTTCTTTGGGTCCAATTCTAATGTGCGAAACAGTGGCGATCATGTCATTCTTTCCACCTCCCGCCATAGCAGGACATGGGTTTTCGTCTTTAATAGACACTGCTTTCCCTGTACTTGTAGCAACGGAAGACCCTCTAGATCCTTTCGTTTGTGCAGCAGAGCAACAACTTTGGTATTGGGCTTGTGTAGATCTAGCTTGTGAAATACGTGACTCCTTTCCTGATAATGTTTTTGAAGCGCATACAACAGTTTTTGAATCGGATTTTCCCATCCCCGATGATCTCATTTTTTTGTCATCATCATTTTTTTTCTTTCCAAAAAAATATACATCCTGATAGCGAACACCGTGACAAGTGTTTTTTTTGTATTCACCACAAGTTACAGAGGACATGTTACAAGAAGAATCGTATGCAAAGTTTGTACTAACTATACTAGGCATAAGATATCTATTGTTTGCAGCAACTTGTAAGCATTTATTTATCGATGCTGTAGCCTGAGTTCCTGATGAGCGATACGAAATATTTTTGTCGAATAGTGTCATATATACCATTAGTATTCTATTTCCAATTGTAATGGGCTTAGCAATCCTTGTATAATCTTGATACAATTGTATTTGTTTCTGGGTAAACTGAAATTGTTCGCTAAAAGATGTGAAGAATTTGTCTTGCGGTTCACAAATCTGTTGTGGATCGTTGTTTAGTTTATATGATCTCAGGTCATCTCTGCAGTCTTGGTTTAACGAAAATTTCTGTCGTGTACCTGGGATTAAATTGTGATTTATTATAGTATAAATTAAGAAAATTATTATTGTTAAGATTCGATTCAAAAAGCACAATAGCAAAATAGTTGTAACGAAATGAGAAATAGTTTGTATTTTTACATATTTTGGGCGATATACGTATTTGGCATTTTCGTAAAAGCAAAACGAAATTGAAACAACTTTTGAACATTATAAAACTGTTATTAAAACAGTGGTAGTTTTTTATTATTATATTAACGATTATAGAATTCTTACGCAAATGCCTTTACTTTTATAGTATAAAATACTAGCTGTTGCACGCGACTTCGCCTGCATAACTTTCTACAGGTGAAAGAATTTTTAAAATCGGTGCAGTAGTTTTTGAGTTAATTCATTACAAACATAGATAAATCTTCTTTGTTTATAATATTAGTAATATGTGTTAAATTCGTACTGGTTTCGATCGGTAGTAGTTACACACAAAGCACCAATTTGGAAAAATAATAATTGACAATTATTTTTTGACAAATTTGCTGAAAATTTTATGGTAGCTCACTAACCTTCGCCTTAGAACACAAACATCAGGCTATTATCAACTGGATAATGCTTTCATGTAAATTATTTCTAAGATTACCTACAAATGAAAATACAGTTTTTTTTTAATACATTTAATTAGTTAATATATATTACACATCATGTATTAACGTCTAGTACAGCCACAATCCGGACAACGAGATATACATTGCGCAGTGCGTGTGTCAACCACTGGCACAATTTTCTCGTGAGTTACCACAGGTGTTATAAATTGATATTCCAGTTTCGACTTTCGTCCAGGCATTTCGATAGTTTTTCCAATGCGGAGCTTGATAACCTGTGGCGGTAAGTCATAGACAACACCCGGATATCCTTCGGCAGTTGATGGCATCCATTGATCCGGGTCGTCTCTAGCTACATCTCCCACACCATCTGAGGTGAAGTTAAAATGGGATCGCTGTTTGTGACCCGTGCCACACGAATCAGAAGGCATTTGGAACACTACTTTGTTCCCCGTCGGGCAGCAATCTGTACAATGTATAATGATTCGCATAAAAGTTTCTTTATATAGATATAAAGAACCACACACACTCGTTTCATTTATACTTGCCACATATTTTTGATTTGTTACAATTCATAAATATACTAATTTTTTTTAACTTTCTTTTGTCTTTTTAATCTCCTAACACAACATTCGCAGTCTAAGTCAGATTGCATTCTGACATTGTTTTTTTGTATGGGCAGATTTTTATCAGGTCCTTTCGGTGTAACAAGTTCCAGTTCTAGTTTGCATTTCCTATCACCTTGCATTGCAGTCTTTGCTACTCGTAAAACAAAAACTTCTTTATTCGGAAGTTCTTGTTGTTTGCATGCATCACCGCGTGCTGCGGACCCATGCTTAGAGGCTTGCGTACATCCTTCTGTGGTGCAAGTAAATTGGGTAGTGGCCGGCTGTGCTCCACGACAACAAGTAGCTTCATTTGGTAAAGCTAAACTTATTTGATTCTTTCCACAAGGTGGTACGCATGGGCCGCCTTCTTTCCCAAAAGTAGGGTCCGGACGTTGCATTGCACAATGAGTTTGACTAATCTTCTTAATTATGGATGCACTGGCCGGTACTTTAATCTTGAGCTCGTTGCCGCCCAGATTCGTGCCTACTTCTTCGAATTGATTACTCCGACCTGGCCATCAACAAATTGTATCTCATGGATGCGATGAAAGTAACAACTGAACCATAAAAAGATTATGCCTAACTTCCAAAAACTCAGAAATTTATTTTAAAAAAAAATTAAAAATTTTTGTGTTATGATTGCATTAGAAATTTACTTACATAAAACCCGTAGCAATATGATCAAAAATATGTCGCAGTGTATAAATAGTTAGTAATAGTAATAATACGTACTGTAGGTAATTTTAAATTAAAATATTGTAAGAAAACTCACCTTTAGGTACGTGAAGGCAATACTGATCTGTGTTCCTGCAGACCATTGGCACTTTGCTACCTGGCTTAGGGCCTGAACAATAGCAGGGCTCGTCTGGATCTAGACCGTCACAAGGCGTACTGTTGTACGGGTCTCTGGCTGTATAAAAAAGAGAGATCTGTTAAACAGAGCTGAAAAGTGCTATAATTATGAGGGAAGTTTTTAATAATCGTACCTTGTGGACAAGGACCTCCAGCACCTCTGCCAGTCCCGCTTCCCCTAATGGTGCCACCGAATGCTCCTCGTGCAGCACCGCAAGCACACGGGTCTTGTTGGGTTTGAAATTGTCGTTGTGGACTGCAGGATCGATCTACAATTCCTCCTGAAGTTCCGCCACTTCCTAACGTTGGAGTCCCACCTCCTTGAAATCTAGTTATTATTAATTTACCAAAGCACGATATACGTAAAAACATGACGATTTCTCCATTCTCAGTTCCATCTGGTCCCGTAATTCTGAATGAATCCTTCAAAGCTTGATAGCTGGCATTTGTAGGATCTTCTAAGAATCTGTTACGCGCTTGTACAAATTCTTTTGTCATGTCAATAGTAGCTTCGCCCAACACTATTTTAGTTGGAAGGCACCCACAAGGAAGTATTTTATAAACTGTAACTTTTACTGGAAAGTTGCTCATGGCTTTACCAATTTCGGATTCTTTGAGGGAGAAAAGGCATGATCTTCCGGTGTTAAATGTCTTGACAAAAGCACCTCCACTTTTAGCAACATTTGGATCATCGTCGCATATCTCAAGGGGTTCGACTGAAGGGCATTCTATGTTTACACATGTTCTGAAATCTTTATCAGAAAAACAAGGAGTTTTTACCAAAACGACTTTGTCCACAAGAACTTCGAGAAGAAAGAGACCGTCGTCCTGTTTCGACATTGTTAATTTGGATCGGGGATGGGAATAAGTATTTAATTTTTCTAAATTTTAACGAGTCAATTTATCATACTTACAATTTTGACAATAACTGACAAAACAGAAGAATACAAAAAGCATAATGCTTTATAAAAATTATTTTCAGTCAAACATATTTAACGATTTTTATTTGGTAATTGTTCAACAACCTCTCTTACTTCTTACTTGGGAAAAGTTCAGTTGCTTATTAGCTAGATAAATTAACAATAAATAAAACTTTCTTAACCTGATAAGCTGACTTACTTAAGACTTAAGCCTAACAGACAAGTGCTGTAAGAACAAGCTTCAGCACTTTCAGTGCTGATATTCTAAATATCACAAGTGTATGCAATCGTTAGTTACTTACTACAATCCACAATTATTGATAATCGTTCCTACATTGTTAGGTTTTAATGCATTCGGTTGCAGCATCCTGAGTATAAAAAATCATGTAGGTATGTGATTTTCTGAATTCTAAAGCCCGTCACACACGCAGCTATAATATACATTTCTATGACGTCACCAACGTATACCGTAATATATATTAAGGCACGGTATATTCATATATTATAGCTACTTTTGTGACGGGCTTGAACTATTTCTTATTTTTAAAATTATTTAATTTATAACTTTTTAGCCGTAGCTTCTACAAAATGTTGAATTAGCAATACCTAGTCTGTGTACAACTGTGAAAATGTCAAATAAATGACAGTAAAAGGCCTGTCAGTGAGTGACATTGACATCGGTGTGTTTTCAAGTTTATATACATGTACATTTACATAATTCAATATTTTCAATAATATTAATCCAATTATTATATTATGAAACGTTATGGTTTTGGTTAATGGTTATTGTAATTTTAAAACGCCATAATTTAATGCCATTGAGATGTCTAGTAAAGGAGCCAAAGTTGCCGAATTATTTGCAAAAGCTGTCTCAACTACACGTTGTTTTGATCACAATCTTCGAAAGGTTTACATCTTTAATTGTGTTATATTACTTTTTCAAATAAATTATTGTTCTTAATGATAATGTCACATTATTATTTTTTAGTTAAAAGTGGTTTGCTGCGAGAATGGGCGGATGGTCACAGAGTTTCAAGTGGGACCAGAGCATCTTAACCAAAGAGGAACACTCCACGGAGGTTTCATTGCTCATCTAGTTGATGCTGTGTCCACTTATGCATTGACTGCAAATGATCATATCGATACAAGAGGTGTCTCAATTAATCTCAGTGTGAGGTAGGTATGTCTGTAAATTGTCATAACTTGTGTTGTCACTTGATTGTCCAAGTGTCTGGTTACATAATTCAATGTTATTCTTTCAATTCAAAAATATCTGTATTAAAGAAAAACATCACAAACGCTAAATATATAGATAGCGTTAAGAAAACACTATAGAAGAAATTATAGTTTGGATATTTACCACTATAGTCATTCGACTTGGTACTCGTAGTTCTTATGCACTAAGTAGGATGGGTTAAATAGCTAGATAATTTTTCACAGATGGTTAACTAACTACCTGCTTCCGGCTTCGCCCGGGGTACAGTTTTTATAGATAAAAATATTCCCCAATTCTCGAGTTTTTGAAGTGTACACAATCCAACAACATTTTTATACTGAAAGTATATAAAAGATAATAGAAGGAAGTAGAAAAAAAAATTTTTTTTGTATATAAGTTGCTGAAACTGTTTGCTAACTACTTCCAACCATCCATTTTGATTTTGATACCGTTTTCACTAATAGAAACGAAAATTGCATCCCGTAACTAGTATGTCACTAATAGCTTGAATAAATAAAGAGGTGTGGACGAAGTCACAGACAAAGCTATATTTTATAAGTTAAAAGCACTTTCTTTACTCAATCCTAAGCTCCTATTATAAGGCTATTTTGTTTATAGATTTTTAATTAAGAGTTTTGGCATGAAATGTTTAATATAATAAATTATAAACATACTTTCAGTTATATGTCAGCCGCCAGAGAGGGAGACAACATAGAAATTGAGGCAATAACACGAAAAACTGGAAAGAAAATAGCATTCCTTGAAGTGGAAGTCAGAAATAAAGACAAAAATGAAGTATTAGCAACAGGCAGACATACCAAATATATAGGAGTATAGATTTATAATTCTGTAAATACTTTTATTGTTTTTTTTTTTTTAATGACAAAAAGAATGGTATCCTGATTTTCTTTCGGGGTTTCTTCTCAGGATCGTAATCATCTTTGCTTTTTTCAAGCAATTTATATTATGTAATTGGAAACAAAGTAATTTTTAAATAATTAAAATACTTATTTTAAAGAAAATATTTTGTATTAAAAATGACAATTTAATGAGCACAAAAAAAAAACCAATTAACCCTGGCTTTGTTTGTGTGCTTAGGTAAATCAAAGATTTTTTTGTGCATTGATAGTTTTAACAAGATACACACTCTAGCTGGATCGCGGGAAGTGTCCTGTGTTTAATAAATGTAAATGTCAACCTACTTATGTATACAAAAGTTATTTAAATAAAATAATAGGACTAGTTCAGTATGTTTTTATTTGAATTAAAAACCTACTACAACCAACAAATTCAAGTTGACGCTCATAGAGTTTTGGTGTTACTTTAAAACATGTTTCATTTTTTTTTTCTTTTTTTTTTTTAAATAAGTTGCTGTCCATTTCGAGAGTTTCTTGCTCAGCCTGCAAAGAGTCCCAAGGTCCGCCTCGTCATACAGATTATTTACCAAAATGCTGACGCACGAACCAATACCTCGAGGCTGCTAATATTGCAGTCAAATGAAACCTTCATTATGAATTTATAATTGTACCTATATTATTTTGATACCTAGGTCCTTTATAGAATTGGAAAATGTGAGTTAAATAAGTTATATTCATCCATTTTGGTTTTATTCACAAATACAACCGTATCAAAGAACTCGTACAATATTTTTAATTTTTATAATTTAAAAAAATAATATGGTTATAGGCGCACAGACTATATATATTCACCAAATAGAGACTGTTTAAATATTTGTTCTGTGCCAATTAATAATTTTTCACAGAGTATGTAATTGGTGATTCTGTGGTCGAGTTATTATGGACTGTGGTGTATTATGTGAAGTGAGTGAGCGAAGTTTTCCCTACATACATCCATCACACTACTATTTTTCTTTTCTATTTTTTTATTTAGTTTTTTGTTGAAAAATTGCACCTCTTCGACTGAAATTTCTTTAAACGTTTCTTTGTTAAGTGTTAAATAATTAATTATGTCTAAAAACATTGTATTCGAGGGCTGGTTAACAAAATCACCACCTTCAAAACGTATCTGGAGGACGGTAAGTACTTCTAAACATTGGCTTATTTGCGTTCACCTTTGTTGACAATTTATTGTATTGCAATGCTTTGTAAAAAGTGTAAACATAATAGGGTAGGTTAATTGTTAATGTTATTATTCTATGCTGTGTTAGAAATATATAATAAGTTGTTATTTGTTTGCATCATTAGAAATGGCGGAGGAGGTGGTTCGCTTTGCGACAGTCGGGCGAACTTCCTGGTCAGTATTTGCTCGACTACTTCGCCGACCGCAACTGTAGACGTCTGAAGGGCACTATCAATTTAGATTTATGCGAACAGGTATGCGACTATTTTGTTTTAATCACTTGAAAATATTATCATTGTTTTTTTGTTTGTTGTACATGTGAAATTTATTAAAACAGCTGTGTTATTATTTAAAAAATAAATAAACAAAGTTTTAAATTAAATACAAGGGATAAAGTCTCAAAATAAATTTTAAAATAAAATCAACATGTCAACCCTTTTGGAAAAGCGAACGGTCACACGGTTTTACAGAAATTTAAATATTTAAATATGCTAGTCATTTATTATATTTAATAAATAAAAGTAATGGTAAAGTAACTTCAAAAAATATTTGTTTTATAATTTTAAACACCTTCTTTAAAATCTAAACCAACTAATAGAAATGAAATAAATAATTTGCAGCTGGGATTTTTTTTCCAGATTGGACAAACAGTTATTGATTTAATAGAAATATTTTCACTAGACAATTTCAAATAAATATTTCCTAGGGTCTTAGTTAGACTGTTAATGCAGTTAGGTATTACAAAACGCAAGTTTTTCTACAGAAGTTAACACAATATAATATATTTTTCTTTTAAATTTTTTACACAGTGTTTAGTGACCAATTTTTGTATCTTATTAAACAATTCTAAAAATTGGTTAAAGATTTAAAAAAAATATATCTTATAAATATACTATACTATACTAGTTAGATATAAGTAAAGACGGTATATGGTATATTTGAATATGGGATAATTTTTAAAAATTTTGAAAAAAAAAAAAATTGTTCACAAAAACAATTTGTACACATTGTAAATACTTTTATAGGTCAAAAAAACTGTTTTTGGAATTTTTGTCTGTACGTGCACGCTAATTTCAGAAACGGCTTAACATATTTTGATGACATTTGGCACACAGTTAGTTTATTATTTGGATTAACATATAGGAAATAGGATACCTTTAATCCTGGAAAAATATTAGTTTTCTGTGGTATTTAAAAAAAAAACACGAACTACAGCGCGTGCGAAGTCGCAGGCACGGCTAGTTTTTAAATATGTTGCGTAACATTTCAAATGTAAATTATATCCAAAAAATTAACATGAGTAACTTGATCCTAACTGGAGAAATTTTAATATGTTTCTTTTTTCGTTTACTAAGCACGAAATATATTTTAATAATTTGAATGTCTAAGGAAATGCTAACTTCCTTTAAAACGCCACTTTGTTCACTTTTTATATAAAATTTATTGATCTCATATTTCATTTCCGTCAATACGAAACTAAAAGTTGATAAATTGTTGTGTTAGGTAACTTTAAACAATACAGCACTGTTCACTACTTAGTAATGTAGTACAATGAAAATTATTTTTTTTTATTATAATATTTTATTGTTACGTAGGTGGACGCTGGGTTGCATATGGAACGTGGCAATGGTACATTAGATCCAAAGTTAAGAGGCTCAGTGTTCACAATACAAACACAATCAAGAACTTATCACTTAGAAGCAGACTGTGAAGCAGATATGGCCAAGTGGGTAGAGGCAATTTGTCGTGTATGCGGTTTGAGGGCTGCCGAAGACTCTGCCAATGATGAAGGTATGTTTTTATTTATTTATTTAGGTACTAAACAACACTCGCGATTATTGAAACTCCTTTGTGGCAGTGAGAGTAATAGAAGATCAAAAAGTTTTGTACGAAGATCAGATCAATAATTTATTGAAACTATTGAATTAGATTTTACTTTTTCCTAAATACTGCAGAAGGGATGTTCCAAAATTCCCGCAACACCGGGATAAAGTTTCTTTTCATCCGTACTGTGCGCAGTGGCACCTTTTCGCATTAGTGTGGATGGATGAACCTGTCTGCACCAGTGCGGATCACAGGCGGGTTTAATGCATCCGTTAAAAATACCCTACGTTCCTATGAGAACTCTATGAGAGCTTTTCTTCATGGGAGGAGAGAAATTTTCTGTTTGAACTGTATAATTTTTGAAAAAGAATTCAACAAAAATATATCTTAAAATGTATACACAAAAAAGAGTAAATTACATCCTTTTTTCAAATATATGTGTTTTGAAATTTTTGAATTTAAATGGAGGACGTTGCCACGAAAATTATTGGGTAGGTGATAGATATAAAAAGTTCAAATATTCTTTGATGAGGCATAAAAAATATAATGACACTAAGTTTTCCTATTACAAAACAAAATATGATTTTTTTAAGAATTTAATTTTCTGTAATCTTTACATTCAAATAAACTTCTATTTGGTTTCCTTTGAAAAATAAATAATTTTCCATATAGGTAGGTACTGCACAAACTCAAAAACTGATTTGTTGCATTAAATTTAAAATTACAACTAGAATTTTTTTTTTTTGCAACCCTCTAATACCTAACGAATTATGAACGAATGCATGCGCAATGTTCACGTTGTTATATTCAGAAAAACCGTATATACTGTAGTATTCCTGTAGTGTAGGTAATAACATTGTTGAAATTAAAATTTAATTGATTTTTAACTATTTAAATTTACCTACCCTAATTATAAGTTTCGTGGCAACGGAGCATTTATGTAATATAATATAATAAAGATAAAATAAATGTTGTCAGTTAAGAAAAAGGGGTGCCGAAGAAATCGCCTTCAAAAACTGGCAAATATATAAATGCACAATAATGAACATTAATAAATATTGTAATGATTTAAAATAAATATTCACACTTTTATACGTATGAGAACCATGTAAGATGAGGTTGCTATTGTCAGGTGTATATTTCTATTACGTCCTGTAATAGTAGAGGAGCCCAAGAAGGGTTTTTGGGATTTAATCGAGCGCATTAGATATTGCCAATGTATATGCCCTACGTGTCTTCTATAACGGATATGTGTTAACCTGCCGGTTTGGGTGGTGGGGTTGGTGGGGTTGGTGGGGGTTGGGGTAAACATTTAAATACTACTCGAACACGTCAGATTTTCAGAGGGGATGTTAAGTGAATCCAAACTAAGCTCCCATTTAAAATACAAACGATTCGGATATAACGCAAGCAAGCTCTTGGCAGCTTTTTGAAAATCCTAAAAAGATTTTTGGCGTTTGCTCTTTTGAAATACTCGATTTTCATACAGATTTTCTTACAGACGGTTTAGCCGCAATCCCTGATCGTGCTAATTCTTAATCTGACGACTATTTGGAGGATTTTTCTAAATACAGCGTCTTCAAACTCCACCATTGAAAAGGGAAACATCATATAACCCTTTTTTCTTTCTACCATCTAATTTTCAAAATCCAATAGGTCCCCACGACGCTCGAGTAACTCCACATTTAGAATCGTGGGCTCCCCTACCATAAGTGTAATTTGAAACTACCTATCCCACTATGGGAGTGGGAAGAGAGAGACATCTGACACATTGTTATTGCAAGGAGTAAGTCACCATTAGCTTTTGTTGTGATTTACGTCACATCCATTTCTTTCATCAATATTAATTTTTATTTGCACATTATACATTTTAAAACCTTATTTGTATATCGGATTATGATTTATATGTTCCATCGAAAACCTGTACATGTAAAAATAGCCTAGTATTAGTAGTCCGTTGATCGGAGAGACTTCTTCAACTCAGTAGTCCCATGTTCTAAATCATCGGACTACTGAGCCTTTTAATCCGATGATAAAACAATTTTGTTAAATCAATTATCCTTTGAATACTTCTTTATAACAGTTAGTATAATGGTTTTTTTGGGCATGCCTTAAAAGGGTTTAGCAAGAAAAAGTGTTTCTTATTTTTTATATGTGATTGTGCGTTTTGACTACAAAAAATTTAAATTTTGACTTCACTGTCATAGTTGTCTATGATACTATGATACTAAATAAATTTGAGTAGCAGGCACTTGAACGTTTCTTGGACTACTCTTGTCAACTTGAGCACTTGTTATGTTTTGATATATTGACTTTTTAATGAAAAAATCGTAATGGATTTAATCCTTTTTTTCTAATTGTCAATAAGCTTAATATAATACTACTTTTCAATAGGTACACATATTTAAAGTTTTGAAATGAATGATATTGATAAATTCCCTCCTATAGTAAAATAAGTACTTACTTAGAAATTCAAAATAATTATAGTCTTGAATGTGTTAAAACCTCTGATAATTTATTTTTAATCCAGACATGATATATTAAAATATCTTAGCTTAGAGGTGTAGGCCGAACCGGAATTCGAACTTACGTTTGCCCTATAGCAATGTGATATCGCAAAGTTTGAAATTAGAAACCAATGGCTCGAGAGGAATGAGGTTGGGAACACTGAGAGTCTAAAGAAGTTTCAAGTGTACTTGATAGTATTCAAAAGATAATTGATTTAACATTATTGTTTTATCATCGGACTAAAAGGCACAGTAGTCCGATGTTCTAAATCATCGGACTAATGAGACGAAAAAGTCTCAACAGTCCGATGATCGGACTGAGTAATCGGACTACTAGGCCGTCAAAATATCTTTGAGATTTGAAATTTTGTATACAGTTTCTTATATTTCTCGTTGCGTTTTTAAGTTTTTTTTTTTTCATAACTATGAATACAATAACTGAAGCTTCAGCAATGTTTATTATTTACCGATATTTGATTATATACCGAAAAAAAAAATGTTTATGTTAACTTTATAGCCAAAATATCCTTACAATGTTTGAGATAATATCATTAAAGAATGAATGTTACTAAGTGTATGCACAAATTATATTAAAAAAATATATTATTTTCAGTAATAATGCTATTTACTTATAGTATAGTATCTTCATATGTTACTAACTGGTGCCCGCGACATTGTCCGCTTTGAATAAGCGCTTTCAGGCACTTTATTTTTATACGTTCCCACATTTTCGATGATAAAAGTATGCTATATGTTAATCCAGGTAATATATGTGCAAAATTTCATCCAAATATAATATATCTGTTTTTACGCGAAAGAGTAACAAACGTCCATCCATCCATCCTCACAAACTTTCGCATTTATAATATTATTAGAATAATAAAATTCTTCTGTACACGTGTATGTCACTCAATTCCTCATAAACTGCTGGACCGATTTAGATGAAATTTTTTGTGTGAGTCTCAGGATGATTTAGATTCAAAATTGAATGTTTTAGTTAGATGGATAGGTGCTAAAATGGTGGGAGAGAATGGTTTTTGTATTTGCGTCATGAAAATGTGTCGACATATTCATGTGAAACAAATTATGTATTAAGAAGATGTAAATTATGTATTAACCCATGTATTTATTCTGTGCATAAATTTACTTTGCATGAATTATTTTAATCATCTCCGCTTTTAACACTTCAAATACATAACTTAATCTATTTTCAGCCGGTTGTTGATTTCAAAAATTTTCATCGGAAACTTAACAAGAATAATTAAGTTAAATTTAAAATTGCCGTAAATTGTATCGAATGTAAACCAAAATCTATAATAAGCCGGCCCCCGTAACTTATTTTTGTTTTACTGGCCCCTCGTGGAAAAAGTTTGCCCACCAATGGGCTATACTAAAATAGCCTCTGTTCTTCTGTAACAATGTACCTAACGTTTGCATAAAGAGGCACACACTCTCGTCTACGCCGTGTAAGATGTTACTTACTGTAAATCCCCATAGGATTAAGACATGTGATAAAATTAATTATTTTTTATAATTTTCTTTTATTTCTAGATGCATACCCTAATAACTTGCGAGCTAATCGTAATGAGACATCCGATAGTACCGGGCCGTACATACCTATTTCTGAATGCGTAACCGGAATTCGTGCACAGGTAAATATATACCTTTTCATTTACCGTTTACATGAATGCTGTTGAAATGACTTGCAAATGATATGAGGGAATATGTCTGATGTGTGTCCTTTTCTGTTCTTATTTATAGCCATTATCCAGACTGACCGACTTGGCCTTGGTTACCCTTTTGCACTTACGCTGAACTTGTTTGCCCCCGGTTGACATTTTGTCCTTTTCAGTAATGTAATCGGACGTCAGTAACGGTTACACACTGAACAATCTGAAGCATACAGCTTAAGATTAAGTCTAATCAGACTACTCTGAAATGAAATATTTATTAAAGAACATCATCCTATAATACATATTTTATTTATTTATCACGAGTACAATATTAATATACAAGTAGTGTCTGAATTTTCCTTAAACCTGTGTTAGGAGACATCTGCACTTAAATTCTTAACACGATAATAACTAATACAATATACACACACATGCATATTATATTTGGATTTAATATAGTTGATTTTTTTAAAAGGTTTATTGTCACTTATTGTTATTTTTACACTAGCTATACGCCGCGGCTTGGAGCGCGTGCGTTTAGATTATAAAATGATGATTTCACTATATTTAAATTATGTGACAATTGATTTAAATTATACATGATTTTAAACTCTTAAATGCCCAATGTATAAATGCCTAAACTATTTAATATTAATATTAAATACTTTAAAATGAAAAAGAAATTTAATTTAGAACTATTAACAATAATTATTTAAATTATATAAAAATTAATATATACAAAACTTAAAAACTAATCAATTATTTTAAAAAAATACTTATAAATAATTTAAACCTATTAAGCCTTTGGTAGACGTAAAAGTGGCCAGAATGCTGGCGGCATTGCCCCGTTGAATGTATATGCTTATCTTCTGGGCAAAGTAAGAGCCAGCAGCGCCTCTACCAACCGTTTAGCCAGCTCCTTGTAAAGTTAATGAGCGGCTGGCCCCCACGGACCCAGGCCATGGTCTCTACCGCAAGCGGTACGAACATGTAACCTCTCCCCTATCTACGAGTAAGTTTACATATTTGCGCTGCTTGAGATTTTCGGCTTTATAAGCGGCAGCACCAGCCTGTGACTTTAAAATCATATACCTAGGTACTTTAAATTCCGTTTCAAATTTCGTTTCAAAACGCCGACACTTATTAAGTGACCGTGGTGACGTCACTTGTTTTCAACATTATATTATTTCGATGTTTTCAACATTTGTTTCATTTGCTTCTTCGGCAAATTGCGTCGGAATATATGGCGACAGGATATCCCGGCTTTAAGGTTCGCCGAATATTCAGTATCCGATATCCGGCTAAACAGCTATCCGTTTCATCTCTATTTATATAATAAAACTTAATTAAGTCTTTATGTAAGTAGAAAAAATATATATTTTGATACCAAGTCGCCGAAACTGTTTCTCTGCTGACTTCTACTGAACCATCAAAAAAATTAATTCGGTTTGCACTTATGGCAAGAGTGCAATCAACGAGCTTGCCTTTTTCTTTCTGAGGCCGTTTTCCTGCCACTCACAATTTCAATTAGTTCTTATAAAAAGTAACTATTTTAATTCAGCACAATTCAGCTTCTATATAAGATGCGTAATTGTCCATTCATCTTTCCGAATTTATCCAGCCTTTACGTCAAAAATGAGGACAGGACAAGTGTATTTGATCAATAGCATGCTAACTGCTAGGTTCAGCTGTACCCGACCGACCACTCGTCCACTAGTTATGAATTCACCAAAATGCTCTCACAAGCTACGATTCTCACTCATTCAACTCTTTACGCTGAACTGAATAAATTAAACCAATATTCAGCGAAACGCGAATTGAGCTGAATAAACACTTAGTTGCTCCCTTAATCATTGTTTGATTACATATTTATTTAGTTATATATAAAATTACAGGACGCTCAGAGGTTTTCGTTCAATTCTAATAACATTGTCAGTGGTGCTGGAGCATCGCTTAACAAGAATGCGGCGAATCGAAGCCAGCAAATTTATAGAAGTCAACCCCAGATAAAGGTGATCAATACTGAGTTATCGGAGAACGAGTCCAATCTGAGTGAAGAAGAAAGCAAGTCACTGACGGGCAGTCAAACCAATATAAGTGAGTGTTTTTTCTTTTTTTCTTTTTTCACTAATGGGATATTTTGAGCTTGAAGGGATGCAAGAGCCCATACATCCTGTGGCGTTGCTTGTGTTATAGGCGACGGTAGCCACCTTCCATCAAGTGGACTGACAGCCAGTCTGCCGACCTTAACATAAAAAAAGGCTAAAATCTAAAATTGCAAGTTAAAATTGCGACATAATTTTTAGACCCAGGAAATTTCGATAACTTTAAACAATGCTCACAGATAACTTTAAACAATGCTCACAGATATGAAAATTAATTTATTTTATTCAACTAAATGAAAATATT
The DNA here is from genome assembly GCA_944738685.1 of Synanthedon myopaeformis. NCBI lineage: Eukaryota > Metazoa > Arthropoda > Insecta > Lepidoptera > Sesiidae > Synanthedon > Synanthedon myopaeformis. Next base: position 2,617,962 of record OX122913.1, on the reverse strand, counting down.
TAATTTTCCAGGAGACTGGTCTGCAGCTAAATCCTTCACAAAATTGTCCATCAGTCAAAAATGTAACGGCGATTCTGAAGTTGGTGAGTGATTTTTTTTAACAAACGCTATAACGTTTAAATATTAGTAAATAAAAATAAAATATTAGTCCTTTAAATGATTTATCTATTTTCGTTAGCATTGTGTGGATCAGAGCAAGATCATGCCTATATCTAGTATTACAATTATGAATATCACTGTTTTTTAAAACGACCAATATTTTCATGTACAAAATTAAAGTGAAATTTAGTTTATTAGAAAAATTTAATATACTTTTCTTCTAAAGTTTATGAATAAATTGTTTATTATTTAAATTCATTGTAAAAATTGATTATTTCTTTTAAAAGGACCACCGCCACCGCCTCGTCCACCCAAAACGTTTGCAATGAGCCGAGAGGCTAGGGATAAACTTCAAGGTCCAATAATACAGGAACCAGTGGAAATTAACGAAACTTGTGTGAGTATAAAAACGTTTATTAAGTAATTGTTTTGTAATAAACACAGAGAGCACACTATCCTTAATCCCACTGAAGTAGGCACCGAGTGTCACTTCCTTTAATCACGAGTAGAAATAGATAACTTACAAATCGAATGAACAACAAGTTATCAATTAGTGTCGAAGTTCACTGCAAAAGTTCGTTATTATCACCGGGCAATCAAAGAGTAGACATAACAGGTCCATATTCAATATATAAGTAAAACTATTACTTATTTCGGTATTTAGTTTTAATATTAACCGTAGCTGAAAATCCCGTCTCACACATATGTATGAGGTACTGAAGGAAAGGAGGACTCGTAGTTTCATCAAACAGAGAAGAATAGTTATCAACATCTTAGAGCAAAAATTTTCGTTAACTGTCTAGGTATCTTTCTAATAAATCAATGAAGCCACAGACGAAGGTTCACAGAACGAGGTTGACCGAGTGCCCCACGCTTGGCGTCGTCAGTCCGTAGTCAGTCGTTTGTCTGTTAGCTGAGGCTATTTTAGTCCAATTGATATTTGTAGAAATGGTGGGAAATCGAAATAATTCGTCATAAAACGTAGGTAATTGGAAATCCGTAATAATTTTACTAAGAATTTTTTTTTGGCATATGAGCTCTAACATCAGTTTCAGTTTGATAGAAGGTTTCTGGGATACCCTTTATATTATAGTAATAACGTGAACTAAGGGACAATGAAGGCCAAAATACATATTTTAGCATCTAACACCGTGTGTGATACAATGCTATAATACTCGTATGTATTCATATTTTAGCATATTACAGCTGCGTTTGTGCTGGGCTTTGTAACTTCTGTAACTCAGCCCATATTATTTTTTCACTTACAGTTCTCCATTCCTTGTGACTGTGTGAGTATTTTTTCTTTTATACAAATAATAACTTTAAAAATATAGTGTTCAAAAAACATTTTCTTCAACCAGCAAGCGCAGCGTGACTAGGCTAGATGTTTATAAGGGCCGCAGTACGTCGGTGGATCCGGGATGCATCTAAGCGGTCCTATTTTAAAATTGCGGGTAAAGCCTATGATCCAGCAGTGAATAAGGGTCGTATTATGATCTTTGATTGGTTCCGAACAAACTCTTCGGATTTAATATATTTAACTAAAGGGTCGCATGGAGCCGTGAGCTGCAAGCATCCCGCGAGTGCGTTGTAGCGATTTTTGGGACTTTTGAATTAGTTTGGTTTGGTGTTGGTTTTGTGTTTTGGTATTGTGTTTTGGTGTTGGTTTTGCCTTTGTATTTTTCGTGAGTATTAGGGGTTGGATGTGGTGGAGAGAGGTGTTAGTCCATACATTAAACAATTACATGGGCTAATAGTCCATTTCCTTGTCCTCGTTAGGACCTTTCAAATGACACCCAACACGGTGGGTCTAGGTCTACTTGGTACCGTTACCCATGGTCTAATGAGTAGACCATATTTGTCAAATTTCAAAATTCAGTCTATACCAAAAAATTCATCTCGTCGAAACCTTTTAAATGACTCCTTGCGACGTATCTTTGCCGAGATTTTTCCGAGAACGTTCAACAATGCTCCAACACGTGTTCAATAATGCTCTAACCGAAACCGCCCCGGGACTTGTTAGCAAAAAAAAATATAGAAATGTAAATTAATTTGAGTTCATTATATACTTTCCAGCCGACGACGCAGTATTATAATCTTCGCAATTTCAACTTGCCACCTGCTGTCGATAGAGCTCTGAAACCTCGCTACTCCAGCCACAGCATTGGACTTATACACAGCTTTAGCCGACACGTAAGTATTTATAATTTTATTGCTCTGGAGAGCCTTAATGTGGCCCCTTGCTCATTTTTAAAGCATTTGGTTGTTTTTATTTATCACATTGTTACATACAAATAAAATATACATTTAAAAGAAGCTTAAATTATAAATAAATAAATAAATAACAAATAAAAAAAACCATTCATTTTACATTTATAAACAGTTCGCAATATATTTTCTGTATAGAATTTCTGACGAGTAAGCTCACATGTATTTTATTCTTAGGGCCTCTTTCACCATCTCTTAGTAAAGTGTCAAGTAGGCTAACTGCCATTTAAAGTCACCGGTCACCGGGAATGATTGAGTTGATATTTGTTGTTTTGTTGTTGTATGGTTATAGTCCCTAACATTAAAAAGAAAATAATAAAAAAATTCGCCTATCGAAGGATGCAGTAAACAGAGTGCATAATTTAAATAAAACATAAAATTATTTCTAAAAGTAACTAATCAACACTTTACTTGTAGTTGGTGAAAGAGGCCCTTATTCTTTCTCAGTAAATTGTCATATAAATTAATTCTAGTGGAATTTGGCTGGGTCGATAGATGTCACTCTTTCGTGAGTTTATGACGGGTAGCATTTTGATATATTTCTTTTTTTAAGTTTTATCAGTTTAAGTTTATTCGTTGTTTAATTGAATCGATCTATTCCGAAATAATAGCAAATATTATTCCGCTTCCGCGATACGTCATAACTCAAGACGCACACTTACAGCAGATTCTAGTTTGAATAAATTAGAAAATATTAGGCAAAAGTTATAGATGAGCAGTAAAAACAATATTTTACTACTCTAATCACAGTTTATTTTACGTAAAAATGTGCCAAAAATTCGATCCTTTGATCGTAGAGAGAGACATAATTGTTCGAAAACGAGAATAACTAGAGCCCTAACCCAATACGATTCACCTGCTACTAGAGCTCAACTATAATGTTACCTTAGGGATTAATTAAAAATTTTATACATATTACAGAATCCTCTACAGAAATACGGTGATGAGTCAAAGCCTGATGTTCTTCAATATTTGGACTTGGACCTGCACGTGTTTAAACCACCCACGCCATCAAAGGTAAACTAACCATGTTATGTAAATTAATTTAAAACAATTTTAATTTAATTAACTAAACATAATTACCTACGTGTTTTGTTCTGTTTTAAAATTTTACAAATTGCTTTTTAAAATTCACTTTATTTTCTATAAAAATCTTATAATAAATTTTTTAACATTATTTACATTTTGTAAACTGTAATGTTTTACTGCATTTTCTATCTAAGACAAATTAAGTACTTTTTTTGTAGGTCCCATTGTCTACTTCAGACGCCTAAACATTGATAATATTTATTGTCATGTTTTATAATTCTAGTTTTTTTTTTTAAATTTTTAGCCCGATGAACAGTCTCGCCTGAAGAAAGTGTCATATGGAGAATCATATTCCGCTGCCGATACAGATAACCCATACAAGACTGTTGATTTTCTGAAGACAGAGGCGTTCAATATAACAAGACAAGATGCAGAGGCTTCACGAAGCATTCAATATTGAATTGTTTGTGCTATTTTTTTTTTATTTTCTTTCAAAACACTAAATTCTCTAAAGCTCTCTCAACTCGGCGTGTACTTATCGTTCGTTTCGATGCTTAACATAATGATTTTGTTACATTTTGTATTATAGTATTATTTACTTCACTAAATACTTGCTTTATAAGATATACACGAGTTTTTAATGATATATAAAAATCAGACTCTTTTTAATAATAGGTACTCTTCGATACTCTTTATAAAAAATCAAACGGTGACAGCGACCTCGTTTGCGTTGAAAAATAAAACAAAGACATTATACTTTTGTCAATCGATAGATATTTATTTTTAGAAAGTCATCCTGTTCTGAAGTCCATTCTGAAATTCTATTATACATTTCTTTTATTTGTGAAAGATTTTTAAAAATACGGATGAGTGAGTAGTCTCGCAGATTACGTCCTATTAACAACCACGAAAACAAAAACGGACGTATAAATATAGATTAAATAATTTATCATCTTATTATTTTTATTTTAAATGTAATTAGGATACACATATAAAGGTTGTCGTTTACAAGGTAAGACTTGCCTATAAATATATAAATAGGAATATACACACTGATCACTAAATCATCATAAGTGATAGAAATCTTCACATTCTGCGGTAATGAAATACTATTTCAACTATACGCTTGCCATTCAAACATTTGAGTTAAGACTGAATAAATATTCATTTGAATATCATTAAAGAAGTCTTTGAAATTTCACTGTAAACCTATGAATTGAGTTTACAATGAATTAGCAGTGAAATTTCAGTGCGTTTACAGTGACTGTCAACTCACTGAAATTAAGGCTGCGGACCAACCACTAAACCAGCGGAGCGGGACGACGACAGCGGGTGGCGAAGCGGGGCGACTTCTCAAATCACTATGTTTCGCTCGCTCAACATCAAACAACGTTCATAACCGCTCAGTCTGCCCCTTTGCCGCCCCGTCCCTTGCCGCCGCTTTGCCACCCCACACCTTTCTGCCCGTCTCTTGCCGCCCCGTTCCTTCCCGCCCCTTTGCTGTCTCGCCCTTTGCCGCCCTTTTGCTGCCTCGCCCTTTGCCGCACCTTTGCTGCCTCGCCCATTGCTGCCCCTCTGCTGACTCGCCCATTGCCGCCCCTTTGCTGCCTCTCTCCTTGCCGCTTTTTTGGTGCCTCCCAATATGCCGTTCTTTTGCTGCCTCGCCCTTTGCCGCCCTTTTAGTGCCTCTCAATATGCCGTTCTTTTGCTGCCTCGCCCTTTGCCGCCCCTTTAGTGCCTCTCAATATGCCGTTCTTTTGCTGCCTCGCCCTTTGCCGCCACTTTGCTGCCTCTCTCTTTGCCGCCCTTTTAGTGCCTCTCAATATGCCGTTCTTTTGCTGCCTCGCCCTTTGCCGCCCCTTTGCTGAATCTGTCTTTGCTGCCCCCTTTGCAGCTCCGTCACTTTGCCGCCTCTTGCCGCCCCTTACCGCCCCGCCCCCTTGCAACCCCGCCACGCTCCGCTGGTTTCATAACCTCATCCTAAGAGCAAAACGCGTGAAGTTTTCTTGCCATTCAACCGTTACTTAGTTGTGGAGGAGAATTTAATGTTTTGAAAGAAGTATTTGTTTACATTTTATATTTCCAATATATTATCGACCCGTGTATTTTAAACGTAAAATATAATCGTATATATAATTTTAATATAGTTTAAAGTTCACTGGTTACCATTTTCCTAATGAGTTTCTTAAAATTTACATAGGTCTAAGTAGAATGATTTTATTTAGATATAGTATAATTTTAAGAGTATACACGTTTCCATTGGATTCTTGATTTTTTTAAAATTAAATTTAATATAAAATTTGGAAAATAATGGCAATAAGAATTTTATGTTGTGGTATTACTTGTTATCAAATTACACGGTTAAATTTAACGCAAACGTATCGAAGCAATTCTTTTACTTGTGTATGTTTATATCCAACAAAAATAACAAATAAATAAATAACAATAATTGAATAATAAGAGAAAACAAACAAAAAGGCTCTAAATTAGACTCCGTGCTAACAAAAATTGATTAAATATTTTTGTGTTCTACTCGATTTTGCTTGCCTTTTTTAATTAAAGAGCAAAATTATAAATGGAATTACTTGTATGTCTTATTGACAAAATATTTTTTGTTGAAACGTGTATTTATAAACTATAAAATTTTAATTAAATAAGTATAATGTATATATAATACATACATGAATGAATGATTATTGTAAAGTTCATGTAAATGGTTTTGCGTCTATTGTAAACGTGTTTAATTTGTCTCAAATAAAACAATATATCGATGGTATAGAACACAGATGTAGTATGTGCAGAAAAGTAAAATTTTCAGTGCAGTGATTTTAAAGTTGCATTATCAAGGCCATTTAGTGAAGTTACCGCATTTGAGCTATTAGTTAATCCTAACCGGTCCAATAGTAGTACACACTTGATAAGGCTCGTCGTGAATCTTCGTTCGAACAGAAAAAAGAAAGTCGGCTCCGATGGTTAACGAAGAAAGCTTAAAACTTACAATTAACCTTAGATATAATATAATATCTTGCATCTCAAAGACCTGACCTCGAGGTCACTAGGCGAGACGAGATCAGCTTTAGTAAAAGGAATCACGGTATTGATCAACTTGATGCTATCGGGACGCGTACACAATGACATCGTTCCACTTTTATACGGCGCTAACCTGGTGGCCGTGGCCAAGAAGGATGGCGATATCCGCCCGATAGCAATAGGATGCAACCTCAGACCCTTAGCCTCAAAGCTCTCATGCAGGACGTTCAACCAAAGTCTAACTGACATCATCAAACAGTTGTGAGGCAGCTGTGCACGTTGCGCGCACATTTTTAATGCGCGTCTGGACTATCAAGTATTCTTAAAAATCGATGTCAAAAACGCTTTCAATTAGGTCGACCGCGGTGCTCTGTTAGTTGAAGTCAAAAAAGAACTGCCGGAACATTTCAAATGCCTATGGCAATGCTACCTACGGAGCACCATCTAAATTATTCTTTGGTAATAAATTAATTTTATCAAGTATGGGCTGCCAACAAGTGATCTTGAAGTACTTAATAATATTTTAATTAATAGGATTAAAACTTATATTATTTAATAATAATAATAATAATAGATTTTATATCTATTTATATTAATTTATATACCTACTAATAACCGTATGACGTTGTCAGTAATAGTTCTGGGAAAAGCTACTAGATTTTATAAAATCCCTAAGTAAGAGATTCATGCGGATGTTTTTTACAACTTAATGTACTTTGAGACGTAACATTTTTACTATAGACCACAATCATTTGTTTAAGATTGTTAAGAGAACTTTATCTGTACGAAATTCGTTTGAGATTGTACATCAAAATTGACTGATACTTTAGGTCAACCGGAAGGCGTAATATAAATGGCCAGTGCTTATTAAGTATTTTCTTGAAAAGTATTCAAAGTGCAATTGTATATAATTTTATTATGCCACGAGCACCCCATGTCTTCCAATTTTAACTTCTCTTGTTATAAATGTGTTATTATTATTAATTATTGTTGCCAATGTTGCTTATTGTTTATCTTTATCAAAATGCCACACGAACCACAAGTCTAATAATTTAAATTTAGCTTATTTTTTTATTAGTACTCGTATTAGGACCTACCTTGTTTTGTTTAAAACAAATACATCTCATGGGTAGTTCATTGATTCCTTTGCAAAATATATTGTGAGATCGAGAATATCTGTCATTTTTCAAATGATATTTGAGACTAAAATTGCCAGTTATACAAAACGCTAATTTCATATGTAAAGACCTTAATATACAAATTGAAAAGATTTCCATTGAAGAAATAATTTAAAATTTTAAATGTGTGTAATCGACCCTAACAATTACATATATAATTTTTATAAATTTTATATTAAATGCCAATAGTTTAATATTAAATGCCAATTTAGTTTTATATTAAATGTTTTTATACACATTTTTTAATTAATCTTGCAAAATATTCAGCTCTATTTTTAATCTTGATATCAATCAATATGCGTTACTTAGCACTGTTTGTTATTTAAACACGTCAACAAGAAATCTTCAATCACACATGTTCCAACTTAGAGCACACATTGTTCAACTTCTCGTTTTACTGATTATATTATAGCACATGATATGCTAGGTGTTTTAGACAAATTATGTTTTTTATATGTTTAAACAATGAAGTGGTCTTAAGAATCCGAATTTTTGAGACTAAATGAAACAAAGATTCAACGGCTTAATTACATAAACGAAAACCTATTTTAAGCAACATAATATTTGACACATTTTATCTTGTAAGGTGTGTAAAGTTTGAGATATGTTAAGGCTTATTTATGTATATATATATATATATATGACAATTCATTTTTAAATGTTATTTTCGTATACTTTAAACGAATGTGTAGTATTGAAATTTACCTAGTTTGTAACGTATAATAATAATAATAATGATAAGAATAATAATAAAGCCTTTATTACTGTTAACAACATTTTACACTTATATCTAATCTAATTTCACTTCGCAGCAACGTCTTCCTTTTTTTGTTTGTTAACAATTTGTATCGACAAATGCCTCCTCCAAGATTTTTCACTCTTTTCTGTTTGTTGCCACTTTTATCCATAGCGGATTTCCCCTTGTTCCTTTTTTGGTCTTCCCTTGTTCCTTTTTTGGTCTCTGGGATTCCATTTTTAATGATTTTTGTCCATTTAGGTAATTGTTCTCTGATAATTTAGATAACATATAATAAATGTAAATAAATTGTAATTAAGAGGAAGTGTTACGCACAATTTTCTACTAGTAATGTTTTACTAGTAACTTTTAGCTATAATATATTAATATATCTATCGTCGTAGTCAAACCAAAATCTTTTGCAAAATTACAACCTTCTGCACAACAACCTGCATTATGCTAAGTTGGAGCCGGTTTGTGGTAGGGGACGTTTGTGTTTGTATTTCTATATGTTGTCTATGTTTTTAAATGTCCTTTGCTACAAATAAAATCTTATTCTATTCTATTCTATAGTCTACATTTTAAATATACTTTATAGAATATTTATATAATAATTATTTATACTGTACATAGAATAACTTTATACCTTCTCTTTTATATACTTTAGATATTTAATATCTTATACTTTTGAAATATTGACAAAAAAAAATTTCCTGAAATTTTTTAAATGAATGGTTTATTTTAAAATTTAAAAATATATTTTATTTTAAACTAAAAGTTGTTATATGTAAACATATTTGTCTTTAAACATGAAAATGTAATAGTTTATTTATTATTTTGATAATAGAGTTAATTTTGCACACAAACAGGTAGTGCTCTTGACAGTTTCTTTATAAGATAGATAAGGCAGTGAACTATTTTTCCCTAAGGAATCTCAAAAAGTTCACATAGCAGATTTTGGTTTGACAACGACGATATTATAACAACGTATGTTACAACATATTTTTGAGTGAACCGTAGACGCAGCTATAATTGTATATTGATGTGAATATATCTGTTTAAAATTGATTCCCTAGTGGGAGGCAATTCAGAAAATTAAGGATAATAACAATGGGGGATATATCTATATCCAAAATCAAAATTTAATTACACTAGGCGATAGCTAAATGATCAAAGAATTTGCTATATATTCGTACGGTATTTATACGATTCCGTCGGACAAATATGGCCTTGTCCACGACGACACACCTTACCTCATTGTTTTGTTTACTTCGTCACGCTTTATACTGAAGTAGGTATATAGTTAGGTTTATATTTTCTTTATTCTCATTAAAGCTGAAAGCTACTTACATGAGAAAAATAAGAAAAGACTTAATTAAGAAACGAAACATAAAACAGGCAGACAAAAATTATACAATATTTGTTCCTGATTGTTACAAAAACACGTCAAAACATTTAACATAAAATGTTTCAACAGCTTGGATCTATATTCTCCAAAAGATTTTGGCTGTTTTATATGCAACGGTAATTCGTTAAAAAGGTATATAGTTAATATACGGTAATATAAATTTATAGAAAATTGTATTTATTGGGACAGTTTTAGTGTTGTTGAAGGAAAAATAAATATATTTTGCATGGTACATACACCGTGTGTATAATATATATTTTATATTTCGGCATATTAATATAATATATTATAGCCACGTCTGTGACTGCGCTTTATTATTTGATTGATGTGAGCGGAGCAAGAAAATTGTTTAAAAAAACCGGGCTATATGTGTAGCAATAATTAAATTTATGTTAATTTTCGTATTCTTAAACGTATATTCTTTTCATACGTTGTTGGTCGTTGCGGCTGAATATTTTTAGATGGTAAATAATTCAATCAGTCGCATGAAATATACAAAATGTGTTGTGTTCTCAATAACAACACGTCACTGCCATAGGGAGCGCATCATGAAATTGCATTTATGTTAATGTGATAGCATACGTTATGTTTTGCATAATGCCATATCCACGTGTTTCCTTGACGTGCGTTTTCATCGAATTTCAAATTTCGAATTTTATCTCGAATTTTCTAAGTAAAATTCGTAATTCGAACAATCGAAGCCACTTTTTTTTATTAGTTCATAGTTATAGTTAGAAAATAGTTCCATTTTAAATGAAGTTTTATTTTAATAAGTGAAATGACCTTAATGTTCCCTATTCAGTAACTTGTTATAGTGCTGTTTAAAGCTATAAGTTTTTTTTATCATAAGGCGTATTTGTTGACGAAAAAATGATTTGTGTACCTATACAAGCTGGAAGTATTAATAAAACAATTAAAAATTATGTGTTTTATTTGTTTTCAACCATCCTCGATAAAGGGACAATAGAAAAATTTTAGGCTTCAATCACACACAAAAATTGTGTTTCTTTGAGATTTTATCTAATCTTGTCGGTTTTAATTAATTAGAAGAAAAGAATATGGGTATTGGATGATAACGTTTGTACGTTTTTTCTGTATTCAGAAGTAAGATGTAGCAGAATCATTTATTTCAATTAAATGTAAAGATCCTCGTGGTCCAAGTATTTTCTCAAGAATGTTTAGTTTGATCATCAATTTTGAGTTTGAAATGAAATTTTTTCCTTCAGAAACCTATAAATCAAAATATCCCAACCAGATGTTTCGTAAAAAATTAAAAACATTTTCAAAACACAAAGTTTGAGCTCTTCCTGAGCCACAAACGGTTGAATGATTTTTTTTAAATATACGCCGAATTTTTTTCTCTGTTCCATTTTTATTACGAGTACAACGTATTTTTATTAAGTCATAGAAGTCACAATTATTATTTCATGTATAAAGGGGTAAAATTTAAAAGAATAGGGAAATAGAAAACGGCTTAAACGATAGAGAAAGACGTTTTTGTATTTACATATAAAGAATATAAAGTTATCAAGTTTATATCAAACCAATTCTCTAATATTAACTATAGAATATAATGATTGGCTCATTTTATGAAGATTTATTTCAAGTTGAGCGCCATCTCTTCGTGTAAATTGGAGACTTAGTAACCCTAGAGCTTGCAATACTTAACAGAGGGCGCTATTATTTGCAAGTATTATTAATTCAACAAAAAATTATTGGCTGAAAGCAAAAGGGTGGAAATAATTTATTTTATACCATGAAAAGCTTAATATTGGTAGCGGAAGTAATTTAAAATTTAAGCTCATCCGCACCATTTCTATATTTTAAAAAAATAGGTAATGTCCGCATCAAATACGTCATAATGTTGCGCAGTGTGAATTAAGTGGGATACTTTGTAAACCGATATAACACTCAAACTGGTCTCATCTACATATTCACTAAGAGATTCTATTCTAACTAGCGTTGTAGAGCCTTGGATCGATGACAATTCGAAGAACGCGGCGCTAATGGATCCAACTGGAATTCGACTATAGAATACGTAATTATTCGTAATATTGCATGCCTATTTATAATAACAACACGACTTTTAACAAAAGTTTTCAGGGAACAAATAAAACTAAGTAGATGGAAGTGAGTATATTCATAAAAATCTATTCTTACATATACATGATCTGTACACCCTCATCAACGCAAATACTAACTAATCCCACAGGGGTTAAGAACTTGAAGTTTTGGCAATTGATGTATTTATTCATTATGTAGTAGGTGTTTATCAACAGTATCAACTAAGGAAGAATTTTTGGAATTTCCACCCATAAAGGGGTAAAAACGCAAGCCACGGTCGTTTCCCGATTTTAAATAAAGTAAGAATATAATATAACTGATTAAAATAAAGATCGTTGCAAATTATTGTTGGTCTAAAAGTCTTAGATAGTTCCTCGGTAAACTGTAGTTTATTTCTGGATGATAGGTATCCTATGTTTATTTTCGTATTTCACTAAATTTGTTTGGCACGAAAGCGTAACAAACAAATTTATTTTTAAAATAAAAGCCATGTCATGTCACTCCTTCGGGGTAAGAATAAATTATTTCTCCCTAACTTTTTAAACTTTTCAACGCTAATCTCATTTAGTATGAAGTCTGTGCCATGTATGCGTAGTATGTGGCGCTTTTTTTATAAGATTGCGTGATTCCGCTTCGTGTAACAGGTACATCACGTGCCGCACCTCAAAGAAAACTGATATAACACGCACCTCATCGCTTAACTGGTGCTCACGCGGTTGCGTTAATATACTAGCTGTTGCATGCGACTTCGTCCGCTCAACTTTATAAAATATAGCTTGTGATACTCTCTGATAATGTAGCTTTCTATAGATGAAAGAATTTTTAAAATCGGTCCAACAGTTTTTGAATTATTCATTACAAACAAAAATACAAATCTTCTCTATTGGACAATAGATGGTGTTAAAATCGGGTAACACTTTTTTTTCGAGTTCGTGCAGGACAACGTCTGCTGTGTCCGCTAGTTTTTATATAAAAAATATATATAAAAGACAATGTGTGTGTGTGTATGTATGTTCCAGTATGTTCCCTATGGACTCCAAAATTATTATATTGCTTAATTGTTTTTACTAAGATACCATAGGATAGTTGCTTTCTAAGTAGTTGATCCGGGTTCGAATCCCGGTCGGCGCATGAATTAATAGTTTCTATTTCAAATTTTATATTATTAAGAATGACAAGCAGGCTATTGCAAGATTTGTAAGTTTTTTGTTTATGCTGTTAGTGTACCTTTTAGTAATAAATAAATAAATAAATATACAAGCTCCTGTATCTAATCTTATTTAACATTACCTTAGTTTTTGGAAATTTGATTTCTTTCAGAGATTATATTCATTGCCTACGATTATAATAATCATTATAATAATCTTTTATTAATAATAATCATATTAATCTCTGAAACAACTAAACTAATAATAAAAATCATATCACCGGTAGACAGATACGCTATATGTATGTAACAACGCTCTTAAACTGAAAACATACTACGAAATACTACAAAATATATTCCAAAAAAGAAGATGTAACAGATTGGTAGACGGACAAGGTGGCGGGACACAGTTAGTGCACAGAAAAACATAATGACCGCGTCTGACAAACGACCATTTTCTTTTTGAGGCGGTTGATACAAAGGCACGTTAATTATATTTAACAATTTCGGTCAGGTGAAGGTTGCCTTCTGCCCTATTTTACCTCAATATTTTCAGTAGGATGGTTAGTTATACTTATGTGAATCATCCTTCTACTTTCTTTGTTTGCATCACTATTACACACAGTGGTCACGCAAACGACCAACTTACCCTCCTAATGTATATATATTTATAGACCGTATATTTTTAATATCATACCTCTCGTGTGTATTATTGATGATTATATAATAAATTCAAAAGATTATTATCGTGTTTGTTTACTATCTGTCGTTAGCTATCGAATCAAGTCAACATTGGAATAAATCGCAGTTCCCTTGTGCCGAAATACTTTAACTTCAAGGGCGTCCAATGAAAGGGATTAGATGCTATGTATACGAATAGATTTATGAATAAAGCGCCTAATGACTACTAGAACATTACCGACCCAATATGAATAATTTATAAGGTAATGTTTGTTTGTACGCGTAAGTGTAATCAGTCAAATTTGGAACGAGCTAGCGGCGCGGGCGATCTACTATTTCGCCGGCGGACCTGATGCGATGTCTGACCGGTAGCGCGCATGTGCCATTTTATGTAACTGCGAGCCGATCCGAAACCAGTGTGATCCATGGTCTAATGTCCGTAAAGGGTTTGGCACATGTTCGACCGGGCAATGGCTAAGCGAGCATATATGAATCCAGCGTGATCCGTAGAATAACGTTCGTAAAGCGGTGGCACGTATCCGACGTGGCGGACGCTGGCAGATACCAAACCTATGTGATATTCTATGCATTAACATTTGTAAAGGGTTCGCACATATCTGACGAATGGATCTATGAGAATTTTAACTAAGCCAGCGTGTTACATGGACTAAAGGGGTTTGTCCCAATCCATCTAAAATATGCAGGGCGAGTAAATATGAAACAAATATAATGGCTCAACTAATGTTTACAAAGGATATTAGCTACGAGGATTAAGATGAGCAGATTATTTAAATAGGACTGAGGTCTCCAAAGACTTCACGACATTTTCGTGTGGTGAGCCATGGAAAAACATGTATATTGGTGAAGAGACGGATGTTAATGCGAGCTGATCTATCAGCAATACCCATTGAGTTTAGGGGTAATCTCCTGTATAATGAAGTCGTCGTTGGTGTCGCAAGTCCGCTCCATCTCGTCGGATGTGTGCCAAAGGCTTTTGGAAACTTTACTCATTCATCTTTTCCCTGAAAGAGGGGTGGAGGGGGTGAAACAGCGCTGCGCTGCTCCGCGCGTGTTACGTAACTCTAGTGGAGGGTGACGCCGATTCCTACTCATTCCTACTGGAGCCGCAATCGGAAGCGGATCTGTCGGTCGCGATCGCACGTACCTCGCGCGCCTTTTCAATTTTCTCCCTCTCGCATCGCAAATTAACTCCCGTTCACAGTAGCGGTTGATACGGGTACGGCGCGGCACTCCAAATACTCCCGCCACGCGTTCTCTCAAATAACCTTTCGAACTCGCTACCGTTACACGAGAAGCAATCCAAGCAGGAAACTCGGTAAGCTTCTTTGTTTACAATTTTTTTGTTATAATAAGCTAATCTCTGCTTCGCTGTTATGTAATGGTTAACATTTTCGATTACTTTACATATATTTTCTTTTACAAGAAAGCAATGCGATTGTGTAACATGTTTATTATATAAAATATTCAACGGCAAAATTGGCGTAACTTTGAAAACTCTCGTAAAATTCGTGTTTCGACGGAACCTACGGAGCGACAACGTGACATTATACTAAGCAAGTCTTGAAGTGGCAGCAACTTTTATATAATTATAAAATGTTTACAATGGATTTGCATTGTCAATTTTTTTCATTTTATATAACAATGTAGGTTATGTTCGTCAATAAGTAGGTATTTATTCCAAAGAATGTTATGTGAGAATGTGCAAGTATTGTATTGTGTTAACCTTACGGTTTAACCTATTTGGATTGATATTAGTTGATTAACTATATACAAGAAAAAGATTTCCCTTACAAAATAATTTGAAACTGAAATGATAACGTTATTAAAAGCATTCCGAATCTATCAAAATGCCAAGAGATTTTAAAGTCAATTTTTAGATTTAGACATTATCCGTCTTACTACAAAAGAATAAATAATCACTGTTTAAACACGTGCTTACTTCGACAATGTATAACTATTTAAACATTGTTTAGCGAGCGTTTAAAATGTCTCTTGTTTAGCGCTTGTATTTGTAGACAGTGTTAAGTACGTGAATGGTATTGAATTATGGCAAACCTGGCAAACATTCATTCAGTCATTCGCCGTGCATTCATATCGTTTTCATTTTACGCAGATCTGATTAATGATCTGGTTAAGGCGTATAATAATGAATTTTGGTTTTCACAAGCTATTATTACGGACTATAGTAAGGATATAAGCAAATTATAAAATTGGAATAGAATAAAATTACAACAAATACGTTAGATTATTTATAAAATTTTGTTATACCAAAAAACATTGCGCATAATGGACCGTAACTGACACTGGCGTAATTGTCAAATGTCAATGTAATCAATTAAATTTAAAATATCCATAGTCATTTCAAAAATCAAAAGAAATTTTTAATATTACGCAAAACGATTACAGATTTGACAGAACATGTTCAAGTAAGAAAAGCCGCTAACTAGATAGACACTTGTTAAACAATCACTGGAGGTGTTTAAATTTAAATAATGCTCAAGCATTGTCTAACCCTAAACCATGCCTAGACACTCTTTTCTAGTAAAGTCTTATTTAAACACGTGTTCAAAGCCTGTTTAAAATGTGTTTAATGTTTTTGTAGTAAGACGGATAGTGTTCTTTTGAAAAGACTATCGATGCTACGGTACTACGGTGCTACGCGGTCACGAGCTTGTAGCACGTCGCAGCGTCTCTTCATTTCGTAGCGCGCCACAGTCTGAAAATTACAGCGAACGGAATTAAATACTTGCAGTCAAGCCTTTTACGCCGAGGGCTCTTTTGTATTCAAAACGAGATGCAAATAATGTTGTACACTTTTGAATCACAAAGTTTGTTATGATAACACTTGGCTTCCAGGACTATGGCATATAAAATTTAAATTAAAAAAAATATTTTATAATCGTGGATTTATTGCGAAGTTCATTTTTTTAAGGAAATACTTTTTTAGGAGCGTTGGGAAGGGAAAAAGCACTGAACTCGCTTTACCCTCACCCTCAGATCCATATTATACAGATAAAAAATAATATTTTTATTTTATTATTATTACTAGAAATTATTTTCATGTGTTCGGAAACTATGAATATACTGGAGTAATTTAACCCAAGTGTCGTGTCGTGTCGAAAATTAATCATTTTGGAGAAAGTCGACTGAAAATATTTCAGAGATTTATTATCAGAATTTTTGGTATTGGAAGACGTAAAATTTAGTCCATATTTATTTTGGACTACATTTTATGTTTATTATGTTTCTTATTTAGTTGGGTATTAAATGGTATAAAATTTTCGCTTAATATGTTACTTTTTTATTTTTTTTTAATACCAAAAATTCGGAAAACCTCTGAAATATTTCCAAATTAGATTTCTTCCAAAATGGTAAATTTTCGACCCTTATTTGACTGGGGTTATATTACTTTAATCTTAACATTATAGTTTATTATTATCTATTTTTGTTTGTTTGTAATGAATAAACTCAAAAACTATTGGGCCGATTTTAAAAATTCCTTCACCTATAGAAAGCTACATTATCGGCGAGCAACATAGGCTGTATTTTATAAAATTTCGTTAAATCAAATCAAATCAAATCTTTATTTGCCTGTACATAGGTGTAAAACCGGATAATATACAACGTCTTAGCATGTACTACCACATTTGGTGTGCAAAATATTATATATCGCGTGTCAAAACAACTATAACACAAATAAAAGTCAAATTTAAAATTTAAAATTTAAATTGCATCAGAACACTATTCTAGAATGTGCCATTTAAAAATTCATCCAGAGCATAAAAAGCTTTCCCTGCCAATAAAATAAATCCTTTAGTTTTTTCTTTATTAGTTTTGTATAAGAAATGCTTCTAATAGAAAGGGGTACCTTATTATATTTTTTAGGAGCCAGACAGAAAGCACTCTTCTTACCTCTCGAAAGGTATACTAGAAATTTCTGGGTTACCCTGTATATCAAAATAATTTCTAATAAAAATACTTCCTAAAAAATATTTCTTACAACCCAAAAATGTTTACCAAGTTTGTGAAGCTAAGAAGTTTTCACTTCTAACGTGCAGTTTAATATTTAAAAGTGTTACGTCCAGAAAGAGAATATGTTACTAAGTTATAGCCTTAGGGTACGAAAAGGTTGAACTAGGCATCCCACGCTTACACGTTGAAACACCGAAGTTCACGTGTTTTTATTTCAAGGTGGCTTGTTATAAGGCAGGCGACGGTTACAAATACGTAATAGGTAATTAGTTACAAAGAATCCTTACATCTTTCTAAGTTGTTTTCCATAAACTTGTATAATTCATTCGCAAGTGCTGATAAGAAAACAAATATACCTTTTATATAATATATTAATGTTTCTATGAAGGTCGACTCTTTGATTAATGTCTGTAAGACGTCACATTCTATTCGAAGCCGAAAGGTATCCCCCCTTATTTCAGAAGCCATTAGTCGTTTCGCAAATCGTCATTATTCAAAGTATACTGTTTCAAATTATACTAACATTACGAATTTTAATTTAATGTAGACCGGTAGAATTTTATAATCTGTTTGAAAAAACCACAGTAATTTACAAAACACTTATTATTAGTAAAAAAAAAAAAACCGCAATAGACAAGCCAAAACAAAAAATGTCGAGGTATAAGAAAGTGAATTTTAACATAACCTTTTTTACTTAAAACGAGATGACATGATTACCCTAATAACAAGGCCTCGGCCGAAGTATAATATTTCAAATTGACTCTTTTTATCAGACTCTCTCCTTCACTTTTAGACTGTTTTAAAGTAATGTAAGTAAAACGGCTACTGTTTAAAAGTACCTACTTACAAATATTTGGTGTAAATACTGTAAAGAAGTTATTTAATTAAAATAAAGGTAGTTAGTTCACTGATAAGACTTTTCAATTGACTTCAGTGAACACTAGATTTCTAGGTCATCTCAGCCGTAGAATATCTACTGCTAGACTTAAGCCTCCTCCCATTTTGCAATAGGGCTGGTCAGAAGCAACCTGGATCCACCGTTGATCCGCAGCCCTTATCAGGTACGTACATACGTACCTTGTAGGTGTACGTCCTACGCTGCGTTTGCCGGTCCTTGCCTTCACTCGAGAACCTTCCCGCCAAAGCGGCCGTCGGCTCTCTTTACTACATATGTGTACTGCCCATGTACATGCTGTTGAAGTGGCACTCATTCCTGAATCGATCTCGCAGTGAAAACCTCTCCATAGCTTGTTGAGGAACGAAAATTTTTTTTTGTTCTTAGATATTTTGGACGAGGAATGGCATGATTTGTCAAAATAATACAACTACTGATGGGACCACATAAGGATCTATAGGGCATATCTCCACAACTCTTCACGTGTCTTCGCAGACTAACTTTCTTTCAGGACACAGGTTTCCTCTTGATGTTTTATCTCACAGTTCCATCAGAAGATAATTTAAAATAACACATCAAATCTAAAACGTTGCAGAGGTGTATGTCCAACCAGATCAGTATGCGTTCAGCAGTTTCAGTAACGTTCGGCTTACCAGGCTATCACGCTTCATTGTGTATTAATTATATACAACAAATTCGCTGTATATCTATGTTTGTTTCTCCGCTTACTTCTTCTAAACTGCGCAACAGATATTGATGCGGTTTTTACTAATGAAAAGAGCGATAAATGTAGAAGCCTTAAAAAATATTACGCATACGACGACGGGTCGAGTCGCCAGTACATTTAAAAGTAATAATATCTATTCTTTCTGTTTCCCCGCTTGGACGTATTTTGACAAAGAGTTCGGTTAAAATAATTCGCCCCAAATTTATTGTTATTCCTTCAGCGTGCCCGTCTTGATCCCCTCTTTAAATAAAAAAGTTGATTGTAAAACTTTTAGATATTCCAACTGTACCGTGTCGTATTAGAAATACGAAGAGAATTTTAATTCTTCGCACAGATGCGCCAACGTACAGAACGTAAATTATAAACGTTAAGTTTTTACAAAATGGTGACAAGCGGGTTATGAACACAAGCCTCGAAGGGGGTAGTTTAATGTGCTCTGCCAAACTCGCTATCCCGGTAAAGGTTTAAGGGACACGATGGGAATAGGGTAATAGGGCCTGGCATCCCTTATTTACGCAGTGAAACACAACATTCCTAATCACGTTGTTCTATTGTAACGGAGTAGTTAGATCAGAGTACATAACCAGTGTTTATGTATGTGAAACTCAGTGTCTTTAGCCACTACTAAAAATCTCCATATAGATTTAACAAATTGGCTATCTGCTTGTTAGCTCTCATGTTTGTCTGATGCGGTATTGACTGTCAATTGAAAATTTCTTACATTAATTTTTACATTATAATAAAATCGTAAACAAGCCGTGTCTGTACTTTAAATTTTTTTTTTCAAAATACAATTTGTACACGTTGTACTTATGTTACTGAGGCAAAAAAAAAACAGAATTTTTGACATTAAGAGCATTAATAATAATAATAACTTTTATTATTACCCTTCTCCCAACCTCTAATCGTTTTTCGATTTCTTCTGTTGATTAGAAATAATGATCTGTTAGATATGGACATATTGTGTATATGAGGAACGCAATTGTTGAAGATTTTTGAACGTTTTTCTGTACCCTCGCTAAACGTTGCGTTTAGGACCAAGTTTACCAATGTCCATTTTTACCAAACAAAAGGTTTGCCAACTTGGGAGAACTAAATAAAAATTACGTACAATACACTCGAGGGGTTCCCCCTCCCACCCCTATGAAGTATCGTAACGTTTTACAAGACCCCCCTCCCCCTCCCCCCAAATTGCGTCCCCTATGTATGAAATTAACTAAATAACAGAAGATAGTATTGTATAATCCTTTACATATTATATTAACACGTTCCCGGGAGCGGGACAGCTAGTATAAATATATATTAAAGGTTTGACGAAAAAATATAACAATCTATCATTTATTTCTAGGTATTTTGTTATATAAATGCTTTTCTCTAACATGATGCTGAATGCTTTTCTCTAACATTTTGTTATATAAAAGCATTTCTCTAACACCTAGACAAGAGGGCGTAATGTATACTTGGCTGAAACGTTTTGTTACGCCTAACGGTTATTGAGTGGGATTAACTACTTAACTTCTATAGTGGGATTAACTTATGAAATTCTATAAGTGTTGAATTATTTCTTTACGGAAAATAAAAACAGAAAATGGCTAAGAAATGTTGTCGCTCTTTCCGATTTCCAACAATGGATTGGTAAACAGGAAAGTAGTAAAATCCTAAAGGACGGTAAAAATATATGAAGGGAGAAAATGTATCCGGAATAGATAGAGGACGTAACAGGGCATGGAATAAAAATACTCGTAAGCTTTGGGCGTCACATAAGGAACGTGTTAAAAATAAATTGAAAATTTATTTCAATGGCCCTTAAGCCGCGGGTTTGATAAGGTAAATTACCTTTGTCACATAATAGGTAATGGTACAAGGTGACTATCCTATTTATATATATTTAATACAATATCAACATTACATTTTTATATTTCAAGATGAATTCCTAATACCTAATGATGCTTAATTTATAGCTACTAGCTTATGCCCGCGACTTCGTCTGCTTTGAAAAATAAAAGATATCATGCCTGAAAAAATATATAAAGCAATATAACGAGGGACATATAGGTGGTGCCGACGGCTTCGGTCGCATGAAATTCATTCTAACTATTGGTGATTTTTTTTTAAATAGGATGAGTAATTCTTACACACCAACAAACATATATTAACTTTATTTCTTTATAATTTTAGAACATGAACATAAGGAATTAATGAAAATTCGCAATATAAAAAAATATAAACATAAACTATTAGTATATACCAAAGTCTTAGATATGCGTTGTAAATAGCTGTGTGAACCTGGAACCCGACATGAAGTAATCAATTTTTTTTTAAATGCATACGTTTGTACTCCGTATGTACTGGTTTGTACCAACTTTTTTTTCGTTTGTACCTCAATGGGTTCGGAGATACAAAATTTTCAAAATACCCAGAACCCGACTTGAAGGAATCGATTTTTTTTTAAATGCATACGTTTGTACTCGGTATGTACTTGTTTGTACCAATTTTCTTTTCGTTTGTACCTCAAGGGGTTCGAAAGTACCGGCATTACAAAAAGTGCGAAAATGGTAAATCTGTCATTTTTCAAGATATTTGAAATCTGCAAGCGGGGATAGATTCCTAGTCGTTTGTACCCATCGAAAACACTGAAAGATTCGTTTGTACCTCAAGGGGTTCGAAAGTACCGGCATTACAAAAAGTGCAAAAATGGTAAATCTGTCATTTTTTGAGATATTCGAAATCTGCAAGCGGGGATAGATTCCTAGTCGTTTGTACCCATCGAAACCACTGAAAGTTTCGTTTGTACCTCAATGGGTTCAGAGAAACTAAATTTTCGTGATATACAGAAACCCAATTGGAGGAATCGATTTTTTTTAAATTCATACGTTTGTACTCGTTGTGTACTTGTTTGTACCAGTTTTTTTTTCGTTTGTACCTCAAGGGGTTCGAAAGTACCGGCATTACAAAAAGTGCAAAAATGGTAAATCTGTCATTTTTTGAGATATTCGAAATCTGCAAGCGGGGATAGATTCTTAGTCGTTTGTACCCATCGAAACCACTGAAAGTTTCGTTTGTACCTCAAAGGGTTCGGAGAAACTAAATTTTCGTGATATACAGAAACCTAATTGGAGGAATCGATTTTTTTTAAATGCATACGTTTGTACTCGTTGTGTACTTGTTTGTACCAATTTTCTTTTCGTTTGTACCTCAAGGGGTTCGAAAGTACCGGCATTACAAAAAGTGCGAAAATGGTAAATCTGTCATTTTTCGAGATATTCGAAATCTGCAAGCGGGGATAGATTCCTAGTCGTTTGTACCCATCGAAACCACTGAAAGTTTCGTTTGTACCTCAAGGGGTTCGGAGAAACTAAATTTTCGTGATATACAGAAACCCAATTGGAGGAATCGATTTTTTTTAATTGCATACGTTTGTACTCGTTGTGTACTTGTTTGTACCAATTTTCTTTTCGTTTGTACCTCAAGGGGTTCGAAAGTACCGGCATTACAAAGAGTGCGAAAATGGTAAATCTGTCATTTTTCGAGATATTCAAAATCTGCAAGCGGGGATAGATTCCTAGTCGTTTGTACCCATCGAAACCACTGAAAGTTTCGTTTGTACCTCAAGGGGTTCGGAGAAACTAAATTTTCGTGATATACAGAAACCCAATTGGAGGAATCGATTTTTTTTAATTGCATACGTTTGTACTCGTTGTGTACTTGTTTGTACCAATTTTCTTTTCGTTTGTACCTCAAGGGGTTCGAAAGTACCGGCATTACAAAGAGTGCGAAAATGGTAAATCTGTCATTTTTCGAGATATTCGAAATCTGCAAGCGGGGATAGATTCCTAGTCGTTTGTACCCATCGAAACCACTGAAAGTTTCGTTTGTACCTCAAGGGGTTCGGAGAAACTAAATTTTCGTGATATACAGAAACCCAATTGGAGGAATCGATTTTTTTTAATTGCATACGTTTGTACTCGTTGTGTACTTGTTTGTACTAATTTTCTTTTCGTTTGTACCTCAAGGGGTTCGAAAGTACCGGCATTACAAAAAGTGCGAAAATGGTAAATCTGTCATTTTTCGAGATATTCGAAATCTGCAAGCGGGGATAGATTCCTAGTCGTTTGTACCCATCGAAACCACTGAAAGTTTCGTTTGTACCTCAAGGGGTTCGGAGAAACTAAATTTTCGTGATATACAGAAACCCAATTGGAGGAATCGATTTTTTTTAATTGCATACGTTTGTACTCGTTGTGTACTTGTTTGTACCAATTTTCTTTTCGTTTGTACCTCAAGGGGTTCGAAAGTACCGGCATTACAAAGAGTGCGAAAATGGTAAATCTGTCATTTTTCGAGATATTCAAAATCTGCAAGCGGGGATAGATTCCTAGTCGTTTGTACCCATCGAAACCACTGAAAGTTTCGTTTGTACCTCAAGGGGTTCGGAGAAACTAAATTTTCGTGATATACAGAAACCCAATTGGAGGAATCGATTTTTTTTAATTGCATACGTTTGTACTCGTTGTGTACTTGTTTGTACCAATTTTCTTTTCGTTTGTACCTCAAGGGGTTCGAAAGTACCGGCATTACAAAGAGTGCGAAAATGGTAAATCTGTCATTTTTCGAGATATTCAAAATCTGCAAGCGGGGATAGATTCCTAGTCGTTTGTACCCATCGAAACCACTGAAAGTTTCGTTTGTACCTCAAGGGGTTCGGAGAAACTAAATTTTCGTGATATACAGAAACCCAATTGGAGGAATCGATTTTTTTTAATTGCATACGTTTGTACTCGTTGTGTACTTGTTTGTACTAATTTTCTTTTCGTTTGTACCTCAAGGGGTTCGAAAGTACCGGCATTACAAAAAGTGCGAAAATGGTAAATCTGTCATTTTTCGAGATATTCAAAATCTGCAAGCGGGGATAGATTCCTAGTCGTTTGTACCCATCGAAACCACTGAAAGTTTCGTTTGTACCTCAAGGGGTTCGGAGAAACTAAATTTTCGTGATATACAGAAACCTAATTAGAGGAATCGATTTTTTTTAAATGCATACGTTTGTACTCGTTGTGTACTTGTTTATACCAGTTTGTACCATTTTTAAAAAATTGATTCCTCCAATTGGGTTACTGTATATCACGAAAATTTAGTTTCTCCGAACCCTTTGAGGTACAAACGAAACTTTCAGTGGTTTCGATGGGTACAAACGACTAGGAATCTATCCCCGCTTGCAGATTTTGAATATCTCGAAAAATGACAGATTTACCATTTTCGCACTTTTTGTAATGCCGGTACTTTCGAACCCCTTGAGGTACAAACGAAAAGAAAATTGGTACAAACAAGTACACAACGAGTACAAACGTATGCAATTAAAAAAAATCGATTCCTCCAATTGGGTTTCTGTATATCACGAAAATTTAGTTTCTCCGAACCCCTTGAGGTACAAACGAAACTTTCAGTGGTTTCGATGGGTACAAACGACTAGGAATCTATCCCCGCTTGCAGATTTTGAATATCTCGAAAAATGACAGATTTACCATTTTCGCACTTTTTGTAATGCCGGTACTTTCGAACCCCTTGAGGTACAAACGAAAAGAAAATTGGTACAAACAAGTACACAACGAGTACAAACGTATGAATTTAAAAAAAATCGATTCCTCCAATTAGGTTTCTGTATATCACGAAAATTTAGTTTCTCCGAACCCTTTGAGGTACAAACGAAACTTTCAGTGGTTTCGATGGGTACAAACGACTAGGAATCTATCCCCGCTTGCAGATTTTGAATATCTCGAAAAATGACAGATTTACCATTTTCGCACTTTTTGTAATGCCGGTACTTTCGAACCCCTTGAGGTACAAACGAAAAGAAAATTGGTACAAACAAGTACACAACGAGTACAAACGTATGCAATTTAAAAAAATCGATTCCTCCAATTGGGTTTCTGTATATCACGAAAATTTAGTTTCTCCGAACCCCTTGAGGTACAAACGAAACTTTCAGTGGTTTCGATGGGTACAAACGACTAGGAATCTATTCCCGCTTGCAGATTTTGAATATCTCGAAAAATGACAGATTTACCATTTTCGCACTTTTTGTAATGCCGGTACTTTCGAACCCCTTGAGGTACAAACGAAAAGAAAATTGGTACAAACAAGTACACAACGAGTACAAATGTATGCAATTAAAAAAAATCGATTCCTCCAATTGGGTTTCTGTATATCACGAAAATTTAGTTTCTCCGAACCCCTTGAGGTACAAACGAAACTTTCAGTGGTTTCGATGGGTACAAACGACTAGGAATCTATTCCCGCTTGCAGATTTTGAATATCTCGAAAAATGACAGATTTACCATTTTCGCACTTTTTGTAATGCCGGTACTTTCAAACTCCTTGAGGCACAAACGAAAAGAAAATTGGTACAAACAAGTACACAACGAGTACAAACGTATGCAATTAAAAAAAATCGATTCCTCCAATTGGGTTTCTGTATATCACGAAAATTTAGTTTCTCCGAACCCCTTGAGGTACAAACGAAACTTTCAGTGGTTTCGATGGGTACAAACGACTAGGAATCTATTCCCGCTTGCAGATTTTGAATATCTCGAAAAATGACAGATTTACCATTTTCGCACTTTTTGTAATGCCGGTACTTTCGAACCCCTTGAGGTACAAACGAAAAGAAAATTGGTACAAACAAGTTCACAACGAGTACAAATGTATGCAATTAAAAAAAATCGATTCCTCCAATTGGGTTTCTGTATATCACGAAAATTTAGTTTCTCCGAACCCCTTGAGGTACAAACGAAACTTTCAGTGGTTTCGATGGGTACAAACGACTAGGAATCTATTCCCGCTTGCAGATTTTGAATATCTCGAAAAATGACAGATTTACCATTTTCGCACTTTTTGTAATGCCGGTACTTTCGAACCCCTTGAGGTACAAACGAAAAGAAAATTGGTACAAACAAGTACACAACGAGTACAAATGTATGCAATTAAAAAAAATCGATTCCTCCAATTGGGTTTCTGTATATCACGAAAATTTAGTTTCTCCGAACCCCTTGAGGTACAAACGAAACTTTCAGTGGTTTCGATGGGTACAAACGACTAGGAATCTATTCCCGCTTGCAGATTTTGAATATCTCGAAAAATGACAGATTTACCATTTTCGCACTTTTTGTAATGCCGGTACTTTCGAACCCCTTGAGGTACAAACGAAAAGAAAATTGGTACAAACAAGTTCACAACGAGTACAAATGTATGCAATTAAAAAAAATCGATTCCTCCAATTGGGTTTCTGTATATCACGAAAATTTAGTTTCTCCGAACCCCTTGAGGTACAAACGAAACTTTCAGTGGTTTCGATGGGTACAAACGACTAGGAATCTATTCCCGCTTGCAGATTTTGAATATCTCGAAAAATGACAGATTTACCATTTTCGCACTTTTTGTAATGCCGGTACTTTCGAACCCCTTGAGGTACAAACGAAAAGAAAATTGGTACAAACAAGTACACAACGAGTACAAATGTATGCAATTAAAAAAAATCGATTCCTCCAATTGGGTTTCTGTATATCACGAAAATTTAGTTTCTCCGAACCCCTTGAGGTACAAACGAAACTTTCAGTGGTTTCGATGGGTACAAACGACTAGGAATCTATTCCCGCTTGCAGATTTTGAATATCTCGAAAAATGACAGATTTACCATTTTCGCACTTTTTGTAATGCCGGTACTTTCAAACTCCTTGAGGCACAAACGAAAAGAAAATTGGTACAAACAAGTACACAACGAGTACAAACGTATGCAATTAAAAAAAATCGATTCCTCCAATTGGGTTTCTGTATATCACGAAAATTTAGTTTCTCCGAACCCCTTGAGGTACAAACGAAACTTTCAGTGGTTTCGATGGGTACAAACGACTAGGAATCTATTCCCGCTTGCAGATTTTGAATATCTCGAAAAATGACAGATTTACCATTTTCGCACTTTTTGTAATGCCGGTACTTTCGAACCCCTTGAGGTACAAACGAAAAGAAAATTGGTACAAACAAGTACATACCGAGTACAAACGTATGCATTTAAAAAAAAATCGATTCCTTCAAGTCGGGTTCTGGGTATTTTGAAAATTTTGTATCTCCGAACCCATTGAGGTACAAACAAAAAAAAAGTTGGTACAAACCAGTACATACGGAGTACAAACGTATACATTTAAAAAAAAATTGATTCCTTCATGTCGGGTTCCAGGTTCACACAGCTGTTGTAAATGCCTTAAAATATAATTATGAATATAATTTACGGGACTGAACTATCTCAAACCTTTTATATTCAAAAATTAGCGAGATCACGCGGAGATTCTGTAACACTTCTCTAAAAAATCTTAAATTTATAATAATGCTAAGTTTCTACAAATTTTATTTTTCTAGAAAACTCCTTCAAGAGAGTGGCACTGATTCTTTAGAAAATTTTGAGGATTCAAAGAATTGAATTCTAGATGATTGTTCACCACATCCAATATGTGACGAAGTCATCAAATGTTCATAATCAAATTCATCAAACACCAAAGAACATCGTTACTTTTGAATTCCACAAATTCACCAAACAGATTCCGTTATAGGTACGAGAGAGATTAGGCCGGCACACTGCATTCGGAATTCCAGCATTTCCATATTACGGTTACAGGCTTTGTATTCTCTTAGACAGGATACGATCTTGTTACGCCATCCGTCTATTGATTAGTCCATTCTAATCAACGTCGCTGCATGTCTATTGTCTTAATATATTTTAGTACACAAAGGGTACACATATATCATTTGTATTTAGGATTTCAGTGCATTTAACAGAGCATGTTACATAATATTCCAAATGGGTTACGTTTCGAATGTGTTTCAATTCTATTGGCTATTTTGATTATTACTTAGCTCATTTATTTAAGCTAGCACAATTTTGAAGTTAATATTAAGTTAAATATTATCTTTCGAAGGCAGTCGTCTCTCAAATCAAAATTTGATAACTGAACCTTTCTTTGGCTTCACACCCCAAATGAAAGTTTATTTATAATATTGTTACAATGTTCGCGTGTCCGGGCGATTAAGTTTCTACTCATTCGGACTGTGCACTACGGCACAGTAATTCGGATGAACACCTCTGTACTGTGGTAAAATTTGGGGTTTAATTGTAAATACTCATCGAAGCACTCACCATTATACAGCCGGTAGAACACACAAAGATCAGCTATCTCTTTTTAACTCTTCTTAACCTTTGTTATTTGAGCAATGGATCTTCAACAATCAATTTATCAGGTTGGGATAAAAACATATCATATTATTCCATATAATTATTGCAACTAATTTGTCAATGACAAATAGTCAAATGTCAAATACTTTCATTTGATCAAACATGATCAAATGAAAGTGGTACACTCAATTGTAATATAAATTAGGCTTGCGATAAACATGCTTTTAGTGAGTTATCGTACCAATAAGCGCCTACCCCGTTCTAGGAGGATTATAACACGTTTCAATGAGTCCACTATGAAAATGAAAATATATTTTATCAAGCTGAATTTTAATAAGTTAAGCAATTTATAACACATTACCACACGCCAAAGTTTAATTCGCAAATATCGGATTTTCATTAAACCTTTTCGTTATTCAAACTGTGTTAAGCACAATTTTAATTTTTTAATTAATTTTAAGGCTACGAGGCGCATTGCGTTCTGCTAATACGTTGTGGTCAGCCTCTTAACCCCAGCCTCTCTGCTTCCCCAGTGTCGTCTTCTGCACAGCAATGAATGCTGTTGACTAACTGATCATTGATATGCAAAAGAAAGAGAGTCGGAAAAATTACTAACCCATGTCCAGGTCGCTAAGCAAATGATGATCCCCCAGATATCACAGGAGCTATTATTAATGAGCTGTCTATTAATAATGAGTCCCATCACCTTGGAGTGGAGTTGGATAAATGGCCTGTACCATTTGGTCACCCTTTATAGGCGCAGAGGAGGAAGGAGGAGGCCCTTACAGAAACACAGAAACACAGCAGCACACATGCTGATATTTCATGGTGGTTTTCTGTAATGAGGTGGTTTCCCATATAATTATCAGAATTGCTAATGAAATGTCTTTAAAATAAAGCAACTTATTGATACTCAAAGTATTTAGCAATAAACGAAGCGAAACTATGAAATATATATACTTGTTATATATTATATACTTGTTATAAAAGAGATAAAATATAGTCATAGACGCAGAGTGCAAAACTTTTAGATGTGTATAATGCTTGAAGTTTTACCACAGTTCTTCTCCACTGGGACTCATAACCTACAATATTACTCTTACATTCCGCTATGTATTCACATGCAAATAAATATTAACTGCGCGCAGTATGAAAAATTACGAATCAACTTGTGATTCTTTTCAAATGTTGTTATGAAAGATGTTTCTAGATTTGACTTTTAAACACGAATACGATTCACCCACTTCCATTAATGTTGAATGTTGAAACTATGAATTTACGCGTATATTTCTTTCTAGTAATAGAATTCTGATATGAAATTGTAATCTATGAATCTCATGAACCTTATAACCATTTATTACGAAGCCATTTCAACATCCAACGGCCTTGTGTACGAAGGAGTGGCTCAAGGGGTAAAATTGTAAATGTTCTCATAAAAACGTCACCATTGGACAAATACTCGTAATTCAACGGTTTAGAATGAATGAAAAGATATAAATCCATTTAAAAAAACATTTTCATTATCAATTTCAATTCAATTTGTTATACCATATACCAAGTTCATAATATTTCATTAGAAAAAATCTTTATTTTTCATTAGTCTGGCTTTCGCAGTTCCGTGAACTGTATTTTTTTTTTCTTTCGAGAATTTCAAAATTTTTTACAATTTCAATAAAAGATTCGCTTCTTTTCCATACTTATTCAATTAAGTTATTCAATAAATCTATCGTTATGTAAATAACGTCGTAAATAATATTTCTGTTGGATAACAAATTTTTCCGAACATTATCCCGTCGTAGTCTACAAATACAAATTTATTTACAAATAAAATGTTACGTTCAACCCTTAATAATATAACGTAAGAGTAATGGAAAAATTGGGTAGTTATTTCTTGATTCACCCTTTCGTGTTGCTCTAGGATCGTGCTGCTCCAACTCTAGTAGGAAGTTACTTCATTCGTCCTGCATACAAATTTTTAGTAAAAAAAAGGATACAGCGAGCCACGCACGGCCAAATTGTATATTACTTATATCCATTTTTAACGCTTTCAGTGAAGTCTTTATAAAAACTAATTTATTCTAAAAACACACATCTGCACTCACACATTTTTATTTCATTATTTAGCTTGAAAAATACTGTTTAATTTCAGGAAAGAATATTATAAATGCAACAGAATTAAAAGTTTTCGTTCATCAATTTTGGGAATCAAGAGGCTTTCCCAGAATAGGGAGATCCCAGAAAATTTCATGTTGAAACAATATTTCCTCCATAGATCCATGAGATCAAACTTTTAATGTTTCTCCAATTCGATCATTTGTTCTTTTTTTTTTTTAGAAATATCATAATTATTAACATACATGCACGTTGGTTTTTATTAGTGTGTTTGCATGATACATGATTTAAACATTGTATTGAAAATTATTGTAATTTCCTTGGGGAATATTAGGGAATATTCGTAAAAATTCAAGATAAATTTTTATCATAGTTTATTTACATTAGATTATATCTAATATATTTAATTATAAATGTGTGCCATTTTGTTCGATAACTTGTTGCCATTTGGTAGGTATTGACATAACATAATCCCCTTGCTGTATTTATTTTAGGTCTTGTGATAAAAAAAAGTGCGACTTGTAGTTATGACAGTCCTCTCTTGATGCAACCAAGCCCACTCAATATGTGTTGAAAGGTTAGTCTGGAGTTATTATGTTGAAAAACCCACACACTCTTTCTATTGAGCTTTATAAATGCTCATTTCACGGTGATCTTTTTCATGGAAGTAGTTACTGCTGCCAGACACACAGTCTACCTACGCATGTGCCTACCTACGCACTGTTTCCTGCCTGTGCTCATTAGTAATTTCACCATCATTGAACATCAATTAGAGCTATCTATGTGCCACAGTAAAAAGGTGAACGATGATCATTATAACTCAATTTATCATTTACAAAATGACAAATATTCCTATTCGCTGTATAGTAGAATTAAACAGTAAAAACAATGATTACATGAACAGAACGAAATCACTTTAAAAAATCAAATCAACGAATACTTAGTCATATATATTATATTTAGATGTAACAGTAGAAAAAAAGGTACAAAAGGCCTGGAAATGGACAGACCTCGACCTCTTCGAGGTCGTTCGTGCGACAAGAAAGGTCTACGCAGGCACGAGCAGCCCTGTTGTGCAAAATTAACCAATAATTATCTTCTCTCGAGGGCTATTCACCTTTGAAACGTATTAAAATACCTCTTATATATTAATTTAATCTTAATTTTAAAAATTTTAATACTAAATTTAAAAATAAACAAATACAATTTAATATAAACTAGCGATACGTGTCCAGCTTCACATTTAAAGCTTTCGTGCATCATTTCAATTGAAATGATGCACGAAAGCTTTAAATACCTACGTTAAAAAATAAACATAAATGTTTAAAAATTCAGCTTTCAAAACTTAGTAGTTTTGGCTATGCACTGATAGTCAGTCAGGACAATCGATGTATATAACTACAGATAATAAATTTATCATTTCCTAATCTGATTATCTATCAAATCAATGATACCTATTTTGATACCAATTTTAGAATAAAACAAGCATAAGATACTCACATATTTAAGATACTCACATTTAAATATAACATGTTTAAGAAGATAAGCTTATGAAACTCACATAAAGGGCTTACGTAAAATTAGTACTTACCTCATTTCAACAGTGAGTCTGTGAGTATTGATTATTTTCAGTAACACGTAGGTGTAGTAGGCACGTTGACACAGAATCTGCAATTTCAACATTTAAAGTAATGACTGAACGTACTCATTTTATTCGTTCGGACTTTGCCTCTACTCGAGTAGTCCATATAAATGCGAGTTAGAAGCTGATAACGCCGTGCGATTCTTATCAAAGAAAAAGATTTGTTTTCCGCTGACTTGCGTATTTCTTGATTCTTTTTTTGGTTAAATTCGTGAGTAATTGAGACACTTAACTAAATGCTTTCTTTTTAATAAATTATATTCGTTGACAGCAAATTTAATAGCCATCAATATAATCCATATCTACACTAATATTATAAAGAGAAAAGATTTGTATGTTTGTGATGAATAAACTCGAAAACTACTGGAGCGATTTTGAAATTTTTTCACCTATAGAAAGCTACATTTTCAGAGAGTAACATAGGCTTTATTTTATAAAGTTACGCGAGCGAAGTTGCGTGCAACAGCTAGTATATTAGAAAGTAAAGTCGCCATCCGCTTCTTTTTGTTTTTCATCTAACTTCTTCTAAACCACGGCTTCACTAATGGAGAAAGCAACAAACGAGGAAGGTTTTTTTTTTTTAATATTATTTGCAGTATAATTTAAATATTTATCAGCAATGTAGTTTAACGTGGAACTTCTAATATTTAAATTGAAAAGTCTTTATAGGAAAACTAAAACTCGAAATAGTACAATGCAGAGAAATATAAACTGTCGTTGCTTCATATAAAATGCATTAAGGTGTTCATACCCCAATATAAACCAGTGTGGTCAATAATTTTATTTGTCATTGTAATCCAAACCATTTGTGGTATACATATCAGTGCGTCCACATGACTACCGGCTGGGGATTGTTGTACAGGTATTTAATACCACAAAATTGGTAGTCAAACTTTACGTTAATACCCATTGAGATAGTATGTGGTATATCAGAAAAAACTGATGGTGGTTTTGGTAGGTATTCTAATGTTACCATAATGTTTCAAAAAAACCATATGAAAATTTATTTTACATAAGAATAGGAAAACGTAGTGCATTTTATTAATGAGTAGGTAGGCATTCTGATGATTATTTTCAAATAAAAAAATAAATAATAATTTTAAAATATATTTTAACAATTATATAAAAGCAAATACTTGAAATAAAACATTTCAACACTTCAATTCACGAGGACTGGTTGTCCGACTAATCCACAAACTGAAGGTACGCACAGAAGGGACTTGTCGACTCACGCCCCGACGATCGATATTGCCAGGAGAAAAATAGGCCTTTTGTGTTACATAGATGAGTCGTAAACCGAAAACATCTATCTATAGGTCTTTCAAATGTTTTCGTGGGAAACTCGAGATAAAATTGGATAATAAAGTATTTTTATATTAAGGCAGACAAACTTACTCGACAATAGCTTCCTCAGTATTAAAAACACAAACAAAACAGGGCAGACTTATAAAGGAATAAACTCTTTCAATCAATATTCCTTCGATATTCTCCTGTAGGAGAGTGCTTGAATGCTGTTAGAAGGTCTGACAATAGACGACTGTAAAGCTCAGTATACTTTATACTATGTCTACACCGACTTATGAACAATACTTATTTTACAGATTTCTTTAAGATCCAGCCCAGACAAATTATTATGTAAGTGTCATATAATATTTCTACTCGTCACTGCTAATAATGTCAAAATTTGGACTAACAAATTGCTTGGGCTTGGACTAATTTTGGAGACGGGACGGACTTAACAAAGTACATTTGATGTGGCTTGATTGAGTGAGCTGTAAAGAAATCTGGCGTTGCCATGTAAAACAGTAGCTTTTCGTCAAGTGGATCATCAGCCTGCCTGCCAGTTTTTGTAATAAAAACAGTTTGACGAATAAAAAAAAATTGTGTGTGTCAGCTCCGACACACGACTGGAGTTTACTTCTTTTTTTTTTTTTTTTTTTTTCAATTTCTTTTTGATATTTTTTGGTTTTACTTGGGAAGTGGGTTTTTTAAATTATAATTACAATACTTAGGGAGGAATGATTCTGTTACCCCTTGCATGAGAGCAAGGGTCTTTGTTCAGCTTTGTATCCAATAACATATTAACAATAATGAATAAATGTTTCAACGATTAAGAAAAAGGAGCGTGGACGTTGTCAGGGCAAACCCTGGGCTTTATTATAAATTATTATAAATTTAATAAACATTATAGTACTGACACTACTGGTCTCTGAGTTAGCAGCTTTGCAAGCTTTTGCAAACCAACAGCTGCCAAAGTCTGATGATGTTGATTTCTTTAGTAGCTTCGTAGCGGAAAAGTTTCTTTATTTGGGCCTAGTATAAAACATTCCCTTCTATAAAGCATGTCTTTTATCTACATTATTGAGTGAAATTATTTTAATCAGCTTCCAAACGAATAAAGAGAACTTCTAACATAATCTAATAACTTCAATTATCTTATAAAAATTCAAGTAGACGAATCTCCCAAACGGTTGGTATCCAGTAAATCTTTTTTCTATAAATTATTCATATATACTTGTACAATATTGGCACACAAAAAGGATTCAATTTACATATTTCTGTCACAGAATTGCTAACAAATGAAATTCAACGTTAATATCGTTGCAATAAATGGTAATTTGATATGTTTACAATTTAATAATACTGTAAATGAATTAATTATAACTAATAACATAATATAATATATAAAAGCGAAAAGTGAGTTCGTTCTTTGGTTAGGCTTTCACGCCTTATTAACTACTCAACCGATCATCATGAAACTTTGCTCAAAAGTTGACGGGGTTTCAGAAATGAACATAGGGTACGGAAAAGAAATTTACTGCTCCCGAGAGATCATCTGATTACTACTGAACGAACGCGGACGCTTGTTTGCTTCGACTTCACACTTATAATATAAAAACGTATGATTTAAATTGCCCTATATAAAAATGAAATGATAGCGATAATGATGATGTATCTTAAACATGGATTAGACTTGTTGTTAAAGAATGGGTTCCGCTTCTACTATCTATTTTCTGTCGATCTATGTTCTATCTATATTCTACTTATGCTATTAATATATCAATATAAAATAATTATATTAATATAAAATAATAATGTACTTAGCTCTGAAGGAAAGTGTTGAATGTTAATCATTGAACGACCGCATAGAATATTAAAAGTTTCTGT
Source organism: Synanthedon myopaeformis (assembly GCA_944738685.1). Lineage (NCBI taxonomy): Eukaryota > Metazoa > Arthropoda > Insecta > Lepidoptera > Sesiidae > Synanthedon > Synanthedon myopaeformis. Next base: position 2,582,565 of record OX122913.1, on the reverse strand, counting down.
GTAAATTGCGCTCTAGTTCCAACTTTTACTACGCGCGATTTACCACAAAACAATATAGCGCGTTAAGCGAAGGACTAACAAAAAAAACTACTCGTAACTGAAAATATATCTTTTTGTTTTTATAAACACAAGTATAATCGTATATTCTACAATAGGCTTTTGTAACTCCACGCATATATACGTATATGGAAATGAAAACGGAACACCTTCTTCCGTTCTGCTACCTACGGACTCGCGTAAACGACTTACGTCCGGGCTAAGGACATACGTAGTCATACTTGTCAGCATCGATACAAACCTTGCTCATTTTGTATGGTGAAAGAAACAGGCAGAAGATCTTTTGTATCTTTATCAAATATGCCACGAATTAAGAATGTTTATCTTTTAACGAAGCAGTTATCTGTCGTATCTAGCAAATGTTCTTCTCACATATAAACACCATCTTCTTCACACATATAAATGTTAAATTTATGACAATACATCTTTGTTTTATACGAGAAGCCTTATAAATTTGACTTTGTGATTCATTTTTAGTTTTGTTCTGACCGCCCCTTAGTAAGAAATACGAATCACACATTTCTGATAAACCAAATAGTGCCTATCATTTACTTCAAATTAAATCTTTCATTGCTTTCCATAACCCCATAGCAAACTAGTTGAACACAAAACCCTAGAAAATAATCCATGTTTCGGCGAGTTCATACATGTTTCTAAAGCGCGAAATAGAATAGCTTGGCTATGATAGATATATGTGCTTGACAACGATAGATATAAGCTGCTTGATTTGATTGTGTAAGGCAAAGTGAAATTGAAGAGACACTTTGGGGGAAGGAGGAAATTGTGACTGTACAACATCCGGGTGTGGACCGGTATTCACTGCGTCGAATAAACCTTCAAGGTATTCAGGAAGCTAATGGTCACTTCAAGAAAGAAGAGATAATTGCAGATAGATTTTTATATCAACAAATAATAATAATATATAAATAAGAAGATGATTCGTCCTACAGCAATTCCTGACACTTTTTTATTTTTTTGTAAAGGTTGTAATTAATATCTACAGGCTGACGATCCACTTGGGAGGTAGATATGGCTGTAAATGCCTTTACTAACTAACCTTAACAAACTAACTGTAATGCCTTTTCACGCCTTATCTACTCAACCGATCATCATGAAATTTTGCATACAAGTTGTCAGGGACACAAGAAAGGACATAGGGTACTTTTCATCTAGAAAAAAGTACTGTTCTCGAGTGATCGTCTAAAAATATAAAGAATTGGGCGTCACCGTCGTCACAGCGATAACGATGTCAGGCGTTATTATTCATATATATATATTTTTCAATGCGGACGAAGTCGCGGGCATCCAGCTAATAAAGAATAAAGGATTAGGAAAGGACTGGGAAATGAGGTCTAACATTTATTACTTGCTCAACAAAACACAACTTCTGGCTATAATTTATGAGTGCGAAACGCAACGTGTCCTTCCACTACTAAAATTACTACATTAGTGGTAATAAAAAAAAACATTATAATCTAACATAATTTATCTATACTGTGAATTTTGATATTAAAATATTATGATTTCAAAATAACCAAAGTAACCTACGTCTAATTCAATAGTGCGAACGTTTTCTCATAATATAACGTCTAGTAATATTTTTAGTCAATATTAGGTCACAAAATATTCCTAGAGCATCATAAAATGTATTGTATGCCTTAGGGTGGGATACATGAATTCCGTTGAAACAAACTCATAACATTCGTTACAATATTAAAGAGTTGATAAACCTTAGTTTTTTTTAACTACATGTGTGGTTTTACTGCAAAACATTGTGCACCAGTGTAGATAAGTACACTTTACTTTAAATGAAAGGGTTTGTAGTAAATAGCTTAACAGACGTAAAGAAGTTTTCAATTGCCGTAGCTACTTTTATATAGGATTAGTTAGTGGCCGTGACTTCGTCTGCGTTGAAAAATAAAATACATATAACGCTGACCTCTTGTTGCTATAACACTTTGGGTTTTTATTTTTATTTTTTCATTTTATAGTTATTTATTTCATTTTAGATGATCCCTTGGGAACAGTACTTTTGTCTGGATGTAAGGTACCCTATGTCCTTTCTTGTCTCTGACAAGGTGTATGCAAAATTTCATGACGATCGATTTAGTTGTTAAGCCGTGAAAAGGTAAGAGACAGACAGACAGAGTTACTTTGACATTTAGATTGTGAAAAGCCTTAATAACTAAGAAACAAAAACTATAAAAACAGGTGAAGTAACTTCTCGCATTTCTTGTGTAGCTACTTTAGACTTTCCACTATCATGATTTAAATTCCGCATTGGATGTCAAACCTTTTACAACCATGCTACAGCCAATGCCTACAAATTGTTTGCCTCATGTTTAAAAGGACGAAATCATTATATTATTACAGATATATATTACCTACGTTAGATATATCTACCTGAAAGACGTCAATATTGCAGAAGATGTCCACATACATGTAAAAGGAATCCATATGAATAGGACCCATGCTATTTACTCTATGATAGGACATTTTAGTAATGTGTTTCGCTAACATACAAAAAGACAACTTAATGACTGCGACCAAAGATTTAAATCAAGATATACGTATAGAAAGTGGAATCGCTATCTTTCCAATATAGTTTGAGCTCCTGCAACGAGTAAATTATAATCAGTAGACGGTCAATCTATTTTGGAGGTTGATAACCGTCTCGATTTCTGAAGTCAACTGAGCATTTATAGTTCAGATGGTTGACGCCATCACCTTTTTATTAAATCTATACTTAATATTATAAATGTGAAAGTATGTTTGGATGTATGGATTTATGGATGTTTGTAACTCTTTCACGCAAAAACTACTGAACCGATCACCATGAAATTTTGCATACACGTTGTCTGGGACACCAGAAAGGACATAGGGTACCTTTCATCCAGAAAAAAGGACTATTCAAGAGGGATAAATAAAAAATAAAAAACTAACACCTGGCCAAAGTGTTATAGCAACATGAGGTCAAGCAAGCGTTATATTGCTTTTTTTTAAATTTTCAACGCGGACGAAGTCGCGTGCGCCAGCTAGTCTGACATAAATGGCCACTAACCTTTGACATTCAATTAAATTTCTATGAACTAAGAAATTAAGAAATTAATTTAAAAGGTTTTTTTTTTGTTCTTTTGAAATGTATTAAAGGGAGTTCCACCTAAAATATCTGTGAATACGAGTTGAATTGATATAAAGTGAACACGCGACATGAGTTACTCGTACGAAAATAACTCCATAACATGCAACCTATTTAAACTATATATTCATTCATATCTGACAACCGTTTAAACATGTGGATGTCTATCATTTTTGCTTTTCTTCGACATGTGGCTACTTACTAAGTAATTCGTGAATCGCATCGCGTGTTGTAACAGTTTAATGCCAAAGGCAAGTGAAATGAGGTTACTTACCTTTGCCGATATCTGCTAAATATTATATTATGTACTTAGTCGCTGCTCAGTAATATGTGAACATCTGCTCATCTCGGAGTTTTGTCCTGTACAAACTTTTTTATTTTATAGTGTACTGAGGACTAATGTGGAGTTTTAAGACGCAGTACAGTGACTGTTATTAATATTATAAGATGTAGAGAAACAGAAAAATAATATCCAAGAGTGCACAGAAAATTTATTCCATATCTTGAACCGCTAACCGCATCCGGTTAGCACGCAGACGGGCTGCGCGCCCGCAGCCAATCCGCGTTCCGCCCGGTTATTAAATGCCTACTAAAAATTCTTTAACAATTTCCAATACTTCTATTTTATCCCATTTATGAGGCCTTTGGTTGGTGGTAGGCTTACCTTAGCGCTCAACTCTGCCTTAGATCCCGGGCTCACGATTCCCGGTAGGGTTAACTTTGGAAAATGGAAATGAACTTTTCAAAGTTCGCTTTCATCTGGGTCTGCAGGGTTACCCTTCTTGTGCTTTGTATGGCCTCCCCATTACTCAAGTCTCCTAAGTGCTTACTTTGTGGGCGGTACAATTAGTGTGTTTAATCTTGGCAATTTATTTATTTTATTTCGATATATTTAAATTCAATTCAAAATTTCGATAATGATAAAATATAATGAGGTTGCCTTTTAAACTCTGCTTTATGCGTTGGGTGCTCATCCTTACATATTATAAAACAAAATCCCACGCCGCGTATGTCCGTCTGTGTGTCTGTATGTTTGCTATAATCTTAAAAACTACAAATTGGATTTAATTAATGGCAAGAGCGTTAAACGATGATGGTTTTTATAAATAATTTCCAAAAAAATGGCACTCGTGTGAAGCCGGGTGCGGGTCGCTGGTATAAATATATAAATATATTATGTCCAACAAACCCACTACAATGAATATATGTAAAAATTCAGATATTTTGAAATTAATAAATTTATCCTTAATCCTTTTTTTTTTTTTTGGGGGGTAAGGGGAACGATATCAACACCTAATCGACCCAATCGTCAACCTCACCTGCACGCGCCGGATGGCGACGGTATCCAGTTGGAAACCGTGGTGCCCCCTGCTGAATAACTAACGAGGCTATGGCGACCGAACAGTGGCGGTATAACCATACTCCCAATTAGGTAACTAATTGGATGAGGCTGCAGCGAGCCTTGGGGCCTAAATATCTCCCAAAATGTCTGAAAAAAAAATCTAAATCAAAAACAATGGAAGCAAAGTTTAAAGAAATATTACCCCAGGAGGGTACCAGCCATGCTGGAGAATCCCTCCCTGAGTCTAACTCAGGCTGCCCTACGTATTCTGGGGAGGGCACAACTTTGTTGAATCGTTTTGAAACTAAAACGAATATGGAAGAGGCTATGCAATGCGATCCGGCTAGCCCCCAGCGCTCACAGGTATCCGAGCCTGGGAGAGTAAAATATGCGACCGTAGACATTACAGGAACACCTGCTCAGGCCTCCGCGAAAGCTAATATTTCTGGCGAGAAACGAAAACCAAATCTTGTGCAGCAGGTTTTCAATAAAGGAATGTTTTTTAGCAGACCCCGAAGCTCCTCCTTCGGTGAAACAATGTCCAAAAGTACTCCAAGTCAACAACTACAACGGTCTAACCCCGAATGGCAAAGAGTACCCACAATTCGAACCAACAAAAGGCGAAGAACTGCCAATTCTCCGCCCATCGATAATTGCACCACAACTAGCAATAGATTTGATGTGTTGCCTATAGACGTCCCTGAAAATACCGATCGACCAAAAGTTTTTAACAAGCCGCCACCACTTATATTGTATGGAATCGATGACATTACAAAACTAACAGAGACGATTGAATCGGTAATGGAACCGTCTGACTATAGGTTCAAAATTATTACCAAAAATCAATTAAGAATAAATTGTAATACACCAGAATCATATAAAGGGTTGATGGCTCTTGTAAGAGAAAAAGGACTAATAGGGCACACCTTTACGTCCAAAGAAAAAAAATGCTGTAGGATTGTTATCCGGAACCTGCACCACTCTACTCCCCACGAAGAGATAATAAAAGAAATTGCAGCCACAGGAAATACTGTTGTTGGCGAAATAATAAACGCGCGAATAGGCCCAGAAAAAAAACCAACATCAACTTTCTTTGTAAACTTGGAACCAAGTCCAAACAACAAAAAGGCAAAGGATATTAGGTTCATATACCACACAGCGGTAGTAATCGAAGATCCAAAGAAACAAAATAGTATCCCTCAATGCAGCAGGTGCCAACAGTATGGTCACACAAAGAATAACTGCACAAGACCCTATCGTTGTGTAAAGTGTGCACTCTCCCATAAGACAAGCGAATGCACTAAGAAAGACCGCAATACACCTGCAAAATGTGCCCTCTGCCTTGGAAGCCACCCAGCAAATTATAAAGGCTGTCAAGTGTACAGAGAAATCTACAACCGAAAACTCAATAAAAAAGGTCTTAAACCAATATTTAAATCTGCACCTCAGCTATCACTGGGTCCAATTTTTGAAAAAACTGAACCCACGACGACCAAATATCCTAAGCCATTGCGTAATTCTTTACAAACCCGTGGTGACCCATGTGCGAGTACCTATGCTGAAGTCACAAAGGGAAACCACATTCAACAATCAACTAGTAATAAATTAGTTGAAGATTTGCTTATCAGGCAGTCTGAAAAAATTGAAGCTCTCCTACAACAAATAAGCTCAATGATGAGCCTTATAGTCAAACTCGTCGATAGACTAAGTCTTCCATAAAATTGAAATATTACGTATAGCCACCTGGAACATAAACGGACTACCCTCTAGCAAACATGATCTTCAACTACTCATAGATATTCACAAACTAGACATTATTCTAATCTCTGAAACACATTTTACTATCAGAAGTAGTGTCTACATTCCTGGATACATAATTTATTCAACCAACCATCCCGACGGCACAGCTCACGGGGGTTCTGCAATAGTTATTAAGCAATCCATTAGACACCACCTGGAACCACCATTCAGTACAGACCACATTCAGGCCACAACAATAACGATTGAGGGAAATATGGGTAACGTAACCATCTCTGCGGTCTACTGTCCTCCCAAACATGTAATCAAAGAGGACAAGTTTACGGATTTCTTTAGAGAGCTTGGAGGTCGTTTCGTGAGTGGGGGAGACTGGAATGCAAAACACACTCACTGGGGTTCCAGATTAATCTCGACCAGGGGTAGGGAGATGAAAAAGAGCCTTGACAGCCTAAACCTAACAGCAATTTCGACTGGAGAACCGACATATTGGCCGACTGACCGTGCAAAGATACCTGATCTACTGGACTTTTTTGTAACAAAGGGCATATCTGCAAATTACCTCGATATTCAGTCATGTTCTGACTGCGCCTCAGATCACTCACCTGTCCTATTAACAATATCAACATCTGTTTTGATTAAGCAAACTGACGTGACCTTACACAACAATAAAACTGACTGGGATTCATTCAGGGATCATATAAATGAAAATATAAATTTAAAAATCCCTCTCAAATCTCCCCATGACATTGAAGAGGCAGTTAGATCTCTATCGTGGCTCATACAAGAGGCTGCCTGGAAATGTACTCCTGAAATCAACTATAGGAAGGCTTCCAAAAATATATCTTCCTCATTGAAAGCGCAAATAGGAGAAAAAAGGAGACTACGTCGCATCTGGCAAACTAGCAGGAATCCAGCCGATAAAACTCTGTTGAACAAGGCTTGTCTGGAGTTAAAGAAAGCAATAAAACAGTTTCAAGACGAAAGCTTTCAGGAATATGTTGAGACGTTAAGCGCAACCAAGGTAAATAACTACTCCTTGTGGAAAGCAACCAAACATCTCGATCAACCCCAAGTTCCTAAACCACCTATCATAACATCGGACAACAACTGGGCTAGGTCTTGCAAAGAAAAAGCAGAGACGTTTGCTCTTCACCTAGAAAAAGTTTTCTCTCCCAACGAGGCGGTGTCTAATCATGATGAGGAGTATATCAATAAAGTAATGGATCAACCTCTACAAATGGAGCTGCCATTGAAACTAACATCTCCAAAAGAAGTTCAGACAGTGATCTCGAAACTAAAAGAGAAATCAGCTCCAGGATATGACCTCATAACTCCCAGAGTTCTAAAGGAACTTCCCAAAAAGGGCATAGTCTTGATTACTATGATTATCAATGCTGTCATGACGATTTCATACTACCCGTACCACTGGAAAGTCTCCCAGATTGTGATGATTTATAAACCAGGAAAAACGGCTAACCAGGCTTCTTCATACCGCCCAATAAGCTTATTACCGGTAATGTCTAAGGTGTGCGAAAAGATCCTTTTGAAGAGATTGATCCCAGCGCTGGAAGACCTCAAAGTTCTCCCGGACCATCAGTTTGGTTTCCGTCGAGGCCATTCTACTGTTGAGCAGATACATAGAGTATGTCATATAGTGCGGAGCTCTTTAGAAAGGAAGGAATATTGCTCTGCAGTGTTCCTAGATATACAACAAGCATTCGACAAAGTATGGCATAAGGGACTACTTTACAAAATTAAAGCTTATCTTCCACATTCCTTCTTTGTAATCCTAAATTCATATCTGGAGGGAAGGATGTTCCAGGTTAAAGAGGAAGAAGCTCGATCAGAGCTTTACGAAATCAGAGCAGGTGTTCCGCAGGGTTCCGTACTGGGGCCATACCTCTACACGCTATTTACCGCAGATCTTCCTGACACTGAACATGTCACAACAGCTACATTCGCGGATGACACAGCCATTCTAGCAAGCAACATAAGTCCAGAGATTGCCTCGTTAACCTTACAAACGCAACTTAATAAAATAGACAGATGGCTAAAGAAGTGGAGAATTAAAGTAAGCGCATCAAAATCTGCCCATATAACTTTCGCTCTCCGCTACGGCAATTGTCCTCCCGTTTCTTTAAACAATGAAATCTTGCCACATGTGGAATCAGTAAAATACTTAGGTCTCCACTTGGATCGGCGTCTGATCTGGAAAAATCACATTAAAGCGAAACGAGAAGCAATAAATCTCAGATTCAGAAGTCTGCTATGGTTGCTGGGTAGATCGTCTAACCTATCGACGGAAAATAAACTCCTCATTTATAAAGTGGCTATAAAACCTATATGGACGTATGGGATTCAGCTGTGGGGTACTGCTAGCCATTCCAATGTAGAGATTCTCCAGCGGTCTCAGAATGCCATATTAAAAACTATTCTCAGGGCACCCTGGTTTATTACCAACGCTGAAGTGCACCATTTCTCGAATATACCTACCATAAGAGAGGAAATTGCTAAAATTTGCAAAAATTATAAAAATCGCCTGAAGGCTCACCCAAATGAGCTAGCCCAAAAGCTTCTTTGTAGCAATCCACCAAAAAGATTGAAAAGGGCACATATACTGGAGCTGGACAAAAGATTTTCATCTAGCTAAATTTAACCGAAGAAGTAAAAATTTTCTTATTATTATTAAGAGTGGTATTCTTGTTGGAGGATACTCTCACAATTAAAAAAAAAAAAATCAAACAGATCCGATTATAGTTATTTTGACTGATTGCGGATAAAATAACAAAAAAAAAAAAAAAAAAAAAAAAAAAAATCCTTTTTTTTATTAAAACTGCAACTGAACTTAATTCAATTGCACGTTATTTACGAGGTGTGGGTGGTTTGACTAGAAAAAATCAAATGAACGTGGCAAAGATGCAGGGCACACTGTCATTAAGAGGGGTAAAGAGTGAAAATGACTTTGTTTAGTAAATAAACTCCGGAACTAAAAAAATATACACGACAAAACTTACGAAAGCAATCTTTTGTCCTAAGTGCAAAAAGCCCTTGAACTGAGTCTATAATGACTCTCGAAAAATATTGTCCAATGATGGAAACCGTAATAAGCTTTATGATGGCGGTTGGGGTATTAATATGAAAAATGTTACGCAACGAAAGGCTTCAAAAGAGAATAGGACCACAGATGGGTGAAAGGTTGACCTAGTCACCGGCCTAATTATACGGTCCCCGCACTCAGCCCGCAACCGCCCATACCTCTTTCCATATCCCCCATTCAAACGCGGCCGTGCTACCGGCACATCGCGATTGCCTTTTGTTTTAAAGCTTACAATAAAAACCAACCGTGATACTGATGAACGTTCCGTCATGTTAAGAAGTGTCAGGCTCATTATTTTTGTGAGAATTGAATGAAAGATAGGCCCACGAATTCATACGCTTGGTGTGTGTTTTTGCCGATTGGAAACCGATTGGAAGGAAGCAAACACTAAATGTTACAGGAAAATTGCTACTAGATAATAGGTTAAGCCTTTCCTGTGTTTAACGTGAACAAACGCACAATTGATATGATTATGATAGAGTTTTGACCAGCAAAAAACAGTAGAGACTCACGCACCGAATCACAACACAGATTAGGCTATTGTGTAACGGTGGTCTTCTGTTACGGGATAATTACTGCCAAACGGGCCACTTAATTCCATTCTTTTAACATAAATTAACTTTATCACGTTACCTGAAAATCAACGTAATTATTTTATATATAAAAAAGATATGCCATTTCTGTTGCTACCTTAAACTAGATTTCATACATTTTGTCTATTGCCTATTGACATTACAATTTAAAGACTAATCACATTATCTGTATGTTCAATTTACTTTTACAATTATCATTGTGTGTTTAATCGACACATTTGGACAAATATACAAATAAATTCCACGAAATGATATATTGTGTGCGTGTAGCAACAGATTCATCTTTTGTCATATTTGCACTGAGTAACTGATTCTTCAATTCCTTTTTGTGGCCATATAGGGACTTTGTTTGACTGTAATAAATATCTACAAGTAACTACATATATGTGTACTCTCTTCGGCTAGGGCCTCTTTCACCATGTGTCAAGTAGGCTAACCGTCATTTTAAGTCACCGAGGATGATGGAGCTGATATACCTTTGTTTGTGCGGTATAAGTCCCAAATAACAAAAATAAAATAATAAAAAAAATTCGCCTATCCAAGGATGCAGTAAAAAGAGTGCATAATTTAATAAAACATAAAATTATTTCTAAAAGTAACTAATCAACACTTTACTTGTAGTTGGTGAAAGAGGCCCTTAATGTTATAAACAGTGATGTTGAATTACGAGTATTATTCCTTAGATTAATCAGCAGTAGTCCTATTCTCACAGCAGTGGGATGTGATGTTTTCATACGTTTACAGGCTGATATAGATTGAAACAGAATAATGATATATTTATAAATTAATCATTACTCATTAGCCTTTATTCGTCCATAACTTAAATAAATAGATCCTGGTAGAATTTCCGGTTGTCATAGCCCACAGAAGTTTTTGCCCACAGTTTCGACCGGTCTATCTGTAGAGCTTTTTGAGTCGATCTCGGGAAATATTGGATGATATCAGGCGAAATACAATTTTTGATTGATGATGACATTATTCATATTTAAGCCAGAATCATACACCGAGTTAATGGCGTTATTACTTTTTTAAATATCTAAATAACCCCTTGCTCGCGAAGAAAGGTGACTTGATGAAAGGAGCGCAAGGAATTTGTCAAAGAAAGGCCACGGCGCGTGATGAAAGTCTATGATCTACCTACGCCGTGGTAAACGCTGCCTACGTGCACACATACTTGGAACATCAAATGGAAGATCCATTGAGACTGGAATAAGAAAAACATGATTAATATTATGAAAACAATGAACTAAGTGTTCTTGTCTCCCGACGATACCACTTCATGGTCATGTCCTTGCTTGTCAGCCAAAATACGTTTTTATTTTTTTTTCAGAATGAGGATTTATTATATACTATCAAATTTATTAATAGAAATGAAAAAAAAAAATTCTTCATTTTTAAATTATAATATAACAAATTTATAAGGTGTTTTAGTTAAAATAATATATAAACTATATATCTCTTTGAAATTGTAGTACTATACCATGGTAGAACATTAATGACTTTATTTACTTACATTACAATTTAATTTTCCGAGAATCTTGGGGACTCTGTCATTTTATTCAACATAAAGCAGTTTCACTTCTATGCATTTCTTTATCATAATTTATTATTCTTACTGAGTGTATTTACAACTTCAATATTAATATAGACAATAATAATAGTGTATAATATTCACTGAGTCTAATGCCTTAACCGAAAAATGGAAAGCAATGAAAAAATTGGGGCTATAAAAAATATATATGTAGATTTTTTTTATCCTTTAATTTTTACAGTAGTATAGATATGCTACTACATGGTATAGATATCAAAATCAAAATATTTATTTATAAATTAGGTTTCTCCAAGAAACTCTTATGATAGTTTAAATTTGCCAGGGTTTCGGAAAAAAAGCCAAGATGTCGACATAAAATTACAACAATTACACTTAATTATAAACAAAATCAAAGTATATATACAATACTAAACGTAGTATGAGCTCCGAATCCAGGATTTAAACCATACCATATCGTATCTATACTACTGCATGAATACTGCAGCATGAAATTGTATCATTCAATTTTATCATCAACACTTTTCTGAATTGACTCCCACTGTGGAAGCAAAATTGAAATTCACGTGAAAACCAATAAAAAAAAGAAAATTCAAAATGGATAGACACTCGCCTACATACGCGGAAACGGCCGTGCAAATAAGTAAACAAGCCGGTGTATGAATGAGTGGCCCGAACGGGCGCACGGTGGGAATAACACGGCACGGCCTGGGCAAACAATTATTTTAGTAAAAAAAATGCACAGTGGCCGCCAACTTATTCGGAATATTTATATGAAAAACTCATACGAAACTTAACACTCTATCTATATAATATTTTACCAAAAAGATTTAACTTAAATCATGAACGCGTTTACCATGTGCACTATTGTGATTCTACTCATATACTCTATCAGTTAATAACTTGGTATACGAATTTCGAATACTGAAGCCTCGAACTGAACCTCAAAAGATGGTTAGTTCAATCTTGAAAAATTATATTTTCAAAACTATAAGTACTAATAAAATTAAACTGAAGAGTTTTTTTTTGGTGTGTAGAACTACCAGTTAGATTCTAAAATTTTTATGTGCATTTGAATAGCCCTATTCTTGAGGAAGGCTATAAGTATACTATACATATATCGAAAATTACCAAGAATCACTGATAAGGCAAGACAAATTCATGCCTTCGGAAATTTAAATTAAACGACGTATTTTTGAAAATACGAGAAATTACGAGCAAAGCAAATAATTATTTCATATATAGAAAGATAGTAGTACCCACATTTATCCAAATGGGTTACCCAAACCATACTAAAATATCGACCCGCTGCGAAGACGAAGATAAAGGTCAACGAGGCAAATAGTGCGGGTATTTTTTATGAAAAGTACGCAATAATTAGATAAAGTTTAAAAATTCAGTCTATACATATACCTATGCCGCAATCAATACGTAGTATAACCTTGTACGGAGTCGGCTACAACTCCATTGCCTAACCCATTTTCATACCTACCTATACCCTAGATAAGCTAGGTAACTGAGATGGGTATTAGATTGCTTCAAAATTTGGCAGCCAAATCAGACTAGCTTTTTGTATACTTACTATAACTTCTATATTTGTTACATTGAGAAGTGTTTTTTTTGTCGTTCTGCTATTTTCATTTATAATGCGTATACATCATCATAACTAACTTATCTGCAGAACTCCCTACATTTCTTTAGAAAGTTAGAAAAATATCATGCAATATTCCCATGAATGTATTCACGTGAGCGTGCCTGAAAAAAGGGCTTTCATTTTTTTCCATTGCATAAAGTAAACACCAATTAGGGCTCTTTTGATACTGGAATACGTCTCATGTAAATTGTGTAGGGCTTGTATATGAGTATACATAGTAAAAGTTTAAGGCTATACGTCGTATATTATACCTAGGTATATGATAAAATACGATCGAGCCCATTTTGAAATAAGTACATAGCAATTCCACGAGAAAAGAAAGTACGAGTAAGTATCATCATTCACTGAAGGATTTCATCAATACATATTTATAAAAGAGTAACCGGCTCCGGTCTTGAGTAATAAACTATATAGAGATTACAAAATTACACAAATTATTGACTGTAAAATAAAGAATAATACTATTTTTTAATAAATTTAATTAAATGCAAAACACTAAAGGCTGGCCACATATTATTATTTTGGCATTTGTTTTCTTGTGGATACCAAAAACTAAACTGAATTCAAGCACGTCATAAAATTTTATATGGCGCAGAGGTTTTCATTTTCCTATTCGGAAACAATGAAACGATTCACAAACAGAATACGTGTACGTTCGTAACTAAAATTGAAAAAAAAAAAAAACATCGAGGTTATGTCCACTGCAAACTTTAGAAATTTTTGGAATTTCGCCGCATACTGTAAGAGAATTATTTCGTTTCGACGCGCCAAAATGTTCCCGCAATTCTTTTGTGGATTACAACTATCTTATGTTATTTTGTTACGCGTAAGATGAAGTCGTAAATAACGACATCCCTGTCTGCGTAAGCCACAAGGCGTTATATCAGGTGTTAAATTTGTCATTTTTCAATGCGAACGAAGACGTGGCCACCATCTAGTATTAATACATTGCAATGCACAATTATTGAGTAACTCAGAACTGTATGTATGTGAGAAGTTGTGAGTACCACTTTGTATAGAGCTCGTTTGTCTGTCAAGGACGATGAGCGAATGCGACGCAAATTGCCTCTTGTTAATATTCTCTTATTTCTGTTAAACTTTTTATTTTCATATTCAACGCCCTTGGCAATTTTAAAACCGGGTTAAGTTTACCCAACTTTTTATCGAATTAAAACTTCCCTACTTCTCTTAATCCACACATACAAACAAGGGAGTAACTATACTTATTTAGCTCCATTTGCTGGCTGATTTTGGTTACACTTATTTATATAGTTCCGCATATACTCGTTTCAGTCGTGTACGGCCGTCATCGCGTGGAGTCTTCGCCGAAGCGCTTTCAGAGCTGAACATAGAGCAAAGAATCGCCGCACCGCCTCCTACTAGAGACGGCATGGCCAACGCTTTCCATACAAAATCATCATTTCATGTACATGCACGACTTACGCACTGTTAAGGTTTTGTGTTCCGCCTTGACATGTTTTAAAAGCTAAATTTGCATTTAATTTCTTATTTGTACATGATACATTAGAATTTTATTTATTCACTTATTTAATTTATATTATATTATAACCTTTCTCAAGGCTATCAAATGCAGAGAATTTTTAAATCCGACTGGTAGTTACACAACCAAATAAGCAAACTCTTCCAGCATTATTATATTAGCTTCCTTCCTTCGCGTGGTTATTGGAATAGAGCGTATAATAATTATATTTCCGTATAATAATTATATTTAATAATAAATTGTTTTTATTATTCGGAAATATAATTATAATAATAAATTATTATTATTATTCGGAAATATAATTATAATAATAAATTAATATTATTATTCGGAAATATAATTATTATATAAGAGAAACCCACATTTAAATCGATTTTCTGAGATTAGCTACCATTTCGTATATATTTGTGCTATTTAGCGGTTAGCGATCGTCATGGGTTAAATCTTTAACCTTGGAAGCTGCTGCACAAAATCCTTTTTTCATGCGAGTGCTAAATGAACCAAACGGCTCTCTTAAATTCATCAACCAGGATGTCTTTTACTGCTTTACTAACTGCTTTACTAAACCAAATATACATAACTAACTACATAATTTTACTAATTACATAACTGCTATAACGACGCGCATTCCGCCGTCAAGTAGGACTGGCTTAAAATGAGCGCTGTGCTTTGCATCAGCTTATGCTGAGCCGGATACCTTTTTGTTGCCATGGCGCACACTCAATGGGATTTTATTTAAGTATGTATTCTCATTCTAAGGTGAAAAAATTAATGTATGCATTTTATTTGTTTTGTTATCTTTATATGTATTCGTGTGTGTCATGTGTATGCAAATAAAGTGTTCTGTTCTGTTCTGTTCTATTCTTTTTCCTCCCACTTGCTAAGCTTTTCCTGTATTTTCCTCGTCAACATTAACTGAAGAATTAGGCATCTTTGGCCCCTCAACACGTGCCCGAAACACTGCAGCTTCCTCTCCTTTATCATTTTATTTAGGTGCTATTTTCTTTCTCATTCGACGCTAAAACAACATTTGTTATTCTCTATATCCACTATATGCCGAGCTATTGTAATGGGTAAATTTTGTGTAATTAAGAGTTTTTGTCGTCGGGCCAGGGCGCGGCCAAGTCTAAAATTATGACTGGTTCATTTTACGGGTGCGACCGTCTATGCGTGTTCTGTCATTAAGCTAGTTTTCAACACGCTTGCCATCGTCTTGTTAGTTAATTTTAGCGAACCATTATATTTGAAATCATTGATACTCTTAACATCTCATATTTTGTTTTAAATGATCCTCCATGAACTGTCCTTTTTTTCTGGATGAAAGGTACCCTAACGTGTATGTAAATGGCGTGGGAAACTTATTAATTAACTCTATTTAAATTATAGATAAACGGAAACAGTTTCTCGTGAAACATACGTAACCAATTCTAATTCAATTTATTGTTTGAAAGTGGAAACGTTGAGATAATCTTCTTTTGTGGTTCGTGAATTATGAGCCTCGTAGCGTGATCGATTGATGCAGCTACCTTAATGTAAGTGGATTTACATTGTAGATATTCAACACTGAGCGAGCTCTTATATATTGCAACAACCTTTCGTTCATCCAATAACTTTGAACGAGCGGATAATATAAAAGGAGCTTGAGGAAATGCCAAAGTTATGTGATTCACGCAGTGATGAGGAGCGGCAATGGGAAAATCATTTTAGTAAGTCATTTTAGACAGTCCGCGACAAAGTCTAAAGATTTTGTGTTGCCGTTCCATTGAAGTCATCACCACATCATTTGGGAGAAACGTTTTTCTCTTACTCTCAATAAATGTTGACGGGAAAAATTCTATACGAAAACCGCATTGTAATGCATTGTACAACTTTAAAATAAACTATTGGTGAAGCCGAAAACCATGAGTTCTTCTTTCAAAGTAGACTACTAGCATTAAAAACCAGCGATCTTCCATCATCTGTGTCCGCAGTGACAAACAGTTTACCAATATTAACTTCTTCAAATTACGTATACATCACATGCAAGTAACTAGAGCAAGTAAAGAAGAAGAAATAGATAGGAGAATAAACATAACCTAGCCACTTAAAGAAATTCTAAAAGGAAATTATAGTTTGAACTTAAAAATTTGGATACATTCATTTTTACTCCACGATCAATACCTACTTTTTTTCGGCGTTGGCAAAACGGAAAAACAAAAAATTTAGTCCTTTCGCGGCTTTACAATAAAAAATAATTTTCAATGAAAAAAAAAAATTAAGTAAGATATTAAATTAAATATAAGACTGAGCCACAGCGAAGCGTGGTCGGGTTCAGCTAGTTCCTAATAAATATTAATATTAATTTGTTATTTTATTATTATTAATTAATATTTATTAATGTATTAAGATCATTTTTAAGTTAATATTAACTATGGATAAATTATGTGAAATAAATGTTATTATTATCTTAATTGAACTCGTCTCCCTCTCCAAAAGCCAAAATGAGGCAGTGTTCTCTGGCTCTATTCTAAGGACACTATCCTATTTGGTCTGTTAGCTCTAGTTTTCGTTAGTGTTGGTCAGTACGTAAACTCCAATTACCAATTACGTCACCCCCCTTTAGGCATCTAACCAAAACGACATTTGAGTGCGTCGATCTTATGTCCCCAATCTTATTGCTTTTAGTACACGAAGAGAAATTCGTAATTGGAATCACTTAAGAATAATGTAAAACAACGATAGGAATCACTTAACGATAATAATTGAAGAATTGAACAACGTAAACAAAAGGTTCACGTCTAAAACTTTATAAAATCAAATTTTAAAGTCGTTTAATTAACAAACTCTCGTACAGTTTCATTATCTTTTGAAATAATGATTGGTGTTGACTATTATTAATTAATAATGACTACTATTTATTCATGAGATCGCTTTGGTGGTTAGGCAGATTTTTTTTTCAACTACGTAAATACGCTATGAAGATGAAAAGCCTTATAAAAATTTTTTTTTATTCATTCAACAAAACCTGTAATTAGTGGGAGATCCAATATTGCCTTTAGCTCCAATAAGCTCCAATAAGCTCAAAGGCAAGAAGAGCAGGAAATTAAATTAGTATTTATTTTATGAAAAAGTAATTGAATCGCGTGGTCGCTAATAAAATATATCGATATTGAGTATGAATAATAAATAAAATGCAGCGACAAAGACATCGTCGTCATTGATTTTGGTAGGTACTACATAAACACTCCATTGAATATGTCAGAATATAGTGTAAGCAGGTGAATACAGTTGACGGGTGTCTTGGCTATGTCTTTTGTTAGATTACATAATATCCTTTGTATAGTTTTATCTGGGTCAACAAACAGTTTAATCAATCTGTGCTGCCTTTGACATTAGTAACCTATTTCATAAATGCCTAACACGATTCAAGAGGAATTTCATTTTGAATTGATATATACATATATATAAAAAAAACTCAAAAAACGCGTAATAAAGTCGCGGTCACAAGTAGATAATTACGTATTTTATCATAGAAAAGTGAGATTTGCAACCCAATATATTCCATTTGAATATCTTTAATTCTTATTATAAGAAACATTAGAAAGTGTTTAACAAAATATATTAGACAAACAAAATATTGCCTAAGTGAACATAGAATATTAATGTATATATTGACGTAGTTTCACAAAAAATCGTAGTGTTTCTTATGACAAATAAAGTTAGCGTGCGAAGAAATATCGCGTGTTTTAACGGCTCGAATAACAACCCTCTATTTCAGCACTTTGCTTGTTGAACGCCAAGCTAACTGTAGAACATTACTTTCACTAACAAATAACACATTTGTTACATTTTTTTTTATTTTTTACTTTATGGGATTTTACTAAGTAATTACAAATGTTGTAATTAAAATCTTAACTTTAATCTCGGTTGTTCTTGTGGTTACTAACCTATAAATTAATACTTTCATTCATAATACTAAGTAGAAATAGGATTAAATGTAACTTACAATAATCGTTAATAAAAGTTACTATTAAGTATAAGTACTCTAAGTATTTCGTGTAATTTTCAGTAGTGCAAATAACTGCATTGCGCAAACTCATATCTCAAATAGTAAACAAACATGTTTACTTAAAACCAAACAAAACGTTTCTTATTATTAATAATCCTTACTTAACAAATGACAAATGATTTTACTTAACAAAATCAAACGAGTTGTTTGTGAACAGGTACCTTATACCTAGCGAGCACTTACACGGCTACGAATGAGTTACCAATCACCGAAACTCCAGACATTAAAATTAAGACTTTAACTATTATATTTGTATTGAGTAGAATTCCAAAAATTAAAAAAAAAATGTATTATTTGTTAGTGAAAGTATAGTAGTGGTCTAAACGTATTGCGTTCAACAAGCAAAGTAGGATAATCAATAAACTAAGCGTAAACTACAGATAGTAATAACGATAAATAAATTTAACAATGCAAACGCAATGATGTGGCATAATTATGTTATTGTTTGTGGTTGTTTAAAACGGATATTGCCCGTGGTCAACCTACTTTGTTCACCTGGGTGGACCTAAAATGTGTAATAGCAAAACAGTTGAAAAATCAAGTAGTATAGGTATTTCTAACCTACGTGAAAGAGGTGAATGTTGACAAAGAGACTATTTTATATTATAATGCAACTTGAGTATTCTTGCTTGAAAAAGAATGCTTTTTCCATCCACGCACTAATAACTAAATATATAAGAAGGATGTCATTTTCAAAAACCTGATTTCCACAACATCAACGTGCAGGTTCGATGATACAGTCCTTTGTCACTGGTCGGTATGCCCCCTAAGTAGGCAAGTGTTTACTATTGTAATTAAACAGCCTGCGTTTTAACGATAATATACTCCATACAACTTTAAAATGTTACTGCTGAAGTATTGCCGAAGACAATCAGTTTATGTTAAGAACAAATTTCTTGAACTTCTTAGCCATACTAAGTTACCATCTCGAGAGATTTTCTACAGAATAACTGAAGTGGACTGCAAGAGCTAAACTGTTTATAAAACATTTTCATCTGAATTTGTTCACAAGTTCTAGGAAAATATTATATTGTAAATTATCCGGCGAGGATCCTTTTATATCACACTTCAGACCTCTGATTCAGAGTGCGTTGTTTGAATTTATACTGAAAACTTACTTAGAGCTTACTCAGTTCTTGAAATAAGCGCTGAAGGCGGAAGCTGGGAAGTTATGAAGTTAATATTAGAGAAGTGAAGGAAATTTCCTAGAATCCTCTTTCAGGCATAAACACAATTTTCTCAGCATTTTCCTGTTAATAGGTACAATGGATGGAATGTGTATATTAAATTGTTAAACAGATACTAAACTAACAAAGAAGTTCAAAGTTAAAATTAGTAATTTATTGTACAGTTTTTGCTTTTACGTTAGTCTAGATTTATTAAGGATATATTTAAATTATTACAGGATTATTTCCCTTTTATAATTCCATTATTCTTTCGTCTTTCGCATATTGCTTTCTTCTAGACCTCTTTTCTCAGAATCTTCAGATCGATATATAAATATCGTGAATTTCCTACTACCCCAGAGCGGACATTTATTGCTTGCGATTGTAGCCATAACCTTTGATTTGTGAGTAAAGATCGATCGACCCATTTGCTATTGCGAATTGTCTATGACATGAACTATGCATTGTAGCGATAACTATAATTATTATCATTAGCTATATTATGTACTCAGTACTACTGGCGCCACTAAAGGAGATATTTACGGTCACGGAATATAGATCATATACTAAATATATATTTTCCCATTTAACATTTAGTCTACGATGTTTTTGTAATTAAAATTGATTTGTAAGCCTGCCTATACGTAAATGTCTTTCCAATAAATTTATAATTTAAAATATTATTACCTAATTTAATAAAGCGGGCGGCCAAAGTTATTACGGAATAATAATAATACAAATAATTGCTATGCGAAATTATTTTTACGGACAATAGTAACCGGAATTTTTCTGCTCGTTTCAGATAGAAAAAATCGTGATATAAATTAAGAATTGTAGAAATATCAGTGAAAGCTAATATTAAATTAGTGGCATGCGAAATGGATGTCATTTCTTCCTGCCGGAGGATAGATAAAAAGTAATTAAAAGGTAATCTGTATTTTACTTAAAAGAGCTATGTGTAGTGTCACAAGAGTAATCTGTTTAATGTTGTAATCATTGCACTAAAAAAAGGAATATTTGGTCTGTTACCAGTAGTACAGTCGGGGTAAGAAAAGGTTAAAGTAAAGTCGACATTTGCTTGCACCAGGGCAATTATTGTCAGTCATGCCAAAGCTTCATTTCAAATGTCTGTGTGTCTGTCCGCTTAGTGCTTTAATTTCAAAAGGTACTAAGAGTTTACGACATTGATAAAGTGAAAATTATAATGTCAAAACTGAGAAAGATATGGACTAAAAAATATACCTAATTTTCAAAATTAACTACTCAATAGGAATAAAATAGTCCCCACTTTACATTTAATGTAACATCGATCCTGGAAACAGACCGAATCGAACAGATCCTCTGTTACTCACAGACAATGAAACGTTTTTTTTTTGCTTTTAAAATTTCGCCTTCATTAGAAGCATCTCGCATTCAAACAATAGATTCGAAAAATCTCTCGATTTATCAGTATCACTATCTTATAAATGTCTTGTTTTCGCCAAAGATACAGCCAAAATAAGTATTTCGTTTACGTCGCGCCACCCTTCGTCGGTCGTTCTACAATATTCAGGAGAAGGAAAACAGCTATAACTCATGTAGGATGAGACAGAGATAGTGGATTCGATGGAAAAGACAAAGACAGAAAAAGGCAGGGGACTTGGTTGACGCAGTTTTGTAGAAATTATGTTTACATAGCTTAAATGGTTACTTCTATGTGAGTGACCCAATTATGAAAATTATAAATTAGTTTTATTTAAAAGTTTTAAATAAGCGTTGCATAGTTTCTTTCTTGTCTAATTAATTTTTCAATACTATCTATCTATCTATCTATACAATTATAAAGACGTAAATTTGTATGTTTGTTTGTATGTAGGAGGTTATCTTGGAAACTACTCATTCGATTAAAAAAAATCGTCTTCTAGAATTTCAAGATGGACATATTCCACGCGAGTGAAGCTGCGGGCACTAGGTATCTTCTAAATATAAAGATCCAACGCCTGGCATATGTATAACAGCAATAAAGATGTCAGGTGTTATATTGCTTTACACATTTCGACAGGCGCTACATCCCTTATTTTTTCAGCAAAAGCTAGTCTATACTCGTATAATATATAAGAGAAAGTCGTGTTAGTTACACCATTTATAACTCGAGAGCGGCTGTACTGATTTTTATTATCTTTATTTTATTGAATTTGTCTTTATTTTATTGAAACTTCGGAAAAATTTTCACGAAAAAAAATATATATGAAGAAAATTCATTTTCTCATACATTTTGTATGAAACGGGTTTTTATTCTCTCTGAGGCGGTACGAAGTTCGCGGATCAGCTCGTATATTATAAAAAAGTCTTGCAAAATTGAGTATTTTGGAGAATATATATATATATATATATATATATATATATATATATATATATAGAATATTAGATACTGACACAAATATTAGGTATATTTACATCTCCATACGATGGCATTACTCAAGCTTACGTTTCCTTTAATTTACCTTAATATTTATGTACATATGTACATCCCTATATCCACGATCCTTGAGATATACAATATTGCGAATAAGGCATATTGTCAAACAATAATATATGTGTCGTTTTTACTTGCAGGTTAAAAATACAAGAAAGGTTATAGAATATGTAATTCGCGATCGCGAGTGGCATACAATACTTGGTGCTAGTGACTTGTGGCAACAACAGCTCGGTGCTTGAGATAAATAGAAACCAGCCAGAATGGGTAAGAAGAACTCCAAATTGAAGCAAGACACAATCGACAGGCTTACGAGCGCCACTTATTGTAAGTACTTTTTATTTTGTATTTATTGAAAGTTTTATTATTACTTTATTTAAAAATTTATTGCAGTAAACAAACGCGATACTGTAACTTTTATTGTCTTATAAATATACTGGTGAGGTTGTTTACTAAGTTCCCTCTGAATCAATTCTTGAATAGAAGAGAATAAAGACTCTTTCATGGAATAAATTCGCCCTTTATACTTCACGTTATCTTGGTGTTTATCTTTATAGGTACCGATTTCTTCCTTTGATATAAGTTATAACATTGCTATGGCGACAAAGTATTCAAACAAATATTTCGAGTTAGCGGAGAATATTTAAAAAGAAATTACAAAAAGGCAATTTTGCAAACAACAACAATATTTTATTATTCGAACCGAATGTCAAAACAGTCTTCACGTGAACTTTTAAATAATAATGAAGAATTTAATGCGTGATATGTGTGGTAGGTATCATCAGATTTACTATTGTAGAATAGTTTTAGAGAAAAAAATATGAAATAATAGACAGTTTACGACTGTGGTATGCAAAACTATGATAAAAAGTGGATATATTTTAAAAAGAACATTAAAAACAGTATAATTCAAAACAGTATAAAAACAGTATAATTTGTGCAAATAAAAAAAGCAGTTTGTTTAGGTACGTTACCTTTGTCTACAAGTACGTGCAAGGTTATCCATTAATGATGTGACACCCTGTATAATAACACTCGGCGTAGAAGGAATAAAAGCGAGATAGATAGGCTCGACGTAAAGGGAATGAAAGCGATACAAGATACTACGACTCGACGTAACGGGACTCTATATAAAAGAAATTTATCATTACATAGGTATTGACTGCAGATTTGACGTTTTACCCTATATTTTTATGTTTGGTCATTATTAAACTATTTGAAAGAGACTTTGACGTTTTTATAATATGTATAAGATTCTAGAAGCAAGCATAGAGCTGTTTTCAAAATAATTCAATACCTATTTTACCGAGACAATATTAACTGTTACAATGTATTAGGTATAATCACTTACACAAAGTTAAGCAATTCAGATAAAGAAAATATTATTTTATTTGCAGTCAAACATTTGCTTTCGAGTAATTGAAGGGATCTGAATAAGTAGCAAACTCTGCTTTATTAGGGAGTTAAGTAAAGAAGTTTGTTAGTCGGCGCCGCTTGGGCTGCCACACCAAGTCTCGAAGAGAGTAAATACACCCTACTTCTCGTTACAACATTATAAATAAATATTAACTTGATGGTGGGGTTGCATTGTATCAGGAACATTTTATTTAATTCTCAATTATACTAGAAATTATACTAGACAAAATTATTTTTGGGGATTTTCATATTGAAAATTTCTTAGTAATTCTATAACCGAACGCTGCAACACAAGCAGTCGACGGCTCACCCAACTCCTCAGCAACTTACAGCAGATAATACTCGTATAGGGTGCTTGAGATCAATTTTAATTATCTTAGGTTCGTAAACACTTGAAACTATTCTTTGAGGCTTATCACAAAAGACAACCCCACCCCTTGCAATAGATGTAGGTAGAAAGTTTGACAAGGGTGTTGTGTTGTCATTGAATTGCCCTCACCCAAGCGTCTCTCATAATCCATCATGCTTAGAACACTGAAACGATTTAAAAATACATCATAATAAAATAGGTATTACTATACCCGAAGCTTTGTTGAAGTAATAAAGCAAATATTACTTTTTAATGGTCATCTTTTCCTCTTTTGGGATAAATTAGCGAGATATTATTACTATTAATTACTTCAGTGATCATTATAAACTAAAATTTCAGTGTAGATCAGTGTAGCCTTTGCATAGGATTTAAGCTCATTTAAACAATCTAGGGAAAGGTATGAATAATGTTTGATTAATGAGAGGGCATGATGTTGCTTGCGGGCAGGAAAATAACTTAGAGTAAAAATATTAATATACAACTAATACTATAAAGAAGTAAAGTTTGTATATTTGTTTGTATATTTGTTATAGGAGGTGATTTTTGAAATTAATTAGAATAGCACTTCAGGATGGACATAGGTTTAAATATTCCAATTGGGTACCAGCTATCTGAAAATAAAAATACAACGCTGTACATATTTTGTTAGGCGTTATATATTTTATTTTTTAACGCGGACGAAGTCGCGGGCATCAGCTAGTATTAAATAATTTAATATAACATCAACGCATAGCCAAAGTAAAGGAAGGGAGAACTTGTGTGTGGTTGTCACATAACTTTATCTTTGATGAAATAGACGTGTATTAATTAATGTGAATGTTATTAAGAGTAGGATGAATGTGCATATTTATTTATTGAGTTATTAGAGTTGGTATCTTGCAAGGAAATTAATTATTATTAAATAAATTTCCAAATAATTCCAGTTCAGTATAAGTTTCCTGGAAATTAAGTTACCAGCAGTACAATCAATTTGGTGTAGCAAACTAAGCTTTAAAGAATTTTAGTAAAATGAGCTTTTACAAAGTGGACCGAGTCGTGTCGAGCTTAATATTAAAAATACCCATGATATTCACAGGCATTAATATCTGATAAAAGTAAATAAATATTTGCTATCGTATACTAATTTAGATTTCAAAGGTAACGTGAGCTACCTACCATACATTCAAATATGTAAGCCAGACATTGCGGCGTCGGATCGTTTATATTACGAGTACCATGTATGGAAATCAATGTGGCGTGACATAAAATACCGCTTGTTTTTTTATGATTACACTAGCGGACCCGATGAACTTCGTACCGCCTCAAAATCAATAAAAGTTGTAGTTTTTTTTATTATAGATAATAAATGAATTCTCAAATCAAAATTAAATTTATTTTAATTACTTTGAAATGAATCTATTAAAATGAATCGTAATAATTCGCATAGCTAGCCAGTTGGCCAGCCCGTCTGGTGGCAGTAACCATGAAGTGCGCTGTTGTGTTTCACGTCGCTCGCAGTCCATATTATACGGGGCCCTGTCTGGGTGGACATTCTAGTGACTAGTGCGAGTTTAACTCGATCAAACGCGTCGAACGCGTAAATTTGTATGGGAATGAAGAAGCTCCACCTAGTGACTAACGTGTAGGTTTGTAGTAATTTTCTGTTTTCATTATTTTTTTAATCAGCATTGGTAAACAAATAGGTACTAAAAAGATAAAAAGACAACCTTTTTTAATAGAACATTTTTAGTCAGACCTCTTTAAAAGTCTATCTTTTTAAACAGAACCTTTATAAAACAACTATTATATGCATTTAAATTGGAATCCTTTATTTCGTAAAAAAATATTTTAAAAGTGAAAAATAATATAACTTTCACATAGCTTTGATAAAAAATTATATTTATCTTAACTGTTACGTAACTTTTTGACGGACTTTTTTTTCTCTAATCCTTTGTTCCACGTATATATTCACCGTTCTTATGTTAATGACAATTGTGAGGCGTAGTTTACATTTTTCGCATACCTATAAAAAATTCACTTTCATTTTCCCTTCACGATTTGTGTTCACATCACGACTGTCTTTCGTTATCCATTCTTATCACGCGGTATTGCTCGATTCCACAACTAAATAATCTTCTATTTACATGCTCAGATGTATTTCTCGAATTAAGAGAAAACAAATTTGCAATCACGTACTTACATTCGCTATTGTTCTCGCTAGATGCGAAGTCTTGCATGACAAAAACGCCTCATATTTGTTAAAACATATATTAAATGCAAGGGTCACATAATGCCCGTAACGAAACCGAGAACTGTGCCACAATATTAAATATCTGCCCTATTTGTGTGATGTGAATAGGAATAACTTTGTGAAGTTGTTCCTAATAAATCAATACTCACATATCAAAGTATAATTTAGCAGGCAAAAATTAAATCAAACCAGGAATATTTACTAACAAATTAAAAATTGAGTCTCTCGGGGGCATTTTTTCTAGAATATATATAAGTATATAAAGATATCGATGGGTGAAAGAAATTTTCGATTCTAATCTGTAGAAGGGATGGAAAAAAAATCGCATTTGCCGTCTATCTGTGGTTTAAACTAAGATTTACAGAGTGTGGTTGTAGAAGTTAGAAATTAACAATGATCATACATCAGTTCGAACTTTAACCACTAAG
This sequence comes from Synanthedon myopaeformis, assembly GCA_944738685.1. Lineage (NCBI taxonomy): Eukaryota > Metazoa > Arthropoda > Insecta > Lepidoptera > Sesiidae > Synanthedon > Synanthedon myopaeformis. The sequence goes on along the minus strand of OX122913.1, from coordinate 2,555,762 downwards.
AGTAGATAAATCTTAGGATTTACTGGAATATCTTAGAATTTGCCGTAGTTTGAACCGTTACAGTAACCTATATTATAACAACATAACAGTAACAGGTACGTATAGTAATTTACACTCTCCATAATTTATTAAAATGACTCGATTTTTATCTTTTCTAAACCGATAAAATTTATGATAAATTTATTAATTACTAATCTAAATTATTTACAAATCTATTATTTAATTCTAACTTAATATAACTTAAAATAATTAATATCTAATTTGGGTCCCTTAGGTATGATTCTAAGCATGCTAGTTGCATTTCCTCGTTATAATATTATATATTGTTAATAGCAAATTAGCAGATAATAGCGAGTTTTAAAGTTATATTAGGTTGACTATTATGTTAGTTTTTACAAAATGTTAAAAATTTTAAGCAAGTCGGGACCCCATGGACCCAGAGATTCGACGTCGAATGTTTTTTTATATACTTACGTAGGCTGACCCAAAATTTACGATAATTGGATATTTCTAGACGTCACAAATATGAAAAAAAAAATAGCGTAGCGAGCTTAACCCTCATTAACTTACGAGTAAAAAAGTAATTACTTTAAAAACGTTACTTACTATAATCCCAAAAGTTTTAACATAAATGGTTAAAAACGAAATCAGAGCCATTATATTTAAAATACTTCTGACCGATTTTTTTTACCAAAACATATGTAACACCGACTTGGTACAAACTTTGGGCTGTGCCTGTACCGCACAGCTTGGCGCCTATTCTTGGCTAACTTTGGCTGCCTTATTCTGCAGTTTCACGGTGGTGTAAGAAGTATAAGCTGGGCAAAAATATCCATAGAAGAACAAGAATCCAGGGCCCATAACGGAAAATATGTGAAAGAAGTCGAACATCTAGTTATAACTGACAAAGAGTGACTATCAGGAATTTAGCTAAGATCACAGGAATCTCATAGGGCAGGGTTCAGAGTTCAGTTTCAAAAAACTTTACATAAACAAGGTATCCGCACATTGGATACCAAAAACATTAAACGCTGAACAAAAGAAGAAACAAATCAACACTTCAAGATCAAATCTTGAATATTACCTATGATAAGGAACGAGACCTGGATCCATCATTTTGACTTTGAGATAAAACAACAAATTGATCACTTGGAAACGACCGTCCTCACTGACACCGAAGAAATTCAAAGTCGCAATTTCCGCACAAATATATCCGCACAATATTCCTCTTCCTCTTCCTGATAGTATGGGAGCCCAAGAGGGGATTTTGGGATTTACTCGAGCACGTCAGATATTGCCAAAGTGTATTCCCGCGGTGTCTCCGAAAACGGATATGTGTTAATCTGCCAGTTTGTGGATGGTAGGGTTGGTGGGGGTTGGGGTAAAAATTTAAATACTACTCAATCGTATTTTCAGAGGAGATGTTAAGTGAACCCAAACTAAGCTCCCATAAATACAGACGATTCGAATGTAATGCAAGCTCGTGGCAGCTATTTGAAAATGCAAAAAAGATTTTTGGCGATTGCCATTTTGAAAAACTCGAACGCGTCAAATTTTCATACAGACGGTTCAGTCTGAATTCCTGGTCGTGCTGATTCTTAATCTGACTATTATTTGGACGATTTTTCTTAATACAGCGTCTACAAACTTTTGAACGCCTGTAGACGCTCATGCCACCGTTGAAAAGTTGGCTTATCATATAACCTTTTTTCTTCCTACCATCTAATCTTCAAAATCCAATAGGTCCCCACGACGCTCAAGTGACTCCACATTTAGCATCGTGGGCTCCCCTACCATAAATGTAAGGCGGTAGTCACAAAATCCGTAATGAGCGTCTTATTTGCCCCTCCAGACAGTTCAACCTGAGAATCTGCTATAGGTTCTACTGTTTTCATAGCGGATACCTTTATAGATTTAATAACTATAGTACCAATATATCATCTTCCTCTTCGTAAACATAAAATGCTGTAGTCACAAAATGGATTAAGAGTTTGGACTATGAAGAAAAGGAAAATATATTCGTCCACTATTCAATATCTTTTAGTACTTAGTACTTTTACTTCTTTTGTAACTTTTGATATTTTAATTTTATAATTTTTTTTTCTTGCTACGATTATTTGTGGGTATTATGCTTTGTGCAATCTGCGGAGTGGGACCTGGTGACTGTCACCAGGACTACGCAACCGCAAATAAAGTCGAAGTTGTGATAGTTGTCATTCTAAAAGCGGGTTTCGTGTTACTTGAACGCTTACTTATCTATATCTATAATATTCTATACTAATATAATAAATGCGAAAGTATGTTTGGATGTTTGTGACGCAAGAACTACTTAACCAATCACCATGAAATTTTGCATACACGTTGTCTAGGACACCAGAAAGGACATAGGGTACCTTTCATCCAGAAAAAAGACTATTCCCGAGGTATAAATAAAAAATAAAAATAACGCCTGGCCAAAGTGTTATAGCAACGCGAGGTCAAGCGTTATATTGCTTTTTTTTTAAATTTTAACGCGGTCGAAGTCGCGAGCATCAGCTAGTTTTCCATATCTAGCTTCCAGCGACTTCTATCTTTTTCTATGACTTACGGCAGCTCATATGCAAGATATTTAAAGACAATAGCGAGGTGATGGCCAGGGCCATTGTAGAAGCATTTTGGGAGAGTCGCGAAAAATTTTTTTTTTTTTAAAGAATTTTTGATTTACAAAAGAGATAGATCAGAGACTGCGTTGAAATATAAATTGTATTTTATTTATTGTATCACAACTCGAAATAAATTCCCTATTAATAAATTAACTGTAATACGTTTCAAATTAATTATAATAATGAAGTTTGTAAATAATCAAATTAAGCACATCAAGCGAATTGGCTTACAACAGATAGTTTACGTGCCAGAGAGCGTACATTTTTCTGGCACAATGCCAATATCAATTTCTATATCTATATACAGAATTATATGTATTTGCCAGTAAATTCATTTCGTTTCTTGTTTTTCTTTGGAAAACACAGAAATTCATGTGTATGTAAAATGCGAGTAGTAGAAAATATTTATTATTGAAAGATTATAAAAAATTTTTATTAAAAAAATACTTTCACCTAAGTCCTTTTTCTATACTCCTGATGACGATCGGTGAGTAAGTTAAGGTGTAAAAGCGTAACAAACTCACTTTCGCATTAATAATACATTATAGGATAAGCAATCAAATTTAATCAGAAATGTTTGACTTGATTTTGAAGTATTTTTGCTTTTGATAGAGGCCTGATGTATTGTTTTAAAAATCTCCTGTTGTCTACTTATTGTAAAACGTAAGCATAAATTGATAAAGTTTGAGCTTATGTGATTAGTCTTCTCTTCGTGTGACATAATACGATTTCATTTTTTTCGGTATATTTTAATACTAGCTGTTGCTCGCGACTTCGTCCGCGTAACTTTATAAAATATAGCCTATGTTACTCGGTGATAATGTAGTTTTCTATAGGTGTAAGAATTTTCAAAATCGGTCCAGTAGTTTTTTAGTTTATTCATTACAAACATACTAACAATCAAATCTTTCCTCTTTATAATATTAGCATAGAAGCATAGATTCACATAGAGACACTATCGAGTGCACTGCTTGCCCTCGCGTTAGGATTTCGTAGTAATTGCCAAATGTTAGATGTTGCGTAATTGCCAAAGGAATCTAACAATCAGCCCCTGTCTTCGCACGGATGAAATTTTTTTCTGCAAATTATATACCTACGCAAATCTTCCACGTTCATCGATCTTTCAATTAGTGAAAACCTGATCTATTTCGGAAATTTCAGTTATAATAATTTCTTATAAAAATTAAGTAAGTATATACCTATTTATTACCAAGTAAAGTCTATGGGAGTAAGTAAAAAATGAAAACATTTTCTTATTTCTTCTTGTTTTATGCAAATCATCAGGATATTAAAGTGCTAATAATGATGCTAAATTCTTTTTAGAAAATATTTAGGTATTGGTTGAAGATTTTTCCATTCTTCAATAAATAAATTATTGAACGTAATTTTTTTTTACAATAAATAATTTGTTGCTGGTTCTGGAATAAGCAGCAGGAATAGTCAATCATCATTGGGTAAAAGTAAACACAAGTATAACACAAGTAACACCACAGATGCTTTAAGTATAATGGATTGGGAAAGGATACAGAAATGAGCTCTGGCATCCCCTACCTACTCACTCATCCGAAGCACAACAGCACATTTGATGTTATTGCACGGTGGTCTTCTGTAAGGGCGTGGTTGCTGTTGCCAGACGGGCTGCCCAAATGACTGCGAAACGCTGTGTGCCCTGCGGTTAAAATCCTTCTGAAATTCTATTATATTGTAACCATTGTTGAAAGATTTTTTTCAAATCGGATGAATAGTTTCGAAGATTACCTCCTACATACAAACATACACACTTTACCTCTTTATAAATGTTTTATGTTAGGTACTTTGGCCTAATTTAAGAAACGCATTAACAAATCTTAAGACTCGGTCGTTTTTACGTAATCGTCTCGCCGTCCACAAAGTTACATATATATGAAAGTGTAATTACTCGTATGATCCATTAAGGCGGTCATTAATGAGAGCGCGTTGTGGCCGAAAGCCGTGGAGGGGCACATGTGGTGGCCTGTCACGGCCAATGCACCAAATACGAGCACTTCCTCTCTCAAATTACTTTACATTCTTGTTACGCAACCACAATCCAAAGTACCTACATATAAGGTTCAATACATTCTAAAATATTGATATACTTATTTTTATCTAATGTCATTATCGCATACCTATGTGATGTAACCGCCTCGTGAAGTGATACTTTCGTTAACATACTCGTAAATAAACAAATGTGCATCAAATACAAAAATTTTATTATAAAAATAAAAAGCTATTTTTAATAGATAACACAACAGTCGCAGTAAAATGCCTCCATTCGAACAACATTAACACTGTGCACTAATAACAAGTAGATAGATGAGTGGCGATGATGGCGAGACAAAACAATTAATGGTTTGTGACGCGTCGTGGTATGAGTTTGCGGGCGAACGCTATAAGATGACTATTTACATGGCGATCGACCGCTGACTACTTTTTGGTGGCAGATTTCGAAAATGAACTTAAGACCCTATGAATTTACATATCGCATCCTATAACAGAGGGGACCACAAGAGTTCGTTTGCTAAGCTAATAAATAACTCGACGCAATATCCTACCATCTAAATTATTAGACAGATTTTCTTTTAATGAAGTGGTCCAGCAACGTGGCCGGGGGGTCCGTATTGAGAACTGGTAGCGCCACCATGTCCTGCGTCGGCACCGCTATCATCACCACCGCTGGTTCCGAAGTCAGCGTTGACTTCAACACCACCGTGTCCTCCGTTGCCACCGCCGATTCCAACACCACCGCCGATACCAGAACCACCGCCAATGCCCAAGTCACCACCGCCAATACCTCCACCAATAGCACCACCGCCGATAGCACCGCCGCCGATACCACCGCCAGATTCCTTCTGGGTCTGGTATTTGATGAAGTAAACTTCGGGTTTGGAAGGCTGAGTAGGAGCGGGCGTGGGGATGACAATATCGGGTTGATCTTCGGGCTTCTTAACCAAGACGTAGACGAGGGTCTTCTCTTCGTTTTGTGGCTGAACAGGGATGATGGGCGCGACTGGAGTAGGAGGAGTTGGGGCCTTGATGAAAATGATCTTGTAGTGTTTCTGAGGAGGCGCTACTTCGGGAATACGTGGTGCTCTGAATTCAGCTTGTTCCGGGGGAGGTACGTGTACGTAGATGTGTTTCTGTACCAAGGGAGCACCGGAGTAGCCGCCAGCGTAACCACCGCCAAATCCTGAGTCGCCACCGAAGCTCAGTCCACTGCCTCCGCCAAGTCCGAATCCACCCGAGGAGTGACCACCACCAAGGGAAATTCCGCCCGAAGAATGGCCTCCTCCGAGAGACAGACCGCCAGAATGTCCACCCAGAGAGATTCCGCCTCCTGAGTGTCCTCCAAGGGATAGACCGCCACTAGAGTGTCCTCCAAGAGATGGAGCTCCATAGCTTCCGGAAGGAGCAGAGTATCTTGCACTAGGTGCGGAGTAGCTGTAACCGACTGGCGGTTCGGGGCGGCCGTAAGCTAACGCCACACAGGCGAGTACCTGTAAAAGAAGAAAATAATATTTAATAAAAATCTAACTCAGACAAAATACGAGTATAGTGACTGTTAATAATGACTGTAACATAAAGTGATTTCGACATGAAAATAAAATCCAAGTTGAACACAGAAGCACAGCTAAAAAAGCGCAGCCACATAACTTAAATTCGCCACGCAATATCAATGTAAAATGACATGAAACAACAAATATCTTTTTACGAACTATATTAAGGTGTTGCAATAAAGTAACGGAATATGAAAGTGAGACTGCACTAAAATAATAATTGACAGTACACTAATACAATCGGAGGAGTATGACGTAAGACAGGTTACTCCGTATGCTGTCAACAATTTCAAAAATGAGTCGTATTATGCAAGAGGGGTAAATACTTTGAATTTCGATCGTCGCTCATTCGCACTGTTACACGGAATTTAGATCGACGACGTATCACTTTTAAATTCACTCGTGTTGGAATGGCGGCGGTACGGAATGGCGTGTCCATTTATTTTGCAACTCCGATAGGAACACAAATTGCAGACCGTATTTTTTATTTTTATTTTTTTTATTTCTCTATTGATACGATTAAGTATCCAAGTTAGTCAGACACTTGATCCAGATATTCACTTAAGTCACATATCACATTAATTCACTATTTGGCAAAAACAGAAAATTGTATTATTAGTTAGTTTAAGAAAAACTATTTAATTTTTAATAAAAAAATTACCACGAAATGTGCCAAATAGTTTAAATATAATCCGCAAGCATACTTACAATGAATGCGCGCATATTGTGCTTGGGAAGACGGTCGGAGTGTAGAGAAGACCTTAATACACTAAGGAATAAGAACAGTACCACTTGCTGGAGATGTTCTTGTGTCTGTGAGCTTGTGTTAACTGATGATATTCGCCATGCCGTCTCGCTCTTAAATACCAAGGTGCTCATCTCGTCAGAACACTCCATCCCTCCGAGCATTTCACTCAGTAACGTGCAACTATCGTCATTATTTAACAACTATGCGGTCCTTTCTTTTCGGCGAGGTCTGACGCGGACAACATTCGGAGTAACGCATTCGATACGCTGCCTTAGTGACCACCGCTCGCGCCTTTCAACTCTGTTACCTATTTACCACTAAGGTTTACATTGGGCAAAATAACTTCATTTAATTAAAAACTTTACAAACTTCTACAGAAATGGTGAAGGTATTTTCTCTGATTTTTATCCCCTTGACATTTAAATTAGGCGCAGGCAGATAAGGATTACAGAATCTATAAATCTGATAAATCTGACTGCAGTCCGTCGTAACTCACCTTCGCAATGAAACAGCGTAATCATAAAACGTGCTTTTTTTATGATTTAACTTCTGGTTGGAGCACAACAACCAAAACCAATTATTCACTTTGACAATAAACTGGAGAGACACTGGTTGTTCTTTGTAGTTACGATATCATCTTCTGGGCATGTTTTTCGGCTTTGTCAATAGTGATTTTATAATAACTTCAGCCAATAAAAAATATTCTATAATGTGTTAATTTAATTCAATTAAAATCCCAGATAATGTTTACAAAATCAGAGTAAGTTATAAAAATAACATATATGACACCAAAGTCACCTTGTTTTAGATTCAACGGGCAGCAATATAGGTCTCAATAATGCATTCTCTGAAAAGGCAAATACTTCTTTTGCAAGTGACTGAGAGTAACTTGTGGTGGCAATAATATGCTAAACGATTATTCTCCACAAAATAACCGCTAAGTGAGTTGAAAAGCTTTTTGCTAAGCGCGCGGAAAGTGAGTTACATTTTAAAGTGAGAATAATCCTTAAAACCAAACTAACCTAATCTAAGAGTTTTGTGCTAGTTTAATTGTTCAGACATATTGTACATTACGTAAATTTTAATTGTATAAATTTATTGAAACAATTTATTTTATTATGATTGCAATAGATCGCCGAAGTAAATAAAAATGCAATGTGGCTGTGTCGTGGATGAGGCTATATGTTTTATGTGAATACGTGTTATTTTCTTTGAGTAATATTTTCTTTTAGGTTTACACCAAAAAAATCTTTAATGCTTTGCTATCGAGTATCGAGCTTTGCTAATTAAGATCTGGATGTAAATGTCAAAGGAACCCTATATGTTTTTTCGCTAGCGACTCGCGACTTCTTCTTTTTCTTTCTTAGATTTATTAGTTTTGGCTGTGTATTCTGCGCATTGATAGTCAGTCATGACAAATTTTATTAGTATAGATTGTATAACGATTAACAAAGTATCAAACTACTATCACTGCTTATAATTAACAACTTTTATTACTAGATACGCATTAATATAAATTAATATAAACTATATATTTAATTTTACAATAAAAAAAAAACTAAAGCAAGCTGCTGTAATAAGATGCATAAATTTAGTGGAAAATGCAAAATTTGCAACGCACAACCATAAGCGCTGTGTGGTTAGCAAGTGTTTCCTACGTTTGTTAAATTCTAGTAATGAACCATGTAGTTTTAAAACTACTATCTAGAGATGCACCAAGTGGCACAAATTACCGTCTATTGTCTCGCTTTGCTGCCTACCTAGAAATGAACCGCACTAAATTGCTAGGTCGGCTTGCCAGGCATTTGCAATAAAGTCACTTTGCCTTGCTGCCTTGTATATCAACAATACATACATGTAATCCACTCTAAACTCTACATAAACTCTAAACTTATAGAGGCAATAACCGTATAAATTAATGCCGACTTTGAATCAACGATATTGGTTAGCAGAAATAGTAATTTTTGGGGAAAACCTCATTGATTTTGATAAAATGCAGTTCATATCTTACCTCATTTATGATGAAATACTTGGCTAGCGCCCGCGAGTTCGTCCGTGTTGAAATATAATAATAACTCCTGAGAAAATATATAAAGCAATATAACGTCTGATATTGTACTTGTTCCATCAAGCTTTTTTTTAGATAGGGTTGATAGGTTGATCCATTTTATTTTTCATGAATTCTCGTGAAGTTTTCGTTCGCTCCCGTTCTCGCCGAATTAAAAAAAAAGTCTATTTCGCAAACAAACGACTGCAACTACAATATGACTTTTCAGTCATATGAACCTTACTAAGGGCTTTATTCCGGCCTCAAAAGAACTAATAACAGTACGTAAATGGTTTCAGTTTTTAGTGAATATAATAGTAACGAGCAAAAGAAAAAATTGTTTTGTTTTTCCGTGAATATTTCTTTGTTAAATTTAATTATTAAATAAATACTATTAAATTAAATCTTAAATTCTATTATATAAATGTTTATTTAGATAGGCTAACTAACAACTATTCTTGATTACTATGAAATAAAACAATGGTATGAAAAATAGTTAATAACATGTATAGGGACAAATACAAAATATATAAATTAACTTAACAATAAATATATAAATTAACTAATATATATATAAACACACAGGAGGTTTGGTCCATATTGTTACAACACATTTTTCTATTGCGAATTTTTACATACTAACTTAAAGCACTACCGAAAATAGATCGCATATCTATTTCTTTTTTCAATTCAACACTCTATTTGCGTATACCACCAAAAATTTCATGTATAAAATATGGCTCGTGAAAACTCTGTAAATAACCACAAAATATTCCATTTCTCTTGAATCGTCGGATATTCTCGTCAACAGCTTTTTATTATATCAAAGGAACGGAGGTATAAAAAGGCAAATAATAAATTTTACATTACAATGATTATGTCTATAGGTACAACAAGGACTCGTAGAATCTATTTTGATTTGTTTGCGTCATCCAAAAATTTTCATATTTATAGAAAAAAAATTTAACACTTGTTGGAAATAATATCTACAATTGGAGAAATTGTTGGAGATAAAGTTTTCACTATTCTTAGAGTACAACCAGTACTAATTAATAAATACTAGCGACCCGTCCCCGGCTTTACGCGGTTGCATTTTTTCTGTAAATCTTATATAATAAATAAAAAATACATATGTTCGGAATAAACTCGGAAACTACTGAACCGATTTTGATCGAATTTCGTAAATATCTTGGTCCAACCTAAAAGTTAGGATAGTTTTGAAGTGAAAACTTCTTTAGGCGCTTGGGGCTTTTTGAGATGGAAAAAAAACCATACAACTCGCGACATTGTTACCGTAACCGACACCTCTGCATATAAGTAGGTATGTACACATATTGTTTATGTACGTACATAGATACACATGCATGTTGGCAATTTTTGAGATGGGAAAAAACCATTGAACTCGCGACACTGTTACCGTAACCGTATATAAGTAGGTATGTACTTTCCTGACGATTCAAAAAATACACACGTAATTGTTCAAGTTTTCACTTCTGTCGGCACTCCCGGAGTGCCAATGTATTTTTATCTCAATTATTGACCTCCATATAAGTCGGGAGCGGATCGCTAGTTATATATAAAAATCTTCAACGTTTATCCTTCTTTACATTGGTGAAAACTGTGTCAAAATCCGTTTAGCGGTTTAGAAGAAGTTAAAATGGAAACGAACAGAGGCGGTCAGTGACTTCACCATCATCATCATCATCATCACCATCATCATCATCATTATCATCTCAGCCACAGGACGTCCACTACTGTCTAGCATATGTCATATGTCATATGTCTATATGCCTTCTCCATAATTCCATAAAGCAGCCTTCTGACAGTGACTTATTCTTATTAAATATAAAAATACTTGTTATTGCACGCGACTTCGTCCGCGTAACTTTATAAAATATATCCTATGTTACTCGCTGATAATATAACTTCCCAACAGTGAAAGAATTTTTCAAATCGATCCAGTAGTTTCGGAGCCTATTCAATGCGAACACACAAACAATCAAATCTTTCCTCTTTATAATATTAGTTAAATTAAAATTAGATTATAAACAAATAAAATTTATTTGTTTATTGCCATTTGCCCCATATTCTGTTGTTATTTATTACGGTTAATTTACAATACACACTTAAGTAGGATATAGGAGGATGACTGCTTCGTTATCGCGAATTCCAATTTCCATTAAAGTGAATTTCTTAATAATAAATGTTGCTCAGTTTAATTATGTTCTCGTAAATTAATTACTGTCCTTTAAACATTTCGTTGAGTGTAACCAGCATTGTTTATTAGTGATAGATGACATGAGTCGGGTCAGCGCCAACAAGGTCAAGCGTCAGTAACGCCTTTGTAAATAATTTGACCTTACAAATGTATAATCGTTGCTTCATAAAAACTAATAAGCATTTGAACTTGACAGTTTTTTTTTTAAAAAATACTTATATAACGAATGAATTATATTTTTTCCCTACACAATGTGAACCCACATGATTCATTCTTTACTTGTCCTGGTATTTCTATTGTTCGCTCTCCTTAATTTGTGCGTACTTGTAATATCTGTTGTATATTTGCTTCACATCTGATTGTGAGTTTATTCCGGTGTTATTGATTTCTTTATACTCGTACTTCTCCCTTTAAATAATAATGGGTCATGGAGGGGAAGTATGTATACTAATTTTCTATGTATTTTCTAAGTTTCTATGTTTGTAGGAGATAACCTACTCAAGATCGCAACCGATTATCATTATAAATTTTGCATATACACACTGTTAGGAATACAGTAAAGTACATAGGGTACCTAAAATCTAAAAACGTGTAAATTATGGAGCCACTTTCGTTTACAGTGGCGATGCCACAGCTTTAAAGTCGTTAGGTATATTTAATTCATGTATTTTCTGAGATCTCATATTTTTATTTAACACGATCGAAGTCCCGGGCCTCTAGTCTTACAATAAATATATTTATATTTATAATATACATCAATATTAACATAATCTGCCTTAATTTAGTGTGAACTTAACAATTATTATAATCTGTATAATCAATTAATATAATCAGTTATCGCTTAAGGAACCAATGGAATGTAAACATATGTATACCTATGTATTAGGTAAGTAGGTAACGTGGTGTGTTATAAAACAAATTATTTAATCCGAACCCCACGTCATCAGCCGTGGAACATCGAGTGGAAAGGAAGGAGAGAGAGTAAAGTGATTGTCTTAAACCCGATATATTCGACAAAACCTGTTCACAAAATAATATCCGGTTTTGGTGGGTATCGTTTACACGAGTACTTAGATACTAATTATACCAAATTCATAACTTAGCATGCATTTTGACCATTAATACAGTCTTAAATATAATATAATAAAAAACATTTATAATCATTATATTTTACTAGCTGAACCCGGCTAGGCTTCGATGTGGCTCGTTTTTTTTTAAAGTTGTAACTTCGAATTGAAAAGTATATAAAAAAACACTTTTCTGTTTTCACAAAAAAACATACGAAAGCTAAATATTATACTATATATTAAGTTTATTTATTATAGAATTAAAACTCTTCATTCACATTATAAATTTATTATAGAAGAGGGGCTTTACTGTCCCTCGATAGTGTGCCCACTTTGCAATATAACTACAAATTCTTTGTAGTGACATATTGTACTGTGTAAATACTATGTCAATTAACTATTATATTAATTGTGTACCTGCTCTCAAACATTGTGTTTTATTTAGTGAATCATGATAACATTAATATTGTTTACATAGTCCTAACACGGTTTTTCACTAATGAAAAGAGCGTTAAACGAGCAAGGTTTATAATATATAGATCAATTGGTTGCTCTTTAAAAAAACTACTATATTTTTTCATAAATATATTACCTAACTACAACAGTCACACAAGTTGACTCACCAACATTTCTTTTCGCGAACTGATTGCAAGATTGATTATAGAATCATCACGTGATTACGAATGGCTAAATATAAAATTTATTAAAGTTTTAAATACCTACTTTTTTATAATTAAGTTTATAATTGAAATTCATTGAAGTTTATTTAAAAAAAATAGCGTAATTTGCTAAGCCACGTGGTTCAAGTTTTAACTGACATAACAATTAAGAGAACACATTTAAGACATTCATTATGACTGTTACTTATCCATTTACATACATTTTAGGAATGTTACTTAAGCGTTTACCCAATTTTTTTTTAGGTTATACACGAAATAAACAAATTTATGCTCTTGTTATTCTTTGTCAAGAGCATTTAATTTATTATAGCTGCGGAACGGGGACACTGTAACATTTTCCCAGGCATTTTATCCTTACTAACATTATAAATGCGAAATTGAGTTTGTTTGTTGCTAAGTTAAGACGCCTTAACTATTCGACCGATCACCGTTAAATTTTGCATACACGTTTTCAGGGATATAGTTTACCTAAAAGTAGGTAGGTACGGTTCCTGAGGGTAAATTTAAAAATTAATACCATAACTAAAAACAATTTAACATCTCAATCATAATTTTTTTTAAAAAATATTATAACATTTATTTAAGGTTTCAAAAAACATTTGAATAAATGAGCAATAAATGTATATTTGTGCGTTTATTTTTCTTAAAAATTTCTAAAAAATGAGACGCTTCCAAAGTCGCCAGCATAAGTTCATTTTTTATAATTCCCAAATGGAATTCAAACTTATTAATGTATAGTCACAAATTATATCGTTAGATGAGTAGAAGGTATTGGAAAGGTCGCGTCAAGGTTCCTCGACTTAGTAGCCGACCCGTTGTAGATACACGAACTATCTCGGTTAAGCAACGGCTCGACCTCCACGCCATAATGAGAAGCTTGCGAGGGGAAAATTAAACGATTAATTCAGTTACATTTGTATTTTGTATTTAATTCACCAGAGATTACTATAACACGTGACCCTTCGCCTTATAGTTCAAGGCGACTATAGTTTTGCTAATCATCAAAATTTTACCACATTGATTCCGAAGAGGATTTGAGTTGTAGGTATTTATACGTCGAATGGAATGTTGAATATTATTAAAATTAATATGCAGGCTTACTAAATATTTTCATTGAAATTGTTGATCGGTAGCTCTATTCAAAGTGGTTCAAGCAGGCGTCAGATTGTAAGCTAATGCGTTACGAACTTATAGAAGTTATTGTAAAGGTCAGCAAGTGGACTCTAGCATCTCCTATACACTCACCGAATAAGGTTGTCAGACAGGCTGATGGTCCAGCTATAACACAATCAACGCGTGTGCTGATATATAGTTATATATAGGATTAAGGATTAATAATTAGGATAGGGAAATGCGGCCCTAGCATACTTTACTCACTCATCGAAACTAAATACACATATGATTATTATTTCACGGTGATCTTCTGTCTGGAGTTGCTTACTGCCGTCAGACCGGCTTCCCAATTGACATCAAAATGCTACTATTATTCTATTGAATAATTATTCTACTACAAAACATTACTATTGAATTCAAAATTTGAATTTCATAAAAGCTTTAAGTAGTTTTTTACCATAACATTTCAAACCAGTTTGATAGTTAATTATTCATTTATCAATTTAAAAAATATATAAACAAATCCATCATAAAATTTTAATATGTCAACCACATTGATCATGTATGGAATATTCAATTTAGTCCGCGTCGTCCGATTTTGAAGTAAACCAGAGAAAAAAAGTTCAAATAGTTCGTTCTATCGAACTAAGCGGTTCAACGAGCGGATTAAAATAGTTTTTATTCCATGATAGTTATTTTTGGTTTATTTATTACTTTAAAATTTATACATTTTTGTATCCTTGACACTAATCAAAACGCAAACACTAAATTTTATCGGTGTGCAATGTTTTAGTATATAAATGGTTGGTACTTAAAAATTCAATAAATCCTCATACATTATAACTGATAATCAATTTATCAACTTACTATTAATAAAATAAGAATGTTATGGATTGACCAATCGGCAGGATTATTCTTAAAATTAGATTTTAAGAGTTGTGTAACTTTTTTTTATTTTAAACCAGTTACTCGTACTACTTACTTATTACTTTTACTTTTCAAACTATTCCGCGAATTTTTAGTTTTGTTTGATTCATCGTTATATAGATATATTAACTCATACGATCTTGTATATATATGTATTATGTTATATATTTTTAATTGGAACTTAAAGAAGTTTTTTTTTTTACTTATTTAAATTAACATGAAGTTATGTATACTTAATATACTTATTACATACTTGTTGATTATTTCGAAATGCTAACGTAACTTGCAGCACCTTTGCCGTTACCTGTGTTACAGGCGACAGCGGTATACTTACCATCAAGTGGACCTTCAGCCTGTCTTAACGACCTTAACATAAGAAATAAGAACTTGCTATCAGTCTTATACCGTAAAAGTTTATATGACAATTAAAACTTACCTACTTTTATAAGTGTATGTTTTTGTACAAAATTGTCCAAAAAATATTCAAGCCATATTGAATAATAGATTTTAAATTGACAACCGATTTATAACTTATGTAATATCACAGTAACGAGATATTCGCATGTAAAGTAGAACACGTGTTCCAGCAACAAAAGCAATTTTAACGGGCGATCAAGAATCAAAAGAATTACAGAAATGATATTATACTAATGCATATTATTAATCGTTACTAAACTAAAAAGTAACATTATAGTGAATAGTAGATAATAAAGCAAGATCAATTGCAAAACAAACTCAAATTAAGTGAATTATTTAGAAAAGTAAGAGTATAAGTACGAGTGAGTGAGAACGTAAATGAAAGTTTTAATAAGATAAAAAGAGATAGCATGATAATCGATCACTTAATTGTGAATTGCCTCAGACTAGAATCAAAGATCAGTGGCCCTAGACAAAGTAACATTTTATTGTTTTCGAACTTGGTTATCGTTTTAATTGTTACTTTGACTAGCTAGCGCCCCAGGGTACTCGCCTAGGCAAAGATACTAAGACTTTGAGACGCATGTACTTTTGCTGAAGACGTCTATAGAGTTTCTCTAAAAGTGGAATGCTCTTAGAGTTTGCATGTGTGTACTTTGAAAGAAGATATAAATGACAACACAGTAAAATTCAAATATACTCTATATTAAAAGCATTTCCATAAAGTACGCAAAACAAAATACAAGTTCCGATTGTGCACTGGAGCGAATGCTTTATAAACGAAACAAAATACATTGCGGCAGTGTTGCAGACGGCTAAAAATATATATATACATGTAGTAGCTATACGCAGGTAATTCCATAAACGGGTTCCAATATTATTGCAAATGTGGATTAATGCACTCATTAATGATTTCAGCTGAAAGTCATATTGCAATTGTTACGTAGTGGAAATTTCAAACCAGTTTTAAAAAATATATATATTTTATAACTAGGATATAGAGTACTAGCTGGTGCTCGCGACTTCGTCCCCGTTGAAAATTTAAAAAAAATCAATACAACGCTTGACCTCGTGTTGCTATAACACTTTGGCCAGGCGTAAGTTTTTTATTTTTCATTTATCTCTCGGGAATAGTCCTTTTTTTTGGATGAAAGGTACCCTATGTCCTTTCTGGTGTCCCAGGCAACGTGTATGCAAAATTTCATGGTGATCGGTTCAGTAGTTTTTGCGTGAAAGAATTACAAACATACTTTCACATTTATAATATTAGTATAGAAGTATAGATAGAGATTACAATAACAGTACAAAATGACTAAACTTAATTTTAACAGAGATTTAGGAGAGACTTGCTCTTAAGAATTTGGAACGTAGAATGTCAGGAATTAGTCTGGAGAGATAATTTTATAAGTTGCAATATTTACATAAGGGACAAAGGAAAGTTACAGGAGGATGATTTGGAGAGCTTAACTAATAGTGGTAGTTTAGTTATGTATATATACTTATACTTAGACTAATTACATAATGATGATATGCTTAAATTAATTATCCAACACAATGCAATTAGGCTAGCACAAGGAGATTAAATCTGTTATATTGCCGATTCCATTGTACTCGTATTGTAAGCCGATGTTGTTAAGCCCTTTGACACTTATCGAAATGAGTTAAGTAGATGAAATCCAACATAGACATAACTCAACAGAATGCAAACGATCATTGCAATCAAATTAATCAATTAATTATCCAATGGAAGCCTATAAATCCTATCTCTTATATTTAAATGTAAAGTTGGTTTGTGAACGTTATAAAAACTTCGAGAATGGGTAGTGCGATTTTAAATCAGTTTACACAGATGTATGGAAAAAGGGATAAATTTTTATATATATAAAATTGCACGGGTTGTTATTAAAAAAGCTAACGGTGCCCGCTACAATGTCCGCATCGAAAAAGGAAAAAAAAATACCCTGACATATTAATCGCCGTCGCGTTGACGCCGCCTCCGTTGTTGACAGTGGCGCCCAATTTTAAAACATTGTAGACTATCTCTAGTGAACTGTAAATTTTTCCAATATGTATGTAAAATATATTTATTCTATACGTTAATCCAGGCAATATATGTGTGGCAAATTTTATGCAAATCTGTTAAGCCATTTTTGCTTTAAAGAGTAACAAACATCCATACATGCTTACAACTTTTCGCATTTATAATATAAAGTAGGATTGATTACTCGTTTAGTAATCAATTCTTTAATACTGCAAAGGAAAATATTTGGCTATTTGCAAAATATTAAAGCAAAAAAGGTATAATAAATAATATGAGAAATTAAGACAATTCTTGTATAGGTGAAAAAGTGTTTAAAATTGTAAACATATAACCTAAAGCTACAGAAGAAAGAAAATTGCCAGAGACAAAAATGTCGGAATAGAATTCATTCCCTTTGAGGCAGTACAACTTAGGATAAGCAGCTTACAGACATCACAAGATTGACTTCTCACAACTCTTACAAACCGATAAATTGAAAAGGCAAGTTATTGCTCCTATCAAATACATATTATTCCTTTCACGTATCAAACAATTTTGTGTATTTTCTTTTAATACGACGAATTAATAGTTGTTTGTTCAACTAGAGAGAAAAATTGTTTTTTTGCGTGATTCTAATATAGACTAAGTACTGAGCGATGTGAGTGATTTAAAGGCACGAGAAATAAAAAAAATTGCTCTCATGTTAAACATACAATACAACTTTTCACCTCAACAGCGAGAAAAGCATTACTAGGTCATCTATAGGTAAGAAAATCAATTAAGACAATTTTAAATATATTACATTCTTCCATAAGTGAAATCCTCTCTCCATAAGAGAAAACCGCTTGAAATCGCTTGAGCGGTTTTCGAGTAATCATGCTATGACAGCTCTCGATAGTTTCAACCTCCTATAAAAATGGAATTAAATAAGTGAATTGTGTAAGCTATTTGTGTAAATGTGTAAACAAATAAGAATTAAATAATAATTCTTTTTTCAAAAGGTTGTTGTACTCGTAGGTACTTAACTCGAGGTGAAAAAATGGTTTTTAGAATTTTTGTCTGTTTGTCTGAGGGTTTGTGCTTGCTAATCTCAGAAACGGTTTAACTGATTTTAATGCGGTTGTCACTGATGCATTGAACCAAACTTCGCGCAACTGGCTATAAAATAAAGTACATGTTCTCTGCTTAACTTCCTAACCACCTAACGAATTTTGATACGGTTTTCAATTTTGGAAAGAGGAATAAACGAGGAAAACTTTTTGTATATAACTTGCTGAAAAAAAATTTCATCCACGCGGGGTAAAATATAATTAATATTATTTGAGTTTAATTTTTAAGTCGCTGAAATGAATTTTAATTTTTAAGTAAATGAAAATAAAATAAAAAAATTTTTTAAATTACTCTCATCGACGATTTAAATGATGCATCATAATATAACATGGATGACTTTCCAAACAGACTATGATATTTTCCGGATACTATATGACTACATTTATCAGTGGCTACTGACAAATAAGTATATTTTTACTAGTAGACATATTTTATATTCTGTAACTTAATTTACTTACCATTAAAAAACATTTTGTACAAAAAAAGAAAAACAAATAGTCACAGTAATGTATTATGAATTTATTACTAATAAAGTTGTTTTCAAGTTGGTTAGTCGCGCACTATAAATCATTGTCATGCAAACATGTACATAATTCTTATTTTTTTTTATCTTGAACCGTTGGAACTGAGTTATTGTGTTGTGTGTTCCCGATTTCCCTTCCATTAAGGATATTTCGATATCCACTAATGCGTTGTTCACTGATACAGACTTTTCATCAGTATAGTACATTACATTTTCTTATATAGAGATCGTCAGACAGGCTGACGGTCCGTCAACCTGTCTGACATGATAGGTAGCTACTTTCCTCTATTAATACAAGGTTAGAAATAATTTACAGTGATGTAAATGCGCTGTTGACATTACTAGGATTAAGAATTAGGAATTAGGGAGGGCGGTGATAGTTTAGGGAGGGAGCTTCTGTAAATGGATGGTTATTGCCGCCAGACAGGCTGACCATCCGGTAGAAGGTATTCCCTTGCTGCACAGTGACGCTTAACCAGTTTTAGGATCCTGTTGTCTCAACTAGATGCTTACTAATTGTCTGAAAATTCCATGAAAATCGGTTCAGCGGTTTTGGAGTCAATAGCGAACATACTGGAACATACATACACACATTGCCTTTTATATATTAAAAAGATAAGATTTATTTGTCATCCTAATCCGGGTAAAGGGATAGACCTAGAGTTTATACATATGAGCTTTAAGAAAGTTGGTACGTTGACTGATAGTCGAAAAAAGGTAAGGAAGGGGATGATAAGGAATAAAAAGGATCTTTAAGAATTGATCAGATAAACGTTATATTTCTAGAAGCTAAAATTTTTTTGACGTTCATTCTTGTAGCATGTGCTTTATTTATGCAATTTTGATTGACTGACTACCTTTAAATCGGGTTAAAGTCGAGCGAGTTCGATGAAACAGCAATATTGGTTGAGCATCGTTTTAAAATTTTATAATGCATGACCGTTGATGGTTCACTGGAGTTCAAGCATTGCACTTAAAACTTTTCCATTATTTAAGCGCAGTGCTTCGTTACGAGTTGTTATTCCAGTTAAATGAACAACAAGTTAGTATTTAAACAATTTAGTTTGTTTGTGCTCAAAAATTAACGCGCTTCCGAGCTTTAGCTATTGAGCTCGGAAATGTCTAAGATTGAATTAATCGTCTAAGTAAGAAAGGCATCGTAAATGCTAACAGTTCTTCGTGCGATGCTTCGTTAATATCTTGCATGTTTTAATTTAAATCTTTTGGGTTTAAATTGTTTTAAAATAAATTTTCTTTAAATGCAATCGTTTAAAGTAATGTGAAATTAAAATGTAGGTTAATTTAATTCAAAAACAATATAATGGTATCTTTGTTTCGCGAATTCCTGAAACTACTATATAAATATCAAATTAACTTGTTTATATGTGAAAGAGTTTTTTTTGTAAAATGTATTTAATGTAGTTTCACTATTTCATTAAATTCGAATAAATCTACTGAAGGTGTATTTTATTATAAAGTGTGGAAATTAATGCACCAATTAGTTCAGAGGATAATCTAAATGGGTGCATTAGGAAATGTTAACTGTAAAGATAACTTTATTCGTTTAATCTCTTTTTATTTTACATTTAGTATTCAATAGAAATATCATAATTGTTATACCTAATCTTCACTCGAAATGAGCAAGAAATTGAAACTAATCTACGATTCCAATTTCATTGTATGTATGTAGATTGTAATTTACATATTTCACACAATGTGACCAGCGAATGACTAAAACCCCTTTCAAAATTACCATACAAGTCGCAATAACATCGTGCGATGCATGATAATTATAAAATTGTGTTTATTACTGTTAGGCAATATGTCTGTTTAGAAAACATCGATACTACGTCATCGCGTATTCCTCAACAGAAACATTGAATTTTAACGCGCCCGTTGGATGAGTGGTTAGAGTGTTTGCCGTAACGCTCTGTCTCAGGGGTCCTATAATCGATTCACGGCAGGGTCAAATGAACTTTGTAAAGTTTGCACTGGTCTCAATCTGGATAGTAGTAGCAGGGCACACTGCGTTTCGCAGTCATTTAGGCAACCAGTCTGGCGGCAGTAACCACCCCTAGAAAACCACAGTGAAATGACAGCATTCTGTGCCTCTGTGTGAGTAAGGGATGCCAGTGTCCATGTTCTTATTTCTTCATAATCCCTTATGTTGCAGCACCTGCGGCGTTGCTTGTGTCATAGGCGACGGTAGCCACCTTGTATCAAGTGGATCTTAACATTTAAAAAAAAGTATTTCTCAAATACAGATTGGGCAGAGAATAATTGAAATCACGCACAATAAGCATTCAATATAATTACTTTCATTGGGACGTCTTATATCGTAACTATAGTCGGCCACATTTATCTTGTAGATAATCTAAGACAAGCAGAAGTCATCATTAAGCCGCTGCGATCAATCGTAGAAGCTATTTCGGACCAAAAAAACTGCTTTCCAACATGTGGCGAATCCACTTTCACTCTCCTCTCAGCTGACCGCACACTAACCCTATTCAGATATTTTGCTACATTTCACTCATCGTAACATAGGCATCGCGCTGCGGTAACAAGTAATTATGTCTTAATGTTTGTTACATCGCGAATTAGGCAATCTCAATTATTCACGTAAAATTCTGGAATTATTAACTGTTTACAAAGTGTTTATTGGCTAGGGGATAATCGAATGAAACGGATCAAAAATTAAGTCAGACTTTCAAGATTAATTTCTGCTCTTATTCCAACGTTTCACAGTGTCCGAATAGATCATAATCACTTTGCCACACTTCTATGTCAAAACCTGAGGTCAGAACTTAGAGAGTTATTATATACAAACAATCCTATTTATGTACATATTTACAAATTATAAATTAAAAGTCGTCATCGGAATCGGAATCATCATCGTCAGAATCATTATTTATATTTATTGTAAATGATTCCGCTATGTATGTGTGACTACTTCAGTTTAGTAGCATCTTGTTACCTACTGTTTCGGATCCCGACCAGTTCATCGATAACATGCACATTACTATGCAAAAAATAATTTATGACTCGACTTGCAGCGACATTTTATTCTTACTATAACTACCTATATATCACGTTACAAATATGTCAGACTTTGTGTTATATAATGTACGGTTAAAGCTCGTCACACACGTAGCTATAATATATATTAATATAAATTATAGCAAGGCATATTATTACGATATATTTTCTATACAAAAATTGGATTGACCACACACGCAGCTATATTATATATTTCTATGACGTCACCAACGTATACCAATATATACGTAATACGTATATATTATAGCACAGTATATTGATATATATTATAGCTACGTTTGTGACGGGTTTTATTCCGACGTGTCAGTGTCCGAATAGATCATAATCACTTTGCAACACTTCTACGTCAGAACTTAAAGAGATAGATGTAGGTACGTAATCCTAACTACCTACATATACGAATATGTCACGTTACAAATATGTCAGACTTTGTGTTATGTAATGTAGGGTTTATTCATCTATGAGATGCAAAATGTAAAATCCAAATGAAAAAAGGGGCGTGGCTGTGTTGTGGACATGGCCCTGTGTTTCATGTGAATACGTGTACGTTATGATTAATATTTTCTTTTAGTAATAATATTCTTTAGGTATACACCAAAAAAATCTTGGATGCTTTGCTATCGAGTATCGAGGTTTGCTAATAAAGATATGGATATAGACGTCAAAGGTTCCCTTAGTCTTTCACAGTAAGCAACTAATGCTTGTATTATGATTACCAGACAGTTGATAGAATCTATGTACGATTACTTTTTTTTTACATATTATAAATACAAAACATCCATGACTCAGGTACAAAAGTAAAATGTTAACACATAAACATTTGCCCCTAGCGGGATTCGAACCCGCGACCGTTTGGTCAACAAACGTGTCGTCAAATTATATTGTTAAATTTTCATTTAACGGAGACAATATTTGTAAGAAAAATGACTTTTTAACCTCTCTAATTTTTTTATTCAAATACTTCTCAGAGTCTAATATTACTCAAGAGGTTGGAAAATTAGTTCCTATATATGAGGGCGTCAGTAAGAACTTTTAATTTGAGGTTAACTTTTTTTGCAATAATCAATGACCTAATTAAACCTACAACTTTTAAGCTCTGGTAAGTAACACCCTTATCCCCGCTATAAGGGCGTACTTAATTATATGCGCCATGATCGAAACTACGGACAGCATGGCTCATTGTAATAAAACCAATGGGTATTTTATTGACGAAAACTAATTAACGAGTTGTCCATTAAACTGTGCGAGGAAATGAAATATGACATAAGGATTATCATTTGACTTTAGCTTTAATTATTTTCATTTTTTATTAATATTATTATTAAAAGTTCTACTTTATATTATATCATATATATAACCCATGACGTACACGTTATATTAGACATAAAACCTTATCATTAATCCTACATATTTTGGTCAAACCGCACTTGCAGCACTTCTGGCGTTGCTTATGTTATAGGCAACGGTAACCTACCGTCAAGTGGGCCGTCAACCTGTCTGACGACCTTAAATATAAAAGAATTCTTAGTACTTAATATTTATGTGCTAAGATCACAAATTAAGTCTGTCGTTCTCCAAGGACAAAGCTATCTCAGTATCAGATTTCATCAAAATCGCTATTTTAGGTTCAGCCATGATAACGTAACAAGAATGTCACTTTCGCGTGCCAGTATTTATTAGATTGAAGATTTTAAAAAACACAAAACATTTTCATATCAACAACCAACTTTAAACATTTTTTATTATTTTTTTATATAAAAAGGTAGGGGTATATATAGAGAGTCCCTAGAAAACAGTACTTTTATCCTGGATGAAAGGTGTCCTATGTCCTATTCCGTCCTATTCCGTGAATTTAATAATGATTGGTTGAGTAGTTAAGACGTTAAAGCATAACAATCAAACAATCACATTTGTATTTATAATTTTGGTTAGGATATTACGGTTAGGTATATAATATTGCCAATACTCCCTCGAAATATTTACGCGAAGAAGCCTCTTTCAAAAATAAAGACTTTCAGGTCAGAGTGGAAGTCAGCGGATAACGAAACTTCAGCATTTACTCTTAAAGGTACAGTCTCATAGATAATCTTCTGTCTGTGAATGTTCTCTGTGTGAAAGTTCTGTTGCACGAATGAGCAATCAACTTTCAGCGTTGAGAAGTGTAAACTAAAATTTAAAAAATACTATTTTTGTCTAACGTAGCAGTTTGAAGTTAAAATATTTGTAGGTTTGTTGTGACTTTTGTGTGCCAGATAAAGCTACAGGTTGTGATTTTCATGAAATGGGTTTTCCCTTGAGCATTGTCGGGGTGGATTGTAGTTTGTACAGAGGAATAGCGCTCAGCAACCGAAAGAAATTATTTGTGTAACTTATCGTCGTTGCCAAACCAAAATCTCCACTTTGTTGAGATTCCAACATTTTGATCGTAGTGAATAGTTCTATCGTATAAAAAAACCCCTTCGTAAAATATGCTTTGTGTATGTTACTCGTATGACAAAATTTACTCTATTATCAAAATAATAAATAAGGTATTAAATTTTCACGTTTGAAATGACGACATAGTAAAAGTTACAGGATAACAGGACGTGGGCTATGGCCTCTCTATGGGAGGGAGACGACTATACGACAGCGTTGCTTTTTGATTACTAAGGATTTTTTGTATCGAAGCCTACGAGTAGGTATTATCTGTATAAACGTCTAAAACGTGAATAATGCGAAGCAGGATAGTCAAAATTGATAGCAGAATGAATGATCTAGATTATTTTATATATTCATACTGAAATTCAATGGCGATACTGCTTTCATACGGTCGTCTTTAAGAGGCCAATTATAAAAGGCCGTCAGACGGACACAAATAGTGATTACTTCGGACGAAGTAGAGCGAGCATCCACAAGTCCACTTTGCTTTCTATTCAATTTCTATTAAAGAAAAATAAAAAAGCACATATTAAATAAAAGTAAGACATATAGATATGTAATTTCTTTTGATGCTATCTGAAGTTGTAAGCTAATGCACAATGTTCTCGTACGTTTTATAGTCAACTAGCCGGTGAACACGACTTAGTCCGCGTTTGAAAAAGAAAACATATAACGCTTGACATCTTTATTGCTGTTATACTTTTGCTAGGCGTTAGATTTTTTTTTAGTGGTCCCTCGGAAGGAAACAATAATTTTTTCAGAAATTTTGAATAAAAAATTTCATGTTGATCGGTGGAATAGTTAAAAAACAGACATAATTACTATGACATTTATAATATTTGTGTCTATTTTAATTTTATTTAAGTTAACAACAGAAAAAAGAAACATGGCTAAAAAATAAATAAAATGCGATAATTCTCAGTGACTCCGCTCAGTCGTTTGGCTACTGACCGGCGGCAGACGTAGATTTTTATCATAGCCTACGTATATATCTGTGCGTCATGTCTATTTTGTGTGGATTAGAAACGAAAGAACTTTACTACAACAACTAGCAATCTCACGCGAAGTCGTGTCTGAAGTGTTATAATACCACACTTCCTCGCCAAGAGAAATGCTTATTCTGGAACTACGAATTGTTAGTTTTGGTACCTCCATCACTCGCTTCCGACAGAAAGATATATAAAAAGTATAGGAGTAGACACCTGTGTATTCGTAAGGCTTAAAGTTCATATGTATACCCGCAAAAGTGAAAAAAATAATGTGTGTGGCTTACGTGTGTGTGCTTTAAGTGAATACCTACGTGTACGTTACTATAATATACATATATAATATTATATTCATTCGAATTCGAATGTGCCATATATACCAAAAAATTCTTTGCTCCTTTAGTCGAGGTGTAATTAAATTCTGGATGTAGATGACTTGAATCACTTGACTGAATTGCGTCAAAATGTTGCTGAATTCTGATATTTAAAACATTTCAAAGATCATAAATACCTTTCGCGTACAGTAAACATGCTTTCAACATGCTGTTAAGGCTTCCTCGACGCTACCAGTGCTTCTGCTACGATTGCAGAGGCACGTAAAGATAGTTTCCAGACGCTAAAGAACTGCCTTATTGCTAAAGCGCTTACGCGGCAGAGGTCCTGATAAGGGCCGCGGGTCGACGGTGGATCCAGGCTGCTTCTGACCGGCCCTAATGCAAGGTTATGAGGAAGGCCTATGTCCAGCAGTGGACATCCAGCGGCTGAGACGATGTTGAGACTTCTAAAAGTCTTGTCATGATTTTTTATAGTTAAATATCAAAATAAAATTTCCTTTTCACAGTAATTTATTTATTTATTTTCCAAAAGGTACACCAACAGCACAAACAAAAAACTTACAATAGGTATAGGTAACAAAAGGCTAAAATACTGTGGAGACATATCATTTGAGCGAAGAAGCTTTCAAGGTAGTGACTAAGCTGTGTACACATCACATGCAAATATAGCGAGCAAAATATAAGCAGTAATTATCCTTAAAGAAAAAATGAAAATAAACATTTCAATATTTCAATCTTCAAACTATCTTATGTTAGCTAACAACTTTAACAACTTATTAGAGTGATAATCAATAGGTATACCTTAATATTAGGAACCTATATAATAGATATCTTCACGTGAGCTTAACTTTAATACGACGAGGTACGGAAAAGGTATATCTTCTTAGCAATAAAAAAAGGATGATTGGTATGGCAATAAAGTCCACAGCGATCGGATTTTATTATAATTTCCATTGAGAACAATTATGTGAAATATTTCGTCTTAATTCCTTTAAGAAAGTTTCATTTATTTTTATTTAATTTATTTATAAATAGATAAAGACACAAACAGTCCCAGTCAATCACGTATGCTTGTCAATTGGTTTTCTTATTTTGTTTAGTAACTGTTTAGTTAGCTCAGTTTAGTTTTATAAACTTATTATTATTATATTTTAGTTTTTGTCAAAACAATATTTTCCTCTCCACCTTCGAATTGAATAAATTTCGTAAAGCGTCACCTCGTCACGTGACTACGACCAATAGGCGAACAATAGTTATAATATTTTTTGTTTGTTTTGTTTTGTTTTGTCATTATAGGTACTATAATATTAAATTCGTTTAGGTTGAAATACAAATATAATAAAACACATACAAATATAATAGGACCTATCCAATAAATTGAGTTCCAGATAAGAGTGTCCAGAATAGTGAATAGCTAACTTCAACCTGGACAAGCGAGCTGTCAGCTTTTGAGTCTCTTGGCTTTTGGTGACATGATCTTAAAAAAAGAGGTTCAACACTGGCGTGTTTGAAAGTGTGATAGCAATGCAGATGTCAGGCGTTATATTGCTTATATACTTATTATTTTTCAATGCCGACGAAGTCGCGAGCAGATTGTTTATAAAATTATAGTACTAGAAGCATTTCTCATATCTGCCCGTGTTTTTTATATGTGAACAATTTTAACTCAAGAGTGCGTAACTTGTGACTTATTATTTTTGATGATTGTCAAATAAAATTAAAATTTGACTCCTAAAGAGGACAATAATTACGTTGTTAATATTTATCTATATTATACAGCCAGTCCTGTTAAAAGACACATGCGGACCTTTCTTTTATGACTACTAAATAAGGGGAAGGAACATAAACCCGGGGTGATATTTGTGACCGCTTGGCATAATTTATTTAAGCACACGAGATTGCCCGCATTGGACCTTCCTTAACCTCATTCCAAATTTCCTCTAAATATTTTGAAGCTGTCCGCATCTGTTTGTCCGCTTGTTTCAACAAAACTTTGAAACTGAATTTGATGAGGTTTCTACTTTCATTTAGAACGTTTCTTTCTAAAAGTTTTATATGTTTTTTATACTGGCGTGGTTAACTTTAGAAATGAACTTTTCAAAAAGTAGCAGGTCACACTACATTTGGGCAGCTCGTCTGGAGGCAGTAACTTCCCTCTTACAGAAGACCACAGTGAAATACGATGAGTGAGTAAGGGATTCCATTTCCCATTTCCCTATCCCTTATATTTAATTCTAATATAGTGCACTTGCAGCACCTGTGGCGTTGCTTGTGTTATAGGCGATTGTTTAAAATTCAATTTCACAACAAAGTGGACCGTCAGCCTTAACATAAAAACAAATCAACATGCTTAGGTTGTAATAATACGGTTGATTAATAATCCTTACATATTATAAAACAAAGTCCTCCGCCGCGTCTGTCTGTCTGTTCGTAATAAACTCAAAAAATACTGCACCGATTTTCATGCGGTTTTCACCAATGGATAGAGGGATAATCAGGAAAGGTTTTTATGGAAAAAAAATGCACCCCGGGCGAAGCCGCGTGCGGGACAGCTAGTAAGCAATATAAATTAATTTTAATCATACCTTTAAGAGTACTTTTTTTTCTATCCACTTTAATCTAATGTATAGGTATGTAGGCCATTTTGTGAAGTTATATTTCTCGGTATATTGCTACATTTTGTAGTAGTGTTTACCGAGCGTCGGTGGTGTAATGGTTAGCATAGTTGCCTTCCAAGCAGTTGATCCGGGTTCGATTCCCGGCCGACGCATAAAAGGTACATATTTTTTATTTTGAAAAATGAATTATTCGATGGGTAATTTTTATTTTTATTTATACATTTATCTTATAATAAATATATGACCGCGACTTCGTCCGCGTCCGATCGCTACGAAACTTCACAGGAACACCCGCTGGACTAATCTGAAGATTATCTGAAAGTTACATCAAAATCGGTTCAGCGGTTTTGGAGTATATAGGTAACATACATACACACATTGCCTTTTATATACAACTGTACCTAAAACTGTTGTAAATCATGAGCAGTGAAGGTCGTTATGCTATTGCATTTTTGAAGTTATCTGATTTATAGTCCAAGGTATTTCGTGTACAAATCACTGTTTACAAGATGTTTCGCATTCTTAAATTAAACACTCCAAATCGTGAGTTAATCTGTTAACCTTATTGCCTCTTCGAGTTGACCACTATACTAATGATGTGTGATTTAAATTGTAGACAAGTACGCTCATACGCCGTCAAGTGCTCCTCATTGCATCATGTTTCGATGTAGTTCAAGTAATATTTAGAGTCACAATTTAATACAAATTTAATAATACCAACATTATTTTGTTGTTAAATAAGTTATACATCGATACATCGATAAAATATTACTTAACCAGTATTAATTATTATATTAGAAAAATATTTTGCAAGATTTTTTTTATGTAAGTATAAAGTTCGTCAGACGACAGGCAGGCTAACGGTCCACTTGATAGTACCTTTGCCTATAAAACTAGAAACGTCAACAGGTATGTTAACAATGATAAGGGATCAGGATTAATAATAATTAAGTATAAAATTTGTTTCCTATTCTTGTAACTATACAAAAAAAAATATATATCATGTTCGTTCACATCTAAAAGTTAAGGGCTGTTTAAGAAATATATCCACAGAAGTCTACAATAATAATAATGTCAGTGGGTCAGTGCAGGCGGACGGAGTAGCGGTCAACCGATAGAACCATCAGCCTGTCTAGGTGTTCGCTCGCTATCAGATTTGCTACGAATGCTATGCCACCCACACGCTCACTTTGCGATTGCAACTTCTAGACCACGTCCACTTCTCTTTTGTCTTAAAAGTAACAGTTTTTAATAATGTACATACAGTACAGTAACAGTTTATGAAGAGTTTTTAATATCAAACGCATCAATAGCACATAGAGTAAACAAAGACACAAATAAAATCTTAAAGAGAATGTCATACAATTTACGAATAACTGTAGCTGGTACCCGCGACTTCATCGTGTTGAAAAATGAAAAATATGACACTTATAAACTTAGGTGGCATTGGCGCCTAATTATTTATGTTATTAGACGATCCCTCAGGAAGCTAATATTTTTCCATATGTTAATCCAGGTAATAAACTATCTGTGTGCCAAATTTCATCCAAATCCATTAAGCCCTTTTTGCATGATAGAGAGTAAGTAACATATCCATACACAAACTCGCAATTGTAATATTTGTTTAATGCGTCACAATTATATATGTATGTACTTGTAGGTAAATTCCGTTCGGATTATTTCCATACTACAATGATGGCGGATTAACTAGCATGGAATCATTTTTGCTTTTATTTTCGCGCAAATAATATAAAATAAATTACTTCACACCTCACGTCAAACACGCAGAACTCAACTGCATGCACAGAATATTTAATGCTATTGTTTCAATTGTTCGCCGCATCTTCGGTCGTACTCGTAGTCGCAATTCTCTTGGTGAATTTCACACATCACATCGTAATTCCCGTAAATAGTTCTTTCCATTTGGTTGGGCACTATTTTTCGCAGGTGCATATTTGCTCGTGACCATAGCATGATGTCACGAAAATCTGATTCGGTCAAGGCAAGTATTGCTGCAAGATTTAGAAGTACGAGTATGTAAGTATATAAAAAGTCATGTTAATTACACCATTATACATAGCTACAAAGCTCAACAGATATATCGACAAAATATCAAACTCATCGATTAAATGTGAACAGCTTAAACAGGAAAAGTCACCCACAAAAAGTTCCGTCATCGGAATCTAATTCATTAGACATTAGAATATGGCTTAGTGAAAACCAAATTAAAATACGTTGCATAGTTTAAAAGATCTAAGCGTGCATACAGAGACTTTTTTTACACAATGTAAAGATATGATGGAAACAAATCTCAGAAATGCAAACCGAAGTAGCCGAAGGGATTGATTCACTGCCTTTCGCCGTCAGTCTGTCGTCTTCGCTGGTTCTTAATCTCTCTTTGCATTAGTTGACTGCGAACAAGATCTCTAAAGAAAAATGTCTATTATTCTTTAGAGAAGAAGAATCTTTTAAATTTTCAAAACGTATCCTCAATTAAAAATGATCCATACAGAATATTGCACTGGATTTTTCAGCACCAGAGGCTATTCCAGGCTTCCTGGGATATATCTACAAGAATTGTTTTTCTTTATATTTATTACTCCGATTCTGCAAAATATTATTAATTTTACTTATATTTGTTTATATAAAAATATTTAAGTATGCCTTTTCTGATCAATTCATATGTTCTTTTTTGAATTTAATTTCTTAAACTTACGGATTTAAAATAGATTCGGAGCCTGCCGAAAGGTGCACTGCAATATTTAGAACATATAAATATAATATATAGAACAATATAGAATATATGTAGTTATGGAACAAATAAAATTTACATTTTATCAAAAGAGAATTTTATTTAAAACGTACTACTGTCTTTTCAGACTAAAATAAGATAATAATATAAAATACATTCTTCTAAATTGGGAGAAATTCTATTATTTTATTATCTCAAACCGATCCAACCAGACATTTGTGTTGTCTGGTTGTGTGTCTGTTACACAACCAGATGCACCGCATCTGTCAGATGTAGTACAAATAACAATAAAAAAATATCGCTCCTTTCACTTGCAACTACAATTATGCATTTTGTATTTACTATTGCTGTAAGTTACTTCGCCTTCGCCGGTTGGAGTTTAACTTAACACACAGTTATTGGTACTAAATTTACGAAATCATTGTGTAATTGTATTTCCATTAACGAGTTGAAGTCGAGATATATTATTGTTTCGTCATTACTAAACCGACTATTGTTATCAACAGAGCGGAGAGGTGTGAGTGTTACAAACACTCGTTGTTCACTAAAATTTTATATATTGACTCAAACATTTTGTAGTTTCTATATTATATTAATATGTGAAGCGATAATTTTGGTTCCATTTTTTTTTTAAAAAGCGCAAAAGGATGATTATGATATTTATCCACTTAAGTAAATTGTATATGGAGAAGGACTGTAGAAAGCTAATACTTTTACATAATATATGCATTAGAAATACATTAAATTACTTTAATAGTTATTTGTTCAACTAGAGAGCAAAATTGTTTTTTGCTGTGAGTGCCGACTTTAAATCACGGGAAATATAAAAAAATTGCTCTAGTGTTAAACATACAATACAACTTTTCACCTCAACAGCGGGAAAAGCATTATTAGGTCATCTTTAGGTAAGAAAATCAATTATGACAATTTTAAATGTTATGTTTATTATTATTATACTTAGTTTATTATAGCGATTATATTAAAAGTTGAAAGTAAAATTACTGCAATGTGTAAGATTCTTCACCAACTACAAGTAAAGTGTTGATTGGTTACTTTTAGAAATAATTTTATGTTTTATTAAATTATGCACTCGGTTTACTGCATCCTTCGATAGACGATTTTTTTTTTCTCAATGTTTGTACGAATGAAGATATTTTTCAAGGGACTTTTATGGAAGAAAGCTAAGTTCGGCATTTGAAACTGTTTCTCTTAATTCTTCTGGAGTTAGACCATCATCACTGGATGTACTCATTTTTTTTATATTTACCAAAACAGTAGAAAAACACCAAGACCTAATGCTGAAACAGTTTCTGAAAGGCTGTGAGACTATCTTCACAGCTGGGCCAACTCTAGTAGACTATGGCTGGACACACTAATAAAAATCAAAATTTTATTCATGTGAGTTAAATCGCGTTCGCATCAAGAATCGATTTTTCTGCGAGTTTTTTGGCAGCAACAGCACCCTTTTCGTGCTTGAGAGGTGAAAATAACATTACATACACTACCGCGTGTTTGACAAACTCAGATACGTTTGACAGTACTTATTTAAAATAGTAGGTACTTAAAAATTTACGGTCGAATTTCGAGCACCGAGCCACAATTAGTTTCTATAAAAATGCTTATTGAAAACGTCGATAATTGAGAATTCAGTTATGAAATTGTTAATAATACATAAGCTTGAAAAATTTTGCGGATAGAAAACGTTATTATCTCGTTTTCAGTCGGTTGGCTGCAGTTTCTCCCTCGCCACTTTGAAAGAAAGTGCTTTTAAAAAGAAAAAAGATTTTTCAACGCTTCGGAACTTTAGATTGCCACTGCAAATCATTTGAGACAAATAAAGATATACCTACGTACACTTGAGTTTGCTTTTAACAAATTGAGCCAGATGAAGATATGAATGAAGATAAAGTTGTTAGAAAATATACAACAATACAAAAAAATTTAAGCAGTATTAGTTTAAAAAACAATATATTTTAAAACCACGCGGTTTTATGTACGCAAAATGTAATTTCCATGAGTGAGAAAATGCAAGAAGTTATTATCCGTGGATTGAGAAGTGTTTCAATTCATTTAGATTTGGGTCGTAGATTGAGTTGAAATTTTTCGGAAGTTTATAAAACTTTAAACGCTCTTGAAAACGTCAACGAAATCTTCGAAGAAAATTAAAAAGAAATTATTTTTGTCGAACCTTGAATGTTATCTATAAAAATAGAGACCTTAATATATCCTAAGTCATAAACTTGAATACTTAACTTGAAAAAAATCATACTTTCATAACTTTCTTGAACTTTCTAGTATGATAACTTTCTTGAAGATGTTCGATGCTCACCTATCTGAAGGAAACCGCGAGGCACATTGTTTATTGCCATACTTGTCAAAGTGGAACAAACACACTAAAGAATAACACGATGCAAACAAAACTGAAATAAAATTGAATCTTCTACTATACAATTTTATATTAGATAACAACATTAGATAACAATTATTTATGTTAACAATATATGAAAATGAAATATGTTTTCTTTTATATAAGTAAATAGGTAAATGAATCAAGTATAAATTTGTAATTACAACCTTTTGTAATTGTAACAATTGTAAGGTAAACCCACTCCTTCGCGTCTTGACTATGATAGGAGGTAATGATAAAAAAAAATTTTTTTGTTTATTTTTATTTATGTCTATATATTTATACCATGTATGTCTTCATTAGTAAAAACTTACAAAACAATAGCCTATGTAAGAATTTATTAGCACATTGGGTCTGAGTTACCCGAATAATAGGTATATATTTCTGATTAAATTTGTTTCCTATAATCAATATTAATAACACTGTAAAACAGATAGGCACTATATCAAACAGACTCAACATCAACATCAAAACATCAAACATAAATATGATATCAGTTCCTTATTATCGCGTCTAATAACTAATAAGTATCTCTCAGACCTTTCCACCTTTAAAAACAACACAAGTGCGCACACTAAGCAGTAAATACTCTGCCAAAGTTTCACATAGCAACACACGCAGGTATCGCTTGCGTATATAGGATCCGTGTGACAATTACACCCGAGCTAATCCGGGGCGCATTGCTGTTATAAAAATAAAAAACAAGCATTTTCAATAACATAAAGGTTGTAAAAGTATCTACATCAGTGGGGGTAGGAATTAACCCTAGGAGTTAACCCTGATTGCATATCAAGCCCGTCTTCTAATGTCCTAGGGGACCTGTGCACATGGTTGGCTAGCTGTGTGTGCCTGCCCCCCCTCCATTGGAGTTAGTCTAGCCAGCAATGGCTAGGCTGCCGTAGGGTGGATCGGAGTTGTTGCCTCGGCAGAGCCCGGTCCATCCCGCTCAAAGGGCAAGGAGACACCGGGGAGTTTTATTGGGTATTCCCAGTGCCGCTATGATCAGGTGCTGGGCGACCCCCACATACCCTTACCGTCTAGCCAGCGGTAGAAAATCTGTAAGCGGATTACTCCTCGTCAAAAAAAAAAAGGAATTAAACCTGATTAATGTAGCTGGACCTTACTAAGAGTTCCTGCTACAAGCACACTCAGTGATGGCAGCCTTTTACAGCCACTCATTATTCAAAATGTTCCTGTGTAGAAACGGACCACCCGATTATAAAAGTTTGAAGTATCTTTATATAGTAATTGAGTGCAGCACAACGATACCGCGATGTAGGATGTGAGCGGTATAACCAATTTTTATTAATGTAATCCTACAAGAGCGAAAGAGCAAATTAACAAAGCGCAATGAAAAGCGCCATCTTGTGTGATACTGTTTCATCACTTTCGTACAACCGATACAAGGTACAAAAATAATAAAGGGGTTATTCATTTGTTAGCTGCATACATTGTTGCTCCAAAGAGTTGTTTTTAATAACTCGGTGTATAGTGACCGTTGTGCGATAATACGAACATAAGTCATTATTTATGATTATGACATGCAAACTTTTTTATTCTCATGTACAGTGACTTGTTTTTGTTATTGCGTTATACAATTTTAGGTACTAAAATTATTTTTGTTTGGCTATGAATTCTTATACCGAGACACAGTACAAAATGCATTTGAGGAGTTTGTTGCTTTCCGTCTAGCTGATTTCTTCAAGAAGGACACCTATTAGGTTAGCATAAACAGCCACATGTTAGCATAAGCTAGGCTAGCAAATATGCAACGATGGGTAAAATTTCTTAGAATTCTTTCCATATTCATTTAATAATATATTAGTCTGTATCTACGAGTAAGTACATATTAAAATCAGGGTAATATCGATCAAGGTTTTATTTTTCTGTTTAATTATTCATTTAGAGCAGACACTGGCGTGCACATACTTAATACAATTTTTCTTCTTAAGTTGTCGCTTCTCTAAGTTGACGTCGTAGGTTGACGACTATAATGGCTATCTTAACATAGCATAGTGTCTTTCTCTTGCCTCTGTTACGTTATTTCTTTATTCATTACATGCCCGAAATATTGCAACCTCGCTCTTAACATTTCCATTCTCTTATTAATTCGAAATTACGAGTATATTTATTAATGTGTAGAAAAAAGGATTCAAATACTTAGTATTTCAAATGCTCAAGGCCTTTGAGAGACCCCATAAATGTTCCCGGCGTATTCAGCTCTAAGCCCTATCACAGTCCGATGTTTAAGTAGCATCACAACTCGATAAGTCCACTCTAAAGCTTTTTATTCCGCTACACTGGACCTCCACTTAATCAATCATTCAGTAACTAATGTCCGGTAATGCGTAACCAACCATGATGCGTTTTAGAAACATTACCTAAATGATTTCGCTATTTCGGGGCTACAGAATTAAATTTGCTTTAAATTTACACGGCTTTAAATTTGTACTACTTCCTGTTTTATTTAATGTTAAGCTCGACAGACACTAAAATACACTTTATAGTAGATGGCCAACATCGCATATAACACAAGCAACGCCACAGGTGCTGCTTGTGCGCTGCCGACGCTAATTTAGGTTTAGGAGAAATAGGAAGATTGGCTCCGGTATCCCTTATTCACTCACTGAAACACATGCTATTATTTCTCCTTCAGCCACATTCGTAACCATTTTTCATAACCAGATACGAAAACGGAAAATTTCTTCACTCGTTAAATACATAGTTATTAAACAACGAACTATTTTCACGGCAGTTTTCTGTAAGGGTGGTTACTGCCGCCAGACGGGCTGTCTGGCTTGTGAATAGGTATATAAGTTAAATAAATAATTTCGTTGTTTGCTCTTTAATGCTCTTTGCTTCGAAGTAATTAAAATATTATTTTTGACTTCAAATCGGTTTTTTTTTCTTATAAAAATAATTTTGTACAGGAATTTTTTAATCATTAGAATTGATGGATTTGTCTCTGATTTAGAGAATATTGTATGATTATTATTTAATAATTATTATTCAATTCAATAACCAGGTAAGTAAGTATATTGAAATATATCAACCTGGTTACATCTTTCAAACCTGTCGCGATATCCTGATCACCTCTCTTCGAGAGCGATCTCATCTCATGGAGACTCTTTCTACCCCAGTTCGGTTCACTTCAACGATTACGCAAACCGTCCCTCGGGCTAGTTGCTCCGAGCTAAACTAAGCACGTAAGTTAATTTGTAAGTTTTGTCTGTGTACGGGGATGATCCCTCGGGAACAGTAGTACTTTTTCTGGATGAAAGAGTACCCTATGTCCTTTTCTTTACTACCTATAACAACGAGTATGCTAAATTTGATGGTGATCAGGTGAACAACATTAAGTCTTCAGCTTGAGTTAGTCCAATTAGTTCTACTATTAGTTCTACGATAGGACAGTTATCATATTAGTAGGCTGTATAGCTTTTGAACTAAATTAACTTTTGAACTTTTTTAGACTATAGACTAAAGACGCGATACGAGTTATGTAAAAAATAAGTTATAACTATTGTGACTAGTCTGCTTTTAGTCCTTATATCAGAATATATGTATAACCCAAAGAATTAATCTTAAGAATCAATCTTAAGAAAAATAATGATATAAATCTCACTTTAGGATTGAGATAAAAACCATTGTATCCTGATTTTCGACTAACATATTGTCTGTTTATTAGAAATTTAACAATACATTTTAATGTAATGTAAACAAGCATTTATTTTAAATATTCATTTAAATTTGATGCAATATTTGTACATATATAATATGTTTACCTAATAATAAAATGATGATTAAACATGTTATTAGGTAAATTATAAATACGATGTTTATCTATTTAGCATAACAAATTTCTTATTGGCCATGACACCAACTTCGTTTATTAAAATATGATAAAACATGCACCATTTGTGTTCTCCTAAAACCCTCTTCACTCTGCACTCTTAGTGAGTTGAATATTTATGATATTATTTTTATATACCAATTTTAGTACACATGTTTTATGGCACTGGCGGCGATGCCGACCCAGTTTTTATGATACGTAGTCAATATGTTTTTCTAACATGACATTTGGATGTAAAAATTAAGATTCGTTTGAACAGAAACATATCGAAACCGCCATGAAAACTAATACAGATACATTTTTATGTTATTTGTAACAATAACAATACATTATACAGATAAGAATCTGTATGCTGATAAAAACATAAGTTAGGAAATCTGGTACATTTGGCCAGTAATTGGCCAGTATTTTCTATAAAAAGACCTTCATTTTTAATAACATCGGAAGAAATACAAATAAACCTGTGATTATGTAATTATTGGAATGTCAGCCTGTCTGCCATCCCCATTTAAAAAAAGAACAAAAGAAATGTAAAATAAAATTTGACAGATTACCGAAAATATATCCAAAAGACATTGTCACCTTTTTACGTAATAGTAAAATATATATTTTATTGCATATTTGTCCCTTTTTTTTTGTCACGAAAAGCACAAAATAAAAGTTCTTTCCGGTAGATTGTTAATAATATTTTTCAAACGGTCGAATGAACGCTCGTCATATTCTAAATGTCCAGCTAGTTGATATATGTTTGGGATCTTTTCATGAATTCGCTAAACATAAAATTGAGCAACAAATTCTGAACTACTTTAGTTACCGGGGACCCCACGTTCACAAACATTGACCTCATCTTTTTTGACCCCATTTACGAATGCACTATTTGTAGATTTTTTTTAAAAAAATAATCATTTTAAAAACATCATTTTTAAAAAATACGAAGGCGATTCCGCGGGTACAGTAATTTTTCTAAATGAAAAGAATTTAATTTTTTCCTTTTTTTTGTACCGCTGACAACATTTGTGTATGAGAAATTTCGCGATGATCGATAAAGTACTTACGGAGATTTGCGGTTTGAAACAAACGAGCATTAAATTTATTTATATATATTTATAAATAATTATTACAGCGCTAAAACAGGCAGGGCTCGAGTTCTTTTCGCATTTGTTTGAATATTTAATATTAAAAATTATGAGAATTTCCAATAGTAAGCTTATTAGTGTAACTCCGAAATCGCTAAAGGATTCAACGAGTCATCTGCTTTGAGAACTTTTTTTATGTTAAGGTCGACAGACAGGCTCTTTGAACGAAATCAAAACCATATATATATATTCTTAAAACGGAATCATTGAAATAGGTACGTCTCACAAAAATTCGTTGCACCCGGTAATATATTTCACTCGGTTATAATTTTCACCCGGGAAACCATAATTATTAAATACAAATCAATAAAAAATAAAGACAATTTTACGCTTTTTATTTATTAAATTAGTCTTTTCTTCTCACATTTTTTCTACTGAAAGCAAAAAATTAAGATAAACAAAATATTAATGTGAAAAAAAAGTGATAAAAAACTAATTAAATTTTTATTTTATGTTAATTGAATACTTACATTTACACTAATTACATTTTCACTTTACGAAATTAAGAACCGTTATATAACACGTTTAATGTTTTAGATTGTAAAATTTATTTTTATTTATGAATTTATAGAACAAAACACGTAACTATCAAACAAATCAATCATACGTTTTGATAGAATCTATAGGAAGGCATTCAAGTATTAATAATTTTACGAATTCAGCTTAAATATTTTAAGAATATTATTTTAGCCGCAAAAAAATTCAGAGATATTTTAATAAAGCAAATACAGAGTTCAATAAGACATTTTTAAAATGAACAATGCTTTATTTAATAATATATTATTTAATTAATTAAAATTAAATTAAATTATATTTAAATTAATACCCTTTTTGTCAGTTTTAATTTTATTGGTTTAATAAAAAAAAATGGATCCTAACTTGATGTTTTCAAATGACATAACGTAACGTAGATTTAACTGGTGTCGATTTTCCATCCTGAAAATCAGAGTTCCTCTGCGAGAGTTTCTTTCTAAATAGAATATTTTCTATGCATATACCTAAGTGAGACTTTTTAGTTTAATTTTCGTATTAATTTATTTCTAAACTTAATGAGCTTTGATACTTCTTTACTTGACAGTCCTGTGACAGTTCTATTGCTGTCAACAATTAATATTGGATCGTTTTCTTCCTTTTTCCGATAACCTTTTCCTTTGTCACATTCTCTCACGAAATAAACGGTCGGTATATCAACGTAATTGGTATCATTAATTTTATCGTCCGCAAACATTATGTATATTACAAAAGGCTTTTCATCGTCGCCTCTGCTTAATTTAAAGCCAGGTGGCGCCGAGACAAGTAAAACTTTATATTCGCTGTTGGGCTGCTTTATTAGAGGTAGATTCATGTTTCCATTGTTGGTGGCGTCAGACTCATTGACAGCAACGGAAGTATTGTTTTCGGGTAAAATCACTCGCACTATTTGATTTGTGCACCCCAAGCCCAAATTCGATTTATGCGGAAACCGCAATTGTGATAACATTTCTTTACCGTGATCTGTGTCTTGAGGGATTTTGGCAAACAGTGCGCCGAACTCCTTCTGTTTCATTTCTTCTTTACTCAATATAGGGAAAAACTTCAGAGTGAGCCCGTTGTCTATGGGGAAACTTAATACATTTTGCATCCAACACATTACCGTTACAAATGTGATCTAAAAATAATTTTGATGTAAGAAAATGTTATATTATATATATATTTTGTCCATATCAACTTATAAAATAAGTTATAACTTACACGATCCATGTAAAAGATAATTTTTCAATATAATCTATCAGCAACAAAACCTTTGTTCTTACTATCGCACACTGAAATGTTAACAGAACTGATTGTCACTGCTCGTTTTGTTTCTCAAACATACGAGTAACCAGACAATTGTCTGGGAAGTTTACGTAAAATGACTATTCCAATAACAGTTCATTCGTATAATTAAATTAGTAAACTTTAATTAGAAACTGCTTTGGTTCACAAAGTGAATGTACAGTCGTGGTAAGAAAGGTTCGACACCTTAAAGGCGTCATTTGCCTGCACCAGGGTTCATTTAGTCGTGCGAAAATTTAATTTCAAACGTCTGCTTTCTGGTTAGTTCTTAAGTTTTAAAAGTGACTCAGAACCTTAACTTAAATTAAGTGTAATTAATTGTAATTAATTACACTTAATTTAAGTTTAAAATTTGTATGAGGTCTATTGTTCAAATAAGTTTGTTTCCCTTAACTAACAGTTTGTTGGCTGAGGAATAAATGCGATAGGAAAAACGTCAAAAAAGTGAAATCTACTATTGTACGTAAAATAGGCATCTGCTGCAAGTTGCTAAGGAGTTAGTTATGCTGCAGCATCAGGTCAAGGTAACCATGTCATGGAAATACCGCCGAAGTAACAGTATCTATACCAAATTTAACATGAATACGCTGATGTTCTTTAAACGCCTTAATAGCTCACGTCAGCTTTCAAACAGAAAAAAGACAGACACAGACTCGCTTCAAACTTATAACACCCCATTTTTGCGTCGGGCGTAGGGGTTAAAAAGTGAGTATTAAATTAATGAAGTGAGTAAATTTAATATCGAACGTTAAATATTTATATTAGTCTCGACACGACCGGCGAAGTAGGTATTGCAATGTTTATTTCATTACGATATTCGCAAAATATATTTCAACAAATACACCGAGGTACTTTTTTCCAGTAGGCTTATACTCGTATATTTCAAGAGATCATAAAAATTAATATGAACAAAAAAATATGCAATCGACTCTGAAAATGTTTCATTTTATACTCCATTACAATCCGCAAAGCGCAACGATATTTATTTTACTTCAAAATTTACAAAGAGTCGTTCCAACATATTAACACTCACTCAGTTTATTCATATTTTCCTATTGAATTAAAGCAGATGAAAATATTTTTAATTTTTTTTTTCCATTTGAATCTTGCTTTCGTTATTATAAAATTGGTTATAGTCTTTTTACTTCACATAATAATTGAACCGAATTCGTATAAACGTAAATCTTTTAAGATATATATAGTATAAATATAAGTACCATTATAAATAAACAATAGGTACTCTAACAGTCTGTCTATATTAAATTGATTTTGCAGGGAGGTTGTGGGGGAGATAGTGCAAAAAGCTGTAAAGGGAGCTAGATAGAGAGTTATTTAGAACCGATCTGATCTATTAATTATAAGCCAAAGTCGAACGGTTTATTTTAATCGTAGATAGTCCTTATAAACGAATTTAGATATTTATATTACACTAACTGGTGCTCGAGACTTCGTACTCGTTGAAAATTAAAAAAAAAGCAATATAACGCTTGACCTCGTGTTGCTATAACACTTTGGCCAGGCTTTAGATTTTTATTTTTTATTTATCCTTCGGGAATAGCCCTTTTTTTCTGCATGAAAGGTACCCTATGTCCTTTCTGGTGTCCCAGACAACGTGTATGCAAAATTTCATGGTGATCGGTTTAGTAGTTTTTTGCGTGTAAGAGTTACAAACATCCATACATCCAAACATACTATCGTATTTATAATATTAGTATAGAAGAAGTATAGAAGTATAGATACTAAGCTTGTTTCAGTACAAGTTTAGTAATTTCAATAAGATTTCAATTCAATTTCAATTCAAGTAATTTCAAAGACAAATATTTAAAAGAACTACCATCCAATTGCACACTAAATATTCCTCTCATGTGACCAATATATTGGTATATTCATATCCAATATGGTAGACTTCATTGAAGGCTACGTGCAATCGATAAAAGTACAGCAACATTAAAAAGATTTAGTGCGACGGTAGAAAAATATAGACGGTAGTATTCTCGTTATTATTCTCAAGTAGAGAAAATGTCTGCGCGATGAAGGAGCGATAAACGAGGAAGGGCCGTGTATATAATTTGTATTTGCATACAAAAATTGCATCTGTTTGAAGCCGGGAGCGGGTCGCTAGTGTATTTTGTAAAATATTATTATTATTATTATATTATAAGGAGGAAAGATTTGTTTGTTTGTTTTGAATAGGCTCCGAAGCTACTGGATCGATTTGAAAAATTCTTTCACTGTTGAGAAGCTTATATTATCAGCGAATAACATAGGCTATATTTTATAAAGTTACGCGGGCGAAGCCGCGTGCAACAGCTAATGTAAAATAAAGTCGCTGTCTGCCTGTGTTTCTTTCACCGCTAATTACTTCTAAACCATTCAACAGATTTTGTTTTGGTACGGTTTTCGCTAATGGAAAGAATAATAAACAAGGTATATTTCTCCATATAACTTACACAAAAATTGCATCTGTGCGAAGCCAGATTAAAAAACAGATTAAAAAACAAAAAACACTCCATCTGGAAGTGCTGTTTTTTTTAATTATTTATATTTTTAAACTTGTGTTACGTTCAAATATACACGTAAAATACACGGCCGTGTCCACGACACAGTCACTGATTTGGTTCATTTAACTTTCTTCGACCACTGTGAACATATTGTTGATTCTAATTGGCAGCAGATTTTATTTAATAAGTATTGGAAGCCAGAGGCGCCCTCCTAAATCCATCTTCAATTGTTAATCTGGTCCATTCAATTGATATTTTCAATATTAATTCAATTTTCAAATCATAATTAATGATCAAGAAACTAATGGCGTGGTTACAACACCGAATGTCGATTAATCTTTTTTCATGGTCAC
Organism: Synanthedon myopaeformis; assembly: GCA_944738685.1. Lineage (NCBI taxonomy): Eukaryota > Metazoa > Arthropoda > Insecta > Lepidoptera > Sesiidae > Synanthedon > Synanthedon myopaeformis. The sequence continues at coordinate 2,512,444 of OX122913.1, read as the reverse complement.
TCAAATCTATTAAGAAACTTAAGACAACTAACTCATTTGCAGTTTCTTTTAAGTTAAGTCAAAGAGTCTTTAGAATCTGAGGAACAAACTTCATAATTTAAAACTAAAAGTGGATATAAATATAGAAAGCCATTATACTACTAGACGGCAGCAAAACGGAAATTGCCCTATGAGCTGATTTTGACGTGCAGCAAAGGCTTCACAGATTCATTATTTCTAGTTTGTGATCGCTATTGGTTTAATCGAAAATGTCATAAACAAATATTTTAAAATGCGCAAACATATATTTTTCGTTACAATATTTCTTCTATAATTTAAAGAGCTGCAGCAGATCACATATAGTATATATATTATATTGTCTAGCTTAATTTAATTTTTATATTTTCAATGTATTTTCCTAATAATTCTTTAATTCTTAAAGAATGATTAACATTCTTAAGATCTTTGATGATGATAGAAAGAATGATTTTTAAGAATGATGCAAAAAAAATATTTTAATGTTTCCCTTTCTCCATTAGGCTTACTAATATATATTATTTATAAAAGAAATTATCTCCACACATATGTAGATAATAGTTTCCGGCGCAAATCTGAAATAGGAATTTTTTGGCATACACCACTCCAATATCGAGCCAACTCGCCAAGGCTACACATTGGACGTCATACTCTCTTGAGAGTATCTATATATTTTTTAAATTTCGTATATTTGCAAACATATATATTATAGATGAGTGGTTTGGATCTGGAAAGTAGTTATAGGGCATACTGTTAGTTATTTGGGCAGCCCCTTACAGAAGACGACAGTAATATAACAGCACATGTGCTGTTGTTTTTTTGTTTTGTTTCATATTCCCAATATCCATAATCCGACTATTTTCGGCATTTGCATCACCTGTGGCGTTGCTTGTTTTATAGGTGACAATAGCCACCTACCATTAAATAGACCGAATGTCAGCCTGTCTATCGACTTTAAAATAAAGTGCAGGTTTCAGGCATGTCAGTGGGTCGCTCTAGAATCTAGATACTCTTTCTTAGGCCTGACAGGCCTGACATACATTGACATTTCTATATTTCTATACATATACATTGACATATACATTTCTATACATTGACATTTCTATATAAAAAAAAATAATGTAGATAGACATGATAGATGAAGGACAATCTTTATACAGTTTAATTAAACATTCTTTTTGTATATTACAAATTTACCAATCAATAGAACTAAAGTTAACAATTCCAATAAAGGTAAAAGCAAAAATGTTAAGTAAGCGTACATTTAACAAATTATTTGTTTAAGAAACCCGAAGATTAAATATTGTTTGAAAACCCAACAGCCCATCGGGTGTACAAAGGACAGATCTTTGAGAAAATTTTAAGCGAAAACGACCATTAACTATAATTAAATAATGGGCGTATTAATACGATTACATCGTACCGCTTTCATTAACCTTCGCGCAGTGTGAAACAATACAAAATTATAAACCATCTGGAACGTTTGTCAGCTAGAAATTTTAGGTGTCATCTGGAGATTTATTCATTAAGAGAGATCATTAATAATGTGTCTTTACGAAGTGAGAGCTGATTCCCGAATTGTTACTTTTTGAATTTTAAATTAACATGCTTTGTTCCAGTCTGAAATATTTTTATACATAAAAATTCGCCTTTTATTTTTGAAAGATTTTAGTGTGACTTTTTTCTGAAAGAATTTCGCATAGGTTTCGCATAATCCTCAGCTTAATATGTATTAATACTTTACTCATTCATAAAATATGAAGGCGTATCAGCATTAACTTCATTGTTGATTTACTCTTATAAATTATCCGTGTAATAATAAAGTATCATTTATTTTACACATACTATGGTAGGATTAATGAAGAAATGAAGCAATTCTGCGACATTTTTATCCTAATAATTTGATTAATGACTTGGTTGTAGTAGATTTTCTCTTCGTTCATTAGAGTTTTTCTTGTAAGTGGTATTGGTTACCTATTTAAAAATCATGTTATTAAAAATTTCAGCGAAACGGTCACTGCTCAGATTACACGGCAATCTGGAATTATTTATTTCTTACTAGCTGGCCCGGCGAACTTCGTACCGCCTCGAAATAAAAACTTATTCCATACAAAATATTTGTGAAAATGAATTTTCTTCATATATTTTTTTTCGTTATTCTGCTATACGTGTTGGATACAAATTCCACATAACACAGATAATAAAAATCGGTATAGCCATTTTCGAGTTATAAATGGTGTAACAACACGACTTTCTTTTATGTATATTGATATAATATATAAATAGATTTGGCAAATACGGAACTCACCGAAACCCACCAGCACGTGTGCTGTTGGGTTTCGGTGAGTGAGTTAAAGGATGCCAAAGCTTTCCTATCCCTTCCTATAGTCGGCACTTGTAAGGACCTTCACCTGTCTGTAAGTGACCTAATAAAAAAAAAGTATTTATTTTTTCATAGTTCCCTGTTACCCAATTTTTTAGGGATAATTTGAGGCCCTAATCTGAATTAATCTAACCGCGGTATTTTAATCGTGATTGATTTATGGTTATACCGTAATAATTGTTAGGTCGTCAAGGCCTCGTCGGTTATCAGACGGGGTTATTATACCGACAAAATCGCTGACACCTTAAACCGTGTTGTTATAGTGTGGGTTGTTTAATTAGGTCGAATACGAGTAAGTTGGAGGTTACTAACCCCACAGTCGTATTTTTAAATTACTTTCTTCTTGTTTGTGCCTTACAAAGTCATAACTAATTCTGCCTGGTCTTTTAATTTGAATATAAAAATTATTTTCGTATGTCTCATTTAATATTTTTATTAATTAATTGTCATTTTAAACGGTTTGAATGAACTCTCCTTTGTCTTTTAAGTTTTGTAATCTATGTAGGTACTAATTTTCGTGACTTACATTATTAAATCACACCGAAATGTGACGCCACGCGGCTCGCGCATTTTAATGTACGAGAAGTATTAATACAATATAGAACTTATTTACTACTAAAAAATGTATACTTATATATATATACTTATATACAACACTTATAGATATATAAATAATAGATATACCGTCTGACTTTGTTAGTTCTAAGTAGCTAAGAGAAAACTTTTGAGAACAAAAGACGAGCTTTCATTCACTTACTCAATGTAAACTATCGACAAATTAAAGCTAGAATGCTATTATAGATGGCGAGATAGAAAGCGATGTACAATTATAATATATACTAAAGAATTACGCGGTTTGCGAATTTTTGGGGGTAGAGTTAACTGTATTATAATAATGTGGGCTTACATGTGTAACTTAATATCTCATATTGTTGAACCGTTCGAATTTCGACAGCGGAATACTGTCAATTGCAAATTTCAGGAGAGAGTTTGAAAACTTTCTAACGAAACAATAGACACAGAGCTCATATCAAAAGGTTTGTTTGATACAAACGAATTAGGTTACATGTATCTGTTGATTCAATGTTTCATCACTCGACGCCACTAATACCTTTTGTTTAGCGAAAACAATAGCTCAGTTGTACCGTGGATACGTTCCCGTAAACGGGTATATCGATTCGATTCCTATTTAGGTCTAGAGCCGTGTATAGATTACGAAGAATTAAAGGAGTTCCTCTGGCTATTAACTGAAACATCTTTCGGAAACTTTATTGCCGGAGATTACTATTAATCTTCCACACAGACATGAAGTCTGCTCGATTACATCTTCATTAGCTGAAAATACATTACTCATTTTCACTATACATATCTTTTGAGCTAACTGCTCCCTATTCTAAAAACATTTGTGTAGACGAAAGTGGCTTTTATTTATTGTAGATTTTCATATTATAAGCCCATGGTATGAAAATTATGGGAGTAAAATCAAAATTGTCACATGGTATGCGTTACGTTATATTTTTGAATATTTTAGAATATCTGAAGTTTCAAAGATATTGCGCCATCTACACAATATTTTTTTTAAAAAAAGCACAATGTTATTCTTTCGGCGTGTTCGAATTGTGAATATTTAAATGTATTTTATAATCGTTCGTAAGGAGTAAACTCCAGTCGTGCGTCGGAGCTGACATACACTTTTTTATATAATCTCTATATATATATAAAAATTTCGTGTCATTTTGAAAATTCTTTCACCTATAGAAAACTATATTATCAGATAGAAAGCTATATTATAAAGTTACGCGGACGAAGTCGCGTGCAACAGCTAGTGATATATATATTTTTAAATATTTTGAAAAAAAAATATAATTTAAGAATTAAATAGATTAAGGATTAAATTGCGATTATAATCGCATTAAATTTATGAATTGTATACTTCTCAACACAAGAGCTGTCTGTGTTCTAATACGAGAGCGAGTTAGGCAAATAGGAAAAGTACATAGTTATGTCGATATAATAACAGACTCACTTGTTCGCTATCACTAAGAACACTTAGATTTGAAGGAGATTTGTCTGAGTGTCTCGGCTTGTCGACATACGGTACATTATTGAAAATATTGAAGCACTTAATGTTCCTGTAGCATTTGTACTTCCAACCGGAGGTAGTTTAAGCCGTTTGTTGCGATAAATGGAAGGTGCGCTAACTAAACGATAACATTTATATTTTCCTGTAATATATTTGGTAATAAATTTTTGATATTATTCTTCATGATCCTAATATAACCGTACTTAAGAAATAAATTATACGAAACTGTATTAAACTTCTCAGATTTTTTATGGTAGACGGATTAAAGATATTGCCTGTGTAATAAAGTCGAGCGCTGTAACAAAACAACTTTACAAACAGAGGGGAATTAAGAACGTTGAAAAACATGTATGTATTCTTTTAACATTCAAATAAAGTTATATTTGCTTCTAATATATATTCACTTATGGTCTAAGATCCGAAGTCTTTAATCCATCTGTTTACCAGAAGAAAAGTATTATTTTAACAATTCTTATCTATGAGAAAATTAATCGAGATTGTGTTGCCTATTAAAATATTCTCTTGGATATCCTTAATTAAAAAAATAATAATTAGCTTCTACGAGTATGCTGCTATCTCTATTACACATCACAGTACACTGACAATGCTTTCAAGCCTTGCATTGTAATTCATGAACGACAGAAGAACACTGTGAAATACCAGCACTGTGTGCTGTTGTGTTTAGATGAGTGAGTATAGGAATGTTAGAGCCCAATTCCCTATTCCTTTGTAATCGGCAGTGCACATGCAGTTCCTGTGGCGTTGCTTGTGTTCATAGGCGACGGTAGCCACTAGCCACCTACCATCAAGTGGACCGACAGCCCGTCTGCCGACCTTACTGTAAGAAAACTTATTGTACATGAAGACTTGCCATTTGAAAATACGACCATTTCAAAGTAAAGGGAAAAACTATATTAAAACAAATACTTGATTTTGAAATTACAAAAGATTATATCAGTAACAGTAAACAGCAATTGTTGGAGTCTTTTAATATAATGCCCTAACATAAAGTTGATATTGTCTTAACCTGAACGGAATAAACTTTCTTAACAGCCTTTTTATGTCTCATTTGTCTTCCTCTCAAATCTCGTGCAGACGTTTTTCTCTTACTGTGCACATGCGGGCTTCTATCGGTAGAGAAGCATATTTTTTTTATATAAATTTTACTTTAAGGCAAAAGGGCTTTGAAATATCTTAATCACTCACAGAAAAACAAATGCATGCATGCTGTAAATTCACGGTGGTCTTCTGTAACCTGTGGTTACTGCCGCCAAACGGAATGCCCAGTTAATGACTGAGGAACGCAGTGTGACCTGCCACTAAAAAAATCTTTTTCTTATCGCTATTTTTTAATAATTAAAATAAAAGGCGAGAAAAAAAATGCAAAATTTAAATTGGCAGTTGCTGACTGTCGCATATTTTGTTACAAACTATGAACAAGTCCTTTCGAATGAAACGTTTGTCAATTTAGTATCTGCCATTCAATCGAATATCTCGATACCTCAATTCGATATTCATCCGGTGATTGGCGAAATTTGATTGGTAACTGACTCGCTGACATCTTGATAAATGCATTCTGCAGATATTTACGAATTCAAATTTTTTCAATGCTACTCCACTATTCAATATAGTTTGTGGTGACCTCATTACATTTCATTTTAATATCTGCATACCTATTTGATTTCAAAGTCAATTAATTTATATTCTGCAAACATCAATTATATTTTTCGGCGGTTTCTACTATATAACACATATTTTGTCTTGTCGTGTATGTGGTATTTAATTTATATTTGATGTTTTTTAAATACAGAAAACTTTAAGTAAAAAAATAAATAAATGGTTTTTTTTATGTGTCTATGCAAAAATAGTTCAATATTTAGGACCGACTAAACTTTAGTTTTTGACATGTGACGTCACGAAGCCCACGCTGGCGCCGCATAGGCTTTGATTTTGTTCACTCTATTTGTTTTTCACCTATATTTTTTGTCAATATAGAAACCTTTGTGAACATACAATTGACGCTAAAATTGAACGCTTTAGCTTTTTTCATAAATATGTCAAATTTTAAAAGTATAGATGTTTATTATTTTGTATCGTTTTGTAAGGGGAAATTATTGATGCTGGAAATATGCCGTACTATAATAATAAAAGACAAAAGAAGCTGTCAGTTTTGAGTTACGTTTATGTTTTGATGTATGTTTTGTAATGAAATTGTAATGAAATTGGCAGACCATCGGCAAATGGGAATTTTTTGCCGGTGTATGGTATGACATGCTTCGTCACATCATTGAATTTAACAGAGTGATAGCGCAGCTTGTCCACTTTCCGATTAAATGGTTTTTGTCAAAGAGCTTTTAGTCATCAAACGTGACTTTATTACATTGTAGGTAGCACTCAAAACTTTAGTGAAAAAATTGGATCAGGCTGTTGTCCGGACACGGCCGGTGTGTTTTACGTGAATACGTGTACGTTACGAGTACTTTTTTTTTTCGTATTATATATATATTGTATATATGCAACGAATTTGAATATACTCATACCATATAATACCAAATAATTCATACATCAATTGTATGGAGTGACGTCACATAGGCTGACGGTCCACTCGATGGTAGGTGGCTACCGTAGCCAATCGTATATGACTAAGGATTAGGAATCAAGACGGTAAATGGGCTCTGCTGGCATCACTTACTCGCTTACCGAAACACAACAGCACACTGAATATAGCTACAGTTTCGTAAAGAAATGGTTACTGCTGCTTACTGACTGCCTAAATGACTGCGAAACGCAGTGTGCCCTGCCACACTGTATTGAATAATGTTTGGTGCTTTTTGAAGTGAAAACTTCTTTAGGCCCGTTTGGCAATTTTTGAGATGGGAAAAACCATTGAACTCGCGACTTGTGACACCTTGTAATCGACACCTCTGTTGACAATTATAAAAGAACACAGTAATTTCAAATAAAAAATAGAAAAAGGCCAGTGATATTCCAAAAAAGTCGTCAACATTTTTGAAGTGAAAACTTCTTTACGCGCGTTTGGCATAACATGGCAAACAGTGGCACATGCCGCTGTTTTTTTTTTTTTTAAATAACTTCACTCAAATAACACTTATAATCTATAATAACTTTTGATACGATTTCGATATAAAAGTAAAACTGTTCCGGCAAACGAGATAACATTTTTCTGGATTCCCAAATTCAAACTTTATTTTATCGCGATGAGGGTAGAAATTCGTTCCAGGCGTAATCTGATTTATTATAGGAGAACAATATTGTCCCTGCCAATTTATAAAATCCAATCGATATCTGACTTTCGCTTAGACGATTTATGATGAGGGTTAGGTTTTCACATTCCATTTTACGTAAATTCAATTGTATTTTTCATAGAAATATCTATATTTTTCACTATGTCAAATACAAATTGACAGTGAGAATTGTGCTTGCTTGAGGGTCTCACAAGCTTAGGTATTCTTATACTCGATGTGTGATTTAGTGATACTTGAATAAAGGGGTCGGAATCATCCGTAACGCAATTTTATTGTGGATATCTTTAATTAAAAAAAAAATTAAGAAAAATAGCTATTATGCTGAGTCTTTCTTTATTACACTGCACAGTGAGTATGCTTAATACTTCTCTGTTGCACTTCTTAGCTTGCTCTAATTTGTATAAATTATGTACAATTGCAGCGGGCTTTGAAATTTGAAAATCAGAGCAAGCCATGATATGCCACAAAGAAGCATTAAGCGTACTGTGAAGTATAATAGAGATAAGGACTCATTATAGCAGCTAGTTTTTCTAATTAAGTTTTTAACAGGCAACTCAATCTAGATTGATTTTCTCATTTATAAAATATACTTCTCGACTGATAAAACAGATGCTTGAATGACAACCTCTCTTCAGATCTTAGACTATATGTCTTATGTCTATCAAATAACAATAATTACGGATCCAACACAACTTTAGAGGGAAATAAGCACAATGACACATCCATGTACACATGTATATAAACGAGAAAGAAGAATTGCATCAGTGCGAAGCTTGGGGCGAGGCTTTAGTGTAAGATATTAACAAAACACAGCTTAACGAAATTAAAAACTGCTTTTAAATTAAGCACCTTGGTTTTGGTTGTTAACGTTATTCGTTCGCAGTAATGCAGCTTTCCTCTAAAATAAGTTACAAAAAGCTTAATTTTTTTTTTCAAAATAATATATTATATTGTTTCGCTTTATATTATTTTCCCAGGCGTTAGTTTTTTTGATTTTTATTTTAAATGATTAGATAGATAGATCTCTATCTACCTATATAAAAGGTACTTTTCTCTGGATAAAAAGTACCATGTCCTTTCCTATATCCTGAGAACGTGTATTCAAAATTTCATGACTGATAGCTTGAGTAGTTAAGGCGTGAAAATAGCCTATTTCTATTTAATATAATTTTGAAAGGATATCATTAAGATGTGTTTTCAGAAATACTGAATAGATTACACTGGAGAAATACATTTGAAATCTTGTCGTAATAAAAAACATGGAACTAACAATGCTCTGGAAACACGGCATATATGTTCAAGCCAAAGTTCATTTTATATATTTTATATTACACATGCAAAAAGGAGTAAAAAATTACTGATTTGACAAAGAGCACTTTTCAATTAAGAAAATTGCAATAAAGTATCAATAAAGGTTTTTTTTAAAGACAAATCACCTTTTTTATACCTTAGGAGGGCTCAGAGCCTGCAGTCAACTCTGTAGTTACTGAGAGCAGAAACCATAGATAGCTAGGCTGCGATTCAATAGGACAGAATAATTAAACGACTAATTAACTCAGTGTTTTAAAATGAAATTTATTTTATTTTTTGCATATAAAGATAGGATATAATAGTGCGCATATATTTTTTTTTTAAATAAAATTTATTATTTTTAAACAGTTTAAGGGGGGCCTCTTTCACCATCTCTGAGTAAAGTGTCAAGTAGGCTAACCGCCATTTAAAGTCACCGGTCACCGGGAATGAAGGAGATGATATACCTTTGTTTGTACGGTAAAAGTTCCAAACATTATAAAGAAAATAATAAAAAAAAATCGCCTATCGAAGGATGCAGTAAACCGAGTGCATAATTTAATAAAACATAAAATTATTTCTAAAAGTAAATAATCAACACTGTACTTGTAGTTGGTGAAAGAGGCCCTTAATTTAGTAAAAAATTATTTCCTCAAACATTTTTCGTGAATTAGTACTCTTTAAATTAGTAAAAACTGTATCAAAATCCGTTAGATAGATTAAAACTTAACGGAGAATCATACATCAACTTAATGTGAGTTTATTTTATAATAGGTACTGCATTATTTATAATTTTAATTGGACTCGAGGAATTTTATTCTCTAATTCCTTCGTCTATTGTGAACGGTTATCCTTTAGGCTTAAGTTTTCCTATTCACTTGTGTACACAAGTTCCGACGGGAACAAAGATAACAATGAAACTGTATCCGTGAGGGCTAGAGAAGAATCAACAAGCTTTATGAAAATAGACGACCTAAAGAATCACAAAATGATAACTGTTAAAAGCTTAAAAGCGAGGCGACGATAAAAGGCTGTCGCGTTTTCTTAATCTTTCTTTTGAATGTATAAAAATGTGTATTTTTACTTTGAGTTCATATTCAGAAAAAGCTCTACCTACATACTTATTTGTAGGTCACGAAGAAGCTCAAGCCTACGTTCAGATAAGTACGTCTCTATCTCATTAAATGAAACTTAAATAAATTTTCAAACAATTTGCAAATAATTTTAAATTTACCTTTCACAGTCCTCTCTGAGAGGGTGGTCACTGTCGCCAGACGGGCTGCCCAAATGACTGCCAAATATTAATGTACATATAAATCCATTTTATTCAGGTGGGATAATATTGGAGTGTCCAACGCTAATCTATATTTTCTAACTTTATTTTTACTGGCAATTTATGAAACTTTTTCGATTGTCAATCATATTCCCGGGGCTTCTCTGTGGAATATTTTTTATAAACGACCAGCCTTCCTACAATATACTATTGTAGGAAGGCTGGTCGTTTATATTATTTTTTATGTAGTTTATTGTACCTATTATTTGCAATTATCCTGTATTTACACAGTAGTAGCAGTATAAATTGGGCAGCCTTAGACTGTGAAATAACAGCATTTATATAGTATGTTTCTATAAATTAATAATTAATGCCAGAACATATTTCACTACTAAAATCTTCAGCGCATTTACAGCACCTGTGGCTTTGTGTTTATAGGTAACGGCAACCACATACCATCAAGTGTACCTGTCTGCCGAACTTTGCATAAAAATCCTATTATTAATATACGCAATGTGCTCCCATGTATTGCATTTAGGAGGTAGAGTTCATAACACACGTACTAAATGCAATACTTTATTGACACTAACAATTCCAAATAAGCTGTTAAGACGTTTGAAGATTCTATCAGACTTGCGTCTTTTGTTTTATGGTTACGAAGTGAAACTGATACGATGTTTTAATGTCTCTTCGAAAACAAGATGCTATAAACTGAACTTTTCTCCTATAATAAAGCTATATCGCATACCGATTAAATTAAAGACATTTCTGCAGGTTTATATGACATTGTAAAGTTCAATCTTTCAAAGTTCAGATTCAGTGAATGTTTTTAGTCAGCAGAAAGTAATGAAGCCCTCGTAAAATAGTCTAGAGATAATATTGATCCGTGGCAACGACATCTCGTGGAAACGGGATCTTTTAAAAAGAGTCCCTTAATTTCGCGATGTACATTCCGAATTGCTGTCCAAAATAGTCAGTGGTTTATGTGTTTCAGTTTCTGGTACATTTTGGTCCTGGGAGTTTATGGAGAGCTATTAATTTCGAAGCTATTCCAACCAAACAATCGCAATTTATATTAATACATATTATAAATTAGATTTTAAAATAACTATGAAAATAGTTTGTGTACAGCTGAAAAAATTGAATCCGTCGAAGCCGAGGGCGGGTCGCTAGTAAAATACGACAAATCGATTGTGTGGAAAGTGGGATTGCTGACTAATTACGGTCGTAAAAGTAATGATCAAATTTATACTTCGGGGACCAAATTTAAAACACAATATAGATAATGTGTGTTGATTTTTAAAACAACTTTTAAATTAGTATTACAGTAATACGTTTACTGAACCACAAAATGCTACCTGATAGATTTTATTTTTTTTAAAAAAAACTACAGAGCGAAGTCGAGACGAGGAGTTTGAAAAGAAAAGAAAACTGGTTCAGAACATAATTATGTCGGTCTTTGTTTTCCTATGCGCTATTTTTCTACGACATTGACTCGACATCTACTCTGCACGCTTTTTTAATGTAAAATCTTTAAGAATTAAATAGTGTATTTTTTTATTGTCATTGTATCTATTTTTCTTTTTCACAAATGTTTCTAAAGAAATTAATATGTATATTAAGCATCTCAAATTTACCTTAAATTTCACAAAAATATATAGAAATACAAAATATGTTAAAACCTTATTTTAGTAAAATAAATTTTCAACGTCAAGTTGTCAGGATAATAATACCTATAGTTTTTTTGTTTCACTAGAAATCGACTCTCGTATTCGTACGGATGTATTTTTTCTGCACATTATATAATTGCTTATCCCCTTTTTTCATAGTGAAAACTGTATCAAAATACGTTGGGTGGTTTAAAAGAACCTACCAGACAAACATATTATAGATTCGGATAAAACAACATTATTAAAAAAAAATACATAGTACGTTAACTTCTCTAAAAATATTTTACTTTTTACTACTATTTTTAAAAACAAGGTTTTCTAATTCTGCGAGCAGGTATAGCGATATTTAGGAAAGCTATAACAATGCTCTTGTTCAGGTTTAGTTCAGATAATGTTGCTCCCAACTTTAAATTGGAACACTGCGTATTCGAATAGAATGATGTTGATATATATATATACCATTT